>CM077030.1:146941667-148191667 GCA_039090855.1 Macrothele yani | reverse complement strand
CCCACTTGATCCTTGTAGTTCCTCTTCCAATTCAAGAAGCCTTGAATCAGAAGATAGGGAGCGTCCGTTATAGGTAGCCAAGGTCAGCATCAAATGGCAGCCTAGTCCGGTCCTCCGGGGATTCTTAGCACATTCTGCCTTCATGTCGCACTGGCCGCTGCCTTGGCCAGGTACATTCCAGCTGTCGGAGACTGAGGGCCAAGATTTAAGTTGTAGAGTCATTTTGGAGGTGTTTGGCCATAACTCACCACGCTGGCCAAGCGGGTTGGTGAGTGTGGGATAGCATTTCTTCTGATCCCGATGGTATAGTTATACCGCTATTGGCGGTCGTCAGAGCCCCTTTAGTGGGAACAGGATGCACTACGAGAAGGCGGGGTTGACATTTGTCAAGGAGAGGCTGTGATGTTACGCATCACCTGACCTTACATCCCATTTGACCCATATATATATATGTATATATATATATGTATATTTTATTAAGAAGAAACTGAAGCAAAAAAAATTTTGACTCACACCAAGTACAACATAGAAAAGGTTATGTATTGACCGGTGTGAGTAAAAAGAGAAAAAAATAAAATAACTGAATGTAGAAAGTGTCGAGAATACTGAGCCTTGGCTTTATCAAGGACCAGCAAAAACTCTGCATTTTCTCACTTCCACAAAGACCTATTTGGAAATGGGTTTCTGCAAGAACGTCCTTTTTCAATATCCAGAGACATGTTGCGACTGTACAAGAGACTCTTGTGTCCGCCAGAACTATTTCCAGACGCCTGGCAGAGGCGAATCTGCACTCTCGATGGTACTTACGTTTTCTGCCGTTAACATCTGACTAACGTTGGCGTCGATTGCAGTGGTGTCAGCAGCGAGCAACGTGGAATGCTACGGACAGGTGACGTATAGTGTTCAGCGACGAATCCCGTTTCTGTAGGGGAACGGACGACCACCGTGTCAGAGTGTGGAGGACCGCAGGTAAGCCCTACAATCCCAATCTCACAGTGCATCTGTCCCGAACTGCAGGCGTGATTATCAAGGGAGCCTTCGCGTATGACAGGCGGACTTCCCTCGCAGTGATCCGAAGGACGTTGACAGCACAGCGTTACGTACAGGAGATCCTGCGGCCCTGGCGGAGCGGCCCGGAGTCACTTTCCAACAAGATAACGCCCGTCCACAGACGGGTTGTGTTTCCAAGGACTGTCTAAGTCAGGCTTCCATGCTTCCGTAGCCTGCCAGATCGCCTGATCTGTCGTCCATCCAGCACGTGTGGGATCAACTTGGACGGAAGTTTTCTCCATATCCCAGTGTTTGTGATTTAGAGCGTTAGTTGCAAGAAGTGTGGGCAAATCTGTCCCAGGATAACATACGACGTCTCTTTGACTCCCTGCCGAACTGTATCACCGCATGTACCCGAGCACGAGTCGGTCCGACGACACGGTACTAACGCTGATCGGAACGTGTACCGTATGTCCTCGGGAAATCGTCCTGCTGCTGTGATATTGTAATAACTTCTGTCCTTAGTATGTACCCTCTCACCACTAAAAGCCCATTTCAATCCAACGCCTCATTCTTGGAGCCCGGCTTTTTATGAAAATGAGTGTAAAAGATCATCTTCATAATTTGCAAACTTATGACTAAACGAATTAAAAGTAGCTAAAAAGTAGTGAAAGTGCCTACTTTTTCAAGAATGCAGTAGTAGCAGTAGCTAGCAACATTTAAAAAGTAGTTTTGAACGCTATTTTTTTGACACGTTTAGGCACGAAATTCCGTGCTAGCTTGAAGACCCAGCAAAAACATAAGTGTTGGGAAACTGCTGCCCACCAGCTGGTAGCGATGGGTCACTGCTGTCTGAAATCTGCCACTCACGGTACGGTAGCGATCCGTTGGTGGCAGGGCCATCAGTTGGCACCATTGATGGCCCTGCAACGTGAACTACATTTAAGTGCCAATTGTGGCCCGTAGCTGGAACCGAAGCAATCCCAACAGGAAATGGAAGCAGCGGGACTGCGCATGCACCGAAGCAACACGTGCACAGTCTTTCTTGGTTCCAGCAAGTTGAAGTCGACGCCCTCACCATCGTGTTGCTTTTGTGGATGTTAAAAAAAGCCATATGCAGAGGGACAGATTAATTTCCTAATGAAATACCGAGTCGATGAAGAACACCGTCTGTGGAAAATTATATAAATAATTAATGAACTGTAAGAAAAAGTCAATTAATCTCATGTATTTATAGAAACTCATTTCGTAGCAAAATGTTTGCACTAACACACGAAAAAGCTAGAATACAAACAGCCATGAAATACACTCACTCCATTCCCATGAATAACAAGAAAAAGTTTCTGTATAATCCTCATACACTGAACCGCTTCAAACAGAAGTCCCGAAAAGACATTAAACAAGAAAGATGACGCCGAATTTTCGGGTGTAATGCGCACGTCCTTTGAATCCTTTCTGGCGCAAATTAAATTTATTAAAGCTATACAAAGTCAATGAAACCGGTATGGAAAACTCTGACCGAAGAAAGAAGTTTTGCAATCGGGTTTTTAATCCCACAGATATTGCTGTAAATGGAATCGTGAACTTACGCCCTCTGGTTGCAGACTTGTGCGTTAAGGAAAATTTGAATTTGTATGAGACACATTTAGCAGCAAAAACGCTCTCCAATAGAGAAATAATTTTTCAAATCGGACTCTTCGAAACAGAGATATGGACAAATATAAGATATAAATCTACGCCCCCTGGCGGTAAAACCATGGATTAATTTAGGAAGAAAGTATTCTCAGAAGATTTTTCGATGTGAGCGGTGTCAGTCCACGAAAAAAAAAAAATTGTCGTTGAGTTTTCAGAGCATAAATTTTGCTGCAAATACATCAGAAGCAGAAATTCCCACTTATGGCCCCTGGTGGCCAAAACATTCTTTACAAATGTTAGAAATGATATGAAAAACATTTTCCATCGGGAGCTGTATGCGATACAGGAAGAATTTTTCAATTCGGAGTTTGAAAAGCAGAAATATAGGGGAATTTATATGAAAAACATTTCTCATCAGAAACACTATCCAACAACACTCCATCCTATGAATATCTCACTCTCCAGGTATTCGTCGCTAGCCGAGCTCTATGGAGACGGGCGTTATTGTCCATAAAAAAGGAACTGGGGTTCAACAGCCCCCGTGAAAAGCCGTACATATAGATTTAGGATGTTATTTATACAGCGTCAAGCAGGCAGGGTGCCTCCTGGAAAAAACGTGCAGCAGCGTGAGTTCATCCAGCATGATGCCAATTCAAACCAGGAGTCCTCTACACCATCAATTTCCTTAATGTTTGAGTTAAAGATTTCGGCTTTCAAATGTCTCGTCGAGAATCCGTGTTTAGTCTGTACCGCAACTGCTCGCTGAAGAAAACATAGGCCCATTGGTTAGGGGCCAGAAGCGATGTTGTCGGGCACAATTCAGAATGACACCTCTGTACGAGCCGAGGAGTGGGATACAGTCCATTGACCTTCTTGCACACCGTCCTCTCTCCTCAGAGTCGGATCCTGAAGTTTACCCTAGAGCTGGGGCGGTTTTTGTGTATAAAAAAAGGGAGGGGATAAGACATTATAGAAGGGGTTTTTAGATATACATTATACACTAGCGTGCAAAAATGAAGGACGAGACGGTTTTTCGAATGTAACGTCGTGCAGAAGCGATCCACATCAACCCAAATCATACCATAAGATCCCCAAGATGTACGAATATGGGACAAGTGAGCAAAAGCGTCCAAACAAGGAATCCAAAGGATACAAAGGCACTTTATTGAAAAAACTTCGAGCACAACTGGACAGAAGTAACTTCGAGCACAACTGGACAGAAGACAGAAACGTCCATGTGGCGGGCGGCTGCCAAGAAAAATCCAGTCTTTAGTAGGGGATATGATCACCCCTGACTGCGTTGCAGGATTTACAACGTCTGTCTATGGACGAGGCTGTCAAGGAGCTGTTGAAGCATCGCTGCCCATTCCTTTTGCAGCGCCAATCGCAGTTGCGGAATCGTTGCTAGCGGCTGGGGATGTGCTGCCAAACGTCTCCCGAGAAGGTTCCACACCTGTTCGATTGGATTTAGGTCCGGGGACCTTGCGGGCTAATCCATGCGTTGAATATCTTTACTCTCCAACAGCTCGGCGACAGCCACTGTATGATGAGGTGCAGCGTTGTCGTCCATGAAGAGGAACTCAGGACACACAGCACCTCTAAACAGACGCACGTGAGGCAGGAGAACCTCGGTACAATAGCGGACACCAGTGACTGAACATCCTTGGAAGATGTTTAGGTCAGTACGGCTACCAAGCATGATACCGCCCCAAACGAGAACTCCGCCACCTCAAAACCTGTCCCATTCGGTGATGTTGGAGGTGTGATTGCGTGTTCTCTGCTGTCTGTATACCTCCAGAATCGCTCGTCAGACTAAATTGGCTCTCATCCGTAAAGAGAACTCGACCCCATTGCTGATGTGTCCAGTTCTTGTGTTCCTGGCACCACAGAAACTGCCGTCTCCGATGAGCAGGCCTTAACGGCACACACCGTACTGGTCGTCGTGCAATTAGACCACATTTGTGCAGCCTCCTGGCCATGGTAAAACGCTATAACGGACGTCCAGTTGTCTGTTGCATGTGCCATGTGTTTTCTCCCGCTGTTGCCGTGTGTCTCTTCTGGCCTGTAGGACAATATACCGGTCGTCCGCCGCCGTGCTTGCTCGTGGACGACCACTGCTAAACTCTCGGACAGCCGTTCCTGTCGTTTCAAATGTTCTCCAAGCTCGTGAAACGATGCTGTGAGCAATCCCGAACTCCTCGGCCACACTAGTCACACTTCGACCTTCTTCCAATTTCCCAATGACGCGACCTCGGGTAAAATCCTCCAGATGTCGTATACTGGATTGCCTGTTGGCCATATCACACGGTGGTAGCTACTCGACGTCGTTCAAACCGATGTAAACCGTGCAATAGCTTTCACCGAATTGCTGAGCGTACACCGCCGTTGTGCTTTATACCCTTCCGACACTAACCCCCTCCTTTGCGTCATGCTGCGTATATGCGCATTCCCTACCGTACCGGACCCTAGTTTATCTCCTGAGTAGTCTTTCGGTCAGTTCTGTCTGCTCGTTCCGCTGTTGTGATGATTTCTCCTCTTCGTCCTTCATTTTTGCACTCCAGTGTACATATTGGTGATGCCGCTCCTACCTGGCGTTCCTTTGCAAGGTCTTTAAAACACTTTCACTGGCTCCAGGAATGTTAATTCGTTAAATACCTGAACGAGAACAACTAATAGGTGAAAAATCACAATTGTTTCAGTGCGATTGATTGCGCGTTTCCCGAAGATGTGAACTTTATGCTTTTTTGAAATCGGCACAGACTACGTCTAAATGAAATCCTTCAAACCAGAGCCCAAGTCCTTATATTCGGAGTTTGTTAATTTAAATAAAAACATTTTAGTGGCCTCCACCTGACATATTCTCATACATTAAAGCAAATACACGCGTGATTTCAGACAAAACATAATGAACACACGGTTTAGTCGTAAAATCGCTAAATATAAAACACGGTAACTGGAATTTTATTCTTCCCCTCCGTTTTTCTTTTTGTTTTTACTATGCCCGACGGCTACAAAGAGAACTATTTTCAACTTCTTTTCATTGGTGATGAAATGACGAGACCCTACGTCCATTGGAAATCAACCTTAAAGAAGGAAAAAGAAAGAACTTCTGATATCAGTTACTTTACGTACATGAATTAAAACTCCAGCGAAGGACGGTACACACACGGGCGTACTCAGTGTGTGTCACAATCACACTCGTACAACAATGAGGTGAAGAGAACTTAGTTTTCCTTTTGAAAAACAAAGTTCCCTAATCTTGTTTGAGGAACTGAAAACTTTCTTTAAATGAGTACCTAATGTGAAACCAAGTAGTGTCTCCTAATACTCGGGAATTATCAATTTTAAACAGATTGGAATTTTTACAATATTATTAATTTCTTTCTGCGAAAATTTTATAGCACCACAATTTCCAAAAGCTAAGAGAAAGTTAGAAAGTCTCCTTTTTTTTTATGATAGTTCAGAATAGACTACTGTCTTAATTACAATTTAGTGACATATTAGCTTTAATGAGAAAAATGAGAAGGTTTGAATTATGGATTCAGGTTTGTTTTAAATTTTTCACAGACTGTTTCGAGACATTACATACGCTATACAATGGGACAATAGCAAAGAACTAACAAATAATACCCCATGCTTCTTTCCCCCGCTGTCGCTTTCTTCCCTTTATATTTTGAGCTCTCTTTCTCTCTCTCCCTGTCTCACTCCCTCTCTCCCTATCTTCCTCCCTCCCCTCTCCCTCCCCACTCCCTCCTCTCTCCTTCCCCCCTCTCTCTTCCTCCTCTCTCTCTCTCTCTCTCTCTCTTTCCTCTCTCTCTCCCTCCCTCCCTCTCTCTCTCTCACTCTCTCTCTGTCTCTCTCTCTCTCTCTCTCTCTCTCTCTCTCTCTCTCTCTCTCCCTCCTCCCTCTTCCTCTCTCTCACTCCCCTCCTCCTTCTTCCTCTCTGTCTCTCCCCTCCTCCCTCTTCCTCTCTCTCTCTCTCCCACATCCCTCTTCCTCTCTCTCTCTCTCTCTCTCTCTCTCTCTCTCTCTCATTCTATTCCCTTCTCTGTCTTTTTTTACGGAAGTTAAATAGTTAAATGAATGTAATACGTGTTTTAAATCCGATTCCGTAGTAAGTTTAATTGTAAAATGTTTTTTTTAGAAAAACTAAAAACAAAATATGCAAGGCCAATCATTTACAATCTTTGCGATTTTAAACCTAAAAACTTTGTTAGGGTGTTTTTAGGTTTAAAATCTTCCCCCACCCTCTCTCTCTCTCTCTCTCTCTCTCTCTCACATACACACACACACATTCTGTTCCCTTCTCTGTCTTTTTTTACGGAAGTTAAATGAATAATACGTATTGTAAATCCAATTCCGTGGTAAGTTTAATTGTAACATTTTGTTTAGAAAAACTAAAAACAAAATATTCAAGGCCAATCATTTACAATCTTTGTGATTTTAAACCTAAAAACTTTGTTAGGGTGTTTTTAGGTTTAAAATCTCCCCCCCTCTCTCTCTCTCTCTCTCACATACACACACACACACACATTCTGTTCCCTTCTCTGTCTTTTTTTACGGAAGTTAAATGAATAATACGTATTGTAAATCCAATTCCGTGGTAAGTTTAATTGTAGCATTTTGTTTAGAAAAACTAAAAACAAAATATGCAAGGCTAATCATTTACAATCTTTGCGATTTTAAACCTAAAAACGTTTTTAGGGTGTAGGGACGGAGATCGCCCCAGTTGCACCCTGCTGGATTCGCAAATGTCTCTTCTGGTGTCTTCTGCAAAATATTTGTCTCAACATCCCGGTTCTCGTAGCAGAAGATAGCTGCTGAGAGAGTTGCCTTGCTGTCGACTCCTTATGTGAGCGAGCTGTTAGAGACAAATACAGGATGTCTTGACTAGTTGTAATTCATAGGCGACCTTGTGCCGGTCTTCTGGTTATTGTTCCGGTTTTCTGGAACTGTCTCCAATGATTGGAAACTACTTGTCTCGACACATTCAGCGATGTTGCTACCTCAGATTGCAGTTACCTTGCTTTCAATCTACCCATCCTTCTGCACCGAAAAGAGTCTTCTAGGAGATGGTGCGGAGCCATTTTTCCACTCTAACAGTCCAACTCAAGCTTCAAATGTCTTATCCCCGATCAGAACGTTTCTCAAGGTCACGTGCCTGCCAGCTTGATGACGCGCGGTCGTCATTTGCATATTTCTATAGGAATTAGTACTAAGTTTCTTGGGCACGTCTTCTTAGTGTTTCCCCTTGCACACGTCACTGAAAAAATATTTACAATCTGTCGTCTCGTTTTGGACATATCCTCAAACTTGTCACGTTAAGTTTGGGCACTACACTTTTAATGGAAAGAAATTCTCGGATTTCTGAGATGTTTATACTATTAACGATAATAACAGCTGTTTGATAACTCTTCTTTGCAGATGGTATCTTGGAGTTGTGTTTACAAGTTGTACTTCGACAAGTTACGAGGAAATAAAGATGACGTGAATTGTTGCGTACAAGTTACGAGGAAATAAGACAGCCAGAATTTGTTTTAATCAAACGAACTCTGGCTGTAGTATTCTTATTGGTTTACACCAGTAAATTCACGAACGTTTCTGTCCTTTTCTAGCGTCTGCAGCGCCATTATTTCCCTTTCAGCAGATTTTGAACTAATTTTCCCCCTTGCTAAATCGTTTTCCCATGCCCCAATAAGATACCTATCAAATTTTGTCGCGCTATCTCCATTTCTCGGTTTTCTGGAAATCTGAGAATAGGGGTACTTGTTTTATAACCACCCTGTATACGGAGGTTGGTGAAAATAATGTGAAGACCTGAGAAATAGGTGATAGTTCTTTTTTAACCGTTTATGTGGATGGAATTAATGAACTCGGGGTAAGCATTTAAAATGGGCTGTAAACCGCTCAGACGAATGTATTCACCCTCTAAGAAATGTGAAAATCCTCCAAACACCCAAGCACATGGCGTCAGTAAATAAATAAATGCATCGCTCTTTCCACGTTCCAGAAGCACATAGCAACCGAAAAATTGCTTTTAGCCGCCGCCGGGGAATTGAATCCACGGATCTCTCGATATCTAGCCGAGCGCGTTAGCTTTACACCACGTTGGCCAACAATCCACGGTGCTATGTGTATTTTTAAGTCAGCTTCTGACATCATAAATTCGTAAGATGGGCTCAGCTACTGAGACGTCTCCATCTGGTGGGTATTAACCGCACTGGCTATGTATATTATAGCAGTTAAATCCAAAGGGCGAGATCCAAGGTGAAAATCCTCTAAACACGTGGCGTCAGTAAATAAATAAATACATCGCTCATTTAACGTTCTAGAAACACATAGCAACCGAAAAATTGCTTTAAGCCGCCACCGGAGAATTGAACCTACGGTCTCTCGATATCTAACCGAGCGCGTAAGCTTTACACCACGGAAATGGACCCAACGCTGGTCAAACGAGTGAACCTGCTCATCATAAAGTGTTGCTTTTCTCTTAGCTTTTTTATTCGAAGTTGCCATTTAGGGGTACGCTTGATATTAATTCTTTCTGACTGATTACCTGCTAAAAGAGTTATAAAAATGGCATGAACCTAAGAAAGGGGAGAGAGAGAGGGTGTTTCAATCACTTGTTTCTACCCAGTTGCATGATGTCCGTTTCGGGGGACTAACTATTCCCCATTATGCTTTGGAACTTGAAGCCAGCGTTTACCTCCAGTTACAGGTTAATGGACGTGACGTCTGAGTTGAGAGGTAGACAGGAATTGCTTTTATATTGACATTTATATTTGGGGATCGCTGAAGATTTCTGATATAATCTAGTTCAAGTACATCGGCCGCTTAAAGGGTTAATAAGGTGTTGCACCATATATGTCTTTAATACGAGGTCCGATCAAAACATTCCAAGACTAGGCCCATATACAACAAAGTACTTACGTTACTTAAGTCTGGCTATGATCTTCCCTCAAAGTAGTCTCCTTGGGCAGCGATACACCGCTGCCAGCGTTTTGGCCGCTGTTGGAACGCTCCCTGGAAGTCCTGTTCACGAATCGTGTCAAGCACCGTCTGCGATTCACGCTGGATCTCGTCCACGGTTTCAAAACGGCGATCCTTGAGCTTCAGCTTCATCTTCGGGAACAGAAAGAAGTCGCAATGGGGCCAAATCCGGCGAGTAGGGCGGGTTAGGAAGGGTAATCATGCTGTTGTGGCTGCAAAACTGGAGTGATGCTAATGCTCTGTGAGCTGCTGCATTGTCGTGTTGGGGCATCAAATTGCGCCACATTTCTGGTCTTTTTCGGCGAATGTGCTCCCTAAAACGCCGCAGAATATTGCAGTAAAAAAGGGCGGTAACGATCTGACCCTGGGGGACGAATTCACGGTGCACAACCCCACGAATGTCGAAGCACACGATGAGCATGATTTTGGTTGCGCTCCGGATCTGTCGGGCCTTCTTCGGTCGTGAAAATGCCGGGCTCTTGCACTGCGACGACTGTCGCTTGGTCACCGGGTCGTAACCGTAGACCCAAGACTCGTTCCCAGTGATGACCCGCGACAGGAACCTTGGTTCATTCGCCACCTGCTGACAAAATTCTTGACAGAGTTTGCCGCCGAGCGCCTTCTGTTCGGGGTTCAGAATCTTTCGCACAGCTTTGCAGCAATGCGGTGCATGTTCAAAACCGACGTCAGAATTTCTTGCACTGTTCCGTATGACACATTGATGAGGGTAGCAATGTCTGGAAGGGTTCTCCGACGATCTTCATGCACCAGTTCCCTAATTTTGTCCCCAATTCCGGGGGTTTTGCTCGTGGGAGGTCACCCTGATCTCTTGTCATCTTCCAGTGTCGTTATGCCACTCTTGAAGCGCGAGTGCCACTCAAAACAGCTGGCACGACTCATTACTTCATTGCCATAAGCCTTCCGCAACATTTCATGCGTCTCCGTTCCCTATTTGCCGCGTTTGACACAGAATTTGATGTTCGCTCGCTGCTCTAATTTGCAGTCCATACCGAAATCGCAGCTCTGTCTGCACGTAGTCACCAAATATCGTATAGCACAGCTCCGGACATTCACACAACGAGGCCACGCGGCATATTGACTCATGAAGGTCACTGCTATTGACCACTGCTCGTGCGTTCGCGTACTGTCATTTGTTGGCGCGCTACGTACCCAATCTCGGAACTTTTTCATCGCACTACGTACAGCTTCCAACCTTCTTGGAATGGATTCATGCAACTTTTGAACAGTCTCCAGTGGAATGTTGTACAATTCTTAGATCACAACATCAGCCAATTGCTTCAGAGATGTTGAAGGAGGAAATGTGCTTTTCACTAGGTTCTCCGAAACTGTCCACAGTGGTTCGATGATATTCAAGTCAGGTACTTGAGCTGTCCAGGGCAGATGTTAAAGTTCATATTAGTGCTCCTCAAACCAAGACTGAACTGTTATGGCTGTGTGTATAGGCTCATAACCGTCTTGAAATGTGACATCATTGTTGGGAAAAAACACTTGGACCATGGGATGCACCTGATCACCTAGAATAGCCAAATACTCGACCATGTAGAGTAATGACTGGGCTAGCGAAAGAATAAGATATGACCGGACATCACGTCATCAGAAATCCACACCCATGTTTGACAGTTGTAACCAGACATTTCGAATTTTAAGCGTCCTTGAGAGTTCTGAGACATGAACTTTACTTATTATTGGAGACAATGTAAATGAGGACTCGTCGGACAATATAACACGTTTCTAATCATCAGCTGTCCAGGATTTTTCTTATGACACTATCTGTTTCTCAATGTAACAGAAACAGATAGTTTCTGTGAATAAAGATTTAGCAATAGAAGCTCTTCCATGGGTGTTGACTTTGTGACGTTCTGTGCGCTCTTCTAGAAACAAGGTCTTCCAGCTGGATACTGAGTCCTTCTATCTCTTTTGCTGCCGTATTTCTGTGTCGTTTGGATACAATTATTGTTAGTGTCCGATGGTCTGTCTCATTCAATCTCGGTTTCCGCCAACTATTCTTCTTCGCCGATGAAGTCTTTCCATGCTTTGCGCACGCAGTCACAAGGGTGGAGACTTGCTCTTAAAACACCGAAACATTTGGCTTTTATGGTTAGAGACGCTCCTGCTAAAGAGACTCCACGCGTCGTCCTCTCTGGAAGTCTGACAGGTCACCCATTTCACCGACCGCTTCTACGAACCGCTGCTGAACACAACGAGAATATATACAAAAAAAGATACACACGAAAGATAATCAAAACTTTTTTTATCAGGTAACCCACATGTATAGCATTAACCCCTATAAACATGGTGTTCACATTATTTTATCCAACCCCTGTGTATTTATATCGTAATTATCATCAACTTCCCAAGCTGCTGATGAATGAAGGTTTTCCCAAGTATCTTCCACACATTTTTTTCTTGAGGAATTTTTTTCCGTGTCACTTCGACGTGCTTCCGATTTCCACCCCCGCCACACTCCACGTGGTTTGCTTCAGGGTCTTAATTGTTACTTGGTATCGAATCTAGTACACTCTTTGTCAAAAGAAACGAAGCACTCGGAGAAAACGAAGCAAGTATCTTAGTGCCGAAGCAAGTATCTTAGACGAAGCAAGTATCTTAGTGCCGAAGCAGGTAGCAAGTATCTTAAGATACTATAATAAGTATAATAGATACTAAGATACTAATAAGATACTATAATAAGTATAATAGATACTAAGATACTAATAAGATACTAAGATACTAATAAGTACTAATATGATACTAAGATACTAATAAGATACTATAATAAGTATAATAGATACTAAGATACTATAATATGTATAATAAGATACTAATAAGATACTATAATAAGTATAATAGATACTAAGATACTATAATAAGTATAATAGATACTAATAGATACTATAATAAGTATAATAGATACTAATAAGTATAGTAGATACTAATAAGTATAATAGATACTAGTAGATACTAATAAGTATAATAGATACTAATAAGTATAGTAGATACTAATAGATTAATAAATATAATAGATACTAATAGATACTATAATAATACAAGATACAACAATAAATATATAGATACTATATAAGATACTAATATAAGATACTAAGGTACTAATATAAGATACTAAGATACATATAAGATATTGAGATCCTAATATAAGATACTAAGATACATATAAGATATTGAGATCCTAATATAAGATACTAAGATACATATAAGATATTGAGATCCTAATATAAGATACTAAGATACTTACTATACTCCCTAAGATACTAAGATACTTACTATACTCACTAAGATACTAAGATATACTCACTAAGTTACTAATATACTTACTTCGGCACTAAGATACTATATATGATACTAAGATACTTCGGCCCTAAGATACTATATATGATACTAAGATACTTCGGCCCTAAGATACTATATATGATACTAAGATACTTCGGCCCTAAGATACTAAGATACTATATATGATACTAAGATACTTCGGCCCTAAGATACTATATATGATACTAAGATACTTCGGCCCTAAGATACTAAGATACTATATATGATACTAAGATACTTCGGCGCAAGTATCTTCTGCCAAAGTATCTTAGTATCTTAGTATCTTAGTGCCGAAGCAAGTATATTGTGCCGAAGCAAGTATCTTGTGCCCAAGCAAGTATCTGGTGCCGAAGTATCTTAGTGCCGAAGCAAGAATCCAAATATCAAGATTTCACCACCTTTTGGCAAGTATCCAAGTATCAAGTATCTTAGTGCCGAAGCAAGTATCAAGTATCTTAGTGCCAAAGCAAGTATCTTAGTGCCGAATATGCAAATCATCAAAAAATAAAGGGTATCGTTCACTTGATCGAAAGGTCACTTGACAGAAAATCACATGATCGAAAGGTACATTTCACCGAAAGGTCACTTGACTGAAAAGTTCCATTTCACCGAAAGGTCACTTCACCTAAAAATTTATTTCATCGAAAGGACATTTGATCGAAAAGTTCATTTCACCGAAGGATTACTTTACCTAAAAGTTCATTATATCGAAAGATCATTTCACCGAATGGTCAGTTTATCGAAAACTAAGAATTTTGTTGTTAGAAATGTGTTGGAGTGTGGTGTGGGCTTTTGAAATACTGGCCACCTAAACATTATCGGATTGTTTAAAAAATACACTTTTAATTTCTATGAAACACCTCCACATGAGTAGGTTTTTCGAAATATAACATTAATTGTAAGACCTAGATATGTGCCTTTTGTCAAATTTTAATCCTCCGAGCTCATATTCATAAGGGTTACATACATAGTAAACCAATTAAATAATGTTCCACTTTTACTCAACCACAAAACATTAATATTTTGACCGTAGGACTAGATACAGACCATTTTAACAGATTTTAACCTACTCATATTCATAAGCATTACATAAAATGTAAAGTAACTTGTTATGTAAACCTTATGAGCATGAGAAAGCATAGCATGGTTAAAATTGGCTAAAAAGGCCTAAGCTGAGACATTGGGTGCAAAAATTGATTCTTTTTGCCTGAAAAAATGTACAACATTATTAATTTGGCTTTTTATGTAAACCTTATGAACATGAGCACTGAACATGACTTTTCTGTAAACCTTATGAACATGATTAAAATTTGCTAAAAAAGCCTAGGCCGAGGCCTAGGGACTTAAAATTAGTTAGTTTTGTCTTAAAACTAAATCGTTGCATTCTCTGTGACACGGAGAAATCAAAAGTGCAATTTGAGTACGATCCCTAAAGTTTCTGTGGCCTGTCTGCCGAACTTTCAGCGTGCTTCAACAGATCCTGTAATGAAATCCAAAGTTTTCGATAAACTGACCGTTCGGTGAAATGACCTTTCGATGAAATGAACTTTTAGGTAAAGAGACCTTTCGGTGTTTTAAACATTTCGATTAAGTAATCCTTCGGTGAAATGTACCTTTCGATCAAGTGACCCTTCAGTTAAAAGAAAAGAACGTTTCGATCAAGTGATCTTTCGGTGAAACGATCTTTTCGGTGCAGTGATTTTCGGTCAAGTGACCCTTCGGTGAAAATAACGTTTCGATCAAGTGATCTTTCGGTGAAACAATCTTTTCGGTGAGGGGATTTTCAGTCAAGTGACCCTTCGGTGAAGTAAACGTCGGGTAAATGAACCAGACCCAAAAATGAGTGGCCCCTCCACAGAGCATGGGAACCGCGCGTCGAGGAGGATATAAAAAGAGCAAAGCTCGCACGCAGGGACAATTGTGACATCGGATTGTGGTTGCATTAACCTCCGCTGACTGTGACGCACCGACGTTCGATCAGTGCACAATACGAGTTGTTGAACGAGGTAAGAGAGTCCGGTTGGTCAAGTCGCCGTATCACCAGGAATTTAGTTGGAGCGACGCAGCAATAGGAAGATGTTGGCGTTAATGGGTCGAGGAGAGCACAACCCGCTGCAAGCGGGCAGTGGACGGCCCAAATCAACGACAGAACGCGAGGATCTAGCAATTGTGGGAGTCGTTCGAACAGAACCCAATTCGTCGCCCTTGACCATCCATTGCCGTGCTGCGTCATCTACAGGTGCGGAAGTGGCCATCCCTACCCTTACGAGACGACTTGCGGCAGGGAGACTACATTCGAGGAGGCCATTTCGCCGCCTTCCACTGACCAGCGAGCATCGCAGACACCGGTTGCAATGGTGTCAGGCCCGATAAACGTGGGATGATGTCCAGTGGCGTCGTTTTGTCTTCAGTGCTGAGTCACGGTCTGCACTTGGCGCCAGTGACCAGCGCATACGTGTCTGGAAACGAGCCTGCCAGTGCACGGATCCTGTATTTACCGTGGCACGGCATACGGCTCGGACACTGGGCGTGATTGTCTGAGAAGCCATTTCTTGCGATAACCGGACGCTCCTGGTAGTCCTTGGTACCTCCCTTACGGCTCAACTGTAAGTCGAAGACATTTTACTACCTGTTGTGTTGCCGTTCCTGTCGCAGCATCACCAAACAATTTTACAACAGGATAATGCAAGCACACACACGGCACGGTTCGCCCACGCCTACCACCGGAATGTTGACGCCCTCCTATAGCCAGCCTGATCGCCCGATCTCTGACCGATCGAAAATATTTAATAAATAATGGGATGCCACCTACTCCCATCCTGGAATGTCAGCGAATTGACCGACAATTTGGACATCATCTGGCATGCTATACCTCAGAACAGTATTCGTGAACTGTATGCGTCTATGCCACGCAGGGTAACCGCATGTATCCGAGCAAGAAAGAGGTGGCGTTACAATGCGCTGACGTGTTCCACTCGTGTAGCTCTTTTATCCGAATAAATGTCCCAACTGCTCTGGAACTGCAATCATTTCCTTTCCTATACATGTACACTGCACATAACAATTTTGATCTCGATTGGAGGATTTGATCTGGGTGCTTCGTTTTTGTTTTTGTTTTGTGCAGAGTGTATTTCTGTTGTCCAGAGGCGGCCATGTCTTCATGAAATATGTCAAGCCTATTGCCCCAAAAGACCTTCACATCGATCATGACATCATCCACCCTTATCATTTCCTGATCCTCTTTCTACCTTTCCTGGTAACACCAAGCGTACATCTCTCAATGCTTCTTTGAGATGTCGACGGCTCCTGCATGGTTTTCTAATTTAAATTTTATGTCTCTGATTCAAAAATAAGAACAGGAAGTATGCATTTATTGAACACTTTTCTTTAAAACCGGTATAATAAATTGCTCTTGAAAATTGTATCTTTTTTCTCTTAGCTTTCTACTGTTTTGTGAATTTAGTAGGGGCGTAAACCTTAATTTCCGCTTCTGATGTATTTGCAGCAAAATATAAGCTTCTAAATTCTCAATTGAAAAAAAAACGTCGTTTGTAGACCGATACTACTCATGTCGACAAACCTTTTAGAAACATTTTCTTCTTAAAATAATGTATGGTTTCTACGCCAGGAGGCGTAGATGTATATCTTATTTTTGCCAATATCTCTACTTCTAGGGGTCGGATTTGTAAAATTCTTTCTTTGTTGGATAGTATTTCCAGAGTGACATGTTTTACATAAATTTTCGAAATTATCAAATAATTCGTAGACCTTCCGCTAGGGGGCGTAAAGGTAAATTGCTTCCCCCCCCCCTATATCTCTGCTTCTAAATCTCCGATTTGAAAAATTCTTTCTGCACCGGATACAGCTCCTGATGGGAATTACTTTGCACGTAATTTCTAATTTTTGTAAAAAATGGTTTGGCCACCAGGTGATGTAAGCCTTAATTTCCGCTTCTGATGTATTTTCAGCAAAATGTGAGTTTCTAAAATCTCGATTGCAAATAAATTCGTTTGTCGACCGATACTGCTCATGTCGACAAACCTTTTAGGAACATTTTCTTCTTGAAATATTGCATGGTTTTTACGCCAGGGGCGCAGATGTATATCTTATTTTTGTCAATATCTCTACTTCTAAGAGTCTGATTTGAAAAATTCTTTCTTTTTTGGATAGTGTTTCCGATGGGAAATGTTTTTCCTATAAATTTAAAATTTTGAAGTAAATCATAGACTTTCCGCTAGAGGGCGTAAAGGTAAATTTCGTTTTCGGCGTTATTTCTGCTTCTAAAACTCCGATTTGAAAAACTGTTCTTGTATCGCATACAGTCATCATCATCATTGTCAACCATTATCAATCCACTGCTGGACGAAGGTCTCCCCAAGTTTCCTCCACAACGGTCTGTCTTGTGCCAGTCTCCTCCATGTCACCCCTGCATACTTTCGAATTTCATCCACCCATCTCCCATGTGGTCTTCTTCTGGGTCTTTTCCTGTCCCTTGGAATCCAATCTAAAATTTCAGCTGTCCATCGATGATCTGTCCTTCTGGAAGTATGTCCAGCCCATTGCCATTTCAGGGATTTAACCTGATCATGATGTCTTCCACTCTTGTCATTTTTCGGATCCACGAGTTCCTCTTCTTATCTCTCCTGGTTACACCAAGCATGCACCTCTCCATGCTTCTTTGAGTTGTCTGCAGCCTTTGTATGTCTCTTTTAGTTAAGGTCCACGTCTCTGCACCATACGTAAGCACTGGAAGGATGCATTGATCAAACAATTTTCTTTTAAGACATAATGGCATATTGCTCTTGAAAATTATGCTGTTTCTTCCAAAAGCTCTCCAGGCAAGTTTTGTACGCCGATTAATTTCTTCATCAATGTGACCCTCACTTGATATCTGCTGTCCAAGATAAACGTACGTGTCTGTTATCTCCAGCTTTTCTCCATCAATCGATAAATCTTCATTTCTTGTAAAAGCATTGAACATCACTTTTGTCTTCTGAAAGTTCATTTTTAATCCCACTTCTTTACTCTTGTCAGCAAGTTCCTGGATCATACTCTGCAGCTCTGATGGGGTAGTTGCAAAAATGACTACGTCATCAGCAAAACGAAGGTGGGTTAGATAATCTCCATTAATCTTTATCCCCTTGTTTTCCCAGCTCAGTGACTGAAAAACACCCTCCAATGTGGCATTAAAGAGCTTCGGACATATGGTGTCACCTTGTCTCACTCCCTTTCCAATTTTTACGTGTGTTGTATTTTCAAACAGCCTAATCTTTGCACTTGCATTTTCATAGATGTTATTAATAATATTAATGTATGCATCTTCAATACCGCAGGTTTTCAGAGCCATTGTAACTGCTGATGGTTTCACCGAATCAAAGGCTTTTTCATAATCGATAAAAGCCATGCACAATGGAAGTTCATATTCCCTCGCTCTTTCAATTAGTTCTCTCAGCACGTGGATATGATCTATTGTGCTGTAGCCACTCCTGAATCCAGCTTGTTCTCTCGGTTGAGCCATGTCCAGTGTTACCTTCAAGCGGTGTGAAAGAACTTTAGTGAAGATTTTATAAACTACTGATAGGAGGCTGATAGGTCTGTAGTTTCCGAGATCCTCAATGTCACCTTTCTTATGTAGCAGGATCATTGTAGCGGTGTTCCAATCCTCAGGAATCTTTCCTTCATTAAGGCATCGAGTGAAAATTTGGGCGAGTACTGTTTCGATTTCTCCACTTGCTTCTTGTATGATGTCTACAGTAATTCCATCTTCTCCTGGAGCTTTTCCTCGCTTCATGTTCTTGATTGCATGTGCAACTTCTGCTGGAAGGACTGGAGGAACTCTGGTACTGGTATCTTTCATGATGTCTGGAGTGCATATATCATCCCTTTCATATAATTTGGAGTAGAAATCTTTCACTCTTGTCAAAATTTCGCCTCTATTTCTTGTTACAGAACCATCTTCTTTTCTCAGTGCCATAATCTGTTTTCTTCCCTTACTGAGATGTCCCTTTGCTATCTTTAGGCTTTGGTTGTTTTCAATTGCTTTCCTCACTAGTTCACAGTTGAATTTCCTTACGTCTTCAGTGATACTTTTTCTTACTGTCTTGCATAGCTCTATATATTCCACTTTGGAAGTCACATCTTCTTTAGTTGTCCTCATCTCTCTTCTTTTTTGCATCAACATTTTGGTTTTTCCTGATAATTTGTTCACATGCAACTTGTTCTTAGACCCAGCTAATTTTGTTGCTGTTTCCATAAGAGCTTTGGTTACTTTTCTGTTAACTTCAGAGATGTCCACTTCTTCCGATGTTAGGCCTTCTAAAGCAGAGAACCTGTTCTTCAGTTCTAACTTGAAGGTATTATGGTGTTTTTTAAGGTTGGTTATGTCAATAGATTTTGTTTGTCCTATGAGCTTGCCACGTTCAAGTTTAGTGTTCAGGTGCATCTTACATCTCACCAATCTATGGTCACTACCTGTGTTGAACTTGTTTAGCACACTGCAGTCTTCTATGACGAATTTTTTGTTACACATAATAAAATCAATTTCACTTGTCGTCCCATTTGGATGTCTCCATGTCCATTTCCTGTGTGGCTTTTTCTTGAAGAAGGAGTTCAAGATGAAAACCCTTCTGCCTCTGCAAACTCAACGAGAGTATTTCCACGCTGGTTTCTGTTGCCATGACCGAATTTACCTACCGAAGTTTCATTCTGTTGCCGTTGCCCTATTTTTGTATTGAAATCTCCCATAATTATTTTCAAGTGCTGCTTACCTTTATTATTTAGATGACAAATTTCCTCATAAAATTCTTCAATTTCTTCTTCAGGATGACTTGAATAGATTTTGTGTACTTTCGCATACAGTACCTGATGGAAAATAGTTTCACATAATTTCTAATGTTTGGTAAAGAATGGATTGGCCACCAGGGGCATAAGTGTTAATTTCTGTTTCTGATGTATTTGTAGCAAAATCTGGGCTCCTAAAAACACGACTAAATTTTTTATTTTTTTTTGGACCGATACCGCTCATATGGAATAACTTTTTGAGAATACTTTCTTCCTAAAATAATGCATGGTTTTCCCACCAGGGGACGTAAAGTCACATCATATTTTTGTCGATATCTCTGTTTCTAACAGTCCGATGAAAAATTCTTTCTGTGTTGGAGAGCGTTTCCGGTGCGAAATGTTTCTCATATAAATTCATGTTTTTCTTAACGCACAAGTCTGCAACCAGAGGGCGTAAGCTCACGATTCCGTTTACAGCAATATCTGAGGAATTAAAAACCCGATTGAAAAACTTCTTTCTTCCGTCAGATACTATTGTTTTCCGTGCCGGTTCCATTGCCATTGAATAGCTTTGATACATTTAATTTGCGTCAGAACTTATTCAAAAGACGTGCTTATTACACCCGAAAATTCGGTGTCATCTTTCTTGTTTGGCTTTGGAGATGACGGAATGTTCCATGCAGAGCTCTGTTGTTTGCCCTCTAGATCGTAGTGATAAAGAAAAGTGTCATCGCCTGTAATTATTCACTTTAGGTAGTCCTCGTTTAAAGCAATTCCTTGATTTAATTTGTTTTCCCTAAACCAACAGAGATCTTCAAAGCTGCACGCTCTTCAACTATGATATCCATGAGTCGACTGATAGGCGGACGCAAACAGACGCTTCTTCATAGCGTTCTAGTCAAGGTCACGTGCAACGCAACGGCTCGGAAATGTTCATTGACACGGAGGGGAGTCGGGTATACGCTGTGATGATGTTTTTGTTCCAATATATAGTTACACTATTAAACAAGTTAATAAAATCATGCAATGCATTGATTATGATACGCTTTCCAACATACCAGAAATTATTACTCAAGTTATGTGGATAATGGCTGTGGAATAAATCTCGCTCCTGTATCCTGACCTTTGACGCCATTTCGATGATATTCAACAGAACCGGTTCACTATACCTCCGGAACAACATGATAAAGTTTTGTTGCAATAGAAGCAGTTTTACGCAAGTTATGAGAATAATGGCTGTGGAATAAATCTGGCTTTTGTGCAATGACCTTTGACCCCATTTCGTTGATATTAAACAGAACCAGTTCACCATACCTCCGGAAGTTTTGTCACAATCCAAGCATTTTAGGAAAGTTATGATGCACAAGGGTAATGGAATGGATCACACTCCAGTGTCCTGACCTTTGACCCCATTTCGCCCATTTTCAATAGGGTTCGTCTCCAGAGGCTCCCTACCACATAGAAAAATTTCATCGAAATCGAACCATTTTTACGCAAGCTATGACGCATAAGGGCAATGGAATGGATCCTGCTTTTATGTCCTGACCTTTGACGCCATTCCGCTCATTTTGAATTGAGCTCGTGCTCAGGTGTTTCCCTACCATATACTAAAATTTCATCGAAATCGAACCATTTTTACGCAAGTTATGACGCATTAAGGCAATGGAATGAATCCAGCTCCTATGTCCTGACCTTTGACCCTATTTCACCCATTTTCAATAGGGATTGTTCACAGGTGGTTTCCTACCACATACTAAAATTTCATCGAAATCGAACAATTTTTACGCAATTTAGGACGCATAAGAGCAATGGAATTGATCCCGCTCCTATGTCCTGACCTTTTACCCTGCTTCGCCCATTTTCAATAGGGTTCGTTCCCAGGTGGTAACTCACTACCACATACTAAAATTTCGTCGAAATCGAATAATTTTCACGTCCGGACGGACGGACAGACGAACGGACAAAGCTGGAGCATATACGCTTCTTCAACCTACGGTTGGAAAGCGTAAAACACGCGCGCGCTATTCTTTCTGGAACTAGTCTTGTATCATTAACAGAAATGTAAAGGAAGTATATTTGCCATAGGGTCCAAGTAACAGTAGATGAGGTTTTCGTGTTTCAGGTAATACTCACAAAGACGAAGGTCCTGTCTCACAAAACACGTTAATCAACTTGAATAACAACCACGTTTGACTAAATGATTAAACATTGTGTTTACACATTTAGTCTGATTTTAAAAGGTATGTACAAGTTAAAAGCATACGATAGTTAAAAACGCGAGATCTTTTGATCACACTAGTGATATTCTTCAGGCTACATGTACAATGGCACAAGACTCAAACGACATGCAACATACATACGATTCAATGACATGAAAATATATAATCAGCATGCTCACAAAGATTGTGGAGAAACGGAGATGTAAAATGGGTAAATACAATGGGTAACCTAAATCAAGATGATAACAGATGAGTGCTAACAATCCCACTATTATTATTTCTATTATTTGCATAATGCTCCATTAAAGTAGTCCATACACGTGGAAGGATCGGTGATGTGTCATCATGACAACAAATTCCTCAGCAATGATGAATACATTGACTTTCAGCAATGAGGGTCATACTCTAGCTGCTATGAGTAGTGAGAATTTTAACATCGTCACATGAGGGTATATTTACTGATTACTTTGTCCCTTTCCGCCAATGTGGTTGGCTTCACGGGGACAAATGGAACTCCTTGAATTTTATTTGAAATGTTGCGACAGTTTTCCTGCCTTGAGACGCTGGTTCGAGCCTCGGCCAACCCCGTGGTCCAGAGACCAGCCTGCGATGTTCTGCTGGCGGACGACCTATCGCACTTTGGCTGGATTCCGGCACTGACTGGCGGGATAGGTCGTTAAATTTTTAGGGTTGACTGGGAGTTTGTCCACCCCTCGAACAGCTTTGATTTTTGGGGAATCATTTCCCTTTATTGACAACAAAGAATTTACACGCATATATACACTGTCGTCATGCTTAGGACTTACAACATTGAGAGATAACATAAGGGTATATGTTGTAAAGTACGACTTCCACGCACAAAAGTGCGGAAGGATACATTGACATTTAATGACTTGAGCGTGTGGTGAGTGATGAGGAGAGTTGCGAGAGAGATATTGAAGGAGGAGGACATGGCGAGCTTTGGCTAAGACAACAAGTTCAGTTTGTAACGCGGAGTGTATTCCAGTTTATGTTTTTGTGTAAAGAAATAAATGTTTTGTGTTGTGATCCAGTGTCTGTGATGTTACAATGTGTACCCTTATGTGCCAGTGATGTTGAGTGTGAGCCCGTTCTCAAATAACGCAAGTGTTTAGACAAGGGAATTTTTAAGGTCCGTAATGTTGAACCTATATACACTTGGTCGATTTCTGTAGGGTTTAAAGCTTTCATGGGTATGAGATAGACCCCATATTTGGTGTTCATTTCTGACCAACAGCTGTCGCGTTTAACCAACGTGTACAAATTGAGAGTTTTTAAGCCAAAGTTCATATTAAACTTGGTGCATGCATTTTTTAAGACACTACAGAATCCAGGATGATAACTCAAAGATCCCACGTACCTGGTAAGAGAATAGGTTCGCTGCAAAGTAGTAAACGCAGAGCGCCGATTCCTACGAACAATTGTGAGTACTGTCTCTCTCGGGTATCCAAACTAGCAAGAAATTGAATGAATTCGGTTTAATTCGATGCGTCGTAGGCGTACAGAGGAAGAGTGCGTGAACGCCCTTCGTATAAGGCATCACAGGAAAGAAATCTTAACCCACAGGGGTTGAGCCGAGTTATATGGAGCTATGATTGAGCGGGATGAAGGTTTTCTGTACACAGAATACTTTAAAGTAAGGTATTGAGGGGTCCCGTTCTGTAACTAAATCTGAGAACGGGAGTTTTATATTTTTCTCCAACTTCAAGGTGAGGTTTATGGATGGTATTTAGAGTTTAACATACTGAGAAATTGTAATAGATCGGAATGTGTATATGGCTAAAGGACGAGAATGTCATCCACATAACGGACATAGAGGAGAGATTTAAACGGGCATAGGCTAAGCACCTCATTCTCAAGCGTTTGCATGACAATTTCGGCAAAAACCATTGAAAGGGGTGAAGCCATAGTAGCGCCTTCGTTTTGTTGAAAGGTGATTGTGTTTAAAATACGATCTAGAAGCTACAGACTCTAAAGCCGAAAGAACTGCTTCAATTTCCGAAGGTGGGGCGAGATTATGTAATTTCTCGTAAATAATGCCATGTGCCTCGTCGAGGGTGATACTAGGGAATAAGGACACTACATCCAGGTAGGTCATTTTAAACGGCACAACCTGGGAACTGAAGGATTGGAGGTGGTCGATGGCCTGGAGGGAGCTATTGGTTGAGAGCTGGGAATTATTTAAAATAGGCGAAAGGAATTTTGCAATTGCTTTTTCAAGCGGACCAGTGAGGGAGGCATAAGAGGGGACCAAAGGGCGGAAGGGGTTGTTTTGTTTACGGAGTTTGATCTTCCCGAATATCTCGGGGATCCTTGAGTCCTTAGCAGGATTCATGTTGTCAGAAATTTCTTTAGGTAAGAGGCCGTGGATCTTGAGCTTGGCAATGGACGCAATTTTTGCTGCAGTGGGATCAGTCCTCATAATTTTATGCGGTATTGCTTCAATAGTTTCTTGCATCTTAAACTGAGATACCTCACGTTCCAAAATTACAACCCTGTTGAACTTATCGCCCGATATGATAACCAAATTAGTATTTTGGTGAAGTTCACGCAGCTGGTGCTTCTCATCTCTAAATACGTGATAAATAAATATAAAGGACACCGTCTCTGTACGATCAAATGAATAAGAAAATCAAAGAACCAAAATATTAAAAGCCGTAAAACTTTCATTCCATTAGTTTAATCTAAAGATACACATTGGTAGCATCCTCAGATGTGAAGCGAACATTTGAACAGTGCTGCTATTTATACAAATCTGGGCAGTATGGGTAAACATAGTATGTGTGTGTGTTATGTCAGCGTTGTTTAAGGTGAAGCCCCCACCTCCCCCGTTTTGTTCAATCTCCTCTGTTTGATTATACAATATTTTTCCATGCAGGTGATTATATAGTATTTTTTCCATACGTACGGACAATTTTCATATATATAATTTTATACATATGATATTTTTAATATATATATTTTCATACATATCGATATTTTTCATACAGGTAAACTACCTGTATGGAAAAATATTATATAAACATCCAGAGGAAATTGGAAAATACGGGGGTGGTTCTCCACCTTAAACATAGCTGACTTACACACACGTACTATGTTTACCCATACTTCCCTGGTTTGTAAAAATAGCAGCATTGTTCAAATGTTCACTTCACATCTGAAGATGGGACCAAAGTGGCCTGAAAGTACTAATGTGTATCTTTAGATTAAACTAATGGATTGAAAGTTATACGGCTTTTAATTTATTTTATTGGTTCCTTGGTATTCTTATTCATTTGTCCGTAGAGAGATGGTGTCCTTTATACTTATTTATCAGAAATGAACGAGTGAGTGGTTTTATACTCTAAAAACATGATTTCGGTTCGATGTCATGGAAGCTCCGAGGGGTGGACCCTATTGGCAGGGAGCAGACTTAGGTCGAAGTGAATTAGCGAAGTTGATTCTTGCATCATCCTGGTATTTAGAGGGGAGTGCCCGTAAGATATTTTCAGCCTGTGGCACAAGTTGAAAAAAATTCGATCTAATGTTCGGGTAACAAAATTTATACCCCGCTCCAAATCATTCTTCTGGACATCCGAAAGTTCAATTGAATTTAAATTAACATTCATTCTGGGCTCATGTCTAGATGGTTGGCTGGATCTTTCAGCTTGAATGGGGCGAGATTGAATCTCTGAAGCCACAAGGACACAAAGATAACTTTAAAAATCAGATTAAATGTGTAAACTCAATGCTTTATTATTTAGTCAAACGTGGTTGTTGTTAAATTGATTATCGTGTTTTGTGTGACAGAACCTTAGTCTTTGTGAGTATATTTACTATGATTGGTAGAAATGTAGAGGAAGTATATTTATCACGATTGGTAGAAATGTAGAAAAAGTTTATTTGTAATGATTGGTAGAAATGTAAAGGAAGTTTATTTCCATCATTGATAGAAATGTAGACAAGTTAATTCACCATCATTGATAGAAATGCTGAAGCAGTTTATTTACCAACACTGGCAGAAATGTAGAGGAAGTTTATTTACCATGATTGATAGAAATGTAGAGAAAGTATATTTACCACCACTGGTAGAAATGTAGAGGAAGTTAATTCACCATCATTAGTAGAAATGTTGAGGAAGTTTATTTTCCACCACTGGCAGAAATGTAGAGGAGGTATGTTTTCTGCGATTAATAGAAATTTAGAGGTCGCTTATTTATAATGATTATTAGAATTGTAGGGGAAGTTTATTTCCATCATTGATAGAAATGTAGATAAGTTAATTCACCATCAATGGTAGAAATGTTGAGGAAGTTTATTTGCCATTCTTGCCAGAAATGTAGAGGAAGCTTATTTATAATGATTGGTAGAAATGTAGAGGAAGTTTATTTACCACCACTGGTAGAAATGTGGAGGAAGTATATTTACCATGATTGGTAGAAATGTAGAGGACGCTTATTTTTCATGACTAGTTGAACTGTTGAGGAAGTTCATTTCCATCACTGATAGAAATGTAAAGAAGTTAATTCACCATCATTGGTAGAAATGTTGAGGAAGTTTATTTGCCATCCCTGCCAGAAATGTTGAGTAAGTTTATTTGCCATCCTTGCCAGAAATGTAGAGGAAGTTTATTTACCATGAGCGGTAGAAATGTAGATGGCGTTTATTTTTAATGATTGGTAGAAATGTTAAGGAATTCTATTTCCATCATTAATAGAAATGTAGAAAAGTTAATTCACCATCATTGGTTGAAATGTTGCGGCAATTTATTTACCACCACTGGCAGAAATGTAGAGGAAGTATATTTACCATGATTGGTAGAAAAGTAGAGGATGCTTATTTGTAATGATTAGATGAAATGTTGAGGAAGTTTATTTCCATCACTGATAAAAATGTAGAGGAAGTTAATTCATGATCATTGGTTGAAATTTTAAGGAAGTTTATTTACCACCATTGGGAGAAATGTAGAGGAGGTATGTTTTCTGTGATTGATAGAAATTTAGAGGTCGCTTATTTATAATGATTGGTACAATTGTAGGGGAAGGTTATTTCCATCATTGATAGAAATGTAGACAAGTTAATTCACCATCATTGGTAGAAATGTTGAGGAAGTTTATTTGCCATTCTTGCCAGAAATGTAGGGGAAGCTTATTTATAATGATTGGTAGAAATGTAGAGGAAGTTTATTTACCACCACTGGTAGAAATGTGGAGAACGTATATTTACCATGATTGGTAGAAATGTAGAGGACGCTTATTTTTCATGATTAGTTGAACTGTTGAGGAAGTTCATTTCCATCACTGATAGAAATGTAGAGAAGTTAATTGACCATCATTGGTAGAAATGTTGAGGAAGTTCATTTGCCATCCTTGCCAGAAATGTTGAGTAAGTTTATTTGCCATCCTTGCCAGAAATGTAGAGGAAGTTTATTTATCATGAGCGGTAGAAATGTAGATGACGCTTATTTTTAATGATTGGTAGAAATGTAAAGGAAGTCTATTTCCATCATTAACAGAAATGTAGAAAAGTTAATTCACCATCATTTGTAAAAATGTTGCGGTAATTTATTTAGCACCACTGGCTGAAATGTAGAGGAAGTATATTTACCATGATTGGTAGAAATGTAGAGGACGCTTATTTTTCATGATTAGTTGAACTGTTGAGGAAGTTCATTTCCATCGCTGATAGAAATGTAGAGAAGTTAATTCACCATCATTGGTAGAAATGTTGAGGAAGTTTATTTGCCATCCTTGCCAGAAATGTTGAGTAAGTTTATCTGCCATCCTTGCCAGAAATGTAGAGGAAGTTTATTTATCATGAGCGGTAGAAATGTAGATGATGTTTATTTTTAATGATTGGTAGAAATGTTAAGGAAGTCTATTTCCATCATTAATAGAAATGTAGAAAAGTTAATTCACCATCATTGGTTGAAATGTTGCGGCAATGTATTTACCACCACTGGCAGAAATGTAGAGGAAGTATATTTACCATGATTGGTAGAAAAGTAGAGGACGCTTATTTGTAATGATTAGATGAAATGTTGAGGAAGTTCATTTCCATCACTGATAGAAATGTAGAGAAGTTAATTGACCATCATTGGTAGAAATGTTGAGGAAGTTCATTTGCCATCCTTGCCAGAAATGTTGAGTAAGTTTATCTGCCATCCTTGCCAGAAATGTAGAGGAAGTTTATTTATCATGAGCGGTAGAAATGTTGATGACGTTTATTTTTAATGATTGGTAGAAATGTTAAGGAAGTCTATTTCCATCATTAATAGAAATGTAGAAAAGTTAATTCACCATCATTGGTTGAAATGTTGCGGCAATTTATTTACCACCACTGGCAGAAATGTAGAGGAAGTATATTTACCATGATTGGTAGAAAAGTAGAGGACGCTTATTTGTAATGATTAAATGAAATGTTGAGGAAGTTTATTTCCATCACTGATAAAAATGTAGAGGAAGTTAATTCATAATCATTGGTTGAAATTTTAAGGAAGTTTATTTACCACCATTGGCAGAAATGTAGAGGAGGTATGTTTTCTGTGATTGATATAAATTTAGAGGTCGCTTATTTATAATGATTGGTAGAATTGTAGGGGAAGGTTATTTCCATCATTGATAGAAATGTAGACAAGTTAATTCACCATCATTGGTAGAAATGTTGAGGAAGTTTATTTGCCATTCTTGCCAGAAATGTAATGGAAGCTTATTTATAATGATTGGTAGAAATGTAGAGGAAGTTTATTTAGCACCAATGGCTGAAATGTAGAGGAAGTATATTTACCATGATTGGTAGAAATGTAGAGGACGCTTATTTTTCATGATTAGTTGAACTGTTGAGGAAATTCATTTCCATCACTATAGAAATGTAGAGAAGTTAATTCACCATCATTGGTAGAAATGTTGAGGAAGTTCATTTCCACCACTATAGAAATGTAGAGAAGTTAATTCACCATCATTGGTAGAAATGTTGAGGAAGTTTATTTGCCATCCTTGCCAGAAATGTTGAGTAAGTTTATTTGCCATCCTTGCCGGAAATGTAGAGGAAGTTTATTTATCATGAGCGCTAGAAATGTAGATGACGCTTATTTTTAATGATTGGTAGAAATGTTAAGGAATTCTATTTCCATCATTAATAGAAATGTAGAAAAGTTAATTCACCATCATTGGTTGAAATGTTGCGGCAATTTATTTACCACCACTGGCAGAAATATAGAGAAAGTATATTTACCATGATTGGTAGAAATGTAGAGGACGCTTACTTATAATGATTAGATGAAATGTTGAGGAAGTTTATTTCCATCACTGATAAAAATGTAGAGGAAGTTAATTCATGGTCATTGGTTGAAATATTGAGGAAGTATATTTACCATCATTGGTTGAAATATTGAGGAAGTATATTTACCATCATTGGCAGAAATGTAGAGGATGTTTATTTGTAATGATTGATATAAATGTAGAGGAAATCCATTTCAATCATTGATAGAAATGTAGAGGAAGTTAATTCATCCTCAATGGTAGAAATGTGGAAGAAGTGTAACCGGGGCTTACATATTTATCAGAAGCGAGATTCTGTAGCCATTTTTGTGATACTGAATTGGAATCATTTCCTTTCAATTCCCGCCATTTGGACGAAAGGCAAATGAGTATTTCCTTTCCCACGCGACGCAGCAGATGGCAATTAGGGAATCTTGCGATTTTCGGAGAAGAGACATCTTAGGGTGTAGCCGGAGGGAACGCGGTGGCAATGGGTCGACGAAGCAAGATAGTTTTAGCAAGGGAGGCAGTATGCTTCGGGTCGAAAGGGACGGAGGAAGGAATAGTTTTTGAGTGGCCGGAAGGAGAGAGGAGGATTTTCGGCGGTGTAGAATACTGAGGGAGAACGGAAAGAATGAAAGCACGAAAAGGACAGAAGCTTGGTGACATTCCCCGTATGATCTGAATAAACGTTTTCCTCACTGCAAAAAAAAAAAAAATATTTTCTTCCATTTTTAAAGTCACCCACTCTTTCTGTAGCCATTTTTGTGATACTGAATTGGAATCATTTCCTTTCAATTCCCGCCATTTGGACGAAAGGCAAATGAGTATTTCCTTTCCCACGCGACGCAGCAGATGGCAATTAGGGAATCTTGCGATTTTCGGAGAAGAGACATCTTAGGGTGTAGCCGGAGGGAACGCGGTGGCAATGGGTCGACGAAGCAAGATAGTTTTAGCAAGGGAGGCAGTATGCTTCGGGTCGAAAGGGACGGAGGAAGGAATAGTTTTTGAGTGGCCGGAAGGAGAGAGGAGGATTTTCGGCGGTGTAGAATACTGAGGGAGAACGGAAAGAATGAAAGCACGAAAAGGACAGAAGCTTGGTGACATTCCCCGTATGATCTGAATAAACGTTTTCCTCACTGCAAAAATTTAGCTTCAGTCGATTCACTTTTCTACGGTTTGTATTGTTTTTATCTGCTCCAGTTGGAATAATTACGGATTAAACCACCGATACCGAACTTACGGCAAAGGAAGCACAAACGAATCCTCCACACAGGGTGCTGTTATAGAATTCAGCTCCAAGCCCTGTAACAGAAGTTTCTTTAACATCATTGGAAGAAATGTAGAGGAAGCTAATTTATAATGATTGGTAGAAATGTTGAGGAAATTTGCCGGACCCATTAGATCAAAAGGACAGGGTTTTCAGGTAACAAATCGACAACACGGACAATAAGGTTTGGATTATATTATCTGATTTTTTCTGAAATGTCACCGGAGCTTCAAATCTTGCATCAGACACTTTAGTTTTTTATTTATAAATATGCTTTATTTTTTCACTTTCTTTGTTTTGTGCGTAATAAATAACTAGCAGAAGTGCTGTGCAGAGACAAATTATATATATATGAATCGTTGTAACGTAAAAGCCAAACTCCTTCGGTGTTCCTTTTAAAATGTTTCAAAGGAATAAAAGTAAAGTGTCAGGAGTTAATTTAATGCTAAAAGCTTCTTTTATCTTCGTCTCAAGAAAGTTGGGGCCGTACGTCAGTTTCACTTGGCTCTCGGCATTAAAATTGAAATGGGAACTGCAAAAAGTTATTTATTCATATAATGTGATTTCTTCTGAACAGACATTCAGCTTCGAGTAACCGGAGAAGGCAGGTGCAATAGGAATGCGAAACGAAAGAGATAAAGTCTCTTTTTGAATTACTGGGAAAAGGAAAATCTAAAATTTGCTTTCAGTGGCGAATCAGAAAGATCTGAGAAATTTGAACCTGTTATCATTTATTTGATCTAAAGAGAGTCATGAAATATGCATGTTAGTAAGAAATTCATTTGTTTGCAATAATTGAAAAGTTGCGCAGATTCCGTTGGTCTGGTTTTCGGCTAGGTAATTCATCACATTTGATTTAAGGGTAGCTCCTTCTTTTATAATAAATCAGACAGCTTCCGAAAATCATATTTTTATTAGCATTGCTTCATTTATTAAGTAGATTGCTCTGTTGAAATTGGTATTTTGTTACTTGGTAGAAAATAACAATCGATTCAAAAAAGGAAAAAATACGACACAAAACCCTAATACTTTTTGTAGATAAATTAATTTATGCTATGATTTCGCATGCCAAGATCTTTGTGAGTGTGAATTAAAAAGGATTCATAGAGAGTATACATTTATTTACGTAGAAAACACTGCATTTATTCGCGTCACTCTCCACCACACCGATGCAGATCCGCTACATCGTGCTAAGTGGAATTAAATCATGACAACAAACAATACGGCTTACCAATATAAGACATTGAGCTGTACAGGTCGATTAATGGACGTTATTGTCATAAATCCAATGAGAGAAGATATGTGAGCCATGAAAGTAAATATTTAAGAAACTATGGCGGCGTTCTAATGTGTGTGAGGAATGAAGTTGTGTTGCAGTTGTGTAATGTGAAACAAAATGTTGTTAGGAAGGTGCAGACTAATATGCCTCGTTGGTTTGGACATGTTGAAGGAATGAGTGATCAGATGATGATTAAGAATTTATTTTAGCCTAAGTGACAAGAAGGAAAGGCAGAAGAAGGTCAAAGAATTCATGGGAGGATCAGATTTGGGAGTGTCTGCATCAGAAAAAGATTATGAGAATTAAGTATGCACCCAAGGTCTTGAGTACGTCGTGTAATGGATGTCAATAAAGCCCGACTTGTGTGCTAAGATCGTTGCAAATGGAGAAGTTTTATACAGCAACAGTAAGTAAATAATCAGTTAAAAATTTATCTGCTAGTTTGTAATTCTTTGTGAGCTAACCTCGGAATCTCAAAGAACAGCTTAATGATATGATGATATTGCGGGGCCAATAGTAGTACACTCACGGACAATGAAATTTGCGCACCAAGAAGAAAGCATCGGATTGAACTGAAATTTTATAAACGTAATGATACAGATGAAGGATACACATGACGACAAAAAAACAGAGTCGCAGGCCAATCACAGAGGGATCTGCGGCACGCAGTCTGGTCATCTTCAATAGCGCGTCGCACCACCATACGTGTTGCAATACGGTCCGGCATGGAGGCGAACAGACGCCATATGTTGTCCTGCGGCAGACTGGCACACGCGTGTTGGACGGTGTGCCCCAAATCCCGGATAGTGTGGCACGGCGGCAGCTGGTGTTTCAACTGGTCCCACACATGCTTGATAGGGGGCATGTCCGGGGAGTGGACAGGCCATGAAAGTATCTGGACATGACTTAAGCAATCCTGGTCAACCCGATCCGTGTGCGGGCGGGCATTATCCTGCTGGTATAGCGCACCTGGAAACCCGGGCAGGAATGGGAGCACATGGGGCCGTAGGATCTCATCCACATACCGCTGGCCCGTCTATGATCCACGCACCACTACTAGAGCTGATCGGCTATCGTAGGCTATGACTCCCCAGACCATAATGCCTGCAATGGAGGAGGTGTGACGCTCGATAGCGAGGTTGGGATTGTGCCGTTGACACTGGGACCTCCACACCCGGACACGATGATCATCTGTCCCCAAAACGAAGCGGCACTCATCACTAAACACTACACGTCCCCAGTCTGTGGCGTTCTACGTTGCTCTGGCCTGGCACCACTGCAAACGGAGCCGGCGATGTTCCGGTGTTAATGACAGCACACGTAAGGGTAGCTGGGATCGCAGATTCGGTTCAGCGAGGCGTCGGGAAATGGTTCGTGAGCACACAGGAGCCTCTACATCTTTCTGTATAGTGACCTTGGTCCCCGTGGGATCCTCTCGTGCCTGGCATACGATCCGTCAATACTCTCTACCGGTCGTTCTCCTGGTCAGTCTGGAGCCGCTCCGCCGTGTGGCAGTGCTGTCACGTGTGCACTGCTTCCAACACAGTCGGACTGTTTGGTCAGAGAGATACACGTGGCGGGCTATACGGTGCACCGACCACCCTGCTGTTTTTAGACCGATGATCAGGCCTCTCTCAAAGTCCGTGAGTTGCGTAAATCGACGTCTCTGGCGTCTACCCGTCATTCATGTCACTCTCTACTCTTGCTTTCGTCGGCTGGTGCTTTTCGTTTTCATAGGGCATTGACTACACTCCGGTTTATAAGGCTGCCGGTTTGGGCTTGCAGCGTCACCATAAAGTGTGCGGTCATACGCAAACGCACCAAACGTAGATAATTTTCATACCAGCACGCACTCTAGCTATTTGCAAAGTTCCGCGGTTGTAATATGTTTTCTTCTAGGTAAGCCAATTTCATTGCCCGGGAGTGCATTTCGGCTGTTTAGTGTTTTAAAGACAATATTTGCTTTAAAAATACACTGATGGCCATCCAAAATGCAATACCAAGAAGGAAGCATCCGATTGGCCTGAAATTCGCAGCATGTGTCGCCCGCAAGAGGACATGCAAACGATTAGCATTGCAGGCCATATGCAAATCATGTGCGCCCGGCACGCCACTGAGAAGCACTATAAGAAGGGTGCACAGGAGGCGGGGGGTAAGTAGTGGAAGTGTGTTGTGCTGCCGGACCTGTGCGTGGGAAGCTTCCTGATGCCTCATCGCAGAATACGGCAGTCATTCCAGCACGTTTCGGAGTTCGACATAGGACGAATAGTGGCTTATCGCGACAGGGGTTTATCGTACCGAAACATCGGCGCTCGTGTGAAACGAAATCCAACCGCAGTGAGGCGAGTACGAATTCGGTGGGTGCAGGAGGGACGGACGGACCGACGTGAGAGATTGCCGCAGCCGCGGCACACCACCGGACGGGAGGACCGGCATGTTGTGCGGCGGTCATTGACGGCTCGCACCGCCGCATCACGAACGTTAGCGCAGAAATTAGGGGGTGTTGCGCAACAATCTGTGTCAGCACGCACCGATCGACGTCGTCTGCAGTAGCGGGGACTTGTCGCACGGCGCCCATTGCTCCGATTATCATTAACGTTACCCCACCGGCGAGTGCGGCGGCTGTGAGCCGTTGAACGTCGCACCTAAACTACGGAATGGCACGACATTCTTTTCTCCGACGAATCCCGCTTATGCCTGCAACACCATGATGGTCGGATCCGCGTGCGGCGGCACCGCGGCGAGAGACTGTATGACACCTGCACTATGCATCGCCATACCGGTCCGTCACCTGCCGGTATGGTTTGGGGCGCAATTGGTAATGACACCAGCACCCCTTCTGGTACGCATCGCCGGTACACTCAACACCACCGCTGCATCTCCGACGTTTTGGAGCCTGTAGTCCTTTCTAAACTGCAGGACCTGCCAGCGGCCACGTTTTAACAGGACAATGCACGACCGCACGTGGCAAGCATCGTGCAACAATTTTTCACGGTCCACCAGAAAATACACACCATTAACCATATAAACATTTTGTGTGCATTTTCTTTCAATATTAAGCACAATTTTGCCGCTGGAGGCGTAAATATTTAATCTGCTTTTCTCAATATCTCTGCTTCTATGTGTGCAATTAAACAAACTGTTTTAACACCCGATACCATATAACTTGAGGAACAGTTTAGGTTTGTATGTGAGAAGTTATTATAGTTCAGAGTTCTGTCGCTACGTGGCGTTTGTGTACTTCTCTTTGCAGCTGTATTTCCACTTCTATAAACCCTAGTGAGAAATTTCTTTTTTTATATGCACTGACGGAAATTGAAAAAAGAACACCAAGAAGGAATTAGCGGATGATCATGAAATTTACATATGTTAATGGGGTCAAGCTTACGTAGGTGTGATGTTAATTTCGGGACCAACCGGCGAGCGCTTGCGCCGCAGCACGGCATTATATGCAAATTATCGTCGGTGGTATTTAAGGAGTATGGCGAAGTGAATGTAATCAGTCGTTGGTGTACGGACACCTGCAAAGACCCTGAAGAAGCTGCAATGCCTGGACATGGAAGACGTGTACGATTTCAGCAGTTACCGGACTTTGAGGGAGGTCGTCTAGTCGGACTCCGCGAGGCCGGGTGGTCGTATCGTCGTATTGCGGAGCGAATTGGACGGGAAGTATCGGTGGTGGTACGATGGTGGCGTAGATGGTCCGATAAACATTACCACACGGGAAGACGTGGAACCGGGAGTCACAGACGGACTGATGAGCGGACCGATCGACGCATAAGAAGAGCGGCGTTGTCAAGCAGAACATCCACTGCGACGCAAATCCGAGCTGTCGTTGCACCTGAGGAGACTGTGCGAACAATCCGCAACCGTCTACTGGATGCAGAACTACGTGCACGTGTGCCTCTGGCATGTGCACCTCTGACTCCAGCCCACCGTCAGGAACGACTTCAGTGGTGTCGCCAACGTCTGCACTGGAGAACGCAATGGCGATCTGTCGTGTTCAGCGATGAAAGCAGATTCTGCTTGGGAGCCTCCGATGGCCGTATGCGTGTTCGCAGACGCGCAGGGTAGGGGGGGGAATCTCCACCCTTCTTGCATCCGCCAGCGACACACAGGGCATACACCTGGTCTCCTGGTGTGGGTGGGGAGCGATCAGCTATCACTCCCGTACACAACTAGTGTTTGTACCGGGTACGTTAAACAGCACCTCCTACATCAACAACATCATTCATCCCGTTGTTGTGCCATTTGTAAGGTCGGTCCATCGTGGTGTTTTCCAGCAAGATAACGCACGCCCACACACGGACGTGCAACGCAACGTGCACTTTAGGGTGTGAGACAACTTCCATGGCCTGCACGTTCACCGGATTTGTCCCCCATTGAGCACGTGTGGGAATTTTATGGGACAACAACTTATCCGGTCTCCACGGCCATCCACGACCATCTCCGATTTACGCGTCCAGTTTGAGGATGCTTGGAACTCAATACCCCAAACTTACATCCAACATCTGTACGACAGACTCCATGCCAGAATTGCACAGTGTGACGCAGTTCATGGCGGTTCAACCTCGTACTAACCATGTTACATGGAAATGTTATTTTTCAGTTTACCAGCAAATACAGTTGTATTTTGCCATAATGTTTTGATCACGTTATCCTTTGTATTCCGTTATTATGCTGTATAAATTTCGTTGGTGTCAGACGTCTATTCTTGGTGTTCTTTTTTCACTTTCCGCCAGTGTATATTCCATTTGTTACAATAAAGATGAGGACCATTATCCTCTTGAAGGTACGTTGAGGGCACTGTTTTTGAAAAATGCAAGAATGGGTAATTTTTTTCTTAGGACGGCAAGCACACAGAAACACATAAACGTTGAAAAAAAATGATATCAATATAAATTTTCCAGAAATTGGAAAAATTGTGAAAGGATTTAAGGAAATATGTCGTTTAAGGTAAACGCTTTACATAAAAACGTTACGGATATATGATGGCATTTTTTGCATTAGTATATGCACATGACTATTATCTATACAGTGAACTAAAAGGTAAGTGATGTTCCTAAACATAGCTGAAATACACTCATTCCTACATGCATTAGTGTGAATTTTCGACAAATATCTTCACTATGTTGAATGTAAATAGCTATAACATAACTTTGAAGTGACAAATAGCAAATCTTTTATTTCGTTGCATGCACAACATTGTAAGAAAGATGTATGCCAAGTTTCATCAATTTATTTACATATTTTTTGCAGTTATCAGGCTTTCCGTAAAGAGTTCGGGACGGAAATCTCATCCTGTAAAATACGCATTTCAAGTGTCTCTTCCCGTTCGTTTGACACCTTATTTTAGATATTTCGATTGCTAAAACTCTGTATCTCTTCATCGCAGACAAGAAACAAAGGCAGTTTTGGAATCCGAAAGAATGGCTCTTTAAAATTAACGCTTTTTACAAAATGTGAAATTTTGCCCAAAACGACCTTTTCAAAGTAGTGGGATTCCTTAAATCCTAGGTTCCCAACCGGTGAGGCGCGCCTCCCTTGGGAGGCGCGAGCCGATGCGTGCCATTATATTTGTGCAAATCTAACACAATGTGATAATTCTCCACACGCACATGGTGTTTTTCCGTCACTCTCTCATTTGTTTTCTGTCATCGCACAAATAACGTTCGTTGTGACTGTCGCCATATATTCTACTTAAGCTAGAACTACACTAATCAACTTGACATTGAGAATGGAACGCTTTTTGAAGAGAACAATGAGTAGTGTAGAATCTTCAGCCCAAAGTGAACCTAGAAATACACTAGCGTGCAAAAATTTAGGACGAGACGGGTTTTCGAATGCAAAGTCGTGCAGAAGTGCTCCACATCGAATCAAATCATACCATAAGATCCTCAAGATGTAAGAATATGGGACAAGTGAGCAAAACCGTCCAAACAAGGAATCCAAAGGATACAAAGGCACACTATTGAAAAGGTAGCTTCGAGCCCAACTGGATAGAAGACAGAAACGTCCATGTGACAGGCGGCTGCCAAGAAAAATCCAGTCTTTAGTAGGGGATATGATCATCCCTGACTGCGTTGCAGGATCTACAACGTCTGTCCATGCTGAGGACGAGGTTGTCAAGGAGCTGTTGAGGCATCGCAGCCCATTCCTCTTGTAGCGCCAATCGCAGCCGCGGAATCGTTGCTGGCGGCTGGTGACGTGCTGCCAAGCGTCTCCGAGAAGGTCCCACACGTGTTCGATTGGATTTAGGTCCGGGGTCCTTGCGGGCCAAACCATGCGTTGAATATCTTCACTCTCCAATAGCTCTGCGACAGCCACTGTACGATGAGGTGTAGCGTGTTCGTCCATGAAGAGGAACTCAGGACCCACAGCACCTCTAAACAGACGCACGTGAGGCAGGAGAACCTCGGTACAATAGTGGGACACCAGTGACTGAACCTCTTTGGAAGATGTGGAGGTCCGTACGGCTACCAAGCATGATACCGCCGCAAACGAGAACTCCGCCACCTCCAAACCGGTCCCTTTCGATGATGTTGGAGGTGTGATTGCATGTTCCCCACTCTCTCCAGATGTGTATACCTCAAGAATCGATCGTCAGACTAAATCGGCTCTAATCCGTAAAGAGAAATCGACCCCATTGCTGATGTGTCCAGTTCTTGTGTTCCTGGCACCACAGAAACTGCCGTCTCCGATGAGCAGGCGTTAATGGCACACACCGTACTGGTCGTCGTGCAAATAGACCACCTTTCTGCAGCCTCCTGGCCAAGGTAAAACGCAAAAACGGACGTCCAGTTGTCTGTTGCATGTGCCTTGCGATTTCTCCCGCTGTTTGCCGTCTGTCTCTTCTCGCCTGTAGGACAATTTACCAGTCGTCCGCCGCCGTGGTTGCTCGTGGACGACCACTGCTAAACTCTCGGACAGCTGTTCCTGTCGTTTGAAATGCTCTCCAAGCTCGTAAAACGATGCTGTGAGCGATACCGAACTCCTCAGCCACGCTAGTCACACTTCGAACTTCTTCCAACTTCCCAATGACGCGACCACGGGTAAAGTCATCCAGATGTCGTCTACTGGACTGCCTGTTGGCCATATCACACGGGAGCAGCAACTCGACGTCGTTCAAACCGATGTACACCGTGCAATAGCTTTCACCGAATTGCTGAGCGTACACCGCCCGTGTGCTTTATACCCTTCAAACACTTCCCCACTCCACGTCATGCTGCAGATATGCGCATGCCCTACTTTACCGGACCCAAGTCTATCTCTTGAGGTCTTTCTGTCCGTTCTGCCTGCTCGTTCCGTTTTATGCTAATTTATCCCCTTCGTCCTTAATTTTTGCACACCAGTGTAGTATCAAGATTACTACTGACGGCAGAAATACAGCTCCTGGTAAAGGAAAGAAAAAGCGCAGGCAATATGACGCAAGTTATATCAAGTTCGGATATTCTTGTTTTAGTAGCAGATCCGGCGTTTAACAGCCGCAGTTAGTCATTTGTTTTCAAGTTCTCGCCAATGACAGCCTTAGACCTGCAAAACACTAATGCGGAGAACGACCAGCGTGTGGGACTGACACAGTTAGAACAAAACATCGATGATTTGTGCACTTCAAAACAAGCACAAGTTTAATATTGATGTGTACAGTATGTGAAAATATAGAAAACATTTTTTTAATTTAGATTATTATAATTTTATTCAGGAGGAATAAACTTCTGGTTGTATTACATGAACTCGAGCTTTATAGGTTGATGGGGTAAATTGCTTTGGAAAACAGATCTCCAGTGTTGCCGCGGAACATTAGGTGCTTGAATTAATTCCCGCTGTTTTTTGCCACACAAACACCTGTGTGTTGCCACAGAACGGTACAGGATAGTCCATTCAAAGTAGTGTCCGTTGGCAGCTACGACCCTTTCCCACTGTTGGAGTAACAAATGGATTCCGCGGTAGAAAAATGCAGGTTCTTTCGAGGCGAACCATTGATCGAGCTATTTTTGGATATCCGCGACAGAAAGGAAGTGCTGCTCTGACAGGCCATGTTGTAGCGACCGGAACAAATGGAAGTCCGAGGGAGCAATGTCCGGGGAATAAAACGGGCGGGGTAAGAAGTCCCAGCCAAGTGCCTCCAAGAGTTTCTTCACGGATTTGGCGACATGAGGTCTAGCTTTGTCGTGGAGAAGAATAACCTTGCCATGGGGGAACCAGTTTCCGTGCTTCTAGATCATTCCCATTGCCTTTAAACGTTTGCTAACCGTTGACTCATCGACCCTTAGTGTTTCAGACAACTCGTGGAGCGTCTGACACGATTTCTCGTCCAATAAGGCCCCCAATCCGCCAACTTCGAACTTTTTCGGCTGCCCAAGGCGGTCTTTGCCCTTCACGTCATATTCGTTGGCTTTAAAGCATCGGAACCACTTTCTGCATGTTGTTTCTGATAGGGCATGTTCCCCATAGGCTTGCACTAGCAATCGATGACTTACTGCTGCAGATATCTTGAGATAAAAGCAGAAGAGTAATACTTCCCGCAAATGCTTCTTTTTTTGGTACTAAACTCGACATCGTGAATGCGATACAAACTCGTGTTCTGTGCCCTTCGATCGCGTGTCACACACTGCTTCGCCCAGACTACGGACGGTACGTGCGTGCGAAAGGCAGGACACGTGTGGCCCGGGTCACAGCGCACCACTGTTGCGCTCTGTTGGGCAACAGCGGGAAATTAATCCAAGCACCTAATACTTTTTATTTCGGGCCACATTGTTTTGGCTGTTTAAATTAATTACAAAGACCAGGTGTGATTTATTTTTATTTTGTTATTTAATCTAAATTATTTATTCTTTGCTCCCTTTCCTGCCACAAACCGCCTTTCCCCCATTGGTGTATAAAGCCCAGGTGGTCAAGGCAGTTCATGGCGTTTCCCTCCGACACCCGTGGGATGACCAAGGAATTTCTCTTATTTTCATTCTCGTGAGAAGAAGCACGGCATTCATGAAATTTGTGAAATGTCTGTCCCCACTGCTAGCGTTGTTGCTCAAAAAATCTCCCGGTATCTCAGAAATAGTCATTGCAAAGTCTGAACCCCGGTCAGATGAATAGACACGTTTACGTTGTACGACTATCTCTTCTAGAAGTAGGTACCAGCAAAAGTCGTAAAATACACTGAGGTGTCACAAGAAAGTCGAACCTCTGTCAGAGGGAAGCCCCGGCAATCTTTCGCTATTCATCAGGTCCCAGAAAATATGTCCATATAAAGTGCGAAAACATCACCTGCCTAATACTCCAGTTAATGCTAAAGGGTAGCTGAGTGGCTCAGGGGCCGACCAATAACAACTAAGGTCAAGCACTGGTCAACTCAGCTGACCAATCCAGACCCCAGGCGAAAAACTGCTAGAGGGCTGATGGCACGCTCCAACCACGTGGGAAATTAAAGGGACTCAGATATATACAAAGAAATAGCGTAAGCAGAGACATACAGATAGAGAAGTATAATGTAATTTTATAATGTAGTCAGGTGCAGACATAGATATATCCAGAGTCGAGATAGGGAAATGGAAGACCAAAGTAGTTGGTGTGCAGTACAAGCCATGGCAGCAAAGTTTTAGATATTTAGCGACACTAAATGAAAAGGGATCCCCAAGAGCACCAGCTTACCAGACGTAAGGTAAGTGTATGTTTTTCTCCCCAATTCCAGTTAAAATATTATATTATATATGCACAGTGAAGTGCTAGAAAAATTGGTACACCAGTCTAATACTTGATAGGTCCCCCACGGGAGCGCAGGACTCCAGAAATACGACAGGGTATTACACCACTAACTTCTGGAAATATGCTGTAGGCAGTGCACACCATACTTCCTGTAGAGCGTTCCACAATTCGGGTGTATTCCGAGGTCTCGGATTCCTGTGTTCGATAGCGTGTTGCATGGCATCCCAAATGGATTCTATCACGTTCAGATCTGGGGACTTGGGTGGGAATGTCAACACCCTTAACTCAGATGAATGCTCCTCTAACCATAATGTGGCGTCCCGACATTTGTGTGGAGGTGAATTGTACTATTGGAACAGGCCCAACGCATCAGCATGAATGCAAGACATGAACGGGTGTACCTCGTCAAAAAGGATGCGCACATAGCGTTGGCCTGTCACAGACGTTTGTAGACGTACCAGGGGTCCCAGTAAAGTCCAGATAAACACACGCCATACCATTACGGATCCCAAATCAGCGGATACAGTTCTCTGTTGGCAGGCGGGATCCATGGATTCATGGGGTTTGCGCCACACACGAATCCTTCCATCTGCCCGATACAGTTGGAAACGCGACTCGTCAGACCAGGCTATTTGTTTCCAGTCATCAAGTTTCCAGTGGCGGTGTTGCCGTGCCCAAGCAAGGCGCATTGCTCTGTGTCGTGCACCCATCAAGGGGACTTGAGTTGGGCATCGGCTCATAAAGCCCATATCGTGTAGGGTACGTTGCACAGTCCGGACGTTGATGCTTGTTGAGGCTCCAGCATTGAATTCCGATGATACCTGCAAGAGTGTTGCACGCCTATCACGTGAAACTATTCTTGACAGCCGACGATGGTCACGTTCACCCATTGTCTTTTTACGGCCACACTGGTATCGTAGGTTGGGGGTTTTGTCGGAATTCTTGTAGTCACGGTACACCCTTGCTATGGTCGTCCGTGAAAATCCGAACTTCGTTTCTACCTCCGAAATACTATAGCCCATCTCACGAGCGCCAACTATGACAGCGCTTTGAAAATCGCTTAAATCGTTATTTCTTGACATTCTCATGCCGATAACATCTCTGACTGCTGGCAAGGATATCTATCGCTTTAAATACACACTGGCGGACGCAACCAAGTACGCGCATAGGTGACGTTGCTATGTATTTTGCATAAGCTCGTCTGTACCAGTTTTTCTGGCTCTTCAGTGTATATATATCATCATCATCATCATTGTCAACCATTATGAATCCACTGCTGGACGAAGGTCTCCCCAAGTTTCCTCCACAACGGTCTGTCTTGTGCCAGTCTCCTCCATGTCACTCCCGCATACTTTCGAATTTCATCCACCCATCTTCCATGTGGTCTCCTTCTGGGTCTTTTTCTGTCCCTTGGAATCCAACCTAAAATTTCGGCTGTCCATCGATGGTCTGTCCTTCTGGCAGTATGTCCAGCCCATTGCCATTTCAGGGATTTAACTCTGATCATGATGTCTTCCACTCTTGTCATTTTTAGAATCCACATGTTCCTCTTCTTATCTCTCCTGGTTACACCAAGCATGCACCTCTCCATGCTTCTTTGAAATGTCTGCAGCCTTTGTATGTCTCTTTTAGCTAAGGTCCACGTCTCTGCACCATACGTAAGCACTGGAAGGATCCATTGATCAAACACTTTTCTTTTAAGACATAATAGCATATTGCTCTTGAAAATTATGCTGTTTCTTCCAAAAGCTCTCCAGGCAAGTTTTGTAGGCCGATTAATTTCTTCATCAATGTGACCCTCACTTGATATCTGCTGTCCAAGATAAAAGTACGTGTCTGTTATCTCCAGCTTTTCTCCATCAATAGATAAATCTTCATTTCTTGTAAAAGCATTGTACATCACTTTTGTCTTCTGAAAGTTCATTTTTAATCCCACTTCTTTACTCTTGTCAGCAAGTTCCTGGATCATACTCTGCAGCTCTGATGGGGTAGTTGCAAAAATGACTATGTCATCAGCAAAACGAAGGTGGGTTAGATAATCTCCATTAATCTATATCCCTTTGTTTTCCCAGTTCAGGGATTGAAAGACATTTTCCAATATGGCATTAAAGAGCTTCGGAGATATGGTGTCACCTTGTCTCACTCCTTTTCCAATTTTTATGTGTGTTGTATTTTCAAACAGCCGAATCTTTGCACTTGCATTTTCATAGATGTTATTAATAATATTAATGTATGCATCTTCAATACCGCAGGATTTCAGAGCCATTGCAACTGCTGATGGTTTCACCGAATCAAAGGCTTTTTCATAATCGATAAAAGCCATGCACAATGGAAGTTCATATTCCCTCGCTCTTTCAATTAGTTCTCTCAGTACGTGGATATGGTCTATTGTGCTGTAGCCACTCCTAAATCCTGCTTGTTCTCTCGGTTGAGCCATGTCCAGTGTCACCTTCAAGCGGTGTGAAAGAACTTTAGTGAAGATTTTATAAACCACTGATAGGAGGCTGATAGGTCTGTAGTTCCTGAGATCCTCAACGTCACCTTTTTTATGTAGCAAGATCATTGTAGCGTTGTTCCAATCCTCAGGAATTTTCCCTTCATTAAGGCATCGAGTGAAAATTTGGGCGAGTACTGTTTCGATTTCTCCACTTGCTTCTTGTATGATGTCTACAGTAATTCCATTTTCTCCTGGAGCTTTTCCCCGCTTCATGTTCTTGATTGCATGTGCGACTTCTGCTGGAAGGACTGGAGGAACTCTGGTACTGGTACCTTTCATGATGTCTGGAGTACATGCATCATCCCTTTCATATAATTTGGAGTAGAAATCTTTCACTCTTGTCAAAATTTCGCCTCTATTTCTTGTTACAGAACCATCTTCTTTTCTCAGTGCCATAATCTGTTTTTTTCCCTTACTGAGATGTCCCTTTGCTATCTTTAGGCTTTGGTTGTTTTCAATTGCTTTCCTTACTAGTTCACAGTTGAATTTCTTTACGTCTTCAGTGATACTTTTTCGTACTGTCTTGCATAGCTCTATATATTCCACTTTGGAAGTCACATCTTCTTTAGTTGTCCTCATCTCTCTTCTTTTTTGCATCAACATTTTGGGTTTTCCTGATAATTTGTTCACATGCAATTTGTTCTTAGACCCAGCTAATTTTGTTGCTGTTTCCATAAGAGCTTTGGTTACTTTTCTGTTAACTTCAGAAATATCCACTTCTTCCGATGTTAGGCCTTCTAAAGCAGAGAACCTGTTCTTCAGTTCTAATTTGAAGGTATTATGGTGTTTTTAAGGTTGGTTATGTCAATACATTTTGTTTGTCTTATGAGCTTGCTACGTTCGAGTTTAGTGTTGAGGTGCATCTTACATCTCACCAATCTATGGTCACTGCCTGTGTTGAACTTGTTTAGCACACTGCAGTCTTCTATGACGAATTTTTTGTTACACATAATAAAATCAATTTCACTTGTCGTCCCATTTGGATGTCTCCATGTCCATTTCCTGTGTGGCTTTTTCTTGAAAAAGGAGTTCAAGATGAAAAACCCTTCTGCCTCTGCAAACTCTACGAGAGTATTTCCACGCTGGTTTCTGTTGCCGTGACCGAATTTACCTACTGAAGTTTCATTCTGTTGCCGTTGCCCTATTTTTGCATTGAAATCTCCCATAATTATCTTCAAGTGCTGCTTACCTTTATTATTTAGATCACGAATTTCCTCATAAAATTCTTCAATTTCTTCTTCAGCATGACTTGTGGTGGGTGCATAAGTTTGAATTATCTGAGCCTGGTATCTTCTCGAGAGTTGGATAACGTGTCGTGCAGCTCTGTCAGAGGAACTTTCAACTTCTACAACTTTATCCTTCAGTTTCTTGTTTATTATAAATCCAACACCACTAGTTCTGCCAGTATCTGTCCCACGATAGTAGAAGAGATGTCCACTTTTCAGTTCAATGAGATTTTCTCCTTTTCTCCTTACCTCGCTTAGCCCAACGATGTCCCACTTGATCCTTTGTAGTTCCTCTTCCAATTAAAGAAGCCTTGAATCAGAAGATAGGGAGCGTCCGTTATATGTAGCTAAGGTCAGCATCAGATGGCAGCCTAGTCCGGTCCTCCGGGGATTCTTAGCACCCTCTGCCTTCATGTCGCACTGGCCGCTGCCTTGGCCAGGTACATTCCAGCTGCCGGAGACTGAGGGCCAAGATTTAAGATGTGGAGTCATTTTGGAGGGGTTTGGCCATAACTCACCACGCTGGCCAAGCGGGTTGGTGAGTATGGGATAGCATTTCCTCTAATCCCGATGGTATAGTTATACCGCGATTGGCGGTCGTCAGAGCCCCTTTAGTGGGAACAGGATGTACCACGAAAAGATGGGGTTGACATTTGTCAAGGAGAGGCTATATATATATATATATATATATATATATACACACACACATATGCATGGTCGCTATGCCTCCTCTTAAATAGATTGAGGGATTTATTATAAATTTAAGCTCAGGGGTGTAACAGGCTTACGCAGCGATGGATCAGTTAACATGGTTAATTTTATCCTTTTAATTTAACGTAACTTTTATTTGGGCTCCACCTAAAGGCGGTAATTGCTTAATACAACATACTCTTGTATTCTAATAAACATGTTAATTACTTTATCTGGTGTAGAAAACTTTTCAAAGCTGTGTATATTTTTCTAATTCATAATTTGAGGCATATGATTTTTTTACGAATAAAGTTTGCAATATTTGCATAAACGCATGTGCTTATCGGGTATGTAACGTGTTTTAAACTAGTTCAAGTTGCGCACTGCTGTCAGTCGAAAGGGATATAAAGTGGTAGCCGTTGCTGTGGTCAACGTTCGTGACTGCCACGGAGATGACCTCAGGTTCGATCCCGGGCAGGTACGAACGCTCCAACCATTACATATCCGCCGTGCGTCGGATGGGCACGTTAAGCCGTCGGACCCCGGGTACTGGCCCCTCGGTAATAAATAAGGGCGTCTTCCTACCACTTTCTACCTCGCTTCCGTGTCACTTTCCTATCGGTCACTCAAGCCCAAATTTCCTAGCTTCCTATTTCTAAGGGTTGTTTAAGACCTGGGCTCAGATACTCCCTTCCTAAAATCCTCTACATATGATCTGAATAGCATTGCATGTCGTCGTTTTGTCTGTGGTTGAGACGTCTAAAAGATGAACAGCCACAACCGACTAATTACGGAAGTTTTGCTTTTCGAGTATGAACTCAGCCATAATGCTACTCAAACAACACGAAACATTTGTCGTGTGATAGGGGAAGGTTCCGTGGACCACAGTACCACAACCAGATGGTTCAAGAAATTTCACTCACGTAACAGAAACGTCGACGATCAGCCAAAGTCAAATAGGCCGCGAACCGTGGATTCGGAGGCCATGTGTCAGGCCGTAAAGGAAAATCCGGCAACCAGCACTCGGAAATTATCAAGTGAGCTGGGAATGTCAGAGATCACCGTTGTTCGTCACCTTCAGGACATAGGCATTGTCTAAAGGAGCTGCCACATTGTCCCTCACGAACTGACGCCAGCTGAAGCAAACCGCCGAGTAAAAGTGCGCACGAAACTCCTAGGAAACACGCGCGATGCACATTTCATCAAGAGAATTGTTACGTGCGATGAAATGTGGGTCTATTTCCGTAATCCTAACACACAACGACAGTGGTTGAGCCCGAACCAGCTTCCAGAAGCTGTTGACAAACCCGGGTGCTTCGTGCACGAGGTGATGCTTAGCGTCTGGTGGAATTTCGAGGGGATAATAAATTACGAATTTGTTCCAGACAGTCCAACCCTCAACGCCAATATTTACTCTTTTACAGCTGGAGCAGATGTATGAAATTTTCGAGGAGATGTACTCGGCACTGGTGGACAGAAAGCGAAAAAGCCGGGCAACGCTTGGCTTCATACCATGCGAACGACCCGGGCAAAACTCCACGAACTTGAACGCATCGAACTGTCACAGCCAGCATATAGTCCGGACTTTACCCCGTCGGATTATTACTTGTTCCGGTCCCTGGCCCACGTACCTCGCGGGCGGCACTTCAACAACCAGGAAAAGGTGGCACCTGTTATGAAGGAGTTCTTTGCCTCGAACGGGAAGAATTGGCACCGCTGCCGAATCGAGAAACTGGCAGACAAATGGCTAAAGACTGCGCAACACGACGGCCTATGCTTTGAATCCTAGTAATTTTCGTCGTAAAGGTACGTATGAAGACATAAAGTTATCCAAATATTGCAAAATGTCGACTTACTCTCTGTAATTAGTTTTTAAAGGATTCAATCAATGTTGAAGAAACCTTTGGTAAAATGTGATCCCTCAGTATGCTGTGCCACAAACTCAGGTAAAAATCCACTCATGGACAATGAAATTTGCACACCTACGGTAAAACATGCTACAAGCGCGAAACTTTGTAAAAAGCTGGAGTGCGTGATGGTATGCAAATGATCCATGCCTGGTCGGATTGCGCATGACCGCAAACCCTGTGGTGGCGCTTCAAGCACGAACCAACAGCCTTATAAACAGGCGTGTAGTCGATGCCCCACGAAAGCGAAAAGCACCGGCCGACGAAAGCAAGAGTACAAAGTGACAAGAATGCCGGGGATATCCTGGAGACGTCAATTTACGCAACTTACGGATTTTTAGAGAGGCCTCATCATCTGGCTGAAAACCGCAGGTTGTTCGGCGTGCCGTATAGCCCACCACATAGATCGTTCTGACCATACCGTCCCACTGTGTTGGGAGCAGTGGACATGTGACGGCACTGCCACATGGCGGAGCGGCTCCGGACGGACCAGGACGACCACCGGTAGAGAGGATCGACGGATTGTGCGCCAGGCACGAACGGATCCCCCGGTCAAGTATACAGCCAGATGTAGCGGCTCCTGTGCGCCCAAGAACCATTTCCCGACGCCTCGCAGAAATAAATCTACGATCCCAGCGCCACTTGCACGAGCTGCAAAACACCGGAACATCATAACATTGCCGGATGTTACGATGTAGCACTGGAACATCGTCGGCTCCGTGTGCAGTGGTGTCAGGCCAAAGCAACGTTAAACGCCACAGACTGGCGACATGTGGTGTTTAGCGATGAGTGCTGCTTCGTTTTGGGGACAGATGAACATCGTGTCCGGGTGTGGAGGTTCCCATGTCAACGGCACACTCCCAAAAGTGCTATTGAATGCCACACTTCCCCCACTGCAGGGATTATGGTTCGGGCAGCCATAGCCTACGATACTGGATCAGCTGTAGTAGTGGTACGTGGATCATTGACTGGCCAGCGGTATGTGGATGAGATTCTACGGCCCCCATGTGTTCCCATTCCTGTCCGAGATTTCAGTTGCGCTACACCAGCAGGATAATGCCCATCCGCACACAGCTCTGGTAACCCAGGACTACCAGCATCATGTCCATATACTTCCATGGCCTCCCCACTCTCCGGCATGTCTCCTGTCCAGCATGGGTGGGACCAGTTCAAACGCCAGCTGCCGCCGTGCCGCACCATCCGGTATTTGGAGCACACCGTTGAACACGTGTGGTCCAGTCCGCTGCAGGACAACATCGTGTGTTTGTTCGCCTCTAAGCCGGACCGTGTTGCAGCATATATCGCCGCACGAGGCGGTGCAACGCGCTATTGAAGATGACAGGACTGCGTGCCACAGATCCTTCTGTAATTGTCCTGATTTTTTTCATCATGTGTATCATTGATCTGTATCATTTCGTCCATAAAATTTCAGTTCAATCGGATGCTTCCTACTTGGTGCGCAAGTTTCGTTGCGCGTGAATGTACATTGGTGTGCAAAAATTAAGGACGAAGAGGAGAAATTAGCATAACAGCCGAACGAGCAGGCAGAACGGACCAAAAGACCACTCAGGAGATAGACTAGGGTCCGGTACGGTAGAGCATGCGCATATATGCAGCATGGCGTAGGAGCGGGAGTGTTTGAAGGGTATAAAGCACACGGGCGGTGTACGCTCAGCAATTCGGTGAAAGCTATTGCACGGTGTACATCGGTTTGAACGACGTCGAGTTGCTGCCACCGTGTGATATGGCCAACAGGCAATCCAGTAGACGACATCTGGATGACTTTACCCGAGGTCGCGTCATTGGGAAGTTAGAAGAAGGTCGAAGTGTGACTAGTGTGGCAGAGGAGTTCGGGATCGCTCACAGCATTATTTCACGAGCGTGGAGAGCATTTCAAACGACAGGAACAGCTGTCCTAGAGTTTAGCAGTGGTCGTCCACGAGCAAGCAGACGACCGGTATATTGTCCTACATGCGAGAAGAGACAGACGGCAGACAGCGGGAGAAATCGCAAGGCACATGCAACAGACAACTGGACGTCCGTTATCGCGTTTTACCGTGGCCAGTAGGCTGCACAAAGGTGGTCTATTTGCACGACGACCAGTACGGTGTGTGTCATTAACGCCTGCTCATCGGAGACGGCGGTTTCTGTGGTGCCAGGAACACAAGAACTGGACACATCAGCAATGGGGTCGAGTTCTCTTAACGGATGAAATCCGATTTAGTCTGACGAGCAATTCTGGACGTATACACATCTGGAGAGAGCAGGGAACACGCAATCACACCTCCAACATCATCGAAAGGGACCAGTTTGGAGGTGGCGGAATTATCGTTTGAGGCGGTATCATGCTTAGAAGCCATACTGACCTCCACATCTTCCAAGGAGGTTCAGTCACTGGTATCCGCTATGGTACCGAGGTTCTTCTGCCTCACGTGCGTCTGTTTAGAAGTGCTGTGTGTCCTGAATTCCTCTTCATTGACGACAACGCTTCACCTAATTGTACTGTGGCTGTCATAGAGCAGTTGGAGAGGGAATATATTCAACTCATTGATTGGCCCGGAAAGTCTCCGGACCTAAATCAATCGAACACGTGTGGGACCTACTCGGGAGACACTTGGCAGCACGTCGCCAGCCGCCAGCAACGATTACGCAGCCGCGATTGACGGTACAAGAGGAATGGGCCGCGATGCCTCAACAGCTCCTTGACAACCTCGTCCTCATCATGGCCCGACATTGTTAATCCTGCAACGCACTCAGGGGTGATCATATTCCCTATTAAAGACTGGATTTTTCTTGGTAACCGCCTGCCACATGGACGTTTATGTCTTCTGTCCAGTTGTGCTCGAAGCTACATTTTCAATAATTGTTTGGACGGTTTTGCTCACTTGTCCCATATTCTTACATCTTGGGGATCTTATGGTTTGATTTGAGTCGATGTGGAGCACTTCTGCACGAGGTTACATTCGAAAAACTGTCTCGTCCTTAATGTTTGCACGCCAGTGTAGTTCATTTCACTTTTGCGAAAATATTTTTGTTTACACTCTTGCGCAATAATATTTCATGACGCTTTGCATAAATGCAAGAATATACATTGCACTATTGTGTAAGCGGTAGGACCTCATACCCAAATTGATATTAGGTTCAACATTTGATGGTTTCTGTCAAAATACGTGTATCTGGACTGCCCTTTCAAATTTTTACGTGCGTTCTTCCGCGGCAGTTACTGTAAGGTTTGTTTTGGATTTCGGCCTTGGCTTCCTATGTGTTATTATTCGCTATAAATAATTCAGAGCGATTTGTACGGAAATTTTTGATTTGGTTTCTTCAATCATTGTTTTAAATTTAACATAACGTGCGCGATTTGCAATTTGAAATATGATCTTGTTTACGCTTTCCAACCGTAGGTTGAAGAAGCGTATATGCTCCAGCTTTTTCCGTCCGTCTGTCTGTCGGCACGATAACTCACGTAAAAATGGTTTGATTTCGATGAAATTTTAGTATGTGGTAGGAGACCACCAGGGGACGAACCCTATTGAAAATGGGAGAAGTGGGGTCAAAGGTCACGCCATAAGAACGGGATCCATTTCCTTTATGCGTCATAACATGCGTAAATATGGTTCGATTTCGATGAAATTTCAGTATGTGGTAGAGAACTACCTGGGCACGAACCCTATTGAAAATGGGCGAAATGGGGTCAAAGGTCAGGCAGGACATAAGAGCGGGATTTGTTCCATTGCCCTTATGCGTCATAACTTGCGTAAAAATGGTTCGATTTCGATGAAATTTTAGTATGTGGTAGGAAGCCACTAAGGACGAACTCTATTGAAAATGGGTGAAATGGGGTCAAAGGTCAGGACACTGGAGTGGGATCCATTCCATTGCCCTCGTGCATCATAACTTACCAAAAAATGTTTCGATTGCGACAAAACTTTATCATGTTGTTCCGGAGGTATAGTGAACCGGTTCTGTTGAATATCAACGAAATGGGGTCAAAGGTCATTGCACAAAAGCAAGATTTATTCCACAGCCATTATTCTTATAACTTGCGTAAAACTGCTTCTATTGCGACAAAACTTTAGTATGTTGTTTTTGCGGTGTACCGAACCGGTTCTGTTGAATATCATCGAAATGGGGTCAAAGGTCAGGAAACAGGAGCGAGATTTATTCCACAGGCATTATTCTCATAACTTGAGTAATAATTTCTGGTATGTTGGAAAGCGTATCATAATCAACGCATTGCATGATTTTACTAACTTGTTGTCAATTGTTTTAGACTTCCGAAGTGCCAAGGTTAATAGAGAGTAAGGTTTGCTTATCCCGCCTTCCTCTCAGACGACTAATCGTGACGTCATGAGTGACATCAGAGTCCTAACTTGTGAATCGTAGATCCGAACTATAGCTATGGAGGAAGATGTATTGTCAACAATTCTTATAATTTAAACACAGAATGAAATAATTACATTAAATTCACAATCATGTGAATATTTTAATAACGGAGATTTCAAAAATACCGCCCACACATGTTTGTTACGTAAAGAGCAAGAAAACGGTTATTTTTTTAAATGTTAGTTTAGTTACAACTGTTTTTCTATAAATTTAGAAGGGAAAACTTATAGCAGGACATATTATTGTCATACAACACAGAATTTCTTTATGAAGAATAGGAAAAGCTTCCCGGCGACCTTCTGCAATTTTTTTAAATAAAATATTGAAAACATGATGCATTAAAAGATCTAGTAGAATTTATAAAGATTATTCCAGCTGGTTTAGGAATAATAATTCCGAAACACTGCCACGATGCAGATGCGAAGAAAGGGCGATTAGGTAGTTTTACGATGGCGATTTGGATAGTGACGTCACAAAGCAATCACTGGAAGTGCAGGATCAGGATAACCTTGTCATCTACTAACCTTGATGGTGCAGGTACGCAAAAGCGTGGAGATTAGGTAGTCTTACGATGGCGATTTGGACAGTGACGTCACAAAGCAATCACCGGAAGTGCAGGAAGAGCATAACTTTGTCATCTACTAACGTTGATTTTTGACTATTTCCGTTGCATCCAAGGGAATAGTACCCAACTGCAATCAGATATGTGTAATCTTCACTTACGTACATAACTATGATGTTAATATGTTTTTGCACACAGCTCACTGAAAAGGCTTTAGGAGCGCACGAAGCGTTCATACCTGCAATATGAGGAAGGCTTCTGATTTGAAAAACATCTGATAGTGGGGTTAGGCAGTGAAGTGCACGCATATGAGAAACGACAAACCTTCTCGAATATAAAAGAACATTTGTATCGAAGGGGTACAATGAGTAATGATACACAAACAACAAAACAAGCCAGCGGTCTTTCTGTGTGGAAAAAACAACTGGTCGATGCTCGAAGGTAACGTCGGCTGTAGAGAACAGTACGGGGTAGTAGACTAGCTATATTTCGTCAGGGCATCATGCAGTACAACGAGAGGAGAATTTTGGTATACACAGAACGCAGCACATTAGCGCAAGGGGGCTGTAACAGCAGACGCCTCCTTCTGTACCACTGGTATTGTCGTAGTAATAAGGTATCCGTAAGGTTCCTCTGCTTAGATATAGTTGGATGAAATTTTACGCACCCAGGCAACGGCATCAGTGTCGGTCCTGCGTTGAATCCGTTCCTCCCGTGGTTTCTTTACCCTGTACAAATGTTCATGACCAAAAAATCTTATCGATCGTTGGCAATAATCTTGACTTTTGGAAGACGTATGGTGAGAAAATCACCATGAAATCGGTGCAGGAAAAAGCGCTTTAGAGGAGAATATCTTTCGATGGGTGCTGAGACATCACACATAGAGACCTGGCCTCCTACACGACAACGCCTGGTCGCACAAGTTCATTGGGCAGAATGGTTATTACGGGGAGCTGTCCCACACATCCTCTTCATTGGATATGAAATCCCATGATTTCCACTGTCGTTAATATTTGAAATGGGAGGTATGTGGTACTAGCTGCAACAACAAACTGGGTTTGGATCTCCTTATTAGAGACATTTTCCACATACTTAATATGCACTGGTACTTTAATGGTATTCTTCAAATTATCTGCAGCTTGGGAACGTATTATTGATCATAAGAGGAACTACTAATTATTGCTGTCAGGCACTGTGATCATTGCTTATCTATTACAAGAATTATGGTGATTTGAAAATGTTCGGTTACTTCCAGAACAGCCTAATGTTTCACGGCTGTAGGAGACACCACGGCTATAGTTGCCACGAGATACGTCTACACGTAAGACAGAGATTTGTTCCACGAATGTTTGTGCATGTGTGCAAAAGAAATTCTATATAATAAAAGAGCGATATGCAATAATGAGGTCTGCTTTGAATTTCAAAAAGGAACAAAACAGGAAGTTTACCTTCGGACAAAAAAAGAGGATGTTAACCTATTGATAAAATGGAGCAAGTTAACCTTCTGATAAAAAAGAGGAAATTAATCTTCTTATAAAAACGAAGAAGTTAACCTTCTGGTAAAAACTAAGAAGCAAGCCTTCTGATAAAAATGACGAAGTACACCTTCGGATAAAGAAAGGTAACTTTCTGATAAAGAGGAGGAAGTGAACCTTCTGATAATAGAAGAGGAAGTTAATCTGATAAAAAAGAAAGAAAAGAGATAATTAACCTTCTGATAAAAAAGAGGAAGTAAACAACATTCTGATAAAAAAAGTTAAACTTCTGATAGAAAGGATAAAGTTAACTTTATGATAAAAAAAGGAAGTAAACTACTGGTAAAAAAAGTTGACTTTCTGATTAAAAAGGGAAAATGACCTTCTGATAAAATAATAGATGAAGTTAACCGGATAAAAGAACAAGAAATTTAAACTTCTGATAAAAAGTGGAAGTTAACCTTCTGATAATAAAAGAGGAAGTTAACTTTTTGATATTTTATAACGAATAATTTATATAAAGAACATTTTTACGGACCCCAAAATTTCGCTATAAGCTGGCCGCAGCGTATTTTATGACGATGCTGAAAATCGTACCAGTGGCTTTAGTGTTTTACTCCTTATACAAAACAAAAAAATTAACCACTAGCAAATCTATTCATAAAACCTTTGCTTAAAGATTTGAAGAAATTTAATTTCTATTGGAATTTATTAGCAGCGTTTTGGAATGTAATACGACATATTGGAGTTTTTACTATGATCACGTAGTTGGTAAAGGCTAAGAGAGCACCACCACCTATAAAAAGAACTATAAACTCTGAAAAAAGAAATAATTCTCAGCCTTCCACAAACTTCTGCACATAACCTCAGAAAACTCAGACCCATTTTTCTTTCCTTTATGCTCTTACCAAACTCCATAAAACTCCTTCTAAGTTTCTGTGTATATCGCATGGAGTTAATAACCATAAAAAAGAAATCAATATCTACTTTGCTAGCTTGCTTAAAAACGTTACTGCGCACGTGGAAAAGAAACGACCAATATTTCTCTTCTCGTTAACTGGGTACTTAATGGTAAAGGAGAAATATTAAAACTCACATACTTTGCTTTGGTTCTTACGCATGAATACAAAAACGTTCTTTCTCTTCCATTAGATGAAGTAAAATAGACTCTAGTAGAATTACTTAGTGTCTTTCAGCCGGGAAACTGTCATGTAGTGAGTTGAATAGATATCCTTTTTAAACTGCTGTTTGGGTCAGAGTTAAATGCCTTTCACTAAAAGTTGATCTCACTCAACTTGGTAGAATAATTCCGGTAGGTTTTATTTTTATAATTTTCTTAAGGCTCGAAGTTTAATGCTATTAAGGGCAATAGCAGCTTTTGCTCACAATACATATCTGTAGACGACTGCAGCTAAGATGAAATTATTTAAGAAATACTGAAGAAAACTTTGTCTCTTCGCTTAAACGAAATGAAGAAAATGCTTTTCTTGTAAAAGGGCATTTACCAGACGCTAAAGGTCATGGTAAAATGCCCGTTTTTAGGACATTCCTCTCTCTTTCTCTAGAAATAAACGTATCATAAACATTTGCCGCTTCCGAATAAAAAAATATTACAAATAACAGTGATATTTAATCGATAATGTACGAGCCATTGGAACAGATGATATTTCGTCACCTATCCGTTTTCATGGCCCGTTCGATAAAAGTTTTCAGGTTTGGAGACTCAAAACGGACAATGCCTGGAGGGTTCCACTTTTTGTAAAGTTTTATCAATGATGGCTTTACTGTAACATCAAAAATGAGTGATCAACTTGTAAAGCATGATCTGGAGAATACATTTTGAGAAGCATTATTTTTCAGCCAAAGCTCTGATCTTGAAGCATGGGAAATGCAATTTACCTTCACGCCTCCTAGCGGAAAGGCTATAAATAACTTGAAATTTTTGAAATTTTATGAAAATAATTTCGCACCGGAAATGCTATATGCAACAAAAAAAGAAGTTTTTTTGAATCGGACTCTTGGAAGCTGAGATGTTGACGAAAATTAGATATATTTCTACGCCCCTGGCAGAGAAACCATGCATTATTTTTGGGAGAAGATATTCCGGCAATGTTCATCGATGTCAGTGGTATCGGTTTCCGGAAGATTTTTTCAATCGAGATTTTAGAAGCTCAGATTCTGCTGCAAATGCATCAGAAGCAGAAGTTAACACTTACGCAACCTGATGGCCAACCACTTTTTATCAAATATTAGAAATTATATGCAAACGGTTTCCCATCAGGATGTGTATCCACTGCAGAAAGAATATTTCAAATCGGAGCTTTAGAAAAAGAGATATCGGGAAAACGAAATTTTTTTTTTTTACGCTCTTAGCAGAAAATCTATGCTTAACTGGAAAAAGTTACTATACCTAAAACAGTTGTTGACATAAATGGAATCGAAAGGTGAGAAAAAATTTTGAATCTGATGTTTAGAAACAAGTAATGGAACGAAATTCATTTTGAATTCGATATCATCTGCATTTACGCCCTCTAGCGGCGAAATTGTGCATCGCAAAAAAAAAAAATAATAAAAAAAAAACGGAATGCAAGGATCATCATTTGGACATTCCAAGCTTCCTAATGCAACAATATTTGTTTTTAAATCGGATTGATAGTTGCAGTGATATGGTGTTCTCAGATGGACGAACGGGCAGACAGGTAACATCGGCACGATCTTTTTTAGGCCGCCCCGGTGGCGCAGTGGTCTAAGGCGTTGGCCTCTGATCATTCGTCCGTAAGGGGTCCGGGTTCGAATCCCGGTCAGGCATGGATGTTGTGTTTGTCTTTCGGCACTGGCTCTTTCCCTTCCCTGGAACCAGTGACCCTAAATTAGGGACGGGCGACTGCTTATAGCCCATTGAGTTGCTCACGGTGGTCGTTAAACCTCCAATCAAAAAAAAAAAAAAAAAAGATCTTTTTTAGCACGTCTTTTGTTTAAAAAAGATCGTGCTTATGTCATCTGCTTGTTCGTCCGTCCGTCTGTAGACACCATATCTCTACAAATATTAGTCCCATTTGAAAAATTCTTTTTGCATTGGGGAGCTTGAAATGTGCGAATGATGTTCCTTTATTTCGTTTTTTTTTTACGATGTATAATTTTGCTGCTAGAGGGCGTAAATGCAGATGATGTCAAATTCAAAATACATTTTATCCCATATATTTGCTTCTAAGCATCCCATTTTAAAAATTCTTTTATCTTTCGATTCTATTTATGCCGAAGAGTTTTTTAAGTATAGTTACTTTTTCAAGTTACGCATACATTTCCCGCTAGGGGGCGTAAAAGTAACTTACGTTTTCCCCGATATCTCTTCTTCTAAAACTCCGATTTGAATTTTTTTCTTCAGCGGGTACAGCTTCTAATGGAAACTATTTTGCACGTAATATCTGATTTTTGGTAAAGAATCCTTTGGCCACCAGGGGGTTTAAGTGTTAATTCTTGCTTCTGATGTATTTGCCAAAACATCTGAGCCCCTGAAATCTCGATTGAAAAAATTCATTCGTACACCAATACCACTTACGTCGACAAACCTTCTCGGAATATTTTCTTCTTAAAATATTGTATGGTTTCTCCGCCAGGGGACGTTTATGCATATCTTGTTTTTGTCAATATCTCTGCTTCTAATCATCCGATTTGAAACATTCTTTCGTCATTTGATAGAGTTCCCGGTGCGACATGTTTTCCATATAATTTCAAAATTTTAATGTAGATCATAGACTTTCCTCTAGGGGCCGAAAAGGTAAATTGCGTTTTACCTGATATTTCTGCTTCTAGAACTCCGATTTAAAAACTTCTTCCTGTGTCGCATACAGCTCCTGATGGGAAATGTTTTTCATATAATTCCTAATATTTGGTGAAGAATGGCTTGTCCACCAGGGGACATAAGCGTTAATTTCTGCTTCCGGTGTATTTGTAGCAAAATCTGCGATCCTGAAAACCCGACTAAGTTTTTTTTTTCCTTGGACCGATACCTCTCACATTAAAAACCCTTTTGATAAAACTTTCTTCTTTAAATAATGCATTGTTTTCACGCTAGGAGGCATAGATTCATGTTTTATACACTGGCGGAAAGTGAAAAAAGAACACCAAGAAGACATTGGCGGACGATCATGAAATTTACATATGTTAATAGGGTCGAGTTTACGTAGGTTTGATGTTAATTTCGGGACCAACCGGTGAGCGCTTACGCCACAGCACGGCATAATATGCAAATTATCGTCGGTGGTACATAAGGAGTACGGCAAAGTGAATGTAATCAGTCGTCGGCGTACGGACACGTGCGAAGACCCTGAAGAAGCTGCAATGCCTGGACATGGAAGACGTGTACGATTTCAGCAGTTATCGGACTTTGAGCGAGGTCATCTAGTCGGACTCCGCGAGGCCGGGTGGTCGTATCGTCGTGATGCGGAGCGAATTGGACGGGAAGTATCGGTGGTGGTACGATGGTGGCGTAGATGGTCCGAGAAACATTCCCACACGAGAAGACGTGGAACCGGGAGTCACAGACGGACGGATGAGCTGACCGATCGACGCATAAGAAGAGCGGCGTTGCCAAGCAGAATATCCACCGCGACGCAAATCCGAGCTGCCGTTGCACCTGAGGTGACTGTGCGAACAATCCGCAACCGTCTACTGGATGCAGGACTACGTGCACGTGTGCCTCTGGCATGCGTATACCTCTGACTCCAGCCCACCGTCAGGAATGGCTGCAGTGGTGTCGCCAACGTCTGCACTGGAGAACGCAATGGCGATCTGTCGTGTTCAGCGATGAAAGCAGATTCTGCTTGGGAGCCTCCGATGGCCGTATGCGTGTTCGCAGATGCACAGGGGAGCGTCTCCCACCTTCTTGCATCCACCAGCGACACACAGGGCCTACACCTGGTCTCCTGGTGTGGGGAGCAATCAGTTATCACTCCCGTACACAACTAGTGCTTGTACCGGGTACGTTAAACAGCACCTGCTACATCAACAATATCATTCAGCCTGTTGTTGTGCCATTTGTAAGGTCGGTCCATCGTGGTGTTTTACAGCAAGATAACGCACGCCCACACACGGCACGTGCAACGCAACATGCACTTCAGGGTGTGAAACAACTTCCATGGCCTGCACGTTCACCGGATTTGTCCCCAATTGAGCACGTGTGGGATTTTATGGGACAACGACTTATCCGGTTTCCATGGCCTGCCACGACCATCCCTGATTTACGCGTCCAGGTTGAGGATGCTTGGAACTCAATACCCCAAACTTACATCAAACATCTGTTACGACAGACTCCATGCCAGAATTGCACAGTGTGACGCAGTTCATGGCGGTTCAACCTCGTACTAACCATGTTACATGGAAATGTTATTTTTCAGTTTACCAGCAAATACAGCTGTATTTTGCCATAATGTTTTGATCACGTTATCCTCTGTATTCCGTTATTATGCTGTATAAATTTTGTTGGTATCAGACGTCTCCTTCTTGGTGTTCTTTTTTCACTTTCTGCCAGTGTATTAGTCTATATCTCTGCTTCGAAAAGTCAGATTTGAAAAATTCTTTCTATATTGGAGAACGTTTCAGCTGGGAAATGTTTCTCATATAAATCCAAATTTTTCTTAACTCATAAGTCTGCAACCAGAGGGCGTAAGTTCACGATTCCGCTCACAACAATATCTGCGGGATTAAAAACCCGATTGAAAAACTTCTTTCTTCTGTCAGATACTATTGTTTTCCATACCGGCTCCATTGACTTTGAATAGCTTTGATGAATTTAATTCACGTCAGAACGGATTCAAAAGACGTGCTCATTATACCCAAAAATTCGGTGTCACCTTTCTTGTTTACACTTTCCAACCGTAGGCTGAAGAAGCGTATATGCTGCAGCTTTGTCCATCTGTCTGTCTGTTCATCCGTCCACACGATAACTCGCGAAAAAATGGTTCGATTTCGATGAAATTTCAGTATGTGATAGGGGACAAGCTTGGGAGGAACCCTATTGAAAATGAACGAAATGGAGTCGAAAGTCAGGACATGGGAGCGGGATCCATTCCATCGGCATTATGCGTCATAACTTACGTACAAATGCTTCCATTGCGACAAAACTTTATCATGTTCTTCTGGTGGTATACTGAACTGGTTCGGGTGTATATCATCAAAATGGGGTCAAAGGTCAGGGCACAGGAGCGAGATTTATTCCGCAGCCATTATCCTCATAACTTGACTTAAAATGCTTGTATTACTACAACTTTGGCATGTTGTTCCGGAGGTATACTGTAGCAATTCTGTTTAATATAATCGAAATGGGGTCAAAGGTCAGGGCACACGAGCGAGATTTATTGCACAGCCATTATTCTTATAACCTGAGTGATAAGTTGAGTAATGATTCCTGGTGTGTTGGAAAGCGCATCATAATCAATGCATTGCATGATTTTACTAACTTGTTTACAAAAAACGTGCTAAAAAAGGATCTTTGGAGTTCCATAAAGAGTATATTGTGAGTGCCCGTCTGACAAGAGCGAGGATTCTGAAAACATCAGAGTTGACTGGTAGTTCAAAAGGTGAAAATTCTTTTGTCTTTAATCAGTGCCAAAATAAGGGATATTACTTGTCTAAGAGGCGCATGTGTGGCGCGACGACAAACTGTCGGGAAGGAGATCGCCCTTGTCTGAGAAGGCTTATGTGAAGAAACAGGACAGTGGGAAGCAATTGACCGAAGCATTCAATGAAGGCTATTCCTTACCCACATCTCAGCGAACTGCTCGCGAGAAATTGAACGGGATCGATATTGGTAGACGCAAGACTACACTGATGAGCAATTGAATTAGAGATACCTGTCTAGTAACGTGTAGCACCACCTTTCGCCCTGATGACGGCGGTGATTCGTCTCGGCATGGACTCGACAAGACACCGGAAGCGTAGGGAAGCCATACGGATCCACGACCCGTGAACAAGCTCCCACAGTTCACGAAGATTTGATGAAAGGGGGGTCAGAGCCTCGAACATCTCTCTCGATGGCATCCCAGATGTGCTCGATGGGATTAAGATCAAGTGACCTAGTTGGCCAAGGAAGCGAGGTCACGTCGGTGGAGTGTTCATCCAACCGTTCGGATACAGTTCTGGAGCTGCATTGTCTTGTTGCAAGATGAGACCCCCAGTGGGATGCTGAAGACGCACAAACGGGAGCAAATGGTCGTCCAGGATATCCCGGTAACCATGACCTGTGAAGGACGATGTCACACGTACCAGGGGTCCCATTTCAGTCCACGGAAACAGTCCTCACACGAGAATGCCACCCCCACCAGCCTGAAGAGTACCCTGCTGGCAAAAAGGATCAATCGCTTCATGTGGTTTGCGCTGTACTCGTATCATGCCATCCGCATGTACCAACGTGAATCTCGACTCATCAGTCCAGGCAAAATTTTTCCACATGTTTAGGGTCCAGTGGCGATGTTTCCGCGCCCATGCGAATCTTTGCACCCTGTGATGTGCGGTCAGCAGCGGTACCCTCGTGGGACGATGGCTTCTTTACCACATAGCGAGGAGATGGTTCTGGATGGCGTGTCTGTTTACACGTTTTTGTGCACCAGCGGTAAATTTGCCGAGTGATTTCTTGCACTGTGGCCCGTCTATCCACTGTTACAATGCGAGCTAGCCGACGATGACCCCGCTCATCCACACGCTGTTGTCCACGGCAGTTGGTCCTTGTAGGGATGGGTTTACCGGATTCGATGTACTCACGGTGCACCCGTGACACAGTGGCTCGTGAAAATCCCAGTGCCTGCACGACTTCCGAGATGGAGTGACCCATTCGTCTGACCCCGACACTTTGCCAACGATCAAATTCGCTTAGATCCTTCGTCTTACCCATACTTCATCCGACTCTTACTGATTCCCGTCGCATCACTCCTTATATTTCCGGATCGCTGCATAAGTCATGTCGTTTCCACAGCGCCACAAACGCCAGCTGTCTCTAATTCAATTGCTCTTCAGTGTAAAACAGAAACCACTAATTTCTGCGAAGAGCCAGAAAGTTCGTCTACACTTGTGTAAGAAAGAGACTTTTTCCAACTCTCCAGTGTCCCTAACCGGACACTGGAAGACTGGGAAAAAGTCATATCGTCTGATAAGTCGCGGTACATTTTGTTCTATACCGACGGGAAGCAAAGATTGTGTTGGAAGCCCCATGCAACAGTGGATCTCATTTGCATTGTAACCACAACTCAAGGTTCTGGAGGTGATGTCATGATGTCGGGCTCGTTCTGTTGGAATAGAGTGGGCCATCTGATATTGCTGGAAAGTCGGGTGTCGAAGAATTATCTGAACATTGTTGTCGATCAAGCCCATCACTGCAGTATTGTCTTTTTATCCAGCAGGTGATTGCTGTTTCATGGACGACAATGCCATCTGATGAGATGTGTTCAACAGTGGCTCAACGGGTATGACAGTGGCATTCACCACCTTTCCCGGCCACCACAAAGCCCGAATCTGAACCCCATTGAGAATGTATGGGACATGTTAGAAAAACAGATCAGGGAGCTAATTCCTCTTTTGTCAAATGTGAGGCAGTTAAGGGACGGTCTGGTGAATGTTTGGTATACTGTAGACGTAGATGCGTGCTGTAATTTGTGCTAAAGCAGCGACAGTTTCTAATCCAGTGGCCAGTGTGTGTACCTCAATCGGTCTAATGTCGCCTACTTTTAAATTTGGAGTGAAGGGGTGCAGCTCAATCAGCGCGTGGTGTTATTTCTAGACTTACATAAAAAAAACTATTACCGGTGTTTAATTTAATCTTTAAGGAACGACTGACCAACGTCCGCACCATTCAATAGGAAAGTTTTCTAATAATTTGCTTTCAATAATAGAAAAAAAAACTTAATTATTTTTTTGGAATACGATTTTGATGTAAAAAGAAAACATCCTTCATCCCCGTTCCTCCAAAAATCAAACTTGTAAACTTTTACCTTTAGTTTGCCAGACATTCACTGCCACACACGTGTACATACAATAAACGATTAACGATGTGTATATCAATTGATTTTGTGTTCATGTATTTACATATTCATTCAGTTGCCGGTTTAATAAGTTTACCTGCTGACGTATACTATAATTTAACCTTCCTTTTTAATTCCTGTCTTTTTATCTAAATTTTGTTTATTCACGTTAAACGTTTTGTATCTAAAATGCGCGCTTTTCTCTCTCGACTAATATTATTTTCTTTCTTTTTTTTTTTTTTTTTTTGATTGGAGGTTTGACGACCACCGCAAGCAACATAATGGGCTACAAGCAGTCACACGTCCCTAATTTAGGGTCACTGGTTCCAGGGAAGGGAGAGAGCCAGTGCCCAGTGCCGTACGATAAGCACAACATCCATGCCACATCGGGATTCGAACCCGGACCCCTTTCGGACGAATGATCAGAAGCCATCGCTTAGACCACTGCGCCACCGGGACGGCGAATTTAGGTTTGGCAACCCTAGCAACAGGCCAAAGAGTAATGACGAATTCTCAAGCTCAAGATAAAAATGGCTGCTTTTGAATATATCATTCTATCACCTATTCTCATTTGTTAACTTTCATGTTGTTGTTTCTGAATAAAAAGGTAACACGATAGAAACACATTCAAGTAAAAATGACGACCCTCTTGGAGACATGGTCTCACTTGGAATTAGCGCAGGGTGATTAAGTTGAGGAGATATATGGATAGAAAAGTTCGCATTTGCACCGGCGGTACGGACTCACACGTTTCCATTTGCACGAGCGCTTCCACAAAAGTCACTTTGTTGTCTGATGTTGGTGGTCTGAAGCTACGCTTTTCATTCTTCTTGGTATTGTGCCCGTGCGAGAATTCTGAACAATATTTTGAGCCCTCCGAATGGCCATTAAAACGCCAGATACCTGATAAGGCGTTTTTTTTTCTGGGCCAAGAGGAACCTATCATGGGGCATATCTCTCAGGGAGACCATGTCTCCATGACTATCGCCATTTTCACCTGAATATGTTTTCCAACATCTTGCTCTTTCATTAAAACTTTACTGCCAAAAAAGTCTTCTGATCAGGAGAGTATAATAACTTTAGAAGACACCGGTTTATACATCCACAATCAGCCGACATAGGTAATCGGAAGTTATATATATTAAGAGAATACAACGTGGTTTTTCACAAATATTTATTTTTTCAAGCCGATCATGGTTTTGCTGGGTATTGACCTAGCTTCATCAGAACAAATGATCTGACAAAGCTAGGTCAAGATCTAGATCAAATATTCATTTTTTGTCACAAAAATAAATAATGGTGACAAACCTCGTTGTATTCTTTTAATATATATATATCATCATCATCATTGTCAACAATTATCAATCCACTGCTGGACGAAGGTCTCCCCAAGTTTCCTCCACAACAGTCTGTCTTGTGCCAGTCTCCTCCATGTCACCCCTGCATACTTTCGAATTTCATCCACCCATCTCCCATGTGGTCTTTTTCTGGGTCTTTTCCTGTCCCTTGGAATCCAATCTAAAATTTCGGCTGTCCATCGATGATCTGTCCGTTTGGCAGTATGTCCAGCCCATTGCCATTTCAGGGATTTAACTCTGATCATGATGTCTTCCACTCTTGTCATTTTTCGGATCCACGAGTTCCTCTTCTTATCTCTCCTGGTTACACGAAGCATGCACCTCTGCATGCTGCTTTGAGTTGTCTGCAGTTTTTGTATATCTCTTTTAGTTAAGGTCCACGTCTCTGCACCATACGTAAGCACTGGAAATATGCATTGATCAAACACTTTTCTTTTAAGACATAATGGCATATTGCTCTTGAAAATTATGCTGTTTCTTCCAAAAGCTCTCCAGGCAAGTTTTGTACGCCGATTAATTTCTTCATCAATGTGACCCTCACTTGATATCTGCTGTCCAAGATAAACGTACGTGTCTGTTATCTCCAGCTTTTCTCCATCAATCGATAAATCTTCATTTCTTGTAAAAGCATTGAACATCACTTTTGTCTTCTGAAAGTTCATTTTTAATCCCACTTCTTTACTCTTGTCAGCAAGTTCCTGGATCATACTCTGTAGCTCTGATGGGGTAGTTGCAAAAATGACTACGTCATCAGCAAAACGAAGGTGGGTTAGATAATCTCCATTAATCTTTATCCCTTTGTTTTCCCAGCTCAGCGACTGAAAAACACTCTCCAATGTGGCATTAAAGAGCTTCGGAGATATGGTGTCACCTTGTCTCACTCCCTTTCTAATTTTTATGTGTGTTGTATTTTCAAACAGCCGAATCGTTGCACTTGCATTTTCATAGATGTTATTAATAATATTAATGTATGCATCTTCAATACCGCAGGTTTTCAGAGCCATTGTAACTGCTGATGGTTTTACTGAATCAAAGGCTTTTTCATAATCGATAAAAGCCATGCACAATGGAAGTTCATATTCCCTCGCTCTTTCAATTAGTTCTCTCAGTACGTGGATATGATCTATTGTGCTGTAGCCACTCCTGAATCCAGCTTGTTCTCTCGGTTGAACCATGTCCAGTGTTACCTTCAAGCGGTGTGAAAGAACTTTAGTGAAGATTTTATAAACTACTGATAGGAGGCTGATAGGTCTGTAGTTTCCGAGATCCTCAATGTCACCTTTCTTATGTAGCAGGATCATTGTAGCGGTGTTCCAATCCTCAGGAATCTTTCCTTCATTAAGGCATCGAGTGAAAATTTGGGCGAGTACTGCTTCAATTTCTCCACTTGCTTCTTGTATGATGTCTACAGTAATTCCATCTTCTCCTGGAGCTTTTCCCCGCTTCATGTTCTTGATTGCATGTGCAACTTCTGCTGGAAGAACTGGAGGAACTCTGGTACTGGTATCTTTCATGATGTCTGGAGTGCATGTATCATCCCTTTCATATAATTTGGAGTAGAAATCTTTCACTCTTGTCAAAATTTCGCCTCTATTTCTTGTTACAGAACCATCTTCTTTTCTCAGTGCCATAATCTGTTTTCTTCCCTTACTGAGATGTCCCTTTGCTATCTTTAGGCTTTGGTTGTTTTCAATTGCTTTCCTCACTAGTTCACAGTTGAATTTTCTTACGTCTTCAGTGATACTTTTTCTTACTGTCTTGCATAGCTCTATATATTCCACTTTGGAAGTCACATCTTCTTTAGTTGTCCTCATCTCTCTTCTTTTTTGCATCAACATTTTCGTTTTTCCTGATAATTTGTTTACATGCAACTTGTTCTTAGACCCAGCTAATTTTGTTGCTGTTTCCATAAAAGCTTTGGTTATTTTTCTGTTAACTTCAGAGATGTCCACTTCTTCCGATGTTAGGCCTTCTAAAGCAGAGAACCTGTTCTTCAGTTTCAACTTGAAGGTATTATGGTGTTTTTTAAGGTTGGTTATGTCAATAGATTTTGTTTGTCTTATGGGCTTGCCACGTTCAAGTTTGGTGTTGAGGTGCATCTTACATCTCACCAATCTAGGATGTAAGGTCAGGTGATGCGTAACATCACAGCCTCTCCTTGACAAATGTCAACCCCGCCTTCTCGTGGTACATCCTGTTCCCACTAAAGGGGCTCTGACGACCGCCAATAGCGGTATAACTATACCATCGGGATTAGAGGAAATTCTATCCCTCACTCACCAACCCGCTTGGCCAGCGTGGTGAGTTATGGCCAAACCCCTCCAAAATGACTCCACAACTTAAATCTTGGCCCTCAGTCTCCGGCAGCTGGAATGTACCTGGCCAAGGCAGCGGCCAGTGCGACATGAAGGCAGAGGGTGCTAAGAATCCCCGGAGGACCGGACTAGGCTGCCATCTGATGCTGACCTTGGCTACGTACAACGGACGCTCCCTATCTTCTGATTCAAGGCTTCTTGAATTGGAAGAGGAACTACAAAGGATCAAGTGGGACATCGTGGGGCTAAGTGAGGTAAGGAGAAAAGGAGAAGATCTCATTGAACTGAAAAGTGGACATCTCTTCTACTATCGTGGGACAGATACTGGCAGAACTAGTGGTGTTGGATTTATAATAAACAAGAAACTGAAGTATAAAGTTGTAGAAGTTGAAAGTTCCTCTGACAGAGCTGCACGACTTGTTATCCAACTCTCGAAAAGATACCAGGCTCAGATTATTCAAACTTATGCACCCACCACAAGTCATCCTGAAGAAGAAATTGAAGAATTTTATGAGGAAATTCGTCATCTAAATAATAAAGGTAAGCAGCACTTGAAAATAATTATGGGAGATTTCAATGCAAAAATAGGGCAACAGCAACAGAATGAAACTTCAGTAGGTAAATTCGGTCGCGGCAACAGAAACCAGCGTGGAAATACTCTCGTTGAGTTTGCAGAGGCAGAAGGGTTTTTCATCTTGAACTCCTTCTTCAAGAAAAAGCCACACAGGAAATGGACATGGAGACATCCAAATGGGACGACAAGTGAAATTGATTTTATTATGTGTAACAAAAAATTCGTCATAGAAGACTGCAGTGTGCTAAACAAGTTCAACACAGGTAGATAGTGTATACATATATATATATATATATATATATATATATATATATATTCTATAAAGAAGATACCTAAGCAAAAAAATACATATATAATTTTGACTCACGCCTAGTACAACATAGAAAAGGTTATGTATCTACCTGTGTGAGTAAAAGGAGAAAAGATAAAAAAATAAAATAAAACAACTGAATGTAGAAGGTGTCGAGAATACTGAGCCTTGGCTTTATCAAGGACCAGCAAAAACTCTGCATTTTCTAATTCTGCATTTGAATGTAGAAGGTGTCGAGAATACTGAGCCTTGGCTTTATCAAGGACCAGCAAAAACTCTGCATTTTCGTTTTGATCTTCAGGTTATTTTGCAACCTTCGTTTTAAATTCTAAAGTTTTTTCCTTAGTCTTCAGTTTTGCTCTTAAGTATATATATATATATATATATTTATATAAAATCGTCTGAAGAATGTAGTCTTTCAGATCAAGAATAGAAAGTTATATTTTGATCCTCGTATGTAACCACCAGTGATATGCGTTAAGAAATTTTTTTTGCTAAATATGCTTCATATTATACAATCGCCTCAACTGGCAAGGACTAAATAGGTTACAAGAGATGGAGACCGTCCCGGTGGCACAGTGGTCTAAGCAATGGCTTCTGATCATTAGTCTGAGATGGGTCTGAGTTCTAATCCCGGTGAGGCATGGGTGCTGCGTTTGACTTACGACGCTGGCTCTTTCCCTTCCCTGGAACCAGTGGCCCTAAATTAGGGAAGGCAGACTGCTTATAGCCCATTGAAATGCTCGCGGTGGTCGTTAAACCTCCAATCCAAAAAGAAGAAAAAAAGTATATGGAGTACGAATGACGTCACAAAGTTAAAGCACTTTGAGCAGACGTCGTGAGATGATGGCCACGCCCAATGCGACGTTGCTTGTACTTTTTCAGTGTCATGTTTAATTCTCAATCGTCTCACCAACATGGTGGCAGAGACTGTAATTGGCTGCTACTCGTCCATCCAACATGGCGGCAGAGGGTGTGACGTCATGATCGTGATGTTTTGGTGACCACGAGCTGAGTGGCTGGCCCTTCTCCATCTATTCTAACCTCATTGGCTAGGACAGCCGAAGTCATGCTGGATGTGAACAATCTGTTTACAAGCTGCATGGTCATCAGGTTTACTTGAATTTGTTCGTTGCCCATTTATTCAAATTTCTGTACCAAACAACGCCTTCTAATTACGAGAGTATAATGACTTTAGGAAACACCAATTTAGACTTCTATAATTCGCCGCCAAGGGTCATTAGACGTTAGGTATTAATTATTCTATATTATGGCAGTGATATACATTAAGGAATTTAATTTGTATTAATATTCAAGCAATTTGAAGTTCAAAGGTAATGTACGTAGGCCATTTTAAAAGTTTTACACACTGCACAGGCGCTGTCCGTAGGATGATGCAATCGCTCCAATGGTTGCGCCAGTTGTGAGTCAAATTTCAGTATACAAAGTTGTATCTACATTTGCTGGGTAATTTGTTTCTGTTCTTAAAAATTTTGCCTAGAAATGGAGAAAGAAAATGAATTAGGTCAGATCTCCCGTACCGCCCAGTGATCCAACATGAAAGTTGAAACTTTGCAAGGAAAATCCCTTACCAAAATTCATAAAGCTTTGTGTGAAGTTTGTGGGACAGACATAGTGCCCGAGGGGACCACTTTAATAGCAGTATACTACAGAAGGTTTCTGCAAAATGTTTTTTGCCTAGAAATTCGCAAAAAAGGCCCGACATGCTGGAAACGGATGCCATCATTTTGGACGACAACGTGAGGCCGCATGTTTCCCCTACAGTAAGAGACATTCTGGAAATGTATCGATGGGAATTGCTTCCCCACGCGCCATTCAGTCCTGACGTGAGCCCACGAGACTATGACGTGTTCCTAAAACTGAAGAAGCCACTCCGCGGGAAACGATTCAGGATGTTTCTAATAAGGTGACACGAATAATCCGACGCCTCAACAGTGGAGGCGCTCTGACTCGAAAACAAGATTTGCCTAAACCTTGGGCCGCCCCATAAAGAAACATGGATATTACTTCGAAGGCCTGTAAAGGTACGTTGCGAAATAAATTTGGTTTTTAAGAGATTACCCACAGTGTGCAAAACGTTTGAAATGACCCTCGTATATACGCTATATTAACAAAAGTCACCGGACACCACGAAGAGAAACACAAGATAGCATTTATTGATATACATACATTAATACGGTGTCGGTCCACATTTGGCCTTAATGCATGCATTGACCCTTCCAGACATGCTTTCGACAAAGTTTTGGAACACGGCGACAGGTATTTGCTTCTATTCAGTACATAATGATACCGCTAACTGTTGCTTAGTAGTGGGCCTTGGTTCTAAACTTCTTATGCGGCGTTCTAATTCATCCCGTAAGTGCTCTATGGGATTAAGATCAGGGCTCTGTGCTGGCTAGTCCATACACGATACGGAATTATCGTCAAACCACGCCGTAACGGTCCTTGCTTTATGGCATCGCCACTGAGCCGTTCCTTTGCTCCGTGCAGAAACCCTTTCTCGCTTCTCTGCCATCACCAATGGCGAGCAAACGGCACCATTCTGTTGTCTGCTCTGCGTACGCCGACGACATCGCTCTGTGTATTCTTTACGACTCACAGTTCCCTCTGCTTCGTAGTCTCTTCGATGCCTATGCTTCCTGATCGGCCCCTGAGCTAAAGGTCACCAAGAGCACCGGCCTCTGGTGTGGAGCGTGGTCTCGTCACACGGACCCTTCTTGGGAGCTACCTGTTCCTCCTCTTCTCAACGGTGCCTCGGCGTCCACCTCGACGCACCACACGCTGCCTCTGCTGCCACTTGGACTGCGCTCCGTCTGCGTCTGCTCCAGACAACCGCCAATTGGCGTCGTGTACAATTCTTCACTTCGATTTTCTCACGCGCACCTGTCTCCTGTCACTCTGCACGCACTCCAGGCTTGCTTCTTTGTCTCAGCTCTTTTATCTAGGAGAGATCACCCGATGCCACTCATTAGGCTAGCGCTTCCAAACTCTACCTGTCTCTATCCAGTGGTGGCATCGGCAAGCTCGATGTCCCGCTTTACTACAAAGCATTCCGGATCGTCACGTTCCTGCGCCTCTTCACTTCTCCAGTGCCGTCAGCTGGCGTTGTGTGTGATGTTCTTGCCTCACAGCACAATCGCCGCTTCGCTTTTTCTGCTCTTCTTCTAATGGAACACTGTCCTTCTCTTCCTTCCCGGCTCCCACTAGCCTACTCCGAGGCCATGGCGTTTCTTCGGGTTCTCACGCTCTCTTCCTCTCCTCCCTCTTCCACCGTCGAGCTTCTCTCTGAACCCCTCTTTTCTCCCCCTCCTTCGCCCCCCACCTTCCTCGCTTTCTCGTTCTGGTTCCGCGCTGGAGTGGTAACCATCCGTGATCTTACTAACCTGATATGTCATGGCACTCCTTTTCCAGCAATCCACGTACTCTGGTCTCCGCGCCTACCGCGCGCTTTGTCTATGATTCTTTCTGCTCGGCTATTGTTTCTCTCTTCCATGACCTTGTCGCCCATACTGGTTTCGTCTCCGTCTCCTCGGCTTCGTTTCTCCTCCCCTTCTTCTTACACGTTTCCGGTGTATCCCTTTCCTCTGAGGTCTCTCTCGACCCGCCTGCTCTATCGTTTTTTCTCTCGCTCTTCTTCTCCCTTCCCATTCTCGGCGTCTCTCTCTCCACCGCTTCCTCTGTCTGGGCTGCCGCTCACTCCCTCCTTCCCCCCTTCGCTTGAAGTTAACACGCATCGGCTATTTCGCCATAAGCGGCTCTCCGTACCCTCTCGTCTCCTATGTGCCGTTTCTGTGAGCAGGTGGCGTATGTTCATCACGTCTATCTGCGCTTCCTGGTGTTGCTGTCGCTCTTCCATCTCGCATTCACCATCGCGCGCTGTTCCTGCTCTACAGATCTCCCATTCGATGCCTACCGGACTCTTCTGCTCCGTGCCCATACGTCAGTTCCACTCCGGCCAGTGTGTTCCTGCGTGTTCGTGCTGGTGAAACAGGTAATTTAGGTCTATCATAAGCAGCTATCCGGTGCCGCCTCTCCAGGCTAGTGCGGCCTTGTTTTGCCACTTCCGGGACCTTCTTCTCTCCCGCCTTCGGCTGAAGTACCAGTCTGCGCTTGGGAATCGCCGTGACAGCACCTTCTTCGCAACATGGTCTCCGTCACTTCGAGGTTCGCCGTCACGTCCAGTTCACTCCACCTCACGGTTGGTTGAACTTTCCTCCAGCGTACTTCCACTGTAACGTACCCTTGTGCCGAGACTGTGACTTTTGTTCCCTCTGCGGACTTTGATCAGCTTAGGTATTACACTGTATATTGTCCATTTACATAACATTGTACATATCTGCAAATAGATTCTCAGTGGTTTGCTTTTAAATTTTCTTTCAGGCGTCCCTCTGTTCCACCACTCCCCTTCCTTCTGTACCAATAAAGCGATTTTTGAAACTTTGCTTTATGGCTCAGTGCATTATCCTGCTGGTACCAACACGGCTCAGTTCCATAGCGTTGCCACAGAGTTGGAATAATTGTCCAGAATATCGAGGTAGACGTGTTGGTTAACAGATTTGTCCATGATAACCAATGGCCCGGGACCATACCTCGAAAGGTAACCCCACACGAGTACACTGTCAGATCCAAACTTGACCATAGGAACAGTACACTGTGGTAAATAGCGTTCCCCATGCTGTCGCCATACCCACACACGGTCATCTGGCTGATGGATCGTGTATCTGGATTCATCAGTCCATAGGACCCGTTTCCATTGATCTGCGGTCCACAATAAATGTTCTTTATACCATGCTAAACGACGAGTAGCCTTCCGAGTGGAGATGAAAGGCTCATGAGCACGACCACGGTAACCCATGGAATGAAGTTCTCTACGAATGGTACATGTACATACCGAGGTTCCAGCATTTTTACTCACCTGTACACTGATGTCTTGTGCAGTACTCCGTCAATTAGCTTAACGACTCTCCTGAGGCTTCGACGTCCTCTATCACTGATTTTATTTGGCCTGCAGGTACGTTTTGCTGCTTCAAGCACACCATGTGTCTTCCACGTATTCAGTACATTCCAAAACAGTTGACTTGGGTATGTTTAAACGCCTCTCGGTTTCTCTTATGGACAACCCACTAATATAACACTCAACAATCTTTCCTTTCTCAAAGTCAGTTCTCTCCCGCCGCGACATTTCCACTCAACCTCACAATGCGATAAGATCGCGGTCAGCCGCAGGCTTGTTTTAATACAGTTTGCAGCTGTACCACGCATTTTAATAACGTAGCTGATCCGTTCATTTGCTTTTGAAGGGATGTCGGGTGACTTTTGTCAATATAGTGTATATGTTCTTTTCCCTGCTTCAATGAGAAAATGAAACAAGCCCATCAAAAATACAGATTGAAAGCTATCGGACTTTCAATGAATTTTAGTTCCTTCGATGCAAAAATTCTATCAGTTTTCTAGGTTCTCTAAAAACACACAACTATTTAAATTTGTATTTGTTTTTCTTCACAGTAAATAAACAGGTCAAACGCACGCATGATATTTCGAACGCAGTTTTCAGACTTTATTTGGTCACGATAAGTCTTCGTATGTAACAACAATGAAAACAGAAGTATGAAGTACAAAATTATACCGGTAACTTCTACATGTAGATAAAGTATAAAACAAATATTCTGAGTTATGATCTGCTTCTTATTATAGGTACAAAACATTTTTTGACGAGTGCGTGCAGCAAAACATTTGAACAATTGAATCACTGAATCACCTCCGCTTTTGCTGGTAGCTTCTAGAGAAACAAAAGCAACCGACATTGTGTTCTGAAGCTGAATGAAGTTGTGATGATGAAATAAATAAATAAGTAAATAAATAAAATGAATTATCATGAGTTTTGTGAAATGAAATTTTAAACTGCACTTAAGTTTGCACTTCGAAAATATTTCTCCATGGATGATTTAATTTTTTTAAAACCGACATCAAAACAGTTCATTATCACTCAAAACTAGAAAAATCAGGATTTCAAGACACAACTTGCTACCAGGCTTTGAGTGAATTATACCGATGACATAAACCATTTATAGAGCTTTTCGAACATTATTTGGCAATAATTACTTCATACATTTTTCAGGGTAAGCACAAAATGTTGCGTATTATCACACTTAACCCTGAATTGGATTTTGTCACACACATAATATGATACGTATTAATCACACCAGACAAGGACATAAACATTTAGTTACATAGACACATAAAAGCAACATTAGTTTTTTTCCCGTGTTGGTTATAAAAGGGCGTATAACATATTTCACGAAGAATGTACTCTTAGGTGCCAGAAGATAAGGAAAAGTTTTCATATGAAACATTTTTGGCACTTGTTCATACAAATTTTATTTCCACAGGTAACAGTGAGTCTCACTTAGAAAGTACATCTACAGTGTACAAACAACATTTCTGAAACAAAACACGCTCTATGGATATACATTTTCCAGCATCAGGAAGTAGGAGAACTTCAAAACAATCGGATGTTTTGGTAGAGGAAACAAATCACAAATACATGACAGGATTTCAATTTGAACTGTATATCAATACTGTGAAACACAGATAAACATGGAATTCACCAGTACTTTTGAGTACCTTTTTTGAGTTCGTAAAGCTCATTCGCTGGAAAACCTACTCATTGTTTTACCCTTCCAGTAAGTTGTTTTCCAGGTGAAATGCAATATATGACGAATCGCTTTGATTCGTTGAGAAGAGGAGAAAGTGACACTTCTGCTTTGACTTAGCTGCGAAAACGACCAAAGTTTTCTACCTTTTTAACACAAGAAAATGAGTTCCAATTTTTAATTTGCGTATCACAGAAGTATTAAGCTCTTGGCACATTTCTAGGCGGTACATCTTTATAGGTAGCTTCAGGTTTTTAGCATCAAATAATCTTTCCAGACAGCAAAAAAAAAAAAAATCAAACACAATGATAGCAGAGTAACCCTAAGAAGGTGAAATTAAGTAGCTCCTAAAACGGAAATTTCATAGTTCTGCACAAATAATGGCCCACGGAAATTTCTACTTTAATGTTTCAGTACATCTTAAATGAACATAAATTTTGAGTTTAAGAATTTAATTCAACCAGTCTTTAAGTCTCTTTTGCAAATTTGCCACGGCCGCCCCGGTGGCGCAGTGGTCTAAGGCGTTGGCCTCTGATCATTCGTCCGTGAGGGGTCCGGGTTCGAATCCCGGTGAGGCATGGATGTTGTGTTCGTCTTACGGCACTGGCTCTCTCCCTTCCCTGGAACCAGTGACCCAAAATTAGGGACGGGCGACTGCTTATAGCCCATTTGAGTTGCTCACGGTGGTCGTTAAACCTCCAATTAAAAAAAAAAAAAAAAAATTGCCACGTTAGAACTACGGCAGTTGAAAAACAGGCATCAAGCCTCAGTTTCAGAGCCTTAGCCATGCCAGGGACTGGGTTTGAGGGTTTAAACCCTCCCCGAAATACTACGGCAGTTGAAAAACAGGCATCAAGCCTCAGTTTCAGAGCCGTAGCCAGGCCAGGGACTGGGTTTGAGGGTTTAAACCCTCCCCGAAATACTACGGCAGTTGAAAAACAGGCATCAAGCCTCAGTTTCAGAGCCGTAGCCAGGCCAGGGACTGGGTTTGAGGGTTTAAACCCTCCCCGAAATGTTTTACTTAAAAGAGAAGGTAGATAGATCCAAATACTTGTGTAAGTAGTATAGCATATAATTTGAAAAATGGGGACTATCAAATAGAAAAGTTACGTGTGCAAATAAAATGTGACAGAAATAAAAACTCAACATATGCAGGTGAAACTTAATTTTAAAATTCAGAACCCTCCTCGAAAATTCTTTCTGTCAACGGCCCTGCTCAGTTTTAACAAATTTTGAATGCAAAATCATTTTCTTTCAGGTTTTAATTTTGAGTATGTTGTAATAGTAACGCTTGTTTGTCAGGTAGAGTACTTATCTTTATCAGTTTCCCAAAAAAGCATTTGTGTTTAACAAAGTGTCGAATGTGCGGTAAGGAAGCTTCTTCCTGTGTTCCACTCTTGATGTTGACATAAAAAAAACGTGCTATGCGTCAGTTAGACATAATGGAATAATAAATCTGATATTAGATTCTGTTTAAAGATATATTTGATATTAATGAAGACGAATTTGTCTAAAACACAAAAAGGTAACCTCAGATTCCATGCCGTAAAGGCTCAAAAATAGGTATTTTATAATCATGGAGACAAAAACTGTAACCCCATCACGACGTCACTTTAGTACCACTGTAAAGTACACTGCCTGGCCACAAAAACAAATCGCGGTGTGAATGGAAACATGCAAATACCGAGGAGGGCATGACTGGTACATGCAAATACAACCTTTAAATGGAACGGGATGAGCGTGCAACTCATCAGTTCTAAGCAATCATGGCGGAACACGTTATACGCTGTCGCGGAAAACATGTGACAGAATTTACAAAGGGCCAAATTATTGGCATATAGCAAGGGCAGAAGACCTGCAAGGAGATTGCTGAAATCACTGGCACCGGATTACGAACTGTCCAGCGCAATATTAAATCATGGAATAACGGCGGTGAAGCATCAACTTCTCGAAAAGTGTGGTCGGAAAACAGTCCTTAATAATCGTGACCGAAGATCATTAAAACGCTTAGTGAAATCGCAACGCAAAACAAAAACGGCACTGGAACTCACAACCATGTTTAATAGTGGAAGCAAGACCATTTCCACTCGCACGATCAGACGTGAACTTAAAGAGCTGGGATTAAACAACTGTGTTGCGAAAAGGAAACCACTGGTTAGTGAGAATAATCGGAAAAAAATACTCCAATTCGTCACGGAACATAAAGATTGGATTGCAATATGGGATAGTCATGTGGTCCGATGAGTCGAGGTATACTCTGTTCCAACATGATGGACGCATCAGGGTTCGAAGGGAACCGCAGGAAGTATTGGACCCTTCCTGTACTGTACCCACTGTACATGCCTCAGGAGGAAGTGTTATGATCTGGGGTTGCTTCTGTTCTGCTGGCGCAGCAACACTACGCAGCAATAAAATGAAGTCACGTGAGTATCTCGGCATACTGAATGACCACCTTATTCCCAAAATGGAATTTTTCTTCCCTGAAGGCAATGGCCTATTCTAGGATGACAATGCAACGATTCGTCGCGCTAAAATTGTGAAAAACTGGTTCGAAGATTACTAGGCATCATTGTCACACTTGAATGGGCCACTACAAATTCCTGACCTCAACCCCTTTGAGGGTCTGTGGGATATACTGGAGAGGAATCTAAGGGGTAATTCTACTCTTCGTCATCAACCAATTATCTTGGCGAAATGTTATTGCAAAGCTGTCCACAAATTGGTGGAGAGATAGTGCATAAATTCATAGACACCATGCCATGCCGAATGCGTGCTATAATTCGTGCTAAAGATGATCCCACGAAGTATTAACATGCACGACTTTTAATTTGGGCAGGCAGTGTACCACGTGATATGACATACTACTGAGGTGACGTATGAGTCAAATTGTCGATAAAGCAGCGATAAGTCGACCGGTGTAGTTCAGTTGGGAGAACCGGAGTAGGATCACGTGGCTTCAAAGCTCACCACCAGCAAAAGGTTTCATTATATAACAGGAATAACAGATATGTCTCTGAATACATAATACAAATAGCCAAGTGACGTCACTGGTACAGGATATGAGGTGGCGCATAACGGCTGGATTAAAATGCCTAGTTTCTGCTGCTACGAGGTCAGTTGAAGTTTAGCTGTGTACCAGGATAATGTAGGTACGACTGAACAGCGAAGGCTGCAGAGATATCAAAATCTGAGATGGTTTGAGCACTGCCGTATCGTAGTCGGGATGCATGAGACCGATCGGCTTGTACGTCGAACAATCGTTCAAATCAGCAGTGCTGCATTTATGGTGATGTTTTAAATAAGGTGGTTCCATCTAAAAGCTCTATTCTATATTTCGTAAAAACTGCTGTAGATATATTTTTAGCAATTAATGCATTCCTAGGGATGAAAACTCAAAACTTGTACATCGATAAAATAACTTTAAATTATAGCATGACATACTTAATATTTTCTGAAACGTAACCATAATTATATTAAAAATCAATAACTTTTCCTTCGCTTATGTTGAGACCTGCTAAAATATGGCGATACTTGTACACTAATGATGTCAGTGGACAAGCAAATGTTTGACGGCTCATCTCGGAAAGTAGAAATTAGCAGTACCTACAGTATTGATGATTTTTTCAATAATTGTGATAATTTTTGGAATGGAATCAAAATTTTACGCTATTCATGTCTGGAGTATTTAGAATGATTTGTGCGCCGCCCCGGTGGCGCAGTGGTCTAAGCGCTGGCTTCTGACCACTCGTCCGTGATGGGTGCGGCATTGAATCCCGGTGAGGCAAGGATGTTGTCTTACGGCACAGGCTCTTCCCTTTCCCTGGAACCAGTAGCCCTGAATTAGAAACGGGCGACTGTTTATAGCCCATGGAGTTGCTGGGTGGTCGTTAACCCCCCCCCCCCTTAATAAAACATGATTTGTGCCACTTAGATTAAATGTTCTGATAATAATTTAGCTGAAAACGTCATCAGAACTGTAGGTACTGTTGACTTCTGATTCTGAAACAAGCCATAAAACATTTGTTCATCCACTGACGTCATCAATGTACAGGTCGCGCCATCTATTAGCAGGTATCAAAGTTAGTTACACAAGAAACATTATTAATGTGTAATATAATTATGGCAAAGTTTTAGGAAATACAATATTAATTATACATGCTATAATTTAGAGTTATTTTTATTAATGTGCAAATTTCAGCCTTGGGAATATATTAATTGCTAAGAAAATGCCTACAGAAGTTTTCACCATTGGAAGCATAGGGCAGAAATTTTAGGTGAAACCACCTTAAGGCACTGAATGAGCGATGTTTTACAGAGGACATCACGGACGTGCCATTACCCGCTAGAACGTATCTTGTCCTGGTAAAAGTACCATACAAAGAGGAGCCTAATCCGGGAATAATCAGTTGAACATCCCTCTGTCACATTTTCCACTATCGAAAGGAATGCGATTCCTCCATTACATGCTTTGGTGTCTATGAAGACTATCCGACGATATTTAGCGGAAATTGCCCGTCCCTCTGCCACATTTACTGCTATCCAACGAAAGGTGAGTCACCAGTTATATGCTCTGAACTCCACAAAGTTCATCTGATGATATTTGGTGGAAACTGAATTTCATGCATTTATCCAGTGCGTCGGTTGCATCCGACAGACAGCCACTTCCAGAAAAGTCTACAGTGAAAAGCTTACGTAGAATAATGGCACCTAGGTGTTTTCTCTGATGAGTCCTGCTTCTGTTTGGAAAAAGATATATGGCTTCGTCAAGAGCAGAGATAGGTCTCGGCGCATCATCAATTATGGCACACTGCCTGTGTCATTGAAAATATGATTTGGGGTACCATACGTCAAGACACTCGATCGCCATTGGTATTCATTAGGGGAACGTGGACTGCAAAGTTGGTTACATTCTGGAACCCTAGCGCTTACAGTTCTTCTGAGACAACCCTAGTGGGATTTTCCAAGAAAATATTTCGCGTCGCCCTGAGTTTTGCATCGACATACATTGTTCACCTCTTATCGGCACCCAACCTTAGCCGGACACTTTTCCTGATTTTCTGAGAAATTCTGGGATATTGTTTCCCATGGCTTCTAGATTCAGCTAGCCACTTTACAGCTGGCTTATGCACACTGATGTCCAAAATTAAAATCAGGAAGTCATGCGCAGCAAATAAAAAGGGAAACATGTAAAAAACAGGTACAGACGCTTGGCGCGTAAAGAGGCACAATCATAAGGGCAATAGACATTTTATAAAAACAGACGAATATGCACACATTTTGCACATAAAAGATCACACCCGCAAATGTCCCGAAGGTGAGATGTAAGAATGTACCTTAAAAATATCTTAAGACTGTATTTGAATGAGTGTTAGGGTTCATATTCTGCGACAGATGGTGCAAAAAATCCCTCCTTGGGCGTGGCTCTTACGTCTTGAGGGACTGTCCCAGAAGTTCGCGTCACCGAATCACTGAAGACCTCGCCGTATTCAGAATGCAAGTGGTCTTTCGTTGGCTCCACAATGAGAAGACAAAATACGCGCTGTTATGTTTTAAGCAGTGATGTTATTTGGGGGCGGAGCTTAGTAGGTAGGCGGAGTTTCTGTAGCTCAGATTCAGGCGTTCTCTGTTAATGTACACGTTTTCTCTTTAAAAAATGAACGTACAGTAGGATTTAAGATGATCTATTGGAGATAAGATTCCAGTCTCACTTTTGTCCCCATTTAATTATTTCTATTTGGCCTGGATAATTCAAAAAACTCAGACAGAAGTGAGTGATTTCGGTTCTTCCAGACAGAAACAGTGCTAAGATAACTTATCGCGCCATCTAGCGCCCAAACTGGAATACTTTCGAGTCAGATAAATTAAATTTAAAAGAAAACATTCTTACAATTTTTTCGGAATAATAAATGCGGCACGTATTAGCTATAGGTCGTGTTTGTTTGTTCTCAAAATTTTAAACACTATAAAGTAACAGTCTTCGAGAAAATGTGTACAAAAGAGTTTGCATTGCAGATATGGGATAGAATTTCTTTCACACTCATTCAAAGACAGCCTTAATGGGGAAATGTCATCACCTTCTACGGACAGACAACTCTCACAACAACGATACATACTCATCACTTGGTTGCTGATGAACTCTGGAGCCAAAGAACTCCATTCCCCGATGGCTGCGGTGCGTAACTCGGAAAAATATTTGCTACACCCCAGAGCATCCCAGGTATGTTCTATAGGGTTCAAGTCCGGAGATTTAGCTGGCTAGTCCATACGCCGAATATCCTCGCTCGGCAGGAAGTCTTCGATAAACTGTGATCGGTGTGGTCGAGCGTTATTATCCATTAAAAGGAACGCAGGACCAACAGTTCCCGGAAAAAGTCTGTCATACAGCTCTAAGATATCGTCCATATAGCGCTAAGCATCCATATTGCCTCTTGCGAACACGTACAGTGTCGGACCAATCCTATGGATTCCAAGATCACTACACCTTACCCAGCTGGGTCTATTTCTGTGGTTTGATAATAAAGATGTGATTTATGAAACAGTTGCTGAGGATATCAAGGCTTAGAGGTAACGTACTACAGATCCAATAGCAACAATTACCGCACAAATGTTAGAAAAATTTGGTCGTGAGTATCGTATCAATATCGTTTAAACATTTTACGTGCCACTAGAGATGCAAATGTACAAGTTCGTTAACTATATATGTAATTTTGTGCGCTTGTCTATTTTTGTTTAAAGCTGTGTTTGATTACCCGTTTTAATTTAAGTTCTATAAGATTCTTAGATTAGGGCACTCATGCATAGACACCCTGTGTATTATGATTCCCAGATCAATGAAGAAGAATAAAAAAATTCTCATTAATTGGTTGGTCAAATGCAACAAAATTTCGGGGGTATTGGGTTTAATTAAGAGAATTTCAAATAATTTAACATTTAAAACATTAAAAATTTTGTACTACCGTCTGATTTATCCATGTTTGACTTATTGTTTATTAGTATGGGGGTAAACTACTAAGACTAATTTATATAAATTACAATCAATACAAAATAGGATGGTCAGAATTTTAAATAATTTTAGGGGAATTAACTTGAATATGGGGATACGGATAAATTCTTATGGATTTGTAGATATTGAGAAATTATGGAAATTTAGATTATTTGGATTCATTAGTAAAAGAATAAAAGAGAATAGGTATCAACATTTAATTCAACTGAACACTGTACGTCACGACTATCAAACAAGAGATAGAAATGAGTTTTTGTTACCAATGCCTAACAGTTTAACACAAAAAAGGTTTATTGATTACAAGGGATTGATGTTATGGAAAAACCTACCTCGTCAATTAACACATATTAATAATTATAATTATTTTCGAAAGCAACTAAAAAAATATTTGCTAACAAATTAATATGTAAAATTCTATGGTAAAATTTATTAATCAGACCACATGAGTAAATTTTATATGTGCAAGACGTTTGATTGACTACGTACTTTAGGGGAATTGAGATTCAATCAGGCTATACATATATAGCCTTTTACACAATTTCCAGTTCTGTTGTTACCCTGTACATAAGTATTCAAATTATATATGTTGTTTTTCTTAGTACTATATGTTATAAAATTAATTTTGAAATGTAACATAGTCAAATGTAACCAACCCCATACGAAATAAATGAAATGAAATGAAATACTGTTTTCACTATCAAAAATACACCTCTTTGCCATTTTTGAACTCTGTTCAGTGGATTTGACTAATGTGAATAGCAAACAAACCTAACCAGTCTCGATTGAACAGATATTTTGAGAAAACACTTTCTCTTCTGACTAGAGTTTTTGGTTTAACAGTGACTTTTCTCTCACAGTAACAACGGTAACAATTTCACGGAAGTAATGGTGACTTCAAACGCTGTCATAATTTCCGTTTACGACAGTGGTGACGAAGCTGTAAAGAAGCCGGAACTACGAGTCACCATCTGACTTGTAACAGTGAAAAAATCACTGTTTACTACAGGGGTGAGCGAGCAGTCATGGAACGGAAAGTCACTGTCTCGCTTGTGTTAGACACAGAATCACTGCTACAATGAGCTCGCTTTGAATTCTTTGTTTAGGAGAGTACGCACGGAGAAAGCCAAAAACAAAGCTATCTTAAGCGTGGGAAAAGGGAAGACTGAAAGAAAGCTTACATCACTAGCTACCTCTATTATGTTTCAGCAGGAAAGGAAGCAAATTTATTATTCTGTATATGGAGACATGGTAACCGAACCAATGACGTACCAGTGATACTGGATCACAAGCATTGTTCGGACATGGTTAACAGGGCGTTGCGCAACGCAGGCAATTCGCAGCCTCAGAGAGAGGGCAGAGAGGAACAAAGCGGTGGGGCTCCACACCTGCTTCATCTCACTAGACGTGAGGGGGGCATTCAACAGTGTCTGGTGGCCAATGGTTTTAACCAGACTGAAAGAACTTGGCTGTCCAAGGAACTTGTTCTCGTTGATCAGCAGCTACCTGTCTGATAGAAGGGTCGAGTTCGAAGCGGGGAATGGGCAAGCCTCGCGCTCGTACCACAGAGGGTGTCCGCAAGGATCCAACTCCGGACCCATTTGGTGGAATATAGTGGCAGACGCAGCTCTGAATCTAGACCTGGGTCCGGCAGTGGAAATTCAAGCCTATGCGGACGATTTCGTTCTCGTGGTCTCCGCCTCAGGGAGACACGTGATCGAAAGAGAAGCACATAGAGCCTTGGATGTGCTAGACAACTGGAGCAAAGAAAACAAACTTTGCTTTGCTCCTGAGAAGACCACTCTGCTAGCAATAGCTAAGCGTGGAGTAATGAAAACACCACCTCAGTGCAGATTCCAAGGGTGCACTATCAAGGCGGTGCGTGAAATGAAGTACTTGGGTGTGGTCCTGGATCGGAGTCTATCAGGGCTGCCACACCTGAGGCACCTTAGAACAAGGTGCACGATGATTCTCAATAGATTGAATGGCATGAGGTTAACGGGCAAAACCAAGAAGGCCATCTATCAGAGAGGAATTGAAAGAATTCTGACGTATGCAAGCGGAGCATGGTGGACTCCCACAGTCAGAATGAGGAAGGGATAAACCAAATCCAAAGGTTGGCGCTACTAGGGATAACCGGTTGTTTTCGCACAACGTCGACCCTAGCACTCCAAGTGCTGGCGGGGTGCGAGCCGGCAGACCTGGTAGTGGAAAGGGAGGCAGCAATGCACTGCCTTAGGTCAGGCGAGGACGCCTACCTACTCGGTGTCCCACATCGAGCCTCCAACCTGGAGCTGGAAAGTGTGGATTGGCAGATCCACCCGGCCGAGGAGATTTGCCCACCGTGGGACAAGGAGAAACCCACGGGAGTTGGGCACGAGCTGTTCACGGACGGCTCAAAGTGGAAGGGACAAGTGGGGGTAGGCTTCTGTGCGTTCTCGGATGGGAACGAAGCCACTGCAAGATGCGTGAAATTATCGCAGAACGCTTCTGTCTTCCAGGCAGAACTTCTGGCGATCGAAAAGGCACTCACCTGGGCACTCCCCAGGCGTAGTGACGAAAGGATAAAACTCTACTCGGACAGTGAGGCAGCACTGCAGGCTCTGAGTAGATTCAGGGGAAAAACCCCATCGTCCAGAGGATCAAATCCCTCTTGAGGGCAGAGGGAGATGGGGCAGTCAGTTTCCACTGGGTACGAAGCCATGTCGGAACCCAGGGAAACGAAAGGGCGGATCAGCTGGCGAGGGCAGCCACGCTGAAAGAGACGGTTGACGTGCAATGCAGAACGCCGCGAAGGAGTATTCGCGCAGCATTAGCACGACAGACCATGACCGAATGGCAGGTCAGATGGGACGCGGGAGAGACAGGCCGGAAGACACATAGAGTGTTTCCAAAGGTCTCGACCAAACGTGCACAAACAAACAAGCTCCTGAATCAGGTACTCAGTGGCCATGGCATCAGCCCTGAATACCTGGGCAGATTTGCCATCAGGAACTGCACTTGTCCCTGTGGAAAGAGAACGGCAAGCATAGAACACTGAGTACTTGAATGCAGTGGCTTCGCCGAATGGAGAAACACACTGATCCCAGGTGTGCAAAGAACGCGAAGATTGGATCTGCTCATCCAATCTTCCGTTAACAGGAGGGGGATAATAGCCTTTGTAGAAAGGCTAACCCTCCAGCAACATACCATCTTCCCCAATCAAACGGGGACCGAAACGCAGAAGGTGAACGTGCACACCGAAAGCGATTCGGAAGATGAATGAGGGCGAAAGTCTGTAGGCAAGCAGACGAAGAGACCACCAATGTAAATATTCTGTAAATAAATTTTTGCTATCTCTTGATGTTGTAAGTCCTAAGCATGAGGACAGTGTATACATGTGTGTAGGTGTTTGAAAAAAGAAAATAAAGGGAAATTATTCCCCAAAAAAAGTTCGAGGGCAAGGAATCTTCCAGTCAACGATAAAGTAAGAAACGACCTATCCCGCCAGACAGAGCGGGAACCCAGACAAGGTATACTAGGTCGCCTGCCAGCACGTCACCACGGGCTGGTCTCTAGGCCATTGGGGTGGCCAGGGTCCGAACCGGCGTCTCAAGGCAGGATAATTGTCGCAACATGTCAAAATAACATCCAAGGAGCTCAATAAGTCCCCGTGGAGCCAAGACAGATTGGCGGAACGGGACAATGAAATCAGTATATTACATTAGTGAATTTGGATTTGCTACTTCTTGTCAACGGTGACGGTGATTTTTCAGTAACGGCGAAAAAGTAACGATAACATGATTTCTGACCCATCTCTACTTCTAACTGATGTTTCGGCTGTTTCAGGTTGTAGTTCAGTTTCGTATTTTAGCATGTGGTTGCTTCTCACTGGGAATGCAAATACACGATTCAACGTATTATGATAGATAATTTCAGCGATAATTAATGGCACAGTCAGCGATGCTACGAGTTTTGACCTGTAAAGAAGCCCTGCACTGAAAGTTTTCCTTTCCTCTTCATTTCTGGTGTTGACTTGATGAATCGATTAATTGAATTGTATTCGAAACCTTTAATGAAATTAGCCTGTAAATTTTGTTTATCAAAAAGCGGCTGAATTGATTTTTGACTTAATAATAATGAAGAACTACGTCCAGAACTTGTACAACAAGGGAAAAACTATCGTCTGTGCACGGTATACTCCGGGGACCATACTGGAACATCCAGATAGGTTTTATTAAAACACAAAAGTAAAAGGTTAAAATCATAAGACCTTTCGGACACCTTCACCGGGATCCATTATCAGATACACTAAAAAAGAGAAAGATGGGCTAGCCCCAAAACATATATATAATGTTGTATATGATGTAATTACAAAATGCCGCTTAGTGTGGAATAGGAGCAAACTGACAAAACACACGATTAAAATACCGATTAATGATTAAACTGTATGAGGTTGACCTGTCGAATTATGAAGGAAGTATGGCAACTGCGCTCACTAGATTGGTTCACTCGGGAACACATTTTCCCATCTGGAAGGAAGCGATGATTCTCCTTACCCCAGGTAAGAGGTCGCATTTAACTTTTGCCGAAAGTTTATTCATTATTTGGAGGGGACATTTATGCTGCAACGACTATGTTCCACATTTTGTACCGAGACTTGAACATTCTTGTTTACGGACAAAGCTTTCCATAGTTCGACAGGGCAATCTGATGCATTTTTTCATAGTTCGACAGGACAACCTAATCGGTATTTTAATCGTGTGTTTTGTCAGTTTTCTCCTATTCCACACTAGGTGGCATTTTGTAATTACGTCATATACAATATTATATATATGTTTGGGGCTAGCCCATCTTTCTCTGCTGTATTTGATGATATATCCCGGTGCGGATGTCTGAAAGGTCTTATGATTTTAGCCTTTTACTTTTGTGTTTTAATAAAACCTATCTGGGTGTTCCAGTATAGACCCCGGAGTATATCGTGCACAGATGGCATTTTTTCATTATTGGATTTTTGACTTATTTAGTTTAGATTCAGTGACGGTGCTTTGTTCTACGAAATAATTTTTTTGCCTCCTTGTCAGAAAGCTCCGCAGAAAGGTACGCGTGCATTGGTTGGTTTGACTGTCTGGCTCATTATTGGGTGCATTTAGTTACTTAATTGGTTGGTAAGCTTCGCTTTATAATTTGATTGGTCAGTTTCGGCGGATATTTTCATTAGTAGACGTTTAATTTAGCAGGCATGCTTATGATTCAGTCTGTTTGCAAGGCTTATTATTTAATCGATTATGTATATCAGAGGTCGGGAATCTTTTCATGTTGGAAGGCCACATTAAATTAGCTGTAATTTCGCATGGCCGCATTCAAGAAACTTCAATTAGATATACTCCGAAATGTACATTATTTTGTAAAAATCTTAGTATGTAATAACTAACTTCAAAAAAATGAAAAACATTTAATTCTAAAGTTAACTAACCTGAAACGATGAAAAGTTATCAGTCTTCAGCACGATTTTAATGATAAAAAGTGAATAATATATACAATTAAAAACATGAGCACTTTCGAGGCAGTGGCTGCCTCATCCTCAGATGAAATGAATTAAAGATACATTTGATCTATATAAAATATAGATCATTGCATTGTGGGAAGCTTGGTAAGGTAATAGCCAATAGTAATCTACATGCACCAAACTATTGCGTATACTGTTGGCCCAATGGTATATGAAGAAAACATGGAAATATATAGAAATCAGATATGGTGTAGGGTGGGTAAACATTCAATTAAAGTTTATATTACAATTTATAGTTTACTTTTTAATAAGAGACTTCCAAACATTATGTAACTCATAGGGGGCATGTTCATTACAACATTGTACTCCAGAAGACTCAATATATACACTTTCTGCACTTAAAAGGTCACCAAGTTTACTAGGTGTGTTCATTATTCTTGCATTACTCTAGTCGGGATTAAAATCATTTTGGGTAACAGATTTGGCAAGGGATGTACAATACATGCTTGTTTTAATATTGTATTTATGTTCTTTTTCTCGTAATCCTAGATTAGTTGCCTTAACCAACTACAGGACAAACAGCCTCTAATTATGTGGGTTCTACAAAACGTAATCTAGAATTACGAATAAAAGAACATAAATACAATATTAAAACAGGCATGTATTGTACATCCCTTGATAAATCTGTTACCCAAAATGATCTTAATCCCGACTGGAGTAACGCAAGAATATTTAACACACCTAGTAAACTTGGTGACCTTTTAATTGCAGAAAGTGTATATATTGAGGCTTCCGGAGTACGATGTTGTCATGAATATGAGATACATGACTTCCAAACATTATGTATCCCCCTATGAGATACATAATGTTTGGAAGTCGCTTATTAAAACAGTAAATTATAAATTGTAATATAAACTTTAAATGATTTCTATAATATATTTCCATGTTTTCTTCATAGACCATTGGGCCAACAGTATACGCAATTGTTTGGCGCATGTAGATTACTATTGGCTATTAACTTCCCAAGCTTCAAACCAAGCTTCCCACATATGTATATTATATATAGATCAAATGTATCTTTAATTCATTTCATCTGAGGATGAGGCAGCCGCTGCCTCGAAAGTGCTCATGTTTTTAATTGTATATAATATTATCTTTTTATCATTAAAGTCGTGCTAAAGACGGATAACTTTTCATCGTTTCAGTGATTTATGTTGCACGAGTCTTCAATTCTGGTTGTTAACTAACCTTTTAATGACTTTATTATGACTACTTTTATTCGGAAAGCAATTGAATAGTTGCAACATGGAGGTCCGCACTTTTAGCTGTTCTTCTAGATGGGAATCCATCATTTGTGACCAAGAGGAGTCTTGATTCGGGTTAGGTCGGAGAATATAGATTCGCAGCAATAAGTAATTCAAAAGGAAGAAAGCATTTTTCGTGCGTGTTGCCGAAAATGTGGGTATTTCATGGAATTTTTCCATATTTCAACTGGATCTTTCTTAGCGTCAAATAAGGACTTCAAAATGTCATCTTCTGAGCGCTCAATCAATTCTATCTGTGGTTCTTTAGGAGCCATAGAATGAAATCATGAGCATAGCAGGGGTCAAAATAGCCCTTATGACTTACTAATATTTTAATTGTGGCAGCCAGTCGGGGAGCAATTATTTCCTTAAATTTTTATTTTACTCTTTGGAATTTTAAATACGGCCATTTTAAGATTAAAATAAAAATAATAAAAGACGAACAAAAACATATTAATAAAAATAAAGGGATTTGGTCGGTAAAATTTGGATTCACTCAAAAGGCCGCAGGTTCCCCATCCCTGATCTAGATGATAATCCAATTTACCCATCAAAACATACAAAAGGAAAAGACTATGCAAACAATCATTACAGAAAACTTCAAAAACGATATGTAAAACATTAATTTCCAGGCTTAAGGTGTATCGCTTTTTACCTTAGTCATACTAAAATTCTGAGGCATAACTACCTTTCAAAGAATTACGTAACACTTCTGAATTTGAAATTTGAGTGTTAATGAAATGCTACTCTCTTGTCTTTAAAGCTCCAAAACATAAAAAGCCGTTATAAGTGCACATGGCTTTCGGCATGAGACAGTTTGGTAACTATTGGTCAAATGGTATAACACATTTAAAGATATTCTTATGATTTATGCAGCACACACTTGCTTTTAGCATCTGTCCCGCAGTTGTTTTTAAAAAAGAACAGTTCAACACTTGTGACTAGAAATTCAATTGCCCTTCATGACTTTTTGACAAGATATGCTCGGGGTCCTTGATTTTCCACTGCAATCCATTCACTTCAATGTCTCCTTCAGTATTTCTGCAATCTATTTTTTCAAAGGATTTAGAAGCTGCTCTACTTTTAGAACTTTGATCTTTTTTCATCTTCCGAAGACTATCTGGGGTTCTTGTTGTATACAGTTGGTTAGAAACATCTCCGTATACAGATTGACTCCCAGAGAGGGATTTACAGCAAACTGAAGTCGGAGTCTGAGAGCCTAGATTAATAATTATGTGCTTGTATACAGCGTCACTGTCATCACTTGCACTGCTCGCACTTTCTTCAATGATAGAGGAAGTCGGGTCACATAAACTGCTGTCCTCACTCCTGGAATGGGAATCACTTTTTCCAGGATGCATGTCTGCGCTCTTTTCCTCTCCGCTGTTGAAAAAGCTGAGCCTCAATTCGGGATCTTCCGGTGAAAGATGGGTTTTCGTTTCGCTTTGCGAAAGTGGAACTAAAGAAAGTGAATCCTCGAAGCTCTTTGTTCGCGATTTCATCGCTGCGGAAGTGCCTTTACTCGGAAGGTAGAAGTTCTTGCTCTCTTCGGTGCGCCATCTTTCCATAGATGCAGAATGAAATGACGAAGATTTCTTTCTGGAGACCTTCACCAATCGAGAATACGAGTCAGTTATATCAGAAAGATCGCCCTGGGGAGATTGTCTGTAGGTTTTCCACTGCGTTGTGTTAGTACCGAACGATGTCGTTGGATGTGCAGACTGTGTGAGCCTGTGGTGATGGTGGTGATGATAACCGTGCTGCTTAGCGCTAGAAAATGCGAGGGTTTGAGGGCGCTGTAGGGTTGTCATCCTCGAACAGGGGCTTTCCTCTTCTGGGGTCAACATGGACACCATGGTCTCTGAACGCACCACCCGCCTCCTAAACCTAAATACCAGGGACTCCAGAAGCTCATCGTCTGTTTGCGACGATACGTCCTTTTTCTGCAGTATAGGAATAGCCGTTCTCAGCGCTTCAATACCGGGCACACTTTCTCCGTCAGGGCCATACGCGGACTGAAGGATGTTTAGGAGGTGACATTTCTCCTGCTGCTGAGTTCTTAGATTTACATTGGCAGAGTTGGGCACTCTATGAATTGTTGGAGTTCGGGGAACGTCTGAGAAGTGCATTGAGTCAGTCTTCCGCAGATGCGTTCTTCTGTCTAGAGCTTCCGCTTCGCGAATTGCCCGGATTCGCTGAGCCACTGAAGCTGCTATCTTGTGTTGCTTATTAAGACGAAACCTCTCAAAGATATTTCCACTCTGGCGCCTTAGAAGTTCAGGTTTAGCATGGCTTACCTCAAGATGCTTTGGAAATTCCACTGAGGGATCCCTGCAAGAAAAAAAAAAGAATAACACAAATGATATCAGAAAAAACTTGGCATAAAAATATTACAGATAGCCTTCACAAATTTATGTGTAACGTGCTCTTGTCATCAATTTTTTTTTTTGATTGGAGGTTTAACGACCACCGTGAGCAACTCAATGGGCTATAAGCAGTCGCCCGTCCCTAATTTTAGGGTCACTGGTTCCAGGGAAGGGAGAGAGCCAGTGCCGTAAGACAAACACAACATCCATGCCTGACCGGGATTCGAACCCGGACCCCTTACGTACGAATGATCAGAGGCCAGCGCCTTAGACCACTGCGCCACCGGGGCGGCTTTGTCATCAATGCAGGGACTTCTGTGTGTTGTGACTGTTTGTTGAAGGCCCCGAATTTTCTAAACACCATCGATTTTACTGGATCCTTTGTGTAATAGTTTTGCTACATAGTACAGTCTAATGGTGGTAGATAGTTGGATCTTTCCGATGACCCAAACCCTTAAATTGTTATACTACACTATGGTGCATATACTATTAACTATTGTCTATCCTGTTGGGGACAAACAATACAAACTAGCATTAAGAAACTCCAAGTACTCCAGAACATATTTATTAGATTATTAGACCTTATACTAAATACTGATACTAATAATACATCTTATCTAAATATTTATAATTACACTATAGACGAAAGCCCTTCAATAATGACGCGGAAAAATAAAATTTATGATGCAGAAGTTTTTGAGTTAAAATTTATGATACTGAGTTCCACGTCAATAAATGGCGACGTTGGCTCACAGCTTTCTGAAAATTTCCCGAGCAGTCGGTTATGGAATTTGATACGACGGACTGTCTGTTTTTTTTTTTTTTTTTGATTGGAGGTTTAACGACCACCGTGAGCAACTCAATGGGCTATAAGCAGTCGCCCGTCCCTAATTTAGGGTCACTGGTTCCAGGGAAGGGAGAGAGCCAGTGCCGTAAGACAAACACAACATCCATGCCTCACCGGGATTCGAACCCGGACCCCTTACGGACGAATGATCAGAGGCCAACGCCTTAGACCACTGCGCCACCGGGGCGGCCGGACTGTCTGTTATGTGTTTTGTAAAACTTTTAGTCCCTATTTCGTCAACACTTCCTTATACACAAAATTTTTCGTGTACACTGACTGAACCCTGTATCAATTTCCCCTGTTCTTTTCCGTGAACTATTTTTATCTTGACGTTGTCAGATCGTCGTATTCTTGACTTTGCCACATACAGATGGCTAAACACCGGTTCATGTAGTGTACCAAAATTCCTGATGTAAAGTTTTCGTATCTCTAAAGAGTTGACCGTGTGACGTAACGCATCTGACGTCATGTGAGAATGATTTGGATTAGATGACGTTACACCAGCAGCTGTGTTCTTTGTTGCTATGACAACAGAACAAAGTGATATACGCGTGGATTGCGCGCTTGTAGGTGATTACGTCCCCTACACGAAAAGCTAAGCGTGACGTCACAAACATTTGTTTCTTGGTTGTTGCTATGACGACTTAAAAAGTGGCACGGAGGAGGATACTCTAGCAAATTATATATTAGGATGCGAGTAGATGTTAATAGACATACCATTTTGAATATAAAACAATTATGTCAATATACTCTGGGATTAAATATGTTTAAACGATTAAACAGAATATCAATATAGATATCACAGACATACATTTTGATATCCATAATTATGAAACTAGAAATAGATTTCAGACAAAGCCATGCTTGCCTCGAATGCTTAGAATACAACAAATAAAACAAAGTATCAAATATCAGGGACCAACTTTTTGAAATCTTTTACCTGAAGAACTAAAATGCATTAATAATTATAACTTGCTTAAAATAAATTAGAAACATACTTGCTTAATTTATAATAAAATAACCTAAATTATTATATAACATTTCAATCCCTTTCTAATTGCTACTAATATCTACTAACGACTGCGCTGATCTACTGTATAACCTGCCTACCGTATTACCTTAACGCTTTGATAACACTTACATAACTTGTATCTATCAAGTAGGGAGATCAGGGGTTTTAGTCAGGTCATTAAAGACCTTTTCCCTGATTTCCCTGGCTGTTATAATATTAGGTGTGCAACTTAATTCTCGGCCACAGGCACGAAACGTAGACAGCAAATTATAGCAAATCGAATACGTACCTGATCAGGGAAATAATCCCCGTCGTGTTGGATACATTTGAGCCATCGGTCAGGGAGCTTCAGAATGCCACTGCGGAAAAATGAGGGCTGTTTCGAGTTGATAAAGACATCAATACTTGTGTGGACCTCCTCGACAGAAGTGAAGTGCGTATCACTCGGGTGATATTGCAGGGAGCGAATGAAGTGATAATCCCACTGGGCGAAGTCTGGAGAATACGCCGAGTGGGACAAAATCTCTCATCCCAGGTCGGTGATCGTGTTTAAAGTCGTTTTCGCGATGTGAGGACGCGCGTTATCCTGAAGCAACAGGACAGACCTTCTGCCCTTGCCGGTGCAGGGCCTTTTCGCCTCCAGTACGTCACTCACACGAAAGATTTGATGGCAATAACGCTCAGCATTGACCGTTTTACCAGGTTTGAGCAACTCATAGTGTACGACACCCGCGCTGATCCCACCTTATGCACTAGCAGCAACTTCTTGGCATGGATATTCGGTTTGGCGGTACTGGTGGTGTGCTGACCTGGATAAACCCACGATTTCCGCCTCTTAGGATTACCGAAGAGGATCCACTTCTCATCACAGGTCAAAATCTTGTGGAGGAAATCCTTCTTCTTGAATCTTGAGAGCAAGGGCACAGCAACATCGTAGCGCCTAGACTTGTTCGCAGCTGTGAGTTGGTGGGGCACCAAACGGCCCTCCTTGTGAATCCGTCCAAGCTTGTGCAGGGGTTTTGCAATGGCTTGCGGTGTTACTCTGAGTCCCTGGGCGAGCTCTGACTATGTGCGACAGGGATCTGCGCCTAACAGTTGTTCCAGTTTCTCATCGTCAACTTTCTGTGGCTGTCCCGGACGTTCTGCATCACGGAAATCAAAATTTCCCTGCTTAGAGCGCTGGAACCACTTCTTACACTTACTGTAGGACACGGCCGCCTTGCCCAAAGCAGCACATATCCTTTGCTGGACTTCCGCGGCACTTTGTTTCAGCTGAAATGTGAACAGGAGGCAGTGCCTCAAATATTGTTTCTCGAACGACATTGCTTTCATCGTCAACTTTCGTCCCTTCTTTTACTACCGCTGTGAGCGGTTACGGTTACCTGGAAAGCTGTTGGGTGGCGCTGCAATCAGCTATTATCGCACACAGCTATTTGCATCTGCCGACGTTCTATGATATCTTGCGGTTGGGGCCGAGAATTAAGTTGCACACCTAATAATGACTTTTCTTACACTCAAATGTAAATATAAACTTGAGGTAAGGTATGATGTAACAGCTAAAACAATATAAATAAATATATAAATAAATAAAGCATCCCGATTTAAGCCAATGCCGCCTGTAACAGAAAGCCGACCAACTTGTTTATGATGCCATTTAAACCGGATCAAATGTTCGTTTCCTGTGCCCATCTATAGTTGAGAATATCAAGAATCTGAGCAGACAAAAAAGATGTATACACTAGTTGTTTAAAGTACTTCGCCTCACGCAACTGGCTAGATAAACAGTGCTCTTTTTCGGGAGAAACAAGTGCCGAAACTCTTAAAACTGAGTTGCTGTAAAAGGAGGAGTGTTGTCAAGTTGAAAGAATTTTGACTTAGTAAAAAGCAAATCAATTTCTTGAACATTGTTCTTTAACCTTTATTATTCTTGCATGGTACAACATGCAAAAACGCAATCTACATGCATATATTATATTACATCATAACGTTAAAAAACCAGCATTACGTGACAGTTTTTTATACATATTAGGCGTGTGCATAAGTTCTACCCCTTTTTTAATGATGCAAATTCCAAGTAAAAAATTAAATAACAAGTGTAATAACAGATGGCGCGTTTGATGCCAAAATGCTTCACGGAGTAGGCTATTAAATGGCACCAAGTATGCAGGTGCATCTCATTCGTAAACAAGTCACAGAAGGGTTAACAAGTCAAGCAATAAGGATAATGTTAGGAATTGTTTGCTTTAGGAGTTTGACGAAGACAGCAACGCAGCTGAAGCCTGCGGTAACATTTGTGAGGACTCGGCGAGGATGCTATACACAAAATCACATGTCGTCGTTGGTTCCGGAAATTCTGTGAAGGAGACACAAGCTGCACAGATCAACCACGTTCTGGACGCCCATCCGAGGCTTCTGAAGAGGATTTCAACCAAGCTATATCAAACGATCAACATCTAACGGTTGATGAATTATCAGAAAATGTTACAGAATGATGCATACCCTTGGGTTTATCACAAAGTTCAACCAGTGGTTACCACATGACCTATTCTCAAGAAGTCAATCGTGCGGAATGACCACCTGTCTTTCTTTGTTTGCGCTCACAGAAATGAACCTTTCTTGGAACGATTAGTTACGGGTGATGAAAAATGGATCCTTCACAGAAATGTAAAACGTCAAAGGACTGTATGTCTGAGTTGGAGCTCCATCGACTTCAGGAAGAGGAATGCATCCGAGAAAGGTCCTGTTAAGTATATGGTGGGATTTCAATGGGGGGGGGGGGGTAATCCACTGGGAGCTGCTTGCACCAAACCAAACGATAAATGCTGACCTGTACTGTCAACAGTTAGTGAGGATGAAAGAAAAATTGAATTTATGTGTTTATGTGTCCAGCACTGGTTAATCGCAAAGGCGTCGTCTTGCAATATGACAGTGCAAGACCCCATACAACTTTAGCCACTCAGAGAGAAATGCTGGACATTGAATGGGAAGTGGTTTCTCACTCCCCGTATTCCCCAGATCTTGAACCTACGGACTGCCTACCACATTTTTCTATTTCTTCAAAGCAACTTCTTCAATGAAGTTGATACCGAAACAGCATTACAAGAGGTTTTTGACTCCAAAACGGAGTTCTACAGAAGAGGATTTCAGTTCCTACCAGAATAATGGCACGAGGTCATAGCTAATAATGCCAATTATGCAAAAAAAAAATAAAGGTGTTATTTATTCAAAAAAATTGTTTTTATTCTCTACTAAAATTTTGGTAGACTATTTGCACACACCTAATACAAAATGCTGAAATCCAGCTTACTCACAAATGTCTCTGTCAAGCTTGCCCACAAATGTCTCTCTCAAGCTTGCCCACAAATGTCTCTCTCAAGCTTACTCACAAAGGTCTCTGTCAAGCTTACCCACAAAGGTCTCTGTCAAGCTTATCCATAAATGTCTCTGTCAAGCTTACCCGCAAATGTCTCTGTCAAGTTTACCCACAAATGTCTCTGTCAAGCTTATCCACAATTGTATGTGCCAAACTTAACCGCCATTGTTTCTGTCAAACTTACTCGCAAATGTCTTTGTCAAGCTTACCCACTAAGGTCTCTGTCAAGCTTACCCACTAAGGTCTCTGTCAAGCTTATCCACAAATGTCTGTCAAGCTTACCCACAAATGTCTTTGTCAAACTTACCCACAAATGTCTCTGTCAAGCTCACCCACAAAATGTCTCTGCCAAACTTATCCACAAATATCTGTCAAGTTCACCCACAAATGTCTCTGTCAAGCGTATCCACAAATATCTTTGTCAAGCTTATCCACAAATATATCTGTCAAGCTTATCCACAAATATCTCTGTCAAGTTTATCCACAAATTTCTCTGTCAAGTTTACCCACAAGTGTCTGTCAAGCTTACCCATAAATGTCTCTGCAAAACTTATCCACAAATATCTGTCAAGCTCACCCACAAATGTCTCTGTCAAGCTTATCCACACATGTTTCTGTCCAGGTTACTCACAATTAAGAGTTGCGCAATATTCCCTACGGATTACATGACATTGAAGAACAGAAAATAACTGCAGTTTATTTCAAAAATACAGTCCAAGTTTTCTTTCACTTTTTAGACATTTCTACCGTTCTCGTTTGTCCTCTTACTTTCCGTATCCACTGCCGAAATGCATCCTCGAGGACCCGGGATTGGACACATTTTGGTGGATCAAACTGAGCCAGGTGTGGTCCAATGACTTTATGAATAGGAAAAGGTATTTCTGTGACTGAAGAGAAGGGTTAGAAGGGTATTTCTGTGACTCCGATGATTATGAAATTCGTCTGAGAAAATTCCCTTTCAAATTCTCTAGAAGATATGTCAATGGTTAGTGAAATTCACTTCAGCTGTAAAAGTTGCTTAGGTATTTTTTAAGATGGGGGTATTCTTTAAAACAACGAATCGTGTCTCTTTCATTGAGTTAAAATCTGTTAGATAACTTCCTGGTTTCATATCCCCCATCACAAACAATATAATTTTCTTTGTCTGAACGATTGTCCCATTTTGGTGGCGCAGTGGAAAGAGCGCTTGCCTCTTTTATGTGTCAAATTCCTGCCTCAAAACCAATATATCTTTTTTTTATCGTTGTAACGTTCATGAAACGTACTTTCACATCTGGATATCACAAACAGAAAGAATACTTCGTTATTAAAATATTACTCTAGAGATCTTATTTTTTCCCTGCCACTATTGATGGGTTTAGCATAGTATTCCTTTGTATACGGGATATTTCACGAAAGTGTCCGAAAGGAACAGGAAAATAACGGTTGGTCGTAGCAGTAAAGTAAGAAAATGCAAAATGCGCAGCAAACAGAAGATAATTCAGCTATGATTCTTACACCTCCCAATGAATAATTTCCGAAAAATTAGATATTTATACCCCCCCCCCCCCCACACACACACACGGAAACGAAAGTCAATTAGTAAAAAACGCGCCGCGCCGAATAAAGGAGCGGTGTGAGTGATTTATCCGGACGCTTTAGAGGAATATTTCGCTGAGATATGCACTTTTGTACATAGATTTATGTGGTAGTATTTCGCTCAGATATGCACTTAGTCGTGCACAAGTTTGTAAACATTTTAAAAGTGGTCGTAAAAGTGTTGAGCGTGCTGAACGGACTGCGACGCGCCCGACCAGCAAGAGTGAAAACGGTATCAAACCTGTGCTGACAGCTGTGTCGGAAAATCGCCGAATCACTATTCGTGAGTTACCTGAACACCTCCACATTAGTTTCGGTTCAGTTCAGTCGATGCTTACGGACGATTCGGGTATGAGACGCGTCTCAGCCAAATTTGTGCCGACGTTGCTCTCAGCTGATCAAAAATATTCCCATGTTTCAGCTGATAGTGATCATCTTGAGTGCGTCGAAACGGCGAAAACATTTTAAAAACTACCATAACAGGTGATGAGTCATGGGTTTATGGGTATGACCCCCAAAAGTAATGACATGTCTTCACAATGGAAGACCCCAAACACTCTCAGATACAAAAAAAACACAACAGAGCCGCAGCAATCTGAAGATGATGCTGACTGATTTTTTACACTCGTGAGGGAACTGTGCATCATAAATAAGCTCCAGACAATCAACAGGAAGTACTACTATCAAGTTTTGCCGGAAAATCAAAACTTGATAGTAATACTCTCCTGCAATTGCAGGAGAGTGGTGAGTCGCAACTTCACCATGACAACGCGCCTGCCCACTTCTGCAGCAGTTTCTTGCGAATCATCGCAATGCACAGGTCCTAGAGCCACCCTATTAGCTAGATCTCGATCCCTGCGACATTTTGCTCTTCCTCAAAATCAAATATTACTTGAAAGGAATAAAATATCAATATATTGACTGAGGTACAACAGTATACGGCGATGCAGCTGTTCTCTATATCAGAAGATGTCTTCAAAAATGTTTCGAGCAGTGGAAACAGCGCAGGGCTACGTGTGTGACTTCGGAAGGGGACTACTTTGAAGGCGATAAAGCTTGTCGTGTACTTTTTTTTTTTGTTTAATAAATCCAGTGTAGATACTTTTTAATGACACCTTGTACTTTCTAATATAACAACCACCTACAAAACACTGTCAATTCAATTTGTCACATTCCTCTGTAAGTGCTTTTGATTACCTACATTACACAAATATTTCACACTTTATGCCCAGGATAGTTATTTTCATTTGCGCACCAATGTAACATACACTGGAGTGCCAGAAAAACTGGTACAGACGACCTTATGCAAAATACTTAGCAACGTCACCTATGCGCGTATTCAGTTGCGCCCACCAGTGCGTATATAAAGCGATAGACATCCTTGCCTGCTGTCAGAGCTGTTTTCGGCATGAGAATGACAAGTAATAACGATTTAAGCGATTTTCAACGCGGTGTCATAGTTGGCGCTCGTGAGATGGGCCATAGTATTTCGGAGGTAGAAACGAAGTTCGAATTTTCACGGACGAGAATTGCAAGGGTGTACCGTGACTACAAGAATTCCGACAAAACCTCCAACCTACGAAACCAGTGTGGTCGACAAAAGACATTGGGCTAACGTGACCATCGTCGGCTGTCAAGAATCGTTTCACGCGATAGGCGGGCAACACTCTCACAGGTATCATCGGAATTCAATGCTGGAGCCTCAACAAGCATCAGCGTCCGGACTAAGCAACGTACCCTGCACGATATGGGCTTTGGGAGCCGACGCCCAACTCGAGTCCCCTTGATGGGTGCACGACACAAAGCTATGCGCCTCACTTGGGCACGGCAACACCGCCACTGGACACTTGATGACTGGAAACAAGTAGCCTGGCCTGACGAGTCGCGTTTCCAACTGTATTGGGCAGATGGAAGGATTCGTGTCTGGCGCAAACCCCATGAAGCTATGGGTCCCGCCTGTCAACAGGGAACTAACTGTATCGGCTGGTGGAGGGTCCGTAATGGTATGGGGTGTGTTTATCTGGACTTCAACCCCTGCTACGTCTAAAAACGTCTGTGACCGGCCAACGCTATATGTGCACCTTCTTTCTGACGAGGTACACCCGTTCATGTCCTGCATTCATGCTGATGGGTTGGGCCTGTTTAAAGGACATACAACACAAGTGTCCGGACGCCACATTATGGTTAGAGAAGCATTCATCTGAGTTTGGGGTGTTGCCATTTCCACCCAAGTCCCCAGATCTGAACGTGATAGAACACATTTGGGATGTCATGCAACGCGCTATCGAACACAGGAATTCGAGACCTCGGAATACACCCGAAGTGTGGAACGCTCTGCAGGAAGTATGGTGTGCATTGTCAACAGCATATTTTCAGAAGCTAGTGGAGTCCATGTCGCGTCGTATTTCTGCTGTCCTGCGCTCCCGTGGGTGACCTACCAAGTATTAGACTGGTGTACCAGTTTTTCTGGCACTTCAGTGTGTACGAACTATTCTGTGCTGTGTGTGTTTATTAATTACAAATATCAGGTAACCACAAGAGTATTTACCGCGTTTCGAGGGAGTAAAAGAAACACCTTGTAATGATTGAATTTGAGGATAGATGGCGTTCCGCCCGCGGTATATTATCAGCTGAAATCCGAAGATGTCCTGCGCATATGAATCAGATGAGTAAGCAGTTTGGTAGTGGAAAGACGTGCGATTACAATGGCGCTATCAGTGGAGATGATTCGTGTGTGTTTGTTATACGAATTTAAACTCGGTTCACCTTCTGCAGAAACAACTCGTAGCATTTCCTTAGCATTCGAGGCAGATGATATGAAGGAACGCACAACTCGGAATTGGTTTCGAAATTTCAGAGACGGAGATGAATCCCTTCGAGGAAAGTTTCGGAGTAGTCGTCCTGTCAGCCTTGACACAGAAGCCTTGAAAGTTGCTCTGGAGCAAAAGAGTAGCGAAACATGCAAGGAACCAGCCCAATGGTGTTAGTGATGAAACCGTCCGATGACATCTACATGTAAGGCATACAAAGTGTCTTAGTAGGTCCTTCACGAATTCTCTGCGGTGAACAAACAGCATAGTGTCTCAGCTTGTCATGTGTGCATGAGGACCTGAATAAAGAAGGAAGCAGCAGTGTCCCGAGAACTATTTTTGGATAGGGTACTCACATGCGATGAGAAGTGGGTCCAATACAGCAACCCAAAGTGTTTCAGACATTGGTTGTCATTCAGTGACTCAAATCTTCACACCACGAAGCGAGCACTACATCCACGTAAAGTTATGCTATGTGTATGATGGAAAACACGTGGTGTTGTTTATTATGAACTTTTGCAAAGCTGCCAAACGATCGCAGCTACAGTGTTTCTGTGAACAACTGACATGTGTGCATGAGGACCTGAATAAAGAAGGAAACAGCAGTGGTTAACAGAAAGGGAGATCTCCTCCTTCAAGATAACGCTCGAGTCCACTCTGCTTCATGGACTAGAATCACTATCAAAGAATTTGGGTGGGAGCTTTTATAACTCCCAGCTAACTCACCAGGTATCTCTCCTTCAGACTACCACTTGTTTATTTCACTTGACAATCATTTGCATGGACACGACTTCTCCAGCTTTAATGAGTTGCACGATGCCCTCAAAATGTTTGCTCTTCCCATGACCCGGCATTTTATCGCTGGGGTGTATATATAAGTTGTTAACACGTTGGCAGAACGTTGTTAATGCCCATGGTAATTACTTTGATGAATAAACTGTCTCAGACTCCGAAAAGGACAAATACTTTGTGTTAACCTGGTACTTCAAACCTAACGGCCAGTAGACTCACTTTCGTTTGAACGCCGATATATTAAAATTTTTTGCCGGTAATGAAATTCGAAGCATGCCTTCCTACTCCGGAACAGCTGTTCTACCAACTGTACTACGTCGGCAGACTTAACTCTCGATTTGACTCATGCGTCACCTTAGTAGTGAGTCATGTGACGTAGTACGTTACAAATATATACACTGAAGAGCAATTGAATTAGAGACAGCTGACGTTATGCAAATGTGGCGCTGTAGGCGGCCCTGTAAACGGAAACGACATGACGTATGCAGCGATCCGACAATATAAGGTGTGATGCGACGGAAATCAGTAAGAGTCGAACGCAGTATGGGTAAGACGAAGGATCAAAGCGCATTTGATCGTGGGCAAATTGTCGGGACCCGACGTATGGGTCACTCCATCTCGGAAGTCGTACAGGCACTGGGATTTTCACAAGTCACTGTGCCACGGTAGCACCGTGAGTACATGGAATCCGGTAAAACCCTCCCTGCAAGGGCTAACTGCCATGGACAACAGCGTGTAGATGAGCTGGGTCATCGTCGGCTAGCTCGCATTGTAACAGCGGAAAGAAGGACCACAGTGCAAGAAATCACTCGGCAATTTAATGCTGGTGCTCAAAAACGTGTAAGCAGCCGCACCATCCAGAACCATCTCGTCGTTATGTGGTACAGAAGCCATCGTCCCACGAGGGTACCGCTGCTGACCGCACATCACTGAGCGTAAAGATTAGTATGGGCGCGGGAGCATCGCCACTGGACCCTAGACATGTGGGAAAATGTTGCCTAGACTGATGAGTCGAGATTCACGTTGGTACATGCGGATGGCAGGATACGAGTACGGCGCAAACCACATGAAGCGATGGATCCTTTTTGCCAGCAGGGTACTCTTCAAGCTGGTGGGGGTGGCATTCTCGTCTGGGAACTGTTTACGTGGACTGGAATGGGACCCTGGTACGTGTGACATCGTCCTTCACAGGTCAACGTTACCGGGATATCCTAGACGACCATTTGCTCCCGTTTGTGCGTCTTCAACATTCCACTGGGGGACCTCATCCTGCAACAAGACAATGCACCGTGCCATCTCTCCCGAATTGTATCCGAATGGTTGGGTGAACACTCCACCGACGTGACCTCGCTTCTTTGGCCAGCTAGGTCACCTGACTTCAATCCCATCGAGCACATCTGAGATGCCATCGAGAGAGATGTTTGAGGCTCTGACCCCCCTCCATCAAATCTTCGTTAACTGTCGGAACTTGTTCAGGGGTCGTGGATCCCTATGGCTTCCCAACGCTTCCGGTGTCTTGTCTAATCCATGCCGAGACGAATCGCCGCCATCATCAGGACAAAAGGTGGTGCTACACGTTACTAGACAGGTATCTCTAATTCAATTGCTCTTCAGTTTATATATGATATTCTCTTGACTAAATTACAACTAATTGGGATTAGGAGAGTCGCACTTTCATTTTTCGAGAATTGTTTTACTAGCAGGACACAATATGTAGAAATACAGGGTATTCGCTTTTTATATAACATAGAACACTATGTGCAGATTAATAAAATTAAATCGCACGGGTTGCTTAATGAAATGGGACTGCAGCAGGGTTCAGTCCTGGAACCATTACTTTTTTTTAATTTATATAAATGACATTTTAACATTGAACCTAGTGAGGATTTTATTTTATTTGCGGATGATGCCACGGTTCTGATAACGGGTGAAGATATAAATGAGGCAAAAATAAAATGTAATAAATTTATTGAAAAATTGATGGAATTGCTGGACAATATTTCTCTGTGTTTAAATATTGAAAAAACTAAAATTATGATTTTTAAACAGGGAGATAGACAGATTATTTAGCCACCATCTATTTCTGTGGAGAAGTGTAACCTTGAAATAGTGAATAATATTAAATATTTGGGAATAATAATCGAGGATAATCTAAAATGGAATATAAATATTCAAAGTATTGTAAACAAAATTTCGGGGGTATTGGGTTTAATTACGAGAATTTCAAATAATTTAGCAATTAAAACATTAAAAATGTTGTACTGCAGTCTGATTTATCCATGTTTGACGTATTGTTTATTAGTATGGGGACAAACTAGTAAGACTAATTTATATAAATTACAATAATTACAAAATAGGATGGTCCGAATTTTAAATAACTTTAGGGGATGTAACGTACCAGGAGATGTGACGTACCTGCCAGAAGGACGCATACGACATAAAGGCAGATAGGCATCAGAATAAAACGTCCGCGTAGCTCAATTGGTAGAGCAACTTATTCCTGAATGAGGGGACCCAGGTTCGAATCCTGGCGCGGATAAAAATGACGGAGAAATTTACTTCGTTATAATGGCGCCCGAACTATCCGGATGACCCGACCGTTCAAAATCTCGCATTGGTGTGATGTTACTTCCACATCGCGATATAGGAAAAATAAGAGAATCCTTTCTCCAGCACTTGGAAAAAAAAAAAAATAAGGGGGAGATGATGTAACGTACCAGGAGATGTGACGTACCTGCCCGAAGGACGCACGCGACATAAAGGCAGATAGGAATCGGAATAAAACGTCCGCGTAGCTTAATTGATAGAGCAACTTATTCCGGAATTAGGGGATCCGGGTTCGAATCCTGGCGTGGACAGAAATGACGGAGAAATTTACTTCGTTATAGGGAATTAACTTGAATATGGGGATACGGATAAATTATTATGGGTTTTTAGATATTGAGAAATTATGGCAATTTAGATTATTAGGATTCATGTGTAAAAGAATAAAAGAGAATAGGTATCAACATTTAATTCAACTGAACACTGTACGATACGACTACCAAACAAGAGATAGAAATGCATTTTTGTTACCAATGCCTAACACTTTAACCCAAAAAAGGTTTGGGATTGATGTTATGGAATAACCTACCATGCCAATTAACACATATTAAGAATAATTATAATTATTTTCGAAAGCAACTAAAAAAAAAATTTGCTAACAAATTAAAGTATAAAATTCTATGGTAAAATTTATTAATCAGACCACATATGAGTAAATTTTATATGTGCAGGACGTTTGACTTGACTACGTCCTTTAGGGGAATTGGGATATATACCCTTTTACTCAATTTCCTGTTCTGTGGTTACCCTGTACATAAGTATTCACATTATATATGTTGTTTTTATTAATACTATATGCTATGAAATTAATTTTGAAATGCAATATAGTCTAATGTAACCCCATAACGAAATAAGTGAAATGAAATGAGTTTAAAGAGTTCGTTTTGGAGTTCCTCAGGGCTCCGTCTTGGGCCCTTTTTTTTTTTAATTTATGTTAACGATATAACTAATGTTGATTCTACTTCTCACCGAGTTTTATTTGCTGATTGCACCAGCTTTTCCTCCCTGGAAAAGCTGGATTCGTTGTCCGAGATATTGCCTCTTGCAAATCGTGACCTCCAGGAGATTTCTCTCTGGTTTGGTTGTAATGCTCTTACAATTAATACTAATAAAACAACCTGTGTCTTTTTTTCGGGACGTGGTCTTCGGCCGTCGTCACCTTCGGGTATTTTCTTGAACGGGGATCCTGTCTCATTTGGATCTTCGGTGAAATTTCTGGGTGTTATACTACATGAGACTTTGCGTTGGGATGTCCATATAAGTTATTTAGCAAATATTCTTAAGTCTCGTATTGGTGCTATATCTAGTATTTCTAGTTTTTTGACAATCAGACTCAGATGAATGCTATATTATTCATTTATCTATCCTATATTGTCTTATTGTATTTTGGCATGGGGTCAGACAACGGATGGTAACGTAAACAGAATTCTTATTCTTCACAGAAAATATATTCGACTTATAAATTCATCTTTAAATACTAGTAGTACTTATTGTCTTTATAACATTCTTCCCTTCTATAAAATATTTATTTTTAGGTTATTGCTAATGCATGACAGAGTCTATACGAAGAGGTAACTTGAACTATCGCAATTACAGCATTTCTCCCATTCACATGATACTCGAGGTCATGCGAGTTTCGTGGTTCCTAGGGCCCGCACCAGATTGCTGTATAACAGTATTATTGCAGCTGGACACCGTGAGTGGAACAGTCTGCCACTATCATCATCATCATCATCATTGTCAACCATTATCAATCCACTGCTGGACGAAGGTCTCCCCAAGTTTCCTCCACAACGGTCTGTCTTGTGCCAGTCTCCTCCATGTCACTAACGCATACTTACGAATTTCATCCACTCATCTCCCATGTGGTCTTTTTCTGGGTCTTTTCCTGTCCCTTGGAATCCAATCTAAAATTTCGGCTGTCCATCTATGGTCTGTCCTTCTGGCAGTATGTCCAGCCCATTGCCATTTCAGGGATTTAACTCTGATTATGATGTCTTCCACTCTCGTCATTTTTCGGATCCACGAGTTCCTCTTCTTATCTCTCCTGGTTATACCAAGCATGCACCTCTCCATGCTTCTTTGAGTTGTCTGCAGCCTTTGTATGTCTCTTTTAGTTAAGGTCCACGTCTCTGCACCATACGTAAGCACTGGAAGGATGCATTGATCAAACACTTTTCTTTTAATACATAATGGCATATTGCTCTTGAAAATTATGCTGTTTCTTCCAAAAGCTCTCCAGGCAAGTTTTGTACGCCGATTAATTTCTTCATCAATGTGACCCTCACTTGATATCTGCTGTCCAAGATAAACATATGTATCTGTTATCTCCAGTTTTCTCCATCAATCGATAAATCTTCATTTCTTGTAAAAGCATTGAACATCACTTTTGTCTTCTGAAAGTTCATTTTTAATCCCACTTCTTTACTCTTGTCAGCAAGTTCCTGGATCATACTCTGCAGCTCTGATGGGGTAGTTGCAAAAATGACTACGTCATCAGCAAAACGAAGGTGGGTTAGATAATCTCCATTAATCTTTATCCCTTTGTTTTCCCAGTTCAGTGATTGAAAGACATTTTCCAATGTGGCATTAAAGAGCTTCGGAGATATGGTGTCACCTTGTCTCACTCCTTTCCAATTTTTATGTGTGTTGTATTTTCAAACAGCCGAATCTTTGCACTTGCATTTTCATAGATGTTATTAATAATATTAATGTATGCATCCTCAATACCGCAGGATTTCAGAGCCGTGGTAACTGCTGATGGTTTCACCGAATCAAAGGCTTTTTCATAATCGATAAAAGCCATGCACAATGGAAGTTCATATTCCCTCGCTCTTTCAATTAGTTCTCTCAGTACGTGGATATGATCTATTGTGCTGTAGCCACTCCTGAATCCAGCTTGTTCTCTCGGTTGAGCCATGTCCAGTGTTACCTTCAAGCGGTGTGAAAGAACTTTAGTGAAGATTTTATAAACCACTGATAGGAGGCTGATAGGTCTGTAGTTCCTGAGATCCTCAATGTCACCTTTTATGTAGCAGGATCATTGTAGCGTTGTTCCAATCCTCAGGAATCTTCCCTTCATTAAGGCATCAGTGAAAATTTGGGCGAGTACTGTTTCAATTTCTCCACTTGCTTCTTGTATGACGTCTATAGTAATTCCATCTTCTCCTGGAGCTTTCCCCCGCTTCATGTTCTTGATTGCATGAGCAACTTCTGCTGGGAGGACTGGAAGAACTCTGGTACCTTTCATGATGTCTGGAGTACATGTATCATCCCTTTCATATAATTTGGAGTAGAAATCTTTCACTCTTGTCAAAATTTCGCCTCTATTTCTTGTTATAGAACCATCTTCTTTTCTCAGAGCCATAATCTGTTTTCTTCCCTTACTGAGATGTCCCTTTGCTATCTTAAGGCTTTGGTTGTTTTCAATTGCTTTCCTCACTAGCTCACAGTTGAATTTCCTTACGTCTTCAGTGATACTTTTTCGTGTTGTCTTGCATAGCTCTATATATTCCACTTTGGAAGTCACATCTTCTTTAGTTGTCCTCATCTCTCTTCTTTTTTGCATCAACATTTTGGTTTTTCCTGATAATTTGTTCACATGCAACTTGTTCTTAGACCCAGCTAATTTTGTTGCTGTTTCCATTAGAGCTTTGGTTACTTTTCTGTTAACTTCCGAAATATCCACTTCTTCCGATGTTAGGCCTTCTAAAGCAGAGAATCTGTTCTTCAGTTCCAACTTGAAAGTATTATGGTGTTTTTTAAGGTTGGTTATGTCAATACATTTTGTTTGTCTTATGAGCTTGCCACGTTCCAGTTTAGTGTTGAGGTGCATCTTACATCTCACCAATCTATGGTCACTACCTGTGTTGAACTTGTTCAGCACACTGCAGTCTTCGATGACGAATTTTTTGTTACACATAATAAAATCAATTTCACTTGTCGTCCCAATTGGATGTCTCCATGTCCATTTCCTGTGTGGCTTTTCTTGAAAAAGGAGTTCAAGATGAAAAATCCTTCTGCCTCTGCAAACTCAACGAGAGTATTTCCACGCTGGTTTCTGTTGCCGTGACCGAATTTACCTACTGAAGTTTCATTCTGTTGCCGTTGCCCTATTTTTGCATTGAAATCTCCCATAATTATCTTCAAGTGCTGCTTACCTTTATTATTTAGATGACGAATTTCCTCATAAAATTCTTCAATTTCTTCTTCAGGATGACTTGTGGTGGGTGCATAAGTTTGAATAATCTGAGCCTGGTATCTTCTCGATAGTTGGATAACGAGTCGTGCAGCTCTGTCAGAAAAACTTTCAACTTCTACCACTTTATCCTTCAGTTTCTTGTTTATTATAAATCCAACACCACTAGTTCTGCCAGTATCTGTCCCACGATAATAGAAGAGATGTCCACTTTTCAGTTCAATGAGATCTTCTCCTTTTCTCCTTACCTCACTTAGCCCGACGATGTCCCACTTGATCCTTTGTAGTTCCTCTTCCAATTCAAGAAGCCTTGAATCAGAAGATAGGGAGCGTCCGTTATAGGTAGCCAAGGTCAGCATCAAATGGCAGCCTAGTCCGGTCCTCCGGGGATTCTTAGCACCCTCTGCCTTCATGTCGCACTGGCCGCTGCCTTGGCCAGGTACATTCCAGCTGCCGGAGACTGAGGGCCAAGATTTAAGTTGTAGAGTCATTTTGGAGGTGTTTGGCCATAACTCACCACGCTGGCCAAGCGGGTTGGTGAGTGTGGGATAGCATTTCCTCTGATCCCGATGGTATAGTTATACCGCTATTTGCGGTCGTCAGAGCCCCTTTAGTGGGAACAGGATGCACCACGAGAAGGCGGGGTTGACATTTGTCAAGGAGAGGCTGTGATGTTACGCATCACCTGACCTTACATCCCTACATTAGGGAAATTGTGGACTCTAGGGTATTTAAAAAACTGCTACGAGAGTTTTTATTGTTTGTTTCAGTTCTTGTATTATTTTTTTCACGGTATGCTCAACACCGGTCGTATTTTTAATGTTGCTATTTTTATTGTTTTGACCTAACACATTTACCACTGGAGATCGGGGGCTTATCAGGCTTAAATTTAAGCCTTTTTTCCCTGGCTCCATGCTACAGTTTCATAGTACATTACGTTATTTTTTCCTATGAATTACATCGTATTGATTTTTTTTTTGGTTAATTGTAAACGGGATTAGTGCTCGTATGTTTATGAATATTATACTAGATATATTTGAGGTAGTTGAGCCTTTGTTTTATCTTGGCTTAAATAATTAGTACTAAATGTTATTAATTTATATTGAACTTTGGGATATTACATTGATTTCATGTTTTTATTACATTGTGTTAATATTGTATTAATATTTAAATTTAGTTCAGTACATAAGACAATTATTGATGTTTGTGTTTTGTCAAATATAGATGTACTGCGTTGTGTGGCAGAATTTTCATTAAATTCAAATTCAAACCTCTTTACCAAACTTCAATGAATTTCCTCATAAAAATTTGAAGTACGAATTTATAAATTTTCCCTTGATCTTGAGCTGATGAATGAATGTAAGTTGCGACGTATATTCTAAATTAACTTTCATTTTTAGTTCCCTTTCCTATGTAAATTTGAGTTTGTTCTCCTTTATACTTCCAAACAAAATGTGATATCTTCTCCTCACAAGAATGAGGTTGGCAACACATTTGAGGTCAGAGAGAAAATGACGTATGAATGTGATAAGAACGGTAGATAAAAATGACGATACAACAGTTGCTCATGGGTATGGGGCCGCGGGTGGCCTATTGGTCAACATTCGTGACTGCCATGGAGACGACCTCGGGCTCGATCCCAGGCAGGTACGAACGCTCGAATCACTAAATATTCGCAGTGCGTCGGATGGGCACGTTAAGCCGTCGGACCCCAGGTACTGGCCCCTCAGTAATAAATATTGGCGTCTTCCTCCCACTTTCTACCTCGCTTCCGTGTCACTTTCCTATCTGGCACTCTAGCCCAAATTTCCTAGCTTCGTATTTCTAGGGGTTGTTTAAGACCTGGTGTCAGACACTCCCTTCCTAAAATCCTCTACATAAGATCTGATCTCATCATGTGTGTGTGTGTGTGTGTGTGTGTGTGTGTGTGTGTGTAGACGTTCGATTGCTAAGATAAATGTGAAGTTTACCTGCTGTGTTATATGTTGTATCTACTGAAAGGGTGCTGGACTAATAAAAGGTTTTCGTAAGTCTGACTTTTGTATATGTTTCGTCTGGCCGTAAAAGCTTAATTAGGAACTATTTCATCGTATTCTTATTTAGTTCAACATTCCTTAGTCATGGTTTTAGACATAGCGTAACACCAATCTTGCTCATGGAAAAGACATTACGTTATAAAGTCGAATTTCGACTCCTTTCGAACATCGTTGATCTGTGTCGGCCGCGTGTAAACAATATAGGAGTAAATTACCATACATATTTGCAGTAGCAATATGCATAAACGATCATAATAAATTTCTATTCAATCATTAGACAAGTTGTTTAGTGTAAATAGAGCATGTTTATATACATAGTCCAACCAAAAAATTATGATCACCTGTTAGTATGAGGTATACGCCGTCAATACCGCAGATGTACGGCGTAGTATTTATTCATAGAGGCCTCTGAACGTTTCTGTGTGGATGTTATACCGTGTAGACACCAGAGCTTCTTGCAGAGCATCAAGAGTCATCGGTGGTGGATCAATACGTCGAACCTGTTGGTCAAATAGTCCAACACTTGTCCAATGGGATTGATGTCCGACAAGTACGCTGGCCAGGATATTAAGCTGAAGTCACTGAGCTGCTCTCCAAACCATTCTCGCACCGGCATAGCGCCATGGCAAGGGATATTACCTTTCTGGAAGCAACCCGTGACATTGTGGTAGACAGTTATCATGAGTGTGAGCACTACAACAGATAGGTAGCCTGAAGTGTTCACCGTGCGATCGAGTGGGATGTTTGTTCCCAATGATTCCCAGGAAAACATGGTACACACGAACACACTGCCACCAACTGCCCACACGAACACATTGCCACCAACTGCCCACACGAACACATTGCCACCAACTGCCCACACAAACACACTGCTACCAACTGCCCAAACGAACACACTGCCACCAACTGCTTGTTTGTTCTCGAGAATCGTGCCGGAATGATTTCTGTCAGCAGTGCTTCACTGTACTGTTCATGCAAACGATAAAGCAGAAACGCTATTCGTCTGAAGCAGAGACTTTCTTCCACTGTCCGATGTTCCAATGCCTCCTCTCACATAGAAATTCACGCCGTAATCGTCGATGTCTGGCCGTCAGCATAGGTACTTTGAGTGGACTGCGGCTCCGGAGACCCATAGATTGCAGCGTTCGTTGAACTGTGGTTTGCGATACGCTCCTCGATGTGCCTGCATTAATGCTCTACGTGACCCGCCGTCTTGTAGTGCTGCCTTCTCTTGTTAATGAACGGGCAAGCGTATTTCACAAATTGCTCGAACAATTTTGCACATTTTGGAACACCGTTTGTGGCTAATACAAGACATATGATAAATAAAGAGTTGCCTGGTTTCAGATTTTCATTTTGGACGCTTTAAGTATTTTTTATTAATTAATAAAACTATGGAAGACGCCTTGGTACGACTTTCGCTGCAGATAAAAAGTGAAGGGAAAGATCAATAAAAATTCTGAAACGAGGGAACTCTTTATTTATCATATATCTTGCGTTAGCCACAAACGGTGTTCCAAAATGTGCAAAATTGCCCGAGTAATTTGTGAAATACGCTTGCCCGTTGGTTAACAAGAGCAATACAAGATGTAGCAATACAAGATGGCGGGTCTCTTAGAGCCTTAAGGTGGACGTCAAGTAATTTTGCTTCCTACACTTTCAATGGAAAAACTTCTGTACATATTTTCTTAACAATTAATGCGTTCCCAAGGATGAAAATTTTAACATCGATTAAAATAGCTTCACTTTATAACTTGGAATACTTAATATTTTCTAAAATATAACCAGAATTATACAATCCAACATTTGTTTGTCTACTGACGTCATCAAAGTACAGGTCGCGCCATCTTTTCTCTGGGCAATTAATGCGTTCCCAAGGATGAAAAACTCAATGGGCTATAGCAACTCAATGGGCTATAAGCAGTCGCCCGTCCCTAATTTAGGGTCACTGGCTCCAGGGAAGGGAAAGAGCCAGTGCCGTAAGACAAACACAACATCCATGCCTCACCGGGATTCGAACCCGGACCCCGTTCGGACGAATGATCAGAGGCCATCGCTTAGACCACTGCGCCACCGGGGCGGCAATGAAAATTTGAACATCGATTAAAATAGCTTCATTTCATAACTTGGAATACTTAATATTTTATAAAACGTAACCATAATTATGCAATCCAACATTTGTTTGTCTACTGACGTCATCAAAGTACAGGTCGGGCCATCTTTTTTCTAATTCCAACATCATCAAAGGAGAAGTTTTTGATTTTTAATATAATTATAGTTATGTTTCAGAAAATATTAATTATTCCAAGATATAATATGAAGCTATTTTAATCGATGTCCAAATTGTCATCCTTGGGAACACATTAATTGTGAAGAAAATGTGTACAGAAGTTTCTCCATTTGAAGTACAGGAAGCAAAAGTACTTGACGTTCACCTTAATATCCATAAAGGAAGGATATATAAAGAAGACACTGGCTGTATTAAGCTGAAACTCATGACGTCATGAAGTCGACTGCAGCGCACCAGTGACCTAAAACAGAACTACAGTTGTTTGACAGCTGGTTTCCCAGGGAACAACCACGAACCACGTGATTTTTTTCCGTTAATGTCATGTTTTTTACTTTAACTGTTGACTTTGGCTTGCTATCTGGCAGTGTTGAAGATTCTTTTTGGTTTTCATTTCCTCTAGCGTTCTAATAAGTGGTATTATTTTGCTTATTACTTACTGATTGTATACTTCTCCTTACAGAATTCATAACTTTTGGGTTTTTACGTGTCTGTTGTTCATTTGATTGTTTCTTCTCTCTGCTTCACTTTCAATTCTAATTTGTATTCAATTGTAATCTGCTTCGACATCTACGTTATTGGCTTCGTTAGCTTTTTGGCATATCTTTTTTTTACTCGGCATTTGTGTAGTCGGTATTTCCATAATTGGTCAACATTTGTGAAAATTGTTTTCCATCTTCGTAATTTTTTTGTTATTTCTAAAGTAAAGGCATGCCTTACAAGATGGTGCGGTGACGCTGCTGTCGCCTGCGCTTGGTTGCCGTAGCAACTATTGCCGACGTCACGGGGTCACGTCAGATTTTGCTTCTGTTTTAGGTCCGTGGAGGCGCCACTTTCTATGGGAGGAATTTCCATGGGCTCCTATGTCTGTTTCCACTCTATAGATCCTTCCTTTATGTTAATATCCTAATATATAAACTAGGAGGTTAGAATAATACTTCTGGAGATGCTCTGAGTCTCAACCGTGAAGCGGCAAACTGTGGGAATTTGACGTTCTTTACGTAATACCTATGTAATTTCGACCGTGTGTATTTTGGAATAGCGTGGTTTTGGGTTGCAGAAACCGTGTTAATATCAAACCGGAATGAATTATACTTCTTACAGGAGTAAAGTTTTCAATTTTAACGTTATGTTTTGTTTAGAATTCGCACTAACGTTCATGTATTTCAATTCAAAATAAAAATAAAAACGGGAAAGAACTTTTAAAATAATTAAGAATTTTATAAATTCAGCATTTTCTCACACATCGGCAGCAAGTTACGATCCGAAATTGTAAACATTTGCGAGGTAAGAAGGCGATTACGCCAACACGAAATGCATAGTAATAGCCTTGAAAACCATCAGCTTTCCCACATTTTGACAGCCGTCTCTCGCGGTTATAGGCTTCACCCAAAAAGTTACTACATGCAACCGCCTGATGAAGTCGTCCGTTGACGGGGAACGTTTGCGGAGTAAAAATACGTGTTTTTCTTACTTGACACCAATAAATCGGATCATGATCTTTGTAATTAGTTTCTGGTGTTTAGCATCCAGCAAATTATTTATATCTAGGACAATATAGAGCACGATTCTGGGCAATAAATGAGTTGGTTTTCACGGAAAATGTCGGGAACCACTTTTAGTCGTGGCGATAGGCTTCACGTAACTTCCTCTTCAGTGTGCCCTTAGGGTGAATCGAAGTATAGTCGGAAAAAGCTATCGCTACCTACGGTCGTCAATGCTCCGTGAGCGTCAACTATTACCGTGATTACTGCAGGTATTGCCGGTTTCCTTCAATTCCTCGAACACTTTAAGAGCAGTACAACGTGAATAGCCCACAATATGGGCCGTTTCTCTAATACTACCACCCTTCACAGCTAGTAGCCAACAATCATTCCTTTTTCAAACTCAGTTACGTCACGTCCTTTTCCCATTTTCACTCTAGATTTCATACTGTCTGCGCGTTCATGTCCTTTTAAATGCCTTACATGATTTGCATATGTTTCTACACACGCAATCTGGCTACTGTTTACGGTTCCTTCATACATCAGGGGTGGTCATAATTTTTTGATTGGTCTGTGTATGTGAATAAGGAAGATATTATGCACAGATTTCTTGTTATAAATAGAGCTTTACTTATATTTTCTAGAAATGCAAGTTAGTAATTGGTTTCAAGAGCTATTTTAATCATGTTAGTTACTCGCGGAATGAGCTTAGCCCGCAATTGAGATAAATTTATGTTAGCGAAATTCGCACTATGCAGATGTGGATAAATAAATAAAGAAAACAAATAATTACATAATACGTACTGTATGGTTAGTTAAGTTTATGATGCAGTATCCCACGTGGGAATTGGACGTTTTGAAGCTGATGAATGCACAAAACCTCGCTTTCAGGAGCAACCCGTGGCTAGTTCTACCAAAGAAGGTTTGCGTAGAACTTATTTAATTATCAAATACCAAACTACCGCGTCGCTTATATTTTTCCCGCTCTGACGTCCAGAAAAGAATGTTCTTCTCTCTTCAGAGAATGATCTTTGCTCTTTCTGCGATATGAGATCCTAGAGAGAACCTCATTATCGGATTTTCCGTGGATGTTCTCACATTTCGCCCTTGCGCCGCGAAGAACGCCTTTTGTTCTAGTATTCTCAACTCATCGCATTACGATAAAGAGATTCAACCACTTCTTAAAGGAGAAATGTCATGGATACCACCTTTTCTTTATTAGATGCGACAGCGTGATTGCAGAAAACTTTTTCCTGTCCTGGCAAATTCCTTTCCTTCAGTGCAAAGACTTTGTAAAAATATTAAAAATATTTCCAAGTAATGTGTTTATCGGCTTTTTCTAAAAATAGCAATGAATCTGCTGATTCAAAAACGCAAAGCAACATATTCTTCCCTAGATTTTTTACAGAACTGGGAACGACCCCAAATATGTTCATCACATCAACGAGCGAAGATAAAATCTGCACTTTTCACAATTAATGTACTCCCAAGAATGAAAATTTGCGCATCGATAAAACTAATTTTAAATTATAAAATGGCATCATTAATACTTGCAAAAACATAACAATAATTATATTAGAAATCAATATTTTTTCATTGGGTAATGCTGAGACCTGCTAATAGATGGCGCGACATTTACATTAAAGACGCCATTGGGCAATTTCTTTTTCAAATATAGAGCCTTTGTATGACATCATTTCTGACGTCATGGTTACTCCCAGGTGGTTAAAGAGAGTTCGGCTGCTGAGGTTCCCAGAAGATTAACATGGAGAAGCGATTTCTAGGCCTCTCCATCACTCGATTGAAGTTTTAGAAATCTTTAAAAGTTGTGTGGCGTATGGGTGCTTCTCGAAATACGAGTAAGGTAGTGAAATTTCCTTCTATCGCTTTCCAACGGTAGAAAAACGCCTGATTATGTGGAAAATTGCCGTATATCGGAAGACATATTTGCCCAGACCGCATGACAGGATCTGCAGTAAACACTTCATTTCAGGTATCGTAAATCTTCATATTTTACTACGTTAATAGTCGAATTTATATTGGTACATTTTCTTGCTCATTCTTATGTACTATTTTCAAGTTCTTACGTAAATCCTTGTTATTCTGTTTAAAATGCTCTGAATGCATGATGGATTAACTTTGCTGTCGAATCGTAAATTGCTAAGTTTTCGTGAACTTTCAAGATTTTGTACTGTTTCAGTATTTTTAAATACTGAAACAGATGCCTTTTTTTCGAACCGAAATGTAAGGATATACGTTCACATAGAATTAGAGAGTGCTGTCATACAGTATTGTGTCGTCCGTTTGATCTGTTTTCTTTCTTTTTTCTTTTTTTCTGATGAAATAATAGTCCGTGTTTCGGGATATGATAAATCGGTATTTTGTTTTAATTGCAATACACACTGGAACCACCCATACACACTGGAACCAGTCAGAAATGTAAAAACGTACCTTAGACCGGATAAGAAATTTTTCGTTTTCAGTCTTCAGAATTAATACATTTCTAACCCACTTTTTGGTAAAATATTGGGTTGTCGGAAAAGTCATGACATATTTTAGTCATGTTTTGCAAAAGTGAATAATTGATAGAAAGAACAAAGATCAATCAATGATATAATACCCGTTTTGTTCGGTAACCTTTTGCCATCTTTCAGTGAGCTGCAGAAAGCCTCGTTCATAGAAGGACCTGTCTTTCGTGGCGAAAAACTGTAATAGGTGCTGATTTACAGCTTCATCTGAATTGAAAATTATACCTCGCAAGGACGGTTGAAGAGAGCGAAACGAGTGGAAGTCTGACGGCGCAAGGTAAGGCGATTATGCTGGATGTGGCAACACATCCCACCCAAGTTCCAATAATTTTTGGCTGGTGATCAAACTTGTGTGTGGTCTCGCGTTGTCGTGATGGAACACAACACCTTTACGATGAACGAGCTCTGGACGTTTCTGGATGATCGATTCGTTCAAACTGTCCAATTGCCGACAGTACACATTGGAATTGATTGTTTGGTTCCGTGGTAGGAGCTCGAAAAATACGACACCTTTAAAATCCCACCACACTGAGACCAGAACCTTCCGCTGATGAATGTCTGCTTTGGATGTCGTTTGAGGCGAAGCAGCACGTCGGGACCAAGACCGTTTGCGCAGCACATTGTTGTACATAATCCACTTTTCGTCACCAGTTATCAGTCGCTTCAAGAAAGGATTGTTTTCCGCACGTTTAATCAGCATATCGCAGATGTTTATACGCGCCGTCAATTGAGCTTCTGTGAGTTCATGAGGAACCCACACATCGAGCTTGCTTACGTATCCCAGCTTCTTCAGGTGGTCGTGAACGCTTGAATGATGGATGTGCAATGCGTCTGCAATCTTTCGTGTCGTGCCGTTGACTCGATCAATGCCTTGATTTGGTCGTCATCAACCTCGGTGGGCCTCCCCGACCGAGGAGCATCGTTGAGGTCAAAATCACCAGCACGGAATTTTGCGAACCACCGCTGGCAGTGACGTTCTTGTAAAGCATTATCACCGTACACTTTACGCAACTTTTCACAAGCTGAACGCGTGTTCTTCCCTTTACGGAAGTAAAACAGTAAAATATGGCGAAAATGCACAGTTTGGTCTTCTGTCTTCAACTTGAATTCAAATCTCCGCAAATCAACCAAATCGCTCACTATTCATTTTAGACTGCGACTCAAACTGGCACCTGTCGAATGCCAAAGAGATAACAGAGCTGCGCATGCCTCTAGTGCTTCCAAAACCGCCCAACCGCCATTGGGTGATAAAATACGTCATGACTTTTCCGACAACCCAATATTTATATGCATCAAGGCTTTTATAAGCTTTTAGAGCTTTTCCGGTATAACACGAAAAACTGCCTATTAAGTTGTTATAAATATCATGATAGTTCAGATCAGGGAGGTACGTAGCAACACAATCTTCAAACGATTTAAATATATTTCAGGTATGTCATATGGATCTTTTATGCCATTATTTCTAAGCTTTTCTTCGTAACGTTGCTTTTCCACCACATTAAGATGGCCAAACTTTGTCAGAAAGAACAGTTTTTTTAACTCTATTTACAGCAGCAGAAGCCATTGAAAAGCATAGAGAGAGACCAGCTCGGGTACTTTCTAATCACCCGGAAGTCTAGCAGACAGTGTGTGACGTCACGTGCAAAGGCTCTGTATTAATTCTGGGTTTAACGAACACCGTGAACTGATTAGGCTATAAGCAGTAGGCCGTCCCTAATTTAGGGTCACTGGTTCCAGAGAAGTGAGAGAGCCAGTGCCGTAAGTCAAACACAACATCCATGCCTCACCGGGATTCGAACCCGGATCCATCTCGGAATAATGGTCATAAGCCAGCGCTCAAATCATTGCGCCACCAGGGCTCCTAGAAAAATGTTTGCTTATTTCGGAATCAGAAGTCAGCAACACCTATAGTTCTTTTGGCATTTTCAGCTAATTTATTGTCAGAACATTTAAACTAAATGGCTGAAATCATTATAAACATTCCAGACTATCGCATGGAGAGTCTTACATTTTGAATCCATTCTGAAAAGTAATAAAATTATTGAAAAACAAAAATCAGTTGTACTGTAAGTACTGTTAATTTCTAATTCCGAAATAAGCCATCAAACATTTGTCTGTCCACTGACGTCAACAACGTATAGGTCGCACCATCTATTAGCAGGACTCAAAATAAAATTACTGATTTTAATATAATTAAGGTAACGTTTTAGCGAATATTAAATATGTCACGATATAATTTAAAGTTATTTTAATCGATGTCCAAATTTTCATCTTCGGGAATACATTAATTGCCAAGAAAATGTCTACAGAGACATTTACCATTGGAAACAGTGGGCAGAGTTTTTTTGGTGGAACCACCTTAACAAAGATATAATTATTGTAAAACTGTACTAATAATTCATTTTATTGGTGTAAAATGGAAATTAAAGTTTCCAAGCTTCCTCACATCAACAAGATGGCTTTTCCAAGAAAGGTAGACGGCAAACTGCTGTCTCCCAGGAAAGATCCTCATTATTGGATATTCCGTCCAGTGTTTCATTCAGGCATACATCCAGGGGGGCGAAGCCCTCCAGGAAACGAACACCCCTCCCCCAGCGGAGACATTTTATATTACCGAGCCAAATTTAAAAAATTCAGGTTATGATGAAAAAGGAAGTTTCGTTTCATTTTACACTACAAATATTTCTCCAATTATATATTTTTTAATATGTGTTCAAATGGTACTAGTTATAGTTTATTTTATTAAAAAGTGTATGACGACGCATGGTATTCTTCAAAATATAATAATACTAATTGTCTAGGAATCGTGATTCAGGAACAAGAGTGCGTTGTTTGCATTTTAATAGATAAAAATTTAAAGCCTGCGGAACCTCCCCCCAGCCCTCCTTCCCCCAGCCCTCCTCCCCCAGCCCTCCTTCCCCCCCCAGCCTTCTCCCCCCAGCCCTCCTTTAGCTGAAAACAGTTTGTTATTCCTGAAATCTTTAAAGTAATTACTATTTCAGGTATGTATATAGAATTTTTCTTCCGGGGGAGGGGGGAAGAATTAAGGAAATTTTTGAAATCCACCATCTGGAACAAAATTAAAGTTAATGACAAATTGAAGAAAAATTAAAGCATTTTTTTCTAATGTAAGTCGCATTTTAACCGAAAACAAAAAAATGAGACATTTTCCGGGTGGAAAGGACCCCTCTAAATGCGCCCCTCTAATAGGTATATAGTGATTACTTCTATATATATATAAATATAGTAGTTAAAATTATTTAAAAATGTGAAACATAGAAGCAAATTTTGAACAAAGAAAAGACAAAAAACAAAAACCGGTAAACGAGAAAAAGAACAATAATCACCACTTTCCAACCGCCCGAAGCAGGCGAGCTTCAAGCGATGTAAATTTAACGAACAGAAGAATGCAGGGAAGCATATTAATGACTAACTCCTTGTTGGCTTCGTCAAGGGCAAGCAATAAGAAAATTACTCATTAATCTACTGATACCAGATGATTGTGGGTTTCTGCTACTTTAGTTTGCTATAAGGACCGATTCAAATTAGGGGTAAAATTGTCAAAAAAAAAAGGGATTTCTAATAAAAACCCAAACCCAGCAAACTAAAACATATCTCTCTCTCTATATATATATATCAAACGGAAAACTTGTTCCTTTTTAAGGTTCCATTTGCCCCCCTACCCAAAAAGCCCAGAAAAAAAAACTGATTCCGTCGCTCCTCACACTTTACCTTGCGCTGCAAAAAATTCCTTTTGTTTTAGTGTTCTTACCTGATCGTATTAGTTTAAAGAGATTCAATCCACTTCTTAAAGGAGAAATGTCATAAATGTCTGCAGGAAAGGAATATACCAAGAAAGGTAGGCAGCAAACGGCTGTCAACTTTCTTGCAAAAGCCATCTGGTTGTGATATGCGTAAGCTTGGAAACTTAGATTTCTATTTTGCGCCAATATATTCGGATTATTTGCATAGGTTTACTATCTTTAAGTACATGGTGTTCCGCTTAGACGTATAAAAATGAAATATCATAAATTCTGAACTTAGCATAAATTGATTAGCGACATGCATTTTTCCAGATACACAAACTGCGATTTTTTTACATGTCTAATAAACTTCAACATGAGCTCCTCTGGTGGCGTGTCAAACGTTCAACCGATACTTTACCCGAGCCCACGTGTTGAGAAGCATTTGTGGTGTTACATTGTTGATTGCAGCACAAAGTCTGTCGCATAAGTCTTCCAGATTACGCACTGGTGTAGCGTACACCTGGTCCTTAACAAACCCCCGCAGGAAAAATTCAGGTATTGAGTTAGATCTGGTGGGTGAAGCATGAAATGAAGGCTGATCTTCTTCTAATACATCATGTAGTGAAGTGGACATTATTAGCAAAGAACGGGGGAGCCCCATCTTGTTGGGAAAATTTTTCCTTGAAGCAGCTAAGCGTATTCCTGTAAGATGTCCAAATATGTTAGTGCAGTTACCGTAGCTTCCCCCAAAATAAAGGGACCGATGATCATGATCAATCATGATCCCACACCAAACATTGCATTTTGGAGAATCCCATTCTTGTTCATTAATAACGTATGGATTTTCGGACCTCCAGATGTGGCAGATATGTCTGTTCACTTTTCCAGACACGTAGAATGTTGACTTGTCTGAAAATACCTCTGGTCTAGAAATGTATTGTTGGCATCAGTTTTGGAAACATTGTCTCCGCAAGTATTTTCTGTTCCGTCCTGTCATGCGCCTTAACTTGTTGATGCAGTTGAATCTGGTACGCATGTAAATGCAACCTCTTATGGAGTACACGACGCTCTGTTGTTGGTGGAATGTCTTGCTGGTCACAAGCCACTCGCATGAATTTTCTCGGACTTCTGTGAATGATTTTCGAATCCATTTAACGTTTTTCTAAGACACCATATGCTTAGCATGTTCACCAGTCATCGGTAACAAACGTCCCGTTTCTCTGAGTTGCTTGACCCATTTCATAATGGATGCGTAACTCGGGACATCTGCAGTCCCTCCAAAGTTGAACTCCAGCGAAAACGACACACTACAAGCTTCAATTACCTTTTGCGGTTGCGCTGCAAGCCAAAATTCACCTGCTTTATAAATTTCACAACTGCTCTTTACAATGTTGCCCATCTTCTGTCGTTCGAACTCGTACTTTGTATATTATGAATTTTGTTGTTACACTGGCGTGCAAAAATCAAGGACGAGACGGTTTTTCGAATCTAACGTCGTGCAGAAGTGCTCCACATCGACTCAAATCATACCATAAGATCTCCAAGATGTAAGAATATCGGACAAGTGAGCAAAACCGTCCAAATAAAGAATTCAAAGCATGCAAAGGCATTTTATTGAAATGGTAGCTTCGAGCACAACTGGACACAAGACAGAAACGTCCATGTGACAGGCGGCTGACAAGGAAAAATCCAGTCTTTAGTAGGGGATATAATCACCCTTGACTGCGTTGCAGGATTTACAACGTCTGTCTATGTTGAGGACGAGGTTGTCAAGGAGCTGTTGAGGCATCGCGGCCCATTCATCTGGTAGCGCCAATCGCAGCTGCGGAATCGTTGCTGGCGGCTGGCAACGTGCTGCTAAGCATCTCCCGAGAAGGTCCCACACGTATTCGATTGGATTTAGGTCCGGGGACCTTGCGGGCCAATCCATGTGTTGAATATCTTCACTCTCCAACAGCTCTGCGACAGCCACTGTACGATGAGGTGTAGCGTTGTCGTCCATGAAGAAGAACTCAGGACACACAGCACCTTTAAACAGACGCACGTGAGGCAGGAGAACCTCGGTACAATAGAGGACACTAGTGACTGAACCTCCTAGGAAGATGTGGAGGTCAGTACGGCTACCAAGTATGATACCGCCCCAAACGAGAACTTCGCCACCTCCAAACCGGCCCCTTTCGATGATGTTGGAGGTGTGATTACGTGTTCCCTGGTCTCTCCAGATGTGTATACGTCCAGAATTTTCTCGTCAGACTAAATCAGCTCTCATCCGTAAAGATAACACGACCCTATTGCTGATGTGTCCAGTTCTTGTGTTCCTGGCACCACGGAAACCGCCGTCTCCGATGAGCAGGCGATAATGGCACACACCGCACTGGTCGTCGTGCAAATAGACCACCTTTGTGCAGCTTCCTGTCCACGGTAAAACGCGATAACGGACGTCCAGTTGTCTGTTGTATGTGCCTTGCGATTATTTCCGCTGTCTGCCGTCTGTCTCTTCTCGTCTGTAGGACAATATGCCGGTTGTCCGAAGCTCCTAAAACGATGCTGTGAGCGATCCCGAACTCCTCGGCCACACTAGTCACACTTCGACCTTCTTCCAACTTCCCAATGACGCGACCTCGGGTAAAGTCATTCAGATGTCGTCTACTGGATTGCCTGTTGGCCATTTCACTCGGTGGCAGCAACTCGACGGACGTCGTTCAAACCGATGTACACCGTACAATAACTTTCACCGAATTCCTGAGCGTACACCGCCCGTGTGCTTTATACCCTTCCGACACTCCCCTTCCCACTACGTCATGCTGCATATATGCGCATGCCCTACCGTACCGGACCCTAGTGTCTGAGTGATCTTTCAGTCCGTTCTGCCTGCTCGTTCCGCTGTTATGCTAATTTCTCCTCTTCGTCCTTAATTTTTGCACACCAGTGTATTATACGTCTAAGCGGAACATTCGTTATAGTTGGTGTAAAATTCCTCGTTATTAAAGGAAGACAGTAAACTGAAGGCAGGTTAGGATAAATGGAAATATTTCCTGTGGTTTACAAAATAATCTTTGATCACTACGTTTGAAACTGATTTACGGTGAGCAGTTACAAATTCATTAAATGCATCAATGGGGAAAATATTAAGACTGTATATACGTTTTGTGTTCATAAGTTACAAACACAAAACATTATATATAAACTGGACCACTAGGTGGTGCAGTGGTCTAAGCATTGGCTTCTCACTGTTCATCGGAATGTTGAAAGCAACGTGGATAAAGCAATGTTGATTTCCTTCTGAGACGAGTCTTTTGCAGACTTCTCCCGTTACATTCTGTTAGGTTCGAGATTTACCTTGTCTCTTCTTGGCTGATTCAGCCCAATTGACCTTCTATTTGCATATAACATCAGGTCGAACTAATGCCGCTGAAATGCCCTACGCACAGTGTGATTGCTTATGCGGAATCCGAATATTAATGCTGGCTGCATATCAGTTAACGCTCTCATAGCAGCATCTTACATTAACAGTCATGGTGTTGCCTCATCACAGCCATCGCAGCATATTTACAGTTGATTGTGTGACATGATGCTTGCGTAGGATTAAATTTACTATCAATAGTGGCGTGCCCGGATATTTATGGCAAGACACTCTATATGTCCAATTAGCAGAAGGTTTCCTCCGTTTCTGAGCCAGTGAGCGTGTTTTGCGGATATTTCATATGTGAAAGAGAGAGGGACACTAATTGCAAATTATTAATACGAAATTATTGAATTGCTCTTCATTACAGACTAGGAACGTATAGCATAAAACTAAATAGGCCCGATTCAGTGCAGTTAAAGGTAGTGTGCTTGTTCTATGAGGTCCACGACATGTTTCCTTTTTACAAAAATTCGCAATTCTCTGCACAAGGAGAAGGCGTGGGACGTATTAAAAAACTTCGTGGACATTCCTTCGTGTACTCATGTTGGGGAGCATATGTATTTGTGTACTTATGTACTTATATATATATACTATATATACGTATGCTCGACATAGAAAATGCCACCAGGCGTGGCATTTTCTGATCGCCGTACAATTTGGTGGTACGTGACGACATTCGGGTTATGTGAAAGACTGCGAGACAATCACGTGATACACGAGGGAAACCACAGGCAAAAGAGCACGGATTAGTTAAGTTTGGTCTTCCTCACCTGGGCGTGTTCACTTGAAGTGGGTTTAACAGTGATATTCTTGTCACAGTGACAGCGGTAACATTTCCACGGAAGTATCGGTGACTTTAAACGGTAACAAAAACACTGTTCACGACAACGGTGACGGAGCTGTGAAAAAGCCGAAACTGGGAGTTACCGTCTTATTTGTAACAGTGACAAAATCACTGTTTACGACAGCAGTGACGAAGCTATAAAAACGCCGAAACTGCGAGTCACTGTCTTATTTGTAACAATGAAAAAATCACTTTTTTACGACAGAGGTGACGGAGCTATAAAGTAGCCGGAACTGCAAGTCACCGTCTTATTTGTAACAGTGACAAAATCACTTTTCTCACGACAGGGGGTGACGGACCTATAAAGTAGCCGGAACTGTAAGTCACTGTCTCAATTATAACAGTGACAAAATCACTTTTTTCACGACAGGGGTGACGGAGCTATAAGTACCCGGAACTGCAAGTCACCGTCTTACTTGTAGCAGTGACAAAATTACTTTTTTCACGACAGGGGTGATGGAGCTATAAAGTAGCCGGAATTGTAAGTCACTGTCTTATTTGTAACAGTGACAAAATCACTTTTTTACGACAGGGGTGACGGAGCTATAAAGTAGCCGGAACTGCAAGTCACCGTCTTATTTGTAACAGTGACAAAATCCCTTTTTTACGACAGGAGTGACGGAGCTATAAAGTAGCCGGAATTGTAAGTCACTGTCTTTTTTGTAACAGTGACAAAATAACTTTTTTACGACTGGGGTGACGGAGCTATAAAGTAGCCGGAATTGTAAGTCACCGTCTTATTTGTAACAATGACAAAATCACTTTTTTACGACAGGGGTGACGGAGCTATAAAGTAGCCGGAACTGCAAGTCACCGTCTTATTTGTAACAGTGACAAAATCCCTTTTTTTACGACAGGAGTGACGGAGCTATAAAGTAGCCGGAATTGTAAGTCACTGTCTTTTTTGTAACAGTGACAAAATCACTTTTTTACGACAGGGGTGACGGAGCTATAAAGTAGCCGGAATTGTAAGTCACCGTCTTACTTGTAGCAGTGACAAAATCACTTTTTTACGACAGGGGTGACGGAGCTATAAAGTAGCCGGAATTGTAAGTCACTGTCTTATTTGTAACAATGACAAAATCACTTTTTTACGACAGGGGTGACGGAGCTATAAAGTAGCCGGAATTGTAAGTCACCGTCTTATTTGTAACAATGACAAAATCACTTTTTTACGACAGGGGTGACGGAGCTATAAAGTAGCCGGAATTGTAAGTCACTGTCTTATTTGTAAGAGTGACAAAATCACTTTTTTACGACAGGGGTGACGGAGCTATAAAGTAGTCGGAACTGCAAGTCACCGTCTTATTTGTAACAGTGACAAAATCCCTTTTTTACGACAGGAGTGACGGAGCTATAAAGTAGCCGGAATTGTAAGTCACTGTCTTTTTTGTAACAGTGACAAAATCACTTTTTTACGACAGGGGTGACGGAGCTATAAAGTAGCCGGAATTGTAAGTCACCGTCTTATTTGTAACAATGACAAAATCACTTTTTTACGACAGGGGTGACGGAGCTATAAAGTAGCCGGAACTGCAAGTCACCGTCTTATTTGTAACAGTGACAAAATCCCTTTTTTACGACAGGAGTGACGGAGCTATAAAGTAGCCGGAATTGTAAGTCACTGTCTTTTTTGTAACAGTGACAAAATCACTTTTTTACGACAGGGGTGACGGAGCTATAAAGTAGCCGGAATTGTAAGTCACCGTCTTATTTGTAACAATGACAAAATCACTTTTTTACGACAGGGGTGACGCAGCTATAAAGTAGCCGGAATTGTAAGTCACTGTCGTTTTTGTAACAGTGACAAAATCCCTTTTTTACGACAGGAGTGACGGAGCTATAAAGTAGCCGGAATTGTAAGTCACTGTCTTTTTTGTAACAGTGACAAAATCACTTTTTTACGACAGGGGTGACGGAGCTATAAAGTAGCCGGAATTGTAAGTCACCGTCTTACTTGTAGCAGTGACAAAATCACTTTTTTACGACAGGGGTGACGGAGCTATAAAGTAGCCGGAATTGTAAGTCACTGTCTTATTTGTAACAATGACAAAATCACTTTTTTACGACAGGGGTGACGGAGCTATAAAATAGCCGGAATTGTAAGTCACTGTCTTTTTTGTAACAGTGACAAAATCACTTTTTTCACGACAGGGGTTACGGAGCTTTAAAGTAGCCGGAGTTGTAAGTCACTGTCTTATTTGTAACAGTGACAAAATCACTTTTTTACAACAGGGGTGACGGAGATATAAAGAAGCCGGAACTGCAAGTCACCGTCTTACTTGCAACACTAATAAAATTACTATTTACGACAGGGATAACGGAGATATAAAGGCCGGAATTGCGAGCCACCGTCTTACTTGTAACTGTGACAAAATCACTGTTAACGACAGGGGTGATAGAAAAGTAACTTGTCGGCGTGTCAGCATCTCGCTTATAACCTTGACAAAATCACTGTCATAATCGGCTAGCTTTGAATACATTCTTTACGAGCGAGCATACAGAGAAAGCCAAAACAAAGAGTGCGAGAAAGGGAAGACTGAAAGAAAGCTCACATCCCTAGCAACATCAGTGATGTTTCAACAGAAAAAGGTGACAAATTGTTTAGATATGGTGGCATGGTAACCGAGACTATGATGACAGTGATTTTGTACCACAAGGTTGTTCCGACACGATTAACGGTGACATTGTTATTAGTGAATTTGGAGCTATTTTTTTTGTCAGTGCTTACAACGGTGACAGTAATGTTTCAGTAACGGTGACAATGTAACCGTGACGTGATTTCCTTCTCATCTCTACTGTAGACCATTGCCTCGGAGTGATATCGTTGGTGAAAGCATGTGTGAGGAGTGAGAACACCTTATGTCCTCGGGAATCCTACCATCACACGGATACCCTTACCAGAGCATTCATCATATAGCTTGGTATGTTTGGCTGATCCCCGCACCCCATCGCGGTGGAAACTAATCGGGGTGTAAAAACTGTATGCCAAATTTAGCAGCACTGGTTGGAGGAAGGTAACGTGAGCCCCTGTAGTTGGACTGGTGCACAGAGGCGGACATCCAAACATGTCGATCACCGTAATGGATGGCAAATCGTAGCAGCTGCACAATCCGCAGCGGGCGACATTCGACTAGGTGTAGGGGAAACTATGGACATCTCCTTGAGGACACGGACTGCGAATCGCGAATCGGATGAGGCAGCTGTGGATGTCCCCGTGAAGTGATGGAATGTTGCGAATTGGATGAGGCAGCTATGGATATCCCCGTATAGACACGGACTGTGATTCGCGAATTGGATGAGGCATGATTGCGCTCTTTCCAGCCATTGCGTCTACTGTCTGAGATAGAAATGGTGGTAGATTCTGTCTCAGCGCTTATTAAGAATATGGAGAGGATGTGGTCACCGGAATGATCTTGCTGCAACTTACGAGGATTCAAAGGCTCCTGAACGTGGTTTCACGTGTCAGGGCGCTGCCAGTTTCAACATTCGTTTACCGCTCGAACTCATAGTGGGTACAATGACATCACGATCATACGTCGATGAGGAGATGCATCCTGTTTTGTTACTGTATCTTCATGGTATTACTTATGCCCAATTTCAACGGGACAACGCCCGTCCGCATACTGACAACAACGGCAGACAGTACCTCCCAGGTCTCTGCCCTGGCCTGCGTAATCCCCATATTTCACCCCAATAGGCAGCGTGTGGAACATCATTGGCGAAAGATTTAAGTCATCTGTATGACCTCCTTGCAGTGTCGATGAATTGTAAACAGAGTTCAAAGTCGCATGGTTGGCGATTCCCCAGCACATTCTCCGGTAAATTTTCCACTTGATTCCACGTTGTGTTGCAGAATTTACAGCCCAGCAGCGCGGTTAACCGACCTACTGTATCGAGCCACGTTATACTGTCTCCTTGTCCATCGCAATAATATTATACGTCAAATATTAAATCCTTTCTTTCCCATCTTTCTATATACATGTGTGTTAAGTTTCGTCACATGTTGTGGGATTTTCTATATCGATCAGTGAATACACCGTATTTGTAAGAAATTCCTGGTTTTCTGTTAAAAGCGGATATGAGAAAAACTCAGGATTTAGGAGCATTATATATATATATCGCTTCGATTTGGGAGAGGGAGATATTTCCCGTTAGAGAAAGAAACAGCGCTACTATTAGAGAGAGAGAGAGAGAGAGAGAGAGAGAGTTCCTATTTGAAAGAGAGAGAGAAAGAGAGAGAGGTCTTATTTGAAAGAGAGAGAGAGAGAGAGAAAGAGAGTTCTTATTTGAAAGAGAGAGAGAGAGAGAGAGAGAGAAAGAGAGTTCTTATTTGAAAGAGAGAGAGAGAGAGAGAGAAAGAGAGTTCTTATTTGAAAGAGAGAGAGAGAGAGAGAGAGAGAGAAAGAGAGTTCTTATTTGAAAGAGAGAGAGAGAGAGAGAGAGAGAGAGAGAGAAAGAGAGTTCTTATTTGAAAGAGAGAGAAAGAGAGTTCTTATTTGAAAGAGAGAGAGAGAGAGAGAGTTCTTATTTGAAAGAGAGAGAGAGAAAGAGTTCTTATTTGAAAGAGAGAGAGAAAAAGTTCTTATTTGAAAGAGAGAGAAAGAGTTCTTATTTGAAAGAGAGAGAGAGAGAGAGAGAGAGAGAGAGTTCTTATTTGAAAGAGAGAGAGAGAGAAAGAGAGTTCTTATTTGAAAGAGAGAGTTCTTATTTGAAAGAGAGAGAGAGAGAGCTGTCATTAGAAAGACAGAGAGAGAGCGCGCTAACATTACAGAAAGAGCTCCTCATTAGAAAGGGGCAGCGCTCCTATTACAAAAGCAAAGAGAGAGGGAGAGAGAGAGAGAGAGAGCGCGCTAACATTACAGAAAGAGCTCCTCATTAGAAAGGGGCAGCGCTCCTATTACAAAAGCAAAGAGAGAGGGAGAGAGAGAGAGAGAGAGCGTCCCCATTACAGAGAGCTGCCACTAGAAAGAGAGAGAGCGCGCTCCCATTAGTAAGAGAAAGAAACAGCGCTCCTTTTAGGGAGACAGAGACAGCTCCCATTTTAAAGAGAGAGAGAGAGAGAGAGAGAGAGAGAGAGCTGCTATTAGAAAGAGAGAGTGCTCCCATTAGAAAGGGAGAAAGCACTCCCATTAATTAGAGAGCTCCCATTGAAAAGAGAGAGCGCTCCTCTTACAAAGAGAAAAGAGAAAGAGAGAAAGAGAGCCCCTATTACAGAAAAATGCCGCTAGAAAGAGAGAGAGAGAGAGAGAGAGAGAGAGAGAGAGAGAGAGAGAGAGAGCGAGAGAGAGAGAGAAAGAGAGAGAGAGCTCCCATTAGAAAGAGTGGGGGATCCCATTACAAAGAAGAAGAGAGACAGAGCTCCCATTAGAAAGAGTGGGGGATCCCATTACAAAGAAGAAGAGAGAGAGAGCGACCCTATTACAGAGAGCTGTCGTCAGAAAGAGAGAGAGAAAGAGCGCGCGCTCCCATTAGAAGTTAGAAAATCGTAAACACAAAATTTGCCATTTCATGGTTTTAATGTTCTGCTTTCATGAGCATCATTAAAGAATGGACGTAGACGGTAACGAAAATGAAGCTATAATTTTAAAAATTAAGTTTTCTATAATGCCAATGCATTTTTTAACGAAAGTATTTCTGAAAAAGAGTATAACAGTAAGCGAAGTGAACTCAAGGCATCAAAAGGAAATATGATAAGAGCGTCTCACAGCGGTAAATTTTCTTTTATTAGATGAACTCGAAAACAGAAAGAAAACTTTTCTTGGATTTTGTGCCTAACAGTGAACTATACGAGGAAAGGCAAAGCATATAAAACAATAAAACAAAAGAAAAGAGGACTTTAAAGTATTCGCCTTTTCGGTATTAATTTCGTTCTTTACAGTGAGGTACCACGCTTATAAACTTTTACGCAATGCGAAGAGAACCGAAGTTTTAAAAAATAAAACGCAATCAAAATGTTTGAAAGTACTTGTGCAATTTATGTCCGCGTAAAGAGCCATTATTTGCAACGTAATACGTGCGCATGTTTTATTTTAAGCTTTCGAACGCCCTCTGAATTAATTTTCAACCACTTTATGAGACTTCTAACAAAACAGATACGGTTGAGACACTAGACGCTTCATACTTTCTCAGAAACCGATCGTAATGCTGCTGTGGCAAAAAAACATGAAACTCCTCAACATAAGAGATAAAAAGGAATTTAAACAGCTCTCTTTCCTCCGTGCCCGTTTTAGAAATTTAAATTAAAAAGTGAGAAACGTACGCTTCTAGACTTATTTTAGAAAATTCCAAGATGCCCAGTTTTACCAAATCGGATTTTATTACCCGCTTGAGATGAACAAAGTTCGCAGAAGTCGATTTGTTGAGCAGTGTTTCGCGAAATCATGTTATTCCATGAGGTGAAAAAACAAACAAAAAATTCGACGAGAAAATGGCTTTATAACTGGGGCCACATAAATCTTGCACGTGTGGCATTCTTAGTAAAGAATTCTTTCACTTTAGGACGATTTAGGTTTTCTATGCGGAATTCGACATAATCTGCAATTTTTCACATAATTTTCCAACTGCCGCATAATCCCGCATAATAATGCGCAATCTCCCACCTGTGACATGCCTGTCCCCGGGACGCACATGAGATAAAGGCAGATAGCAGCGAGAAGATACGTTTGTGTAGCTCAGTTGGAACAGCGACTTATTCGGGAATAAAGGGACTCGGGTTCGATGCCCGGCGTGGACAAAACTGACGGAGATATTTACTTCGTCATACACCCTTCGAAATTGTCGTCACGTTTGGAAGTGCAAATATTCTCATAGAAAAACTAGATCATCCTAAAGTGAAATAATTCCTTACTAAGAATGTCACAGGTGCATGTGTCCTACCTTTCACTAATTCTCTACGCCGGACTTAGCTACCAAAGGTTTTGAGGCGAAGAACAAAAAAATAAAAGAAATTCTAAAGTCAGCAGTCTGGCTGCACATTGGATTTGATGAAGGCAGAGACGACAAAGATAACTATGTTTTACACATTCTTGCTGTTCCACAATTGACTAAATTTGGAAATGATGCGTCCTTTCCAAACAAACAGCGTTCCTCTTAAAACGTTCCAATCGAAAGCAGTTTCTCAGGCCGTTGTGCAGTGCTTTATCAATGTGGAGACTGCTTTCAATGAACTGTCAGCAGTCTTAACCGACAATGCGGCCTACATGACTCGAGCTTACACGTGCTACGTATTATACTGCCTAATTAGGTACAAATGACTAGCAATGCTGGTATTGTAAACCTAGCCTTTGTCCCATGGCGTGTGCATTTTTCTGAAGTGAACTAGTTTACCGGATGCTTTAAGAAGTTGTTAAAGCATTGTCTTGCGAGAAAGCGGCGTTATGTACAGCTCCTATAGAAAGAAACAAAGAAGGTAAACTATGCCCAGTACCCCTGATAACACGTTGGAATTACTGGTTCGAAACAGTGCAGTGCCAGGCTATGTACTGTGACGTTTACGTAGACTTCTTCGACAATGAAATGAAACTTACTCCCGACACTGCCAATCTTAATGTGTGCAAGAACCTGATGGAAAGTACACGGCTGGCCACCCAAAATGCAACACCAAGAAGGAAGCATCCGATTGGCCAGAAATTCGCAGTATGCGTCGCCCGCGAGAGGACATGCAAACGATTAGCATTGCAGGGCATATGCAAATCATGTGCACCCGGCACGCCACCGAGAAGCACTATAAGAAGGGTGCACAGAAGGCAGGATGTAAGTAGTGGAAGTGTGTTGTGCTGCCGGACCTGTGCGTGGGAAGCTTCCTGATGCCACGTCGCAGAATACGGCAGTCATTCCAGCACGTTTCGGAGTTTGACAGAGGACAAATAGTGGCTTATCGCGACAGCAGTTTATGGTACCGAGACATCGGCGCCCGTGTGAGACGACATCCAGCCAAAGTGAGGCGAGTATAGATTAGGTGGGTGCAGGAGGGACGGACGGACCGACGTGAGCGGTTGCCGCAGCCTCGGCACACCACCGAACGAGAGGACCGGCATGTTGTGCGGTGGGCATTGACGGCTCGCACCGCCACATCACGAACGTTAGCGCCGGAATTAGGGTGTGTTGCGTAACAACCTGTGTCAGCACGTACCATTCGACGTCGTCTGCAGGAGCGGGGACTTATCGCACGGCGCCCATTGCTCCGATTACCACTGACGTTACACCACCGGTGAATGCCGCAGCAGTGGGCCGTTGAATGCCGCACCTGGACTACGGAATGGCACGATATTGTCTTCTCCGACGAATCCCACTTCTGCTTGCAACACCACGATGGTCGGATCCGCGTGTGGCGGCACTGCGGATAGAGACTGTATGACGCCTGTATTATGCATCGCCATACCAGTCCGTCACCTGGCGGTATGGTTTGGGACGCAATTCGATATGACACCCGCCTCCCTCTGCTCCGCATCGCCGGTACACTGAACAGCCACCGCTACACCTCCGACGTTTTGGAGCCTGTAGTCCTCCCTTACCTGCAGGACCTGCCAGCGGCCACGTTTCAACAGGACAATACGCGCCTGCACGTGGCACGCATCGTGCAACAATTCTTCAGGGCCCACCAGTTCTCACTGCTGCCGTAGCCAGCCTGTTCTCCCGATATTTCGCCCATCGAACACGTCTGGTCGCTGATCGGCAACCGAGTGGCTCGGCAAGCACCAGCCGCGGCTACGCCTGATGAACTGGGGCAACGTGTGGATGCAGCCTTGACCGACATACCCTAAGCCCACATCCAAAGCCTCTTTCGTTCGATGCCGCGGCGTGTAGCGACCGTTATTGCCAGCCATGCGGGCCACACGAACTATTGATGTCTGCGTGTTCCGCAAGTCGCACGGGCCTGTAACTCAATCGTTTCAGCGTTGTATCTGTTGTTATGTGTCCAATAAATCTGGCTTTGTTATCTCGTGTCCTTCTTGGTGTTGTATTTTGGGTGGCCAGAAGTGTAAATACATCTGAAAAGATTTTCAATTAATTGTGGAACACGCCTAAATTCTGATGGGCACGCTGCTCTTCTTCGAAATATGTGGAGTGTTTATTCGTAAGGCACAAAACAAGGTACCCGTTCTGCGATCTAAATTACAGCTCAAATCGGAGGTGACCTATTCTCGAAAAGGTGCATGTAATTCCTTTCTTCAAGAAGTGTTTTACAAAACCTTAGCAAAGTTGAACATTTACTACTGTCCAGAAGTGACCATCCCCAAAAAGTGGGAACCCAGGTTTTGCCAAACTCGTTTGAACTTCGCGAAGGCAGCTGGAGTGTCTGACCCCAGATGAAATGGCCAACCTAGGTATTTATGACGAAGTATTGTTTAAACGTATTCGAGAAATTGATAGGCTGTCAGTAAAACTTGAGGTCTCTGCATAAAAGGAGTACGTAAAGGAATTAACAGTTCCTTATGTATCAAATTCTAGAATTCAGAGGAAGTTACAGAGATATTTTCAGGTCTTACATGAAAAGAGAGGTAAATACCCTCGGTGTTACCTAATTCTGTAAATTACGAGAGAGCGATGTCATGCTACGTCCAAATATTTACACAACAAAGACAGGGCTTACAGGAATTTTTGGCTGCTGGACTAAAATGTCTTTATTTTAACAAACCGTAATCATTGCTGAGGTAAGAACTACTATGATTACAGAAATATCCTATACAAAAAGGTGTCCCGTCAATTCGTCGCCGACTATGTTCGTCGAGTGCAAATTCATCGCAAGTCAATTCGTTGGCAGTTGACCAATTCGTAACAAGCTCAATTCGTCACAGTTAGCAATTCATCACAAGCTCAATTCGTCGCAGCTATCAATTCACGGCACAAGCTCAATTCGTCGCAGTTATCAATTCACCACAAGTTCAATTCGTCGCAGTAATCAATTCACCACAAGCTCAATTCGTCGCAGTTATCAATTCACCACAAGCTCAATTCGTCGCAGTAATCAATTCACCACAAGCTCAATTCGTCGCAGTTATCAATTCACCACAAGCTCAATTCGTCGCAGTTATCAATTCACCACAAGCTCAATTCGTCGCAGTTATCAAATTCACCACAAGCGTCAATTCGTCGCAGTTATCAATTCACCACAAGCTCAATTCGTCGCAGTAATCAATTCACCACAAGCTCAATTCGTCGCAGTTATCAATTCACCACAAGCTCAATTCGTCGCAGTAATCAATTCACCACAAGCTCAATTCGTCGCAGTTATCAATTCACCACAAGCTCAATTCGTCGCAGTTATCAATTCACCACAAGCTCAATTCGTCGCAGTAATCAATTCACCACAAGCTCAATTCGTCGCAGTTATCAATTCACCACAAGCTGAATACGTCGCAGTTACAATTCATCACAAGCTGAATTCGTCGCAGTTATCAATTCATCACAAGCTGAATTCGTCGCAATTATCAATTCATCACAAGCTGAATTCGCCGCAGGCAAATTCCTGTCGAGCAAATTCGTCTACTACTCAATTTGTCGTGGACGAATTCGTTGTATTTCTACCCTCTCAGTGAAATACTTTGGAGCGTGTAAGAGGTCTTTGAGTCTCCAACCTGAAAAAGTCTTTCAGCAGATGGTTGGGTGGTGGACTGCTGTTTCGATTTTGAATGTTGTATAACTTGTGGATCTTACGTGTTCCATCTGACATGTCTCCTTCTTCCCGGGGCCCCGGTGAAGTCTTTTGAGGGATCCAGTGGTTCAGCAACGTGGGGACCTCTCTCCCACGGTTGCTCTTGCAGTATTAAATTTAACTTTTGTGCATTGCATTGATTTATTCTTAGTGTACTTTACATTGTTCTGCAGGTCCATGGCACATCGGGGGACTTCGGTGTCTTTGGATCCCTCGGGGATCTCAGGACGGAGATTTGTATAAGCCTAACGAAAATGTTTTGTCCGTATTTTTCGTGCTCACTGTTGTATCGAGTAGCAGACTGTACTTGTGGGTATGCTCTTCCCTCTCAAACATTTTGTGAAGTCTGTGAGAGGTATACGAGATGCTTTGTTTGGGGGTGGGGGGATCTGCCCCCAACTTTCGTAATTTTATATTCTGGACCGCTAGAGTCTGTCGGTGTATCCGGGATGTTCCCCCTGAAGCGTCTGCAAGGTTAGCGAGCTTTGAGGGGCTTCACCACAAAGATGTTAAAATGGACTTATAGCTTTAAACATTGGTACCATGCTTTATACACTGACGGGGAAAAAATCCCAACACCAAGAAGGGGTTGTGTTAAATAAACGACAGTTGGTAGGCGGTGAGAGTACATCTGTAAGATGACGTCTATGCAAATTTCGCGCTAGGCGCATACGTGTGGCGCTAGTAGCGCCCCTCGGAACATGCAAAGCAGGTTTGCTGTAAATACGCGCAGTAACGTTCGTGAGCGTTAGTTATCGTTGAGATTTAACGTAGTGTGTTGATGTTAGTCAAGAATGCTTTTAAGAAGACGAAGAAGCCATTATCAACAGCTCACGGAGTTTGAACGAGGTCGTGTTTTAGGGCTACGAGAAGGTGGATTTTCGTTTCCGCACTATTGCAGAAGGACTTGACAGGAATGTAGCCACTGTGCATGATTGTTGGCAGCGGTATTCAAGGGAAAGTACTGCCTCAAGAAGACAGGGTTCCGGCCGGCCACGTGCATAACTGAGAGGGAAGACCGCTGTGTACGGCGTATGGCCGTGGCGCATCGTACCGCGTCTGCGGCAGCAATTCGAGCTGCAGTTGCCACCACAGTGACACAACGAACTGTTACAAATCGGTTACTTGAAGGACAGCTCCGAGTCAGACGCCCTGTAGCGTGCATTCCACTTACTCCAAACCACTGCCGTTTGCGACGTCAGTGGTGTCAAGCTAGAGCTGATCGGAGGACGGAGTGGAGATCTGTTGTGTTTTCTGATGAAAGCCGGTTCTGCCTGTATACCAGTGATGGCCGTGTGTTGGTTAGAAGGAGGCCAGGTGAGCGCCTGCAACCAACCTGTCTGCGGCCGAGACACACTGGACCTACACCTGGAGTTATGGTCTGGGGAGCAATTTCCTATGACAGCAGGATCACTCTCGTGGTTATCCCATGCACCCTGACGGCACAGTTGTACGTCGGTCTGGTGATTTAACCTGTTGTGCTGCCATTCATGAACAGCATTCCAGGGGTGTTTTACAACAGGATAACGCTGGCCCGCATACCACTGTTGTAACCCAACATGCTCTACAGAGTGTCGTCATGTTGCCGGTGCCTGCAAGATCACCAGATCTTTCACCAATCGAGCACGTATGGTACATCATTGGACGACAACTCCAGCGTCACCCCCAACCAGCATTAACCGTCCCTGTATTGACCGACCAAGTGCAACAGGCATGGAACTCCATCCCACAAACTGACATCCAGCACCGTTACGACACAATGCATGAACGTTTGCGTGCTTGCATTCAACATTATGGCGGTTACACCGGTAATTAATGTACCAGCATTTCACATTTAAAATGGCTCTTCTCGCGCTTAAATTAAGCTGTGATCTTGAAACCTTAATCGATTAAATATGTTACCTATACAAATGTATTGCCGCCATTTCATTCCTCTACAACTATTTTTTCGTGGTGATGGGAATTTTTTTTCCGTAAGTGTATAATGATTCTGTGAACGACCACGAAAATCTTGACCACAAGCTTACCTCTTTCCGATACAGAACGAATTTTTTTTTAATCTGACTTTTAGAAGTGGAAATATCGTGTTTGCAAATATACAGCCTGACGGACAGGCAGACGGATGGAGAGACATGTAAGATCTTGAGAAGATGCTTAACAATTTCCGGTGAAGAGAGAATTTTTCTAATCTGACTTTCAGAAGCAGAAATATCGTGCTCCCATACATATAGCTGAACAAACAGACGGATTCAGGCCCCACTCCCACCGCAAGCACCTCGGATCCCTCTTACATACTACACCGTGGGTCTGAGAGGGCATACCCACAACTATAGTATGCCATTCAACACAACACAACATGAAGCATGGAAATTTTGGAGCAAATAACTTACCTTGAACACCTTTTCTCCGCTCTTAAAAACCTGGTGGTAGGGAGGTGAATTCCCTCCACCCACCTGAAAAATATGTAAAACATTTCCCATTAGGAGTTGTATGCGTTACACGAAGAATTTTTCAAACAGGAGTTTTAGAAGCAGAGATGTCGGGGAAAACGGAAATTACCTGTACGTCCCTTAGCGGAATTTCTGTGAATTACTTGAAAATTTTGATATTATATGAAAAACATTTTGCACCGGAAACGCTATCCAACAAAGAAGGAATTTTTCAAAACGGACTCTTAGAAGTAGAGATATTTACAATAATATGATATATATCTACACCCTCTGCCGGAGATACCATGCATTATTTTAAGAAAAAAGTATTTCGAAAAGGTTTAACGCCGTGAATGGCATCTATTCACGAACAATCTTTTTCAATCGAGATTTTAGCAGCTCTAATTTTGCTGTAAATACACTGGCGGAAAGTGAAAAAAAGAACACCAAGAATGAGAAGTATGATACCAACGAAATTTATACAGCATAATAACGGAATACAGAGGATAACGTGATCAAAGCATTATGGCAAAATACAGCTGTATTTGCTGGTAAACTGAAAAATAACATTTCCATGTAACATGGTTAGTACGAGGTTGAACCGCCATGAACTGCGTCACACTGTGCAATTCTGGCATGGAGTCTGTTGTAGAGATGTTGGATGTAAGTTTGGGTTATTGAGTTCCCAGCATCCTCAACCTGGACGCGTAAATTGGGGATGGTCGTGGCTGGCCGTGGAGACCGGATAAGTCGTTTTCCCATAAAATCCCACACGTGCTCAACAGAGGACAAATCCGGTAACGTGCAGGCCATGGAAGTTGTCTCACACTCTGAAGTGCATGTTGCATTGCACGTGCCGTGTGTGGGCGTGCGTTATCTTGCTGGAAAACACCACGACGAACCGACCTTACAAATGGCACAACGACGGGCTGAATGATGTTGTTGATGTAAGAGGTGCTGTTTAACGTACCCGGTAGAAACATTAGTTGTGTACGGGAGTGATAGCTGATCGCTCCCCACACTAGGAGACCAAGTGTAGGCCCTGTGTGTCGCTGGCGGATGCAAGAAGGGTGGAGATGCTCCCCTGTGCGTCTGCGAACACGCATACGGACACCGGAGGCTCCCAAGCAGAATCTGCTTTCATCGCTGAACATTACAGATCGCCATTGCGTTCTCCAGTGCAGACGTTGGCTACACCACTACAGCCGTTCCTGACGACGGATTGTTCGCACAGTCACCTCAGGTGTAACGGCAGCTCGGATTTGCGTCGCAGTGGATGTTCTGCTTGATAACGCCCCTCTTCTTATGCGTCGATCGGTCCGCTCATCAGTCCGTCTGTGACTCCCGGTTCCACGTCTTCTCGCGTGTGTATGTTCCTCGGACCATCTACGCCACCATCGTATCACCACCGATGCTTCCCGTCCAATTCGCTCCGCAATACGACGATACGACCACCCGGCCTCGCGGAGTCCGACTAGACGACCTCGCTTAAAGTCCGATTACTGCTGAAATTGTACACGTCTTCCATATCCAGGCATTGCAGCTTTTTCAGGGTCTTCGCACATGCCCGTACGCCGACGACTGATTACATTCACTTCGCCGTACTCCTTAAATACCACCGACGATAATTTGCATATTATGCCGTGCTGTGGCGTAAGCGCTCACCGGTTGGTTCCGAAATTAACATCACACCTACGTAAACTTGACCCCATTACCATATGTAAATTTCATGATCGTCCGCCAACTCCTTCTTGGTGTTCTTTTTTCACTTTCCGCCAGTGTACATCAGAAGCAGAAATTAAACCTTGTGCCCCCTGGTGGCCAAACCATTTTTACCAAAAATCAGAAATTACATGAAAAAGATTTCCCATCAAGAGGTGTATCCGCTTCAGAAAGAATTTTTCAAATCGGAGTTTTAGAAGCAGAGGAATCGGGGAAAACGCATTTTACTTTTACATCTTCTAGCGGAAAATCTATGAGTAACTTGAAAAAGTGAGTAAGCTTAAAATAGTCTTCGACATAAATGGAATTCGAAATGTAAAAATATTTTTTCAATCAGATGTTTAGAAGCAAATACATGGAATAAAATGTACTTCGAATTCGAAGGTTCTTAATGCACACACAAATTTTCAAATCGGACAACTAGTTGTGGAGATGTGTTGTCTACTGACGGACGGACGGACAAACCGGTAACATAAACACGATCTTTTTTACAAAAGACGAACTAAAAATAGGTTAAGGAATTCTGTGCGATTTGTATTCCCGATACAGTGGAAATTGCCGCCCCGGTGGCGCAGTGGTCTAAGGCGCTGGCCTCTGATCATTCGTCCGTAAGGGGTCCGGGTTTGAATCCCGGTCAGGCATGGATGTTGTGTTTGTCTTACGGCACTGGCTCTCTCCCTTCCCTGGGACCAGTGACCCTAAATTAGGGACGGGCGACTGCTTATAGCCCATTGCGTTGCTCACGGTTAAACCTCAAAAAAAAAAAAAAAAAAAAAAAAACCAGTGGAAATTCTGTTATTCGGTTTTCTAAGGGATGGATTTAAAAAAAAATCGTGTAAATGTAAAATAGTTGAAATACAAATTTCAAAGTATTAAATACTGCTATAAAATGTTGGGTACCTGAAAAAAAAAAAAAAAAAAAAAAAAAAAAAAGGTTATGCAAATTTATAACACATGCACTTATACGTGGTTCATGGTTACCTTGTTTGCTACCTTCAGCCTAAGTTTATTTTGACTTTTGTAGTACTTGTTTATTATACACAATGCGTCAAAGAATTTTTAAAACTGGCACTAGATTTCAGCCTACGGTGGCGCCACCAGTGTAATCGCGAATGCGTTATTAACCGTGACCATCAGCTTGCTTTCTGCCAAAAGTACTGCGCAGTTCACAGAGAAGAGAGGTTGTTAAAGTAACTCAAACGAAACGGCCGTTCAATTAGAGAAGTACATTTTTTTCACGTTGAATTAATAAGATGGAACAAAGGGCTATAATTAAATTTAACGCAAAACTTAGTAAAAGTGCCTCGGAAACGTACCAAATGATGAAACAAGTTTACGGTGAGTTTTGTTTAAGTAGATCAAATGTTTTCCTGAGGCACAAACGATTTTTGGACGGAAGAGATACGCTAGAAGATGATAAGCATACCGGAAGACCAAGTTCATCTAGGACAGCTGAGATTATTGAAAAAGTGCGTGATTTCTTGACAAACAATCGATGTGCGTCACTAAGAATGATGGAAGAGTCTTTAAACATCAACAAAGAAACGATTCGAACCATCCTTCATGAAGATTTGGGCAAAACAAAAGTCTGTGCTAAATTTGTTCCACACACGTTAACCAATGAACAAAAATCAAGGAGAAATGCACATTGCAGAGACATCATTTCAGCCGCTGAAAAGATCCAAACTTATTAAAATTGATTTTTACAGGCGATGAAACATGGTGTTTTCAATATGATCCTAAAACAAAGCGACAAAGTGCGGAATGGAAGTCAAAAAACTCACCACAAGCCAAAAAAAGAAGAAAAGTTCCATTGAAAATCAAAACAATGCTCATTACATACAAAGAATTTGTTCCAAGTGGACAAACAATTACTGGTGAGTTTTATTTAAATGTTTTGAGGCGTTTGATGGGCAGAATTTGTCGCATTCTTCCAGAATATCGGGATGAAAACAGTTGGTGTTTGTTGCACGATAATGCACCAATCACACCTCACTTCTTGTTCGTAGATTTTTGGCGAAAAATAGCGTCTGTGTTTTGAATCATCCACCGTATTCGCCTGAATTATCTCCCGGCGACTTTTCTTTATTTTTAAAACTTAAAATGACGTTAAAAGGGTGTTATTTTGATGATATTTCGACCATACAAACAGTTTCGACGCGTGTTTTGGAGGGAATTCCGCAAAGTGAACTGGAACAGGCATTCGAATCGTTATTAAATCGCTGTAACAAGTGTATTGAAGCCGGAGGGACTTATTTTGAATAACAAACCAAAACAAATTATAATTTCTTGCTTCTATTTCATTTTACAGACCCAGTCTTAAAAATTATTTGCCACACTGTGTAATCTCATATTTTCTATATAGGAAGGAAAAGAAAAATAAACTTAGATATACAGGTAGTAAATTTCAATACGATCATATTCAACACTCTATCATTTACTTATAATCATCGCTCTTTTGAAATTAGATTGTTCACTAGCTGGCTTTGCACTAATGCCGAGTAAAATATTCACTAGTACACTCTTTGCAAAAAAACGATACAAAATGAAACACCCTGAAATAATCTTCCAATCGAGATGAAAATTAAATGTGCAATGCGCATGTACAGAAAAGGAAATGCCTGCTATTCCAGAGCATTTGGGACATTTATTCGGATAAAAGAGCTAAACGAGTGGAACATTGAGCACATTGTAGCGCACACCTCTTTCTTGCTCGGATACAAGCGGTTACCCTGCGTGACATAGGCGCATATAGTTCACGGATACTGTTCTGAGGTATAGCATGCCAGTTGGTGTACAAATTGCGGGCCACTTCGCAAACATTGCAGAATGGGCATAGGTAACGTCCCATAAAGACCCAAACAGTTTCGATCGGTGAGAGGTCAGGAGATCGGGCTTGCCATGGTAGGGTGTCGACATTACGGAGTCAGACCTGCAAGAGGCGTTCAGTGTGTGGCCTGGGATTATCCTGTTGAAAAATTGTTGGGTGATGCTGCAACGGAAATGGCAACACAAAAGTTTGCAGAATGTCATTGACGTACCGTTGAGCCGCGAGGGTGGTACGGAGAACTACCAAGGGTGTCCGGCTATTTTAGGAAATGGTTCCCCTGACAGCCACTCCGGGGGTGGGAGCCGTGTGCCGTTCCACGGTAAAGGCAGGATCCGTGCACTGACCGGATAGTCTCCACACACGTATGCACTTGTCATCGGCGTCAAGTGCAAACCGTGATTCATCATGACGTCACTGGACACTATCCCAAGTTGATCGGGCCTGACACCACTGCAACCGGTGCAAACGATGCTCGAAGGTCAGCGACAGCTGGAGGAGTGGCCTCCTAGGATGAAGTCCACGTGCCGCAGGTCTCCTAGCAACGGTAGGGATGGCCACTTTCGTATCTGTAGGCATCGCAACATGTCCAGGGATTCTTGAGAACGGCGAATACGGATTCTTTCGTGCGGTTCTCACAATCACTCGATGCTCGCGTTCTGTTGTTCCCTTCGGCGGCCCACTGCCCGAGTGCCTCTGGGTTGTGTCCACCTCGACCCATTGGCGTCAACAAGCTCCTGTTGCAGCGTTGACAATATACTCTTTAAATAATCTGTAGTTTTTACGCTAGGGATCGTAAATATCAAAAGCTTTCCTTCGCGATCTCTGTTTCCAGGAGAGAGATTTGAAAAATTCATTTTCATAACTTTTGCTTTGAAGAATATTTGTCCATAATATACAAGTTTGTCCGCGCCGGGCATCGAACCGGGTCACCTCACTCAGGAGTATGTCGCTCTCCCAACTGAGCTATGTGGACATGTGCTCTCATTGCTATCTGCCTTTTACTCATATGCGTGCCGGGGTGCAGGCACGTCACATCTCCACCCCGAAAGAGGGCCGGGGGCATGGCCCAATGGTCAGCCGTGACCATGTGTCACTATAGGTAGTCGTCCGATGAAGAACATGCATTTGAGAAATCCCAAGCAATTTGGTGTGTGGAACGTAACATCACACTGATCTATTTTTCGAAGCACTCAAAATGAGATTCTCATTTTTCCTGTCTCGCCGTGTGGAAAGAACATCACATCATTGCGAGAAACGTAACAGCCGGGTCATCCTGGAAGTTTGGGCGCCAATATAACGTACAAGTTTGTCAGCCCCGACATCGAATCCGGGTCCCCTCACTCCGGAGTAAGTCGCTCTCCTAACTGAGCTACGCTGACATGTGCTCTCACTCCGAGTAAGTCGCTCTCCCAACTGAGCTACCCGGACATGTGCTCTCACTCCGAGTAAGTCGCTCTCCCAACGGAGCTGCGCGGACATGTGCTCTCACTCCGAGTAAGTCGCTCTCCCAACTGATCTACGGGGACATGTGCTCTCACTCCGAGAAAGTCGCTCTCCCAACTGAGCTACGCGGACATGTGCTCTCGCTCCGAGTAAGTCGCTCTCCCAACTGAGCTACGCGGACATGTGCTCTCACTCCGAGTAAGTCGCTCTCCCAACTGAGCTACGCGGACATGTGCTCTCACTCCGAGTAAGTCGCTCTCCCAACTGAGCTACGCGATCATGTGCTCTCACTCCGAGTAAGTCGCTCTCCCAACGGAGCTGCGCGGACATGTGCTCTCACTCCGAGTAAGTCGCTCTCCCAACTGATCTACGGGGACATGTGCTCTCACTCCGAGAAAGTCGCTCTCCCAACTGAGCTACGCGGACATGTGCTCTCGCTCCGAGTAAGTCGCTCTCCCAACTGAGCTACACGGACATGTGCTCTCACTCCGAGTAAGTCGCTCTCCCTACAGAGCTACACGGACATGTGCTCTCACTCCGAGTAAGTCGCTCTCTGTACTGAGCTACACGCATATGTGCTCTCACTCCGAGTAAGTCGCTCTCCCAACTGAGCTACGCGGACATGTGCTCTCACTCCGAGTAAGTCGCTCTCCCAACTGAGCTACACGGACATGTGCTCTCACTCCGGAGTAAGTCGCTCTCCCAACTAAGCTACACGGATATGTGCTCTCATTGCTATCTGCCTTTATCTCATGTGCCTCCTGCGATGTAGGCATGTCACACATGTTTCCCTCCATATTTCTCATTCTAATTCTTGGATTTGAAAACCCCTTTGTCTCTGATATATTCCTTCTGCTGCAAAACCTTCAGCGCACAGTTTGTTAATTTTCGTAACATACTTTTCAGCTGCTAATGGGAGTAACTATCTGCTTCTATTTCTCGATGTTTTATCGAAAAACGTTTGATTTTTTTTCTATCCAGTTTCATCGACTACGAATAATTGAAAAACATTTATTCTCGTCGGAATGGATTCGGAAGACGTGCTCATTACAATAGAAAATTCGGTGTCGTCTTGTTCCATTTGCAAGGATATCTCGCTTTTGAAAAGCGTTAACTTGCCATTCTATTTTCTTCGTATCTGTGCCCTTGTCTCTTTATTTAGGGACCTGAGTTCTACAATCACTGTTTCGCTGTGTGCCCTTGTCTCTTTATTTAGGGACCTGAGTTCTACAATCACTGTTTCGCTGTGTGATATCGTAGTATAACAGATACCCCATTGTCTTCACGTAGCAGAGGCCTGGAAAACTCAAGGAGGCTTTGCTCTTGGGTTTGCTTCAAGATCTATGCTGTTTTGCAGATCGCAACTTAGTCTTTGCGTTATGAGTAAAAAAAAAAAGAAAGTAAAGGGGGAAAAAGAGAGACGGACTACCGTAATCACTTGCATTTTGCGTAACGTTACTCAACTGAGCGTTGAGGTCTTTAATGATCTCATTAGTTTACTGCGGTACTAGGCTCTTCCCGTTGTTCAGTGCAACTCGGTGGCTAGACGGGGAATAATACACATAATTTATTTTATTAGCTCGTTGAACCCAAGGATTTTGAGAGATTATTTTCAGCTTTCATCTAAATTCTGCTGGTCCATAATGTATTTTAGATGTGTTTCTTCCCTCTTCAGAGGTGTCATATACACTCATCGTCAGAAAACTAGTTGCACCTAGAAGGACGTGCCGGATTGCAATGCTATTCGGGAGGAAACTAAGAGTTACCAGGAACAGTAAACTATTAAACTTGAGACTGATATGGTCAATATTTATTGAGCTACATGCCAATAAGTAGAGTCTCTCAGTATGCGTCGGGCGACCATGTCTTCTCACACAGCATGCCACACGTATCGGCATGAAGTTGTACAGATTCCCGGTGGTGTCCTGCGATAAGCCATCCCATGCAGCTTGAATCTTCTCACGCAGTCTCTGCAGATGGTGCCGTAGGGGTGGAGTGTGGACAGCGCGTCCAATAGCATCCCACACATTTTCAATCGGCGATAGGTCTGGCGATGCGGCTGGCCATGGCAGAGTGACAGTGCCTTGATGACAAGCTCTCGAGACAGCAGCAGTACGCGGACGAGCGTTGTCCTGTTGGAAAATCGCACCGAAGTGAGCGTTCAGGAATGGTAAGGCCACTGGTTGCAGGACCTCATTAACGCAACGTTGGTCTGTCAAAGCGCCTGTAAGGAACACCAAAGGTGATCTGGCATCGTAGACAATTGCAACCCACACCATGACACGAGGTCTTCTGGAAGTGTGACGCTCGACGACAAACCGTTCATTTTGCGCTGACGACGGTGCCCCCACATACGTATTCGTAGTTCGCCTCCTCCAAGACAAATGCGAGACTCGACACTGAAGATCACCCGCTGTCATTCTGAGTGGCTCCTTGACAGTCTGGAAGGACACCATTGCAGTCTTTGGCGACGATGCAATGATGTTAAGGGCAGGCGACGTAACGGTCTGCGTGAGTGTGGTCCTACGTCATGCAGACTTCTGCCAGTGGTGCTGGCACTAATCGAACGTTGCACGGAGGGCACCACTGCTCGCTGAATATCAACCATCGTAGCTGTTGGGTCAATCTGCGCATGTCGAACAACCCGTCGGTCCTTTCCCTCCGTGGTTCGTCTAGGTCTCCCATACCCTTCCTGTCGCTGCTGCGTGCCTTGTTCTATCCACTGCCGCCAACAGCGTGTTACGGACCCCTGGCGGAGCAGCCATGCATTCTTTTAAGAAGAAAATATCCCCAAAAAGTTTTATTAACACGAGTGGTATCTGTTCACCAATGAATTTTTTTCAATCGAACTTTTGGGAGCTCAGATTGTGCTGCAAATACATCAGAATCAGAAATTGACGCTTACGCCCACTAGTGCCCAAACCATTTTTTACAAAATTAGAAATGATACGGAAAACTGTATCCGGTTCAGAGAGAATTTTTAAAAATTAGAGTTTTAGAAGCAGAGATATCGGAGAAAACGCAATTTGCCGCCCCGGTGGCGCAGTGGTCTAAGGCGATGGCTTCTGATCATTCGTCCGTAAGGGGTCCGGGTTCGAATCCCGGTCAGGCATGGATGTTGTGTTTGTCTTACGGCACTGGCTCTCTCCCTTCTCTGGAACCAGTGACCCTAAATTAGGGACGGGCGACTGCTTATAGCCCATTGAGTTGCTCACGGTGGTCGTTAAACCTCCAATCAAAAAAAAAAAAACGCAATTTACGTTTACGCCCCTAGCGGAAAATCTATGCGTAACTTGAAAAGTGGCTGAATCTGAAATAGTATTTGATATAAATGGAACCGAATGGTCAGCGTAGTTAATTTTTCGATTGCATTACATCTAGGTAAAAGAATTTTTTCACCCGGATATTTAGAAGCAAATATATGGAATAAAATATATTTTGAATTCGATATCATTTGTATTTACGCCCTCTGGCGACAATATTCTACATCGTAAAAAAAACTGAACGCGAGGATCATTATTTTCGCTTTTCAAGTTTTCCAATGCAAAAAGAATTTTTCAAATCGGACTGGTACTTGCCGAGATATGGTGACCACATACGGACGGACGGACAAACCGGTAATATAAGCACGATCTTTTTTACGCTTTCCAACCGTAGGTTGAAGAACCGTATATGCTCCAGCTTTGTCCGTCTGTTTGTCCGTCCGCACGATAACTCGCGTAAAAATGGTTCGATTTCAATGAAATTTTAGTATGTGGTAGGGGACCACTGGGGACGAACCCTATTGAAAATGGCCGAAATATGATCAAAGGTCAGGACATAAGAGCAGGATTCATTCCATTGCCCTTATGCGTCATAACTTGCGTAAAAATTGTTCGATTTAGATGAAATTTTAGTATGTGGTACGGAACTACCTCGGGACGAACTCTATTGAAAATGGACGAAATGTGGTCAAAGCTCAGGACGTAGGAGCGAGATTTAATCTACAGCCATTATCCTCATAACTTGAGTAACAACTTGAGTAATGATTTGTGGTATGTTGGAAACCGTATAATAATCAATGTATTGCATGATTTTAGTAACTTGTTTACAAACGACGTGCTAAAAATATCGGAGCTCAGCAAAGGGTGCTCTTGTGTGTGCCAGTCTCGATGGAGAGACGATTGGGAAAATAGCACAGCTGGCTGGTTCTTAAAAGGTGAGATACCACGGGTCTTTAATCAGTGGAAAAATAACCCACATTGCTTGCGTAAGAGGCGTAACTGCGGTGCGACGAGAATCTATTATGAACGAGATCTCCCATCGTCTGTGAAGGCTTGTACGGAGAAATAGGACTTTTTGTGCGCAGCAATTGACCAAAGCATTAACTGAAGGCCGTTTTCGGGCCATATTTCAGCGAACTATACGCAGGGAATTGAACGGGATCAGTATTGGTAGTCTCATGCCCAGACCGAAAGCAGTGATTTTTCCGAAGAACCGGAAATTTCGTATACATTGGTTTCAGGAACCCTGTGACTGGAAAAAAATGAAAGGGGTACTATAGCAACTATGCAGCAACCCACAACGTAGAACTGCGTCAACTGTCACTATTTGGTGTCACTATCTCACTAGTTCTACATCCTTAAAGTATTCAGCGAAGGACAGTTGACGTAGCCCTACGTTGTAGGACAGTTGCGACTGTTCCCCTTTGATTTTTTTCAGGTATAAAATTTTATACAAGTGAAACGAAAGAAATGGTTTACTTTATTTACTTAAAAGTAAGTTATACTGCACAATCGAGTCACATTATTTTCACCACCTCCTACTTTTGACGTCAACAGCGAGTAGCCAATGAAAGAAGGCACGTGTCGTGAGCTGGCTTGGGGGGTATATAAGGTTGTGGTATAGGCATTCTGAAAATATATCACTTGTTGTTGTCATGGATAAAAGGAGAGATTTGTAAGATTTGCAAAAAGGGATGAATATCGGCTTTCGAGCCAAAGGTGGCTGTATTTCTGAAACAGCGCAGTTTGTGACCTGTTCACGTGCTGCTGTGGTTAAAGTGTATCCTGATTGATGAAATGGCACCATTACGAATAGGCGACGTAGAAACTGAGGAGCGCCACGTGCCATTGATGTGAGAGGTGAACGTCGGCTTCGAAGGTGCGTGAGGGCGACTCGACACGCTTCAGTGGAGCAACTCACTGGTTAAATGAACCAGGGAGCTACCGGAAATGTGTCTAAAACGACAGTTCAGCGAATCCTGCTGCGTATGGGGCTCCGATGCAGTCGGAATTGGACCTCCGCTGATTAGCAAAAGATTGCCTTCTCCGATGAGTCACGTTTTGTGCTTCATCCAACGGATGGACGTTGGCGTATAAGGCGAGAAACATCGGAGAACAAACACTCTTCAACCATTTCTGGAAGAACACAAGCTGGTTGGGGCAACGTTATGGTCTCGGGAATGTTTTCGTGCCATTCTCTGGATCCACTCATACATGTGGACGGCACTATGGACCGAATTCGTTGGGAATCTATCCTAGCAGACCACGTGCACTCATACATGCTGACTGCCTTCTCTGGACGGGATGGGATCTTCCAGCACGACAATGCGACATGTCACACAGCTAGAAATGTCCGAGAGTGGTTGAAAGAACATGACGAAGATTTTAAAGTACTTCCCTGGCTCCCTAATTCCCCAGACTTAAACGCAATTGAGCATCTCTGACCGCCTGTTACGGAATGCGGGGCTAAGGTCTTCGCTATCATTAGGGTATTCACTAGTTATCAACCTTAAAAAGTCGTGCGGCGAAACAAAATCAAGCTAAATTTAGCTCAACTTTCTAACTCTACTGTATCGAAGGGTTAAGAGGTGGAGGGTTGAAACTTGATTTGTTATAAATGGGACTCTATAAACTATCTAATGATCTTCTAAGACAAGCCGCCCACGGTATCCGATAACTCGGGTACAGTTGGGAAATTTTGAGCAAAGCTGTTGCAAAATTGAAGCTCATTAAGGCGTCTATTATAACAAATTCTAAAAAACGAACGCGTAAAATTTATGACTTCCAGAACAAAAGTACGAAACATTCTAAAAACGAAATGCCTAAAATTTATCATGAACTACTTTCCTTCACGCTGGTTGTGATCAGGTTGCATGTAAACAAAGCGAAAAGACACACTCAGATCGGGAACCGCGTTTTTTATTCTGTATCGCGAAAGACGCACACACACACTCATACACAAATTTCCTTTTATTATTATAGATTAAGCAAGTATTGAGATAACAGACGGAGTCTTTCTATTTCTTCGTTTTTCAATTCAAACAATTTTTTTAATTAATTTTAGTGAGCCGACTTTCATGAAACTCTTCAAGTAAATGGCCATGTAGTTTTAATTAAAATTCTTCAATGACACGGAATTTCGGGAATCGGAAGGCGTGAAGATATGACCATGGACGATGTCCAATTGCATGCCAAAAATCACGGTGATCGGATGTGTCATGTCGTAGCTATGCCCGAACAACTAATTGTCCCGAGTCTCGTACAGAGAGCGGATTTTTTCAATTATTAAAATTGGTCAGTTTTTTAATGGTCATTATTTTAATGCGACACGACCAAAGAGGTTATATTACTGGAGACACCACTCCTATCCACGCAGCATTGGCCGCCATAAGTCACCGTCTGTGCTGCAAATGACGTCATGAGCAGGCACAACGCAGTCGCAGAAAAGAAGCTGCTTTAAAACCAATGGAACAAAAGCTTGTAAGCGTATAAACAGATAAAATGGGTAATTCAATAATCTTTATCAATGATACACAGGCTTACTGTTTTATCAACGGTATAATTTAGTTCGTTTTTTCCTGCTTGTGACGTCACACCACAGATTAGCTGTGACCTATGGCGGCAGAGCCAGTGGCGTCTCTAGTAATATAAACTCCTTGGACACGACCAATCACCATGATACCAACCCAATGTCACTCACAATGTCCTTCCTTTACTCTGTAGCAAGTGTCACCGCGATCGACTGAAGATCTTTGGAGGAGATAGGTAACGAACGACCCCTTCTCAAAACTCGGGAAAACCGCTAAAATGCAAGTTTTTTGACGATTGTTCCTCAATAACACGGAATTTCGGGAATCGGAAGGCTTCAAAAGCTGACCATGGACGATGTCCAATCGCATGCAAAAAATCACGGTGATCGGATGTGTCATATCGTATCTATGCCCGAACAACTAATTGTCTGAAGTCTCGTAAATAGAGCTCCGCTTGGCTTTCGGCCTCGCTTCGCTCAATTAGTTTCGAAGATATAAGGGTTCAAAGAATGCGATGTTTTCGTTGCATCCGTGCTCTCGATGTTACCCCTTACCCAGTGCGGAGCAAGACGCCAAACGTCATGTGGTCAGACGAGTAGCGAGACGCCTTGTTCTGTACCGACGGTAGTCAGAGAGTTTGGCAGGAGTCCCATGAAGCAATGGACAAAGCTTGCCTTGTAAACACATTTCAAGGTACTATAGTTGGTGTCATGGTGTATGCCCCGTTCTGTTGGCAAGGAACGGTTCCCCTGATATTGCTGGAAGGTTGGGTGTCCTCCAAGGATGATCTGAATATTGTTGCTGGTCAAGTCCATGCGACAGTAAGGACTTTATGCAGCATGTGACGGCTGTTTCATAGAGGACAATGCTACTGTCCATCACGCAAAATGTGTTCAGTAATGTTTCACCGAGCATGACAGCGACTTCCACCGTCTTTTTCTGACCACCGCAAATCCCGGATCTGAACCCCATTGAGAATGTATGGGACACGTTAGGAAAAAAGATCCGGAAGCAAAGTTCTGTTTCATCAAATCGGAGCCAGGTAAAGTATTGTTCGATGAACGGGTCTGCTGTGGACGTAGAGGCATTCCAAGACCTTCAGGAATCAATGCCAAACCAATAACGTGCTAAAGGATTTCGAATCTGGTATTGAATAAAAGTTTCTAATTTGGTGACAGGTATCTGTAGGTTAATCCATTTCGAAAATCAGAAAAGAAGGAAAAATTCCGCTTATGAATACTATGTAAATGCCGTGCAGCTACAAGGACGGGAAAATCATTCCTCCTACGACAACGAACCTCCGCGCGCTGCATTTTTTTCTTCCAATACTAGCAGTTATGCCCGTTCTCCTAACGGTGAATCTATAATTTTTTAAACATAAAATTAAATAAATGAAAAGTAATTAAGGGAAAGGAAAGTAATTTAAGAACCGTAACTGTTTCACGATTTAGAACAGGGTCGTGACGTCAGTGAATACGGGTTGACTTAAAACGGATCAGGCATTAGCGGCCGTTATTTTTAAATCAAAATTTCATGGAATTTTTACAGCATTTCAACGTTTCTGGCATAATTATCTTTAAAGCTATTGTCATTTTGAACATTAAATCCAAGACTCCCTTTTAAACTGTTTGGTATTTAGACTTTTTTAGGTATCTGGACCGAAAGAACTATCAGCATGCCAATTTTCCGATCTCAAGGTTGTTGAGAAGTGGTCGAACAATTTGCGAAAAATTCAAGCAGAAAATGTTCCAAAGCCGCCATTTTTGTGTGTGTGTGTGTGTTTTCGGACTCTGCTATGTATCGGACCTTAAGACCTATCAACATGAAAATTTTCAAATCTCCAGGTCATGTAGAAGTGGTCGAACAATTCGCGAACATTTCAAGCAGAGAAATGTTCCATAGCCACCATTTTTGTTTTATTTTATTTTATGCCGGCGGAAAACGCCGGACTTTAAAAGCGTTGCTACGTCATTAAGCACTGCGTCATTACCATTTTAATTGTAGCCTGTCCTTTCATCCAATGAGAAGAGAGAGCTAAAAGTAGCTGCGTCACCATTGCAGCAGGTCACGGGACCAGAACTTTCTAGTGTGGTTACTGTTGAAGACAGAGGAAGCCATTTGTTCCTTTCCTTTGCGTCTTTAAAAAATACTTAAAAATCAGAAAATGATTTTTTCTTAGTTTTTTAAGAGGGATGATATTTGTGAGTATATTATGCTGTATAAATTGCAATGCGTTATGATTTATAGTTTGCCACATATCCGTTTTTTAAAATGAATCCCATCGCGAAATAGAGAATTTCGTGAAATTTAAAAATTAAATTTCTTGTAAACTAAATCGAAATTCAAAAGAAAAGCAACGAGGTGCAAAAATTCGGCCTCGGCCCTACATGCCTACAAAGTTTCGTGGTTATGTTGCTGTTAGTGTGTTTGGAACGCGAACTGATAGCACTTTTTTCGCTTACATTAACTTCGAAATGCAATAACTCTTGAGGTATCGCCAGAATCGAAAAACGGTTTATTTCAGCATGTTTTCCAAACAATTCTCTACAAACGATGTAAATTTCATATTTTTACTTTTTCCGCTGCGAGCTAGGAAAGCGCGAGAGTAGCGGAATTTCTAAAACAGCAGCGGCAGAAACATTTTTTTTTTTTTTTTTTTTTTAGAATAGAGAGAAAATAAACTCCAATTGAAATCTCACTGAGATTTGGTACTGAGGAATTTTAAGGCTGAGGATCAGGCGACTTCCAGAAATATGATAGGAGAATGGTAAAGTGCTCCTTCAAGAAATTTGATGCTTAAAGATTCTGTGATTCCTCATTATGTAGATGGAACCAGCTTATTAGCTTTAGAATCAAAACAACTTCTGTTCTCCGACGAAATTCGGAAATATGATATAAAGAGTGGGGTCTCATTTCTCAGCAATTTTCCGCGGACGCTATGGAACAAAGAATCTTGCCTTATGTCGTACTTTTTTGCGTGAAATTTAACTCCACCGCATTTGTTTTCATTTTATAAAAAACAATGAACCAAAATTATGCAAGTGTTCGGAGACCCACATGGCATAATAACAAAGCCTGGAAATATGAAGACTTAAATGAGGTGGTTTACTGATACAACAGTTTATGTTTTTAAAGTCTTTAATAAGTGGTAGAAAAATATGAGGAGCAGCCCCTATCATTAAAATTTATTCACCACATTCTCAAGAATTGAATCCAGTCCGTTTATTATTACTACAATAAACACCCAGATCCCTCTGTCTCGCTGGAACGCTTGACGTCACAGCAACCGCTGCATTGTTGCGCAGTCATTTATCGATAAATTCGTGCTTTCTCACGCGATATCAAAATGATTGGCTACTATATAATAGCACGCGATCACTTTTAGATGTCAAGGTGATCGCGTGCTAATTTAAAAACACTGGATTATCAACTCGATTTCTATTTATCCGATCTACAAAATTCGAATTAAAATCTTAATATCACGGCAAGTTTAGGTTGCATATTAATTTAGTTTAGCACAATTCGAATATTAATTTTTACGCTATAATTATTTCTTACTTTTTTAATTAAACTAACTTTCCGAGTTTAGTGCTGATTATATTGTACATTTCGCAAAATATCGGTCTATCTAAATGCTCTGACCTACAATAAAAACTGAGATCTGGAGATATCAAAGTGAGCAAAATTGCATCCAAAAACAGATGTCGCCCCAACAGCACATTGTCGATAATTTAGATAGTTCCAATTTGTAATGCCAGATGTCGCATTATTTTGTAGAAAAGGCTTCGGTATGAAGTTTCAAACTAACCGTCGAATAGGACAGCCTAAAACAAGCCGTAAACGGAATAACAAGGGTGCGGAGAGAAAGTCTTTACTATATTTCCTTACAAAAAGCCGGCGTCTGTTTGGTTTGCTTTTAATCTGCTTCAATTAAAAATTTCACCCCGTTTTAGGACGGGCAACATCCCCTATATATTCATATTTATTTAAAGCTTAAAAACAACCGTCCTAGGACGGGATATACGCTAGTTATCAATAATACGTACCCACACTGTGGACAGTTCACGAACACCGTTGCAAGTACCACTGTCGTTAAGTCCGTTGCAAAGACTGTGATTTGGAGATTCAAATAGCTATGGCGAGTAATATACGACTCCCTTTCTAAATGGCCCAAACAGCTGAAATCACAAGGGTTCATACCCGATGAATACGATGGGTGGTACAGCACCACTGTTGCCGTCCCGGTGGCGCAGTGGACTAAGCGATGGCCTCTGACATTCGCCCAAAGGGGTCCGTGTTCAAATCCCGGTGAGGCATGGATGTTGTGTTTGTCTTACGGCACTGGCTCTCTCCCTTCCCTGGAACCAATGACCCAAAATTAGGAACGGGCAACTGCTTATAGCCCATTGAGTTGCTCACGGTGGTCGTTAAACCTCCAATCAAAAAAAAAAAAAAAGTAGCACCACTCACCTGCTCAGTTCAATGAATCTGCCGAACAGTTCGGGACGTTTGCGGCCGTGCGTTGCCATGCACGAGAAGAAATTGCTGAATATGATGCCGTCGTTCTAGTGCCGGGTTATGCCCTTCTATAAATGACTCACACCACTCCGATGTTTTCATGATACGTGTTCCAAAAAACCAACCACAAACATTCATGCCGACGACCAGTAAGATTTTACGCTCATGCAAATTTGCACGGGGACGCGGAAGTACTGGGTACAACCCAGCACCGTGATTGATGTCATTGCCTGGGATGCATAGAATTCCAGCCAACTTTCATCGAAGCACATTAACGTTGTCAGCATTAGACTATTGCGAGGATACCTTGCAAGATTACTCAGTGCTATTTTTGTAATGGAATTTCTTTTGTGTTGTAGTTAGTGGGTGCAGTACCCACATCGCAAATTTACTCATTTGTCTTAAATCTAGCATCACCGTGCGTGAGGAAGAAACAGTTGTGTGGAAAGATAATTGCAATTTTCCGTACAAGACTGCTGAAAGGTCCCTTGGGGGCCGTCCATAAAGTACGTCCGGAATTACAGGGGGACGGGGGGGTCCTTACAACCGGTCCAAATGTGACATAGGGGAAGGGGAGGTTTAGCAATTCGGACGTCCAGCGGCAAAACTATGGTGGATGGTATGTCTGCCGTTCTTCTTTTAATAGTTAAAAAAAGGTACGAAATATTTCAGATTTGTGATGATATTTAGCTAAATCAGAATATTAAGTTCTCGTGTTTGTATTACCAAACCTATCGTGTTTTGTAGATGGTATCGTCGGGAGTGTTGCAAACCTAAATGCGTGTTTTCATTTGTCGATCGTTATTTCATAGTTAATGCCTAAATAATAAATATTTTCTGAAGAAAAAAGGCACATATATGGAAAATTCCTTTAAAAAATTACATATTTTCTTTCTATTTTTCAACGGACTTCTAAAAGCAGTTGTCAAAAATATAGGGGGTTGCGGGAATTAGGACGTACTGTTCAGGGTGGGAGGTGTCAACAATCGGACAAAATGTGACATGGGGAGTCTAGAAATAGTAAAAAATCATGGACGTACTTTATGGACGGCCCTTTGGATGCGTCTCCAGGCTTCTCAACTAGAAGTCGACATCGGTCGACATAATCTTGGAGTACCTTTGGGTATGACCTACATTCTTTATATCATTCCATTTAAATTTTACGCGGCCGTTTTCTTAAGGGCCTTTTATCTACTACTGTTCGCAGCAAGACTTTATGCTAATTCTAATACAATAGGACACACAACTTCAAAACTGCAAGCTGTTCTTCTTCTGTCAGTGATCATCTCAGATGCTCAGAAGTTATCACAACTTTTACTACAGGATTGATAGGCACCAACTGAATCCGAGGTACGGATCACACAGTCATCAAACATCCCCGGTCTCAATGAATGAAATACGGGATTACACTATTGTACAGTACAATACAAATTTGGAACATGTCAATCCTTAACAACACGTGGATGCATGCATCCTTGCATTATGTAATGCATAACAAGATGTGAATATTTAAAATCCATGTCATATTTTCACCACTAAATGGATTCACATCTTCCAAATTTGTATCACCAATCTCACTCATTTTGAACAGTCTGCTTATTTTGGGACCTATAACTTCATCAATTTCCCCTTTCACCCATTAGTCAATACAAAACAGCACGCAGCAACGCTTGCCCGATCACATGACCTTTTAAGGCATTGTGATGATGCGAATAGGGCATTGTGATGATGCGAACAGTCATTGCAAAAAGAGAGAGAGAGAGACAGAGCATATGCGTTATGTAAACAAGAACCCGACAGAGTAAATTTGAGCAAAGTGGTAAAAGCATTCTGCCATAATGTTAAGTGCCTCCTAATCCAGCACGTTGGCGGCGTGTAGTTTGTTTATGTTTCTGCGTACACCTGCGAACGAATTGTGAATTAGAAAACCAAGAAGTGGTGAGAGACAGGGGTTCGTTTTGTTGAAGGCGATGCGGGCAGGTTGTTGTTGCTTGGCGTTTTGAGCTGCTGTTTCGCTCCGTAAGAGGAGGAAGCATCATATTGTAATCTTAAATGTTTCTATATGTGTCGTGCTGTTCTTGTGTTTGTGTGGTGTTATTAAAAAACCATTTATTTATCTTCTTGCATTTTATTCGAATAATGCTACATGTTAATTTGCGCTGATCTTCGGTAACAAAGAACGGCTGAGGATGACAAGTGCCAAATCCAATACTACGATAAATAGTTGTATATCTGAGGGTAATCAAAACACGACATATTAAAAGTTATTGACAAGCATCGGGATTAATCATCATCAAGTCCTGACACGTGTCATTTCAGTCGCACTTGTTTTCCTCTGACAAAATAAGCTTTAGGATACTGGAACGATGAAAAGCCACATGCTTCTGTTCTCTAGTGATTGTTGCTACGACTCTAATATTGAAAACTAACGTTGTTTCTCAGAAGTGTAATCTCATGCACCCCGCTTCATTCTGAGACCTCTCTTCTGATGTATTTCATTCTTATTAGGATTCCGCTTTCAGGAAATGGAAGAACCTTTCCCTTTTCACGTGGCTGAGACGACAGCTTCAGGAAGTCCAAGATTACCTTAAACTGTGGTCGCTGTCGTACTGTATTGACTCATTCGGAAGTTCAGAATGCTCGTCTTCGTTATATCGCCTTGAAGAAAGAGAAAAGGAAATGCTGGATGAAGCAACCTGATTGGAAAGGGAAAAAAGCGAACGTGAGGAGATAAGATTTAAAGAACTGCTATTGATTACACACAGGCACTAACTACACCCTACATTGATCAGCAGCAAAGACAAAGGGGACATGAAGAAAGAATTAACATTAGCGAAACGTACACCAGAAGCGAACAGGAGGCGAATGAGGTAATAGTGATCCCTGGGCTACTGAAAGTACGATCTGTTACCACTGGGAGGTGAAAGGATTTTATTTTCAAATTAAGGATAACATGAGAAAAGAGAGAACTTGGGTTTTTACTACATGTCTTTTTTTTTTTCAGGATAGTGGATCTACGTTTAAAATTAGTTTTACTTTTGAGCCAAATAAGGGGGTCTTGTGTGATTTTCTGCTGTCATCGGAGTGGTGATGGCATGAATAATTCATTCTCGAGAGTTCATTCATCATTAATCTTTCGCGAGTCTCATTCAAATGAATGGCTATTCACTTTTCTTCCACTCCCAGCCGGCTGTCTCACGACATTCACTGACATTCACTGATATAGTAAATGTCAGTGAATTCTCCAAATCATTGTTTTCTCCAAAACGCCAGTGTGGCCAGAGAGGAAATCGGCAAATTGCCCAAAACAACGACTCAATAAGCAACGATAACGATTGGTGCGTTGCAGGAGACCATCTTTTTATTCCACATTCCAATCGTCCCATCTGACTTTTCGTTTCAGTTTAAACACCTACATTTTTCTGTTCGCGTTAGTTTCCCCATGAATACCTAATCGGGTGTTTCGTTAAAAGTTGTTGGACTCACCTTTCAAAACCCATGCTTTTTCCATGGCCAACTCTCCGTTGGTTTCTCCAGAGTTAGCAAAATTTAAAACCTCCTTTCCTTGGCTCCAAATGGAAGAACACTTAACGTTCGTCATCGAGAGGCTCTTTAACCCTTTGACGACCATGACCACAAATTCTTGTATCATTCTAAATACAATAACGTCCGAAACTGCCTGTTGTTTCACGTCTTCGTTTAATAACGACAATAGTGACCGAAGGTGGTTCCTGCTGATCCCTCACAGGTCGAGAAAATCTGATATCGGGGGAAAACGCTGCTTACCTTTACGCCCCTTAGTGGAAAATCTATGCTTTACTTGAAAACGAAGACGGTACCCAAACTAGTCTTCGATACAAATGTCATCGAAAGGAAAAATAATTTTTTCAGTCAGATATTTAAAAGCAAATACGAGGATCATTTCAAAAGATTTGCGCACTGTGGGTTATCTCTTAAAAAGCGAATTTATTTCACAACATACCTTTACAGGCCTTCGATGTTTTTTTCATGACAGAGGACTAACGTTTGTGCAAGACTTGTATTCCAGTCAGAACACCTCCATTGCTGAGGCGTCGGATTACTCGGGTCACCTCAATCGTATTGAATCGCTTCATGCTGAGTGGCTTCTTCAGTTTTGGGAACACGTCATTGTCTGGTGGGCTGATGCCAGGACTGTACGGGGCGTAGGGGAAGCAATGCCCATCCATACTTTTCCAGAATGTCTCTTACTGTACGGGGGCAACATGTAGCTTATGTCGTGCAAAATGATGACACCAACTTCGAGCATGTTGGGCCTTTGGCAAATATTTGGTCGCAAAACATTTTGCAGAAACCTTGTGTACTATTCCGCTGATACAATGATCCCCTCGGGCACTCTCTGTCTGTTGCTATCACTCCAACCTTGTCATAGGCCATAATCCTCATCAGCTTAACCTTCGATTATTGACAGCGGAATTATTTCTGTCGAGGCTATTCTGAATGTTTCCACTGAACGGACTGAGTCTTCAGTTCTGGTTCAAAATCTCCTATCTAGGTTTCGTCTATAGCTACACTCTGCCCCAAAACTGCTCACCTTCTGTCTCGTACAGCTGAAGCAACGCTACTGCGATCCCTATGCGAACTGCTTGCTGCTCTTCACTCAAATTATGCGGAACCCATTTGGCAGCCATTTTTCTCTTCGGTAATTTTTGTTAGGATTCTGAAAACCGAAGCGGTAGACATGTTTGCTTCATATGGAATTTCCGCACATGTTTTCCATCTATCTTCTTTGTATCTGATGGCCGGCAGCTTCTTGCGTCGTCTTCGATGCTTTCCAGACCTTGGCAGATACGAAAAGCGCACAACGACACTGTGCTCCGATCCACTGCACTAACCCACAAGCTTCACACAAAGTTTTGCGAGGAAAATTCCCCTCCGAAATTCATAAAGTTTTCATTTTAATGTAGGACCGCTGGTTGCTACGACCTGACTACTGGTAGATCTGACCTGACTCACATTTTTCCTCCATTTCTAGGCAGAACATTTCGAAAGAGGAAAAAAATTGGCCATCAAACCTAGACACAACTTTGAATACTGAAGTCTGACTCACAACTGGTGCAACGATTGGAGAGATTGCATCATCCTACTGGCAGTGCCTGCGCAGTGTGCAAAATTTTGTTTGAATCTAATACGTCCTGCATTTACGACCTCTTGCAGCGAAGCTGTGCATCGGGAAAAAGCTTAAATGCAAGGATCATTTTCACATTTCAAGCTTACCAACGCAGAAAGAATTTTACAGATCGGAATAACAGTTTAAGAGATATTGTATTCACCGACAGACGGACGGACAAAGCGTTAATATAAGCACGACCATTTTTACGCTTTCCAACCGTAGGATGAAGAAGCGTATATGGCCGCCCCGGTGGCGCAGTGGTCTAAGGCGTTGGCCTCTGATCATTCGTCCGTAAGGGGTCCGGGTTCGAATCCCGGTCAGGCATGGATGTTGTGTTTGTCTTACGGCACTGGCTCTCTCCCTTCCCTGGAACCAGTGACCCTAAATTAGGGACGGGCGACTGCTTATAGCCCATTGAGTTGCTTCTTACGGTGGTCGTTAAACCTCCAATCAAAAAAAAAAAAAAAAAAAAAAAAAAAAAAAAGAAGCGTATATGCTCCAGCTTTGCCCGTCAGCACGATAACTGGAGTACAAATTCTGGCGATTTCTATGAAATTTTAGTATGTGGTAAGCGACCACATAGGAACGAACCCTACTGAAAATGGACGAAATGGGGTCAAAGGTCAGGAGATAGGAGCGGGATCCATTCCATTGCTCTTATGCGTCATAACTTGCGTAAAAATAGTTCGATTTCAATGAAATGTCAGTATGTGGTAGGAGACCACATGGGAATAAATCCTGTTGAAAATGAACGAAATGGGGTCAAAGGTCAGAACATAGGAGTGGGATCCATTCCATTGCCCTTATGCGTCATAACTTGCGTAAAAATCCTTCGATTTCTATTAAAGTTTAGTATGTGGTAGGGGACCACTTGGCAATGAATCCTATTTAAAATGGGAGAATTGGTGTCAAAGGTCGGGACATAGGAGTGGGATCCATTCCATTGCCCTTATGCATCATCATAACTTACGTAAAAGTGCTTCGATTGCTACAAAACTTTATCATGTTGTTACGGAAATATACCGAACCGGTTCTATTGAATATAATCGAAATGGGGTCAAAGGGGGCACAGGAGCGAGATTTATTCCACAGCTATTATCCTCATAACTTGAGTAATAACTTGAATAATGATTTCTGATATGTTGGAAATCGTATCATAATCAAGGCATTTGCATGATTTTACTAACTTGTTTAAGAAAATACGTGCTAAAAAAGAAAAAAATATATTAGTGCAAGTTTATGTTGGGGGAAGTGGGGAGATCGATTTGAAAAAATAAATTGAGTCTATAATGCAAGTCGAGTACTTGCAATGTTACATGGAAAAGGTAGACTTAGAACCTTTAGAACATGAGCTGCCATTAGAGAGATACAGAGCGATGCTACAATGTGTCTTGAGGCACTGGAGTTTTTTGTGTATGTGGGAATAAACAAAATGGCGCACGCAGCCTTTAAATGCAACCGACTCTCTCACGTGGCTTTTAATAAAGTCAGTTTCATCAGAAAAGAAAAATCTTTCCATTAATTACGGCATTTAATGTTCTTTGTTCCAGAGGATTATTTTTATCCTGAATATCCTTAGTAGAATATCGCGCGCGGTCTTTGCTGATTAGTTTTCAATTATTCATTCGGCTTTTCTCTGCGTACTATTTTACTTCGGTGGAAAGTAAATAGCGAGGTCTGTTTAAGCATGATTTGATTCGAAACCGCTCTTTAGTTTTCAGCGAAATGCGTCGTTATGGGACGAAAACCAAAAGCTGAAACAAGGAGTGAGAAGGATTAACATTATACCTCAATGGAAGAACTGTACAAATAAAGATTAAGTAACTGTCCCAGTAACTGACACGAGGCAATTAGTGCGCTCTGTATTGATCAGGAGTTCTGTTCCTATAGCGTTATGTAGGGACGACAGTGAAGGAAAGAAGAGGAAGGGAATAATTCTCAATCTTCGCGTCTTATATGCGATCAATGACTGGATAAATTTAAGATGTCCTTTTATGATATAGTTTCTAAAAAAATGGAAGTGAAGCAGAAAGAATCATCGATTACGTTTCCAGAGATTTTGAAACCATATCGCGGTACAAATGAAGATATCGAAATTAAATTCTTCGTCTGTTTGGCAACGTCTGTAATATGAATAATAAATTCACACACAGCACAGTTGTAATATAAAACTTATTTACAATGAATATGCGACTTACCCCTTCATATCGATGGACAGCCGAAATTTTAGATTGGATTCCAAGGGACAGGAAAAGACCCAGTAAAAGACCACATGGGAGATGGGTGGATGCAATTCGAATTTATGCGGGAGTGACATGGAGGAGACTGGCACAAGACAGACCGTCATGGAGGAAACTTGGGGAGACCTTCGTCCAGCAGTGGATTGATAATGGTTGATGATGATGATGATACAGGGTGTCCATAAAGACTTTTCCACATTACAAAAAATAATATAAAAATGTATTAACAGGTACAAAAAAGGGATTGCACAACAATGATGGTGCACATGAAAAGTCTTTTTCCAGTGTCAGTACACTTCCACATGGGCTCCATTTGTGGCCCGGAGCACATGTAAGCGATATTCGATATCATGCCATGTTTTGTTTAACATCTCAGCAGAGACAGAACCAATTGTTGGAATCGCAGCCTCTCAGCGATAAAAGAATAAAAAACGCAGATCGTCAGACAGGATTTTTACAGAGCTCCAAATGAATTGCCACAAACCGGCGCAGCTCCGATCTTCAATTACCTTGAAACGCCACGTGCGGGTGCCTATCTCTCTCTCTCTCTCTCTTGATCTCTGAATTAAGCGCGGTGGAAAGGAGAACTCCCTTCTTCTTCTGTGTGCTGTCGTCTTTGCTTGTGCGCGGTTGTATGTTCAAGAATTTCTGCGTGTGTGTGTTTACTAAATAGAACTTCTCTTTTAATATAGGAAGTAAACTATTACTCTAGATGTTCCTAATCTGTAAACTCTGGTACGCTTCATGATTTTTAGAGTGTGTCCTTAGTGTTATGAACGTATTCATTTGTACACCTACAAAGTGATTGTGTGTGCGCGACTAAAGTGATCTTTTTTCAGCAAACATGGCGTCAGTTGGCGTATGTACGAAATATCCTTTGTTACGGTAATGGAGAGTTTACGTGTCGACGTATTACACCTAAAATGGATATCTACGTATCATCATTTGTGTTATATTTAAATACCTTTTTTGCATACAACTTAGGTCTGTAAACGAATTTTTTATTGCTAGCGTGAAGTACTCTATTCTATTTTTATTGCTAAGCTCTTGTTCTTCTGCCACGAATGGAGGCTAGCAAAAAACACATTTCTATTCTACTGCGTGCCGAGTAATTGGGGTGTTGATATTATCTTTTTAACTTCGCATCCAATCTTTGGTGATTTATATACCCCCCCCTCCGGCCAAAGCACGAATGACGTCCGTTATTCTGCTCTTCAACGTTTCGACATCAGGAACACTGCTAGAGTAAACTTGATCTTTAACATAACCCCACAGGAAAACGTCTAGAGGGGTTATGTCGGGCGATCGAGGTGGACATGTCATGGGACAGTCGTGGCCAATCCATCGGTCCGGAAATGAGGCATTCACGAACTCACAAACGATTATTGACCAATGTGGTGGATGGAACACTATCTTGTTCGAAAATAACCGAAGGTTGGAGTGCATGCAACTGATTTGCTACAAAAAGTTCTAGCATGTCTAGGTACACGTTACATGTTACCGTTAGATCTGTAAAACAAAGGCATTTAATCTAAATGTGATTTGCGACCCCGTTGCCGAGCGGTATACGAACCTCAATACCCTACGTCGACCCCGGTCATCATTGGCAGTGGCGTGTGGTCGGTCACACCTTGCTCTCTGGGCGCGGGTACGTCTGTCGGTGGCATACTCGTAATACACTTTTGATACGGTTGCCCTGTTGAACTCTAGGGTTCTTACCACTTGGGCGATAGAATGACCCATCGATCGTGCGCCGACAATGCGCCCACGATCAAAATCGCTCAGATCACCACGTTTACCTACAGCCACCAATTGCGGTACACTGTTGGGAAGCCCGGGTCTCTACCTGATTATCAACAGCGTTTGGTTTGGGTCTGCTCCACTCTGCTCAGGGGACTCCCATATTAAATGTCCATCACCTCTATGTCTAATGTTTTGCTTACTGAGTATATATATACACGGAAGTACTGGTACATCAGTCTAATACTTTGTAGGTCCCCTACAGGAGCGCTGAACTGCATAAATACGACGGGGCATGGACTCCATTAGCTTCTGGAAATATGCTGTAGGCAATGCACACCATACTTTCTGCAGAGCGTTCCACAATTCGGGTGTATTCCGAGGTCTCGGGTTCCTGTGTTCGATAGCACGTTGCATGGCATCCCAAATGTGTTCCATCACGTTCAGATCTGGGGACATGGGTGGGAATATTGCAACACCCCAAACTCATATGAATGCTCCTCTAACCATAAAGTGACACTTGTGTGGCGGTGCATTATCCTGTTGAAACAGGACCAACCCATCAGCATGAATGCAGGACATGAACGGGTGTATCTCATCAGAAAGGATGCGCACATAGCGTTGGCCAGTCACAGAGATTTTTAGACGTACCAGGGTCCCAGTGAAGTCCAGCTAAACACACCCCATACCATTACGGACCCCCCAACAGTCAGTACAGTTCCCTGCTGACAGGCGGGATGCATGGCTTTATTGGTTTTGCGCCACAAACGAATCCTTCCATCTGCCCCCTACAGTTGGAAACGCGACTCGTCAGACCAGGCTACTTGTTTTCAGTCATCAAGTGTCCAGTGGCTGTGTTGCCGTGCACAAGCGAGGCCGCATAGCCCTGTGTCGTGCACCCATCAACGGGACTCGAGTTGGGCGTCGAATCCCATAGCCCATATCGTGCAGGGTACGTTGCACAGACCGGACGCTGATGCTTGTTGAGGCTCCAGCATTGAATTCTGATGATACCTGCGAGAGAGTTGCACGCCTATCTCGTGAACCGATTCTTGACAGCCGACGATGTTCACGTTCACCCAATGTCTTTTTACGGCCACACTAGTATCGTAGGTTGGAGGTTTTGCCGGAATTCTTGTAGTCACGGTACACCTTTGCAATGGTCGTCCGTGAAAATCCGAACTTCGTTTCTACCTCCGAAATACTATTGCCCATTTCACGAGCGCCAACTATGACACCGCGTTGAAAATCGCTTAAATTGTTATTACTTGTCATTCTCATGCCCAAAACAGCTCTGACAGCTGGCAAGGATGTCTATCGTTTTATATACGCACTGGCGGACGCAACCGAGTACGCGCATATGTGACGTTGCTATGTTTTTTGCATAAGCTTGTCTGTACCAGTTTTTCAGGCACTGCAGTGTGTACACACTGCTGGCCAACAAAAATGCAACACCAAGAAGGACACGAGATAGCAAAGCGAGATTTACTGGACATGTAACAATAGATACAAAGACGAAACGATTGAGCTTACAGGCCCTTGCGACTTGCGGAACACACAGACATCAATAGTTCGTGTGGCCCCCATGGCTGGCAATAACGGCCGCTGCATGCCGCGGTAACGAACGAAAGAGGCTTTGGATGTGGGATTGGGGTATGTCGGTCCAGGTTGCTTCGACACGTTGCCACAGTTCATCAGGCGTAGCCACGGGTGGTGCTTGCCGAGCCACTCGGTTGCCAATCAGCGAAAAGACGTGTTCGGTGGGCGACATAGCGGGAGAACAGGTGAGCCGTGAAGAATTGTTGCACGATGCGTGCCACGTGCGGGCGCGCATTGTCCTGTTGAAACGTTGCCGCTGGCAGGTCCAGCAGGTAAGGGAGGACTACAGGCTCCAAAACGTCCGATATGTGGAGATGGCTGTTGGGTGTGCCGGCGATGCGTACCAGAGGTGTGCCTGTGCCATATCCAATTGCGCGCCAAACCATAACGCCAGGCGACGGACCGGTATGGCGATGTATAACGCATGCGTCATACAGTCTCTCGCCGCGGTGCCGACACACGCTGATCCGAACATCGTGGTGTTTCAGGCAGAAGCGGGATTCGTCGGAGAAGACAATGTCGTCCGATTCGGTAGTATAGGTTCAACGGCCCACTGTCACCGTATTCGCCGGTGGTGTAACGACAATAGTAATCGAAGCAATATGCACAGTGCGTCAAGTCCCCACTCCAGTAGAAGACGTCCAACGGTACGTGCTGACAGATGTTCTTGCGTAACACACCCTAATTCCTGCGCTAACGTTCGTGATGTGGCGATGTTAGACGTCAATGCCCGCCCCACAACATGCCGGTCTTTTTGTTCGGTGCAGTGCCGCGGCTGCTGCAATCGCTTACGTCTGTCCGTCTGTCCGTCCGTCCCTCCTGCACCCACCGAATCCATACTCGCCTCACTGTGTCTGAATGTTGTCCCACACGGGCGCCGATGTCCCGGTACGATAAACCGCTGACGCGATAAGCCCCTATTGGTCCACTGTCAAACTCCGAAACATTCTGAAATGACTGCCGGATTCTGCGACGAGGCATTAAGAAGCTTGCCACGCACAGGCCCGGCTGCACAACACACTTCTACTACTTACCCTCCGCCTTCTGTGCACCCTTCTTATAATGCTTCTCTGTGGCGTGCCGGGCACACATGATTTGCATATGTCCTGCCATGCTAATCGTTTGCGTGTCCTCTCGCGGGCGACGCATGCTGCGAATTTCAGGCCAATCGAATGCCTCCTTCTTGGGGTTATATTTGGGTGTCCAGCAGTGTATATATAGAGACACTATGTTTCCCAAACTCTTTAATTCTACAAAGGAAAATGTCTTTCAATCACTGAACTGGAAAAACAAAGGGATAAATATTAACGGAGATTACCTAATTCACCTTCGTTCTGCTGACGACGTAGTCATTTTTGCAACTACCCTATCAGAGCTGCAGAGTATGACCCAGAAACTTGCTGACAAGAGTAAATATGTGGGATTAAAAATGAACTTTCAGAAGACAAAAGTGGTGTACAATGCTTTTTCAAAAAATAATGATTTATCGATTGATGGGGAAATGCTGGAGATAACCAATACCTACATTTATCTTGCACAGCAGATATCAAGTGAGGGTCACATTGATAAAGAAATTAATCGGCGTATAAAACTCGCCTGGAGAGCTTTTGGAAAAAACAGTATAATTTTCAAGAGCGTTTTTTTTAAGACATAATGGTATTGATCAAAAGAAAAGTGTTTGATCAATGACATTATGTCTTAAAAGAAAGGTGTTTGATCATTGCATCCTTCCAGTGCTTACATATGGTGCAGAGACGTTGACCTTAACTAAAAGAGGCATACAAAGACTGCAGACAATTCAAAGCGGCATGGAGAGATGCATGCTTGGTGTAACCAGGAGAGATACGAAGAGGAACTTTTGGATCCGAAAAATGACAAGAGTGGAAGACATCGTGATCAGGGAAAAATCCCTGAAATGGCAATTGGCTGAACATATTGCCAGAAGGACAGGCCATCGATGGAAAGCTGAAATTTTAGACCGGATTCCAAGGGACAGGAAAAGACCCAGCTGAAGACCACATGTGAGATGGGTGGATGAAATTCGAAAGTATGCGGGAGTAACATGGAGGAGAGTGGCACAAGACAGACCGTTGTGGAAGAAACTTGGGGAGACCTTCTTCCAGCAGTGGATTGATAATGGTTGACAATGATGATATATATATATATATAATTATCATCATCATTGTCAACCATTGACAATGACGGTATATATATATATATATAGGGATGTAAGGTCAGGTGATGCGTAACATCACAGCCTCTCCTTGACAAATGTCCACCACGCCTTCTCGTGGTGCATCCTGTTCCCACTAGAGGGGCTCTGACGACCGCCAATGGCAGTATAACTGTACCATCGGGATTAGAGGAAATGCTATCCCACTCTCACCAACTCGCTTGGCCAGCGTGGTGAGTTATGGCCAAACCCCTCCAAAATGACTCCACAACTAAAATCTTGGCCGTCAGTCTCCGGCAGCTGGAATGTACCTGGCCAAGGCAGCGGCCAGTGCAACATGAAGGCAGAGGGTATTAAGAATCCCCGGAGGACCGGACTAGGCTGCCATCTGATGCTGACCTTGGCTACGTATAATGGACGCTCCCTATCTTCTGATTTAAGGCTTCTTGAATTGCAAGAGGAACTACAAAGGATCAAGTGGGACATCGTCGGGCTGAGTGAGGTAAGGAGAAAAGGAGAAGATTTCATTGAACTGAAAAGTGGACATCTCTTCCACTGTCGTGGGACTGATACTGGCAGAACTAGTGGTGTTGGATTTATAATAAACAAGAAACTGAAGGATAAAGTTTTAGAAGTTGAAAGTTCCTCTGACAGAGCTGCACGACTCGTTATCCAGATCTCGAGAAGATACAAGGCTCGGGTTATTCAAACTTACGCACCCACCAAGAGACATCCTGAAGAAGAAATTGAAGAATTTTATGTGGAAATTCGTCATCTAAATAATAAAGGTAAGCAGCACTTGAAGATCATTATGGAAGATATCAATGCAAAAATAGGGCAACCACAACAGAATGAAACTTCAGTAGGTAAATTCGGTCACGGCAACAGAAACCAGCGTGGAAATACTCTCGTAGAGTTTGCAGAGGCAGAAGGGTTTTTCATCTTGAACTCCTTTTTCAAGAAAAAGCCACACAAGAAATGGACATGGAGACATTTAAATGGGACAACAAGTGAAATTGATTTTATTATGTGTAACAAAAAATTCGTGAATAGAAGACTGCAGTGTGCTAAACAAGTTCAACACAGGTAGTGACCATAGATTGGTGAGATGTAAGATGCACCTCAACACTAAACTCGAACGTGGCAAGCTCATAAGACAAACAAAATACACTGACGGAAAAAAAAAATCCCAACACCAAGAAGGGGTTGTGTGTGTTTTTTTTTTTTTTTTTGTTGGAGGTTTAACGACCACCGTGAGCAACTCAATGGGCTATAAGCAGTCGCCCGTTCCTAATTTAAGGTCACTGGTTCCAGGGAAAGGAGAGAGAGCAAGTGCCGTAAGACAAACACAACATCCATGCCTCACCGGGATTCGAACCCGGACCCCGTTCGGAAGAATGATCAGAGGCCATCGCTTAGAGCACTGCGCCACCGGAGCGGCAGGGGTTGTGTTAGATAAACGACAGTTGGTAGGCGGTGAGAGTACATCTGTAAGATGACGTCTATGCAAATTTCGCGCTCGGCGCATACGTGTGGCGCTAGTAGCGCCCCTCGGAACATGCAAAGCAGGTTTGCTGTAAATACGCGCTGTAACGTTCGTGAGCGTTAGTTATCGTTGAGATTCGACGTAGTGTGTTGATGTTAGTCAAGAATGCTTTTAAGAAGACAAGAAGCCATTATCAACAGCTCACGGAGTTTGAACGAAGTCGTGTAATAGGGCTACGAGAAGTTGGATTTCCGTTCCGCAATATTGCAGAACGACTTGACAGGAATGTAGCCACTGTGCATGATTGTTGGCAGCGGTGGTCAAGGGAAAGTACTGACTCAAAAAGACCGGGTTCCGGCCAGCCACGTGGCACAACTGAGAAGGAAGACCGCCGTGTACGGCGTATGGCCGTGGCGCATCGTACCGCGTCTGCGGCAGCAATTCGAGCAGCAGTTGCCACCACAGTGACACAACGAACTGTTACAAATCGATTACTTGAAGGACAGCTCCGAGCCAGACGCCCTGTAGCGTCAGTGGTGTCAAGCTAGAGCTCATTGCAGGACTGAGTGGAGATCTGTTGTATTTTCTGATGAAAGCCGGTTCTGCCTGGGTGCCAGTGATGGCCGCGTGTTGGTTAGAAGGAGGCCAGGTGAGCGCCTGCAACCAACCTGTCTGCGGCCAAGACACACTGGACTTACACCTGGTGTTATGGTCTGGGGAGCAATTTCCTATGACAGCAGGAGCACTTTCGTGGTTATCCCACGCACCCTGACGGTACAGTTGTAAGTCGGTCTGGTGATTCAACCTGTTGTGCTACCATTCATGAACAGCATTCCAGGGGGTGTTTTCCAACAGGATGACGCTCACCTGCATACCGCCGTTGTAACCCAACATGCTCTACAGAGTGTCGACATGTTGCCGTGGCCTGCTAGATCACCAGATCTTTCACCAATCGAGCACGTATGGGACATCATTGAACGACAACTCCAGCGTCACCCCCAACCAGCATTAACCGTCCCTGTATTGACCGACCAAGTGCGAAAAGCATGGAACTCCATCCCACAAACTGACATCCAGCACCTGTACGCCACAATGCATGAACGTTTGCGTGCTTGCATTACACATTCTGGCGGTTACACCGGTTATGAATGTACCAGCAATTCACATTTAAAATGGCTCTTCTCGCGCTTACATTGAGCTGTGATCTTGAAACCTTAATCGATTAAATATGTTACCTATACAAATGTATTGCCGCCATTTCATTCCTCTACAACTATTTTTTCGTGGTGTTAGGATTTTTTTCCGTCAGTGTATATTGACATAACCAACCTTCAAAAACACCATAATACCTTCAAGTTGGAACTTAACATTAGATTCTCTGCTTTAGAAGGCCTAACATCGGAAGAAGAAGTAGTGGATATTTCTGAAGTTAACAGAAAAGTAACCAAAGCTCTTGTGGAAACAGCAACAAAATTAGCTGGGTCTAAGAACAAGTTGCATGTGAACAAATTATCAGGAAAAACCAAAATGTTGATGCAAAAAAGAAGAGAGATGAGGACAACTAAAGAAGATGTGACTTCTAAAGTGGAATATATAGAGCTATGCAAGACAGTACAAAAAAGTATCACTGAAGACGTAAGGAAATTTAACTGTGAACTAGTGAGAAAAGCAATTGAAAACAACCAAAGCTTAAAGTTAGCAAAGGGACATCTCAGTAAGGGAAGAAAACAGATTTATGGCACTGAGAAAAGAAGATGGTTCTGTAACAAGAAATAGAGGCGAAATTTTGACAAGAGTGAAAGATTTCTACTCCAAATTATATGAAAGTGATGATACATGTACTCCAGACATCATGTAAGGTACCAGTACAAGAGTCCTTCCGGTCCTCCCAGCAGAAGTTACACATGCAATCAAGAACATGAAGCGGGGAAAAGCTCCGGGAGAAGATGGAATTACTGCAGACATCATACAAGAAGCAAGTGGAGAAATCGAAACAGTACTCGCCCAAATTTTCACTCGATGCCTTAATGAAGGAAAGATTCCTGAGGATTGGAACACCGCTACAATGATCCTGCTACATAAGAAAGGTGACATTGAAACTACAGACCTATCAGCCTCCTATCAGTAGTTTATAAAATCTTCACTAAAGTTCTTTCACACCGCTTGAAGGTAACACTGGACATGGCTCAACCGAGAGAACAAGCTGGATTTAGGAGTGGCTACAGCACAATAGATCATATCCATGTGCTGAGAAAACTAATTGAAAGAGCGAGGGAATATGAACTTCCATTGTGCATGGCTTTTATCGATTATGAAAAAGCCTTTGATTCGGTTAAACCATCAGCAGTTACAATGGCTTTGAAATCCTGCGGTATTGAAGATGCATACATCAATATTATGAATAAAATCTATCAAAATGCAAGTGCAAAGATTCAGCTGTTTGAAAATACAACACACATAAAAATTGGAAAAGGAGTGAGACAAGGTGACACCATATCTCCGAAGCTCTTTAATGCTACATTGGAAAATGTCTTTCAATCACTGAACTGGGAAAACAAAGGGATAAAGATTAATGGAGATTATCTAACCCACCTTCGTTTTGCTGATGACGTAGTCATTTTTGCAACTACCCCATCAGGGCTGCAGAGTACGATCCAGGAACTTGCTGACAAGAGTAAAGAAGTGGGATTAAAAATGAACTTTCAGAACACAAAAGTGATGTTCAATGCTTTTGCAAGAAATGAAGATTTATCGATTGATGGAGAAAAGCTGGAGATAACAGACACGTACGTCTATCTTGGACAGCAGATATCAAGTGAGGGTCACATTGATGAAGATATTAATCGGCGTACAAAACTTGCCTGGAGAGCTTTTGGAAGAAACAGCATAATTTTCAAAAGCAATACGCCATTATGTCTTGAAAGAAAAGTGTTTGATTATGTCTTAAAAGAAAAGTGTTTGATCAATGCATCCTTCCAGTGCTTACATATGGTGCCGAAACGTGGACCTTAACTAAAAGAGAAATACAAAGGCTGCAGACAACTCAAAGATTCATGGAGAGGTGCATGCTTGGTGTAACCAGAAGAGATAAGAAGAGGAACTCGTGGATCCAAAAAATGACAAGAGCAGAATACATCCTGATCGGAGTAAAATTCCTGAAAAGGAAATGGGCTGGACATACTGCCAGAAGGACAGACCATTGATGGACAGCCGAAATTTTAGATTGGATTCCAAGGAACAGGAAAATACCCAAAAGAAGACCACATGGGACATGGGTGGATGAAATTCGAAAGTATGCGGGAGTGACATGGAGGAGACTGGCACAAGACAGACCGTTGTGGAGGAAACTTGGGGAGACCTTCGTCCAGCAGTGGATTGATAATGGTTGGCAATGATGATGATGATGATATATATATATATATAAATCAAATTCTGTACACCTTCAACCAAGAACCTCCCGAAGAAATCCCTTCATCCCACTAAAGTAACACACCCAAACTAAAACTGAAACTCTCACAATTCACATACAAGAATAATAAATATATGTATATATATACAAGCGGGATGTAAGGTCAGGTGATGCGTAACATCACTGCCTCTCCTTGACAAATGTCAACCCCGCCTTCTCGTGGTGCATCCTGTTCCCACTAAAGGGGCTCTGACGACCGCCAATAGTGGTATAACTATACCATCGGGATTAGAGGAAATTCTATCCCACACTCACTAACCCGCTTGGCCAGCGTGGTGAGTTATGGCCAAACCCCTCCAAAATGATTCCACAACTTAAATCTTGGCCCTCAGTCTCCGGCAGCTGGAATGTACCTGGCCAAGGCAGCGGCCAGTGCGACATGAAGGCAGAGGGTGCTAAGAATCCCCGGAGGATCGGACTAGGCTGCATCTGATGCTGACCTTGGCTACGTACAATGGACGCTCCCTATCTTCTGATTCAAGGCTTCTTGAATTGGAAGAGGAACTACAAAGGATCAAGTGGGACATCGTTGGGCTAAGTAAGGTAAGGAGAAAAGGAGAAGATCTCATCGAACTGAAAAGTGGACATCTCTTCTACTATCGTGGGACAGATACTGGCAGAACTAGTGGTGTTTGATTTATAATAAACAAGAAACTGAAGGATAAAGTGGTAGAAGTTGAAAGTTCCTCTGACAGAGCTGCACGACTCGTTATCCAACTCTCGAGAAGATACCAGGCTCAGATTATTCAAACTTATGCACCCACCACAAGTCATCCTGAAGAAGAAATTGAAGAATTTTATGAGGAAATTTGTCATCTAAATAATAAAGGTAAGCAGCACTTGAAAATAATTATGGGAGATTTCAATGCAAAAATAGGGCAACGGCAACAGAATGAAACTTCAGTAGGTAAATTCGGTCACGGCAACAGAAACCAGCGTGGAAATACTCTCGTTGAGTTTGCAGAGGCAGAAGGGTTTTTCATCTTGAACTCCTTCTTCAAGAAAAAGCCACACAGGAAATGGACATGGAGACATCCAAATGGGACGACAAGTGAAATTGATTTTATTATGTGTAACAAAAAATTCGTCATAGAAGACTGCAGTGTGCTAAACAAGTTCAACACAGGTAGTGACCATAGATTGGTGAGATGTAAGATGCACCTCAACACTAAACTTGAACGTGGCAAGCTCATAAGACAAACAAAATGTATTGACATAACCAACCTTAAAAAACACCATAATACCTTCAAGTTGGAACTGAATAACAGGTTCTCTGCTTTAGAAGGCCTAACATCGGAAGAAGTGGACATCTCTGAAGTTAACAGAAAAGTAACCAAAGCTCTTATGGAAACAGCAACAAAATTAGCTGGGTCTAAGAACAAGTTGCATGTAAATAAATTATCAGGAAAAACGAAAATGTTGATGCAAAAAAGAAGAGAGATGAGGACAACTAAAGAAGATGTGACTTCCAAAGTGGAATATATAGAGCTATGCAAGACAGTACGAAAAAGTATCACTGAAGACGTAAGAAAATCCAACTGTGAATTAGTGAGGAAAGCAATTGAAAACAACCAAAGCCTAAAGATAGCAAAGGGACATCTCAGTAAGGGAAGAAAACAGATTATGGCACTGAGAAAAGAAGATGGTTCTGTAACAAGAAATAGAGGCGAAATTTTGACAAGAGTGAAAGATTTCTACTCCAAATTATATGAAAGGAATGATACATGCACTCCAGACATCATGAAAGATACCAGTACCAGAGTTCCTCCAGTTCTTCCAGCAGAAGTTGCACATGCAATCAAGAACATGAAGCGGGGAAAAGCTCCAGTAGAAGATGGAATTACTGTAGACATCATACAAGAAGCAAGTGGAGAAATCGAAACAGTACTCGCCCAAATCTTCACTCGATGCCTTAATGAAGGAAAGATTCCTGAGGATTGGAACACCGCTACAATGATCCTGCTACATAAGAAAGGTGACATTGAGGATCTCAGGAACTACAGACCTATCAGCCTCCTATCAGTAGTTTATAAAATCTTCACTAAAGTTCTTTCACACCGCTTGAAGGTAACACTGGACATGGCTCAACCGAGAGAACAAGCTGGATTCAGGAGTGGCTACAGCACAATAGATCATATTCACGTATTGAGAGAACTAATTGAAAGAGCGAGGGAATATGAACTTCCATTGTGCATGGCTTTTATCGATTATGAAAAGGCCTTTGATTCGGTTAAACCATCAGCAGTTACAATGGCTTTGAAATCCTGCGGTATTGAAGATGCATACATCAATATTATGAATAAAATCTATCAAAATGCAAGTGCAAAGATTCAGCTGTTTGAAAATACAACACACATAAAAATTGGAAAAGGAGTGAGACAAGGTGACACCATATCTCCGAAGCTCTTTAATGCCACATTGGAGGGTGTTTTTCAGTCGCTGAGCTGGGAAAACAAGGGGATAAAGATTAATGGAGATTATCTAACCCACCTTCGTTTTGCTGATGACGTAGTCATTTTTGCAACTACCCCATCAGAGCTGCAGAGTATGATCCAGGAACTTGCTGACAAGAGTAAAGAAGTGGGATTAAAAATGAACTTTCAGAAGACAAAAGTGATGTTCAATGCTTTTACAAGAAATGAAGATTTATCGATTGATGGAGAAAAGCTGGAGATAACAGACACGTACGTTTATCTTGGACAGCAGATATCAAGTGAGGGTCACATTGATGAAGAAATTAATCGGCGTACAAAACTTGCCTGGAGAGCGTTTGGAAGAAACAGCATAATTTTCAAGAGCAATATGCCATTATGTCTTAAAAGAAAAGTATTTGATCAATGCATCCTTCCAGTGCTTACGTATGGTGCAGAAACGTGGACCTTAACTAAAAGCAACATACAAAGGCTGCAGACAACTCAAAGAATCATGGAGAGGTGCATGCTTGGTGTAACCAGGAGAGATAAGAAGAGGAACACGTGGATCCGAAAAATGACAAGAATGGAAGACATCATGATCAGAGTTAAATCCCTGAAATGGCAATGGGCTGGACATACTGCCAGAAGGACAGATCATCGATGGACAGCAGAAATTTTAGATTGGATTCCAAGGGACAGGAAAAGACCCAGAAGAAGACCACATGGGAGATGGGTGGATGAAATTCGAAAGTATGCAGGGGTGACATGGAGGAGACTGGCACAAGACAGACCGTTGTGGAGGAAACTTGGGGAGACCTTCGTCCAGCAGTGGATTGATAATGGTTGACAATGATGATGATGATGATGATATACAAGCATCATCGTCATTGTCAACCATTATCAATCCACTGCTGGATGAAGGTCTCCCCAAGTTTCTTCCACAATTGTGTGTCTTGAGCCTGTCTCCTACGAGCCACTGCAGAATACTTTCAAATTTAATGCATTTACCTCCCATGGGGTCTTCTTCTGGGTATTTTCGTATCCCTCGGAATCCAGTCTACAACGTTGGTTGTCCATCAGTGGTCCGTTCTTCTGGCAATATGTCTAGCCCATTGCCATTTCAGTGACTTCCCTCCTGGTCATGACGTCGTCCACTCCTGTCCTTTTCGTTATCCACAAGTTCCTCTTCTTATCTTTCCTGGGTACACCAATCATGCATGTATCCATGCTTCCTTGAGTTGTCTGCAGCCTTTGTATGTCTTTTTTAGTTAAGGTCCATGTCTCTGCTCAATGAGAAAGCACTGGCAGGATGCATTGATTAAACACTTTTCCTTTAAGACATAATGGCATATTGCTCTCGAAAATTATGCTGTTTCTTTCAAAAGCTCTCCGGGCAAGTTTCATACACCGATTAATTTATTCATCAATGTGACCCTCACTTGATATCTGCTGCCCAAGATAGATGTAGCTATAGGTTGTCTCAAGCTTTTCTCCATCAATCGACAAATCTTCGTTTTTTGTAAAAGCATTGTACATTACTTTTGTCTTCTGAAAGATCATTTTCAACCCCACTTCTTTAAACTTTTCAACAAGTTCTTGGATCATACTTTTTAGCTCTGATGGAGTAGTTTCAAAAATTACTACATCATCAGCAAAACGAAAGTGAATTAAGCAACGTCCATTAATCTTTATCCCCTTGTTTTCTTAGTTCAAAGATTGAAAGACATTTCGCAATGTGGCACTAAAAAACTTGGGAGATATGTCTTACACTCTTTCCAATTTTTACTTGTGCTGTATCCTCAAATATCCGAACCTCTGCCCCTGCATTTTAATAGATGTAATTAATAATGCTAATGTATGCATCTTCAATACCGCAGGATTTCAAAGCCCTTGTAACTGCTGATGGTTTCACGGAATCGAAAGCCTTTCATAATCATTAAACGTAGTGTTATGGCGTTTTACCCAAACCATAGCTGAATTTTATTGCACAACATATTTCACTTTTTAACGCTGAATCACTCATCTCCATACCTCTATGAAGAATCGCGTACACAGACAAACAAACAAACGCGCGCGGTCTCTCTCACACACACACAGGTAGTGCTACGGGCCGCAGCACCTCGTCGACATAGCGGCGTTCCGTTAATGTGCCCAGAATGCGTACCAACGGTGAGCGGCTGTCGACGGTAGATACTGCGTCACACCATGATTCTACGTAGCCAGGCAGTATGACGCTCCACAATGGCGGTGGGATCCGCCCGTTGGCCACGTCGCTTCTAGCCTTACACTGCGATCATTCGTGGTGAGACAGAATGGCGATCCTTGTCTGAACACCACTCTGTTCCACTCGAAACCACACGCAGCTCTGGAGTGACACCACGCCCAGCGGTGGCGACGATGGCTTGCTGTTAAGGGTAGTCTTCGGAACGGACGGCTGGACAGCAAACCAGACGCAGCCAATCGGGGCGACAATGTCCGCGTCGATATCGGAGCATCCAAGCCTTCCTCGTACTCTCCGCAAAATGTGGCCCGTTGTGGCCTGTATGTTCTCTACGGCATGACGTCGGATTCGACGATCGGTACGCTCGGGCGTCCGTTTCCGTGCTCAGCACTGCATACGACGTTGCACAGATCCTTCCTGGGACCACTGTCTCCGAATGCGACCGCATCACGTTCGTTTCTTTCACAACACGACGCAAGGACCATTCGGCAGCACGAAGGCCTACGATGAATGACACCTCTCGTGAACACATCCGCTTGACGAAATTGCGTACGACGGCATCTTAACGACATTAGCAGCGCTTGTTCATTCAACAGACACGGTCACAGGAGAAGAACTCACTTCTCGCGGCCGTGATGACTTCTCGACTGATGGCTTCACGGGCTAGTATTCTGCTTGAATGCCGCGCGCCGTTTGTGCGATTGGCCTGCAAATGAAATCATTTGCATAACTTGTACGTATGTATGCACTCACCCTGCAATTTACGTATATATATATATATATACACTATCTACCAACAAGTAATTGGACACCTATGATAGCAAAGGAAAACAAAGTTTATTCACCTTCAATAGTTGGTGGAGCCTCCACGAGCGGCGATTACAGCTGCGACCCTCCGGGGCATACTCTCAACCAGGCGTTCTACGACGGCTAGCGGTAATTTCTTCCACTCGGCTTGGAGAAGACAGGTCAGTTCCTTCACCGATTTCGGACGGTAGGGACATCCCTTAATGCGACACTCCAACTCGTCCCAGAGGTGCTCGATAGGGTTAAGGTCCGGGCTCTGCGCAGGTCAGTCCATTCCATTAATCCCATTGCCACCATACCAAGCCATGGTGGACCTCGCAACATGACAGGTGGCATTGTCATCCTGAAAGTAGCATGGGTCCACCCCGTAAAACTGCCGCAACGTAGGAAGCACATGGTCATCCAAAATGGTGCAGTAGGTCTCGGCGTTGAGTCTACCAGGAATTGCGACCCAGGGTCCCGTGCCATACAAGGAGAAACACCCCCATAGCGTAATTCCACCGCCGCCGAACTTCACAGTTGGCACAATGCATTTCGGCAGGAGGCGTTCTCCAGGCAGACGCCAAACCCAGACCCTGCCATCTAAACGGTAGGGGTGAAACGTGATTCGTCGCTCCAGAGAACCTGCTTCCACTGTTCAACGGTCCACTGTCGAAGTTCTTTGCACCACGTTAGCCGAACAGCGCTATTAGACTTGGTGATCAAAGGCTTGTGGGCGGCAGCACATCCATGATAACCGAGCAGATGGTCTACCTTACGGATGATATTCATCGAAAGAACACTCCCGGATGCCTGTTTAAACTCCTCGCGGATGTGGCCCATCGATTTGGTGCGGTTCTTCCGAATTTCTCTGGCCAGCACACGTCGGTCTCTAACTCCCAGTTTTGTGGGTCTGCCGGGTCGGGGCACATTCCGACAAACACCTCTCACCTTCCACTTGCCAATCACGTAGGCCACTGTCGATTTTGAGTACTTCAACTTGCTGGGTATGTCACGTATTGATCGGCCATTTCTGTGATACCCGACGATTACACCTTTCTTGAAATCAGAGAGCTCCGAACTGCGTGGCATCTTGCATGTAACTGGTTGCGTTGTTGTTTCGCACACGATATTTAACGGCGGCGGCCGTGACGTGTATCACGACCGCAGATATCGTCGATTGCAGGGGTGTCCAATTACTTGTTAATAGATAGTGTATAAACTGGTGCTACTGCACTTGCCTTTAAAAGCTATTTTTTGTTTCATTAAGTTTTCAAGTTAAGTGCCTTGGTATATGTCTGGGTTACACTTCCACGAAATGTGAAAATCGTATGACGGATATAAAATTAATGGCGGAAATGAAGAGATTTTCCGGCGACAATCTGATATTAACAATATCTAGTGAAGACTTTCTGCGGCTTAATACAGAGGGAGGATCCTTCTTCATAAACAGTTATTCTGTGCCTGGAGTTAACCTCAAAATGTTAAAAGCAGAAATGAACGTAGCAAGTTATGTTATGGAGAGTAAAAAGGAAGATAACCTCAAATCGATTGATTCAGCAAGTTCATTGAAAGATATAGCAAAAGCTCAAAGTGAACATGTCACAGAAGAACTCAACCCCAATCTTTACAAGATGATGTGCATAGCTTTAACACTACCGTCAAATAGTGCCACATGTGAGCGTACATTTTCAACGATGAGAAGAATCAACAACTGGCTAAGATCAACTATAAATGAAGAAAGGATTTCCGATTTGATGGTTTTATTTTCTGAGAGTGAAATTGTAAAAACTGTAGATTATGACCTCAGAATTGACACTTATTTGATGAAAGAAGGACGAAAAACATTTTAGGATTAAAACAGAGAACAAAAAGCAAATCTTGTTTTGGTAAATTTTTGTAAGTAAGGATTTTATGCTCTAAATAGTTTTATGAGTGATGAAAATGTTTTAATGTAAAACATTATAAGAATACTTAAGTGTTTCATGTACTGTAGTTGTCCTAATTTTTTTTATTAGGCCTAAATAAATGTTATGAAATCTAAACTGATTTAAATTAGCCAGAATTAGGTCCGAAAGAATTACTTTTGTGTATGTTTTTTTCTTAACCCAATAAAAATACTGCACTTTCTTACCAGGGTTTAAATTTCACCTCTGAGATACCCGCTTCCCACAATTCAACTGGCACTCCCAAATTAGACTCCCTAAAACAGCCTATGACTGTGGCAAAGAAACAAAGCTTCCTTTTGGATTTGCTTGCAAATGGGTTTTCCACACCTTTGTTTTACACTAGTGTGCAACATTAATGGATAATATAGAAAGTCGCACTTAAAACGCCGTGCATGAACGGAAATGCAAATATAGTTATACCGGAGAAGAACCCGGGTGCACGTGTGTCTCTTTTAGCGCATAATATGCAGATCAATACCGTGTTAAAATGGCAGTAGAATGGCTTGCTTTTTTTGTCTCACCCCGTATTCTTGCTCGAAGTAAGCTGGACAGTATTACTGTGTTGGAATGAGTTGAAACTGTCTCGCAGGACGATTGGACTGACATTTGGACGATTCACAGCGGTGGCATGTGATCAGTGGAATCATCATCATCATTCATGGGTACAATTCCTGTAGGTGTCTGTTGCTATTTTAAATATGTTGTCCTACTGAAGTCTCTTCGTCGCAGAGTTGGTCAGTTCCTGAAGAGTTTCACCGCACTAGTCGCTAATATCGTCAGCCCACACACGGTGAGAGAGTCCTCTTGCATTTTTTCCGTTCATTAAATCAAACAGCAATGTCTTTATCTTCCTGCCCTTTTTCATTCAGCAGATATGTCCAAAAAGTCTTAGTTTCCTATGTATGATTTTTTGGAACAGGGTCTCTTTTAGTTGCATTCTTCTGTACACTTATTCATTTCTTATTCTCTGGATCCATCCGATTCGTAAGATTTTACGATAGCACTTTATTTCGAAAGCAAGTATCTTTCTCTCTGATTCCTTTGTCAATGTCCAAGTCTCGCATCCATGTAGCATACTGCTGAAGATGAAGACTTGAGAATGCTTAACTTAGTTTACAGGCTAAAAAGCTCTACTCATCCAAATTTTATCCATTGCTTTTAACAGTGTTATAGCCTTTGCAGTTCTAATTGAAATTTATTTGCCGCCCCGGTGGCGCAGTGGTCTAAGCGATGGCCTCTGATCATTCGTTGGAACGGGGTCAGGGTTCGAATCCCGGTGAGGCATGGATGTTGTGTTTGTCTTACGGCACTGGCTCTCTCCCTTCCCTGGAACCAGTGACCCTAAATTAGGGACGGGCTACTGCTTATAGCCCATTGAGTTGCTCACGGTGGTCGTTAAACCTCCAATAAAAAAAAAAAATATTTTTTGCTATTTAAGTCATATGTTATACAGCTTCCGAGATAAGTGAATTTTTCCACATTTCTAAGTTCTGTTCCTTCCAGAATGATCTTTTTCCTGATCTCTTTTGCACAAAATACCATTGTTTTTGTCTTTTCTACGTTCATCTTTAGTCCATATCTTTTACCGTTCTTGTATCATGTGATCCGATTTCATTTCATCTTCTTCCATCAGTACAATGTCATCTGCGAAACACAGATAATTGAATCTTCGTCTTTCAATAGAAATTCCCGTGTCCTAGTACCTGATTTGGTGCAAAATTCTCTCCAGATGTGAGATGAAGATGCTTGGGGCTATTGGATCTCCTTGTCTTCTACCTAGCTCCAAATGCAATTGTTTTTGTCTTTTCAATGTTCAACTGTAATCCATGCCTTTTACCTTTTCTATTCAGTTCTTGTAACATTTGATCCGATTTCGTATTATCTTCCTCAATCAGTAGAATATCATCTGCAAAACACAGATGGTTCAATCTGTAGAATGGAAGCAGCTTAGTCCCAGTCAAAGTGCTCATAGCGTTAAATATGCCACAAAATGTCATTTCAATACCATGGAGGATTCTCCTTAATACATGAAAGGTTTGTCGTCTACAAAGGTAAAACAATTCCAAAATCTACCACTGCTACCGATGACCCCTACGTGGCTCTAACAACAAGAATACATCGCCAGATGACAGACAGGCAATTGTCTCTGAAGCTGGCAGCAGCAACTGGCACGATTATTACTCGATTGATGGTTTACCGAAAGTTGCACGAGAGAGTTCTCTGGAGACCTGTGGATTGTGTGCCTGTAACTTCTTCCTCCAGAGGAGCGCGTTTGAGATGGAGTCTCCAACATTGCCTATGGAACTCAGACAATCGGGCACGCGTGCTTTTAAGGGAAGAGTCACGATACAGCTTAAATACTGATTATCGACGTACTCTCATCTGGTGAGAACCAGGGACTCGCGACAGCCTCTCAGATATCCGTGAAATATCCTGTTTTCTTGTATAAGGGAGCATCACTACGAACAGTCGCACCGATCTGCGTGTCTTTCAAAGTGGCTCAGTGACTGGCCAGGCCGTGTAAATATCACATTTTGGACCCCTATGATACGCTTTTCTGATGATGTTGCCTTAATAGCAGATAATGAAAGGGACTTACAAGTGTAATTTCAAGAATTGAAAAAGATTCTTGAACGTAAATGGAAAATTAATATAAATGTGAAAAACAAACCCGACAAAAGTAATGAAATGCACCAGAGATGGAGAGCAAAAGATTAATATCATATTAAAAGTAAAAAGAACAGCACAAGTTAAGGACTTTATTTACCTTAGTAGCTTTTAACTTCCAATGCAAAATATGGAAAAGATGTGAGAACTAGGATAGCACAAGCATAGAACGCTTTCAATAAGAAAAGAGGACTATTAACATCCGAGTCCTTCTCTCTGGAAACAAAGAAACAAAATTTTAAAACTTTTATATGTGTGGAATGGAGCACTTTACGCATCTGAAACTTGGACCCTGCAAAAAGGAGATAGGGCAGAGTTACAATCATTTGAAAAGTGGTGCTGGAGACGTATGATGAAAATTGCTTGGACAAAAAAAATGGCAAATTTGAGAGTATTGAAAAAAGTTGAGAAAAAACAAAAAATAGTATTGCCTATAGAAAGAAGAAGAGACAGCATGATAGGTCACCTCATGAGACACTTGGAGTGGTGTGTCAACTTGATTGAAGGCACGATGTGACGTACCTGCCAGCAGGACGCACACGACATAAAGGCAGATAGTAGTCAGAACAAACGTCCGCGTAGCTCAATTGGTACAGTGACTTGTTCCGGAATGAGGGGATCCGGGTTCGAATCCTGGCGTGGACAGAAATGACGGAGAATTTTACTTCGTTATAATGGCGCCAAAACTATCCGGATGACCCGACCGTTCAAAATCTCGCAATGGTGTGATGTTCTTTCCACACCGCGAGATAGGAAAAATCAGAGAATCCCTTCTCCAGCGCTTCGAAAAATAAATGTGTGTGACGTTGCATTCCACACACCAGATTGACTGGGAGTTTTCAAGTGCACGTTCTACAGTGGATGGCTGCCTGCAACGATTCATGGTCACGGCTGACCCGCGGGCCATACCCCCGGCCCTCTTTCGGGGGGGGGAGATGTGACGTACTTGCCAGCAGGACGCACATGACATAAAGGCAGATAGTAGTCAGAACAAACGTCAGCGTAGCTCAATTGGTAGAGTGATTTGTTCCGGAATGAGGGGATCCGGGTTCGAATCCTGGCGTGGACAGAAATGACGGAGCAATTTACTTCGTTATAAATGGAAGTAAATGCTGGAAAAGGACGCCCAAGAACTCAATTTATGAGTCAAGTGACAAGAGGAAGTCCCTACCGGGACATCAAGCTAATGTCTCAGGAAATAATTCCTTTGTGGGTGATGACTGGTGCTACCCACCGCCTTAGGGTTGAGGAGGGATGGAGGACAGCACTCCGTATGTTAGGCTTTTTAGGGTGCCGTCGGCGAAGATTTGCTTTTGATTGGCGGAAACTCCAGACAGGATCAACCTCAAATATTAGATGAGAATTTCGAAACAAAAGATATCAATTTAATGTGTTGGCCACCATATTCGCCGGACACGAATTCTATTGAGCATGTCCAAAATGCCTTCACTGTTAAAACTTTTGTGGTAGGTTGCACCAAAAAGTGGTGTTTCCCGAGCTGCACCACTTTCTGAGAAGAGATACACCATCGTGTTTTGCAGACAAAATCTAACAACGAGATACAACTTTTCACCACGTTGTGGTACAAGGTTGCACGCAAGGTTGAAGCATGTTGTTGGATTTAATTTGCGCCACAGAATGGTGTATCGTTTCTAAGAAAGTGGTGCAAGATGTGTAGGCACCATTTTTTGGTGCAACCTGCACCCACATTTTTAACGGTGTTGGGTAGGCGAGTTGCAGGATACCAACCCAACCTAAGACCCTCTAGGAACTCGCTTAACACTTTTACAAGATGGCGGTTAATACCAAAAGCCTTCATTTACCGTCTCTTAAACAGTACGGGGATTACTTGCGAGCGCTATATGGTCTGTTAGAGGCAATCATACGTTTTACGGTCTGCTTCAGATAGCGGCAATTGTGAAATTCACAAATTTGTTGGCTCCGAAGCCAATTGCTTTAACCGACTAAACTACACCGACGAAATGTATCGCTGCAGATTTGTCGTCTTGACACGCGCTTCACCTCTGTAGTACGTCACACAATGGAGAAATATTTTGCTCTTCTTGTTCACATGCGCATATTTACTGTTTATGACTTAATTACGGAGATCTGCGATATGTAAATCCTGTAATATGTCTCAATTAAAGTTTCTGTCAAGTTTCTTTGTGCTTCCTTCTGCTCATCGCGAGCAATGAAGACTTTTGAAGGTCATCGTTTAATTTTGCACACCAGTGAGCTATTCAATGGTATGGATTGTACAAGTGATACTGTCTAAATCTTTTGTAACTGTAAATCAGGCTTAAGAACCGAAAAGACTCAAAAGATAATCATATTATGATTTCTTTTCTTACATTGTATGGCGTAAAAGTCTTTTGTACTTCTACGTTGTTTTAACACATCAACATACTAAGAAATAGTTCCTAAATGAAAGAAAACCTTAACGGCCAGACGAAACAACAGAAGTCAACTTACGGAAAGTTGCTTTATTCAGGCTGTAGAAAACACATCGTAATAAGGCATACTGCAGTAAACGCTCCACACATTATCACAACACTCCTATCAATAATCAATTTACAACCCAACGCTCGTAATAATCGCTCTCTTACAACAGATCAGTCGTCGCTTTTATCTCTTGCTCTTATCAAGATCAGGCGCACGTCATGTGCATTCAACCTCAATAATGTTGCCAAACGTATTCGTTTGAGGGAAAAGATATTTCGTTAAGCGTGAAGAATACTGAGAATAAACTCAAGATTTACATAGGGAAAGAAACTAAAAAGGAAAGTTAATTTAGAATATACGTAACAATTGTTTACTGGTTTCAAATCATTCCGCTATAAAAGAAGTTATTCGTAACAGGAATGAAACACAAAGAATCTTTCCCGAGGAATATTTATTGAAAAAAGTTAACGGACCCCCCAACTACACTGATGATATTCTTTGATCAATAAAACACGTTTTCTGTCCAAGACGTTCGTTGTTATTAAGACTCATTGAAGGCGGAAGAGAAATAATGCATACATCAGCTCAGCTTCCGGAAATTGCATGCTGAATACTAAAAACATGGAAATTCCATCAGCAAATAATGAGCCGATGAACATTTTCCATTTGCTGAGAACTCAGAAAAGCATGTTTGTTAAAGTACGCGCCTTTTGCGATTGTCGATTCATAGTACTCAACGCAAAAGGAATTGAATCGCAAAATAGGCTGTGCACTGCCTCTGCTCTTGAATTTCAATGACTTCCAATATGCGTGAGTGATATTAATCTACACCGCAGAAAAGAGAAAGAAAAAAGCGTATTATGCGCAACACTATTCCTGCTTTTGAAGGTGAAGTATTCTGCTTTCCGTGAGAGCTTCCAAATAAACGCAGCGCTGAAAAGAACGTCAACCAGTCGCAGAAATAGAATTGAGAAAACGTGGAATTCCGATATACAGGCTGATCACAATTAAAGAGGAGGTGTTCAGAGCTCTCTGTAGAAAGAAATATTGGACAAATCCCAACCAAATTTGGCAAACAGCATAGCGTCGCAATGCGGACGTCAATAATACGGAGCGTTGAAAATCCAGATTGGCTAACCAGAAAAAAAAAAAGAATTCTGGTTAGGAATAAATAAAAAAAAAAAAATCGCGATTGCGGTTTCAAGTCTAACGCTCAACGCTTTCGCTTCCGGAAAGAAATGAGGCCATGAAACTTGCGCATCTTTCTCCTTAACCCTCCTGCCCAGTGTGCGTTTGGATTTAACCACCTGACGGGGTCGCGGAAGGACAGTACGTAATCAGTTTAGCACTCGTTGCTGCAAGCAAAAGTTGTACCCTGTGCCTTTGTGCAATTTTTGGTTGCTGTTCTGATCGTGTTTCTGTATATCCCTTTTTTTGACATAGGACTTTTATCTATACTTTTGGATCGAAATGGCATCGCCAGGATCTGGCAAGAAGAAACCTAACTTTTTAACAATCGAGAGAAAAAAATAGAAATTTTAGGGAAAATGTCGAAGATTGTTTATAACGAAGTAAATTTCTCCGTCATTTTTATCCGCGCCGGGGTTCGAACCCGGGTCCCCTCATTCTGGAATAAGTTGCTCTACCAATTAAGCTGCGCGGACATTGATTCTAATTGCTATCTGCCTTTATGTCGTGTGCGTCCTTCTGGCAGGTACGTCACATCTCCTGGTACGTTACATCATCTCCCCATTCTTTTTCTTTTTTTTTTTTTTCTTTCGAAGTGCTGCTCCTATTTTTCCTATCTCGCGGTGTGGAAATAACATCACACCAATGCGAGATTTTGAACGGTCGGGTCGTCCGGATAGTTCGGGCGCCATTATAACGAAGTAAATTTCTCCGTCATTTTTGGTCTACGCCGGGATTCGAACCCGGGTCCCCTCATTCTGGAATAAGTTGCTCTACCAATTAAGCTACGCGGACATTGATTCTAATTGCTATCTGCCTTTATGTCGTGTGCGTCCTTCTGGCAGGTACGTCACATCTCCTGGTACGTTACATCATCTCCCCTTCTTTTTCTTTTTTTTTTTTTTTTCTTTCGAAGTGCTGCTCCTATTTTTCCTATCTCGCGGTGTGGAAATAACATCACACCAATGCGAGATTTTGAACGGTCGGGTCATCCGGATAGTTCGGGCGCCATTATAACGAAGTAAATTTCTCCGTCATTTTTGGTCTACGCCGGGATTCGAACCCGGGTCCCCTCATTCTGGAATAAGTTGCTCTACCAATTAAGCTACGCGGACATTGATTCTAATTGCTATCTGCCTTTATGTCGTGTGCGTCCTTCTGGCAGGTACGTCACATCTCCTGGTACGTTACATGTTTTTTTTTTTGTTTATTGGAGGTTTAACGACCACCGTGAGCTACTCAGTAAGCTATAAGCAGTCGCCCGTCCCTAATTGAGGGTCACTGGTTCCAGGAAAGGGAAGGGGGAGAGCCCGTGCAGTAAGACAAACACAACATTCATGGCTTTTTTTTTTTACTGTAGGTTTAACGACAACCGTGAGCTACTCAATGGGCTATAAGCAGTCGCTCGTCCCTAATTTAGCACCACTAGTTCCAGGGAAGGGAGAGAGCCAGTGCCGTAAGCCAAACACAACATCCCTGCCTCAGCGGGATTCGAACCCGGACGCTTCGCGGACGAATGGTCAGAAGCCAGCGCTTAGATCACTGCGCCCCCAGGCCAGCGTCGAAGGTTGAAAGTTGTGCATCTTTGGCAAGAGTGTATGGAGCGGGGACGTCAAACATCATTGTTTTGAAGTGAAAGAAAGTCAGGTTACTGGAGTATGCATCAAATTTGGCTTCCCAGATGGGATAAAAAAAAACCCCGTAAAACACAACGAACGGCCAATAATTGAGCTTTAAATGATGCCACGTATGTGTGGTTTACACAAAGAAGAAGTTCAGGTGAACAGTTATCAGGTCCTTTCGTTTGGGAAAAAGCCCTGCAGTTCAATGAAAAACTCGGTGGACTAGCAGATTTCAAGGCTAGTTCTGGATGGCTAAATAATTTCAAGCTACGACATGGTATAAGAGAACTCGAAATTCAAGGGGGAAATTTTCTAGGGATTTCTCTGTGGTTACAGGAAAAGGGTACTGCATAGGTGACGTATAGAAAACCGACGAAAGTGGTGTAAAATAACGGGCCTTACCACGAAAGTCACAAGCTTCTCGTCGAGAGCAATCAGCCCCAGGTTACAAAGTGAGTGAAGAAAGAATAACTTTGATAGAGTGCAGTAATGCAAGTGGAACACACTCCTTGCAGATAATGGTGACTGGAAAAAGGAAAAAAAAAACGATGCTTCAATAATGTTGAGTGCCTGCCTATGTGGTATAAATCTCTAAAAAAATTGTGTATGACTGCCAGCATTTTCACGGACACGTATGTGAATGAATTCGAACGAAGTGTAAAGAAACACCGCGAAGTGGGAGGAAAAAGGGGGAAAGTAATACTGTTCATTGACAATGACCCAACACATCCTCCAGTTGAAACTCTGAACGCCATTGACGACGATTTTGAGGTACAACTTAACGGCATTACTCCAGCCCATGCCTCCCAACCTAACGGCATTACTCCAGCCCATGCCTCCCAACCTAACGGCATTACTCCAGCCCATGGACCAAGGAATCATTGCAAAAATGAAAAAAATAAATAAATTGGAAAGCACTACGGACTGAGTTTGTTATGAATCCATCCTTGCAGACCACGTACATCCATACATGCTGATTGTCTTCCCTGGGGCGGATGGGTTCTTCCAGCACGACAATGCGACATGTCATTCAGCTAGAAATGTCCAAGAGTGGTTGGAAGAGCACGATGAAGACTTGAAAGTGCTTCCCTGGCCCCCTAATTCCCCAGACTTAAACCCAGTTGAGCATCTGTGGGACCACCTCGATCGTGTTGCCTGTGAACATCTTGCAGCCACAGTTCACAGGCAACCGCGATCGTATTGCATGTGAACACCTTCCAGCACCTTATTGAGTCACTCCCAGCATATCTTGCTGCTGTCCGCGCTGCACAGGGAGGTTATTCCGGATATTGGCTGGTGGTTCCAATAATGTGACTCGACCGTATGTATCTGCAGTGCTGTATAACATAAGAAAAAACAGTACGAACAAAACAGTAGTAAACAATAGAAATGAAGCAAAGTATGTTTGTTTTCGCTTCCAGTTAACCCAGAATATTTTGCTATAACTCCACATTAAAAGTTCTAGACTGATTCCTATGTTTTTACACCAAGCAAATATCTGGTCGACGTGGGCCTAGGTCTTTAACGGTTTTTTTTTCTTCATCCCTTAATAAACTGAAAGGGTGTTCCAATAAAAAGTACCTTTGTTCATTTTACTTATGCGAACGAACCTTACAACTTGCTTAATATCACAAACGAAAACCAGCCGCTCAATCTCCGACGAGAACTAAGAAAACTTGCTACTGTTATACAGAATGGCGACCAGCCCCGAAAGGCAATTTTACCCATGCGCAATTCAGCGCGCATCTGCTCGTTCATTACTGTTATCCGAATCTTCGTCAAGGCAGCCATAGCAGACAAGTGTCGCCTCTACCACCACCCGGTATCTATTGTGCCTTAGTAAACGGATATGGAATGCTGTAATGCATTACCCATTTACTCAACTATTGTAGTGGCTCACATTTACATTCAGAAAATCTAAGGACTGGTTACTAATGCGGATTTTCTTTCGAAATTTTTTCAATTAGAAAAAAATCATTTTTTTCTCATTGTCATAAGGGGGTCGCCACGGATGCCCAAAATGCCCCGATGCCCCAGGTGTTTAAGTGCATTATTTCTTACGAGTTTCAAGGATAAAGGTTAGAAGAGTGAATGCTGTATTTCACTACGGCCACGTGATTCAAGTGAGATGACCACGTTGATTGAAGTGCGTCATTATACACTTCGATTATAAATGTAAGTGTTTTTAAATATTTTCAAATTAAATCTATAACAAGTTAGTAAAATCAAGCAATGCATTGATTATGATACGTTTCCCAACATACCAGAAATCATTACTCAAGTTATTACTCAAGTTATGAGGATAATGTTTATGGAATGAATTTCGCTCCTGTGTCCTGACCGTTGACCCCATTTCGATTATATTAAACAGAATTGGTTCAGTATACCACCTGAACAACATACTAAAGTTTTGACGAAATAGAAGCATTTGTAGTCAAGTTATGAGCATAATGGCTGTGGAATAAATCTCGCTCCTGTGCCCTGACCTTTGACCCCATGTCGATGATATTAACAACAATTGGTTCAGTTTACCTCCGGAACAACATACTGAAGTTTTGTCGCAATAGAAGTATTTTTAGTCAAGTTATGGGGATAATGGCTGTGGAATGAATCTCGCTCCTGTGCCCTGACCTTTGACCCCATTTCGATTATATTGAACACAATTGGTTCAGTGTACATCCGGAACAACATGCTAAAGTTTTGTCGCAATAGAAATATGTTAAGTAAAGTTATGAAGATAATGGCTGTGGAATGAATCTCGCTCCTGTGCCCTGACCTTTGACCCCTACCGCCATTTTAACGCGGTCCTGATCTGCATGGAGTATAGACAAACCAAATGCAAGAGATTCTGGGTTTATGGTTTCTTCTGTTACTGTTATTATTTCATTGAACTTTTTTGAAGTTGCACCACATATATAACATCACATTGTAGATGTGGTGCTAGTCGCAAAATTGCACACTTTAGCGTCACACAAACACAACTAACATAAATAGGGCAGTTTTCATAACTTTCGACAGCCATATTTCAAAACATCACAAAAAATTAGTCCTCGGGATTCCACGCCTGAAACTGCTTGATATGTGTCATTTAGGACACACTCAATGATTTGGTGTAGCAAAAATAACTTGGAAAGGCTTGTAAGCACTAAACCCTTCGCGTTTCGACAAATAATGTGAAGGTTTTAATAATTTCGATACTACTTTTAAAGCAGCCATGCTAACTGAATATTGCAAAGAGATGACTAAAGTACGTAATATTCGATCGTATATACCTTCGGGACCAGAATCGATGATGGAAACCTTATATATAATTGCTTTTACTCACTACAATCAACACTTAAATAACTTTGCCGAACAAGCGCCGCGCAGAGAGACGTACACAAGTGATAACGGCTAACTTTCGACTGCAGCGTTGAGCGCTATTGTGGTTGCGCACTCACCAAACCGGAGAGGGGTGACGTCATATCTATTCAACTACCCTAGGTTGTAGTTGTTTTTCGCTTAAACCGTGTTTCGGATATGTGAATTTTGGCCAGTTTTTCGTGTTAAATACCCATCTGTACGCCGGGCAATTCATCTAGTGCTAAATAATTGCACGCCAACTAGGAAATGTTTAATAGACATAAAAAACTATAAAGTTCATGCTTACTTCGACTTTCTTATTAATGCCCTCAGGACACGTTGAACTTTAAACTGTTTCCAGAAGACAAATTTTAAAGCCGCATTTCTAAGCTTTAATAGTAATTGAAGCACAAGTTTCTGCGAAATGTTGCAACAGATTCATTTCTTTTTGCTCACAAAAAACGTGCCCTTGAAGTGGCTTCCACATCTTAGAAATGCCTCGACTTACTATTTTAAGATTCCTATGCTGAAAACTTAATATAAGACTTCAATGATCCTTTGCGAATGACGGAAACTCGGAATGGTGCATTGAGTTACTCTTACTGGGGATATCTGGTTTAATTTAGATGAGCCTAAATTTTGGAAAGCATCTGGATTCCCCATATCTGTCATTTGAGCGTAGCTCAGCGGGGAAATGCCTCTTCCAACGATATTAAATGAGTCGTTGCCATGCTGAACTTCCCCTGGAACGAGGAGAGGAATGCAATCAATATGAAATGTTTGCTCTGAGACTTTCAACCATTAAGGGTATTTAACAAAGTATTTCACTGCTGACGCTCTGTTGAATAATTTCACGGAGGACTTTAGTTTATATGGCGTGCTGTCCAATATATGGAAGCATAATGTAGGGGATATGCTGTCACGAAGGAAGAGATAAATGTGTTATTTTGCGGATCAGACAACTCAAATATATAAGGATTGTTCTTTACTTTCATATATATATAGTGCATTTCTGAATATAATCCTTTCCGACACGAAAAAGGATTTCAAAGCAGAAATTTAGAAGACAAAATTCAGCGGAAAACAGAAAACCTCCAAGCGACAAACTGGTGCAAACACGTTACTAACAGATTCTTTAATTTTTGTAAGCTACGTGGTTGAACCGCCGTAGATAGGCTTTGCTCTTCCAACACAATTCACAGATCATACAAGTATACATATCTCAGAAAACTTGAAAATTACATAGTCCTAGGACGATCGAACTCGCATCTCCCGATTTATCTGCGAGTATGTTACCGTTGCACCACCCTGAACAAGGAACCTCCAAGAAACTGAGGATGTTTTCTTGCAGGTTCCTTGTTTTCTTGGGGTCCCTTGGAGGTTCATTTCTTGGAGGTCCCTTGTTTTGCAGGTTTTCTTGGAGGTTCATTTTCTTGGAGTTTCCTTGTTTTCTTGGAGTTTCCTTGTTTTCTTGGAGGTTCCTTGTTTTCTTGGAGGTTCCTTGTTTTCCTTGAAGGTTCCTTGTTTTCTTGGAGGGTTCTTGTTTTCTTGGATGTTTTCTTGGAGGTTCCTTCATTTTGATCTCTCTCTCTATCTATCTACTAGGTAGGAACCTCCAAGAAACTGAGGAAACTTGAAAATTACATAGTACTAGGACGATCGAACTCGCATCTCCCGATTTATCTGCGAGTATGTTACCGTTACACCACCCTGAACAAGGAACCTCTAAGAAACTGAGGATGTTTTCTTGCAGGTTCCTTGTTTTCTTGGAGGTTCCTTGGAGGTTCATTTCTTGGAGGTCCCTTGTTTTGGAGGTTTTCTTGGAGGTTCATTTTCTTGGAGTTTCCTTGTTTTCTTGGAGTTTCTTTGTTTTTCTTGGAGGTTCCTTGTTTTCTTAGAGGTTCCTTGTTTTCTTGGAGGTTCCTTCATTTTTATCTCTCTCTCTCTCTATCTATCTATCTACTAGATAGGAACCTCCAAGAAACTGAGGAAACTTGAAAATTACATAGTCCTAGGACGATCGAACTCGCATCTCCCGATGTATCTGCCAGTATGTTACCGTTACACCACCCTGAACAAGGAACCTCCAAGAAACTGAGGATGTGGGCTCAGATGAAACGCCCCGCCGTGCGCAAATCAAAGCTTACACATTGTACTGCCAAATGTCATGGGATAGCAATGTGCAAATTCTATACACGAGCTGCCGTCGTAAAAGGCTTCGACGCACGCCACGATTTTTATCAGCTGCAATATGTAATCTCGTGTGTTATTTGAACAACCCTCCAGTAGGATTATGGCAAGTCGACGTGAATTATCGTAGTTGGAACGAGGCATGGTAGTAGGAGCCAGACAGATGGGCCATTCAATTTCCGAAGTTGTGCGAACATTCAACATTTCTCGATCCACGGTGTCACGTGTTTACCGAGAATACCTCAGAGAAAGCATTACGACTCACCGTAGACAGCGCAGTGCTGAATGACCGTGACCAGTGGCGTCTGACCAGGACTGTCCACACTAACAAACAAGCGGCTCTGGCTCAAATAACATCCACTTTCAATGCAGGAGGTACGAGACATATCCATCAGGTCAATGCAGCGTAATTTAGCGTCCATGGAGTATGGGGGCAGAAGATCCACCAGAGTGCCTTTGCTAACACCACGCTATCGGACACAGCGCCTCACTTGAGCTCGTGAAGACGGACCCTGGAAGACTGGCAACATATGGCGTGGTCCGATGAGTCACGCTTCCAGTTGTTACGAGCTGATGGTAGGGTTCGAGTGTGGCGCAGACCCCATGGGGCCATGGACCCAAGCTCTCTACAAGGCACTGTGCAAGCTGATGTTGGTTCAATACATGTGTGATGTGTCTTTACGTGACACGGTTTGGGTCCACTGGTGATTACCATTAATGAATGGCAATCGCTTTGTTGCTCTGCTGGGTGATCATTTACAGCCTTCATAGACTTCATGCACCCCAAGAACGATGGGATTTTCTACGTGGACAATGCACCATGTGATCGGGCCAAGTTGTCCAAAATTGGTTCAAGGAGCATTCTGGACAGTTCCGACGGATGGTGTGGCCACCTCGTTCGCCCGACATGAACCCAATGAAGCTTTTATGGGACGTGGTGGAAAGGTCCATTTGCACCCAACATCCTGCACCTACAAATAAATACCAGGGAACTCTGGGCGGCCTTTCAGACAGCACGGCTCAACATCTCTCCAGAAGTCGCCCGGCCACTTGTGGAATGGATGCCACGTCGAGTTGCTGCACTTCGCCGGGATATAGGAGGTCCTACACAATACTAGGTATGTATCCCATGACTTTGGCACTACACTGTATGATCCTTCATCTTAGCGGCATGCGAATCCCCTGAAGAAATAGCCCTTCAGAAATAAATGATAGTCACATAGATGTTACGGCCATATGGATGCCAATTAAGCATGCAAGTGTCACGGTAACATACTCGGAAGTAAATCGGGAGATGCGAGTTCGATTCCCGTTCCAGAACAATGTAATTTTCAAGTTTCTGAGGCATGTCTGCTTGCATGATTACTTTGCGTTCCATATGCCCAAAACATCTATTTGAATAACAAATCGCAGATGCTCGATTGGATTGATGTCTGGGGAAATTGCAGGACTGTGCAATACACGGAGGTCTTCGTTCAGCGAAGCATTCTCGAACAATCTGGGTAGTGTGGCATGGCGCGTTATCTTTCTGAAAAAAGATGGCGCGTTACCTTGCTGAAAAAGATGGCGCGTTAACTTGCGGAAAAAAATGGGGCGTTATCTTGATGAAAAAATGGGGCGTTATCTTGATGAAATAAAAATGGGGCGTTATCTTGATGAAATAAGATGCGCGTTATCTTGCTGAAAAAAGATGGCGCGTTATCTTGCTGAAAAAAGATGGCGCGTTATCTTGCTGAAAAAAGATGGCGCGTTACCTTGCTGAAAAAAGATAGCGCGTTATCTTGCTGAAAAAAGATGGCTCGTTATCTTGCTGAAAAAGATGGCGCGTCATCTTGCTGAAAAAAGACACTACTACATGAGAATGCCATGAAAGGGTGTACTTAGTCTGTAATGATGTTTAGGTAGGTGGTAGAAGTCTAAATTTTCGGCACATTAACGACTGGACACAGGGTTTTCCATCAGAATATTGTTCCACTGGTCAGTTTCAGTCTCACGGTGCTTTCTGGTGCCAACATTTCTCCAGGTAAACGATGCACACTTACCAGGACGTTCACATGGTGGAACAGGAAGTGAGGTTCATCGAGCAGACAACCTTCTTCCGATGTCACGTTTTGATGCTCTCATGCGCATTGTAGTTTTTTCCGATTTTGCAGCGTGGTTGGCATGAGAACTCGGAGGGGCCTGATGCCATGCAGACCCATTTTCAGCAGGTTTCGACGTACTCTGTGTTGTGACACATTACTCCCGTTACTACCATTCAAATTACTGGCGATTTGTGTAACACTACCACTTCTGGGTTATGCGTTAGTTCGTCACCTATGCCAATTCGTCGCTGACATCGACTAGGTAATTCGTCGCTGACATCGACTAGGTAATTCGTCGCGTTCCCAAATTATTCAGTTACATACACATCGCATGCAAGATAGCGTACGATTTCTATTGTCTTTCCTTCCGTCTATTTCCCCTGTAAGAACGCTATTTAAGCTTCAAAATGTTGAACTGCTAATTGTTTCCTTCTCATGGACGGAAAAATTCCGTATACGATTTCAGACATCACTCCTTCTGTCTTTTCCCCAGTCAGTTTCTCTGTTTTTCCCTCCACAGAAAATATACAGGGTGTGTCTAATGTCTTTCCCTGATTGCGATAAATCGTATAAAATGAACCGAGCTAGTTAGACGTACGCGGTTTGTTGCATTGATTGAATCATATTCTTAAGTTTTTTTTACATTGTACTTTTGTTTGGAGCAATAGGTGGCGCTGCACGTCTGCAGCGTAGTTTTTTGTTGAAAGCGTCAGTCGGCGAAATGGCGTCTTTGCAGGAGAAGGCTAATTGTGATCTCTGGCTTCATGAAACCAAATCTGCAATTTCTGTGTAGCGGAAGTTTAGGCGTGAGTACGATAGAGTTCCGCCTGATGCGAAGAGCATTAGGAACTGGTATCAAAAGTTTAAACAGACGGGCAGTGTCGGCTACCGTGGAAGACCTTCCATTACGCCCATTGACTTCATTTATGCCCCTTGGCTTCTTTTTATGGGGCGACATTAAGGATCAAGTTTAAACAATACCAGTTGCAGATATTAGAACTTTGAAGGGAAAAATAACTGAAGCGTTTGCGACGATCACAGCGGGCATGTTGCAGCAGACATGGAAAGAGATAGAGTACCGACTAAAGGTCCTCCGTATAAAAGAAGGAGCCCACTTTAAGGTATACTGATGACCCGAAAGAAACTCTCGATTTCAGGTAATCTATATTGGAAAACCATATGTGTCTAACGAGCGTGGTTCATTTTATACGATCAATCGTAATCAGGGAGACTTTAGACACACCCTGTATTTCTGCATCTAATGACTAGGGAAGAAATTGTGTCTGTGACTAATAAATACAGGCGTGCGTACAAGATTATCACTGTCTATCCATTCGTCTGTCTATCCGTCCACAGAAATCACTTGCCCTTCTTACGATAAGATTGAATCAATTCTTTTTTTATTTATTGAGACAGACAGGCAATATTATCGATGCCTGTTCTTCTGCTTTTGCATTTCTGTCCATCTGTAGAAACAATATTTCCGCTTCAAAATGTTGATCAGAAAAATTCCTTCTCTTTCCCAAAGGAGAAAACATTAGCACAAAATCCAAATCCGTTCATCCAACCATCCATTCGTCAGTTTGTCTGTCGGCCCGCTCATCCGCAGAAATTCACTCTCTACTTCTGACGGTCAGATCGCAGAAATTCATTTCGTGATTTATGCGGAAAGGTATGGCGTTATCAATATCTACCCTTCCTTTTCTCGGTCTGTCTGTCCGTTGGTAGAAAATATATCTCCGGTTCTAATTAATTATCAGATTGAAGAAATTCTTTCTATGCGCTATGAGAAAGTTGAACGTAAGATATCACAAATTTCTCGTTCCACCCATCCATTCCTCAGTTTGTCTGTCTGTCAATCCGTCCACCCGCAAAACTTCAGACTCTGTTTCTGACGGCTTGATCAAATAAATTAGTTTTGTGTCTTAGAGAGAAAAGCATAAGCATGGTATTGCCATTGAATCTCTCCCCTGTTTTCAGTCTGTCTCTTAGCCAATAGGAACGATATCTCCGTTTCTAATGATCAGATTAAAGAAATTCCCTATTTGATGGAGAAAACATGTACACAAGATTTTCGGCAGTGATAAAACCCTGGAGAATGTCATGTATGAGACAGAAAGAACAATGTGCCAGTTTTCAACATGTCTGTCGTTTCGCCTTTCCTCAGTCGAGATATCTGCGTAAAGCCTCAGTGTATATTCGTGTTGAGGCTGGATAAGCTGTTTCATATGTATGGGATTACCTACTTCCCCCAATCGCATTTTTTAATGGAAAGTGTTTAGGAAAACATTCTTTCCGCGAAGGGTATACCAAATAAAATGCAATATCTTGACTATAAAAGAAATCCCTCGTAAGAATGAAAAAAATATTAAGCACCGCTTTGCGAGGTTTCCATGCAAACATCTCGCATTATACCGATAAATTTCCATCATATAGTTTGTAAAGAAAATGTGTAATCTCTCGCCTGACGAATAATGATAATTTCAATTTTTTATGGTCGCTTCTTCAGATTCATTAGTGTTTTCATTTAGAAAAGAATAAAAAGATAAAGTTAATAAAGCTGTGAGTAAACAAAAAATTTTTGTTACACCTAAAACATCTAGGTAAACTTGTGTTTGTTTATTTCAGTAATCTTCTGCAAATATCGAATAAAATGGTAAAAGATTTAATGTTCATTCATATGTACCTGGAAAGGACTGACGTCTTCGAACTACAGCTATTTTGATTCCCTTATGAAATTTAATTGGGAACCATCCCATAAACCCTTCGGGTGTGTCACCGCAACAGTAAGGTGCGTCGCATAAATATAGAGACAGTCGACTTTGCGCCGTAAACGCAATGCGAATATAGGTAGGAAGCTGAAGTGGTACCTAATTGGACATAACCCTACTACAAACGATTCGATTCGTCAAGATGACCGGATTGTGTGAAAGGAACATCACAAAGTGAAATAGTGTCATTTTAGGTGTCTCATAAATATAAAGACAACTATGTAAAGTAGTCACATGTAAATGAGATGTACAAATTACCATGTTGTACGCACGCGCATGGGCCGTAATTCGGTCCAGCCTACAAAAGACAGGGGACCTGCTGTAAGACATTCATTTGCCGAAATGCCACTCAACAGTCAACTTTCTGGTGAGGAGGTGCAGAAGATTTGGAGACAGAGAGCAAACGGATTGCCTGTAGCAAAAATTTGCAAAGCCATGGGGTGGAGTAGTGCAGTCATTTATAAGACTTTATCAAAACGCGGGCGTTAACTGCCAGAAAACGGCCTCGAATAACAACCAAACGAGATGATCGTGCCATCATGCGTTTAGTTTCATCCTAAAGGTTATCACTACGTCAAGTTTCTCGGACTGTTGATGTCCCCGTCTCAAAGGACACAGTTCATCGACGAATCAAGGAAAGATGCAACATTGTGCCCCGTAAAATGCGCCGTCTGCCACACCTCACGTGGCGCCACGAGGAAGCTAGATTGTTATGGGCAAACAGCCACATGCACTGGATGGGCGAGTGGATCACAACTATTTTCTCCGATGAGAAAAAGTTCAACCTGGATGACCCTAACTGTTAGAACTGCTATTGGCATGATTTACGACGCGAGCCACGCACCTTCTTCAGCAGACAGAAAGAAGGGGGATCTGTGATGGTCTGGGGAGCTTTTGCGTTCAATGGGACAACGGATATCTCTTTTCTGCAAGGCAGGCAAAACTCCGAAACGTATCAGGACATACTCAGCAGCCACTTTCTACCGTTTGCCGAAACTCTAGCTGGTGTTGATTATCTCTTCCGCCATGACAATGCCTCTATCTATCGGTCTGCATCAACAAAAAGCTGGTTTAACACTCATCATGTGATCGCAATGGATTGACCAGCACTCAGTCCAGATCTGAACCCTATCGAGAACCTCTGGAGTATCCTAGCTCGTGATGTGTATGCGAATGGACGGCAGTTCTCAAGTGTGGTGGCATTGAAAGAGCAGATTGAACGAAGCTGGTACCCACTCCGTCCAGAACACTTACATCACTTGATGGACAGCATGGCTAATCAGGTTTTCAGTGTTATTCGGAACAACGGTTCCACTATTCGCACCGGAGGTGCTCATAACTAGGAAGTCTTTATATTTTTGAGGCAGCGTATTTCTGTTTTTTTCTTGTACTTGGCGTTGGAATTGTTATACTTCCGTCAAACTATTGTGTAACTGCGTGTCCTATGCTAATTTTGCTGTAAATATGAGGTGTACATTTCAGCTCTTTGTTGTTTCTTTTTTATTCGAGAATTTGTTCTGTCTCTATATTTATGCGACGCACTATAGGATGAACAAAAAGATATTTCATGCTAATTCTTCTGTCAACGATTTTCCCTTCAAGAAGAAAAGATAAAATCTTACTATCCTCAAAACCATTTTGCTGTCCTTTTAGACCACCATAGCAGGCTTTCTTTATTGTGGAAGTCAGTGCTTATCTGTTTTTGAAAAATGGAGCAATGCATCTTATTGCACGAGCTGAAGTTAAATTCCATAAACGTAAAACAATAGTCGTAGTTCGAAGATGTCAATCCTTTCCTTGAACATCTGAATGAATGTAAAATCTTTTACTATTTTATTCGATATTTGCAGATTACTGAAATGAACAAACACAAGTTTTCCTCGAAGTTTTATGTGTAATAACAAACATTCTTTAACTCACAGCTTTCCTAGCTTTCGTATCGTTTTATTATTTCCTAAATGAAAACACTAACAAATCTAAAGAAGTGACCGCAATTGTTTTTTTAAATAATTATTATGCGTCGGGCAAGAGAATACAAATTTTATTTCCAAACTATATGGATGCAATTTAAACATATAACGAGCGAATGACGAGATGTTTGCATGTGGACTCCGCAAAGAGGTATTCATATTACTTCATTCATACGCTGGACTTCTTTTATCAATAAGGCATTACGTTTCATTTGGTATTACTTCATAAAAAAAAGCTAAATATTTTAAATTAAAAAATGGCGGAGGGCAGATAATCTCATACATATGAAACAATTTATTCAGTCTCAACACGAATATATACTGAGATTTTGCACAGACATATTGACAGACGAAAACACAGACATGATAAAAACTGGCACATCGTTGATGCTTTTCGCTTTTCGCTTGTGTAAACCAAAATGTTTGAAAAAAAACTTCAAAAGATTGCTCCAGTGCATTGAGTTTCCTATGAATATCTTTAACGATCAGGTTTCGAAAAGAATATACCGCGGTTTCGAAGAATAGTTCATTTTCTTTTTTTTTTTCAAGTTGCAAATGATATGAAATTAAATGTAGGAATAATAATGTATTTTAGCTTCCAGTGAAAGTTACGTTTCGTGAAAGAAAGTCCAGAATCATCAGGTTTAGAGATCTCTCTCAATTGGAAATTCGCAGTCTCTCATTTTCAGGAATTACTGTTGTGAACACCGTTCGACGCACCATAGGAATCCAATTAATACATCCTGCTTCTCTAAGAGTTCATTTGGAAGTATTCAAAAGCGTGAAATGTAGGTCACTCGAAACAATCTCCAATAAAGTTTCCACCGTCTTCTGCGAATCAAACCTGGAAAGGGCTTTATTTGAATCTTTCGAACAAACGCAGAGCAAAGAGAGGAACACCCAAGTTGTTTTAGTTTGAATGGACCTTAACGAAGCTGATTACTGAACGGTAGCAAACATGCGTGGATTTCTAATGATCAGTCGATTCGAAAACTGTAGTTTGGAATAAATATTTGTAAATTCCTTTGGCATGAATTTTTATTGAACAGAGACGTTGTTTAAACTTGTTAAAATCTTTATCTGCAATACAACATGATTAACAAGAGATTGAACTCATCTCTCCGGCACCAGCACAGCGTTCAAATGGTAGTTTAATCATCGCCTAAAAATATGATCGAATTGATATCTTTACTTTCAGCAACGTGAAGAAGTCCATTATCTTTCCTTAAATGAAGTTAACTGGAAAAATAAAATTTGAGGAACACTTCAGAAAGTAACTTCTGCTGTCAAGTTAGAAATACAGTAAAAGTCCGATATTACGAGAACTGACAAAAATCGGAAAAGTTGTCGTTATAACGGACTTCTCGTTATAGCCAATTCATACAAATACTACGTACTACTGTACATACTACATGACACTTGGAAATAACAGTACTACATAATAAAAAAGGATCAAAACAATTCATATTATAAACCTATTGTTTGTTTTTAATTAATGTTGGGATTTGTACAAAAATAAGAAACGAGAGTCTTTTGTTTCCTCTTTGGCATTGATGATTGTAACACGGAACTTTCGATTTTGCGGGAAATTGCCGTTTCTTCATTAGGTGCATTTGACCCACTATAAAATGGTCCGATTGTGTTCGAAGCTTTCATGAGTTCTGACTGAAATGGTACGCTTTCATTTGTATTTTCATCATCCCAATCTTCTTCTGAGCTTCCTTTTCCTGATTCCATGATTTCTGTATTAGACATGTCCTTCCAGGGTACTACATCTGCGCCAACAATTGCATAGTCTTGAAAGCTAAATGTTTAATCCCATCTTTTTGGCAATGATGCTCCATCAACTTGCTTCCTGTTCTGCAGGTTTGTCCGCAAGGATTTTCTTATTCAAATCATCTTTGGCAATGAAGACAGCATGTCTAAAGCATGCTTCAATGTGCTTTCCTGGCAGTTCATTTCATGCCACGGCAAGAGCTTTAATAGCCTCAACCGTGGAGACGAGTGGAAGAAAGCGAGGGGACAGCATCCAAATAGGCAAGCAGACTAACTACTGGTAACTCATCTCATCAAAATTTTCCGACTTCCCACCGTTGTATAGAGGAGTGGAAGGAAACGAGGGGGACAGCATCCATAAAGCCAAGCAGAATAACCACTGGTGACTCATCTCCATATGCAGCTGTACACGTTTATCTCCCTACCACTTTCTGGAATTTCAGGGAAAGAATTTGTTGTAAATCGTTGAGTGAATTGGCCATGAAAGCCTCTCGTTACATCGGGAGCTCTTTAGATTTACCAGTCGTAATACATGAAGATGTTTCCTGTCATCGACAACAATTTGACCGTGCATTTTGAATCTTCTGTAATAGCGGGATTCTTGCTATAAGCCGTGCTCGTAATAACGGACTTTCACTGTCTGGTCTTATACAAATAAGTTACACAGGAAGCAAATCTTACCTTTTCACATAACCACCGAATCGGTAAAGTCACTTATCCCATCGATAGCCAACTTTTGGAAACCATGCACGAAGAATTCATTGGTAACTGCTCACATCCAGGGCTTCATCTCAGCTACCAATTCGGAGTTATCATCGAAACGTTCTCCATCGAGGTGTTTCTTGAGGATGCCTTGAAGCAACAAGTAGAGGCAAAAAAAAACCTGCCTTTTTGCAGAAAAGCATCCACACATGTCCCTGCCTGTTGTTGAACACTCATGGATTGAGGACCATAGACTTCTTGTAGTTGGCAACGGACCTCCACTGCTTGATATTTCCCGTTTCCAGAAAGACCAAGTCATCGCGCGTACCTCTGACCGTGGCAACATTTCCATGCGGGTCGCCATTTTCAATAGAATCTGATTTGCAGCACGTTCAAACTCTTGTGCTGAACAGGATCATATACACTGAAGAGCAATTGAATCAGAGATACCTGTCTAGTAACGTGTAGCACCACCTTTCAACCTGATGACGGCGGCGATTCGTCTTGGCATGGACTCGACAAGACACCGGAAACGTTGGGAAGCCATACAGATCCACGAACCCTGAACAAGCTTCCACAGTTCACGAGGATTTGATGGAGGGGGTCAGAGCCTCGAACATCTCTCTCAACGGCAACCCAGATGCGCTAGATGGGATTGAGGTCAGGTGACCTAGCTCGCAAAGGAAGCGAGGTCACGTGGGTGGAGTGTTCATCCAACCATTCGGATACAATTCGGGAGTGATGGCACGGTGCATTGTCGTGTTGCAGGATGAGGTGTCCAGTGGGATGTTGAAGACGCACAAACGTAAGCAAATGGTCGTCCAGGATATCCCAGTAACGTTGACCAGTGAGGGACGACGTAAAACGTACCAGGGGTCCTATTTCAATCCACGTAAACAGTCCCCAGACGAGAATGCCACCCCCACCAGCTTGAAGAGTACCCTGCTGGAAAGAAGGATCCATCATTTCATGTGGTTTGCGCAGTATTCGTATCCTACCATCCGCATGTACCAACGTTAATCTCGAGTCATCAGTAAAGCCAACTATTTTCCACATGTCTCGGGTCCAGTGGCGATGTTCCTGCGCTCATGCTAATCTTTGCACCCTGTGATGTGCGGTCAGCAGCGGTACCCTCGTGGGACGATGGCTTCTGTACCCCATAGCGAGGAGATGGTTCTGGATGGTGTGGCTGCTTACACGGTTTTGTGCACAAGGATTAAATTGCCGAGTGATTTCTTGCACTGTGGCCCGTCTATCCGCTGTTACAATGCGAGCTAGCCGACGATGACCCCGCTCATCCACACGCTGTTGTCAACGGTAGTTGACCCTTGCAGGAATGGTTTTACCGGATTCGATGTACTCACGGTGCACCAGTGACACAGTGACTCGTGAAAATCCCAGTGCCTGCACGACTTCCGAGATGGCCGCCCCGGTGGCGCAGTGGTCTAAGGCGTTGGCCTCTGATCATTCGTCCGAAGGGGTCCGGGTTCGAATCCCGGTGAGGCATGGATGTTGTGTTTGTCTTACGGCACTGGCTCTTTCCCTTCCCTGGAACCAGTGACCCTAAATTAGGGACGGGCGACTGCTTATAGCCCATTGAGTTGCTCACGGTGGTCGTTAAACCTCCAATCAAAAAAAAAAAAAACTTCCGAGATGGAGTCGTGCAGGCACTGGGATTTTCACGGACCCATGCTGCGTCAGACTCGACTCTTACTGATTCCCGTGGCATCACTCCTTATATTGTCGGATCGCTGCATACGCCATGTCGTTTCCGTTTACAGGGCCGCCCACACCGCCAAATTTGCATAACGCCAACTGTCTCTAATTCAGTTGCTTTTCATTGTATTCTGAGTTATGTAATAACATTAGAAAACACAGATTTTAGTATCTGTAACCCGCCAACAAAGGTCATCGAAAGTTACTTAATAACTAGTTTACGCACGCTCAGTAGACGAACATAAGATATAGGAGTGATGGGCAGTTGACACGAGCATACTCCTCGGAGGGCGGAACAGAACCAAACCGAACGCAGCAGATAAATACGTGGAGAGCAGGGCTTTTCAACAGTGCATCGCAATCGACGAACTTGGGTAAACCATACATGAGACCAAGCAAGAAACAAAAAAGCTGAACTTTCTAACCGGATGGAAAATCAGAATGCCCGATGAGAAAGTGTGAATATAACGCAGCACGAGATGGAATTGTTTACTGTAATTTATGGATGTAAATATTGAATTGGAGCCTACTGCTGTATTCACAATATAAAATTATCGAATTCAGAACAAAATAGTATGGTTTTAAAAGACATGTTTCAAACACAGTATTTTGTTTTGTGTTGTTGATGTACTTCAGCTCAAGTTTCCTCTTGCATTGCTTTCTTCTCACATTCCACGGCCACATTTGCCTTTTTTGAATCCTCAGCTGCACAGTATTCATTGCTTAGTTTTATTTTCTGCAACTATAATTCTCTTCCCATTTCTTCACCTGTTGCTTTCCTTTTTTCCATTCATTCAGATGAGAATTTTATCCTTCATGCTGAAAGAACCTTCGGCCTGGGGACCATGAATGAATGACATCAAAGCCTTTACTATTTTAGATAACTTTGAGAATATGAATACTTTGAACACCATCACTACAAATAAATTTCCCCTCCCTTATCAAGCTTAAATGCCAACATTTATGGAGGGAAGTAACATTTAACAACAACATAGCACAGTGAGAACACCGCAGACGGAGAGATCACGCTAACAGAAGAAAGCTTTGCCTGATTTACGTTTTCAGAAATCGTTGCCCACAGTTTCATGTTGAAATACAAATATTTACATATTAAAATGATGTTTAACAATAATACTGGGCAGAGGCAACATTGCGAGAAAAAAAGAAATCACAATTACGGGGGAAATCTTTGCTCCGGTTAACTTCTGTTTCCGAACGTTTTGGAAGATGAAATACTGTTCCCAGATGAAAAGCATGTAATCATATGTAGAGGATTATAGGAAGGGAGTGTCTGACCCCAAGGCTTAAACAACCCTTAGAAATAGGAAGCTAGAAGATTTGAGCTAGAGTGCCAGATAGGAAAGTGACACGGAAGCGAAGTAGAAAGGGGGACGAAGACGCCCTTATTTATTACCGGGGGCCAGTACCCGGGGTCCGACGGCTTAACGTGCCCATCCGACGCACGCCGGATATTTAGTGAATCGAGCGTTCGTACCTGCCTGGGATCGAACCTGAGGTCCTTTCCGTTGTGGTCACGAACGTTGCTCACTAGGCCACCCGCGGCCTGCAGATGGAAAGCCCCCCCCCCGCTATTAATCCAAGCAAAATTTCTCTTCTTTTTTGCATCGATCTCGAGAATGACCCAACTGATGACAGAAAAGCGGAATTCCGCGAATCCGCGAAAGAATCTCATGCATGGTAAACGGGCTAATTTGAACGACTTTGATCGTGGACGCATTGTTGGCGCAAGACAGATGGGTCTTTCTATCGCCCAAGTGGTAAGAACGCTAGGTTTCCAGAAGCCAACCGTATCAAGGATTTACCGCGAGTATACCATCGACGGACATACCGGAGAGTAAGCAATGGCTAACCACACGCCGTGATGACCGGGGTCGACGTAGACTATCCAGGCTCGTACAGACTGACCATTTGGAAACGACGGTGCTAAGAACATAAATGTTGGAGGCCCGAGCAGCGTCAGCGAGTGAACGGTATGGCGCAAGATGCATAGCATGGGCTACGAGAGCTGATGCCCTACTCGTGTGCCAGTGTTGACTACTCCTCATTGAAAGTTATGCTTCGCCCGGTGCCTGGAGCACCAAACATGAACCTCTGCAGCGTGACGTCACGTGGTCAGATAAATCCAGTTCTCAGCTGTACCGAGATTACGGAAAGGTGCGAGTATGGTATCGAGAGTTTGAGGCCATTGCCTCGTCGTTCAAGGCTGTGGTGGCTCTGTGTTGGATTGGGCAGCCTTCCCATGGACACATTACTTCCGTTAGTGTGCCTGGAGAGGTCCATAACCGCTGCACGCTACCAGCATGAGCTGGCTGATCACCTACACGTTTTCATGGACTTCGCACATCCTGCGACCGATGTTTGTTCCAGCAAGACAATGTGCCGCCACACCGGGCAGGCATCTGAGTTTGATTATCCAGTAGCCTCCAATGTCCCCGAATTAAAACCCTGTGAAAGTTCTCTGCGATGCCGTGAATCGGAACATCAGGTCCGTGGATCCTTGACCGACGTCTCGGGCGGAGTTGTGGATAATGCTGCAACACGCACGACTGGCATTTCTTCCGGAAACTCTTCGGCATGTGGAGCAGTCGATACCTTGGCGTGTATAGGCTGCTATCCGTGCTGGAGCAGGACCAACACGCTTTCAGCTAGGTATCTCTAATGTTTTGTCCATTGAGTGTAGGATAATAAAAGAGGGGAAAACGATTATATTTTTCTGTCTATTCAGTGACGTAATTCTGATTAGATCTGTGATTATAAATGGAACGCAACATCAATATTTCGAACTGAAGATCCAGAAAGCAGAGTGCAGAATTTTTTTAGAACTACACTACTGTTTGCGAAAATCGCAACACCATGAAGGACTCCTTGTATTAGCTTGAAACTTACAGGATATGTACAACAGGTTGACATGCAAATGATTAAAATGCCAGTGAAAATAAGCATGCAGTTTAAGAGCTGCCTCCAGTGAACTGTCCGGTCTTTGGTATAAAAATCTGGCTAAAATGAGATGTTGCAATCAGTGACATGGAGTCAAAAGGTTTCTTTCTTTTGTGGCTGACATGGAGTCGAAAGGTTGTTTCTTGTGTCTCACTGTGCTTCGTCCACGATGAAGGTTGCATTATGAACACCAGACGGACTTTGAGCGCGAAAAGATCGTTGAGATAAGGGAAGCTCGATTTGTCTACCGCAAAATTGCCATTCTTACGAAGCGAAACGCCAGTACAGTGATATGAGTGTGGCGTCAGTGGACAGAAGAGGCACGAACGCACTGAAATCCGGGAAATGCACCGCAAAATGGCTCGCTTTCACGGGATGCACGGCACCTCTACCGACGACCGCGCAACATCTCTACCGCATGGCAGTGACCGATCTTACAGCCACATACACTATATTGACAAAAGTCACAGGACACACCTTCAAAAGCAAATGAACAGATCCTCTGCGTTGTTAAGATGCACGGTGCAGCTGCAAACGGTATAAAAACAAGCCTGCAGCTGCAAACGATATAAAACAAGCCTGCATCTGACCGTGATCATATCGCACTGTGAGGTTGCGGGAAAATGTTGTGGCGGGTGAGAACTGACTTTGAGAAAGGAAATATTGTTGGGTGTTATGTCAGCGGGTTGCACATAAAAGAAACCGAGAGGCGTTTAAACATACCCAATCAACTTTTTGGATGTACTGAATAAGTGAAAGGCACATGGCGTGCCTGAAGCAACAAAACGTAACGGCAGATCAAAGAAAATCAGTGACAGAGATCGTCGAAGCCTCAGGAGAGTCGTTATAGCTAATCGACAGAGTAATGCACAAGACCTCAGTGTACAGGTGGGTAAAAAAGCTGGAACCTCGGTATGTACACGTCCCACTCGCAGAGAACTTCATTTAATGGGTTACCGTGTTCGTGCGGCTCCTCATAAGGCTTTCATCTCCCCTCGGAATGCTACTCGTCCTTTAGCATAGTGTAAAGAACATTAATCGTAAACCGTAGATCAATGACAACGGATCCTATGAACTGATGAATCCAGATACACGATCCATCAGTCTGATGGCCGTGTTTGGGTATGGCGGCAGCCGGGGGAACGCTATTTATCACACTGTACTGTTCCTACAGTCAAGTTTGGAGCTGGCAGTGTTCTCGTGTGGGAGTGTTTTTCGTGGTATGGTCTCGGCCCATTGGGTATCGAGGACAAACCTTTTAACCAGCATGCCTACCTCGATATTCTGGACAATTATGCCCTGCGAACTGTGTGACAATACTATGGAACCGAGCCTTGTTGGTACTAGGAGGACAATGCACCGAGCCATAAAGCAATGACTGTTACGGCGTGGCTTGACGATAATTCTGTATTGTGTGTGGACTGGCCAGCACAGAGCCCTGATCTTAATCGCATAGAGCACCTATGAGATGAATTAGAGCGCCGCATAAGAAGTTTGGAAACAAGGCCTACTACTAAGCAACAGTTAGCGGCCGCATTATGTACTGAATGGAAGTGCATACCTATCATTGTGTTCCAAAACCTTGTCAAAAGCATGTCTCGAAGGGTCAGTGCATGCATTAAGGCCAAAGGTGGGCCGACACCGTACTAATAAATTCCAATTAAGGATCTGTTGTGTTTCTGTTTTAGGTGTCCGGCGACTTTTGTCTATATAGTGTATATGGTGTTAGCGCAGCAGTGGAGCCCTGTCACAGGTCAGGCTTTGCCCTCCCGCACAGTTCGACGTCTTCTGTTTTACAGAGGACTGGTTGCTTGCAGCCCATTGCTGTGCATTCCTTTGACCCACAACCATAGGCACCCCAGGCTGGAATGGGTCTCGCACACAGACATTGGCACGCTGATTGACAACAGGTCGTGTTTTTTGACGATTCGCGATTCAACGTGATGCACCACGATGGTTGAAATACATCGCGGTTAATGTCATCTTGCAGAGTGCATTTTGCAGGATCAAACCAGCTAAACGCCAAGCGTCATGGTTTAGGGCGCCATTGGGTTCAATTCGGGATATCTCTTGATGCAAATTGAGTGAAACTTCAACGGCCAGCGATATTTCAGGGGCTTTTTATAGGCACTTGTGATACCCTTCCTTGACAGTTTCTCTGGAGACAATTCCAGCAAGACAATGCTCGGGCACATGTGGCCCGGAATGTCCAATACCTCCTCTATGTATGGCAGCTGCCGCTTCTTTCAGAACCTACATGTTTGGCGGAGATTTTCCCGATCGAACATTCTAGCTGAGCGTCTGGTCCGTCAAGAGACTCCGCCATTCACCACAAATGAACTCTGGTCTCGCATAGAAGCATCCTGGCAGGCTATTCCCTAGGACGATATCAAAAACCTTTTCCATTCAATGCCACGCTATCAAAGGCTGTTATTGTTGTTGAGGTGAATTCACACGATACTAGGTTTTGAAGCAAAAAAATCAGGTGTACCTAGCTTGCTTTACAATGTAATCAGTTATACTGTACCTGTAACAGAAATTCCATTTGAATAGCGTGATTCTTTCTTCGTGTTACAATTTTCACAAACAGTAGTGTAACTTCTGACTTCTAGAGGACGGAACTCAAAGATGTCCACTTCCAACTTTGAGCTTTGTGAGAACGGAGCAAAGGAATATCTGAAAACCAAATCTGAGCTTCCAGAGAACGGATAGGAAGAATATCCAAGAACCAATTCGGAGATCTCAAAAATGAAGCTAAGAACCAACTTGGAAAACCATGAAAAAAGGGAAAACCGGAATGAGATGAAATACACACTGTTTGACAAAAAAAAAAAACAAAAAAAAAAAACGAAGCACCCCGAGAAAGTCGTCCGACCCTGATGAAACTCCGCATGCAAGAGCCCCAGGGCCGAATATGCAAATGATTAAACAAGATTTCGGGTGTAATGAGCACGTCTTCTGAATCCGTTCTGACGCGAAATAAATTTATCAAAGCTATTCAAAGTCAATGAAACCGGTATGGAAAGCAATAGTATCTGACCGAGGAAAGAAGTTTTTCAATCGGGTTTTTAATCTCGCAGATATTGCTGTGAATGGAATCGTGAACTTACGCCCTCTGGTTGCAGACTTGTGCGTTAAGAAAAATTTGAACTTACATGAGAAACATTTTGCAGCGGAAACGCTCTCCAACAAAGAAATAATTTTTTTAACTCGGAATCCTCAAAGCAGAGATCTGGACAAATATAAGTTATGCATCTATGCCCCGTGGCGGGAAAACCATGCATTATTTTCAGAAGAAAGTATTTTCAAAAGGTTTTTCGATGTGAGCAGTATCGGTCCAAGAAGAAAAAACTTCAGCCCAGTTTCAGGAGCTCAGAGTTTGCTGCAAATACATCAGAAGCTCAAATTAACACTTATGCCCCCTGGTGACTAAACCATTCTTTATCAAATATTGGAAATTATATGGGAAAAAATATTTTCCATCAGGAGCTGAATGCGATACAGGAAGAATTTTTCAAATCGGAGTTTTAGAAGCAGAAATATCAAGGAAAACGCAATTTACCTTTGCGCCCTCTGAAAAAAGTCTATGATTTACTTGAAAAATTTGAATTTATATGAAAAACATTTCGCATCGGAAACACTATCTGACAAAGAAATAATTTTTCAAATCGGACTCCTAGAAAGAGAGATATTGACAAAATAAGATATACATCTACGCACCCTGGCGGAGAAACCATTCATTTTTTTGAGAAGAAAATATTCCTGAAAGGTTTGTCGACGTGAATAGTACCGGTCCACAAATGAATTTTTTTCAATCGAGATTTAAGAAGCTCAGATTTTTCTGAAAATTCATCTGAAGCGGAAATTAAGACTTATGCCCCCTGATGGCCAAACCGTTTTTTACCAAAAATTAGAAATTATATGCAAAGTATTTCCCATCAGGAACTGTATCCGGTGCAGAAAAAGTTTTTCAAATCGGAGTTTTAGAAGCAGAGATATCGGGGGAAATGCAATTTACCTTTACGCCCCCTAGCGCGAAGTCTATGAATTACTTGAAAATTTTGAAATTATATGAAAAACATATCACAGCGGATACTGTATCCAATAATGAAAGAATTTTCCAAATACGACCATTAGAAACAGATATATTAACAAAAATAAGATATACATCAACGCCCCCTGGCGGAGAAATCATGCAATATTTTAAAAAGAAAATATTCCGAAAAGATTTATCGACGTGAGTAGCATCGGTCCACAAACGAATTTTTTCAATCGAGATTTTAGAAGCTCAGATTTTATGGCAAATACATCAGAAGCAAAATTAACACTTACGACGCCTCCTAGCCAAAGCATTCATTACCAAAAATTAGAAATTATAGCAAATTATTTTCCATCGGAATCTGTATTCTCTGAAGGAAACAAATTTCAAATCGGAGTTTTCAGAAGAAGAGATATCGGGGAAAACGTAATTTACTTTTACGCCCCTAGCGGAAAATCTATGCGTAACTTGAAAAAGTAAATATACCTAAAATACATTTCGACATAAATGAAATCTAAAGATAAAAGAGTTTTTTTCAGTTAGATGTTTAGAAGCAAATATATGGAATAAAATGTATTTTGAATTCGATATCATCTGCATTTACGCCTTCTAGCGTCGAAACTGTACATCGTAAAAAAAAAAAAAAACGAGGTGAAGGATCATCATTCGCATATTTCAAGCCTCCCAATGCAAAAAAAAAAAAAAAATTCAAATGGGACTAATAATTACAGAGACATCGTGTCCACAGGCGGCCGGAGAAACCGATAACATAAAAGCACGATCTTTTTTTGCAAAAGACGTGCTAAAAATAACGACCAATGACTAAATATTGGTCCGCTACAGCTCATGGGAACTGTGCATCGAGGAGGGTATATCAAGGACAAAGATCGCACGCAGGGTCAATGGTGACAGCGGGTTGCGGTTGTATAAACTTGCGTGGAGTGTGAGGATGCCTCGACGTCGGATCCGTTCGCAATACAAGCAGTTGGCAGAAAAACAGAGAGGACGCATAATTGATCTGATAGACGCCGGTTCATCACGTCGCAGTATAGTTAGGCATTTCGGTGGTACCGACGTGGCAATCGTACAATATTGCCGCCAGATGGTCGGGAGGGGGCACAACTCAGTGTTGCAAGGCAGTTGACGACCGAGGGCAACAAAAGAAAGCGAGGACTGAGCGATTGCGAGAGCCGAATGAACAGAACTGAATTCGTCGCTCTCAACCATCCATGAACATGTTGCGTCTTCTACAGGTACGGAAGTGGCCAAGCCTGACCTGTGTAGGCCACTTCGACCACCACTGACCAGCGAGCATCGCCGACCCCGTTTGCAGTGGTGTCGCACCCGATCAACGTGGGATAGTGTCTAGTGATGTCGAAGCCGATCAACGTGGGATAGTGTCTAGTGGTGTCGAACCCAATCAACGAGGGTTAGTGTCTAGTGATGTCGAACCCGATCAACATGGGATAGAGTCCAGTGGTGTAGAACCCGATCAACGTGGGATACTGTCTAGCGGTGTCGAACCCGATCAATGTGGGATAGTGTCTCGTGGTGTCGAACCCGATCAACGTAGGATAGTGTCTAGTGGTGTCGGGCTAGATCAACGTTGGATGGCGTCTAGTGGCGTCGTACACCATCAACGTGGAATAGTGTATAGTATTGTTGAACCCGATCAACGTGGGATAGTGACTAGTGGTTTCGAACCCGATCAACGGGGTATAGTATCTAGTGGTGTCGAACCCGATCAACGTAGATTCGTGTCTAATGGTGTCGAACCAATCAACGTACGACAGTGTCTAGTGGTGTCGAACCCGATCAATGTGGGATAGTGTCTAGTGGTGTCGAAGCCGATCAACGTACGATAGTGTCTAGTGGTGTCAGGCTCGATCAATGTGGGATAGTGTCTAGTGATGTCGAACCCGATCAACGTGGGATAGTGCCTAGTGGTGTCGAACCCGATCAACGTTTGATAGTGTCTAGTGGCGTCGAACCCAATCAACGCGGAATAGTGTCTAGTGGTGTCGAACTCGATCATCGTCTTGTGGTGTCGGGCCCGATTAACGTTGGATGGTGTATAGTGGTGTCGGCCCCGATAAATGTAGGATACTGTCTAGTGGTGTCGAACCCGATCAGCGTGGGATAGTGTCCAGTGGTGTTGGGCCCGATCAACGTGGGATACTGTCGAGTGGTGTCGTGTTGTCTTCCGTGATGAATCACGGATTGCACTTGAATCCGATGTCCAGCGCATAAATATCTTGAGACCAGCTGGCCAGCGCACGGATCTTGCCTTTACAGTGTAACAGCACTCGGCTCGCACACTGAGTGTCACTGTCTGGGGAGCTATTTCTTACGACTGCCGGAAATCCTTGGTATTCCTCCGTACCGCTCTCACGGTCAATAGTACGTAGACGACATTCTACGATCTGTTGTGTTGCCATTCCTGTTGTAGCATCACAGATCAATTTTTCAACAGGATAATGCCAGCCTGCACACGGCAGGGCTCTCTCAGGCCAACCTCCGTAATGTCGACACCCTTCCAAGGCCAACCCAATCTCCCAACCTCTCACCGATCGAGCATGTTTGGGACATAATGAGAAGCTACTGACGCCCATCTCAGTACGTCGGCGAGCTGGCGCGCAATTTGAACACCATCTGGCATGCTGTACCTCAGGACAATATCAGTGAATTTTTGCTTCTATGCCACACCGAGTAATTGCTTTTATCCGATCCAGAGTTGGCGCTACAACGAACTGATTTGTTCCATTTGTGTAGTTGCTTTATCCGAATAAATCGTCCAACTGCTCTGGAATTGCAATAATTTACTTTCCTATACATGTGCATTGCTCGGTAAATGTGTAAATTAGCGTCCTAAATTATTTCGTCGGAAAAATATTAGTACCTGGAAAAAGTGCGACGTACAGATTTTAGATTATGAAAATTAAGGGCAAATGGAGCAGAAATTTTATGTTTTAAATGTGTTTTAAAGATTTGTATCGTAATATTTACTTGCAAGTGCGATGCTGTGAAGAGACGCTGTGGTAGGCCTAACGCATTGCTACCGCGACGATGTTAAACTTTTCTCCGTTGAAAGGAAGATTCGCGCGGAATACTACAAGTGCAGCTGCGTACATTCTTGCCAGGGGAGCGAAACATCATGTACTCATACGCTACAGAATATACTTCGTTCATGTATTGTCAGTATTTTTTAAGCACATGCCGAGAAATGTTTCGGTCTTTTACACATGATTCCCTGATTCCAAATAGAAAGTACGCATATGGATTTCTATGTTGTACAGGAAACTGGGAAAGTATAACTTTCGGTTCTGCTTTGAACGGCTTCCATTCGTAGCTGATTTACTGTGCCACTGTACTTTTGGTTCTTCTGTTAATACGCTTTTCGCAGATCAGTTTCTATCTCACTGATACGTATATTTTGCAAATCAAAGAGGTTTTTTTCGGTTTTTTCTGCCATCAACGTATAGGATACAACAAAATAAAGAGTGGATAATCTGGACCTATTTTCTGTAGCGTATGACTACAACATTTATCGCTTTCTCTTGTCCTCTTCCGCCCGTCATTTCGGTAAAGCAACGAAACTTCCTTTAAACCGAGCATCGTCGCGGTAGCGATGCGTTAGGCCTACCGCAGCGTCTCTTCCTAGCATCGCACTTACAGGTAATTATTACGATCAAAATCTTTAAAAGACATTTTAAACATGAAATTTCTGCACCATTTGCCATAATTTTTCGTGCTTTAAAATCCCGTACGTTGCACTTTTTCAAGGTACTAAAATTTTTCCGACGAAATAATTTAGGACGCTAATCTACACGTTTACCAATTGCTCATACGAATTTTCATCTCGATTGGGTGATTCATTCTGAGTGCTTCGTTTTTTTTTTTTTTTTTTTTTGCAAAGAGTGTGTAAGTAAAGAACTAGTAAAGCAAAAATGGCTGAAAATCGATCTGAATTTTAAAGAAAGATCGTGAGTTGGGATTGCAGCATTTTATAAAAACAATAGTTCTGCCGAAGAAGAAGGAAAAAAATTGCTTAATAATTTTCTCATTGATCTCTTTAGAGCGGGCAACAGAATTTTAGTAATGGCGAATTTTTACAATGACTGTGCAGAATCACACCGCACATTACACCACAAAAGCGTGTTTGTACTTGGTGGAGTTCGAAATGAGACTTAAGATACCTTCAGCAGTTTAGAAATTAGCTCTAGTAGCATCACGCGAGCGAAAAGCAAAGATTTCTTTGTCTTTAGCTTTCACATCCTCACTTTAAAGTTAAAGTTTTCCGGAAGACGAACACGAAACAAATATACTTTTGCCCCAGCATTTCAATCTGTGTTTACCGACTGAGATTCTTTACAGATATCCTTCTAAACCCGTAGGAGATTCACGTGCTCTTATTTGCAAAAGAGAAATGTTCCCTCTGATATAACGTCTTTCGTGCAAGTAAACCTAACACACTGCAAATACAGTGCAGCTGACAAACCTTAAAGCGTTCGAAGCTCTTGCGAATTAAATCCTCGGATCTCTTTCCGAACAAAACTTCTTACCGCAGTCAACTTATAAAATGACATTCCCCTCTTAGCTAGAATTTTGGAGAGCACCTTTAAAAGCGATTATGGCGGACAGCAGCAGAGTCGGCTTGTAGCAGATACAATTATCATTTCAACGAGAAAGTTCACCCGACTGCAAACATACGGCCGTCAGCACGTGTGTTTGTACAGAAGAAAATTAGCAAGAATGGAAGAGGGTAGCGAGCGACATTTCCACGGCATCATTCCAAATATGGTGCTTTCCCCAATTCCTTCGACCAATGATGAAGGAGGTTCAATTCCTTCAGCCAATGAAGAACGCTCCTCGGAGAAAGGAACCCAATATTGTTGTCAATCCATCACAATAATCTTTCCTGAACTGACAGGAGTTAGAAGATATTGGAGGTTGTAAAAGGAGCTGTTTCGGAGAATGAAGGAACCGGAGGAAAAAGTTTTTATTCTGTTTGCTTAGCTTTTTTCTTGTTGAAAGAGATGGTTCCGCGAGTAATAGAAAAGGTAAACACTTGCATTTCGTGTTAGATCATCGAAGCGTGAAATGTATTGTGTGCTTCTGGGCTTGACCATCTCAGCTCCGATTTTCAGGTAATATATATTGATAAAGCGTCATGACAATCATAGGTGTACCTAAAAGAAATAAAGAAATAAAACTACTGCGATGTGTTCACTAGGAGTTGCTGCTCTATTAAAAGATAAAAAATTCGGAGCTCTTGATTCCTGAAAAGCATTTCTTCTCCCTGTCTATCACATTTCAGAACCAACAGCTTCACTGCCATTCACACGCTCATACACAGGATCAAATAGGTAAACGCAATTTCTTAGAGAGTACAAAAACACGGCCATCCCGGTACACAAGTAGTCTGAGGTGCGGGCTTCTGACCTCGAGGAGGATCCCTTCTTTCATCACGGGATCGTCTTCTGGGTGAGGCACGGGTGTGTCACGTTGGATGGCGATGGCTCCTCCCCTTCCTCACAACAAAAGACCCTCATTCAGGGACGAGACGATTGTTTATAGCCTTTAGAGGTGCCCATGGTAGTTGCCAAAATCCGAAATAAAAACAAGAAAGATGGTATCGGATTACCTCATACAATGAGGGATAATATAACATTGCGTGATCCATTAAATACACTGCCGGAAAGTGAAGAAAGAACACCCACCATTAAAAATTGCAGCTGCATCTATGAGATTTATGTCTTAGCAACAACTTGTTAAGAAAGGAAAGCGATTACATGTGCAAAGGGATTTAATGTTTATTTTGCCTTTTAATGCGTATTACAGTGTACAGAAAGGACATTTTAATAAGGTGTTGCACCTCCTACAGCAGCAATAAGAGCTTGCAATCTGGCATGCAATCGGCCGTACAAATGCTGAATATCACGGTGGGAGATAGCATTCCATGCGCTTCCAACTCGGACGAGTAATTCAGGGATGGTCGTTATCTGCCGGAGTCCGCGGAAGAGCCTTCGCCCGATCCAGTCCCAGACATGCTCGATTGAAGACAAGTCCAGAGAGCATGCTGGCTAAGGAAGTTGATGCATAGCCTGAAGAGCATGTTGAGCTGCTCGGGTGGATTGTGGGCGGGCACCCTGCTGGAATGTCACATTTGGGATAGCACTCAAAAATGGCCGGGCGACAGGCTACACGATGTAGCTGACGTACGTACTGCTATTCATTGTACCCCGTACAAATACCAGACTCGTAAGAGTGTGATAGCTGATCGCTTCCGACACCATGAGACCCGGCGTGGGGTCTGTGTGTCGTTGACGGATTCACGATGACAGAAGCCACGCACCTTGTCGCCTTCGGACGCGTACACGACCGGCAGACGCTCCCAGGGAGAAGCGGCTTTCATCACTGAAGACCGCAGACCTCCATTCTTCCCTCCAATGAACTCGTTCTTGACACCGCCCCAAACGTGCTCGACGGTGACTAGGAGTCAGTGGTAACCGTACCCGTAGTCCTGCCTCCAACAAGCAATTCTGTATCGTTCTGGTAAACACCCTTGGTATGACAGAGGATCAAATTTGTGACACAATAGCGGCCCGCTCTGCCAACGCCACTCTCCTGATATGCTGATCATCTCGAGCGTCCGTAACTCTGTGTTGCCCTGAACGACGTCTGCGAGTCTGCGAATGCTCTTCTGACCAACGACGCCATCATCTTACCACGGCCGATACCTCTCATCCCATTTGGTCTGCAATTTGACAGAAGGACTAAACTCCTTCCCGTAGACCCATTATAAGGCCGCTCTCGAACTCCTATAACTGAACAAATGTTGCACGCTAGCTCCTTCAACGAGCACTGAACAGCACGACACGAAGTAAATGACTTCGTTTTGCACGCCCTAGTCCTTACATACGCGCTGCGTCCATTTCATTGTTGTCGTCCGCAGTGACGTCATTATTTCATCCAATGACATTCCAACTTGGATCACTGTTTCTGCTGCCCTTCACAATTAACATATAATATGACGTTTCTACCGGCATTCCTTCTGGATGCTCTTTTTTCCCTTTCTGGCAGCGTATTATAGTCATTTTAACATTCACTGGCCATCACTATTGCCGTGGGTTTCTTGGTAAGCACCCGATTTCGTACTCGAGCGCCTGATGATGTGTTTTTCAAACAGAGCTAATTCTGTCCCCTGCAATGAAGAAGTGGCCCTAAGTTAGAAACGTTGGATCCCAAAATATGATAATCATCTAAATTTATACATTATGTGGAAAAGAGTCTCCATAAACCCCCTTCCACAACAAAAATGGAACATTCCAATAGATCACATATGTAAGATTGCCTTTAAAACTGCTGCTAAGCTCCTCAGATGTTGCATCTGATCTACTCGTGAGACATGACTTCGCGTGTTGTTGATCTTACTGATTTCCAACGATTGTTTTTATAGGGTGCATATCAGCAACCTATCGGTGTGTGCGATTGCACAGCAATTGCAATACCCCATGGTCAACTTTTCAAGACGTTATTAGTAAAAGAAAGTGTGAAGGACTTTCGACTGCAAAGTAACGTTCAGGAAGGTCAAGTAAATTGACGGAAAAGGACAACTCTGAAATGTGTTTTCTGCACAAATCATCGCCAACGAGTTTTAGGATTCAACAAGAGTGAGTGTGTGCACTAAGACAGTTCATAAGGAACTGCACAAGTTAAAGATCTATGTCCGAGCTCATTCGTACAAACCGCTAATAACCCATAACAATGCGAGTAAGCAACTTGTTTGGTGAAAAGCACATGGTCCATGGACCCTAGACCAGTGGAAACAGATGTTCTGGAGTGATCAATCACGCTACACCATTTTTAAATTCGATGGTCGTTGCTGAGTGGGGCGTAAGAAAGGTGCACGTATCTTCCAGAATGTATTATCCAAATTGTTAAATTTCGTGAAGGCAGTGTCATGGTCTGGGGATATTTCTCGTGGTATGAACTCGGACCATTGGGGGATGTGGATGGAAACATGAACGTCATGAAGTACCAAGACATTGTCGACAACGTTGCACGTCTTACACTTTACCAGTTGTATGGATATGGGTCATTCTTCTTTCAGAAAAACAACGCGCCGTGCCATAAAGCAGACTCCATTTCGACATGGTTTCAAGATATGGGTATATAGAATTTAAAGTGGCCAGCTGAAAGCCCCAACCTGAAACCTATAGAGAACCTTTGGGGTCAACTTGTACGTCGGATTCATGCTAGAACGACACGTCCAACTTCTGTGTATGAATTGGCCACTGCGTTGTGGGAGGAAAGCAATAGTGTACCAGTGACAACTTACCAAAATCTCATTAAAAGGGTGTCAAGGAGAGTGCACCAACTCCTTACTGATTTTCCATAAATTCAGTACTGTTTAAAAAGCACTGGGTGTCTGTTTTACCATATAGTGTCTACGGAGCTGCCTTTATACACTCTATTGAAGAGTGGATCTAAATTAGAGACAGGAGCTATCATAACCGATAAAATATGATAATCACCTAACATTTATATCTACGAAGTTACCTTTTTTCACTCCAAGGAAGAGGTGGATCAAAATTAGGGACAATGGAACCCCAAAGTTTGATGATCACTTAAAATGTATACCACCGGATTTGCCTTTGTCCACTCCGATGAAGAGGTGGATCTAAATTAAGGACAGGAGTACCCCAAAATATTATGATCACCTAACATTTATGCCTTTGGATATGCATTTGTCCACTCCAATGAAGAGGTAGATTTACATTAGAGACCGTGGAACGCCAAAATATGATTATAATCTAATATCTATACTTTCCGAGTAAGCAAAGTCATCTATCTAAGCGAGGATCACATGGAAAAACACTAAGAAATTTATAAAACTTGGGTGGAGTGCATTTATAAGAAACAGTACAATTTTCATGGCCTCCCCGGTGGCGCAGTGGTCTAAACGATGGTCTCTGATCATTTGCCTGAAAGGGGTCCGGATTCGAATCCCGCTGAGGCCTAAAATGTATGAGCAAGTGAGTGCATCCTTCCAGCTAACCAATGCATACTTGTGGATCAGGGAAATAGATCTTAACGAAAGAAGTCATACAGACAACTCAAACATGCATGGAAATATGCATGCTTAGTGTCACCAAGACACATCGGACACGAAGACTCTCCTCCAGTCGTCCACACTCTAGATACCTTGCTCCCGTGTCCACTGCAGGCGGAGTTGTTCATGACGAACGGTCAATAGGGGAATTTTGATAAAGGAGCCCATCAAGGGTTTCGTTGAGACAATGCACCAGAACTGGGGCGACGGTCGTGCTATTTATGTTGTCGTCCCGTTAACATGAGCGATCCGTTTTTGCTGTGATCAAAGAAGGAAAGCGAGCAGTAATAAGTTTTTCTGTGATCTGAATGTGTACCACGTGTTGAACTTCACCACAACTACGATAGGAAGAGTGATACGTAAATCAGGAAAATGAAAAGAGTTCATGAAGTCATTATTCAAGTAAAGATCCTGAAGTCATAGGCGCAGGCGTTGGTGGGTATTCAGAGACACGTGCGCCCCAACTTTTGAAAATTTAAATGCCAGGGAAATCCAACGATGATTTCCCTAGCATTTAAATATTTAAATGGGAGGTTTAATGGAGTCGCTATAAAGTACACAATGCTACTCGATCTGAGAACGGTAAAAACAGCTACCGCCATCTGGTTACATAGCTACACAAGTTTGGAACTATGGAAAAACTAGTGGGTCACCCTACATATGGAAAATACAGTACTTTTCACCGTAAAAGCTATGCGCCGTAAAAAGAATTTTCCCAGTCAGGATTTTATACTCATAAATAGAAAAAGAAATTAAACCTTTTGTGAAAGATTTAAGGTGTTCGAAATGTGTTGGCAACATACTGTACCTGCATTGATAATATGCAGGTAGAGTTTTATATGTACAATTATAATAGTATAATACTACGTATAATAATTATTTATAGTGAAACAATATAGTGAAACTCATTTTTATTATACGTACGCGCGGCATTTGTGGTTTAATATCCCAACAGTTTATTAATGTTCCATTAAATCAGTATTTATACTGAGAAAAGCTAAAGGAAATAATTGTGAAATAGTAATGAACAATACACGAAAGCATCGGGAAGGATGGCTGGTGCTATAGTTTCAACAGGTTTACATGTTTTGATCTGAGATTGCACAGCCTAATCACAAATTGATTAGCCTATGCATCTGAGATTGCACAACCTAGTACCTCTGATCAAGGAGCTTAACCTACACGCTCCATGGAATGTGTAAGTCAAGCTAATATAATATATTATTAGTATTATATAATCGTATATCAAGGTACAATGTATACTATCATAATAGTATAAATTAGTTTTTTGAATAACCATTGATAGTTCTAAATGCTTACCTCCTTTTTCCGCTCCATGCTGCGAGCTTGAAGTAGATTTTATTCTGCGATCGTTTTGGAGCTCTCTGAGCCTTCAAGATCATGGTTTTTTGAGTGTTCAAAGTAAAAATGTTGACACCAACATTCTGCACCCAAACCTTTAGAGTGTAAAAGTTATGCCACAGCAAGTTGGGAAACATATTACGCTTTTCCATGGTCTGCGCCCTAATATTTAGCGTACAGAATGTGAGGGTGAACAGTGTTACTTTGTCCACTGAAGAGATTCCTTAAGACCGAGGCTGTGAGACTCTCGAAGTGATGATATAATACAGTAATAGCTCCTCATAGCATATGTACCGCAAACACTGTACAGACTGTATGCATATGACGTTACAGCAAGGTAAACCATCCTAGCAGACGTCCTGGCGATCAACTGGTGTACAAGCACTGCTTGAATTTGCAATGCGGAGCGTTAAAGAAGATGGTGTTATGTGCTATTTTCGGCTACAGTAACCGAAGTGAGAGAGATAATGATGTGTCATATTATAAAATACAATCTGAACGAACGAAGTGGGATCAGAATTATAAAAAATTTAATTCAGAAGTGCCAAAATTTGTGGTCATCGCGTATCGGTAGAGTTGACATTGATGACCGGAGACGAAAGAACATAAGAGTGTGTAGTTTACATTTTGTAACAGGTATGTTAATAAATTTACTGATGCGTTATCTACAAAAACTCTATGAAGATCTTTAGACAAGAATTAACCTTTCTTATGAGTAAGATTATGCTGTTCTTTATCGTGAATGTATCCATTGCTATAGAGGAATAAATATCTTATGGAACCTTCATACACTGGCGTGCAAAAATTAAGGACGAGACGGTTTTTCGAACGTAACGTCGTGCAGGAGTGCTCCACATCGACCCAAATCATACCATAAGATCCCCAAGATGTAATAATATGGGACAAGTGAGCAAAACCGTCCAAACAAGGAATCCAAAGGATACAAAGGCACTTTATTAAAAAGGTAGCTTCGAGCTCAAATGCACAGAAGACAGAAACGTCCATGTGACATGCAGCAGCCAAGAAAAATCCAGTCTTTAGTAAGGGATAGGATCACCTCCGACTGCCTTGCAGAATTTACAACGCCTGTACATGCTGAGGACGAGCTTGTCAAGGAGCTGTTGAGGCATCAAGGCCCATTCCTCTTGTAGCGCCAATCGCAGCTGCGGAATCGTTGCTGGCGGTTGGTGACCTGCTGCCAGGCGTCTCCCGAGAAGGTCCCACACGTGTTCGATTGGATTTAGGTCCGGGAACCTTGCGGGCCAATACATGCGTTGAATATCTTCACTCTCCAACAGCTCTGCGACAGCCACTGTACGATGAGGTGTAGTGTTGTCGTCCATGAAGAGGAACTCAGGACCGACAGCACTTCTAAACAGACGCACGTGAGGCAGGAGAACCTCGGTACAATAGCGGGCACCAGTGATGAACCTCCTTGAAAGATGTGGAGGTCAGTACGGCTACCAAGCATGATACCGCCCCAAACGAAAACTCCGCCACCTCCAAACCGGTCCCTTTTGATGATGTTGGAGGTGTGATTACGTGTTCCCTGCTCTCTCCAGATGTGTATACGTCCAGAATCGCTCATCAGACTAAATCGGCTCTCATCCGTAAAGAGAACTCGACCCCATTGCTGATGTGTCCAGTTCTGTGTTCCTGCCACCACAGAAACTGCCGTCTCTGATGAGCAGGCGTTAATGACTCACACCGTACTGGTCATCGTGCAAATAGACCACCTTTGTGCAGCCACCTGGCCACGGTAAAACGCAATAACGGACGTACACTTGCCTGTTGCATGTGCCTTGCGATTTCTCCCGCTCTCTGCCGTCTGTCTCTTCTCGCTTGTAGGACAATATACCGGTCGTCCGCTGCCGTGGTTGCTCGTGGACGACCACTGCTAAACTCTGGGACAGCTGTTCCTGTCGTTCAAAATGCTCTCCAACCTCGTATCGTGAAACGATGCTGTGAGCGATCGCGAACTCCTGCCACACTAGTCACACTTCGACCTTCTTCCAACTTCCCAATGACGCGACCTCGGGTAAAGTCATCCAGATGTCGTCCAATGGATTGCCTGTTGGCCATATCACACGGTGGTAGCAACTCGACGTCGTTCAAGCCGATGTACACCGTGCAATAGCTTTCACCGAATTGCTGAGCGTACACCGCCCGTGTGCTTTATACCCTTCCGATACCCCTCCCCCGTCATGCTGCATATATGCGCATGCCCAACTGTACCGGACCCTAGTCTATCTCCTGAGTGGTGTGGTCTTTCGGTCCGTTCTGCATGCTCGTTTCTCTGGTATGCTAATTTCTCCTCTTCCTCCTTAATTTTTGCACACCAGTTTATGTTAGGTTCCCAGGCCGATTTTGGAAAAATGATGTCATGATAACATTCACCAGCTTATTATTGTTGTCGTTATTATATACACTGAATTGCCAGAAAAACTGGTACACCAGTCTAATACTTGGTAGGTCCCCCACAGGAGCGCAGGACTGCAGAAATACGACGGGTAATGGACTCCACTAGCTTCTGGAAATATGCTGTAGGCAATGCACACCATACTTCCTGCAGAGCGTTCCACAAAACGGGTGTATTCCGAGGTCTCGGATTCCTGTGATCGATAACGCGTTGCATGGCATCACAAATGTGTCCCATCACGTTCAGATCTGAAGATTTGGGTGGGAATGGCAGCACCCCAAACTCAGATGAAAGCTCCTCTAACCTTAATGTGGCGTCCTACATTTGTGTGGAGATGCATTGCCTGTTGGAACAGGCCCAACTTATCAGCATGAATGCAGGAGATGAACGGGTGTACCTCGTCAGAAAGGATGCGCACATAGCGTTGGCCGGTCACAGACGTTTGTAGACGTACCAGGGGTCCCAGTGAAGTCCAGACAGATAAACACACAACATGCCATTACGGACTCCCCACCAGCCTGTTCAGTTCGCTGTTGACAGGCGGGATCCATGGCTTCATGGGGTTTGCTCCACACACGAATCCTCCCATCTGCCCGATACAGTAGGGAACGCTACTCGCAAGACCAGGCTACTTGTTTCCGGTTATGAAGTGTCCAGTGGCGGTGTTGCCGTGCCCAAGAGAGGAGCATAGCTCTGTGTCGTGCACCCATCAAGGGGACTCGAGTTGAGCGTCGGCTCCCAAAAGCCCATATCGTGCAGGGTACGTTGCACAATCCGTTGTTGAGGCTTCAGCATTTAATTCCGATTATACCTGCGAGAGTGTTGCGCGCCTATCGCGTGAAACGATTCTTGACAGCCGACGTGGGTTACGTTCACCCAATATCTTTTTACGGGCACACTGGTATCGTAGGTTGGAGGATTTTCCGGAATTCTTGTAGTCACGGTACACCCTTGCAATGTTCGTTCGTGAAAATCCGAACTTCGTTTCTACCTCCGAAATATTATGGCCCATCTCACGAGCGCCAACTATGACACCGCGTTGGAAAACGCCTAAATCGTTATTACTTGTCATTCTCATGCCGAAAACAGCTCCGACAGCTGGGAAGGATATATATTGCTTTATATACGCACTGGCGGACTCAAACGAGTATTCGCATAGGCGACGTTGCTATGTACTATGCATAAGCCCGTCTGTACCAGTTTTTCTAGCACTTCAGTGTATAAGGTAGAGAGACTTAGTGCTGCTCGCCTAAATTATTATTATTATTATTATTATTATTATTATTATTACTATTATTATTGGGTCGTTTCATAATTATTGGCAGATGCCGACAAGGCGAATTTGCATAGCCGGTTACAAGGGACGCCTCGTAGGAGGAACTACCAAACGCCCATGCAAATTGAATCGGTTCAATCCATGTATATAAAACGGTATTTCAGACAGATCTCAGCAGTTGGGGTCGTGATGGAGCAACCAGAGGTGAGATTAGGAATTTTGCACGAATTCAAACTTGGCCGGAATGTGTCCGAAACGGTCACAAATGTCAACAGAGCGTGGATTGTCGGAACGAAGAGTGACAGAACTGTCTGTAGACTGTTTTCCAAGTTCCATGCCGGGGATGTTGCCATCGATCATAAGCTAGGAGCCGAAAAAACCAACGTCCACAGTACATCCCAGGCAGCACAGCCTTGCAATTTAACGTAGGCCCAACATTGAGCCACCGTCTTCTGTTCCTCAAAGACGGTGGCTCAGCGTTGGGCCTACGTTAAATTGCAAGGCTGTGCTACCTGGGATGAGCTCAGTGCCGAACTTGTCGTATCATCAGCGACAGTTTCCAGACACCTGGCAGTTATTGGCAAGGTAAAAAACTAAATACCTCGGTTCCACACGAACTCACCTAACAGCAGCAGATACGGCGTCTGGAAACATGCATTGCCCTCCAAAAACGTGAGGCTAGCGCTCCCATTCTGCATCGGATCCTTACGGTTGATGAAAAATGGTTCCTTTATGAAAAAAGGAAGCGAACAGCGCCGTGACTCAATAAATGGGAACCACCCAAACACATGTCCAAACCCAAGCTGCACCCACAGAAGGTTCCGATCGCTGTGTGGTGGACTTCCAAGACTTTGGTTCATTATGAGTTTTTGCCGCGACGTCAATCAATCACAACGGACGTGTGCTGCCGTCAGCCGAACGAATGTCACCAGAAATTACTCAGCAAACAACCATCGCTCTCCAATCGTTTGGGTCCCATACTGCTTCAGGATGGCGCACGACCGCATGTGTCTATTGGAAACATGCGAAAAATCAACGCCTTGGGGTACGAGGTCTTCTCTCTCCCTGTTTATTCACCTTACTTGGTCCCATCAGACTTTCACGTTTCGCCATTTGGACCCCTTCTTGAGGGTGAAAGTGTTCGCCAGCAAGGATGCTGTGATTTCTGCCGTAAGAGATTCCTCGGACCAATGTGATGCCACTTTCTGCCATCGTGGCATTATTGCACTAAAAACACATTGCGCACAGTGTATTGCTGCCGAGGGCACAACATTTTCGGAATAAAATGCATTTCGTCGTCTGTTACTGCTGTTTGTTTCTTTGTGTCCGAATCGGCCAATAATTATGAAACGACCCAATATTATAGCCTTATTGTGTAAAGGTGAGGATTTTTACCTTAGCTTAAGTTTCAGGTTGGAGCATATCTAAATTATTGAAAGCTAAACTTTTAAATTAAATAATTAGCCAAAGATGACAGGACGTCTTTATCTAAATTAACTGTGTGAATACGCTGTTAGTACAGAAGCTGGTGGCTGTGCTGGAATGCAGAATTTTGAGTTCCTTTCAAGCAAAAACATTTCCCTTCCTACAATATTGTTAAGGAAAAGTTAGTATGGAATTTCATATGGGTCACCACAATTGCCCAATAACTTTAGTTTATCAGAATAAAGCTGTTTTTGATCACCAGATAACCCACTGATGTAGCCTATGCAATGCATCTTTGATCTCACTTGTACACCAGTTGTTCTGCAAGAAAGCAGCAGACGAAAAAGTGACGCGAACCGCGGTTTCGTGACGTTAATGCATACTGTCTATTAATTTACACATCGTTGAAGGAATACTCACAACCTTAGCTGTGTGTTTATACGTGAACCACAAACATTTTGTTATCCAAAAAAATTATGTTTACCTTGGGGACTCGACACTAAAGTCAGATGTGGAATGTGATGAACTCCTAGAGACGCCAGAATTCACGAACCCAATATGGCAGCGAACGTCTTTGGCCGTTGTAAATGCACTGCGCGAGTTCTTGTCGGGACGAAAGAGTATGATGTACACCTTGGGCAGAAACAATAGCACGAGAGCTACAATGGCGCTAAAGCTGATACAAAGGCACATAGTGATCACTTTGGAAGAGCTGCTACCAAAATATATGGGCACAAATGCCGCCCATATTACCAGCGTGGTATACATGGTGAACCCAATGAACTTCGCCTCGTTGAAATTCTCCGGAACGTTGCGTGTCTTCACGGCATACAAGGTGCACATGGCAATGAGGAACAAATCGAATCCCAAGGGTGCTATGATACCGAGAGGAGTAGTGTTACAAATGAGGCGAACTCTATTCAACGATGGATAAGCCAGCTTTGAATCTGCTGGCTCCAAGACGAGCATGGCGCCTATGATTCCGGATTCTAGTCCTATCAGTAGTAAGGTGATAACAACTTGGGCAGTGGCACTCATGAAGCGGGGCTTCTTGGTGATGATCTTCTTCTTGCTGCCAGCAAGGATGCGGGCAATTCTCAGGGTTTTGGTGACCAGAGCCGAGTACATCATTGCGAAGCTGAAACCTGGGAGAACTCTAGATATGAAGCAGGCAGTCATTGATGGTCTTGCTAATAAGGGGATAGAGGTCAGGTGACAGAGTGCCATTCCTGCTAATATGATGTAAGAGAGTTCTCTTGTGGATGCTTTAACTACAGGGGTGTTGTTGTGCCGGATGAAAACCACCATGACAGCTAAAGTAGCACTGAGCCCCATTGCTGCTATTGTCAGGGATAAGATGGCCGTCGTGTCCGTCCACTTAATATACTCTACAGGAATCCGGTAGCAGTCTGAAAAGAAAAGGAAACGAAATAGTAAACCACAAAACTGGGAGGTTTCTTCACATGAATTTAGACTCTTAAGAACATAATGAAGCACTTTCGATTACTGTATATTTATTTTATTTATTTATTTTTATTTCAGTTGTTTTGATACAAATACATGTAAAATAATTGACATTATTATGCTTATTAATACAAAACAGCTAGGAAGAGAGGGAAAAAGGGCAAACAAAGGCCTGAGATAGCCCCAGTCTCACTGCGTACACATATCCCGTCAAGCACCACAGAGACAGCAACACGAATTCTTAGTGTAAGTTAGTAAGCATGTTAATTTATTCAAAAGGAAAAAAGAAGAGACGTAAATGCAAAGATCTTCCTCCCCTAATCACCCATTATGTTCACTATGTCGCTCACATTTCCCCTACCTTCTCATATTAATATCCTCCCCTTCACCTCCCCCTCATTTCTAATTTTTATGTAACAGATGAAATTTTAATTTCCTCTTAAAAATATTGAAGTTATTCAAATCAGTATTCTCATGTGGGAGTGAGTTCCAATATTGTGGTCTCCCGTAGACCACATTTGCATTATACAATTAGTTCTGGGAAAGAGTGCTTTCAGTAAATCTCGATTCCTGGTATTGTATTGTAGCTGTGAGCAGATTTAGAAATTAGTATAAATTCATTATTAATATTATTTTTAATTCTTTTATGCACTATCTTACCTAAATTAAAGTGTTATAACTGGCTAATAGTTAAAAAAAAACATATTTTGCAGGGTGTGCTCTAGCAAAACGTCGAAAATTAAATTGTGCTTCATTTTTAGGTGTAAAATGTTTTTTTAATTCCAATAATCTGACAAATTTATTCTGTAATATCTGGAGTCTGGAAATATTCGTTAATGTAGTCTGCCCCCATGCCAGAATGCAATAGTCAAAGTGAGACTGTAGTAATGAGTAATATAATAACTTTAGAACGCTAATTGACAAAAGTGAGACAATCGAACCAATTATACCTTAAATCGCTCGAAAGTTTAACAACAAGATGGTCAATATGTAGGTTCATGCTTCTAAATTAGTAAAATTAATCTTATTACTTATTAGGAACAGTTTCTAGCAATATCGCCAAGGAAATTGATGCAATTTTATTAGAGCTCGTGATTATTTGATCTCTGCGCTGTACAGTGTTTAGAGCCGTGACGTCACATCAATGGTGGTCGTTTGTTATGTAGCTCGTCGTGAAATCATTGTAAAGAAGTCTTTCGGTGGTGTGCATCATGTAAAGTATAAGGGTCGCCCAAATGAAATTGAGACTGTCGGCTTTTCGCCATGAGGGCTTATAAGTTGGAATATGTGAACACACAGGAAGTAAGAGTGATACATAGGTTACAGATCCACTACACATAGTCGCCTTATCGGCTCAAGAAAGTGTCCCAGCGCTGCACGATATTGAGGATACCCTGAGCGAAGCCATTTCACAACATATCGGGTCGCTTACGCTTGATGGCCGGTTTGAGGTTGCGTAACGTATTGCAATATGTGGTTGTCTTGGCTGTACTGCCTGCGTCCAGCCAATCCAGAAACAATGGGCCATTTTCATCGAAGAAAACCGTGAGCATCACTTTCCCAGCTCTTAAGGAGGACTTGGCTTTTTTGGGGGCATGGAGATTTGGGATGTCGCCATTCCGTACCCATCCGTTATGTGGCCGGATCAAAGTGGTGGCACCAAGTTTCATCTGCGGTCACAATCTTGGAAAGAAATTGTCCCCCTCTGCTTGGTGACGATGCAGATGCTACAGGCAAGCACCGATTCGCCGAGTCTTCTGATCCTCTTGGAGATGCTTGGGGACCCATTGTGCGCAAACCTTGTTGTGTCCCAATTGGCGATGGAGAATGGTGTTAACAGTTCCCTTACTCATGAATAATTTTGCCGCAAGCTCGCGGGTGGTGATTCGGTGATTCTCCTTCACAAGGTTGTCCACGGCAGCAATCGATTCCATGGTGCTTGCCCAGGTCTCGGCATTTCCTCCATGCTCACACGTTCTTTACGAAATTCACTGTACACCGTGACTGAAACTCATTACCATACACATCCTTCATACGACAATAAATTTCGGCTCCACTAAAACCTTTTGCCGTCAAAAATTGCATAACCTCCATAAAACCCCTCTGGGCCTGTTTGGACGAATCCATATCAAGACCCAGCGTAGTCAACTTGCCTCATCACGTGCAAACGGCACACTGACACGTGCCGCCGATGACAGCGTGCTTACTGACATGACACGCCATCTACCGGCGCAAAGCAAGGCTCTGTGTAATTATACAACGACGCTATTACACGAGTCTCACTTTCATTTGAGTGACCCTCATACAGTATATCAGCTTTGAGACTTCATTCTGTGTATACCACTGGTTTCTAGACATAATGTGTAAAACTGTTCTAATGAATTGCAACCAAACCTGCTCCGTCATGAGCATTACCTGTGATTGTTTCAAGTTCTAAGCCTGCGGAAATTCGCAATGGTATTTAGACTTTCCTTGTAGCATATTTTCTTCAAAGAATATAACTTAGTTGGGTTTAAAAAAATATGCAATGACATATTTCTGCATGATACGAATTAGTTGTTTTTAAACCAACAGCTACTCCTCACCTAGCCACCCCGTTGGCGCAGTGGTCTAAGCGATGGCCTCTGATGATTTGTCCAAAAGGGGTCGGGGTTCGAATCCCAGTGAGGCATGGATGTTGTGTTTGTTTTACGGCACTAGCTCTCTTCCTTCCCTGGAACCAGTGACCCTAAATTAGTAACGGGCGTCTGCTTATAGCCCATTGAGTTACTCACGGTGGTCGTTAAACCTCCAATAATAAAAAAAAAAACTCCTCACCTTTTTATCTCCCAAGAATTTCTAATATCTTTACGTGATTAAAATTTCCAACATGTTAAAGTGCGATTTTAATTGTTCACCCATTCACCGACAGCTTTTCCCCCTTCTCTTTTTTCAATTGAGTAGTAGCAAAAACAGATGATAATTAGATGCTGATTAAACAGGACAGTACGATGAATATTGTAGAATTTGTCATCCAAAAAGCTTCAACAGTTTCTTAGTTTGACATGCGCTTACGGTGTCTAGTTCTCGTATAAGATTCACTGCTCTTTTAACCTTCGCAACATGCTGTTAGTATTTACTGCACCGTCAAGTGCATGACTACAGCGTGAGTATGTGGTTGCGCATCCCGATACAGAAGCCATAACTTTCCCTGCTGACAGGGTCACTGATTTCTTTTTAGTCTCAAACTCAGTTGTGCATGTGTTTTTTAGGGTGTAAACGACCTCCATGAAAACTTTAGGAGTACATCTACCTAACGTTTCGCAGTTGTGGTCCGCATCTTCAACTGTTACTGTTTTAGAGCATCTGGAAACTGTATACTTTTTTATGAATCACTCTGTATTTTATTGAAATGTGAAAATTAAATAATGGAATTAGAAATTATTGAAAATATTTAGTTGAATGTAAGCCTAAAAATAATAACTAAACTTTGACAATTATCGAAATTTATAATCTTTAAAGAGAGAGAAAAAGGAAGAATAAGTGCGTTCAGAATCTCCCTTTCTCTGAACTAGTAAGAGGTTACACTACAAAAGTTAATCCCTATACAGATTAGGGATAGAAGAAAAAATCCATGTCATCCCACTCTCTCATATAGACACCCCCACTGCAGACACCCCGTCGCCCTCGTCCCCGACTCCACACAACACACACACTCGCTAGGTGTCGAATCTTTTTGTTGTCAACAAGCCCCAAAGTAGTTTTACTATCTTAATACCTACAAATTGATAAAAACACTGCGAGTGCCTCTCCTTGCTTTTCTGATTACAACCTGGGCTTCGTCATGGAAGTAAGTAAAGCCAGCAAAACAGTTAAACACACCAGGAAATCGGGGAACGAGACTTTTTCTTTCTTTACCATTGCAATAAAAAGAATGAGTTGACTTGGCTCGGCTCGGTCGCAACTGTCTAAGAAAACGCCCGGTCCGGCTCGGTCGCAAGTGTCTAAGAAAGAGCCCGGCCCGGCTCGGTAGCAAGTGTCTAAGAAAAAGCCCAGCCCGTCTCGGTCGGAAGTGTCTAAAAAAAGCCCAACCCGACCCGTTGCTGTGTTCTCTAAACTAAAAGGGGCCCAACCTGGCCCGCGGGCCGTGCAGGGTTCGGGCTTGGCGGTGCAGCCCGGCCTGTGCGGACCTCTACCGCGAGTATACCATCGACAGACACACCAGTGTCTAGAGAGCAAGCGGTGGCTGACCACACACCATTGATGATCGAAGTCGACTTAGAGTATCCAGGTTCGTACAGATCGACCGTTGCTTTCGGCGGCGCAAATCACTTTCAAGTTAAATGCAGGAGGCCATAGCAGCGTCAGCGAGCAAACGGTATGATGCACGCTGCATATTCTAGGTTATGGGAACCAAAGCCCTATTCGTATGCTACTGCCGACTGCTCGTCATCGGAAATTACGCCTCGCCTGGATCCGGGAACATCAAAACTTTGCCTCTGCAAAGTGGCGCCGCGTCGTGTGGTCAGGTGAATCTGGTTTTCAGCTGCACCGTGCTGATGGAAGAAGTGGCGACAGGTCGTCTCTGTTCAAGACGGTAGTGGCTCCGTCATAGTTATGGGAGCCTTCTCATGTTACATATTATGTCTCTTATAGGGTCTGGAGAGTTCCTTAACCGCTGCGCGCGCTACCAGCATGTGCTGGCTCATCACCTACACGCTTTCGTGGACTTCGCGCATTCTGCGTCTAATAGTCTGTTCCACCAGGACAGTGCAGCACCGCATCGGGCCTCAATTATCCAGGCCTGGCTATAGCCAGGCCTGGATATAGCCTCTCTGGAGGACCGCGGAAAGGAACATCAGATTCAGCATCGACGTCTCGAGCAGAGTTGTGGGCTATGCTGCAACAGGCATGGCTGGCATTAATTGCAGAAGCCCTCCGGCATTTGGCGTGTACAGACTATTATTCGAGAAAATATGCTGCAAATGGAAACCTGACTTATATCCTTTAGTAACAAACCTGCGAGTTTAAAAAATAATTAAAATTATGCGTAAAACATTTCGTACGAGATGCGCTGTTCGACAAAGAAAGAATGTTTCAAATCTGAATTTCAAAAACACAGATATCGATAAAAATAAGGTATACATCCCCTGGAGGAAAATTGCTCATTATTTTAAACAGAAAATACACTGGCGGAAAGTGAAAACAGAACACCAGGAAGGAGACATCTGATATCAACGAAATTTATGCGGCATAATAACGGAATACAGAAGATGACGTCATCAAAACATTATGGCAAAATACAGCTGTATTTGCTGGTAAACTGAAAAATAACATTTCCATGTAACATGGTTAGTACGAGGTTGAACCGCCATGAACTGCGTCACACTGTGCAATTCTGACATGGAGTCTGTCGTACAGATGTTGGATGTAAGTTTGGGGTATTGAGTTTCAAGCGTCCTCAACCTGAACGCGTAAATCGGGGATGGTCGTGGCTGGCCGTGGAGACCGGATAAGTCGTTGTCCCATAAAATCCCACACGTGCTCAATGGGGGAGAAATCCGGTGAACGTGTAGGAAATGGAAGTTGTCTCACACCCTGAAGTGCATGTTGCGTTGCACGTGCCGTGTGTCGGCGGGCGTCATTTTGCTGGAAAACACCACGATGGACCGGCCTTACAAATGGCACAGCAACGGGCTGAATGATGTTGATGTAGGAGGTGCTATTTAACGTACCCGGTACAAACCCTAGTTGTGTACGGGAGTGATAGCTGATCGCTCCCCACACCAGGAGACCAGGTGTGGGCCCTGTGTGTTGCTGGCGGATGCAATAAGGGTGGAGACGCTTCCCTGTGCGTCTGCGAACACGCATACGGCCATCGGAGGCTCCCAAGCGCAATCTGCTTTCATCGCTGAATGCGTTCTCCAGTGCAGACGTTGGCGACACCACTGCAGCCGTTTCTGACGGTGGGCTGGAGTCAGAGGTACACATGCCAGAGGAACACGTGCTCGTAGTCCTGCATCCAGTAGACGGTTGCGGATTGTTCGCACAGTCACCTCAGGTGCAACCGCAGCTCGGATTTGTGTCGCAGTGGATGTTCTGCTTGACAACACCGCTCTTCTTATGCGTTGATCGGTCCGCTCATCAGTCCGTCTGTGACTCCCGGTTCCACGTCTTTTCGTGTGGGAATGTTCCTCGGACCATCTATGTCACCATCGTACCACCACCGATACTTCCCGTCCAATTCGCTCCGCAGTACGACGATACGACCACCCGGCCTCGCAGAGTCCGACTAGACCACCTCGCTCAAAGTCCGATAACTGCTGAAATCGTACACCTCTTCCATTTCCAGGCATTGCAGCTTCTTTAGGGTCTTCGCACGTGTCCGTACGCCGACGACTGATTACATTCATTTCGCCGTACTCCTTAAATACCACCGAAGATAATATGCATATTATGTCGTGCTGTGGCGTAAGCGCTCACCGGTTGGTCCCGAAATTAGCATCACACCTACGTAAACTCGACTCCATTAACATATGTAAATTTCTTGATCGTTCGCCAATTCCTTCTTGGTGTTCTTTTTTCACTTTCCGCCAGTGTATATGCAAAAGTGTTTTTGTGGTAAACGCTATCTGACCGGAAAGAAAATTTTTCAAGCGAGTTCTTCGAAGCGCAGATATTGTGGCAAATGCGGCGGAAACATAAATGTAAACTTTCGATCCCGAGTGGCAAAACAGTTCCTCATCAAATGTAAAAGCTGTATGCAGAACGCTGCTTCCAAGATACTGTATCCGTCGCAGAAAGCTTTCAAATCAGAATTTTAGAAGCAAATATATCGCGGAAATTCCAATTTAACTTTACACACCTAGCGTGAAAACTGTGCATTACTCGAAAACGAACCGCGACCTAGTGTAATCTTCCTAATAAATGGCACTCAAGGATACAAATAATTTTTAATCGGATTTCAGATGCAAAGATATGGAATAAAATCTACGTTTTTAATTTCAAAGCTTCTGCATTTGCGCCCTCTAGCGGAAAAGTTATGCATCGGAAAAGGATCAGTAGGCAAGGTTCATGGTTCTCATATTTGCGCTTCCTAATCTGAAAATTATTTTTTTTAAATCGGACAAATAGCTGCAGATATATGGTGTTCACAGACGGACGGACGCACAAAAGCAGGTTGCTTTTTGTACAAAAGACGTAATGAGATCTCGGGAGCCTTTTCTAAACGAAAGATATACGGCTCAATTTTAAACTGCAAGTTGTAAGAACATATTTGCAACCGTAAGATCTTCGGATCTATTCCAAAAGGTCTACCCTTTTCAAAAACAAAGTGTAATCTCAGTGACTAAAAGGTCGAAGCGCGGGTATTAATTGAAAAGTTGGTTCCGGAGGAGGCCTTGCTTTTATCCTATCATATTGGTTCTATCCTATACCTAGAACCAGCCCCTAAATAAGGCAGAATAACTTCTTATGGCTTTAGAGCTTTAGACGTTCACGGGGCTAAGCGCTGGTTTATGACCATTCGTCTGAGAAGCGTCTAGGTCCAAATCCCAGTGAGGCACGGATGTTATGTTTGTCTTACGGCACTGGCTCTCTCCCTTCCCTGGAGCCAGTGACCCTAAATTAGGGACGAGCGACAGCTTATAGCACATTGAGTTGCTCACGGTGGTCGTTAAACCTTCAAGAAAAAAAAATATCTGATCCCGAAGCGAAAGGAAACAAGAAAGACGACACCAAATTTTCGATTGTAATAAGCGGATCCTTTGAGTCCTTTTTTTTTTTTTTTTTTTTGGTTGGAGGTTTAACGACCACCGTGAGCAACTCATCAATGGGCTATAAGCAGTCGCCCGTCCCTAATTTAGGGTCACTGGTTCCAGGGAAGGGAAAGAGCCAGTGCCGTAAGACAAACACAACATCCATGCCTCACCGGGATTCGAACCCGGACCCCGTTCGGACGAATGATCACAGGCCATCGCTTAGACCACTGCGCCACCAGGGCGGCGAGTCCTTTCCTATGCGAATAAAATATTTCAAAGTTATTTATAGACAATTGAACCGGTTAGAAAACAAATCAACCGTATTTCTACAATCGATAAAACATTCAGAATTAGAAACAGTTGCATATACCTCCACCAGCTTCTAAAAATAATGAGATATACATCTACGCTCCCAGGTGAAAACATTGTGTACTATTTTAAGCAGAAGGCATCCTAAAATGGTGTTACGAGGTGAGCGGTATCTGTCCACGAAATAATTTTTTCAATCGAGTTTTGAGAAGTACAGATTTTTCAGCAAACACATCAGAAACAGAAATAAACACTTACGCCCCTGGTGGCTAAACTGGTCTTTACGAAAATCAGAAATTATACGTAGGAGACTTCGCGCCAAAATCTGTATCAGATGTCGAAAGAATTTTAAAAATTGGATTTTAATATTGTATTACAAACTGTTAAAACACAGTCATACAAGTTAAACGAGAGGCGCCCCGGTGGCGCAGTGGTCTAAGCGATGGCCTCTGATCATTCGTCCGAACGAGGTCCGGGTTCGAACCCCGGTGAGGCATGGATGTTGTGTTTGTCTTACGGCACTGGCTCTCTCCCTTCCCTGGAACCAGTGACCCTAAATTAGGGATGCGCGACTGCTTATAGCCCATTGAGTTGCTCACGGCGGTCGTTAAACCTTCTATCAAAAAAAAAAAGTTAAACGAGTAGCAATGAAGTTCTTAGATGAAATACGTAAGTGTATTGTTGGAAAATATAACTCTATGCTCGTTGTGCATTTGAAGCTTCCTGTCTGTTCCTCGCTGTGCTGGGGATTCATAGTCTGGCATTTCCTCTCCCGACTCGTTGGTTTAAACTATATGAATGAGTAGTTTGTTAGGGTGACATGAGATAGCATTGAAATATTAAGTTTAGTGAAATTTGAATAATGATCAGTAAGTTTGCAAACATTAAAATCTTTTAAAACATTTAAAAGACAGGTTGATATTGTTTTACAGTTCCAATGAGTACCATCACCTAGTAAAGAGGAGGGATGTGGTTATTTTGGTCTGTATTGAGTCTATTGTTGATAACGAATGCAAAGTTTTCCACGTAGTTGAAGGTTTTCTATGTCTTGGAACACATCAACGTGTTGATTAAACAATTGCATACCGCTTAATAAATCAGGAATTTGATAGAGATGATGGTTAGTACATGTGGTCAGCTGAATTGCGTGTAATGCTGTAGTGGAGATTATCATTTCAAAGTAAGTTCTCCGTTGCCTGGCATAGTTAGGTGCGTCGGCTTAATCTGCAAGGTTAAGTCTTCTATTGTCGCTTGACCTTAGGGTAGTTCCAATGATTACCCTCATCTACCGAACAGGAAGGATGTGGTTATTTTGCTCTGTATTGAGTTTGTTGTTGAGAACGACAGCTACGTTTTACACGTAGTTGAAGGTTTTCCATGTCTTGAAACACATGAACGTGTTGATTAAACAATTGCATATCGCTTAACAAATCATGAAGCTGATAGAGGAGGCAATGGTTAGTACATGTGGTCAGGTGAATTGCGTGTAATCCTGTGGTGGAGATGATCATTTCAAAGTAATCTCCGTTGCCTGGTATAGTTAGATGCATCGGCTTAATCTGAAAAGTTAAGTCTTGTATTGTCGCTTGACCTTAGGGTTGTCTCCAGAAAGTGCCATTTCACAATTGGGCAGGTACAAGGAGTGTGCAGTATTAGAAAAGTTTAAGTGAACCAAGAGTCCAAAGCACGAACTCAGAACACACAATGAAACAACTCCAACAAAAGGCTGGTTGTATAAAATCTGTAGTTAAACCTCAGTCTTCATGACGGTTATGCTTTTCAGAACAGCGTGCACCATCTTCAGGAAGAACAATTCACGTGCCGTCACGCCTGTCGACAATGGCAGAGTGTCCCTGCGATAGACGATCTTGTTGTCTACCACGCTCTTCAGGTTTCATACGCTCTGGGACATATGCAGCAGTCCCCAAAATCGGACTCTCTAAAAGCAGAGATATCTTGGAAATTCCAATTTTCCTTTACGTCCCTTAATGGAAAATATATGCTTTACTTGAAAAATAAATTGTACCTAGAATGGTTTTCGTTGTAAATGACCTCCCAAAGGAAGAAAGCGTTTTTTCAATCTGACATTTAGAAACATATATACGGAATAAAATGTATTTTACATTCCTATCATCTGCATTTACGCCCTCTAGCGGTATAGAGCAAAAAAAAAGCAAGGATTATTGTTCTCGCATCTCAAGCATTGAGATGCACAAAGAATTTTTCAAATCTTATCTATCTAATATCTGCAAAGATATGGTATACACATACAGACAGACGAACGAAGTGATACTATAAGCACCTACTACTTTTTACAAAAGACATGCAAAAAACCCCAAAATGCAAAAATCATTGTTCCCACACCTCAAGCTTTGCAATGCACAAAGAATTTTTCAAATCTAATCTATAGCACCATAAGAAAGGCTAGAGACCGATTTCAAACACGAGGTGAACGGAGCTATTTCAAATCAGATCTACGAAGCTAATAAAGAATTGTACTTTGCTTAAATTTAATGCGTGATCTCCCTGTCAATTCAATATGAACAGATCATTTGTATTTTCTTTAGAACCTATTCAAATTATATGGAATTCATATAAGTATTTCCTCTTCTCGTGCATTGCATTTTTATTAATTGGAAATGAATGTATTTTTATTCATTGGAAAGGACACGTTTTTGAAAATATTTCGGTCGAAAAAAATCCAAAACTAACTTGTTCGATTTCTACCAACGCTAAACAGTTGGTACGTTTATGAGTAACGCTTCATATTTAGCACATCTTTCGTAAAATAAGAGCGTGCTTATGTTATTACTTGGTATGTCCGTCAGCCTCTGGACACCATATCTCTGCAACTATTATTCTAATCTGAAAAATTATTTTTGTATTGGGAAGCTTGAGATGTGAGAATGATGATCCCTGCATTCTGGTTTATTTTTCGATGCACAATTTGGCAGCTGGAGGGCGTAAATGCAGGCAATATACAATTCAAAATACTTATATTTTCTTCTAAATATCCGATTGAAAAAATGATTTTTCCTTTAGATGTCATTTGTACCGATGACTATTTTAGGTGTTCTCTTTTTCAAGTAATGCACAAATTTTCAACTTGGAGGAGTAAAGATAATGTTCGTTTTCATCGATATGTCGGCTTCTAAAAATCCGATTTGAAAACTTCTTCCTGCATCGGATGCAGAAACTGATGGGAAATGGTTTTCATGTAAGTTCTACTTTTTGGTAACGAACGGTTTGACCACCAGAATGCGTAAGTGTCTACTTATGCTTCTGATGAATTTGCAGCTGATTCTGAGCTTCTGAAAACTCGATTTAAAAATTCCTTCGTGGACCGATACAACCGACCACGGAAGACGTTTTGAGAATACATCCTGCTTAAAATAGCGCATAGTTTTCCAACCCGGGACGTAGATGTATATCTTATTTTTGTCGATATATCTGCTTCCCAGAGGCTGATTTAAAAAGTTATTTCTTTGTTAGAGAGCGTTTCTTGTGCGAAATGTTTCTCATATGATTTCTTTTTTTTTTTTTTTTTTTTTTTTGATTGGAGGTTTAACGACCACCGTGAGCAACTCAATGGGCTATAAGCAGTCGCTGGTCCCTAATTTAGGGTCACTGGTTCCAGGGAAGGGAGAGAGCCAGTGCCGTAAGACAAACACAACATCCATGCCTGACCGGGATTCGAACCCGGACCCCTTACGGACAAATGATCAGAGGCCAGCGCCTTAGACCACTGCGCCACCGGGGCGGCCATATGATTTCAAAATGTTCTTAAAGCAGAAGTGTGCCACTGGTGGAAGTAAGTTCACTTTTCCGTTTACAGTAATATCAGCGGGACTAAAAACTAGATTGAAAAATTATTTTTTGGTCGGATACTGCTATCTACGGAAATATTTTGTATATACACTATCTACCAACAAGTAATTGGACACCCCTGCAATCGACGATATCTGCGGTCCTGATACACGTCACGGCCGCCGCCGTTAAATATCTTGTGGGAAACAACAACGCAACCAGTCGCATGCAAGATGCCACGCAGTTCGGAGCTCTCTGATTTCGAGAAAGGTGTAATCGTCGGGTATCACTGAAATGGCCGGTCCATACGTGACATATCCAGCGAGTTGAAGTACCCAAAATCGACAGTGGCCTACGTGATTGGCAAGTGGAAGGTGAGAGGTGATTGTCGGAATGTGCCCCGACCAGGCAGACCCACAAAACTGGGAGTTGGAGACCGACGGGTGCTGGCCAGAGAAATTCGGAAGAACCGCACCAAATCGATGGGCCACATCCGCGAGGAGTTTCAACAGGCATCCGGGAGTGTTCTTTCGATGAATACGATCCGTAACGAAGCCCATCTGCTCGGTTATCATGGACGTGTTGCCGCCTACAAGCCTTTGATCACCAAGTCCAATAGCGCTGCTCGGCTAACGCGGTGCAAAGAACGTCAACAGTGGACTGTTGAACAGTGGAAACAGGTTCTCTGGAGCGACGAATCAAGGTTCACCCTCTACCGCTCGGATGGCAGGGTCTGGGTTTGGCGTCTGCCTGGAGAACGCCTCCTGCCGGAATGCATTGTGCCAACTCTGAAGTTCGGCGGCGGTGGAATTATGCTATAGGGGTGTTTCACCTGGTATGGCACTGGACACTTCGTCGCAATTCCTGGTAGACTCAACGCCGGACCTACTGCATCATTTTGGATGACCATGCGCTTCCTACGTTGTGGCAGTTTTACGCCCATGTTACTTTCAGGATGACAATGCCACCTCTCATGTTGCGAGGTCCACCATGGCTTGGTATGGTGACAATGGGGTTAATCGAATGGACTGGCCTGCGCAGAGCCCGGACCTTAACCCTATCGAGCACCTCTGGGGCGAGTTGGAGCGTCGACTAGGGGTGCCCCCACCGTCCGAAATCGGTGAAGGAACTGACCTGTGTTCTCCAAGCCGAGTGGAAGAAAATACCGCTAGCCGTCGTACAACGCCTGGTTGAGAGTATGCCCCGGAGGGTCGTAGCTGTAATCGCCGCTCATGGAGGCTCCACCAACTATTGAAAGTGAATAAACTTCGTTTTCCTTTGCTATCACATGTGCCCAATTACTTGTTGGTAGATAGCGTATTTCTTTCCCAAAATAATGCAAAATTTAGCTGCTGGGGTGCGCAAATCTTTAATATGTTTTTATCGATATCTCTGTTGCTAAATGTCTGATTAAAAAATTCTTTTAATACCCGATACCATTTACCTTGTATCACTTTAGGATTCTACTTGAGGAATTTTGTACAGTTCACAATTCTGTCGATAGTTGGTATTTTGTAGTTCTGTTTGCAGCTCTACCTCCGCTTTTAAAAACCCATTGAGTTTTTTATTTCGTGTATGTCATTTGCTACAATGAAGGTAGGGAACATTATTTTCTTTTAATAACGCACAGCTTTCCCGCTAGGTGGCGTAAATGTCGAAACCTTTTTCGCGCTATCTCTGCTTCCGGAAGACGTGTTTGAAGCGTTATTTTTCCTTTGCAAACTATTTGCCATGAAGAATACTTTTCACATGTTTTTAAGTTTTTCTTTATGCAAAATTATTCAGCTAGGAGGCAAAGAATTATATCATGTTTCCTTCTATATTTTCCCTTTTGATTATTCGATTTGAAAATATCTTTGTCTCAGATACTCCCTCTGCTACAAGAAACTTTTTGCGCATAATTAGTTAATTTTCGTAAATTAGTCTTTAGCCGCTCGTAGAAGTAAGTAGCTATTTCTATTTCTGGATGGTTTATCAGCTGTAAATATTTATTAAATTTTCGTTTTCCAAATCGGTAGAAATTAAGTAAATTTTCGATTTCTAACTGGTTCCATTAATGTCTTTGATAAATTTTATTCTCGTCAGAAAATTGCTCGCTATAACCAAAAGTTGGGCGCCATATTTCTTGTTTGAAAACACTTCAGTCGGAAAAAAGTCTAACACTAGCTTGTTCGATTTTTACAGGAAGCTTAAAAATTGGTACGCTTGTGAGTAACGCTTCAGTTTTTTTTTAAATTAGTTTAACAACTCAACTATACTAATGTCATTCAACTACCTTTTAAAACTGCGTTTCACTCATTCCAAAAATAATATGGCACCGAGTTACGATGGACAGAAATTAAGCCTCGACAAATAAAGAGTAAATGTTTTGATTTCCTCGGCCTCCACTGGGACACTGCAAAGTACGTGTGTGCGAACTGGGATCCTGCGGTACTCTATGGGATTCTGCGGTACTTTATTCATACGAACAGGCATCCGGTTTTCCACAGCTTTCGAAATTAGATCATTGTTGGTGCTTTATATTTTAGGGAATTCAATTTTCTGTTAATCCAGAAGAAAGTGTATGAGAAAAATGAGAAGCATGAAGGAAGGCAAATTTAAGTGCGGAATGCATGATTAATTCATAAGGACACTTCTCTTTCTGAGCCGTCAAAATCTAAGCAACATTGAAGACATTTTCTGTATCGTTATTCGTAAGAGGCCGTAATTTTGTTCACTCCGCGGAAAAAGGTTCTTTTTCAAGTCATTAATTGACGAAATACCCCGGGGTCCCCATGTAATTTGTAGTTGATACTTCTCTGGATGGAAACTTTAATCACCTTTGAGACGAAGTCGAACACGAATCCGTTTACGAATATGTTATAATGTTATTTCTCCTGGATAGGGAGCTTTATGTAAAATCCACTTAAGTAATTTGTTGTCAGGGAATAAATTTATTCTGAAACATAAGACGAAAATCTAAGGCAATGATAATATGCGTTACGATACGATAATTTCTGGAAGGTTAGAGCTTGTTTCATATTCAGTTGTACAACCTGAAACATTAAGTAATTAGGTCCGGGTGAAAATCCCCTGATAAGAAATTGTTTTTGAAAGAGAAAGTGGATAATTACAGCTATAAGTCCAAGATTTACAGGGGGAAACGAATCAATTTTATTCTCACCCAATCGAATTAAGTTCAAAGCACAAACCAAAGAAACTGCCCAGTGGTTTTGAGCAAAACATGTGTGCCGTTGAAAGGAGCGAAAGTAAAGAATGGGATGGGGGTGTGTGTGAGAAGAAGCAATGTTTTTTCAATACAATTGTTAATGCACATAGCGGTCTAAAACCGGGTTGGACGTCCTAAAGCCGGAATTACAGCAAGTACGCGGTTTGGCATAGATTCCACAAGGTTTCCGAGTGCATCTACGTCTGCAGCATACTTGGTGTTCGACAGACAGTCCTTTAACCTCTTAAGCGGCTTATGTAACTGAACCAAAGGACGCACAAAATTTCCTGAGCTCCACAAAGCAAGATAAGGTCCGGGTTCGAACCCCGCTGAGGCATGGATGTTGTGTTTGCCTTACGGCGCTGGCTCTCTCCCTTCCCTGAAACCAGGTTGGTTGGTTAGTTGGTTGATTGATTTTTTGGCGCAAGGGCCATGTTTGGCCAAAGAGCGCCATACACAAGACAAACAAACAGTATTAAAAACGTGGTATAAAGCTTAAAATCTGGCTGATCAAGTAAAACTGAACTATGAGAATGATGGAAGGGCTAAAAAGAAAATGAAACAAACAGTATTAAAAACATGGTACAATGGTTAAAACTTGCTGATTAAGTAAAACTGAGGAATGAGAATGATGATAGGGCTAAAATCAAGATACGTTTAAAAAAGTCAATTTGTTTAAAAAATGAAAACACGGCAACAGTATCGCAGTGGTCATTTAGCAGCCGCTGCAGTGTAGCGGCGTCCTCGGTCAACAAATGAGAATGAAAGAAATGAAAACGCACATCACGAAAACGAACACAACTACACAAAAGATAAGTGACAGTGAGTCGGCAATTGCACGCCTCACACATCGGTGCAGTGTCGCCACACCACAAAAAAACTGTGAGTGAAACGACAATGCCCAATGCGGAGACGCGCAAGCACCACTTCATCCCTACGGTTCCGACGATATGAGGATTTCCAGATTCCAAGATTAGGTTTAATACGATGCAGTTTATTTTCCACCTCTTGGTCCCACAGACCCTGCCACTTTCGCTTGATATGCTAGTGAAGAAGAAAGCGGAAATCCCGGTGAAACAAAGGCAAGGGTGTGACGACCAAAGAGGAAGCAGATCTAGCAGCCGCATCAGCACACTCGTTACCCGAGATTCCAACATGCCCAGGAATCCAGCAAAACTGAACCTGAAAACCGGCCTCGAGCAAACGACGAAGCAACCGTTTCACATCCAAGAGAAAAGGATGGTCACTGCAATCCGCAGATGACAAGGACTGCAAGACACTTAAAGAATCCGTATAGACCATAGCACAATGATGAGAACTGGACTGAACATGGAGAAGGGGCGAGATACACAGCATGCATCTCCGCCGAGAACACCGTGGCCTCAGCTGAAACCAGTGGCCCAAAATTACGGACGGACGACTGCTTATAGCCCATTGAGTTACTCACAGTGGTCGTTAAACCTCTAATAAAAAAAAGCTCCACATAAGAAATGTTCACTCACACAGCTACTGAGTTTTACGAAAGTTACGGCAAAAAAATTCCTTTCCCCCTATCTGATCAGTGCCGACCATACAACTGTTATTGGTGGTAGGCGCTCGCTTCTAGTTCTGTAATTTCTGCTACCGGACCAATGGCATGACATTCTATGGCCCAGTTGCATGACGTTCGTGTCAGGAGAGACCTCGTGGCACGGACATCCTCCAATTGGGTAGAAACAAGAGTTATTCAAGCATCTTCTATCTCTCCTTTTTTAGCTTCGTCGCTATTATTGTAGCCGTTTTAGCAGGTCAGAAAGCATTAGTTTCAATTATCTCCCTCACGTTAAATAAGAAAGCTATGGGGAAAGCAACGTTTCCTGAAGCGAAAATTTACTCGCTCGAGCCGCCTTAGACTCACTTCTTAGACAGCGGTTATATTAGTTCGAGTTGATTTCAGCCCATTGTGCTAACCCCGAGTTAATTCGTTCCAACAGGTTAAAGGATTAAATGGCTCAGATTTGATATCAGAAGACTTTGCTCCCGGATCTGTTTTGCTAACATGTCCCATGCACTCTCAATGGGGTTCAGTTCCGTGTTTTGTGGAGGCCACGAAATTTGGCAGAAGTCACTGTTATGCTAGTTGAACCACTGCTGAACACATCTTGTACGATGTACAGCAGCATTGTCATCCATGAAATAGCTGTCACCTGCTGGATAAAAGCTCAGCATTGCAGGATGACTTGATTGGCAACAATATTCAGATATTACTTGGAGGACACCCAAACCACCACTTATATCAGCTGTGCCGTTTCGTAATAACAGAACGTGCCTCATACCATGAAACCACCTCCAGAATCTTGAGTTGTGTTTACATGACAAGCGGAGTCCATTTCTTCATGGGGATCCTGTCAAGCTCTCTGCCTACCGTTGGTGCTCGGCACCGCGATTCGTCGGAAACATGACTGTTTTTCAATTTCCCAGTGTCCAGTCACAGTATTCCTGACGCCATTATAGACGAAATTTCCGGTTCTTCACAGAAATCAGTAATTTCCTTATACATTGGCGTGCAAATATTAAGGACGAAACGGTTTTTCGAATGTAACGTAGTGCAGAAGTGCTCCACATCGACTCAAATCATACAATAAGATCCCCAAGATGTAATAATATGAGACAAGTGAGCAAAACCGTCCAAACAAGGAATCCAAAGGATACAAAGGCACTTTATTGAAAAGGTAGCTTCGAGCACAACTGGACAGAAGACAGAAACGTCCATGTGACAGGCGGCTGCCAAGAAAAATTCAGTCTTTAGTAGGGGATATGATTACAACTGACTGCGTTGCAGGATTTACAACGTCTGTTCATGCCGAGGACGAGGTTGTCAAGGAGCTGTTGAGGCATCGCGGCCCATTCCTCTTGTAGCGCCAATCGCAGCTGCAGAATCATTGTTGGCGGCTGGTGACGTGCTGCCAAGCGTCTCCGAAGAAGGTCCCACACGTGTTCGATTGGATTTAGGTCCGGGGACCTTGCGGGCCAATACATGCGTTGAATATCTTCAATCTTCAACAGCTCTGCGAAAGCCACTGTAGGATGAGGTGTAGCGTTGTCATCCATAAAGAGGAACTCAGGACCCACAGCACCTCTAAACAGACACACGTGAGGCAGAGAACCTCGGTACAATAGCGGACACCAGTGACTGAACCTCCTTTGAAGATGTGGAGGTCAGTACGTCTACCAAGCATGATACCACCCCAAACGAGAACTCCGCCACCTCCAAACGGGTTCCTTTCGATGATGTTGGAGGTGTGATTGCGTGTTCCCTGCCGTCTCCAGATGTGAATACGTCCAGAATCGCTCGTCAAACTAAATCGGGTCTCATCTGTAAAGAGAAATCGACTCCATTGCTGATGTATCCAGTTCTTGTGTTCCTGGCACCATAGAAACCAACGTCTCCGATGAGCAGTCGTTAATGGCACACACCGTACTGGTCGTCGTGCAAATAGACCACTTTGTGCAGCCTCCTGGCCACGGTAAAACGCGATAACGGACGTACAGTTGTCTGTTGCATGTGCCTTGCCATTTCTCCTGCTGTCTGTCGTCTGTCTCTTCTCGCCAGCAGGACAATATACCGGTCGTTCGCCACCGCGATTGCTTGTGGACGACTACTCCTAAACTCTCGGACAGCTGTTACTGTCGTTTGAAATGCTGTCCAAGCTCGTGAAACGATGCTGTGAGCGATCCCGAACTCCTCGGCCACACTAGTCACACTTCGACCTTCTTCCAACTTTCCAATGACTCGACCTCGGGTAAAGTCATCCAGATGTCGTCTACTGAATTGCCTGTTGGCCATATCACACGATGGCAGCAACTCGATGTCGTCAAACCGATGTACACCGTGCAATAGCTTTCACCGAATTGCTGAGCTTACACCGCCCGTGTGCTTTATACCCTTCCGACCTCCCCCACGCCATTCAGCATATATGCGCATGCCCTACCGTACCGGACACTAGTCTATCTCCTGAGTGGTCTTTCGGTCCGTTCTGCCTGCTCGTTCCGTTTTTATGCTAATTTCTCCTCTTCGTCCTTAATTTTTGCACACCAGTGTATAATGAAGATAGCTAATTCATTACGCGTCGAGTATGATTTATTCCATGGTAATTCCTTAAAATACTTTGGAAGCGGTGCATGAAATTTTTGGAATTTGATGAAAGCATATGGAAGATTGGAAAGTCGAAAATTGGTAGAGGATTTTATTGTAGATTCGAGTTTAGAGACGAAGGCTCTGAAAGAGTAAACTTTTCTTTTTTTTTTTAAACATTGTACAAATCACGAAAGGCCGCCTCAAACGACAGGTGGTGCAATGGTCTAAGCGATGGCTTCTGATCGTTCGTTCAAGATGGGTCCGGGTTCGAATATCATTTAGGCATAGATGTTGTGTTTTTCCTACGGCACTGATTCTGTCCCTTCCCTGGAGTCAGCGGCCCTAAATTATTGACTGCACACGGTGGTCGTTAAACCCCCAATCAAAAAAAAAAAAAAAATTCTCGAAATTTTCTTTTCGGAATGGGGGGGGAGGTGTAAGGTGGCGTGAGTCAACAGCCAGCATGAGCAATTCGATGAGCTGTTAGCAGTCGCCCATCTATAATTTAGGGTCACTTATTCCAGGGAAGCGAGAGAGCTTGTGCCGTAAGAAAAACAGGATATCCATGCCTCACCGGGATTCAAACCCGGACCCTTATCGCACAAATAGTCAGAAGCAACGCTTGGACCACTGCGCTACCAAGACTGCCTGAAAAGTTTGTTAAAATTGTTTAGGGAAATTTTACTTTTAAGGGGCAAACAAAGGTAATTCAGTTTAACCACAAGAAATTTCTTCTTCGTCCAACAGAGCTGGAAGTGAGTGATAAGCTGGTGATGTATCCCAGAGACTGGATTTCAGAGGTTTGTATTAAGTGTCCTGAAATGGGCCGTTTTATTTGACAAAAATTTAGATATTGAGGAATTTTAGCGATACTTTCAATTGAGTATAAAAAAAAAATTATACTTTGCAAGGGATAAAGCTTTATTGCTTAAAATAACGAAGTTACGGGCTTTTCCCGAATACGCTTTCAGCTTATGACCAGCATCGCAGTTGGCTGAGAGTTGATTTGAGTTGACTTGTGTTGAAATGTCTGTTGCTGCTTTTTGAGTTTCTTTTCCCCATTCTCAGGTTAACGGAAGGGTGGGTAACCACACGAAAGTGGGGATACAGGGGAAACTACTGCGGACTGCATGGAAAACTCTCCTTTGAAACAGGAATGTGGAGATCCGCTTGACTTTAGTTTTCAAATGGGGGGGATACTTAAGCGGCTTTATAACTGCTTGTGAGTCTGTCAAATGCCGCCTTTTAAAAAGTTGTAGTATCGCAAACAAGGGAATAATTGTTAGTGCATGCTATTAAGTATACCTAAAGAAGAACCATGGAACTCACAAGGCAGGATAAATATCTGGCAACAGAAAACACTCACGCAGCAGCTAATCCTCAGAGGATCTGAACTGATCCGTTTTCCAATTATAGGATCAAGCATGTTTTCTTCATTTTTCGCTTGACAGATGAGGTCTCTCTAAGAATAAACACTTAACTGAGTATACCTTATATAAATCTGGTGCGTCTTGACTTCCTAAAGAAATTTTCAATAAATTGCTTCTGATAAATACAGATAATAATGATCTTAACAATTACGAATTAATATCGTTCGGATAAACGAACATGCTTGTCACATTGTACGAACAACACATCAAAAACAGAAGAGTTTTTCAGCAACGTTAATGATCTTGCAAAAATAAAATTCTACCATAAATAAAAACTCAAGTATTGCACGGAATTAAAAGTTTAATAAGCGCCGACTTTCTTTTTTTTTTTTTTTTCAAATATTAATTTCAAGAACTCATTAGAGGGAAAAATTCGAAGCAACCCAGCGAAACACAAATAGCGAAGGAACTGGGAAATCATTACACCGTCAAGCTCGTTAGCTCATATTTTGATAGCCAAATCTTCCTTACATTATGTGTAACCATTATGGTCATTATCTCCCTCTACGCAAAAAGATTATTTACTTCCTTAAGCAATCACCAATAACTTACGTCATCAATTTTTCCCTAAATTATCTAATACTGATTTCGTTTCATGAGATTCACGACTGCCTCAGTATTTCCGTACAACTGAAACGTCATTTTTTTGTTGTTGTTGACGTCCCTGAACATAATTTAAATATTTCTTCTTCCTCAAGAGGAGACTTCGGTAATTCTAAAATATTCAAAATCAAGGTCTTACAATGAAAAAACGAAGCTCTGCTTGTCTTCAGTTCCTGAATCAGATATAAAACCATGTACCGCAGTGAGATCGAAGTACAAGAAAGCGAATTTTTTCCGGTCGTTCTTCATTCGGTTCCTGCGGGTTTTTTTTGAAAGTATTCTTCTCTGTAAGAATACAGTGCAGGGGATGCCAGTTTTAAATTAGATATTTATCTCAATGACAAAAAAAAAAAAAAAAAAAAATACGCTGCCCAACATGAAAATCGTAACGACGTACAACAACGAAAGGGGCATGACTCAGTGAGCTAGCGAATGCACCCAAATGATCAGAAATCGAAATTATGGAAAGTAGTAGGCCTGCTTTCATTCAGGAATATTCATTACAGAATTGTCCCACCTTGGTAAGCTGTTCCTGTGAGTGGTCAGAAATATACCCTTCTTGGCTAGTCTTAGGAGTTGGATTCGGGCCCAGTGGCTGGATGAGGCACGGACGTTCTGTTTGTCCTACTGCACTGGCTATCTTCGCACCGCTGAAAAACCCTTTAACGACCATCACCCCCGAAACGCCCTTACATGCAAATTACCACGACCTCCCGAAAACGCCCGTTTAGGGTGAATAAAGCAGAGATGGCCCCCGGGAAACGTCTGAAAGTCAATGCACATCAAGACTACCTGATGTAAAGTTTCGGGTGGTGACCGAACACTAATCTTTTTCTTTTTTGTTAACTTGTAAAGGGGAGGGAAGAAATTCTGAAAGGAGCAACAGACAGTTTCGGGCGTTATGGTATCCTGAGTGACACAAGATTTCATGGCCCTGGTCGTTAAAGGGTTAGATTAGAGACTAGCCAGTTCTTACAGCCCTGTGAGCAGTTCAAAACGAATCAGAAAAAAACTTGTGCATGTATACAAGCTTGCAGAAGACGAAGAATATCTTCGGTGAGGACATTAACCCTTTAACAACCATCAAGCCCAAAACGGGCGAATATGGAAACGGCCAAGACCGTCCATAATGGCCGTACATGCTAACGACCGTGGCCTCTTAAACGCCTGCCTAGAGCAAATTGTTATAACTACCCCTACGCGATCTTTGAATTTTCACGGCCTCTGTAGGATTAACAGAAGTCACTCTCAGTCACAATTGCTGTAACTAAAGAAATAAAGGTAGTATTCGTTGGTAATCGTGTCTCTTCTGTGTAGAATAATGCAGTGATTGCCATCGGGAAACGTCTGAAGATCAATGAAAATCAACCCGCGCATCGGAGGTTTCGTGTACTCACCCACCTTCTTGTTAACCTACAAATGTGAGGACAGAAATGCGAAAAGTAGCAACAGACACTTTCGGGATTTATGTTATTCTAAGCGGCACATGAGTTTAGAGTCGTGGTCCTTTAAGAATTGATGGTACCCTTGAGGTATAGCATTCCAAGTCGTAACCAACTGAGAATGCAGTGCTTGTAGGCTCTCTGCAGGGAGTTAGGCTGCGGAGATGGTGACCCATAAGATCCCATAAATGTTCAAGGGTGGCAAGTCAGGTAAATCAAATAGCCGAGAAATATGCTCCAAGAAGTGGAGATTTTCTTGTTAAACAAACAGCGTACGGACTTGCGTTAACCTGCTGCAGGACCGTTCCCGGAAACACCGACACCGGCATAGTGAGATTGGGTTAGCAGGCCAAAAGAGATACGATGACATTATCACAACATCTCATGGTATGAGGAAAATGAAAAAATGTCCTTCTGCTGTTTCGTACTCCAGCCCATAACAGAGTATAACGTCGGGCCGTTGTGTGGTGGGTGATTGTAAACACCTTCGCTGCTTGATAGACAGGAAGACGGATGCCAGATTAATCAGGCAAGTACGTGTGCAAAAGAAAACTTGAAAAATACAGGGTGATTTGTAAAGAAGTATACAGTTTCAACGCACTATAAAACAAGAACAATGTAAGATATTTTATGTTACCTATAACAGAATTGTAGGAATATTTTTCAAGTTTTTTAGAGACAGCCACGGATGTTCTATGTGTGCACCCTTAGTGACACGACACACATCGAGCCGGTAATCCATTTCCGCCCAAACGCCAGGTAAGATATCTGAATCAAGTGCAGTGATAGTGGCTGTGATACGCTGTTTCAGCTCTGCTTATGGGGATTATGGCAAGCTAATCAATACGAGCGTTGTACAGAAAGTAATGCAAAAGTAGGCATACCTTTTTTATTAACTGACAGGGGTCTTTTAAATTGCACATGTTGGTAGAGTAACTCTTCCTCTATAGCAACCCTTCTTCTTCATTGCAGGTAAATAAGGGATTCCAAGCAGAAGCAAAGTGCCATCATTGAGTTCTTGACGAAGGAAGGGTGCATCCACAGAAAGCTACAGAATGTCTACGGAGATTACACCATTGACAAGAGCAATGTGGACAGAAGAATGAAGAAGTTTAAAGAAGAGGAAACCAGCTCTGAAGACAAACCACGCAGTGGGAGACCATCATCTGCGACCACTGACACGAATCGTCAGCGAGTGGATGAATTGATTTGCGCGGAGAGACCAATCACAATCCGTGAGTTTGTTGAACAACTGGACTGTGGTCACAATGCCATGGAGAAGCTAGTGGGAGATTTATACAGTATATAGGGTGTAGAAAAGCGTGTGCAAAGTAGGTACCTCGGCAGTTAACACCCGTTTGAGGGAGAGAAACGTGGAAGTGGGCTCTGGTCTGGTAGAAGTGTTTGAAGCCAATGAAGACACATTTTTTTTCGATCTGGTGAGAGGGAGAGAAACATGGCCGTATCCTAACGATCCGAAAAAAAGAATCAATCCATGGAATGGCGTCAAACAACTTCAGCAAGTGCTAAGAAGTTTAAGAGCCAGCGATCCGCACATAAACTCATGGTGACTGTTTTTTGGGATGACAGGGGCGTCGTTCCCTAGATTTTCTGGAACGTGGCCGTACCGTGACCAGCAAGCGGTACATTGAGACACTCAAGAAGATTAGAGAAGCCATAAGGAGGAAGAGACCGAACTAGAATCTGAAAAGTATCCACATTCACCATGACAATGCGAGACCACACACATCTTTGGCAGCAAATAAGGTGATCAGCAAATTAGGCTGTTCAGTGGTCCCCCCATCCACCATACAGTCCAGACCTGGCTCCCTCCGAGTTCCTCCTCTTCGGTTCAATGAACGACAGTCTCCTGGGACAACGATTTGATGATACAGATGAGGTGCATCGCTTGTGATGGAGACTATGTTTAGTAGTACCTTTGTATAGAGAAAGAGTTACTCTACCAACATGTGCAATTTGAACGACCTCTGTCACTTAACAAAAAAGATATGCCCAGTTTTTCATTACTTTCGGTACAAACCTTCTATTAATCTAGTTGTTCTAAAAAAGCTACAAACCTATAAATGCAAATTGCGGATATTAACACTGTTATGTGTTGCTGGTTCTTTCTGATGTGGCAAACTGAAATAATACAGGTGGTATTCGCAAGTGACGAAACGAGCAATGATAACTGGCTAATAAGGTATTACCGCTTTCTAATGCACCCTGAAGCGTGATTCAAGTTTGGTTTTCTATAAACTCACATTCACGGTATAGAGATAGTTTTAGCGAACAGTCGGAGAGTATGGACAAATTAGCAAGGGGTCGCTCTAGAGCATCCAGTGCAGACGAGGATATCTACTTCAATTTGGCGCTGAAGCGAAGTGGAAGGGAAACAGCTTGTTAATTCCCAGGAAAGAGGTCTTTCGCCGCAGGAATTAGAGTTTCAAACTCTACCGGATCCAGCAGGATTGGAAGAGAGGGATATTTATGTCACAAGGTTTGTGCTTTGCAGAAATAATCTCATGAACACGGCGCGTGGAGCTTCCGTAAACATACAGCGCGACGATTTCCTCTGTGAACGTTTTTACCTCACACACTGATGCCCAAAATCATCATATCTGAAATAGAAATAAAGACCTTTATTATTAAGAACCCCCAATTGGAGTCGATAAAATAACATCTTGCTTCGCTTCCGTGTTTTTGGACTTATTAAATACCCATATCGATTAATTATTCAGGAATTTAAAATTCTAGTTCCTAATCTTTATTATGACGAACTTACTGTCTGCGATAATCAACCGTTTTTTGAAGCAAAGGATAAAGAAGTTCAAATTACTAAACCACTTAAACTTCTTACTTCGATGCAAGAGATGCCACATATTATCAAATTTCATCTTCGTTAAGTGCAACTTCAGACCTTTCCACAACATCAACAAAATCTGCCTAATTTTTCCTTTGAACTATTAAGAGATGTTATTAAACATACGTGAAAGAATATTGCAAACGTTGAGGTTGAACTGTATGACCTACACTTTTTACTGGCTAAAATGTTACCAGAATATTTGACTTCGACGGCAAAACTTGGTTTAAGCGTTCTAATATGTCGCTTACTCATAAAATGACGTTAGAACGAAAATCTGAAAAACTTTCAAATGAGAGCAACAATAAAAAAAAATTCTACTTTGCAAATTGAGGATATCTTTACGGACAATAAAGTAATATACAAAATTTCTTGTTTTAACCCGAGCGAAATTCAAAAACCGATTTTACGTTATAATTCGAATTTTGCAATTTCAAAAAAGGTACCAATATCCAATATCGTTGAGTTGATTGAGGAGTCACTGATAAAAAGCAATCTAAACATTTGCGAAAAAGAAATGATTAGACATTGTGTCAGCCAGATAATATCGTCAAATTCCTTTCTACTATATAAGATAGTACAACTATACTTGTTATCCGACTTTATTGGCGTAGATAAGATCAAGGCTTCCAAGCTTTCGCACATCAACCAGATGGCTTTTTTCAAGAAAGGTAGACAGCACACTGCTTCGCAAATTGAGGATATGTTCCGGAGGTATACTGAACCAATTCGGAACAACTTAATGATTCAATCTGCTGTCTACCTTTCCTTGAAAACGCCATCTGGTGGATGTGCGGAAGCCTGGGAAACCTTGAATTTATCTACGCCAATAAATTCGGATAACTAGGATAGTTGTAATATCTTATGTCTAATTAGTGTACAGTTCCTTGCGCTATTATTCCTTTCTACTATTTAAACCCAATCTCAACAAAAAAGAATATAATGCCTTAAAAGAATTACAGTCAAGTCGTGATATTGTCATCACTAAAGCGGATAAACGAGGGCAATTGTTTATTCTGGACAAAAATCATTATGAGGCAAAGGTCGAAAAACCTTTTTCCGAGTGACCTTATAAAGAAATAAACAAGTTAGTAAAATCATGCAATGCATTGATTATGATACGCTTTCCAACATACTAGAAATCATTACTCAAGTTATGAGGATAATGGCTGTGGAATAAATCTCGCTCCTGTGCCCTAACCTTTGACACCATTTCGATGATATTAAACAGAATTGGTTCAGTATACCTCCGGAACAACTTACTAAGGTTTTGTCGCAATAGGAGCATTTTTAGTCAAGTTATGAGGATAATGGCTGTGGAATAACTCTCGTGCCTGTGCCCTAAACTTTGGCCCCATTTTAATGATATTAAACATAACCAGTTCAGAATACTTCCGGAATAACATAATAAATTTTTGTCGCAATCGAAGCATGTTTACATAAGTTATGAAGCATAAGGGCGATGTAATGGATCCCGCTCCTATGTCCTGACCTTTGATACCATTTCACCCATTGTCAATTAGGTTCGTCCCCAGGTTGTCCCCTACTACATACTAAAATTTTATCGAAATAGAACAATTTTTACGCGAGTTATCGTGCAGACAGACAGACAGACAGACGGACAAAGTTGGAGTATATACGCTTCTTCAACCTACGGTTGGAAAGCGTGAAAACTGACTCATCGGAGAAACAAAAGCAGTTCGAAAGTCGTAAAAAGTTGTGTAACTCTTGACCACAGCTCAAAAAGTCATCTAAAGCCCTCATATGACCGTTGTCCGCGTTTCTATGCACTTCCGAAGATACATAAGATTGGTGTCCCTTTGCGTCCAATAGTTAGCAAAAACGGCTCAGCTACACATAAGTTGACCAAATTTCTATCTTCGAAACTATCCACCTTAACGACTTATTCAAACAAAACTGCTGTGAAAAATTCCATTGAGCTGACCTTTATTATTCTCTCCATATCTAAGGAAAAGGTCAGTTATTTAACAAAATTCCTTTTAAGCTGTTCATTACCAGAAAAATGTTTAAGAGTAAGAGTAGAAATGTTGAAAAATGTTTAAGAGTAATATAAAATATGATAACCAGATTGCTGACTCCTCGGCCTGGAATTAGCTCGTAAAATTAAATAGATCCTAAGACAGCAAGCACACTGTAAAAATAATTCTGAAATTCACGAACCACATACTGCGATGACTTTCGTTAATTAAGAAAGCATATTTCTGATACAACCATTTCCGTGAATTGACAGAAAGAAACCTGCACTTCACGAATTTTTCGTTCGCCAGGAAAATTCTGAATTTTCAAAAACCTTACCTCAATTCTTTTCTTTTATTGACGGAAAACTGCTATTTTTACAAACAGCATCCTGAAAGTAATGCCTCGTCCCTCATAAGATTTTTATTTGTAGCAGCAAAAATGTGAAACTTGGTGGCAAAATACTTGTACATATTATTAATAATGCTAGCCTATTCAAAGTATCCTTCATCACTTTCTATACATTTCCGCCATCTTTTTTTTTTTTTTTTTTTTGATTGGAGGTTTAACGACCACCGTGACCAACTCAATGGGCTATAAGCAGTCGCCCGTCCCTAATTTAGGGTCACTGGTTCCAGGCAAGGGAGAGAGCCAGTGCCGTAAGACAAACACAACATTCATGCCTCACTGGGATTCGAACCCGGACCCCTTACAGACGAATGATCAGAGGCCATCGCTTAGACCACTGCGCCACCGGGGCGGCTTTCCGTCATCTTTGAACCATTGGTAAAATCCATTTTGGAAAAATTCCTGAGGCTATCGTTTCTCCCATGGGTTCACAGCCAGTTTAATGTCTGTCAATTCGTCGAAACGTTCCCCAGGAAGGCCGTTTTTCACAAGGGCAAAGAGGAAAATGTCTGAGGGAGCCTAGTGAGGACTGCATGGGGGTTGGGGCATCACCGTCCACCCCATTTTGGCAATAGCTTGTGAAGTCTCCATTGAGGAGTGGGGACGTGCATTATCATGCTATAAAACAACACTATGAAGTGGAATGTCACGTCTTTTACTTCTGATATCTTTCTTTAGTTTCTTCAATGTCTGCACATAGTGAGCAGTGTTCACTGCTGCAACTCCTAGATGGTGACCCGATGATCAGCTGTGATGAGGTCTTTCACTCGTTGCCTGTTGGCATCTGTCACCGCAGTTGCGGGTCTTCCACTCCGTTGTTTGTCCGACACTGAACTTTCTCCCTCTCGAAAGCTCTTCATTCATCATCCGGCATTACTGATATCGATTGTGGCAGCTTCATACACCGCCAGGAGTCTTCTGGGGATTTCTGGAGCCTCGCAAAGAGTCTTCAGGAGTCTTCTGGAGCCTCACAAGGAGTCTTCTGGAGCCTCACAAGGAGTCCTCAGGAGTCTTCTGGAGCATCACAAGGAGTCTTCTGGAGCATCACAAGGATTCTTCAGGAGTCTTCTGGAGCCTCACAAAGAGTCATCTGGAGCCTCACAAGGAGTCTTCAGGAGTCTTCTGGAGCACCACAAGGAGTCTTCAGGAGTCTTCTGGAGCTTCACAAGGAGTCTTCTGGAGCCTCACAAGGAGTCTTCAGGAGTCTTCTGGAGCATCAGAAGGTGTCTTCTGGAGCCTCACAAGGAGTCTTCTGGAGCCTCACAAAGAGTCATCTGGAGCCTCACAAAAGAGTCTTCAGGAGTCTTCTGGAGCCTCACAAGGAGTCCTCAGGAGTCTTCTGGAGCATCACAATGAGTCTTCAGGAGTCTTCTGGAGCATCAGAAGGTGTCTTCTAGAGCATCACAATGAGTCTTCTGGAGCCTCACAATGAGTCTTCTGGAGCCTCACCAAGAGTCATCTGGAGCCTCACAAGGAGTCTTCAGGAGTCTTCTGGAGCCTCACAAGGAGTCCTCAGGAGTCTTCTGGAGCATCGCCAGGAGTCTTCAGGAGTCTTCTGGAGCATCACAAGGAGTCTTCAGGAGTCTTCTGGAGCATCAGAAGGTGTCTTCTGGAGCATCACAAAGAGTCTTCTGGAGCCTCACAAGGAGTCTTCTGGAGCCTCCCAAGGAGTCTTCTGGAGCCTCACAAGGAGTCTTCTGGAGCCTCACAAATAGTCATCTGGAGCCGCACAAAGAGTCTTCAGGAGTCTTCTGGAGCCTCACAAAGATTCATCTGGAGCATCACAATGAGTCTTCAGGAGTCTTCTGGAGCATCAGAAGGTGTCTTCTAGAGCATCACAAGGAGTCTTCTGGAACCTCACAAGGAGTCTTCTGGAGCCTCACAAAGAGTCTTCTGGAGCCTCACAAGGATTCTTCAGGAGTCTTCTGGAGCATCAGAAGGTGTCTTCTGGAGCATCACAAGGAGACTTCTGGAGCCTCCCAAGGAGTCTTCTGGAGCCTCACCAAGAGTCATCTGGAGACTCACAAGGAGTCTTCAGGAGTCTTCTGGAGCATCACAAGGAGTCTTCTGGAGCCTCACAACGAGCCCTTCAGGAGTCTTATGGAGCATCAGAAGGTGTCTTCTGGAGCCTCACAAGGAGTCTTCTGGAGCCTCACAAGGAGTCTTCTGAAGCCTCACAAAGAGTCATCTGGAGCCTCACAAAGAGTCTTCAGGAGTCTTCTGGAGCCTCACAAAGAGTCATCTGGAGCATCACAATGAGTCTTCAGGAGTCTTCTGGAGCATCAGAAGGTGTCTTCTAGAGCATCACAAGGAGTCTTCTGGAACCTCACAAGGAGTCTTCTGGAGCCTCACAAGGAGTCTTCAGGAGTCTTCTGGAGCCTCACAAGGAGTCTTCAGGAGTCTTCTGGAGCATCAGAAGGTGTCTTCTGGAGCATCACAAGGAGTCTTCTGGAGCCTCACAAGGTGAAGATGTGCTGTGTCATTCCATTGACGCATGTTTTGCTTCTGGGTCACGAAAGAACGCCCAGGTTTCATCCCCCGTCACAGGACTGGAGAAAAACAACTCACCCTCCGTCTCATAACAGTCCAAGAGGTTCAGGTACGTCTCGACCCTTTTGTTCATATTGTTCACGGGTTAGGTTTCTGGAGATACCCTTTGAACACATTTTTTTTGTAGCGAAGATCTCTAATTAATATTTCATTAACACTACGACCACAATGAATTGCATCTGACAACTCCCGGATGGTGACACGACGATCAGCTGTGATGAGGACATTCACTCATTGCCTGTTGGCACCTGTCATTGCAGTTGCGGGTCTTCCACTCCGTTGTTTGTCCGACGCTGAACTTTCTCCCTCTCGAAACCTCTTCATCCATCTTCGGACATTACTGATATCGATTGTGGCAGCTCCATACACCGCTAGGTGTCTTCTGTGAATTTCTGGAGCCTCACATCCCTCTTTTTCCAGGAATTCAATTAGGGCTCGCTGCTTTTATCTCTCATTCATGATCTTTATTTCCGATTCTGTAAAAAATGTGCTCCCACGTTCGTTGCATATCATAGTACACATGTCAGTGCAGTTTAATTAAAATCACTTCAAACTTTCAAAAGTAATTAAGGAGGAGGCATTACTTTCAAGATGCCCCTTATAAGATAGATCAACGGAAAATTCTGAATTTTCAGAAACCTTTCTGCAATTCTTTTCTTGAATTGACGGTAAATTGCCGTTGTTAAGATACATTAACAAAACATTCTGAATTCTTAGAAACTTTTCAGCAATTCCTTTTGTATTGTATAATAACTGAAAAACTCCTTTCTAACTTTTACGTATTCATGTGACGAAAAATTTTCGGTAATACGTGTGATTCGTGGGGATACTTGAGGTTTGATTAACTGTTAAATTTCAAATCGTCTGTCTAAGGATCTGATTTTGAACTTCTGCAGCGAGCTCAGATATTAAAGATAGTATATCGCGTGCATTTTGGTTAATGTGGCACAGGATATTTCTTCTGCCCCCCCCCCCTCCTGTGCTCCAGATAACATATATTTCGTTACCGTAAGAAACCGGGTACACTGTAAAAAAGTTTCTAAAATTCACGAGCTAATTTACATCATATTTTTCGTGAATTAACGAAGCATATTTCTGAGACAATCTTTTCCTTGAAACGACTGGAAGAAACATGAATTTCACGGAATTTTTGTACCAAGGGAAAACTCTGAATTTTCAGGAACTTTTCTGCAGTTTCTCACAACGTATATACACTATATTAACAAAAGTCACCGAACACCCCTTCAAAAGCAAATGAACGGATCCGCTGCGTTGTTAAGATGCGCAGTACAGCTGCAAACGGTATAAAAACAAGCCTACAGATGACCGCGGTCATTTTGCACTGTTAAGTTGCGTGAAAATGTCGGGAGGAAGAGAACTGAGTTTGAGAAAGGAAAAAATTGTTGGGTGTTATATTAGTGGGTTGTCCATAAGAGAAACCGAGAGACGTTTAAACATACCCAAGTCAACTGTTTTGGATGTACTGAATAAGCGGAAGACACATGACGTGCCTGAAGCAGCGAAACGTACCGGCAGACCAAAGAAAATCAGTCATAGAGGACGTCGAAGCCTCAGGAGAGTTGTTACAGCTAATCGACGGAGTACTGCACAAGACCTCAGTGTACAGCTGAGTAAAAGTGCTGGTACTTCGGGATGTACACGTACCATTTGCAGATAACTTCATTCCACGGGTTACCGTGGTCGTGCGGCTGCTCATAAGCCTTTCATCTCCATTCAGAATGCGTACTCCTCGTTTAGCATGGAGTAAAAAACATTTATCGTGGACCGTAGATCAATGGAAACGGGTTCTATGGACCCTTGAATCCAGATACACTATCCATCAGTCTGATGGCAGTGTGTTGGTATGGCGGCAGCCGGGGAATGCAATTTACCATAGTGTACTGTTCCTACGGTCAAGTCTGGAGCTGGCAGTGCACTCGTGTGGGGGTGTTTTTCGTGGTATGGTCCTGGCCCATTGGTTATCGTGGACAAACCTGTTAACCAGCACGTCCACCTCGATATTCTGGACAATTATGCCCTACCAAGTCTGTAGCAATACTATGGAATCAAGCCTTGTTTGTACCAGGAGGATAATGCTCCGAACCATAAAGCAAGGGCTGTTACGGCGTGATTTGACGATAATTCCGTATCGTGTGTGGACTGGCCAGTACAGAGCCCTGATCTCAATCCCATAGAGCACCTATGCGATGAATTAGAGCGCCGCATAAGCAGTTTAAAACCAAGACCTACTACTAAGCAACAGCTGGCGGCAGCATTATGTACTGAATGGAAGCGCATACCTATCGCTGTGTTCCTAAACCTTGTGGAAAGCATGTCTCGAAGAATCAGTGCATGCATTAAGGCCAAAGGTGGACCGACACCGTACTAATGTATATCAATAAATGCTATGTTTGTTTTTCTCTTCTAGGTGTACGGTGCCTTTTGTCAATACAGTGTATGTCTTTTGAGAAAATGAAATGCCATGTCTTTGCGCCATCTAACAAAGTTCATTATGATACGCACATTGCAATTTCCTGTAGGGACCATGAAGCCAATATACACTATATTATCAAAAGTATTCGGACACTACTAAATATCTGCATAAGTGCATAGATCGGTTGCGCTGGAAGGTTTGCTGTGAGTGGGGTGTTACGTATACAAAGCTGAGATGCTCTGTCTTGTTCATTTGTGTAACGTTTCCATAAAGAGCATTGCAGCTAAACTAAACATACCGAAATCGATTGTAAGTGATCTCGTGAAGAGATGGAAGCACGGCGGTGCAACTACAACAAATAGACGTTCAGGAAGGCCGCACAAACTGACGGAACGTGACAAAAGAGCCACGGTGAAAAATGTTAAGAAATCGTGCGCCCTTACTCTACCGTTTCCATCGCTGTTGAAGTGAGAAATGTTTGCAATGGCATGGTTAGTACCATAACTATCCGCAGAGATTTGTGCAGTGTGTGTTATTATCGCAGAGCAGCAGCAGCATACAAGCCACACCTCAGTTTGGAAAATGTGACGCGCCAGTTGGAGTTTCGACTGGAAAGCAATTCTGTGGAGTGATGAGTCACGCTTTTCCACACTTCCAATCTAATGGGCGTGTTTGGATTTGGCGAAAGTCCGGCGAACGATTTTCGTTGGATTGTGTTCTTCCAACTGTTAAGTTCGCCGGAGGCTTCATCATGATATGGGGTTCTTTTTCGTGGATAGGGCTCGTCCCTTTGGTTATTATACCACAAACCATGAATTCTGAAGTGTACCTCGCCGTTCTGGATAATTCTGCCCTACCAATAATGTGGCAGTGTTATGGAAATGACTGTTGTCTCTTCCAACACGATTGAGCTCCTTGCTGCACAGCACGTGGTGTGCAGTATTGGTTTCTTGAACATGAGGTGGAATTGTTAGACTGGCTTGCCCAGAGTCCTGATTTTAATTCCAGGGAAAACCTGTGGGATGACCTGGAATGACGAATACGAAATCGACTACAACGACCGTCTTTCCTCTTCACTATGGCAGCAGCTTTGCATGACATAGGGCGATCCGTTCCCCCTACCGGAAATTGGTTGATTGTATGCCTCGCGACCTACCAGAAATTGGTTGATTGTATGCCTCGCGTGTAGCCGCTGTTGTACCAACCAAAGGTGGACCGACTAACTACGGATTGGACAATATAGTCAATTGGGACCTTTCCTGTTATCTTCCCGCCACTTCTACACTGTGCAAATTAATTGTGACAAAGTAAAAAATCACGTTTTTTTTCCAAAACTAAGCCTTTATATCATTCTATGTCTTGATATACACTGATACATACCTGTATTAGTATGAAGTATGTCCTCCTTTAGCAGAAATGACCTCTTGAATACGTTTTAGCGTTGACTCCACTAATTGAGTGCACATATTTTTGACTTCATAATCGTGGAACCACACTTTTATAGCATTCGTTATCATGCGTTCTTTGGTTGTACAGTCCATTTTACCTAAACATCTCTTCAAAATATTCCACAAGTTTTCTATGGGATTTAAGTCTGGTGAATTTCCAGGCCAATCAAGCAAATGAATTTGATTTTCCAGCATGAAATTCCTGACCAATTTCGAATTGTGACATGGGGCCAAGTCATGTTGAAATGTACCGTCAAAGGTTTGCAAGAATGGAACAACCCTACGTTGTAATATTTCTACGTACTTGGCTGAATTCATCATACCTTGAACAGGAACTAAGCTTCCAGTGCCATTTGATGTGAAAAAACCGCAAAACATCTGTTTCAGAGGGTGTTTTGCAGTTTGTTTGATATGCTCAGGTCTTAAGGGTTCACAGTTGCTTCGTCTAACGACATTTGCTTGGTAACCCTGCACAAATAAATGAGTTTCATTACTGAAAATTACCTTTTTCCAGTCGTCAGCAGTCCATGATTTATATTTTGTGGCCCATTCTAAATGTTTTATCTTCATTTTCGCATTCAAATATTGTTTTTGCGTTGGTCTTCTTGCCTTCGGGCCAACTTCCAGGAGCCTACGGCGTACAGTTGAATCACTAACATCACAACCACTAGCCAATAAATCTCTTTGAAAGCCGGTGCTTGTTTTTTTTTATTCATTTTACTATTTCTGATTAGATATTTATCGGTTCGTGGAGTTGTTTTTTGTTTTCTTCCACATTTACCTCTCCTTTTTCGAGACGATGATCCAGATGCATTGTATCGCGTAAGCAGTCTTGATACACTTGATTTGCCTACACCAACTGCAGCAGCGATATCTCTCTCTGTCATAGAAGTGTGATCCTTCAGAGCAATTATTTTTGCACGCTTTCTTGGAGAAATATCCATTTTTCAATACACGAAAGCAACACGTACTCACAGAGAGCAAAAACTAACATCCACATGTGACCCACGAAAGCTCACAACTGAAGCTGAAGTGCCTATTTCCTGTTTAAACCCGGTCAAACCACATTTTTACTATCAAGTTCTAACGGTCACACCACCTCACAGCTGATAAAAACCGGTTTACGTGGGTTTCCGACATCAACTGGCGATCACATTACAATTCTGAGAATAAAATAGCTTGTCCCAATTAATTTGCACTGTATAGTATTTGACTTCCGAATAAAAACGCTTTCAAGTAGTAACCGATTTCGGAAGTACAACACAGAACCCTTGGCAGCAGATGCGCAGTGATCACGTGCTTCTCTATGCATACCACTTATGTGCACATAGCCCACTGGAAATGTTATGCGCAGTGATGACCGAGTGATGACGTTCTTTTGACCGTTTGTCTGCGCTTTAGAATTACGTTTGGTCATTCGGAAGGAATGTTCTTTTAACCGTACGAAGTAGCCATATTTTAATACCCATTATTAAGCAATATACGACAAGTGAAATTGATTTTATTATGTGTAACAAAAAAATTCGTCATAGAAGACTGCAGTGTGCTAAACAAGTTCAACACAGGTAGTTACCATAGATTGGTGAGATGTAAGATGCACCTCAACACTAAACTCGAACGTGGCAAGCTCATAAGACAAACAAGATGTATTGACATAACCAACCTTAAAAAACACCATAATACCTTCAAGTTGGAACTGAAGAACAGATTCTCTGCTTTAGAAGGCCTAACATCGGAAGAAGTGGATATTTCGGAAGTTAACAGAAAAGTAACCAAAGCTCTTATGGAAACAGCAACAAAATTAGCTGGGTCTAAGAACAAGTTGCATGTGAAGAAATTATCAAGAAAAACCAAAATGTTCATGCAAAAAAGAAGAGAGATGAGGACAACTAAAGAAGATGTGACTTCCAAAGTGGAATATATAGAGCTATGCAAGACAGTAAGAAAAAGTATCACTGAAGACGTAAGGAAATTCAACTGTGAACTAGTGAAGAAAGCAATTGAAAACAACCAAAGCCTAAAGATAGCAAAGGGACATCTCAGTAAGTGAAGAAAACAGATTATGGCACTGAGAAAAGACGATGGTTCTGTAACAAGAAATAGAGGCAAAATTTTGACAAGAGTGAAAGATTTACACTCCAAGTTATATGAAAGGGATGATGCATGTACTCCAGACATCATGGAAGGTACCAGTACCAGAGTTCCTCCAGTCCTTCCAGCAGAAGTTGCACATGCAATCAAGAACATGAAGCGGGGAAAAGCTCCAGGAGAAGATGGAATTACTGTAGACATCATACAAGAAGCAAGTGGAGAAATCGAAACAGTACTCGCCCAAATTTTCACTCGATGCCTTAATGAAGGGAAGATTCCTGAGGATTGGAACAACGCTACAATGATCCTACTACATAAAAAAGGTGACATTGAGGATCTCAGGAACTACAGACCTATCAGCCTCCTATCAGTGGTTTACAAAATCTTCACTAAAGTTCTTTCACACCGTTTGAAGGTAACACTGGACATGGCTCAACCGAGAGAACAAGCTGGATTCAGGAGTGGCCACAGCACAATAGATCATATCCACGTACTGAGAAAACTAATTGAAAGAGCGAGGGAATATGAACTTCCATTGTGCATGGCTTTTATCGATTATGAAAAAGCCTTTGATTCGGTGAAACCATCAGCAGTTACAATGGCTCTGAAATCCTGCGGTATTGAAGATGCGTACATTAATATTATTAATAACATCTATGAAAATGCAAGTGCAAAGATTCGGCTGTTTGAAAATACAACACACATAAAAATTGGAAAGGGAGTGAGACAAGGTGATACCATATCTCCGAAACTCTTTAATGCTACATTGGAAAATGTCTTTCAATCACTGAACTGGGAAAACAAAGGGATAAAAATTAATGGAGATTATCTAACCCACCTTCGTTTTGCTGATGACATAGTCATTTTTGCAACTACCCCATCAGAGCTGCAGAGTATGATCCAAGAAGTTGCTGACAAATGTAAAGAAGTGGGATTACAAATGAACTTTCAGAAGACAAAAGTGATGTTCAATGCATTTACACGAAACGAAGATTTATCGATTGATGGAGAAAAGGGACCTTGCGGGCCAATCCATGCGTTGAATATCTTCACTCTCTAACAGCTTTGCGATAGTCACTGTGCGACGAGGTGTAGCGTTGTCGTCCATGAAGAGGAATTCAAGACCCACAGAACTTCTAAACAGACGCACGTGAGGCAGGAGAACCTCGATACAATAGCGGACACCAGTGACTGAAACTCCTTAGAAGATGTGGAGGTCAGTACGGCTACCAAGCATGATACCGCTCCAAACGAGAACTCCGCCACCTCCAAGCCGGTCCCTTTCGATGATGTTGGGGGTGTGATTACGTGTTCCCTGGTCTGTCCAGATGTGTATACGTCCAGATTTTATCATCAGACTAAATCAGCTCTCATTCGTAAAGAGAACTCGACCCTATGGCTGATGTATCTAGTTCTTGTGTTCTTGGCACCACAGAAACCGCCGTCTCCGATGAGCAGGCGTTAATGGCACACACCGCACTGGTCGTCGTGCAAATAGACCACCTTTGTGCAGCCTCCTGTCCACGGTAAACCGCGATAACGGACGTCCAGTTGTCTGTTGTATGTGCCTTGTGATTTTTCCCGCTGTCTGCCGTCGGTCTCTTCTCGCCTGTATGACAATATACCGGTCGTCCGCCGCCGTGGTTGCTCATGGACGACCACTGCTAAACTCTCGGACAGCTTTTCCTGTCCTTTGAAATGTTCTCCAAGCTCGTAAAACGATGCTGTGAGCGATCCCGAACTCCTCGGCCACACTAGTCACACTTCGACCTTCTTCCAACTTTCCAATGACGCGACTTCGGGTAAAGTTATGCAGATGTCGTCTACTGGATTGCCTGTTGGCCATATCACACGGTGGCAGCAACTCGACGTCGTTCAAACCGATGTACACCGTGCAATAGCTTTCACCGAATTGCTGAGCGTACACCGCCCGTGTGCTTTATAGCCTTCCGACACTCCCCCCACCGCCCTACGTCATGCTGCATATATGCACATACCCTACCGTACCGGACCCTAGTTTATCTCCTGAGTGGTCTTTCGGTCCGTTCTGCCTGCTCATTCCGCTGTTATGCTAATTTCTCCTCTTCGTCTTTAATTTTTGCACACTAGTGTATAATATATTCTCTCATGTTGGGTGTGTTCAGGTTTCATGTAAACAAAGCGGAACGATACAGTCAAAATTGGGAACTGCGTGAAAGCACTCTTCTTCGGAAGTCAAATTGTGTCATTTTATGTAACAATGAACAAAAGCAAACGGTGGCGGGCATATAACAGGAAAGGTCCGTCATTTGTCCTAAAATGTTGTGGTGTTCGAATACTTTTGGTAATGTAGTGTATGTAAGAGTAGAGATAATAACAAATAACGTTATATCTTACTCTCGGGAATAATGAACACGTCTTTTGAATCCTTTTCAACTCGAAAAACACATTTTAAAGCAGATGTTTAGATGAAAATATTCAGGCGAAAACAATGATGCATTGACATCTCCTGGAGAAAATCTGCGCATAGTTTAAAACGAATTGCAGGCGACTGGAACTGCTGCGTCACGATAGTATCCGCCTGCATACCATAACAGTAACAACTGATCATGTAAAGCAGTTTCACTGGGAAGTGCTGGGTCACCTTACTTATAATTTTAAACTTCATACATGCAATTCTCTCATCTTTTGTCGGCTGAAGAAAGAGCCAAACCTTTGCCGCTTTGCCATTGATGCAGATGTAAAGAAAACAGTTATGCAGTGGTTCCATTCCCGAAGACACACTTTCAAGGAAAATATTCATCGAATCTTTACTCAGAATGCATGCAGAATTGAGCACCTTGGACAAAAAATTAGTCAACCCTGTCTGAACTTACCTAATAACGGATGACGCCGCCTCTTGCCTTCATAACAGTATGAATCAGGTGTCCACGAGGTTGTGGATGTATAGAACATTGATTTGCAGACACTCGTGCTTCAATTGGTCCCAAAGTTCCGCCAGAGTACGTGGGTGTTTCACTTTCTGTTCCAAATGATCGCACATATTTTCAATAGGATTTTAATCTGGGGATTTGGCGGGCCAGTCGTCGTGCCACTTAGACACAGTTTTAGCCCTGTGCACACGGCAATTGTCTTCTTGGAAGACAGGAGTGGCAATGTGATGCAGCTCCTGGAGATGTAGGGCAAAGGGCAACACTTCGTCATTCAGAATGCGGAGGTACTCCTGCTGGTTCAAATTCGTCGTCACTTCAACGAGAGGGCCCATTTCATTGTGCCAAAAACATCCCCAAAACATCCCAGAACCCTCTCCAGCTTGAACAACACCGTCGATAGAATCAGGATGAAAGGCTTGGTTGGGCCTGCGATGCACTCTTCGTCTCCCATCATTGGAGTAGAAACAAAAACGAGGCTCATCAGACCAAATTACTCGTTTCCAATCCTCCACAGTAACGTTTTGGTGCTTCTGAGCCTATTGCTAACGTGCGACTTTGTGACATGCTGTTAAAAGAGGCCTCTTCCGTGGTACTCTGCTCCAGATGTCCATCGCATGCAGTTCTCGTCGGAATGTCCTTTCGAAAATTGGTTGGAGTGGACTTTCATTGACTGTTTGGAGCAAATATTGCCTGGTTTGAAACCGATTTGCAGTTACTAGTCGTGAGACATGGCAGCGGTCCCTGTTGGTGAGAATAGTTTTCCGCTCACAGTTACGTCGCCGATTTTCAGTTGACTGCGAATCAAACCACTGTTTGTAGAAGCGCTGGATAGTACGCTTCGGCACATCAACAACTTGGGCGACTTCATTCACTTTATGTCCGTGGGCACGGACAAACACGACGGCTCCTTTTTGGCCACTCGTAAGGACTGTCTTACGACCCATATTGCAGAATAAATTCAACACACACGTTGCACTTCAATAATGCACGGAACAGAAATGATACTGTAGAACACATGAGTTCTGTTTATCCCCCACTAATGCTATCATGGCGGCCTCTGTACAACCGGTAAATTCCGTCTATCATTTCTGATGGAAGTGGCAAATATTTTGTCCGGTGTGTTTATGTAGACCATGTGTAAAAGTATTATAAACAAAAAAAAGAAATAGCTTTATTTTCATTAGACCAGACATAAATAAAAATCAAACGCATATAACGTATTAAATCCGTTTATTTCTGTGGTGTAGTCAGCACAAAGATTCGCCAAGCTTTCGCACTCCACTGGGAGGCTTTTTCAAGGCAATGATAAACACAAACTTTTATGTCCTCCTAGCCTCCCAGTGGAATGCGAAAGCTTGGCGAATCTTTGTACTGACCACACCACAAAACCAAACGGATTTAATACGCTATATGCGTTTCATTATTAAAAAGAAATAGGCTAACAAGACATTGAATTTCTTCATTTGAAAGAACCTTAAACGTATTTTGTTATCAACTAGTACAAGTATTGGGTTGTTGCAGGTAAAATGTCCCAAATAAGATGCCATGTACAAATACATAAAACGATGATCTGAATCCGAAACGCAGGATAGCGTTTTGTGTATTTTCACGAACCGCACAAACTTGGTAAGTAGCATTTTCCAAATGCAATTTGTTAAGACGATATTTGGAGTGATGTCCTTTGGCTACGTTGGACGAAAACTCAAAAACGAATAGACCGTATCTAAAATGCAGGACAATATTTTGTGTCATTTTACAAACTGGGTAAATAGCGTTCTCCAATTATAGTTTGTTATGGAGATATTTACGATGGTGTCCTTTGGATACGATTTGATTTTGGCTCCTAATCCCTTTAACCGGCCGGAACGAATTAACTCGGGGTTAGCAAAATTGGCTGCAATCAGCTCGAACGAATATTTTCGCTGTCTAAAAAGCGTGTCGAACGCGTCTCAAATGGGTGAACTTGCTCGTCAGAGAGCAATGCTTTCTCCTTAGCTTCGAAAAGTGGTCATTTAGGGGGATTACTGACACTAAACGACCACACCTAAATGACCACTTTGTTTTTCAAAGTGGTCAGTTAGGAAGATGATTGTCACTAATCTTTCCTAACTGATTATCTGCTAAAAGGGCTATAACAATGTCCACTAACCTAAGAAAAGAAAGAGAGAAAATGTATGAGGCACTTGTTTCTACCCAGTAACACGGTGTCCTTGTCAGGGGAACCAGCCCTTCCTGATCATGTCTGGAGTCGTGGATCAGAGAACAGAGGACTATGGAAGCAAGATCTTATCACTAGCGACAGATTTATGTTCGGTACTGCTTAGGTGGTAGGGGTAAATGTTTAGTTTTTTCGTTGCTTTCGTAGAATTCAGTCGCTATGCGAACAACTTCTGTTTGGGAAGCTTAGAAAAGTTTGGGCACCACTTGATTCAGAAACATCGGCCGTTTAAAGGGTTTAAACAACATTTTACTAAAAATTTGTAAATTAGCTTTTACGAGAAGTAGAAAACATCTTACCTGTTAAGTTTGAATTCGGCCACCATCCAAGTTCACACGCCATGCAAGTGTATTCATCCTGTAGATACTCATTTTCTTTGCATGGAACGCACACCCAGCAACACTTAACACTCTCGGCTTGAATACTCTGCAGATTTATTCACAATATTTAAGCAGTGCTATTTACATGTATAAAACACATTTCAGCATAAAATTAATTCGACTATCAACAACACGCAGAAACTATTTTCGGTAGACAAAATTAATAACAGTAACTTGGAAATTAGCAAACAACTAATTTATCGGCCCCTACCCGCAAGCGATCATGGAACGTCGGCAAATGCAAATAGCTGTGTGCGATAATGGCTGATTGCAGCGCCATCTAACAGCTTTCCAGGCAACCGTAACCGCTCACAGCTCTAGTGACAGAAGGGACGAAAGTTGACGGTGAAAGCAATGTCGTTCAAGAAGCAACATTTGTGGCACTGCCCCGTGTTCGCATTTCAGCTGAAAAAAGTGCCACGGAAGCACAGCAAATGATCTGCGCTGCTTTGGGTGAGGCTGATGTGTCCTACAGTACGTGTAAGAAATGGTTCCAGCGGTTTAAGTAGGGAAATTTCGATCTCCGTGATGCAGAACGTCCGGTACAGATACAGAAAGTTGACGATGAGAAACTGGAACAACTGTTGGACGCGGATCCCTGTCACACACAGTCAGAGCTCACACAGGAACTCGGAGTAACACGGCAAGCCATTGCAAAGTGCCTGCACAATCTTGGATTCACAAGGAGGGTCGTTTGGTGCCCCACCAACTCACAGCTGCGAACAAGTCTAGGCGATACGATGTTGCTGGTTCCTTGCTCTCCAGATTCGAGAAGCAGTATGTCCTCCACAAGATTTTGAGCTGTGATGAGAAGTGGATCCTCTACGATACTCCTAAGCGGCGCAAATCGTGGGTTTATCCAGGTCAGCGTACCACCAGTACCGCCAAACCGAATATCCATGCCAGAAAGTTCTTGCTGTGCATATGGTGGGATTAGAGCGGTGTCGTACACTATGAGTTGCTCAAACCTGGTGAAACGGTCAATGCTGAGCGTTATTGTCAGCAACTCATTCGTGTGAGTGACGCACTGGAGGCGAAATGGCCATACACCGGCAAGGGCTGAAGGTTGGTCCTGTTGCTTCAGGATAACGCGCGTCCTCACACCGCGGAAACGACTTTAAAAACGATCACCGATCTGCGATGGGATATTTAGTCCCACCGGGCGTATTCTCCAGACTTCACTCCGTCGGATTATCACCCCTTTCTCTCCCTGCAACATCACCTGAGTGAATCGCACTTCAGTTCTGTCGAGGTGGTCCACACAAGTATTCATGACTTTATCAACTCGAAACAGCCCTCTTTTTTCCGCAGTGGCATTGGCAGCTCCCTTACCGATGGCTCAAATGTATCCAACACGACAGGGATTATTTCCCTGATTAGTTACGTATTCGATTTGCTATAATTTGCTGTCAGCGTGTCGCGCATGTGGCCGAGAATCAAGTTTCACACCTAATAATTACACTACTCTTCGTGAAAATTGCAACACTAAGAAAGAATTGTGTTATTTAAGGTGGAGGTAGACATATCAAATAGAGCCTTCCGCTCATAGATGACTATGAAATCGTGCTCTTGTGCTACCCCTTCTTGTGGGTATCTTAGTTTTGTAAGTGAATTCCGTGAGATGTTGCCCTTATCAGATGGTGATTTCTGAAAAAGCTTCGGTCAGCACATTAGATGACCAGCATCTGATTTACTTAAATTTGCGGTTAGAAAAGCCAATAAACTGTAATGTAAGTGATATAAATGATTACTGCCATCCTAAACAACAGTCTATAAGCCGTTCAGTTATTATTGTTTGCATATAAACTTTCGGTGTTGAAGACAAAAGGTAAGGATGTGCCACGTTACTTGACCTACATACAGCGCCACCTATTAACGATACGAAACACTACTCCAACACGCGGAAATGTAATTTTAAAATATTCCCTATAATTTTTTTCTCAAATTCTCAAGCCACTGACCATAGTTCAGCGTCTTCTTCATTCGTGTGCCAAATCTCACGAGTCAGGAAGCACATCCTGTGTATGAACTTCTGTAACTTAATTTGCAGCATTGCTGGTGTATCGGCGCATTTTCACTTGACGTTCACCTTGAATGAAAATTACATCCCAGATTCCTTATGTTACAGGTGATAACGGAATACATTTGTAGAGCTATATAAGAATTTTTCGCTTCAAACCTCAGTACCGTGTGAAGCCCCCTCCCCCTCGAGCAAAAATAACAGCCTTTACACAGCATGGCATTGAATGGAAGATATTTTTGATATCGTCCTGGGGAATAGCCAGCCAGATTGATTTCATGCGAAACCAGAGTTCATTTGGGGTGACTGGAGGAGGCGCTCGATAAGCCAGTCGCTTAGCTACCATGTCCATACATATTCTATCAGGGACATATCCGGCGAACGTGCAGGCTAGCGAAGAAGAGGCATCAGCCATTCTCGACCAAATGTGGCCGAGCATTGAACTGCTGAAGAATAGTGCCAGGACAACTTTGAAGGAAGGTTATCACTTCTACTTTTAAAACATCCCTGAAGTATCGCTGTCTATTGAGGGTTCTTTCAATTCGTATCAGAGGAGATCGCGAATTGAAAGCAATGGCGACCAAAACCAGCGCGATTGGCATTGGGCCAGAATGATACTACAAGGTGACGTTCACCACGATGTCTTCGAACACGTGTGCGACCATCACGGTGCATCAAATTGAATCGTAACTCGTCAGAAAACACGACCCGTTGCCAATCAGTGAGCTGATGTCTATTTTCCAGATCATATTGCAGCAGGAGACGTATCTGGTTGAGGGTCAAAGAAATGCGCAGCAATGGGCTCCTAGCGACCAGTCCTCTGTTAAGCAGACGTTGTCGAACTGTGCTGGAGGGCAAAGCTTGACCTGTGACAGTGCTCCACTGCTGCGCTAACACCGTATACACTATATTGACAGAAGTCACCGCACACTCTTTCAAAAGCAAATGAACAGATCCACTGCGTTGTTGAGATGCGCGGTACAGCTGCAAACGGGATAAAAACAAGACTGCAGCTGACCGCGATCATATTGCACTGTGAGATTGAGTGAAGATATCGCGGAGGTGAGAACTGACTTTGAGAAAGGAAAGATTGTTGGGTGTTATATTAGTGGGTTGTCCATAAGAGAAACCGAGAGGCGTTTAAACATACCCAAGTCAACTGTTTTGGATGTACTGAATAAGTGGAAAACACATGGCGTGCCTGAAGCAGCAAAACGACCCGGCAGACGAAAGAAAATGAGTGATAGACGACGTCGAAGCCTCAGGAGAGTCGTTACAGCACATCAACGGAGACCTCAGAGTACAGGTGAGTAAAAATGCTGGAACCTCGGTATGCACACGTACCATTCGCAGAGAACTTACGTACCATTCGCAGAGAACTTCATTCCACGGGCTGTCCTGCGGCTGCTCATAAGCCTTTCATCTCCTATCGGAATGCTACTCGTCGTTTTAATGGTGTAAAGAACATTTACCATGGACCGTAGATCAATGGAAACGGGTCCTATGGACTGATGAATCCTGATACACGATCCATCAGTCTGATGGCAAAGTGTGGGTATGGCGGCAGCCAAGGGAACGCTATTTACCACAGTGTACTGTTCCTACGGTCAAGTTTGGAGCTGACAGTGTACTCGTGTGTGAGTGTTTTTCGTGGTATGGTCCCGTTCCATTGGTTATCGTGGAGAAACCTATTGACCAGCACGTCTACCTCGATATTCTGGAAAATTATGCCCTACCAACTCTGTGGCAATTCTATGAAACCGAGCCTTGTTGGTACCAGCAGGATAATGCACCGAGCCATAAAGCAAGGACTGTTACGTTGTGGTTTGACGATAATTCCGTATTGTGTGTGGACTGGCCAGTACAGAGCCCTGATCTTCATCCCATAAAGTACCTATGGGATGAATTAGAGCACCGCATAAGATGTTTGTAACCATTGCCTATTACTAAGCAACAGTTAGCGGCAGCAATATGTATTGAATGGAAGCGCATACCTGTTCGCCGTGTTCCAAAACCTTGTCGAAAGCCAGTGCATGCATTAAGGCCAAAGGCGGACCGACACCGTACTAATGTTTGTCAATAAATGCTATGTTGTGATTCTCTTCTAGGTGTCCGGTGACTTTTATAAATATAGTGGATGCCACTGTGCGATCAGTCACTGCCATGCGGTAGAGGTGTCTGTTACCCCGTGCAGTCGAGCAATTTTGCGGTCCATTTCCCAGATTTACATCCGAGCTTCATCTGTCCACTGACGCCTCGTGCGTTTCGCTTCGTACTAGTGGCAATTTCCGTGTAGGAAAGTGCAGCTTCTCTCATTCCCAAAACCCCTCCTCGTTCAATATCTGTCAGGTATACATAATGCGACCTCTTTCGGCGATGGGACATAGTAAGACACAAGGAATACTCTTTTGACTCAATGTGTGTGTGCTCTTCACTGATTGTAACATCTCGTTTGAGCCATATCTTTATATCCAAGACGGGACAGTTCAGTGAGCGCTGCTCCGAAACATTCACTGACATTTTAACATTTGCTTGTCCCAACCTGTTGTACATATCGTGTAAGTTTCAAATTAATACCAGCAGTCCCTCATGGTGGTGCAGTTTTAACAAACAGAAGCTTGTGTAAAACCTTTAAACAGTAATAATCTCCCATGCGGTTGTTATGAGATAAAAGAACCGAGTGAGAAATTTTATGAGTTCAGAGAGATATTGTGAGTCTTAATTTGCTTTCAATGCACCCTCCTACTCATGCGCTTATTTAAACTTTAACCCAAATTTTCGCCTGTTCATATTTCCACGTAGTTCATACGAATTCGTACTTAACTTTATTAATCACCTTTTTTTGATAAAAGTTACAAGCTGGCATTTTTTTTTCACATTTGCCGAAACGAAAGAGTGTTTTACCTTTAAAACTTTAAAAAGATAAAGCGACTCTTTTACTTTTAGAACAAAGTAATGCTTTACATTTTAGATGATAAAGTGATGTTTTACCTTTTAGATACATAGTGGTGTTTTTACTTAAAGAACGAAGCTATGTTTTTTCTTTTTAGAATGAAATTATGCTTTACATTTCAGATGATAAATTAATGTTTCACCTTTTTTATACTAAGTGGTGTTTTTACTTAAAACACGAAGATATATTTTTTCTTTTGGAACGAAGTGATGCTTTACTTGTTAGAAGATAAAAGACTGTTTTTATGTTTAGAACGAAATAATGCTTTCACTTTTAGGATGAATTCATGCTGTTGCGTTTAGAAAGAAGAGATGATTTTCCTTCTTGGGGATACAGTGATGTTTTTACTCTTCGGGTGAAGTGATGCTTTACCTAGTAGGTTATAAAGTGATGTTTTTACTTTTAGAAGGAAGTGATGTTTGTTATTTTAGAAAGGAAGTGGTGGTTTTACTTTTTGAACGAAGTGATAATTTTGCTTTTGGAACGAAGTGATGATTTTTCTGCTAGATGACAAAGTGATGTTTTTACTCTTAAATGAAGAGATGTTTTATTGTTTAGAAGACAAAGCTTTTGCTTTTAGAACGAAGTGAAGTTTTTTATTTGAAAACGAAGTGATGGTTTTACGTTCAGAACGAAGCCAGGATTTTCGTTCTTGATGATAAAGTGATATTTTTACTCCTAAAAGGAAGTTGTTTTACTTTTTAGCAGAAAACTTAATGTTTTACCTTTTAGAAAGCAAAGTGACGCTTTTAATTTTGGAACAAAGGGATGTTTTTTTATTTAGAAACGAAGTGATGATTTTACTTTCAGAACGAAGTGAGGATTTTCGTTCTAGATGATAAAGTGATGTTCTTACTTTTGAAACGAAGTGATGTTTTATCATTTAGAAGAAAACGTGATGTTTTTTTCTTTTAGAAAAAAAGGTGATATTTTTTTCTTTTAGAAGAAAAAGGGATGTTTTTTTCTTTTACCACAAAGTGATGATACAGTGATGCTTTTACTTTTAGAACGAAGTGAAGTTTTCTACTTAAGAACAAAGTGATGGCTTTACTTTTAGAACAAAGTGAGGATTTTTCTTTCAGATGATATGTGATATTTTTACTTAAAAAAAGTGATTTTACCTTTTAGAAAATAAAGTGATGCGTGTATTTTTGAAACGAAGTGATGTTTTTTTCTTTTACAGCACCACTTATCTAGATGATAAAGCGATGTTTTTATTCTTAGAACGATGTGATACTTTATTACATAATAAAGTGATGTTTCTGCTTTTAGAATGGAGTGATACCTTTTATTTAAAAACAAAATGATGCTTTACCCTTTTAAAGATAAAGTGATGATTCTACTTTTATCACGGAGTGATGGGTTTACTTTTAGAACTAGGTTGTGTTCTGCATTTTATGAGATGAAAAGATATTATACGTTACTTTTCTTTACTTTTACTTCTCATCTTGACTTGCTGCTTGTCCTTTAAAGGCACGAAGTAATGTGAACGAAGAAACTCACAGTTTTGGCAGATGTTTTTTTTTCCACAAGGTAATTTTTTCCATAAATCTAGATTATCGGAATTCTTCTGTGAAAACAATATTTCTAATTCCTCATTCCCATCGCAAAGTCCAATAGACGGATTTTTTATAACACGCGTCTAACATTGAATGATCAAATGGGTGACCTGATCTACACGAATGTGAAAACATGAGATGTTACAATTATGTGAAAGGAACGATTCATTAGGCTACCGTGACTTCCAGAACTCAGTGTGATAAAATTTCTCATGAAATATGTCGAGAGCTTATGAAAAGTTTATCTCGTAGACTGAATGCTGCTATACACACAAAATATAAATCTACAATATTTTAGAAAACTAGAATTTTGATGTTCATCTGGATATCTCATCTGTCCCCAAAATTTTGGAAGAAAACTTTGTATGAAAGTTGAGTTACATACGGAAAAGTGCAGGAAAAAGTAATTGATTATGAAGCTGATTCCGCGGAAATAGTTGTTTTATGAAAATTATACGCTGCTGATATTGTACAAAGGATTCGCCGTATGTTCTTTGGCACCATACAGTTCGATACAATAGCTGCAGATGTCACCATAAGCCACTATTAAGTCCATAAGCGGTCGGCGGTTCATAATTTGGGGACACTTGTTCCTGGGAGGAGTAAGAGGCAGTGCCGTAGGAAGAACACACTACATATACCTCATCCGGAATTCGACTCCAGCACCGACAACTAGCCGGAAACCTATAAGCCTCTGACTACTCGGCCACCGGAGGACAAATTCTTTCTGTATTGTATACCACTCGATGTGATAAGGACTGCAGACGGTATCCACTTAAAATAGTGCACACGCCAGGTATTGTATATCTAAACTGTTTTCTTTCTACAAATTTTGAAGATGACAATCCGTTTTTTGGTGTAAATATGACAAGGATGATAAGTCAGCCGAAAACTTGAAAACTTCGTCGTGCTGGAATCGAATCCGCCTCTCCCAGATAGCGCCCGGGTATGCTAACCACTACACCACCCAGAACAACCAAGTCTCCGATTAATTTGAATATAACCATCACAGGATTCGCTAGTCGAAGCAACTGGCATTCATTCACTTGAGACTTAGTCGTTCTGGGTGGTGTAGTGGTTAGCATACCCGGGAGCTATCTGGGAGACGCGGATTCGATTTCCGCTCCAGTTTTCAAGTTTTCGGATATTATCTGACTTACCATCCTTGTCATATTTACACCAAAAAACGGATTGTCATCTTCAAAATTTGTATTATATAATGTAATCCCGTATTTAATTCATGAATTTTTTCTTCCTCTTTGTGATTGTGAAACTCATATTTGGAATGTTGTTTTTCTATCGCATAGTTCGCGCTACGAGGAATGCTTTGCATGAATTTTCAAGACGCACAGATGTGAGGTTATGGGGAAGACTTTAATAATTTTATTTGCAGGAGCATCTCGGTCTGAATAATTCCTCTTTAATACCTTTACTATGAATGACATCTTCAGCCGATTTTATTTTTTAATTAACTCAAGGTTTTCTCTCTAAGGAGCGGAAAGGTAAAAGCTATTATACGTAGATTGAGCATCATTCGTCTGAAATGCTCAGGGACAGAATTGTTTCGGATTCCTTTCGGTATTTGGAGTATTTGCATACGGTACACCTATATAATGATATAGCTTGGGAATGGAATCCAGTCTAAACACTCAATCCATTTATATTTCAGGAAATTAATGGGATTTAGCTATTTCAAATTAGTAAAACCGTTCGCGAACAATTCGTTTGAGAAGAACGAATCATCACACTGAGTCGTTTGTGAATGATTCCTTCGAGGAATTAATCGATTCTGTAAAAGATCCAATTCCTTGAAATAATTTGTCAAAATTACTTTTCATTAGATATTAAATGGTTGCCAGGATCTCTCGGTAAGGTAAAAGTTTCGGTCAGAAAACATAATCTATTCTGAAGTCTGAAAAGAATGTAATAAATTTAATGAACGTAATGTAACCAAATTATCCAAACACAAAGGGAAAAGTTTCCTTTAGATTTAAAAATAAATCTAAACTGAAAATCCTTCACTAAGCAGGATAAATCATCGCACGACACGAACGGATCCAACCCTGATCCGATTTACGACGTTCATTTCCAGTGGAAATCCTTCGCTAGAAGAGTCAATGAACTACACAAGCCAAATCCTGAACCGGAAGAATCCGACCCTGATTCGATCCACGAGATTCATTCCCTGCGGATTGTTCACCTGAAAAGTCAACGAACAGCGCGGAAGGATCCGATACCGAACCGATCCATTACAGTCATTCCCTGCAGAAATCATTCACCGGAAGGGTCAACGAACGATAAAAAGGATCCGATGCTAACCCATCTACAGCAGTCATTCCTAGCGAAAATCTTTCACCGGAGGAAGTCAGCGAATGACACGAAGGGATCCGACCCTGACCAGATTCACTAGAGAGTCATTCCCTGTGGAAATCGTTCACCTGAAAGGTCAATGAACGACATGAAGGTATCCGACTCTGACCCGATTCACGACAAGCATTCCGTGCGAAAATCGTTCACGGCACAAGTCAACGAACGACACAGTCACTAGGGCTGATAGCGTTTTTCCTTTTCCTTCATGAAGAACGTTCAGATTATTCAGCTGCAATAACTCGTGTAAACATTGGGAAAAAGCAGGATCTGTAGGAATTCGAAAAAGGTGTTATGGTAGGCAACGTAAAGTTTGAGACACGATGAACTAAACTACAAAAATTGCTAGTAGTTCCCCAAAAGTAACGATTTTAAAAGTGCTTAGCGACTAGGAAACAAGCAAACCTTCTACACTCAAAAGGCATAAATGTGGCTGAAAAGCTACACGTAACTCTTCAAGTGCCCGACGCACCTTAACCAAAACATTTTTCGCGCTCAGTAGACAAAAATGTAGATTTTTCAAAGGCTAAGGAAAACCACTCATTTTTCTCTCTCGCACCTCAGCAGTACCAGTCATAAACTTAGTACAGGTAATAAGCACTTTATTGTAGTCTTATATGCTTTGCTCCATGAGGCCAGGCTTAATGGGGAAGGTCTAGTTTCCCTGACACAAACATCAGGCCACTGTGTAGAAAAAAGTGACTAAAATATCTTAGGTTCGTCGCCATTGTTATAGCCCTTTTGGCAGGTAATCCACCGTAAAGCAGAGCCGTGGATGGTCTAGTGGTCAGCGTTCCTGCCTACTAAAGGACTATGTCTCGGTTCGATTCCAGGTAAGTTAGTTCAAACCACTGAATATCGTCATTGCGTCGGATGGGAGCGTTGAGCCGTCGAATTCCAGGTACTTCCCCTCCCGTGGTAAAAAGAAGGACATGTGTTCCTCACCACACAATTCTCTGTCCACTACTACTAATGTGAACTTTGGCGTCGTGGGACGTCAGTTGCCACTGCGAGGCACCCCAGTGTCTATATCTACTGACTTTTCTCTGTCTACTGATTTTCCTAATGTTCTACCGTTTTCCCTCTGGGCTCAAAAGTCTGTGCCAGACATAGCTAGTCCATCTTAAGCCTCCACTTTGGGTATAAATCCTACAAAATGATTGCTGAGTTAGGGCTGTTGGGGATTTATCGCTACATTCTGGTCCCGACCCTAGTGACTATATCTAATGACTTTTCTTTGTCTACTAACTTTCCTTATGTTCTACCGTTTTCCCTCTGAACTCAAAAGACTGCATCAGGCATAGCTGGTCCATCCTAAACTTGTGAAAACCCAAATTTTTCCGTGACTCGAATCAGCGCCTCCTCACTCCGAAGTAAGTTACTCTCCCAATTAAGCTACATGGACATAATTAAGATTCATCGTCTTGACACACGTGCTTTATCTCTGTAGTACGTCACAAACCTTTCCTTTTGGTGTAAACCCTACAAGCTGATTGTTAAGTTAAGGCTGTGGGAATTTGTCGCTACATTCTCGTCTCGCCCCCTGGATGGGTTGATTCATTAAATGATAAACAATGAGCAATCAGAAAAGATTAGTGTCAATCATCCTACTAAATGACCACTTTAAATAATAAAGTTAAGCAATGATTTCTAATGCACATTATCACTGGTTCCAGTTGCGTTTCCACCCAGTTTTTATACCATGGTGATTCAAAAATCACTGCCGTTTTCTGGCAGTTGATGAAATCGTGTATAAATGCAAAAACGTAAACATTTAATGTATGAAAGAGAGTCCATCGTGCTCGATGGTCCCACAACATCCTGGTGGAACCAACAAGCCTCGGTTCCATAGTATCTACGTGATTTTTCCAAAATTTTGAAATGTCCACAGGTGTATTGTCATTACAACATCTGTCCCCCATGGTTTCAATGTACAGGATTTCAGCAAGGTGTAGTGAGTGTGCGTGCACTGGAGTGTCCAACAGTCTGATATTCGCCCAGTCTGGTCGTAATGTTCCATTTACACCGTTCCTAGATAATGCCGTATGACTGCGGTTGGTTCAGATATCATATTTGCGTTCCTCTACACGAATACCCAAGCTTTTCTTTGTGGGCCCTAAACAGTTGCTAACATATTCACCTGTTGAGGAGTCCATCATTGGAATTTTCTCATTCTGTCAGTTGTTGCTCGATCTTTTTAATAAACGATATAAGATTCTTTGACAAAATTTACATGCAAACTGAGGGTTCGCCATGAGCTCCCCTCAAATTCAAGAGGGGAGCCCATGGGCGAACGCTCAAATTTCCATGTACATTTTGTTCAAATTCCTTGACAAAATTTACATGCAAAAAATGAGGATTCGCCCATGGGCTCCCCTCTCGCCGCGGTGTTGGCAGAAATTCTGGTACAATACATTGAAAACAAAATGCTCAATGAATTTCCTCTAGTCCCCAGATTACAACTTAGGTACGTCAACGACATCCTCGTATTTTGGCCTCACTCACAGGGTGACTTAAATCTATTAGCCGACGCACTCTCTTCAGTATTTCCCACTATCGGGCTCACGATAGAACTTGAATCTAATTTCTCAGTGCCTTTTGTAGATCTTCGTATATCCCGTGATACAGAAATTAATTTACTGCCTTTTTTGTTTATCGCAATGCAACTGATTGCAATAGCCTTATTCCGGTTAACTCTTCACATCCAATTCCACAAAAATTATCTGCCATCAACTTTCTTATTAGAAGAGCCTTTATACACTCTTCAAGTGAAAGTCACTTAAAGTCTGAGATAAAGTTTATTTTTGAGTTGGCGGACAAACATGGATATCCAAGAACTTTTGTCAATAGAATATACCATAGAACAATAAATGATAGATCCATAAGTCTGAAGCAAGACCCAAAGCCTAATAAACGATTTGCGGGACCATTAGATCAGCACCAACACATCACTAACGTACTACGACGTATGTGTTCAAAACATAATATACAGTTTGGTACCCGATCAAAGAATCTTATATCGTTTATTAAAAAAGATCGAGCAACATCTGACATAATGAGCAAATTTATAAGAGTACAGCAATCCAAATGTTGGATAGCTCAACAGGTGAATATGTTAGCAACTACTTAGGGGCCACAAAGAGAAGCTTGGGTATTCGTGTACGGGAACACAAATATGATATCCGAACCAACCGCAATAATACGGCATTATCTAGGAATGGTTTAAATGGAACATTACAACCTGACAGGGCGAATATCAGACTGTTGGACACTCCAGTTCACGCACACTCACTACACCTTGCTGAAATCCTGTACATTGAAACTCTGGGTGACAGATGTTGTAATGACAATACACCTGTGGACATTTCAAAAATTTGGAAAAAATCACGTAGGTAACTTGAACCTTAAATTATAGCAATTAAAAATGACATGTGAATTTGACAAAAGCCTTTAATAATGTAACAAAGTCTCTGTATTACTATGTGAATGTTTTGATGTTGGAAATTACAAGTGTGTTTGCTCAGTTGCAATGGTAACAATTATAATCTTCTGACGCTTGAGACCTTTACCCGTGGTGCATTGCTGTACTCTTATAAATTTGTGGTTCCACCTGATGACTGGGTGAATGTCACCCCGAAAGTAATAGTGGGGTTTTTAATGGTAAATATTCTTCATCTTTTAACATTAAATATCGTACACAGACGGTGTTGTTATTTATGTAACATATTGTACGAAATTGCTTTTATCTTTATGTTGGTCAGTGTTGCCAGATAAGCCACAAAAATCCAGGCCAATTGCTCCCAGAAAGTAACCCAAAAATAGCTCAATTATTATAATCATTATTAGCTTATAGGTAAAGTTAAGATTAACGAAAGTCAATCCTTATTATGGACATTATTGAAAATTGGATTTTATATGCGCAGAAATTGCTCGTATAGATGAAATTCCCGCTGTTTACATGCCTCCCAGTTATTGTTATTTAAACATTTATTGCGCATTGCTGTCTTACGACGACTTAATTATGTTACTCTTTTTAATGAATTTATATTAATTTTCTTCAAAAAGAAATTAATTTTAAAAACTTAAATAACAGCCCACGAATGATATAATTTGGAGTCAGTAGTCAAAATTAGTGTGTACATTAAGTAATGATTTATTTGGTCTAAAATATGTCTCTAAATGAACTGGATGTGTTTGTTAATTATGTTATTTATACCAAAACACCTGTTTTTTATTTGATGCGACCTAGCTGTTCTATGTATGAAAGATGGCATTCTTTCATCATGCTGAAGGGGAGATATGTTGCACATAGCGAAATATCATCCATGTTAAGAAAGATGGCATTCTTTCATCATGCTGAAGGGGAGGTATTCTGCACATAGCGAATTATTCTCCATGTTAAGAAAGATGGCATTCTTTCATCCTGATGAAGGGAAGGTATGATGAACATAGCGAAATATTCTCAATGTTAAGAAAGATGACATTCTTTCATCATGATGGTAGATGCACATAGCGAAATTTTCTTCATGTCAAGAAAGATGGCATTCTTTTATCATGATGAAGGGGAGGCATGCTGCACATAGCGAAATATTCTCCATGTTAAGAAAGATGGCATTCTTTCATCATGATGAACGGGAGGTATGCTGCACATAGCGAAATATTCTCCATGTCAAGAAAGATGGCATTCTTTCATCATGATGAAGGGGAGGCATGCTGCACATAGCGAAATATTCTCCATGTTGAGAACGATGGCATTCTTTCATCACGATGAAGGGAAGGTATGCTACACATAGCGAAATATTCTAAATGTTAAGAAAGATGGCATTCTTTCATCATGATGAAGGGGAGGCATGCTGCACATAGCGAAATATCCTCCATGTCAAGAAAGATGGCATTCTTTTATCATGATGAAGGGGAGGCATGCTGCACATAGCGAAATATTCTCCATGTTGAGAAACGATGGCATTCTTTCATCATGATGAAGGGGAAGTATGCTGCACATTGTGAAATATTCTCCATTTTCAGAAAATACAGAGGGTGAGTCAAACGTTTTGCATTATTTGCATAAAAGCATGTGCTGCGGCGGGTATGTCACGTGTTTAAAGTAGTTCAAGTCGCGCACTGCAGTCAATCGAAAGGGACATAAAGTGGTAGTCCTTGCTGTAAACAGTATTGCATGTCATCTTTCTATCTGTGGATGGGATGTCTAAACGATGAACAGCTACAATCGGCTAATTAGGTAACTTCGGCTTCACGAGTTTGAACTCTGCCATAACTCTGCCCAAGCAACACGAAACATTTGTCACGCGAAAGGGGAAGGTTTCGTGGACCACAGCAACGCAACCAGATGGTTCCAGAAATTTCGATCAGGTGACAGAAACCTTGACGATCAGCCGAGGTCAGGTAAGCCGAGAACCGGGTATTCGGACGCCGTGCACCAGACCGTAGAGGCAAATCCGACAACTAGCACTCGGAGATTATCAGGTGAACTGGGAATATCCCACACAGCCGTGGTTCGTCACCTTCAGGACCTTGGAAAGGTCTAGAGGAGCTTCCGCATTGTTCCTTACGAACTGATGCCAGCTGCCGAGTGGAAGTGTGCACAAAACTCATAGAAAACCCGCGCGATGTATGTTTCATCAAGAAAATTGTTACGTGCGATGAAAAGTGGGTCTATTTCCTTAATGTTTGCACACAACTACAGTGGTTGGGCCCGGGCCAGCTTCCAGAACCTGTTGCCCAACGTGAGCGCTTCGAGCACAAGGTGGTGCTCTGCGCCCGGTGGAATTTCGAGGGTATAATACATTACGAATTTGTTCCAGGTGCTCGGACCATCAACACGAACCTCCACTCTGAACAGTTTGAGTGGTTCGTGCTGTTTTGGTGGCGGAATACCCGCCATTGGTGAACCTGAAGCGCGCTATCTTACAGCAAGACAACGCTCGGTCTCATAGCGCTTGAACGACCCGGGCAAAAAAGCAGGAACTTAAGGGCATCGAATTGATGCCACACCCAACATATAATCCGGACCTTGCCCCGTCGGATTATTACCTGTTCTGACCATGGCTCACTTCCTTCGCGGGCAGCTCTTCAACAACCAGGAGGATATGGCAGCTGGGGTGAAGGAGATCTTCGTCTCGAAGAAGAAGAACTGGTACCGTCGCGGAATCGAAGAACTGGCCACCAGATGGCTAAGAACGGTGCAACATGATGGTCTATACTTTGAATGCTCTTCAGCTTTCGTCGTAAAGGTACGTATGAAGACATAAAGTGATCCAAATATTGCAAAATGTTCGACTAACCCTCTGTAGAATCGAAGAACTGGCAGGCAGATGGCTAAAGACGGTGCAACACGATGGCTTAAACTTTTAATGCTAGTCATATTTCGTCGTAAAAGTACGTATGAAGACATAAAGTGATCCAAATATTGCAAACATTTTGACTCACCCTCTGTAGAATCGAAAAACTGGCAGACAGATGGCTAACAACGGTGCTACACGATGGCCTATACTTTGAATGCTACTCAGGTTTCGTCGTAAAGGTACGTATGAAGGCATAAAGTGATCCAAATATTGCAAAACGTTCGACTTACCCTCTGTGGAATCGAAGAACTGGCAGGCAGATCGCTAACGACGATGCAACACGATGGCCTATACTTCGAATGCTAGACAGCTTTCGTCGTAAAGGTAATAAAGTGATACAAAAATTGCAACACTTTGAACTCACCCTCCGTGGAATCGAAGAACTAGCAGACACAGGGCTAAAGACGGTGCAACACGATGGCCTATACTATGAATGCTGGTCTGCTTTCGTCGTAAAAGCAGGTATGAAGATATAAAGCGATCCAAATATTGCAAAACTTTCGGCTCACCCTCTGTAGAATCGAACAACTGGCAGACAGATGGCTAAAGACGGTGCAACACGATGGCCTATACTTTGAATGCTAGTCAGCTTTCGTCGTAAAGGTACGTATGAAGACATAAAGTGATCCAAATATTGCCAAACTTTTAACTCATCCTCTGTGGAATCGAAGAACTGGCAGACAGATGGCCAAAGACGGTGCAACACGATGGCCTATACTTTGAATGCTAGTCAGCTTTCGTCGTAAAGGTACGTATGAAGACATAAAGTGATCCAAATATTGCCAAACTTTTAACTCATCCTCTGTGGAATCGAACAACTGGCAGACAGATGGCTAAAGACGGTGCAACACGATGGCCTATACTTTGAATGCTAGTCAGCTTTCGTCGTAAAGGTACGTATGAAGACATAAAGTGATCCAAATATTGCCAAACTTTTAACTCATCCTCTGTGGAATCGAACAACTGGCAGACAGATGGCTAAAGACGGTGCAACACGATGGCCTATACTTTGAATGCTAGTCAGCTTTCGTCGTAAAGGTACGTATGAAGACATAAAGTGATCCAAATATTGCCAAACTTTTAACTCATCCTCTGTGGAATCGAAGAACTGGCAGACAGATGGCAAAAGACGGTGCAACACGATGGCTTAAACTTTGAATGTTAGTCAGCTTTCGTCGTAAAGGTACGTATGAAGATATAAAGTGGTCCAAATATTGCAAAACATTCTACTCACCCTCTGTACTATTGGCAGCATTACACTTCTTTTCAGTGATACACAATTTCTCTCGAGTAGCGCTTTTTGTGTACATAGTAATGCGATATGTTAAAATAATTGCGTTATATTACATGCACAAGACGTAAAATGCAGCAGTGAAATTAAGTAAAATAAGAACCAGCCGAAAAACTGAAAGAGCCCTAAAAGCTGAGACCCGCAACCATAAAAAAATTCCCCGCAATGTTCTCGAAAAATTAGCCTTGTTGGGCGAGAAAACCGTGGAACTGGGAATAGTGTTTTTGACAAACAACAGACAAAAACTGAAAGAGCCGTAAAAGCCGCGACCCGCAACCATAAAAAATTCCCTGCAACGCTCTTGGAAAATTAGCCTAGTTTGGCGGGAAAACCGTGGAACTGGCAATAGTGATGTTGAAACCAGACACCACAAGGCACCTTTTTAAATCTTGTAGGGTTGATTCCTTGCCGGGTAAGAGCTGTTTTGGCAGCACGTGGTGGACCAACATCGTTCGTATAGCCGGGTGATTATAATGGTTTGGCTCGTTTGTGTATGTGTGGGGTATTTTCTGAATAGGAATCAACACGTGTTTTTTGGTACATTTGCTTAAAAAAGATTTACTTACAGTATATGAAGGTTATATTTGCTCAATGGTACTTGACAGACATTTACTGTATATTTGGCGAACAAGAATCAACAGGCATTTCGAGCTTAATTGCTGAATAAGGATTAAGGGGTGTCTGTCGAGTATATTCGTTGAATGGAAATAATCGCATTGCTAACTGGGTATTAGCAGAGTCTGTGAGAATTACTAGGTATTTCTAGTGTACTTGCGGAATGAGAATTAATACGAATATTTGAGCAATGTTTAGGTAATGAGATTAAGTAGGCATGTGAATTCTACTTGATGAATGGAATTAACAGCCATTTGCAAAATTCAATGAGAATTAGTAAACGTGTACTGCTTACGCAATCGTATGACATTTAAGAAACCTAATTAGTGCATTTGCTAAATATAAATTAACAAACTTTTACAACATATTCACTCAATGGGAAAAACACGCATTTGCAAAGTATTTACTAAATGAAAACTAAATAAAAATTAGCAATGATGTGTAGCATGCGTTTTTAACAAGAATTAAGAAACTTGTGTCGTATTTACTAAACAAAAATTAATAGACTTTTGCAGAGTAGTTAAGGAATTAGAATCTACACGCATTTATTTATTGAACGGGAATATATAGCATATGTATTTACTGAAAAACCGTTAGGAAAATATATTGAATATCTGCTGAATGAGAAGTAATAAACGCGAATAGCGTATTTATGGAATAGGAATCAACAGACGTTTGCAGCGAATTAACTGAAAGGGAATTAAATAACTTGTATTGGGTACCAGAAAAACATACGCTGCCGGAGTTTAAATGCTCAAGCACACACTTCATGTAACACGTGCAACTCAAAATCAATATAACACAAGTCATAAGAGTACCTGAAAACATACCGTAGCTCATATTATAACATTTCAGACAAGTTAAACTTCTAAAGCATTTCCTAATAGCGAGATGCTTACAGAAGTGGTTTTACCATTATTTAATTCTTAATTTGAAATTCCTAATTTACCTCCTCTACCATATTTAAAATAAACTAAATAATTAACTAAATGCCGCCATCCCCCTCGCTCTCTCTCTCTCTCTCTCTCTGTTCTTCCTAAATCCTATTCCCAACTGACAAGTCAACCACGGAACATCATTTTACAAAGACAAATAATTTAAAAACATTAAGAACGTACATTAAGAGCTTTTATAAAGTTTCAAATGGTAATTAAAACATGAAAGAATTTGAAAGTTTCTGTATGGTTCGATGTGTCAGTTTTTTATTTCCTGTTTTAATTATCTTTAAAAACTGTACATAAGCTCTTAATGTACGTTCTTAATGTTTTTAAATCATTTGTAATTGTAAAATGAAGTTCCATTGTTAACTTATGAAGTGAGTTGAATATAGGGTTTAGGAAGAAGATAGAGGAGCCGGGGATAGTGGCATTTAGTTACTTATTTAGTTTATTTTAAATATGGTATGAGAGGTAAATTGTGGATTTCAAGCTAAGAATTACATAATAGTATAACCACTACTTTCCATATCTCGCCATCAGGAAATGCTTTAGAAGTTTCACGTGTCTGAAATGTTATAAGATGAGCTACAGTATGTTTGCAGGTAGGCCTATCACTTGTACGATATTTTATTGGGTATGTACTGAATACAAATTAACAAAACGCTGAGCTCTGAGCAACTCTTTCACAAGATAGAAAGGGTTCATTGTTTCAGATAATTATGGCATCAATTATAATGAATACTTTTGCAAGAATTAGAAAATTAGGATTTCAAGTTTCAGTGTATGGTGCATATAAACACAATATAAAACATCACTCTTTCGAGTATCATGCATTTTAGTGAACCACACCTTTTAGCTATCAGCTTTTTTTCGCCTGCATATTTTAAATGTATTTTTATATTTTATCAAGCATGAAACTGAAATTGTTTATTGTTAATTAACAAAACTCCATCTTTACTTTGCTTTTGACACGCACACAAACACATATCGATCCATGCAACCGCGACAGTTGTTTGTCACAGAGAGAGAGAGAGGCTTTTAATCAGTCTGGGGAGATCTATACTGTGAGTCTTGACACAAAGTTCCTCCCAGGAGAGTTGGGTCATCAGCAGGGTGTTAGCCGTTTGATCAAATGTGTCCTCATCAGACACACAAATAAGAAAATGCGCTTTTACGGAAATGGGAGAGACGGAGACCCTGTCAAACACTCCATCACTGAAATGAAACTGATGCGATGGGAAATTATCCGTGGGGAAAACACCGGAAGAATTTTTCTACGAAGCCCTCTGTCCTCTCAAAAAGGAATTTATCCTTTCATCATTTATCACGAAAGGGCAATAGGAAATTACCTTTCTCATCTGACCATAACTGTCGCTTATATTAGGGAAATAGGAACGCCTCCAGGGTATGTGATAGTTTTAATTTAAAATATGCCCAGCATTCCTTCTGAAGCACACAATTTTAAATATCTGGTATGAGCAATACGTTTTCTTTTGCCAGGAAAATAAGTTCTTGAAGAGAGGAATACTTTTTTTATCTGTATATGCAAAATAAAATACTGTATCTCTTTTCTTCCGAAGATATACAATTACTTAAAAAAGTTCCTCTATTTTCTCGAGGACATTATGCATGTATGTCTAAAACACTTGTCATTATTGTTTCATCCAATAGCAATATAAGACCAACGAGACTTTTACTGCGTATACACCGACGCGCCATTACATTATTACCACCCCCAGTGTAGAGAAATGAGCGCGCCTGGAGACCGAACGGTGGAGCAGGGGAATTACACAAAGCAGTAACCCGAGGACGGGCTATCGGTCAGTAGAGTGTTCGGAGTCAGAATGGGAAAAGCTGCCGATATATTGGAGTTTGATAAGGGACAAATTGTGATGGCACGGTGCCTATAAACTACGATGTCGCAAACGGTGCGACTTGTGGGTTGTTCACGTGCCGCTGTGCAGAGTGCGTATCAAAAGTGGTGCACAGATGGCCAAACGACGAACCGTCGTCCAGTCGTGCGTGTCTTCCGCAGCTCACTGATGACAGAGTGGAGCGGAGACTGTCGCGCATTGTTCGCAGCGACCGCAGAGCCACAGTGCGACAAATCACCCGAAACTACAACAGTGGCGATCAGGGCAATGTGTCATAGAACACAATTCATCGCATCCTTCCGCGCTTGAGCCTGCGTAGCCGAAGACCCAGCCGGGTCCCCATGCTCAATGCACGTTATCGCCAACAATGCATGAAATGGGCCCAAGATCATCGAGATGAGACCACGGATGATTGGAAGAAAATGGCCTGGTCAGACGAATCAGGATTCCTTGTGCATCACGTAGACGGCTGAGCGCGAATACGCAGATTACCAACGGAGGATATGGCACCTGGATGGCCTTTTAAACATCACGGACAAGCATGAACGGGCCGTGCGGAAGAGCTCAGTGAATTTCAACGTGGGACGATCATTGGACGCCATCTCAGCAAAAAATAAGTTTGGGAAATTTCAACCCAATTGCAGCTGACCCGATTAACTGTAAGAGGCGTTACTGTGAAGTGAAAACATGGAAACACCTAGGAGCTAAAAGCGCATTATCCCGACCTGGTAGGCCACAGAAGATAAGATAGAGAGAGAGGAAGAAAAAGAAAGAGACAGAGAGACAGGGAGACAGGGAAAAAGAGACAGAGAGACAGAGACACAGACTGGGAGAGAAAGAAAGAAACAGAGAGAAAAAGACATCGAGACACAGAGAGAGACAGGGAGAAAGAGAGAGAGAGACAGAGACATGCACAGACACACAGAGATAGAAAGAAGCACACAGACACAAGAAAGAGACTTGCACATATACAGAGAGACACACAAAGAGAGACAGGGAGAAAGAGAGAGAGATAGAGACAGAGACAGAGACATGCACAGACACACAGAGATAGAAAGAGGCACACAGGCACAAGAAAGAGACTTGCACAGATACAGAGAGACACACAAAGAGAGACAGAGACAGAGAGAGACAGAAACACAGAAAGGGAGACATGCACATATACAAAGAGAGACAGAAACACAAAGAGAGACACAGAGAGAAATAGAGAGACACGGAGAGACAGAGTAAGAGACAGAGAGAGACACACACAGAGGTAGACACAGAGAGGGTCACAGAAAATGCGAAAGAGAAAGAAAAACCGCCGTGTGAGGAAGTGGGTGGCACTTAAACATTGTCTGTCCTCGATTGCAATACTGACCACTGAGTCCCCAAATGCCCCTGAAAGCAACGCGAGCCCTATTACGTTCATTGAGAACTGAAGATAATGGGTGCATATGGCCCAGCAGCCGCTCACAACCCTAACATCAGGAAGATTAGCGCCAAGCGTAGGGTGGACTGGTGTAAAACTCCGTAAGAGTGAACTCTGGAGAAGTAGAAACGCGTTCTCTGAAGTTGTAAATCACGCTTCACCAACTGGAAATCTGACGAACTGGCCTGGATGTAGAGGATGCAAGGTGAATGCTACTCGTCTGACTGTCATGTGCCAACTGTGAAGATTTGTGGAGGAGGCATTAGCTCTGGGGCTGTTTTTATGGTTTGGGATGGCCGCTAGTTCCAGTTCCCAGATATCATTGCGCTGCGGCCTGAAATATCATTTTCGACATTTCTATGCTCCCAATGTTAGGGCAACAGTCGGAGAATGATCTATCCTTTACCAACACGACAATGCCCTCTTCCACAAATCGAGGTCCATGAAGGAAGCGATTTGATGAGATGGGTGTGGAACAACTGTACTGGCCCCCACAGAGCCGCAATTTCAACCTTGGTGAACACCTTTGGAATGAACTGGAATGCCAACTACCAGACAACACGAAGCAATCACCATCAGTGACCGACCTGAACAATGTTTCTGTGTCAGAATGGAAGACAATTCCTACTGCGACAGTTCGAATATGTCGTCTAAATCCTCTTCTGCATTGACAACGAATATCTCATTTTGTTTGAAAGAAATTGTTTTGCACACTTCAAAGAAAAGATGGGCGATATTGTGACCACTGATCATAGTTTTTATAATGGGGACCCTGAGAACAAAAAGTACCCTATTTATTTTCGAAGAATCTGAACAAAATATTTGCGGCAAAAGTTCACCGATTTTTTTTTACTTAAACGTTCATGCTTTTAACTCTCTTACGACCAAGATCACTGTCTGTTATTTGAAAGGTACGCTATTTGGAGGGTCCGCTATTTGGATGGTCCGCTATTTGAATGTAAATATACAGAGCTGCACACATAATTCAGGACTTGGGATTACAAAACTGTCCACTAAAGGGAGGTGCTGGCAATACGAGAGTGTTTGTTAAGGAGGTTTTACTGTATATGGTCGTTCAGAGAGATTCATATCCTGGAGAAAAAGTCCTTTCCAAAGACCTAGGCTGCCGTTGCGATCTTCTTTGTGTCGCAGCCTTCGGAGTCTCATCGCCGTTGAATCGAAATCATTCTAACTTGTTAGCAGTATTATGTCTATGTAAAGACGAAATACTTTGATTAGGCGGCTAGGTACTTCTTATTTTATGAGGGTTTGCAAATGGCATACACATTCTCATTTCTAACATCATCTAAAACCACTCAATACATGATAACATTTGAAACTAACATCTCAATGTCAAAAAATAGTATGGGGAAGGTTACAGTAGTGTTTAAAGAAGGTGTCAGCTGCGTGCGCAATGGTCGACATAATGTGAAGCCTATTTAATTGATAGAAATTATTGCATTAAGAGTTTGGTATTAACAATGCAAAACGTCGACAAATATGAAGCTTATTTATTTGATAGAAATTATTGCATTAAGAGTTTGGTATTAACAATGCAAAACGTCGACAAATATGAAGCTTATTTATTTGATAGAAATTATTGCATTAAGAATTTGGTATGCACAATGATACATATGAAAAATGCTACATGTCGACAAAGTGAAGCCTGTTTAATTGATAGAAACTATTGCATTAAGAGTTTGGTATGAACATCGAAAAAATGATAAACGTCGAAAAATGTGAAGCTTATTTAATTGATAGAAATTATTGTATTAAAAGTTTGGTATACACAATGATACATATGAAAAGTGCTACATGTCGACAAAGTGAAGCCTATTTAATTGATAGAAGTTACTGCATTACGAGTTTGGTATGAACAATGCTACACTTCGACAAATGTGAAGCCTATTTAATTGATAGAAACTATTGCATTAAGAGTTTGGTATGAACGATGATACACGTCGAAAAATGTGAAGCTTATTTAATTGATAGAAATTATTGTATTAAAAGTTTAGTATACACAATGATACATATGAAAAGTGCTACATGTCGACAAAGTGAAGCCTATTTAATTGATAGAAGTTACTGCATTACGAGTTTGGTATGAACAATGCTACACTTCGACAAATGTGAAGCCTATTTAATTGATAGAAACTATTGCATTAAGAGTTTGGTATGAACGATGATACACGTCGAAAAATGTGAAGCTTATTTAATTGATAGAAATTATTGTATTAAAAGTTTAGTATACACAATGATACATATGAAAAGTGCTACATGTCGACAAAGTGAAGCCTATTTAATTGATAGAAGTTACTGCATTACGAGTTTGGTATGAACAATGCTACACGTCGACAAATGTGAAGCCTATTTAATTGATAGAAACTATTGCATTAGGAGTTTGGTATGAACAATGATACACATCGAAAAATGTGAAGCTTATTTAATTGATAGGAACTATTGTATTAAGAGTTTGGTATAAAGAATGATACATATGAAAAGTGCTACATGTCGACAAACTGAAGCCTATTTAATTGATAGAAATTATTGCATTAAGAGTTTGGTATTAACAGTGATACATATGAAAAATGCTACATGTCGACAAATGTGAAGTGTATTTAATTGGTAGAAATTATTGCATTAAGAGTTTGGTATGAACAATGCTACACTTTTTGGTAACGTATTACACCAAAAAGGGGTGCTACACCAGCTGCATTACATTTTAGGAATAAGGTACATGAATAAAATACCCTCTTTGCAGAAGAAGATGGTGGTGTAGCACCTCTTTCATGTACAACATATCCTGATAGTTTTGAATGTGCACTTAAGAAAGTAATGCAGCAATAATTAGCAATAGCTTACTCTGTGAAGTGTTTATTTGTGGAAAAAAGGAAAAATCAAAAACATCTGATTATTCAGGGAAAGTAAGAAATATTATGTTGGGAGGAAATTAGTGAGTCTCCATATCAATTAACACATACCTAAGCAAATAGAAAAACATTGGGGAAGTCATGGCAAGTTAACATTTTGCCAGAGCCTCTGTTTGCCTCAATGACTACACGACAACGACGAGGCACGAACAGGATCATATATCTGATATAATAAGGTGAGAGCTTGGATTAAGAGACAGTTATGAGTGTTTCCTGAGAATCACGAAGCACTAGCCACTTTATATCTTCAACAGGCTTGCCCTTGTTATTCCCACAATTTTCAATAGGGTTGAGATCTGGGTTGCCTTCCGGTCATGACAATGGTTTGAAATCTGGGCTGTTTTCTGGCCTGAAGATTGTTCGCATAGCCAATATTTCACCTATTCTGAAACTAACATCATGAAACTGTAAAAAAGAAAAAAGAAAAAAGAAAAAAAACGTGTAGACATCACCATACACCAGATGATATAGTAACCACACATGAGTAACACCTACTGTTTTATCTCCGTGGCAGAGAGGTGGCTGAATCTGCTTGAAAGATGCGAGCACTAGTCCCTCCAAAATAGTCAGAAACTGTAGGCTGTAGTACTCTTGGACTCTTGGTTTTCCATTTGTGGCTGCGGTTGCGCTGACGCGTTTATACGGGTGTAATGTAACAGGCCAACTGTATGGTAACTAATACTGCCCTAAACAATCTGTATGGCAAGAAATACTGCCCTAAGCAATCTATATGGTAAGAAATAGTGCCCTAAACAATCTGAACGGTAAGAAATAATGCCCTAAACAATCTGTATGGTAAGAAATAGTGGCCTAAACATTCTGATGTTTAGGAAACGTTTTTTTCGTTTCCTAAACATATCAATGACTCATCGCGAATACCCTTCAATTCTGCAAAAATCATCGCGAATATCCTTCAATCCTTCAATTGTACTAAAACCTCAACCAGATAATTTTTTTCCACTTAGATAACCCAAGATTTTTAGCTATTTCTTCTATTTTTTTTTATTGGAGGTTTAACGACCACCGTGAGCAACTCAATGGGCTATAAGCAGTCGCCCGTCCCTAATTTAGGGTCACTGTTTCCAGGGAAGGGAGAGAGCCAGTGCCGTAAGACAAACACAACATCCATGCCTGACCGGGATTCGAACCCGGACCCCTTACGGACGAATGATCAGAGGCCAGCGCCTTAGACCACTGCGCCACCGGGGCGGCCTATTTCTTCTATGATCATCTTAGGGGCCTTTTTAATTTGACTGATCTCTACTCTTTAAATCTTTACCCTCCTTCTTTTCCTAAAACTTTCTATCACTTTGACTATCTCTTCAATCACCTTGACTATCTCTTTAGGCCTTTGTTCAGGCCTCCTCCTCTTATTCAAAACCAAAAAAAAATTAACTCCCTAGGAGAAGCCTCCATTTCCTTGTGTTTTATGCACATAGTATTTTGTAATATTCCACATAGTATCTTGTAATATTACATAGTATCTTGTAATATTTTTAGTATCTTGTAATATTGTGTTAAACGTTCACCATGAGCACCTCTGAGGTCCATAAGCAGTCCCCCGTCTGTAATGTGGGGGCCAAGGCTTCCAAGAAAAGGACAGAGCTAGTGAGTAAGACAAACCCAGCCCCAGTGGCGCAGTGGTCTAAGAGATGGCTTCTGCCCATTCGTCCGTGATGGGTACGGGTTCGAATCCCGGTGAGGCATGGATGTTGTTTTTTACGGCACTGGCTCTCTCCCTTCCCTGGAGACAATGACTTTAAATTGGAGAAGGGAGAGTACTTATAGCCCCCTGCGTTGCTTACGGTGGTCGTTAAACCTTCAGGGAAAAAAAAAAAATAAGAACGCTGCCCACGTCCCATTTTGGGACTCAAAACAGGGCCAATATTAAACGGATAGATATAAACCAGCTCTCAGACCACTACGCTACTGGAACGGCTCAAGAAGCTTCAGCATGAGTATTATACAATCAGGATGAAACTCTCCGCCTTGCCTTTTCTTCGGAAACTACTATAGTGCGTCGCATAAATATAGAGACAGAACAAATTCTCGAATAAAAAAGAAACAACAACGAGATGAAATGTACACCTCATATTTATAGCAAAAATAACATAGGACACGGAGCTGCACAATAGTTTGACGGAAACATAACAATTCCAACGCCAAGTACAAGAAAAAAACAGGAGTACGCTGTCTCAAAAATATAAAAACTTACTAGTTACGAGCACCTCCGATACGAATAGTGGAGCCGTTGTTCCGAATAACACTAAACACCTGATTGGGCATGCTGTCCACCAAGTGATGTAAGTGTTCTGGACGGAGTGCGTACCAGCTTCGTTCAATCTGCTCTTTCAATGCCATAACACTTGAGAACTGCCGTCCATTCGCATACACATCACGAGCTAGGATACCCCAGAGGTTCTCGATAGGGTTCAGATCTGGACTGAGTGCTGGCCAATCCATTACGGTCACATGATACACTAGCTTTCCGTTGATGCAGACCGGTGGGTAGAGGCATTGTCTTACTGGAACTGATAATCAACACCCGCTAGAGTTTCGGCAAACGGTAGAAAGTGGCTGCTGAGTATGTCCTGATACGTTTCGGAGTTTTGCCTGCCTTGCAGAAAAGAGATATCCGTTGTACCATTGAACGCAAAAGCTCCCCAGACCACCACAGATCCCCCTTCTTTCTGTCTGCTGAAGAAGGTGCGTGACTAGCATCGTAAATCATGCCAATAGCAATTCCAACAGTTAGGGCGGCTAGGCTCAACCTTTTCTCATCGGAGAAAATAGTTGTGATCCACTCGTCCGTCCAGTGCATGTGGCTGCTTGCCCATAACAATCTAGCTTCCTTGTGGCACCGCGTGATGTGTAGCAGACGGCGCATTTTATGGAGCACAATGTTGCGACTTTCCTTGATTCGTCGATGAACTTTGTCCTTTGAGATGGTGACACCAACAGTCCGAGAAACTTGACGTAGTGATAACCTTTGGGATGAAACTAAACGCATGATGGCACGATCATCTCGTTTGGTTGTTATTCAACGCCTTCCAGGCCTTATTCTGGAAGTTAACGCACCGCGTTTCGATAAAGACTTATAAATGACTGCCCTACTCCTCCCCATGGCTTTGCAAATTTTCCCTACAGGCAATCCATTTGCTCTCTGTCTCCAAATCTTCTACACCTCCTCACCAGAAAGTTGACTGTTGCGTGGCATTTCGGCAAATGAATGTCTGACGGCAGGTCCTCTGTCTTTTGTAGGCTGGACCGAATTACGTCCCATGCGCGTGCGTAAAACATGCTAATTTGTACATCTCATTTGCATGTGGTTACTTTACATAGTTGTCTTTATATTTATGAGAAACCTAAAATTACACTATTTCACTTTGTGGTGTTCTTTTCACACAATCCGGTCATCTCGACGGATCAAAACGTTTGTTGTAGGGTTATGTCTAATTAGGTACCACTTCAGCTTCCTACCTATATTAGCATTGCGTTCACGGCGCTAAGTCGACTGTCTCTATATTTATGCGACGCACCTTAGTCATCTGATTCGTTGAGAAATTTTAACTCAACTGAGAAAATAACCTGCTATCACTGTTCTGTACATCAATTTACGTGCACTTTGGTTCGTTCCAGTCTCTGTATTTTCATTTTCTTGTTCAGAAGTGGCTTCTTTCAGGGACGACGGGCTTTTAGCCCAGCTTGGAATAACCGCCTTCTAATGGGTACAGCGCTCGTTTTTTTACGAACGCATATTTTTTCATTCCGTTTTGGGGTCTCTGGGAGTAGCATGTCGGTTTTTTAGATTTAAACGATTGAACACTATGTCTGGAGCTACAGTAGACACCCGTCATTGCCCACTTCATTCTTTTCTCGCTACACAGCCTGTTGAAACCAGTTTCGACATCAAACGGGACTCACTCTGTACATTGATTTCGCTGCAGACGAGAGACTAGTTGACGTGTAGCAAACACTTCTGCACTCAAAACAGCTGTGCCACACACTTTTGGGTTGCTATTAATCGCACGTACATTTCCATTACAGCTTACCATGCTGCGATATTTCAACTGGCTGCTGGCTCAATTGACCTGCCTTTTATAATCTTCAACGTGGATTAAGCAATAACAGATAGCGTTATGTCATCGATAGGTCTCTGCGACGAGTGTGTGATGCCATACGAGGGTATGGCTACCATTTTCAAGCATCACAGGCCTGCAGAAAATGGCAGGCATGAATATTTTTGATGTGATGCAATTTCGTTGAACACTATTGTATATTTTGAATGCATTTCGTAGAGAATAAAACAGCTGGACTAATAAATTCATTATGAGACCGTCTTAAAATCTAGCTCATGATAGTGTTTCTACAGCAAGGACATGTGTGTGTTGTGTGTGTTGTGTGTGTGTGTGTGTGTGTGTGTGTGTGTGTGTGTTTTCATTTAAAGAATGTCAGAAATCCCGATTTGATGACGCACGTTTACCATTCCTTTTCCACAAGGTTTGCTACATACAGATTCTGGAGGACATTCACGTGTGTGTGTGTGTGTGTGTGTGTGTGAGAGAGAGAGAGAGAGAGAGAGAGAGAGAGAGAGAGAGAAAGTGTGTGTGTGTTTCATATAAAAAATGTTATAAATCCTGATTTGATGACGTACCTTCACCATTCCTTTTCCACAAGGTTTGCTACATACAGATTCTGGAGGACACTCACGTGTGTGTGTGTGTGTGTGTGTGTGTGTGTGTGAGAGAGAGAGAGAGAGAGAGAGAGAGAGAGACAGAGAGAGAGAGAAAGAGAGAAAGTGTTTGTGTGTTTCATATAAAGAATGTTAGAAATCCCGATTTGATGACGTACCTTCACCATTCCTTTTCCACAAGGTTTGCTACATACAGATTCTGGAGGACACTCGCGTGTGTGTGTGTGTGTGTGTGAGAGAGAGAGAGAGAGAGAGAGTGTGTGTGTGTGTTTTATATAAAGAATGTTAGAAATCCCGATTTGATGACGTACCTTCACCATTTCTTTTCCACAAGGTTTGCTACATACAGATTCTGGAGGACATTCACATGCGTGTGGGTGTGTGGGTGTGGGAGAGAGAGAGAGAAAGGTGTGTGTGTGTGTTTCATATAAAAAATGTTATAAATCCTGATTTGATGACCTACCTTCACCATTCCTTTTCCACAAGGTTTGCTACATACAGATTCTGGAGGACATTCACGTGTGTGTGTGTGTGTGTGTGTGAGAGAGAGAGAGAGAGAGGAGAGAGAGAAGGTGTGTGTGTGTTTCATATAAAAAATGTTATAAATCCTGATTTGATGACGTACCTTCACCATTCCTTTTCCACAAGGTGTGTGAGAGAGAGAGAGAGAAAAAGTATGTGTGTGTTTCATATAAAGAATGTTAGAAATCCCGATTTGATGACGTACCTTCACCATTCCTTTTCCACAAGGTTTGCTACAGACAGATTCTGGAGGGCCAGTGCCATCTGAACCTTGAGCCCACTGTATCTGAGTAGGAACCCGGAATAGCCCGTTAATCCACGAACCGACCAAGACGTAATCATACGTCGTAGCATTCAGTTTTTGAAAATTCATAATGTCGTACCTGAAATATAATGAAAATATTATTAATAATTTTTATCATATGACTGCTGTAGCAATCAATCAATTTTAACAAGAATTCTCCAAGACAAACACTGTTCTAGGAAGTTCTGAGAAAAGAGAAATCGAAATGTGCTTGACTACAGTTTCAGCACCTAAAATAAGTAGCAAACAATTCTTGACAAAACTTTAAAATCTACCCAATGACGTTTCAGAAAACTTAACATCATTAATAAAAAATAATACTTGATCGTCTTTCACACTTTTCCAAACGTGTGTTAAAGAACCTAACATATCAGCATTTAGCTCATTGTATGAATGAATGAATTAGAACCTTTTTGTCATGCAAGTTCAAATTTCGAATTTTGAAACTAAAGTTAGAAATTCAAATATTTGCTTGCTGTGAAAGAAACAACAACAAGAAAACTTAAGCTTTTTCATGTAATACTGCTCCTTTTATATTTTTATTGAATGGCTTAGCTTTCTTTAGACTCTCTAGCAAATTATATTCTGTTTGTTCTCCATTGTAGTCAACTTACAGGTGATTCCTAGTACGCATGCAAATGCGAGTACTAAAAGCTTTTGGGAAAAGGTGGGTCCAACTTTACAAAGGAACAGTCTTAAGTCGGAAAAAATTCCCATTTGAATTCCAAGGGCTTAGGGGAATCACTTGACAGCTTTGACAGCATTTGTGGCTGCGTAGAAAAGGAAGGGAAAATCTCTCTGAAAAGATTTCGGATCCAATCAACGTTCACGTTTGCGGCCCTTTAAAGAATTCTGTGTTAGGTTTTTCGTGGAAGATTTTTGACAGAGTAAATCTGAATTAATTACATGTTAAGGCCCAAAATCTTCGTCAGCAATTGTTACTACTAAATATTTGGAGAAAACACACTATTATTAATTGGTAACTTTTATAACAAACTTATCGGACTTCTTTGACAGATCATCATCATCATCATCATCATTGTCAACCATTATCAATCCACAGCTGGACAAAGGTCTCCCCAAATTTCCTCCAAAACGGTCTGTCTTGTGCCATTCTCCTCCATGTCACTCCCGCATACTTTCGAATTTCATCCACCCATCTTCCATTTGGTCTTCTTTTGGGTCTTTTCCGGTCCCTTGGAATCCAATCTAAAATTTCGGCTGTCCATCGATGGTCTGTTCTTCTGGCAGTATGTCCAGCCCATTGCCATTTCAGGGATTTAACTCTGATCATGATGTCTTCCACTCTTGTCATTTTTCGGATCCACGTGTTCCTCTTCTTATCTCTCCTGGTTACACCAAGCATGCACCTCTCCATGCTTCTTTCAGTTGTCTGCAGCTTTTGTATGTCTCTTTTAGCTAAGGTCCACGTCTGTGCACCATACGTAAGCACTGGAAGGATGCATTGATCAAACACTTTTCTTTTAAGACATAATGGCATATTGCTCTTGAAAATTATGCTGTTTCTTCCAAAAGCTCTCCAGGCAAGTTTTGTACGCCGATTAATATCTTCACCAATGTGACCCTCACTTGATATCTGCTGTCCAAGATAAACGTATGTGTCTGTTATCTCCAGCTTTTCTCCATCAATCGATAGATCTTCATTTCTTGTAAAAGCATTGAACATCACTTTTGTCTTCTGAAAGTTCATTTTTAATCCCACTTCTTTACTCTTACCAGCAAGTTCCTGGATCATACTCTGTTGCTCTGATGGGGTAGTTGCAAAAATCACTATGTCATCAGCAAAACGAAGGTGAGTTAGATAATCTCCATTAATCTTTATCCCTTTGTTTTCCCAGTTCAGTGATTGAAAGACATTTTCCAATGTGGCATTAAAGAGCTTCGGAGATATGGTGTCACCTTGTCTCACTCCTTTTCCAATTTTTATGTGTGTTGTATTTTCAAACAGCCGAATCTTTGCACTTGCATTTTCATAGATGTCACTAATAATATTAATGTATGCATCTTCAATACCGCAGGATTTCAGAGCCATTGCAACTGCTGATAGTTTCACCGAATCAAAGGCTTTTTCATAATCGATAAAAGCCATGCACAATGGAAGTTCATATTCCCTCGCTCTTTCAATTAGTTCTCTCAGTACGTGGATATGATCTATTGTGCTGTAGCCACTCCTGAATCCAGCTTGTTCTCTCGGTTGAGCCATGTCCAGTGTCACCTTCAAGCGGTGTGAAAGAACTTTAGTGAAGATTTTATAAACCACTGATAGGAGGCTGATAGGTCTGTAGTTCCTGAGATCCTCAATGTCACCTTTTTTATGTAGCAAGATCATTGTAGCGTTGTTCCAATCCTCAGTATCTGACAGATACAGTTACACTTATATATATATATATATATATATATACAGTATGGGATGTAAGTTCAGGTGATGCGTAACATCACAGCCTCTCCTTGACAAATGTCAACCGCGCCTTCTCGTGGTGCATCCTGTTCCCACTAAAAGGGCTCTGACGACCGCCAATAGCGGTATAACTATACCATCGGGATTAGAGGAAATTCTATCCCACACTCACTAACCCGCTTGGCCAGCGTGGTGAGTTATGGCCAAACCCCTCCAAAATGATTCCACAACTTAAATATTGGCCCTCAGTCTCCGGCAGCTGGAATGTACCTGGCCAAGGCAGCGGCCAGTGCGACATGAAGGCAGAGGGTGCTAAGAATCCCCGGAGGACCGGACTAGGCTGCCATCTGATGCTGACCTTGGCTACGTACAATGGACGCTCCCTATCTTCTGATTCAAGGCTTCTTGAATTGGAAGAGGAACTACAAAGGATCAAGTGGGACATCGTGGGGCTAAGTGAGGTAAGGAGAAAAGGAGAAGATCTCATCGAACTGAAAAGTGGACATCTCTTCTACTATCGTGGGACAGATACTGGCAGAACTAGTGGTGTTGGATTTATAATAAACAAGAAACTGAAGGATAAAGTTGTAGAAGTTGAAAGTTCCTCTGACAGAGCTGCACGACTTGTTATCCAACTCTCGAAAAGATACCAGGATCAGATTATTCAAACTTATGCACCAACCACAAGTCATCGTGAAGAAGAAATTGAAGAATTTTATGAGGAAATTTGTCATCTAAATAATAAAGGTAAGCAGCACTTGAAAATAATTATGGGAGATTTCAATGCAAAAATAGGGCAACGGCAACAGAATGAAACTTCAGTAGGTAAATTCGGTCACGGCAACAGAAACCAGCGTGGAAATACTCTCGTTTGAGTTTGCAGAGGCAGAAGGGTTTTTCATCTTGAACTCCTTCTTCAAGAAAAAGCCACACAGGAAATGGACATGGAGACATCCAAATGGGACGACAAGTGAAATTGATTTTATTATGTGTAACAAAAAATTCATCATAGAAGACTGCAGTGTGCTAAACAAGTTCAACACAGGTAGTGACCATAGATTGGTGAGATGTAAGATGCACCTCAACACTAAACTCGAACGTGGCAAGCTCATAAGTCAAACAAAATCTATTGACATAACCAACCTTAAAAAACACCATAATACCTTCAAGTTGGAACTCAAAGAACAGGTTCTCTGCTTTAGAAGGCCTAACATCAGAAGAAGTGGACATCTCTGAAGTTAACAGAAAAGTAACCAAAGCTCTTATGGAAACAGCAACAAAATTAGCTGGGTCTAAGAACAAGTTGCATGTAAATAAATTATCAGGAAAAACGAAAATGTTGATGCAAAAAAGAAGAGAGATGAGGACAACTAAAGAAGGTGTGACTTCCAAAGTGGAATATATAGAGCTATGCAAGACAGTAAGAAAAAGTATCACTGAAGACGTAAGAAAATTCAACTGTGAACTAGTAAGGAAAGCAATTGAAAACAACCAAAGCCTAAAGATAGCAAAGGGACATCTCAGTAAGGGAAGAAAACAGATTATGGCTCTGAGAAAAGAAGATGGTTCTGTAACAAGAAATAGAGGCGAAATTTTGACAAGAGTGAACGATTTCTACTCCAAATTATATGAAAGGGATGATACATGCACTCCAGACATCATGAAAGATACCAGTACCAGCGTTCCTCCAGTCCTTCCAGCAGAAGTTGCACATGCAATCAAGAACATGAAGCGGGGAAAAGCTCCAGGAGAAGATGGAATTACTGTAGACATCATACAAGAAGCAAGTGGAGAAATCGAAACAGTACTCGCCCAAATTTTCACTCGATGCCTTAATGAAGGAAAGATTCCTGAGGATTGGAACACCGCTACAATGATCCTGCTACATAAGAAAGGTGACATTGAGGATCTCGGAAACTACAGAGCTATCAGCCTCCTATCAGTAGTTTATAAAATCTTCACTAAAGTTCTTTCACACTGCTTGAAGGTAACACTGGACATGATTCAACCGAGAGAACAAGCTGGATTCAGGAGTGGCTACAGCACAATAGATCATATCCACGTGCTGAGAGAACTAATTGAAAGAGCGAGGGAATATGAACTTCCATTGTGCATGGCTTTTATCGATTATGAAAAAGCCTTTGATTCGGTGAAACCATCGGCAGTTACAATGGCTCTGAAAACCTGCGGTATTGAAGATGCATACATTAATATTATTAATAACATCTATGAAAATGCAAGTGCAAAGATTAGGCTGTTTGAAAATACAACGCACGTAAAAATTGGAAAGGGAGTGAGACAAGGTGACACCATATCTCCGAAGCTCTTTAATGCCACATTTGGAGGGTGTTTTTCAGTCGCTGAGCTGGGAAAACAAGGGGATAAAGATTAATGGTGATTATCTAACCCACCTTCGTTTTGCTGATGACGTAGTCATTTTTGCAACTACCCCATCAGAGCTGCAGAGTATGATCCAGGAACTTGCTGACAAGAGTAAAGAAGTGGGATTAAAGATGAACTTTCAGAAGACAAAAGTGATGTTCAATGCTCTTACAAGAAATGAAGATTTATCGATTGATGGAGAAAAGCTGGAGATAACAGACACGTACATTTATCTTGGACAGCAGATATCAAGTGAGGGTCACATTGATGAAGAAATTAATCGGCGTGCGAAACTTGCCTGGAGAGCTTTTGGAAGAAACAGCATAATTTTCAAGAGCAATATGCCATTATGTCTTAAAAGAAAAGTGTTTGATCAATGCATCCTTCCAGTGCTTACGTATGGTGCAGAGACGTGGACCTTAACTAAAAGAGACATACAAAGGCTGCAGACAACTCAAAGAATGATGGAGAGGTGCATACTTGGTGTAACCAGGAGAGATAAGAAGAGGAACTCGTGGATCCGAAAAATGACAAGAGTGGAAGACATCATGATCAGAGTTAAATCCCTGAAATGGCAATGGGCTGGACATACTGCCAGAAGGACAGATCATCGATGGACAGCCGAAATTTTAGATTGGATTCCAAGGGACAGGAAAAGACCCAGAAGAAGACCACATGGGAGATGGGTGGATGAAATTCGAAAGTATGCAGGGGTGACATGGAGGAGACTGGCACAAGACAGACCGTTGTGGAGGAAACTTGGAGAGACCTTCGTCCAGCAGTGGATTGATAATGGTTGACAATGATGATGATGATGATATATACAGTATATATACAGTATGTTCAAAATGTTTTGGACTTGGTTGACAGATATATACAGTATAAACATTCTGTGTTTCAACGACAGCAATGTATAGGTGAACAAGGATCTCAGCGAAAAAAAAACCCGAAATACAAACAAAAACAATCATGCTTTAGTCGGGATTCGAACCCAGATCCCTTCGTTGGGTCAATGATCAGAAGTCATCGCTTAGACCAATGCGCCACCGGGGCAGCTTTGTTCTCATTGCACTTACTACGGTTAACAACACAGATAACCGCTAGAGATACAGTAACCAAAGAAACTCACTATATTTTCTTCAAAGTTTAACAGGACAGGAATACTTAGTGCTAATATTTACAAGAAAAGGGGCAAAACCAACGCCATAAAACAAATACAAGACATAATCTAATCCGGGAAGTTGTACATTTTGTACATTTTTGTAATTCTCAATCTTTTACGTACTATTTTGATTAATAGATGGCGCCAGATGCACATCGTACGGCGGAGACTTGTGTATGACGTAAGAGCGTCACTTAATGCAAAGAATATCTAACTGATCAAAGCTTCGCCTCCGTAGAGAAAGGTTGTCGTGACTTGTGTAGCGAAAAGCTCATCGTGTCTACATGTTATTTTTTATGTAATAAATTGTTGTGCTTTAAAATGTTAATGTGATAAGTCATTTACGATGGAGTAGTGCTTTTTTTACGCTTTCCAACCGTAGGTTGAAGAAGCGTATATGCTCCAGCTTTTTCCGTCCGTCTGTCTGTCGGCACGATAACTCACGTAAAAATGGTTCGATTTCGATGAAATTTTAGTATTTGGTAGGGGACCAACAGGGGACGAACCCTATTAAAAATGGCTGAAGTGGGGTCAAAGGTCACGCCATAAGAGCGGGATCCATTTCATTGCCTTTATGCGTCATAACATGCGTAAATATGGTTCGATTTCGATGAAATTTCAGTATGTGGTAGGAAACTACCTGGGCACGAACCCTATTGAAAATTGGCAAATTGGGGTCAAAGGTCACGCAGGGCATAAGAGCGGGATTTATTCCATTGCCCTTAAGCATCATAACTTGCGTAAAAATGGTTCGATTTTGATGAAATTTTGGTATGTGGTAAGGAACCACATGGGAACGAAACCTATTGAAAATGGGCGAAATGGGGTCAAAGGTCAGGGCATAAAAGGTGGAATCCATTCCATTGCCTTTATGCGTCATAACATGCGTAAATATGGTTCGATTTCGATGAAATTTTAGTATGGGGTAGGGAACCACCTGGGCACGAACCCTATTGAAAATAGGAGAAATGGGGTAAAAGGTCAGGCAGGACATAAGAGCGGAATTTGTTCCATTGCCCTTATGCGTCATAACTTGCGTAAAAATGGTTCGATTTCGATGAAATTTTAGTATGTGGTAGGGAGCCACTGCGGGCGAAACCTATTGAAAATGGGTGAAATGGGGTCAAAGGTCAGGACACTGGAGTGGGATCCATTCCATTGCCCTTGTGCATCATAGCTTACCAAAAAATGTTTCGATTGCGACAAAACGCTATCGTGTTGTTCTGGAGGTATAGTGAACCGGTTCTGTTGAATATCAACGAAATGGGTCAAAGGTTATTGCACAAAAGCAAGATTTATTCCATAGGTGTTATTCTCATAACTTGCGTAAAACTGCTTCTATTGCGACAAAACTTTAGTATGTTATTCTTGAGGTGTACTGAACCGGTTCTGTGGAATATCATCGAAATGGGGTCAAAGGTCAGGATACAGGAGCGAGGTTTATTCGACAGCCATTATCCTCATAACTTGAGTAATAATTTCTGGTATGTTGGAAAGCGTATCATAATCAATGCATTGCATGATTTTAATAACTTGTGTAAACATATCGTAGCAATCAAGATGAAAACAGGAAATCAAAAATAATACAGTTTAATCAACCTACCACTGCCAACCAACAAGATTAAGGCCCAGCTGAGACGATTAACCAGAAGCGTGAGCTTGTGACCAACACTCTGGTAGTGTGTCAGATGCTTACGCTTCTGGTCAATCGAGGGAGCCGGAGAAAGAACTCCTCTGCTAGGAATGATTCCATGTAATCATCGGTGATCGGACTGTTCTTTTACAACCAAGTTTTTCGTAATTTTAATTTCCGCTTTATATTCTCCGCTAGGTAATTAATATTTTTTTAAGCGATTCCAGTTGCTCATGTGAGAACTTTCTCTTGTATATTCATCTGAGCTAGTTTTATAATGCATGGTTCCAATTTCTGATTTACGAAGAAAATAAAAGATAAATGCTCAACATAGACTTGGCAGCAATGTTTAAAAAAAAGAAATATATCTTTCCGCTATTAGACAGCATTGAAACATCTTGTTTAAAAGAAAGATCAGTTGCATATGAGGCACAGAACGTAGCTCTCGATTTCAAGACGTAGGAAAGGCAGGTCATCAACTGGAGATTTGCTTCACGTAACATAAAATCAGTTTAAATGTGATCCTTAGAACATTATTGGGCACCCCGGAACACAATTGTCTGTGCGCTGGATTCTTATCATTAGACTGAGATGGGTTCTAATCCCGTGAGGATTGGACGTTGTGTTTGTCTTGCGGCACTGGCTCTCTCTTTTCTAGAATCATCGTACGGGCGACTGTTTATAAAGGGTGATTCAGAACTCATGGGGCAAACTTTAAGGGGTGGTAGAGCACACTGCAACAAAAAAAAAAAAAAATTGTACGCGTTGAGGCACAAACACAAGAAATAGACATGAAAGGAAACATCAATTGTGTACTTACAGCATCGTTGACAAGTGCCTCTTTACAGCAATGTTTACAATAATTGCACAAAATTGCGTCCAACCTCTAACCTACACGCTACAAGTCCACATGCGTACCAAGAACGATTCTCTGTGAATGTGTGGGCGGGTATTGTGAACGACTTCCTGATTGGCTCATATCTACTACCAACGCGACTCGATGGCAGATGTCATCGTATTTTTCTGGAAGAGGTTTTACCAGAATTGCTTCAAGATGTACCACTAGCCGTCCGATAAGGACTGTGGTTTCAGCATAATGGGGCGCCAGCCCATTTCAGCATTAACCCTTTAAGCGGCCCATGAATCTGAACTAAATGTTGCCCAAAACTCTCCAAGCTTACCAAATAGAAATATTCACATAGCGTTCGGGTTTTACGAAAGCTGCCGCACAACAATTTCTTTTTCGCCTCTCACCTGATCAACACTGACCATGAACTTGTCCTCTTGGTAGGTATCTCATTAGTTTATATTGATATTAATCCCACTTCTGCTTGGCGATAGTCCTTGGTATCCTACTAGTGCTTTCTTGGCGACAGGCGTTTGAAATTCTTTATTCTCTGCTCCATAACCCAAGACATGACCGGGGCATGGTGTCACGTTAATTCGTCGCGTGCGTCAATTCGTCGACTACGACAATTCGTCGCGCGTCAATTCGTCGCCTACGTCAATTCGTCGCGCGTCAAATCGTCGACTACGTCAATTCGTCGCGGACAAATTCGTCAACTACGTCAATTCGTCGCGTTTACAGATTTTGGTTACATACAAAACGAATTTAGGAAAACGTACGATTTCGAACGTCTTGCTCCCTGATCAAATTTATAAAGTTTGGACACGCAGACAGGATAGGAATATTACGTTTTTCTTTGGCACTAAAAATTTTCGTAAAATCTAGTTTTCATTTCAGAACCATCAAATTTGGTATCATGAAACTCTAACTTAGACGCTAGACGGTTTTTGGCAGGGGTTGGTGCCCGCGGGTTCGAAGCCCCCTCATAAAAAATTTCGTAAAATCTACAGTTTTCATCTTAGAACCACCAAATTTGGTATACTATCTTATGGTACTCTAACTTAGTCGGCAGACCGCTTTTGGAACGGGTCGAGGCCCGGGGGTCAGAGCCCCCACACAAAATTTTCTTAAAAACTACAGTTTTCAATTCAGAACCACCTAATTTGGTATACTATCTCATGGTACTTTAACTTAGACGCTAGACGGTTTTTGGAAGAGGTTGGAGCCCGGGGGGTCAGACCCCCCCAAAAAACACTTTTTCGTAAATACTACAGTTTTCAATTTAGAACCACCAAATTTGGTATACTATCTCGTGGTACTCTATCTTAGACGCTAGAAAGTTTTTTGAAGGGGTTGCAGCCCGGGGGTCGGAGCCCTTCTCATAAAAATTTCGTAAAATCTACAGTTTTCATCTTAGAACCACCAAATTTGGTATACTATCTTATGGTACTCTAACTTAGTCGGCAGACCGTTTTTGGAACGGGTCAAGGCACGGGGGTCAGAGCCCCCACATACAAAATTTTCTTAAAAACTACATTTCAAAATTGCTTTCATTCTCTAGTAAAATAACATTTCTATGTAGTTTTCAATTCAGAACCTTCTAATCTGGTATACTATCTCATGGTACTCTAACTTAGACGCTAGACGGTTTTTGGAAGGGGTTGGAGCCCGGGGGTCAGACCCCCCCGAATAAAACGTTTTTCGTAAAATCACCAATTTCCAATTTAGAACCACCAAATTTGGTATACTATCTCATGGTACTCTAACTTAGATGCTAGACGGTTTTTGGAAGGGGTTGGAGCCCGCGGGGTCGCCCCCCCTCATAAAAATTTCGTAAAATCTACAGTTTTTATCTTAGAACCACCAAATTTGGTATACTATCTTATGGTACTCTAACTTAGTCGGCAGACCGTTTTTCGAACGGGTCAAGGCCCGGGGGTCAGAGCCCCTCACATACAAAATTTTCTTAAAAACTACAGTTTTCAATTCAGAACCACCTAATCTGGTATACTATCTCATGGTACTCTAACTTAGACGCTAGACGGTTTTTTGGAAGGGGTTGGAGCCCGGGGGTCAGACCCCTCCCCCGAAAAAACACTTTTTGGTAAAAACCACCAAATTTGGTATACTATCTCATGGTACTCTAACTTAGACCCTAGACGGTTGTTTGAAGGGGTTGCAGCCTGGAGGGGTCAGCCCCCCCCCCTGATAAAAATTTCGTAAAATCTACAGTTTTCATCTTAGAACCACCAAATTTGGTATACTATCTTATGGTACTCTAACTTAGACGGCAGGCCGTTTTTGGAACGGGTCAAGGCCCGGGGGTCAGAGCCCCCACATACAAAATTTTCTTAAAAACTACAGTTTTCAATTCAGAACCACCTAATCTGGTATACAATCTCATGGTACTCTAACTTAGACGCTAGACTGTTTTTGGAAGGGTTTGGAGCCCGGGGGTGTCAGACCCTCTTCCGAATAATTTTTTTTTTTTGTAAAATCTACAGTTTTCAATTTAGAACCACCAAATTTGGCATACTTTCTCATGGTACTCTAACTTAGACGGTAGACGGTTTTTGGAACGGGTCGGGCACGGGGTCAGAGTCCCTCCGCCCATAAATATTTTTTGTAAAAACTAAAGTTTTCAATTTAGAGCTACCAAATTTGGTATACTATATAATGGTGTTCTAAATTAAACGGTAGACGGGTTTTCAGAACGGGTCGGGCAAGGGTGGTTACCTTCCCCCCCCCCTACACACAAACTTTCGTAAAATCTATAGTTTTCAATTTAGAACCACCAAATTTTGTATATTATCTCATGGTACTCTAACTTAGACGGTAGAAGGTTTTTGGAACGGATCAAGGCTCGGGGGTAACACCCCCATCCTTCCCACACCACATACAAAATTTTCTTAAAATCTTTATTTTTCAATTCAGAACCACCAAATTTTGTGTCATGAAACTCTAACTTAGCGGGAGACGGTAAGTGAAAGCGCAACATTATTAACTTGATTTGTTATGCAAACCTTATAAATACGACCACAGCGATTAAAAGTTACTAAAGAGTCCTTGTAAGTAATATTTTTTGACCGAGTGCAAGCACAATTTACGAAATGTCAACAGGTCAAAATATCTAAAGTAACAATGAAATTTGGAATATTTCTTTTTTCTTTCTTTTTATTTCAGTTTTGACACTTGTATTAAGTTTTAAAAACATATATTTCTCCTGTCGTATACCTTCATTGTGCTTTAAACAGAATTTCTTACCATGTTTTGGGTATTTTGTTTCGTGTGGTTGCAGTTTTTTTAATGTTTTGGGCATTTCATTTTGTGTGGTTACTTCTTTTTATGTTTTGGGCATTTTACTTTGTATGGGTGTTTTTGTTATGTTTTTGTTCTTTTCTTTTCTGTGGTGGTTGTAATGTCGACAGGATGAAAAGGAGAAACTGTGGACAGTCACGATGCCTACTTGCTTCTAATTTTTTTTTCAAATACAGCACATGATTTTGTATTGAGTTATACCACTTACTCATTAAGCGACTACAGGTTTCTTTAAATATGAACGTTTTCTTAGAGCCTTTTGTTTCCTCTAATTAGCTTTCTTGGTTCCGCAATTTCTTTTTTTGGTTTTAGAATATTTTCCTTATTATTAATCTATTTTCTCATGCAAACTCTTTATGTAAGGTATGTTTATTCTATCGAAGTATTTTGCAATTATACGTGAAGCCCTGTTGCTGAGGTAAAAAAAAATATTTCCAACTGAAACAACGCAGTTCAGATATTTTCCCGCTGTTAACTCAAAGAATGAAAACAAAAACAACAAATCTGTGCAAGGGTTGAGGCATGAGACAGTACTTACTGGTAACCAGGCAAAGTTTTAAGGAAGAATGAGCTTAAGAATTTCTAACTGCAACAAAAAAGAGCATCCGCACTGTATCCCTCCCCATCCCTTAGTGCCGGCCTTTGGACGTCTTGAAAGAGAAGTCTTAAGGACACATCTGTATCGTAATTGCCTGAGCATTCGCGACAATCTTCTGGTGTCGTAGTAGAAAAACACACTTCCTACTTCGCCTAAATTGCTTGGATGTAATGCCAACGAACGAAGTTTTGCTCTCGCATTGGATTTCTGTTGCTTTTGATGGAATACTTTTCCCCTGGGGTTCACCGCTTTCACTATAGTCTTCAGGACAGGCGGCAATACACCCCAACGTAAAACACCAATTTCACGGCAATTAACTGCAATTAGCGAAAGAGAGGGGCGGTACAGGAAATAAGTCGAACGAGACAGATCTGAACTTAGAAAGTCGGGGGAAGGTGTTGCATGAAAAACTGTGTTTGGCTTACAGATCATTTGGCACGTAAGGACGTAGGTTTCGTTTAATATGTTACGGGGTAAACAAATTGTCTTTTTAGTATAACAATTTTCTTTCATACGCATGGTGCAACAAAAAAAATGTGAATTTATTTTTGAGAATTAGCATGACGCCTACCGGCACAGAGTACAGCTGCCCAGTCCGCGCCTGCTGCCGCCTCCGGAACCTGGCTCCCGGGTTCTTCGCATCTGTTGATCCCCCGCCTGGAGCGTCCCAGCTGTGAAATACATGTACCTCTGCGTTTTGGAAAAACAAAAGATAAGATGCCGATCCTTAAAATTAACCACTTCTTGTGACCGCAGGTACGAAAATCTTGAACTTCGCTTAAACCCTAACTGGAGGAACAAGCTTCACGTGATTGTCTGTATTCTGAGTGTTTTATTGAATGGTTGCTCATTAGTTCATAGTTGACTGGAGAACAGAGAACGTGCTTGTTGAAACCTTTGTTGTGCGTTGTCAAGTGATAATAGTGGAAATATATCATTCTAAATATTTTGGAAAGAGAAAGTGCATTGTTTTCCGAAGGCACTATGCAGATGAAGAATGCAACATAAATAGTTAACTCACAAAAAGAAAATGATTTGCTGAAATGGATAGGGTATTTATTTTGCCATAACAGAGTGCGAGGTGATTTACGGTATTGTCACTGTATTGAAAGAAATTATGGAAATTGTACTGGCTTTGCTAGTACTATTCTTATTGGAGATGAACACAGGATGCGCAATGAGAAACCACATAATCATGCTCCAAGATCGGAGAAAAGTGATGTTGCTGTTGCAAGAGCGCAAATAAAAGAACGAGCGAGAAATACGGACGAAGCCCCTGCACAAATTATTTAAACCGTGACAACGTCAATGGCTACAGTAAATGCAGCTTACATGCCTAATATGGATGCACTAAGGCAAGTTGTAAAAAAGAGAAGACATGCCAAGACATGCCTGCGGAGCCTACGACTTCAGAACGGATCGATGCCCCAATAAATTTACAGGAGAAGATGGTGCAAAATTTCTTGGCAGAGATAGCGCATTTGGACATCAAAGAATTGTTTTATTTTTAACAGAGAACAATTTACGAAAGCTTAAAGAAGCACCCCTCTGGATTATGGATGGGACATTTGAAGCTTGTCCAACCCTTTTTAGGCAATTATGTTCCATTCATGCTATGGTTGAAATGAATCCAGAGATGCACAGACTTGTCCCACTAGTTTATGGGTTACTTTCCAGCAAGTATAAATAATATAATACTATTATAAAGTATTTTTGTAGGATTTACAAGACTATGCATCAGACTATGATATTCAGCTTGCACCACAATATACGCATACTAATAGATTTTGAAATAGCTACCGTTATAATGCTGCTAAAAAGGAATTTGGAAGCAGTACACACAAATGTTGTTGGTTTCATCTCGGAAAAAAATGTGCTGAGGAATATCCATCCTCTGGCATAGCCTTGGAATATAAGGAAAACAGTGAGTTTGCTCTCAAAGTCAGACATTTGCAAGCACTCGCATTTTTTTCATCTGATTAAATTCCAGCTGCTTTTGAAGAAGTGAAATCAATTTTACTAGAATAATCAGATTCTGTAGTTCAGTGGTTTGAGGAAAATTATGTTCTTGGAAAATTTCGTGGAAGCAGAAGAAACAATCCAAGCAGAAGCCCTCCGCTGTTCCCGCCAACAATTTGGTCAGTTAGTGAAAACAATTTATTTGGCTTTCCCAGAACACAAAACGAACTTGAAAGATTAGACAGACGCTGGAATACAATTCTGGGAGAGAAAAAACTGTGACTGTACGAAATAATCAGTGAAATTGCGAAAGAGCAGAGAACACCTATGGCTAAAATCGAAAGAGTGATAGCACAGATTCCAACAAATCCACCCAGAAGAGAAACGCTGGCAAGATAAAAAGGAATTCGAACTTCTTTGGTGCACAGAGACAATGTTAACATGCTGGACATTTTAAGAGGAATTTCATATAATTCTACCCTTTACTAAAATGTGCTGGTATTTCTCACTAATTGATTTATACCTTTTACTAACTTGTATTTGAATTTTTCAAGAATGTAATTCCGCCGAAGATGCAAGAATGTAAAACACAACGCAAAATTAAAAAAGTCAAAATTTTCAAAATAGCATGTCAAAAACATAAATTGTCAAAAAGTAATCCAAAAGTGAAACATATAAAAATTCAAAATGCAATCCAAAATGTGAAACAAATAAAAATTCAAAATGCAATCACAAGTCACAAGCATTACAAAAATGCGAAACGCTATGTAACACAACAAACACAAGTGGTCAGAAGCCAGTACAAGTGGTCAAGTGGTCAGAAGCCAGTACAACACAAAATAAAACAAATGCCAAAAAAAAAAAAAAATGCATACGCTTTGTAAAATGTACAAAATAAAATAAATGCCATATTCACAAGGATTTCATGACGAGTCAAGTTAAAAATGAGCTTTTACTTAGACTTCAAATAATAATTACTAGCCTCTACACCTTTTTAAGTCTTTAATAAGTGCAACATCATTAAATTGACTTGTCATCAAACATTATCAATATGACCATAGCATACAATCACTTAAAAGACTTGTTAATGGATGAATTGAGGAATCACCAAGTTCAGCGGGTGAAAGTTAATGGCTGTTTATAGTTTTGTACTCGAGTAAATGCGCAACACAGTAAACTTGACTTTCTCTGAAAATTTTATGTATATGAGCACGGTTGATTGAAAACTGATAAAAAGGCTTAACCCTGTTTATTAATTTTTGTGCCTCAGTCAAAACGCAGTACCATAACCTTGGCATGTTATCGAAACCTTATGAATACGTTGGACTAAAAATTCCTAAAAAAAGTTTACGCCTAAGGTCTTGTAACTAAAGTTTTGTGACAGGGTAAAACTGCAACATTAATAACTTGACATGTTATGTTAACGTTGTGAATATGAGCACGGCGGATTAAAGATTTCAACAAATAGCCTTTGGGATTAATGTGTTGTAGCTGAGTAAAAATGTAACATTATCTTGATTTTCTATATAAACCAAACTACGTGCTGAAATGGCCCAACTATATATACGTATACTTCAACCATATACCGAAGCGCTGACAAGGTGAAAGCAAAAGTGCAATTTTGTACGGTCCCCTAACATTTTATGACCAGCCTACATGGAAGTGGACACCTTGATATCAAAAACATACTTTTTGTACGGTCCACAACAAATAGCAATAGACACGTCGCAATCTTTGGGGGGGGGTGTAGCGACCACCGTGATCAATTCAGTGGGCTATAAGCAGTCAGACGTTCCCAATTTTGGGCCACTGGTTCCTGGGAAGGGGGACAGCCAGTGCCAGAAATCAAGCACAACGTCCATGATTCACCGGGATTTGAACCAGGATCCTTCTCGACAAGTGGTCAGAAGCCAGCGCCTAGATCACTCCGCCGCCGTAGCGGCACACGTTGAAATGTATTTTTCATACCGCCCCATACGCTCTTATGGACATACTAGATTGAACTGGACGCAAATAAATCATTAATATAATTTGTACTAGCAGGGATACCAGTTATTTGCCAGGTACATATTACTATTTGTGGAATCACCAAGTTCAGCGGGTGAAAGTTAATGAATGAAAAAGATATTCCTGCAATTTTCCAGTAAACTTATTTTAAATTTTTTGATTTAGTTAATTTGATTTTGCGAAACAAAAAAGAAAGAAGAAGGAATGGGAATACTTACCTTCTAGGAGACATCTATAGAACTGCCGTACATCTGGCGTGTGCTTCTGTGAATCCCGCGACACAGAAATGCAATGTACCTATGTGATGTCGCATGCATACGACTTCACATTGGCATTGATAATCTTTTTCTTACCGTTTTGAATTTTGAATATCTGGAACTCTCTGTTTACATTACATTATATTTCTTTCTGATAAGCCGTTCGTTGGTAGTGAAAGCTAAACTATATAGATTTGTGTTTTTAATACACCATTAAACGAATATTTTTGCACTTTATTGTTATCTTCAGTCCCTAACTTAGACCGTAGGTTGGTTAGTTGGTTGGTTGGTTGATGGTTTATGGTGCAAGGCCCTCAAAGGGCCAAAGAGCGCCTTAGAACGTAAATAGGGTATTCTTAAGAGTAAAAAACGGAACTTTTTACGAAAATTTTGCATGGGGCTACCTTGACCCGGCCCCGACCCCATCCAAAAACCGTCTACCGTCTAAGTTGGATAACCATAAGTAGTATACCAAATCTGGTTGTCCTAAATTGAAAACTGTAGATTTTACGAAATTTTTATGAGGAGGGGAGGGGCTCTCACCCCGAGGTTCCAGCCCCTTCCAAAAATCGTCTAGCGTCTAAGTTAGAGTTTCATGATACCAAATTTGATGGTTCTAAAATGAAAATTAAATTTTACGAAAATTTTGTATGTAGAGGGGGGGGGGGAGCTCTGACTCCCAGGGCGTTGACCCGTTCCAAAAACCGACAACCGTCTAAGTTAGAGTACCATGAGATAGTATACCAAATTTGGTGGTTCTAAACTGAAAACTGTACCGATTCAAGGTGGTCACACTTAACTGCAGAGGGTTCTCTGCTTCTCCTAGAAATGCTCAAGTGTATGAGGACTTGGCGCCTCTACACGCAGATCTTCTCTTGCTCCAAGAGACCAATTGCTCTGCTACCACTTTGTTCTCTCGTTGGCGGGCTTGGCCCTACGATTTTCACCATGCTTATCGAGTTGGACGGAATGGTGGCCTTGCACTTGGGATCCATCACCGCCTACTCCCTCTGATTTCGACGCCAGTGATTCGTGCCTTACATGTGGACAACCTCCAGGTCGCTGTCTTTTGCATTGAAAACGTGACCTATCATGTTTTTAACATATATGTCCCCTGTGATGAACGTCTGTTACCTGATCTTCTCTCCACACTCCGTACAGAGCTGTCATGCATCCCACCGTCTGAATACATTCTCATCGGCGGAGATTTCAATTGTACGTTGTTGCCGGCCCTTGACCGCAATTCAACCGTTGGAGAATACCGCAGACAACGTGTATTACAGATTTCCCAGCTAGTTGATGATTTTCAATTGGTTGATGCGTTCCGGCATCTACACCCGTCGGACATCTCTTTTACCTGGCGCTCTTCTATCCATGGCAGCACTACGGCAGCACGGTTGGATAAATTTTATGTTTCGACTGCTCTTCTCCCGTCGATCGCAGCTGCTGCCCATCATCCTTCCGCCGCTTCAGACCACAGTATTGTCAGTCTGTCGGTGTGTGTTTCGCCTTCACCTTCAAGGACTCAACGAGTATGGACTTTTCCGGACTCGCTCCTGGATGATCAACAATTTTGTGTTGCTGTGCGTGAGTTCCTCCGAAGTCGTCAGCCCCTTCTTGATACTACGTCCGACTCGATGCAACTGTGGCTCAGTGTCAAACATGACTTGGTCCTTTTTGTACGGCGCTACTCCCATGCCTCTCGGAATGAGAGCGATATGAAAATTGCGAATCTACGTGCTCTATTGTCGATGCTCTCTCTTGATGATCCGCAATACCCCGGCTATCTGGCAGATCTCCAAGCTTTGCTTCTTCCTCGCGCATCCGATGCAGCCTGCAGGATGCATTTCTTGCATCTCTCCCCTACAGCTGATTCTCACGATTACTTAACCGCCTTGGAATCCCAACATCGTTCTGCTACATCTTTGCGTCATCTTCGCCTCCAGGATGGTTCCATCACTTCGAACCCATCGAAGCTATGCACTTTCACCAGACAGTATTTCATCGCCAAGTACAGTGCGGTAACGCAGTCTTCATCCTCATTAGCTTCTCCTCTTCTCTCCTCTCTTCCTCAGGTCCCCTCTACTTTATCTACTTCTTTACTCTCTCCTTTCTCTCTTCGCGAACTCCGCGAGGCGTTCGCTACTATCAATCCTCATGCCGCTCCTGGACCTGACGGCCTTCCTCTGTCCTTTTATCGTGCTTTTCTACCGTGCCTTCTGCCTTTTCTGTCTGCGTGTTTCTCGTCTGCTTTTTCCTCTCCTGCGTTACCGCCCGACTTTACTTTGGCACACACCATCCTCCTTCCTAAGAAGGGTGACCTCTTGGATCTTGGAAACTGGCGCCCTATCTCCATCCTAAACACTGACTATAAGTTCTATACAAAACTCTTATCCCGTCGCCTTAATTCTGTTCTCTCTTTCGTTATTTCTCCTGACCAGACATACACTGTGCCTGGTCGGACTATTTCCACTAACGTTTCTCTTCTCCTTCATCTTCACTTCCTCGCTCGCTCTTTTTGTGAACCTCTTGCCTTCCTTAATCTGGATCAAAAGTCCGCTTTTGATAACGTTTCTCATTTTTATCTCTCTGCTGTCCTTTCACAATTTGGCTTTCCTCCTACCTTTTCTTCCACACTCTTGGCCCTTTATCAGGGCGCCAGTTTCCATGTTCGAGCGGCCACATTTCTAACCGCTCCAATTCCGTTTAAGCGAGGCATCCGGCAAGGATGTCCGCTCTCCGGCCAGCTATTCGCTCTCGCTTTTGAGCCTTTCCTGTTAGCAGCCCGAAGATCACTCCTGGATGTCCTACCGCCGACAGTGGCTAGTACTCGTCATCATCGAATAATTTTCACCGCCTATGCTGATGATGTGACCTTTTGCGTCCGGGATGAATCTCAATTTGATCGCCTGTATTCTGTATATCAACAGTATGTTGCATTATCTGGAGCAGCGCTGAATGCCACTAAAAGTACTGGCTTATGGTGCGGGGCATGGGCTGCCCGCACTGATGCTCCTTGGGGTGCGCAGTGGACAGCCACTACACAGAAGATCCTCGGTGCGTATGTCGGATTGCCCTTGGCTTCTGCATCTGCCACCTGGACTGCTCTTCTTCCCCGGATACAACGGACTGCTGCCTACTGGAGTAAGGCCCGCCCTTTCACATCGTTCCGTCAACGAGCAGCCGTTGTTCGTCGTCAACTTATCTCTCTATGCGAATACTCTTGGATGTCGACGGTTGTGCCCGTGTCACAAATGATGACCATCACTCGCCTCTCAACTTCCGTCATCTGGTCTTCACATCACTGGGTTAAACCTGCCACGCTTCATCTGCCAGCCTCTTTGGGTGGCATCCAGCTTCCTGATCCAGCTTTCCTTTATAAAACTCATCGCATTATTCATTTCATTCGCCTTGCCACTTCAACTGTTCCGTCCCTTACCACTACCTTGAATGTTCTAGCTTCTTTCCGTGACCCATCTTTCACCTTCCTACTGTTTCTGAAGATGGATGCATACTCTCTTCTCCCGTCCCACCTCCCTCCTGTCCTGCGAGAGGGCCTTTCTCTCTTTCGTTCGCTTCCTCTTCTCCGTTCATTTCCTTCTTCAACTCTTGATCTCCTAGATGAACCTCTCTTCTTCTCTCCTCTTATTCACCCTCCTAACCTCCCTTACTTTTACTTTCCTCATTGGATCCGCTCTGGTGTGATAACTGTCCGTTCTCTCGTAACTTCTGATCTAACCTGGAGACCTCTTTCTTCCCTGTTTCTATCTCCAACCATTACTCTTGCTAACGAATATCTTCTTCTTCGCACAGCGCTTTGGAGCCTCTTTCCACTCCTCGCTTCACCTGATGGTCTCTTCTCGGTCCCCTCTGCTCCTCTTTCCCTACCGTTCTTTCTCCTCATTCGTAGCTCCCCGGTTCTAGTTACTTCTCTCTCCTCCTCTTCTCTTTATTGGCTTCTTCTTTCCCCTCCCGCACTTCCACTTTCTGTTCATTCTGCTCCTCCTTCTCTTCTCCCCGCCATCTGGACAGCATCTACCTCCCCCTTTCCTCCCCTCTTGAACTCAATGTCCATTGGCAATTTCTTCACCTTCGTCACCCCGCCCCATCAGTACTGTTTCGCATGACCCTTCTCACCTATCCGCAGTGCTCCTTTTGCCCTGAAGTCAGCGACGTCCAACATCAATACCTATTCTGCCCCGTTCTCCTGCCAGTCCTAAACACAGCATTTCGTCTTGCTGATCGAATTTGTGCTCGATCGTTACCATTTCTTGCATATGCTTGGCTACTCCAAACAAAGCATCCACCTACTCACTTGCCTCCTGTGTGCCGTTATATTTTTCTTCTTGTGAAGTTCACTGTCTATGCTTTCCATCTTCAACAACGCTTCCCCGCTCTTATTCCACCTCCTCAGGAGGCAAGTGCTATCAATCGGAGACGCTTCCTAGCACGGTTAACCACTCGCCTCCAAATGGAGCACTCTCGTGCTGCCTCAACAAACACCGATAGCGTTTTTCAATCCACTTGGGCCCAATCGGCTGGGTGGTTCCATATCCACAATTTGCAGTTACATCTCAACCTATAAGTGGGATTTTTGTTGTCGCCCACGTTCACTGTAACAAATCATGTTTTTACGTATTAATTTTGGTGCTTCGCTATTTGTGATTTTTCTGTTTTAAAGTGCCATTGAAGATAGCTCACCATGTTTCCCATGTCCTCTTCGATAATGTTGGGTTTTATGTTGTTGTATATAATTCTTCCTTCTGCACAGTTTACTGCCCACGCAATGTCCCCTTCATTATGTTGAATATTTTTTAAAATATTAGTCACTGTGTGTATAATATAATGTAACAAGATGCCCTTCTGAGTACATTTAGCGTTATTTCCCCTTGTCACTGAATACTTCTGTACATATGTTGTAAATTTTGAATGTAGCATCACTGTTGCATTTCTGTGAATTAGTACCTAATGTTTAATCTTTAGTATGGTAGTAATGCTTAATTGGAATTTGTGCATAGTATAGAATCATGTCTTGCCCTGTCTACAATACTGTAGGTAAACATTTTCGTTTGTATCGCTCGTGCTTTATTGTCTGCCTCTCCTTCGCCCTACGTGGCGAAATAATTTTTTTTATGATTTTAACAATATTTTGTTTTACGTTTCACTGGAACTTTCCAGCTGATGTATATACCGCTGTATTTATTGGCAGAATTCCATTGTCATGTACATAGAAATGTTATTTTACTGAAGAATAAAGGCAATTTTGAAATGTAAATTCCAAAAACCGTCTAGCGTCTAAGTTAGAGTACCATGAGATAGTATACCAAATTTGGTGGTTCTAAATTGAAAACTGTAGATTTTGCGAATTTTCATATGAGGGGGGCCCTTACCCCCCGGGCTGCAACCCCTTCAAAAAATCGTCTAGCGTCTAAGTTAGATTACCATGAGATAGTATACCAGATTGGGTAGTTCTGAATTGAAAACTGTAGTTTTTAAGAAAATTTTGTATGTGGGGGCCCTGACCCCTCGGGCCTTGACCCGTTCCAAAAATGGTCTGCCGTCTAAGTTAGAGTACCATAAGATAGTATACCTAATTTGGTGGTTCTAAGATGAAAACTGTAGATTTTACGAAATTTTTATAAGGGGGGGGAGCTCCAACCCCTTCCAAAAACCGTCTAGCGTCTAAGTTAGAGTACCATGAGATAGTATACCAAATTTGGTGGTTGTAAATTGAAAACTGTAGATTTTACGAAAAAGTGTTTATTCGGGGGGTCTGCCCCCCGGGCTCCAACGCCTTCCAAAAACCGTCTAGCGTCTAAGTTAGAGTACAATGAGATAGTATACCAGATTAGGTGGTTCTGAATTGAAAACTGTAGTTTTTAAGAAAATTTTGTATGTGGGGGGGCTCTCACCCCCGGGCCTTGACCCGTTCCAAAAACGGTCTGTCGTCTAAGTTAGAGAACCATAAGATAGTATACCAAATTTGGCGGTTCTAAGATGAAAACTGTCGATTTTACGAAATTTTTTATGAGGGGGAAGGGGCTCCGACCCCGCGGGCTCCAAACCCTTCCAAATACCGTCTAGCGTCTAAGTTAGAGTACCATGTGATAGTATACCAAATTTGGTGGTTCTAAATTGAAAACTATACCAGATTAGGTGGTTCTGAATTGAAAACTGTAGTTTTTAAGAAAATTTTGTATGTGGGGGGGGGCTCTCACCCCCGGGCCTTGACCCGTTCCAAAAACGGTCTGCCGTCTAAGTTAGAGTACCATAAGATAGTATACAAAATTTGGTGGTTCTAAGATGAAAACTGTAGATTTTACGAGATTTTTTATGAGGGGGGGGGGGCTCTGACCCCGCGGGCTCCAACCCCTTCCAAAAACCGTCTAGCGTCTAAGTTAGAGTTTCATGATACCTAATTTGATGGTTCTGAAATCAAAACTAGATTTTACGAAAATTTTGTATGTACGGGGGGGGAGGGGAGCTCTGACTCCCCGGGCCTTGACCCGTTCCAAAAACTGACAACCGTCTAAGTTAGAGTACTATGAGATAGGATACCTGATTTGGTGGTTCTGAATTGAAAACTGTACATAGAAATGTTATTTTACTGAAGAATAAAGGCAATTTTGAAATGTAGATCTTACGAATATTTTGTGGGGGGGGGGGGGGCTCTGACCAACCAAGCCCCTGACCCGTTCCAAAAACCGTCTAAGTTAGAGTACCATGAGATAATATACCAAATTTGGTAGTTCTAAATTGAAAACTATATCTTACGGCAATTCTGTAGGGAGGTGGGGGGGGGTGTTAGCCCTCTGCAACCGCTTCCCAAAACCGTCTACAGTCTAAGTTAGAATACCACGAGATAGTATACCAGATTTGGTGGTTCTGAATTAAAAACTGCAGATTTTACCAAAATTTTGTATGTGGGGGCTCTGTCCAACCGGGCCCTGCCCCGTTCCAAAAACCGTTTACCGTCTAATATTTTTAGTGCCAAAGAAAAACGTAATATTCCTATCCTGTCTGCGTGACCAAACTTTATAAATTTGATCAGAGAGCAAGACGTTCGAAATCGTGCGGTTTCCTGCATTCGTTTTGTATGTAACCAAAATCTGTAAACGCGACGAATTGACGTAGTCGACGAATTGACGTAGTCGACGAATTTGTCCACGACGAATTGACGCAGTCGACGAATTGAAGCGTGACGAATTGACGTAGGCGACGAATTGACGCGCGACGAATCGTCGCAGTCGACGAATTGACGCAGTCGACGAATTGACGTAGAACCCCGGGGCATCATACCACTGGGTAGTAACAATTGACTCAAACACCTTCTTTCTCCTTTCTTAGGTATTTTTGTCACCGTTACAGCCCTTTTAAAAGCTAATCAATCAGTCAGAAAGGTTTAGTGTCAATCGTCTCCCTAAATGACCACTCGAATGGCATAGTAGAATTAAAAGAAATCCGTCTTGTTGCACGATGATATTTATTCAGCTAAAAACGAAATCTATGTACAGTTTAAAAAATACATGAGCACTTTCGGTGCCAAATTGACACCTTCATCAGATGTGATTTCACCATGTGGTTACATGCTGGTCTTAAGTACGTGGAGTAGATGCATCATGGGAAAGGTAATGTCAATGTCACATGATATACCAGATAACAAGACAATCAAAATAAGAGCATAATTAGCCATATGGCATAGCTAGAATGGCATAACTACAGGGGAAAGCAAATCCTTCTTATGAGCACGTTGACTCCTTCCAACCGCTTTCGGTCCACTTCTTAGACAGTGCATATATCCGTACAAGGTGATTTCAGCCCATTTCTGCTAACCCCGAGTACATTCGTTCCAACCGGTTAAAGGGTTAATGTGCGCAGTTACCTGGATGCCACTTTTGGGGGGCGATGGATTTGCCGTGGTGGACCAGTGAGTTGGTCACAGAGATCGTCTGATTTATCGAGCATCGATTACTTCTTACGGGTACATCTGAAGGCCCTCGTTTACGAGACTCTAGTTGACTCTGTTGAGGACCTCGTCGCTCGAATATCCGTTGCGGCTGCACGCGTGAGAGAAATACCTGGAATCTTTTAAACTGTACACCAATCACTCCGTCGACGCTGCCACGCATGTATTACTGTTGGTGGACGCAATTTTGAGCAATTATTTTAAACATTGCTGTAAAGATACACTTGTCAACGATGCTGTAAGTAAACAATTTATGTTTCCTTTCATGTCTATTTCTTGTGTTTGTGCTTCAAAGCGTCACTTGCGCCCATGCGTTCCTATACAAAAAATGTTTGCTGCAGTGTGCTCTACCACCCCTTAAAGTTTGTCCCATGAGCTCTGAATCACCCTGCATATCACACAGAATTGTTCACCGTGGTGTTTATCTCTCCCCCACTTCCCACCCGCAAAACAATATTGGACAAATACAAGGGACACTAACATATAAACGATAATTCGATTCTAAAAACATTATTCAAAAAAAAAAAAAAAAAATAGAGCGCCGCCCCGGTGGCGCAGTGGTCTAAGGCGCTGGCCTCTGATCATTCGTCCGTAAGGGGTCTGGGTTCGAATCCCGGTCAGGCATGGATGTTGTGTTTGTCTTACGGCACTGGCTCTCTCCCTTCCCTGGAACCAGTGACCCTAAATTAGGGACGGGCGACTGCTTATAGCCCATTGAGTTGCTCACGGTAGTCGTTAAACCTCCACTCAAAAAAAAAAAAAAAAAAAATAGAAAATTCACACAAAATATTTTTTTTTCAAATGAATTTGCTCCAGAATTCTGGAACTTTCATAATTCCAGTTTCAGAAGTTTTTGATATCTTGAAAATCCAGCCAAAAACCTCTGAAACTGAAATGACGCAGGTTCACGCCACATTCTAAAAACTGGAATGCTGCGTCACTCATTACAGCCCATTGAGTCACTCGTGCTGGTTGTTAAGCCCCTCCCCCTCTGTAAAAACCCAAAAACAAAGAACCCCTGCCTTTTTACAGAATTGTGTTTTTCATTCAGGAGCGAAGTAGTGGAGAGAAGCCTTCTCACAGTTCAAACTAGAATCTAGCCGTCCCAATGGCGCAGTAGTTGAAGCACTGACTTCTTACAAATTGTCCGGGATGGTTAAGGGACCGAGTCCGGGGATGAAGCATGGTAGGCGCGTGTGTTTTATGGCACCAGCTCCCTTCTTCTCCCTGGAACCAGTTGTTCCAAATTTGGGACTGGCGACTGCTGATAGCCCATTGAGTTGCTCACTGTGGTCTTTAAAACCCGCACTTAAAAAATAAAATCTAAAAATCGACGATGATTTCTAATTATTCGCTCAAGATGAAAAACAAAAAAACAATATTTATATGTCCCACAGAAAGAAGTCTGTGGACTGCGACACGTTGAAATTACAGGTCATCAACAGGAAAATTGCTCCTAATTTAGTGCCACGGGCATTAGGGAGAAGACAGGTACAACTAAATAGTAAGACAGACACATCATACATGCGTCACATGATTCGAACCCTGAGACATCTGGAACGAAAAACAAGAACCCAACTCACAGACCAGTGACCTGCTGAGGCGGCCCAATAATATTCTAAGGGTTTGAAAACACAAATTTTCCGGTGACACGACCGAAATCGCATCTTTCTTTTGGGGAACCGACTGCTTTCTCAATTAAAATACACTGACGGAACTTATCGCTGCAATTTTACCATTTTGAAATGTACGTTATCTCTGTAGTACCTGACATGCCTCCTCCCGTTGAAAAAGGAGAAGGCATGAAATCACAGGTTTCGGGTTCGCCACACACCATGCTTGAAGTAACTTTCTATAAGCAACTACAAGTAACTCAAGTAACTCTATAAGTAGTAACTACAAGTAACTCTATAAGTAACTACAAGTAACTCTATAAGTAACTACAAGTAACTCTCAATAAGTTAACTCTATAAGTAACTCAAGTAACTCTATAAGTAACTCTCTATAAGTAACTGCTCTATATACACAACTGATGCTTGAAGTCTCTCTCTGTAAGTAACTACAAGTAACTCTCAATAAGTTAACTCTATAAGTAACTTAAGTAACTCTATAAGTAACTAAAGTAACTCTATAAGTACCTGCTCTATATACGCAACTGATGCTTGAAGTAACTCTCTGTAAGTAACTACAAGTAACTCTCAATAAGTTAACTCTATAAGTAACTATATGTACGTAACTAATGCTTGAAGTAACTCTCTATAAGTAACTGCAAGTAACTCTCAATAAGTTAACTCTAGAAGTAACTCTCTATAAGTAACTGCTCTATATACGTAACTAATGATTGAGCTAACTCTCTATAACTAACTACAAGTAACTCTCAATAAGTTACCTCTATAAGTAACTCTTTATAAGTAACTACTCTATATAAGTAACTAATGCTTAAAGTAACGCTCTATAAGTAACTGCTCTATATAGGTAACTAATGCTTGAAGTAACTCTCCATAAGTAACTACAAGTAACTCTCAATAAGTTAACTCTATAAGTAACTCTTTATAAGTAACTACTCTATATAAGTAACTATCGCTTAAAGTAACGCTCTATAAGTAACTGTTCTATATAGGTAGCTAATGCTTGAAGTAACTCTCTATAAGTAACTACAAGTAACTCTCAATACGTTAACTCTATAAGTAACTTCTCTACATACGTAACTAATGCTTGATGTAACTATCTATAAGTAACTACAAGTAACTCACAATAAGTTAACTCCATAAGTAACTCAAGTAACTCTATAAGTAACTCTCTATAAGTAACTACAAGTAACTCACAATAAGTTAACTCCATAAGTAACTCAAGTAACTCTATAAGTAACTCTCTATAAGTAACTACTCTATATAAGTAACTAATGCTTGAAGTAACTCTCTATAAGTAACTACAAGTAACTCTCAATAAGTTAACTCTATAAGTAACGACAAGTAACTCTCAATAAGTTAACTCTATAATTAACTACTCTATATACGTAACTAATGCTTGAATTAACTCAAGTAACTCTATAAGTAACTACTCTATATACGTAACTAATGCTTGAAGTAACTCTCTATAAGTAACTCAAGTAACTCTCTATAAGTAACTACTCTAAATAAGTAACTAATGTTTGAAGTAACTCTCTATAAGGAATTCTTGTTAATTCCAGACGATATGTGATATGTGGAAGAAGCATCACACATTTTTGAAGTGATTCCAGACGATATGTAGAAGTAATAGTAGATCCATTTCCACAATAGCGCGCGAATGTGTAAACACACATTTGACAAAGATCGAACCTGCATCCTTCTGCTCCGCAGCCGATTGCTTTCCTAAATAAGCTACACCGACGGGATTAATCGCTGCAACTTTACCGTCCTGAGATGTGCTTTACCTCTGCAGTACGTCACAGGGGCACATTTAAAATGGTTGTTTGCAGTTGATGACCTGTCTTTCTTACGTGTGAAAGTCCACAGCTGAATTTTATGGGACATAAAAATCCTTTTCTTTTTCATCCCGGAGGAATGATTAGGAATCAACGTCCATTAGGGTGGCGCGGAGTTCTGCACAGCTGCACTCTCCGTGTCTCCCCGGAGTCCTATGAGGCGTTGATTTCTAATCATTCATTTCAAATAGGTACGGGTTCGAATCCCGGTTAGGCATAGATGTTATGTTGTTTTACGGCACTGGTTCTCACCCTTCCCTGAAACGCACTAAATTAGAAACGGGCGGTTGTTTATAGCCCATTGAGTTGCTCATTTTGGTCGTTAAACTCCGAGTTGAAAAAATGGAATCTTAAAAATTTGAGCTTTTCTTTTTCGTGCCGCTGCAGAAGTTGATAACGGTCATTAAACGTCTTCCCTTGTGTTCCGGTGACAGAAGTCACGTGACCCACCTTTCGGCCCCATTTTTAGCACGTCTTTTGTAAATAAAAGTTCGTGCTTCTGTTACCGGTTTGTCCGTCCGTCCGCCCGCCCCCACGGTATCTCTGCAACTATTAGTCCGATTTGAAAAATTCTGTTTGCATTCGGAAGCTTGAAATGTGCGAATGGCGATTCTTCATTTCGTTTTTTTTTTTACGATGTACAATTTTGTCGCTAGAGGGCGTAAATGCAGATGATGTCGAATTCAAAATTACGTTTTGATCCACATATTTTGCTTCTAAACATTCGATTGAAAAAATTATTACATCTTTCGATTCCATTTATGTCGAAGAGTGTTTTAGATATAGTTTCCTTTTCAAATTACGCATAGATTTTCCGCTGGGGGCGTAAAAGTAAGTAACATTTTTCCCGATAACTCTTCTTCTGCAACTCCGATTAGAATATTTTTTTCAGCGGATACATCTCCTGATGGAAAATCTTTTGCATATAATTTTGAATTTTTGGTAAAGAATACTTTGGCCACCAGCGGACGTAAGTGTTAATTTTTGCTTCTGATGTATTTGCCATAAAATCTGAGCTTCTAAGATATCGTATGAAAAAATTCTTTCGTGGACTGATGCCACTCACATCGATAAACCTTTTCGGAATATTTTCTTCCTTAAATATCCCACAGTTTCTCCACCAGGGGGCGTAGATGTATATCTTATTTTTGTCAATATCTCTACTTCTAGCAGTCCGATTGGAAAATTTCCTTCTTTGTTGGATAGTGTTTTTCGTGTGGCATGTTTTTCATTAATTTTCAAGTAATTCATAGACTTTCCGCTAGGGGACGTAAAGGTAAATTGCATTTCTCCCTATATCTCTGCTTCTAAATCTCCGATTTGAAAAATTCTTTCTGCACCGGATACAGCTTCTGATGGGAAATCGTTTGCACATAATTTGTAATTTTTGTAAAAAAAAAAAATGGTTTGGCCACCAGGGGGCGTAAATCTTAATTTCCGCTTCTGATGTATTTGCAGCAAAATATGAGCTTCTAAATTCTCGATTGAAAAAAAACGTCGTCTGTAGATTGATACCACTCGTGTCGACAAACTTTTGAGAAACATTTTCTTCTTAAAATAGTGCATGGTTTCTGCGCCAGGTGCGTAGATGTATCTTATTTTTGTCAATAGCTCGACTTCTAGGAGTCCGATTTAAAAAATTCCTTCTTTGTTGGATTGTGTTTCTAGTGTGACATGTTTTTCCTATAATTTCAAAATTTTCAAGTAATTCATAGAGTTTCCGCTAGGGGGCGTAAAGCTAAATTGCGTTTTCCCTATATCTCTGCTTGTAAACTTCAGATTTGAAAAATTATTTCTGCACTGGATACAGATGCTGATGGGAAATCGTTTGCACATAATTTGTAATTTTTGTAAAAAATGGCATGGCCACCAGGGGGCGTAAGTCTTAATTACCGCTTCTGATGTATTTGCAGCAAAATATGAGCCCTAAAATCTCGAAGGAAAAAAAAAATGTCTTTTGTTGGTCGACAAACATTTTAGGAACACTTTCTGCTTGAAATAATGCATGGTTTCTACACCAGGGGGCAAAGGTGTATATGTTATTTTTGTCAACATCTCTACTTCTAAAAGTCCAATTTGAAAAATTCCTTCATTGTTGGATAGTGTTTCCGATGCGAAATGTTTTTCCTATAAATTCAAAATTTTCACGTAAATCATTTAGACTTTCCGCTAGGGCGCATAAATGTAAATTGCGTTCTCTGCTCCTAAAACTCCGATTTAAGAAAATTCTTCCTGTATCGCATACAAGACCTGATGGAAAATATTTTTTACATAATTTCTAATGTTTTGTAAAGAATGGTTTGGCCACCACGGGTCGTAGGTGTAAATTTCTGCTTCTGATGTATTTGTAGCAAAATCTGGGCTCCTGAAAACACGATTAATTTTTTTTTCTTGGACCGATACCGCTCATATGGATAAACCTTTTGGGAATACTTTCTTCCTAAAATATTGCATGGTTTTCCCACCAGCGTACGTAAAGTCACATCTTATTTTTGTCGATATCTCTGTTTCTAAGAATTCGTAAGCTCAAGATTCCGTTTCCACCAAACGGGGGATTAAAGATCCGATTGAAAAACTTCTTTCTTCCGTGAAATACTATTGTTTTCCAGACCGGTTCCATTGACTTTGAATAGCTTTGATAAATTTAATTTGCGTCAGAACGGATTCAAAGGACGTGCTTATTACACCCGAAAATTCGGTGTCATCTTTCTTGTTGTTTTTATGGTGGGTTTAACGACCATCGTGAGCAACTCAATGGGCTATAAGCAGTCGCGCGTACCTAATATAGGGTCACAGGATCCCAGGAAGGTAGAGAACCAGTGCCGTAAGCCAAATACGAAATCCATGCCTCATCGGAATTCGAACCCCGACCCATCACGGACGAATGGTTTTAAGCCAGCGCTTAAACCACTGCGCCGCACAGGCGGCCACTCTCCTTTAATTTCAGCTTGATGTGCGCAGAGTTTCTTTAACATTCGCGACACAAATTGTAGTTTCCTATGAGAGTACACAAATGGTTATCGGATAATTTTCTGTTATAATTTTCTTAATTTTTTTTGTTTTTTGTTTTTGTTTGGAGGTTTAACGACAACTTCTCAATTTTGAGATTGTCTGAAGTGACAGTTCGTCACCGATTATGAGATGCACTTTCGGCGCTGCTCATTCTTCTCTAAATGATTTGGCGAACTATGCTCCCTTTCCTGTAATAAACAATCCCTCCCAAACTTCACTTGAAGATCAGTAAATATTTCGGAATAAAAGACACATATATTCCTCCGTGGGAAATTTGATAAATATGCACCGCGCGACACTGCCCACACTTTCTGGTCCAACATCTTGATTAAAACTGACGAGCGATTTGGTGGGGACACGACTAGGGCTTGTTTAGAATTGACGAACGATTTGGAGGGGGACATGACTAAGGCTTGATTGCAATTGACGAGCAATTTGGAGGGGGCACGACTAGGGCTTGTTTAGAATTGACGAGCGATTTGGAGGGGGACATGACTAGGGCTTGATTACAATTGACGAGCGATTTGAAGGGGGACACGATTAAGGCTTGATTACAATTGACGAGCGATTTCGAGGAGGACACGACTAGGGCTTGATTACAATTGACGAGTGATTTGGAGGGGGTCACGACTAGGGCTTGTTTAGAATTGACGAACGATTTGGAGGGGGACACGACTAGGGCTTGTTTACAATTGACGAGCGATTTGGAGGGGGACATGACTAGGGCTTGGTTACAATTGACGAGCGATTTGAAGGGGGACACGATTAAGGCTTGATTACAATTGACGAGCGATTTCGAGGAGAACACGACTAGGGCTTGATTACAATTGACGAGTGATTTGAAGGGGGACACGACTACGGCTTGATTACAATTGACGAGCGATTTGGAGGGAGACACGACTTAGTTACAATTAACGAGCGATTTAGAGGGGGACACGACTAGGGCTTGATTACAATTGACGAGCGATTTGGAGGGTGTCACGACTAGGGCTTGATTACAATTGACGAGCGATTTGGAGGGGGTCACGACTAGGGCTTGATCACAATTGACGAGCGATTTGGAGGGCATGACTAGGGCTTTATTACAATTGAAGAGCGATTTTATTACAATTGACGAGCGATTTGGAGGGGGTCACGACTAGGGCTTGATTACAATTGACGAGCGATTTGGAGGGGGACATGACTAGGGCTTGTTTACAATTGACGAGCGATTTGGAGGGGAACGACTAAGGCTTGGATACAATTGACGAACGATTTGGAGGGGACACGACTAGGGCTTGATTACAATTGATTTGAAGAAGGACACGACTAAGGCTGTAGTTGTTCACACAATTGGATCTGTGCTTGAATGGTAACCAAATTCTCGTTTATAATTGAAAGTTTCATGTCCATGAGTAAATGGTTGCAAAACGGAAAGCAGCATTGGCAGTTTTTCCCTATTTATTAACAGCATTGAACTGATACACTGCTATTTGATGAAAATGCAACACCAGGAAAAATGTGCGCGATCGGACTGAAATTCGCAGGAGGGGCAGTTCACGCGAGAAGATGCAAATGATGACAGCCGAAGCGCACGCGCAAGTGATTTGTACCAGCCACGCCCTCGCAGCTGTGCCGCGAAAGGTATAAAAACAGGACGTAGAGGTCAAGTTGGCCCAGTGTGCCGCTGGTAGTCTAGTGGTGAACGTTCATGACTGCCATGCAGAATACTTGGGTTTCGATCCCAGGCAGGTACGATCGCTCGAGCTACTAAATATCCTTCGTGCGTCGGATGGGCACGTTAAACCGTCGGACCGGGTACTGCCCCCCCCCTCAGTAACAAATAAGGGCGTCTTTCTCTCCTTTCTACCTCGCTTTCGTGTCACTTTTCTATCGGTCACTCTAGCCCAAATCTCCTAGCTTCCTATTTCTAAGGGTTGTTTAAGCTGGGGTCAGACACTCCGTTCCTAAAATCCTCTCCATAGTATCTAATCCGATCTGAAGTTGGCACAGTCCATTCATGGGATTGGTAGCAGTATGGCAGTAGAAGGAACTGAGTATGACCGTGAAATGGACAACACCCGTACGTACATCTGACAGATTACAGCGAGGACGGTTTGTCATGCTGCGAGAAGACGGACTTTCTTTTCGCGATATGCTTGCGTGTAGAACGACACGCGAACGCAATGATGATAATATGGTGCCAGTGAGAAGAGGAAAGTCTGACTCCTCGACGTCAGGGGTCTTAAGCCCAGCGAAGGAAGAAGGCACGATAAGACCGTCATTTCCCCCGTGTGGCGTTGCTTGATCGAACAGCCACGTTTCGAGGGTTAGCACCACAGAGGAGGTCTGGATCACATCAATGGTTGTCTGCACGGTCTGTCAAAAACCGTTTGCTTCAGAGACGCCAGTCACTTTGACTTCCGTTGACCTTAAACCACAGATGTCAACAGTTGCAATGGAACCAAGATCACAGACACTTATATGATGAATGGCAGCGCATAGTGTTTTCCGACGAGTCGCGGTTCAACCTACTGACCTATAATGGACGTATCCTGTATGGTGACACTGTGCTTGAGGAATGCTGGAGACGTGCATTATGCAGCGTCATATACGTCCGACACAGGGCGTTCTTATCCGAGGTACCGGTGGGTTCCATTCACGCTATCGCCTTCTACGCATTGCAGAAACTATGGCGAGTCATCGCGGAAGTTGTGCAGGATAAAGTGTTGCCACTTCTTCAAACGGTTCCGAATGCCATCTTTCAACAAGATAATGCCACGATCATATGTAGCAAGGAATGCCTTACAGTTCTTTGATGTCCGACAGGTAGGACATCTTCCTTGGCCAGAACGTTCGCCTACATTGTCGGCCACTGAAAAAGTGTGAGATATGGTCTCTTGACGACTGGCCATCGACGGACGTACCAGCGCCCAGAGAATAAGAGGTGGCTACCTGCACACCACTGATGACCGGGGTCGGCATAAACTATCCAGGCTCGTACAGACTGACAGCTTGGCAAGAGCGGTGCGAATTATATCCAGGTTAAATGGCGGAGGTCCGAGCAGTGTCATCGAGCGAAAGGTAAGGCGCACGTTGCAGACTGAGCTACGGGATCTGACGTCGTACTCGCGTACAACCGGTGACTACTCGTCATAAGAAATTACGTCTCGCCTGGTGCCGGGAACATAAAAATTGGACCTCTGCAGAGTGGTGCCGCGTCGTGTTGGCAGATGAATCCCGTTTTCAGCTGTAGCGAGTGAAGGGAGGGTGTGGGTGTGGCGTCGACAGCATAACGTCATGGCCCCGTTGTGCCAGGTCGGCTCAATTCAAAGCAGTGTTGACTCTGTAATGGTTTGGGGAAACTTTTCACGGGACATATTAGGCACTCAGTGTGCCTGGAGAGGTTCTTAAAAGCTGGACGCTGCCATCATGTGTTAGCTGATCACTTACACCTTGTCATGGTCTTCGCGCATTCTGCGTCCGATGGTCTGTTTCAACAGGACAATTCTTTGCCGTAGGTTTTGTCCACATTGTTTTCTCTTTTTGAATAGATTATTCCATGCGTAGGTTTTGTCCACATTGTTTTCTGTGTTCTAATGGTTGGGAGTCCCGGACGCTTGTCATCTTCAATGTCTCCCCGTACTTCGCTGAACCTCTAATGCTTCGCAAAAGCGCACGCACGTGACATACATTCTACCCCGTACGCGTCATTTAATTAACGAGAATATTCGGTAGGCGTTTTCTTTAACTTCATCAGAAATTTCACGTTTATCAGTTGCTCAATTCTTAAACTCGTCATTTTCCGACGCGCGGGACGGACAACTCGTCTAATTTCATTGGCACGTGTCACCGAAGTAATGCAGTGCGTGAGATGAACTTTGCGTTTCCTGTTACGGACAGTTTAAGGTCAATGGCATCTGACTAAATTTTTACCTGCACTGCGCGTTTCAGTCGCTACATATAGTCTGGTTGTTTCACAGTCGAACCCCGTAGATGCCTATGTCAGCTCCTTACATCCTGAGATTCGTACCTCGTAGATGCTTATCTCCGCTCCTCACGTCCTGGTATTTATACCTCGTAGATGCCTATGCCACATCCTTACATCCATACATTCGTACCTCGTACATGCCTATGACAGATTCTTACGTCCTGACATTCGTACCTCGTAGACGCCTTCCTTACGTCCTCAGAATCGTACCTCGTAGATGCATACGTCAGCTCCTTATGTCCTGAGATTTGTACCTCGTATATGCTTATCTCCGCTCCTTACGTCCTGAGATTCGCACCTCGTAGATGCCTATGTCAGCTCCTTACGTCCTGAGGTTCGTACCTCGTAGGTGCCTATGTCAGCTCCTTACATCCTGGTATTTATACCTCGTAGATGCCTATGCCAGCTCCTTACATCCATACATTCGTACCTCGTACATGCCTATGTCAGATTTTTACGTCCTGACATTCGTACCTCGTAGACGCCTTCCTTACGTCCTGAGATTCGTACCTCGTAGGTGCATACGTCAGCTCCTTATGCTCTGAGATTCGTACCTCCTTGATGCTTATGTCAGATCCTTATGTCCTAAAATTCGTACCTGTAGATGCCAATGCCAGATCCTTATGTTCTGAGATTTTTCCAACTATTCGCAGTGTTTTTATTCCCATGGTGTTCAGTGTATTTTTACAAAACACAGAGAGCTTCCTCTGAGTGATTAATAAAGAAGCAATCGCTGAAACGAAATTCGTGTAATAAATAGAACGAATGTGAAGAAATCAATTGGTTAAGAGAAACAAAATGAAAGACATGTTCCGTAAATGCTCTAATTCCGAACATACCTTCCGGGAGGATCGCCCTTTTCGTCGAAATTAACTTCTTCGTTTTCCCAAGTAAAGGTCACATTCATGAGATATTGCAAAAAGACGGATCCATTGACCGGGAGCATCTGTGGACAGAGTCCATTTCTGTTGGCGCAAAGTGCCCTCTGCATGTTGTGCAATCCGTAAGCCATGGTGTATATAGACTTCTTCACGAACGCCATCTTGGTGTCTTGCTTGTAATTATCGCTTAACTTCTCTTTTCCTGAAAAAAAAAATGTCGTCAGAACCGCATTAAATGAGAACAAAAATATATATAACTCTATCCGAGTTACTTAACACTGAAATGAACTATCACATGATGTGGTTCCATTCAACAGGGCATGCTTTCTCATGTAATTCAAAAAAAGTATCACAGAACATCGTCGAACAGTACGGCGTTTTATTAACCTTTCTGAAAAAGATTTAACAGTTTTGTTACTCAGTATCATTGTTTCTCTCTAAAGCCGTCGCTAAATAAATTTTTGACTGCAATGCTTACATGATAATTTAAGAACCAAGTTAACACATAAAAATTACCTCTCAACAAATCTCTTACAAAATTGTTTTTGCACCTCTGTAATCATCATCATCATTGTCAACCATTATCAATCCACTGCTGGACGAAGGTCTCCCCAAGTTTCCTCCACAACGGTCTGTCTTGTGCCAGTCTCCTCCGTGTCACTCCCGCATACTTTCGAATTTCATCCACCCATCTTCCATGTGGTCTTCTTCTGGGTATTTTCCTGTCCCTTGGAATCCAATCTAAAATTTCGGCTGTCCATCGATGGTCTGTCCTTCTGGCAGTATGTCCAGCCCATTGCCATTTCAGGGATTTTACTCTGATCATGATGTCTTCCACTCTTGTCATTTTTCGGATCCACGAGTTCCTCTTCTTATCTCTCCTGGTTACACCAAGCATGCACCTCTCCATCATTCTTTGAGTTGTCTGCAGCCTTTGTATGTCTCTTTTAGTTAAGGTCCACGTCTCTGCGCCATACGTAAGCACTGGAAGGATGCATTGACCAAACACTTTTCTTTTAAGACATAATGGCATATTGCTCTTGAAAATTATGCTGTTTCTTCCAAAGCTCTCCAGGCAAGTTTTGTAGGCCGATTAATTTCTTCATCAATGTGACCCTCACTTGATATCTGCTGTCCAAGAAAAACGTACGTGTCGGTTATCTCCAGCCTTTCTCCATCAATCGATAAATCTTCATTTCTTGGAAAAGCATTGAACATCACTTTTGTCTTCTGAAAGTTCATCTTTAATCCCACTTCTTTACTCTTGTCAGCAAGTTCCGGGATCATACACTGCAGCTCTGATGGGGTAGTTGCAAAAATGACTACGTCATCAGCAAAACGAAGGTGGGTTAGATAATCTCCATTAATCTTTATCCCTCTGTAATAGGAAATATTATATTAAAAATTTTTTCTTTCGCTGCAAGTTTTGTTTAATTCAAAATAGAACTTAACTTCGGTTAATGTATGTAGTAGCTGTTAATTCAAAGAATGCTTTAAATGACTTCAGGTCTCCTTGAGTATAATTACTCGTACATATGACTTAATCTTTTAGGCTCCGCCTTTGATTTTCCATAAATAGAAAGCAATAATTGGTAAATAACTTCTGCTTCCACTTAACTGTCACAGACATCACCGAAAACCTGAGAAATAAAACCAGATACTCGTTAATTTGGTGCATCTGAAGAAATCACTAAGGTATTATGTTTGCGCTTGTTAAGCTGCTATTAAAGTTATCCGATCATGGTATACACCATGCGGACAAAAGTGATTAAACACACTCACGTAAGCGCAATGATGTGCTCCCGCAGTGGACACGTGGTCTATAAGGTATCAAAATGGTAACGGGAGTACGCTCAGATTAATCGCTGATAAAATGGCTAGCAGGAGAGCTCTCGAAGTTTGAAAAGGGCGTTATAATAGGCTGCTTAATTGGAGGTGTGAGCATAAGAAGCATTGCTGATGTCAGAAAGGTCGCTTAATCGAATGTGGCCTTTGTCATCAATATGTGGAAGAGGACGGGACATATTGCAGGAATTCACCTCGCTCTGGGGGACCGACAAAACTGCAACCCGGGGTCCAAAAGGTTCTGCAGAGGAAGATCCGGGAAGCCAGTTCCCGACCAATACAGGCCATAGTTTCAGAAGTCCACAGACGTTATGGTTTCCACGAAGACACTTCGAAAAGAGGTTCATGCACTCTGGCATCACAGCCGAGCATCCGACCATAAACCTCTCATCACAAAGGCTAATAAAGGTACGCAGCTGTGATGGTGTCAACAGCACAAAAGTTGGACATTGGAGCAATGGAGGCAGGTGATATGGAGCGACTTCACATTCTTCCGAACGGATGGACGTGTCTGGGTTTGGCGGTTACCCGGAGGACGTCTGCTTGTGGAGTTGTGGAGTGTACAGTGCAAACTGTGAAGGAGGCGGTGGAGTTATGGTATGAGATTGTTTCAGCTTGTACGGTGTATGTCTATTGGTTAATAATCGTGGCAACATTGACTATAGAGATATCCTGAATAACGCAATGCTCCCAACGTTGTGGTAATTCTACGGACTGTTCCTTCCAGGACGACAGTGCCACTTGTCATGTTCCCAGGGGTACAGTGGACTGGTATGAGGAAAATCAGGTCTTCTATATGGACAGAGAGCTTGAATCTCCTGCACCTATGGGATGAACTTGGATGACGTGTGAGATGTAGACCAACACGACCTTCTCCCCTGACAGAGTTGGTCCATATACTTAAGGCGAAATGGAGAAACATCTCCTTAATCCATGTACTTTTGGACAGTTTACCTCGGCGAGTGGCTGCTATTACCTCTGCAAATGGAAGATCTATCCACTACTGATGTAATACTGTTTTTCTATTTACTTACAGTGTCCAATCACTTTTTCCACATAGTGTATTTGTTGGTTCATTACATTTAGGCTTATCATGTTTTCCAGTTTGATTCGGCTTCCCGAGCAGTTAGCTGTTCTGTCCCGGTCAGAATAAAGGAACTAATTTTCAATAAGTGATATAGACCTACTCCTCTATCCAGACGACATAACCATTCTTACCTCATTTAGTTTAACGACTGACACAACTAGTATTGTTAACACTCAAATTCATAACATCTCAGATTGGCTAAATTCCAATGATTTAATTATAAATACTATCAAAACAAAATCTTTAGTTTTCTCAAAACAAAATATTTCGCAACCTCCTTCTATCACATTATCTATTAATGGTACAAACATAGAAGAGGTTAACTCCTTACTTTATTTGGGGATTACCTTACATAGGGACCTTAGATGAAACCAGGATGTGGACTCTCTTCTTCTCAAACTGTCTAAAAACATTGGAGTTATCAGCTTGGTATTTACAAACCTTACCTATAAAACACTAATTCATTTATATTATACCATGTTTCAGACTCATATTAATTATGCCATCTTATCGTGGGGACAGACAACTAAATATAATTTCAAAAAACTTCAAATTCTTCAAAACAAATATATCAGATTAATTGACCTAAAATTTGATAGAAATACACAACTAACACTATATAATACAACAAGAGTTTTCCCAAACAAATATAACATTCTTACGATTAACAAATTATATTACTTCAATATCGGGAAAGTTATGTTCAAACGCATTCAGAATAATCAACACGCCGACATCGTACAAATTATACCCCAGATATACACACTCATGACACACGCACTAAATCACATATTCGGCCTATTCATCCGAAAACGGAGACTATGAAGCAAAGTATAAATTACAGTGGCGCACATTACTGGAACTCATTACTGAAGGAACTAACTTATTTAAATAATTTTAACCTAATTAAAAAAAAACTAAACACTTTATAATGAATTGCAGCTCCTCAAATTAATGATTACAGTGGATGGGAACTATGACTAATATTACAACTTGTATATCGTGATGTAAATTGCTTTTTCAATGATATTATCTGTAATGTTTATTATCTGCTCATATATCATTACCTTTTTTTTATTTCGTTGCTATGATACTCTTGCTTGTAATTACAACTACTGACCTCAGTGTAAAACTGGCCCAGGGAGCATGGGACCCTTTCAGGCTGGGCTGGCCTTTTCCCCCTGCTCCCTTGCTGTGCATTGTTTCAACTGATTTTTTTTGTGACACGGTTTTTTATTTTTTTTTTTTTTTTTTTTGGCTCAGCAAAATAAATGAATTGAATTGTACACTATCTACCAACAAGTAATTGGACACCTGTGACAGCAAAGGAAAATGAAGTTTATTCACCTTCAATAGTTGGTGGAGCCTCCACGAGCGGCGATTACAGCTGTGAGCCTCTGGGGCACACTCTCAACCAGGCGTTGTACGACGGCTAGCGGTATTTTCTTCCACTAGGCTTGGAAAAGACAGGTCAGTTCCTTCAGCGATTTCGGACGGTTGGGGCACCCCTTAAGTCGACGCTCCAACTCGTCCCAGAGGTTCTCGATAGGAATAAGGTCCGGGCTCTGCGCAGGCCAGTCCATTCGATTAACCCCATTGTCACCATACCAAGCCATGGTGGACCTCGCAACATGACAGGTGGCATTGTCTTCCTGAAAGTAACATGGGTCTACCCCGTAAAACTGCCACAACGTAGGGAGCGCATGGTCATCTAAAATGGTTCAGTAGGTCTCGGCGTTGAGTCTACCAAGGATTGCTACAAAGGGTTCTGTGCCATACCAGGAAAAACACCCGCATAGCATAATTCCACCGCCGCCGAACTTCACAGTTGGCACAATACATTCCGGCAGGAGGCGTTCTCCAGGCAGACGCCAAACCCAGATCCTGCCATCCGAGCGGTAGAGGATGAACCTTGATTCGTAGCTCCAGAGAACGTTTTTCCACTGTTCAACGGTCCACTGTCTACGTTCTTTGCACCACGTTAGCCGAGCAGCGCTATTGGATTTGGTGATCAAAGCCTTGTGGGCGGCAGCACGTCCATGATAACCGAGCAGATGGGCTTCCTTACGGATGGTATTCATCAAAAGAACACACCAGGATGCCTGTTGAAACTTCTTGCGGATGTGGCCCACCGATTTTATGCGGTTTTTCAGAATTTCTCTGGCCAGCACCCGTCGGTCTCTAACTCCCAGTTTTGTGGGTCTGCCGGGTCGGGGCACATTCCGACAGTCACCTCTCATCTTCCACTTGCCAATCACGTAGGCCACTGTCGATTTTGAGTACTTTAACTAGCTGGATATGTCACGTATGGATCGGCCATTTTTGTGAAACCCTACAATTACACCTTTCTCGAAATCAGAGAGCTCGAACTGCGTGGCATCTTGAATGCGACTGGTTGCGTTGTTGTTTCCCACACGATATTTAACGGTGGCTGCTGTGACGTGTATCAGGACCCAGATATCGTCGATTGTAGGGGTGTCCAATTACTTGTTGGTAGATAGTGTATTTATTACATAGAAAGCCCTCGAAATCCGGTCAGCTACATGTTGCGTCGTGCGCTTTCTTCGTTGAGAGACCGATATCCTTACTGCAGGATCGATATTTTAATGAATATTATAAGTAAATATCGTTTCGTGGGTTTTGCCGAATGAGTTAATAAGACAGCCGAGAGATTTTATTTGCTCACATCTGTGAAACATATTTTACAAATTGAAGTGCGTTTTTAATAAGCGATTTAAATTTAGGATTTGAAGAAAAAGTACGAAAGGAAAACGCGTATCTACTGCTTCGTTAAAAGAATCCCATCCTTTTCTCGAAAACGGTGCTTGATTATGTTGATTGGGTTAAATGCAGACAGTGTCCATCTGAAGTTTCCCTGTCTCATCGCGCGAGATCCAACATAAAAGATAACATGAAATGTGAAAGACATAAAGCTAGTTCTTCAAAATTCAGCGGAATTGTGGAGCACTTTTCAGTCTACTAAGCAGTTGGGCTTCTGTTGACAAATGATGAAGAAAGTGTGGGGACCGAAGAAAGGTATTGGCTGTGTGCATAATTTCTACCTGTTTTTGTAGGCTACCAAGAAAGGAGGAGAACACAACAAATAACGTACCTAGGATTTCACATAATTGTCATCATTATGTATGACCTCTTGCCATCTGTCTATGAGTAGGTGAATCCAACGCCGGAAAACCTCCGGTGATTTAGAGTTAAGAAAGTCAGGTAATGCCGTTTTCACGTCGTCCCTATTATCGAAGGTTTGGAGAGGAGAGCGCGGGCGTTCTGTAATGATCGAAAAAAGTGGTAGTCCGTAGGTGCGAGGTCAGGGGAATACGACGGTTGAAACTTCCCAACCAAAGTCCAGTGATTTTTGCCGGGTCATTAAAGCAGCATTAGGTCTGGCGTTATCATGCTGAACGATCATGCCTTTCCGATTGACGAGTGTTGGCCGCTTCGATGTCAGTTGTTCTCGTAATCTGTCCAACTGTTGGCAGTAGATATCTACATTTATCGTTCAGTTAGCTGCCAACACCTCCCATGGACATCCCACCAAACACTCAACTAAACCTTTTTGGGATGCGTCCTCCTTTTGATGTCGATGGAGCAGACTCCGCACCTTGGTAAACAGTCCGTCGACGCTTTAGATTACGGTACAATACCCATTTGTCAGCACCAGTCACAATTCGTCTCAAAAACGGTTCATTCCTGTGACGAGAAAGCAAAGAAACACAGGTACAGATCCTCTCCTCTCATTACTTTGCAGAAAGCTAGTGCGGAACCCAGTTATCGAACTTGGTGATGAACCCAAGCACATGCATTTGTCTTTCGACTATTCTGTGCACCGACAACTTTTCCTCTAATTCCTAAACGGTTGGATGTGGGTCATTTGTTATGGCTTAGTCCACATCCTCGTCCGAAAGCACGGATGGACGTCCAGGACGTGGTTGATCTTTACAGCATCTGTCTCCGTCCCGGAATTTCCGAAACCAACTGCGACATGTGCTATATCATCAACTGTATGCTTCCCATAGACTTGACAGATGTGGCGAGAAGCCGCGGCTGCAGTACTGCCTTCATTGAACTCGTACAGTAAACTATGTCTAATATGCTCCTTATCGCATGCCATGTTATACCGTCCGTGATTTCCGTTACGAATGACTTACTCGGACAAACGTAGTGACTCTATATGCTCCACTGCTCCACGCTTTATTGACCAAAAATTCGGCATCGCAGCGTCATCTGTGACGCAACTACTCCGATCGCAATTTGCATCTATTGCAAAAACGGGTGGAACTTTTACACACACCCAACAGAATAGCCTTATGAACAGTGAAAGATCCAATGTACTGCAAAAAGTAAAAATTGATTTACAATGCACTGGAATTAACCCTTTAACGACCATGACCCACAAATCTTGTATAACTATAAATACCATAACGCCGGACTCTACCAGTTGTTTCAATTCATTGTTTAATAAGAACAGTAGTGACTGAGGGTGACTCCAGCTAATCTCTCATAGGTCGAGAAAATGTGAAGAACAAGTACGGGTAGGAAATGTGGCTCATTCTAGACAGGCGTTTCGGGTGGCTATGGCCGTTTGTACGTACGGGCGTTTTGGGCGTTATGGTCGTTAAAGGGTTAATAAAAAACGTAAGAACAAACAAATTTAAAAAAAGTTTGGGCTACGAAAAATACGAACGATTTTAATCGGAGTACCATTTTTAAGGTGTTGGCTCACCTCCCTCTATCAGAACAGAAGCAGTTCAACTTGGAATGGACCTATACAGTGTGATCGAAAAGTTGCGCCTCCCAACATTAAAACTTAGGTTTCGAATACATCAGTGATAACAGAAACACGAATACGATATTATGAATAGAACGAAATGTCTTTTGGACGTTATTACAGCAGGAGTTGAAAATGTCTTCCTTGCTTACGAATGCCAGGAGGAAGTCTTTTTCCCAGATTCGAGGGTACTTTGTGCCAAGTTAAAACACTGATTTTTTCAATAGCTGCAGTAATTTGGAATTCAATTCCTCCATTGCATGTGTGTTGCTTACGTACACTGTTCTTACTGTTCTTTCCCGATACCCCCTGTAAGGGTTGTTATTATAATGTTGAGATTTTGATTTTTCGTATATACAGTCAAACCCCTACAATCCTTCAAGCTGGTGGAGGCAACGTTATGATTTGGGGAATGTTTTCCTGGCATGCTCATATCTAAACATTGTTGCGGACCAAGTGCATCCTGTCATGTGGATGGTTTATCCCAATGGCGATGGCTACTTTCAACAAGATAATGCGTCCTGCCGTAGAGCTCGTATTGTACAGGATTGGTTTCAGGAACATGCCGGTGAGTTTACTTTGCTTAGGTGGCCTCCACAATCTCCAGATCTCAACCCCATTGCGAATGTTTGCGTTGAAGTTGAACGAGCCATCAGACAGCTGGATCCACAACCCTGCAATCTCACACTCCTGCAAAGTGCTATTTATCAAGTATGGTATCAGATTCCACAAACCACCTATCAACATCTCCTGGAGTCCATGCCACGAAGAATCGACGCAGTATTAAAGGCAAAAGGTGGCCCAACGAAGTACTGAGGGGGTGGTCATAATAATGTGGCCCCTCAGTGTATATATGAGTGTATTTGCAGGTCGAGAATTATGGTGGTACACCCGTCTCAAGGGACTAATGACATGTGGACGAAATAACCCAACCAAGCAAAAGGACTCGAATTTATGTGTGTATCTTATACCCACAAAGAAAGAATCCGGCGTCTAAGAATCTCGGAGCTCATAAACCTGTGGAAATCAACCGATTACGGAAAGAGTATCTGAGAAACAGCCTGTGTCGCTAGAGGCGTTGCCTACTCCTCCATTCTACGGAAACTGGCAATACCTCTTGCCTTCTTTCAGCAACGATACACATTGTACGGTCATGTTCTTGCATACTGTTCCATTAAACGAACAGTAAAAAATATCGGTCGATTATGCGACGACGAAACATAGCACACCATACTCCGATTTTTCTGAGTGCAGTGGGTTTTCGTGGAATATGTATGGGTTTATGGATGACCAATATCGTGAGTTCTGCATGTTTACATACCCACTTTCATGGAACCACGCTTCGTCGGTGAAGAAGACATTATCAAGTTCACTTACTCCATTTAGGTCCACTTACTTGCGAAACCATATGCAGAAATGTAAGCTTTTCTGAAAATCACATGGTTATAATTCAGCCACTAAGGTAAGACGATGCGGATGCAAGTATAGTTGTTTCGTAAAATTCTGCGCACTGCCATAAAATAATTCTGTCTGAATGGAACATTTTCGTTAAATTCCTGTTTGGATGAACCATCATTTCGGTCTGCACATCTTGCACTTTTTCATTCCTCAAAATAGACGGTCGTCCACTTCGCTTTCTGTGGAAGACACTTCCTTCTTCCCTAAAACGCGTTACAAGCCGAGCGATAGTTCTCTTATCAGGGGGCGAATCACTCGAATATTGCTCACGAAATACTTCCGATACTTTTATATATGATCGATGAGCGAAATATTGCTCTTATGTAAACATGCTGGTTTTGTGAATACGACATGGGGTACTCTTGCAAGAAACAAAACGATAACGACGTCAATTGGTACAAAGAACACTTTCAAAAATTAAATACACCTTTTAAGACAATGTAGTGATGCCATCTATCGGCTGAAATAAGAAATAAAATAATTTCACTACTTTACGTAGTGCTTTTAAGTTCGAGGGGCGTGTGTTTTCGATCACTCTGAACATACACATACGATAATGGATTTTCCGACCATTCTTCCAATGAAATCTGTTCCAGCTACGCCAGTGATGTTGGAGGTGGAAAGTATCGTCTAAGCTTTCGCTCCAACAGTACGTCCAGCCCATTGACACTTGCAGTTGTTTAATTTGATCATGACGTCATTAACTGTTGTCATTTTCTTGATGCATGTGTTCATCTTCATATCTTCATTGGTTATACCAAGCATACACCTCTCCATGCTTCTTTGAGATGTACACAATATTTATATGGCTTTTTTTTTGTTAGGGAAATAGAGTAAGTATCTAAATCAAATTGAAGTCTACGGTACTTTAGGTAAAAGGCGTTGCGTCAATCACACCATTCTATAAATATCGCCGTCACTGCACGATGAATAACTAAAAAACCATAATAAAGCCTACTCTATTTAAAATCTTTAATTCTTTAAAAAATCTAGTTAAAATATCTATAAGAGATCTTTCAGACCAGCAACTGGTTCATCTTCAGGTAGAAATAATAAAACATATTACAGACAGTGCATGCCTTAAATAGGAAATATGGAATGTTCGTGACGTTAAGTGTTCCGTCGTGCGCATCTTCACAGAGACGATATGACAAAGTTCAATTCGTCATAAGCTAAGTTATGTTTGGTAAGGGGAATAGTACTTCACCTCCCCCTTAGAACCCCCAAATAGTCCACTACCATGGGAAAATCTATTATTCTGTATATTTATTCCGCTACATGGAACCCTATAAAATATTCCACTACCATGGAAATCGCTATTTGGGGTTCGGGGGGGGGGGGGGGGGGGAGGTGAAGTACAATTCATCTACCCAAACATGACTTAGCTTATGATGAATTGTTGAACTTTATCATATTGTCTTTGTGAAGATGCACACGACCCGACACTTACGTCCCGAACATTTTTCTTTTTATTGGAAGTTTAACGACCACCGTGAGGAACTCAACGAGATATAAGCAGTCTCCCATCCCTAATTTAGGGTCACTGGCTCCAAGGAAGGGAGAGAGCCAGAGCAGTAAGACAAACACAACATCCATGCCTCATTGGGATTCGAACCCGGACCCCTTTCGGACGAATGATCAGAGGCCATCGCGTAGACGACTGCGCCACTGCGGCGGTCACGAACATTCACCACCTGCCTATTTAAGGCCTGTACTGTCTCTAATGTTTCATTATTCCTACCTGCAGATGAACCAGTTGTTGGTTCGAAAGATCTTGTATAGATATTTTAACTAGAGTTTTCAATGAATTTAAGGTTTTAACTAGAATAGGTTTTATTATCGTTTTTTAGTTATTCATCGGGCAGTGACGGCGATATTTATTCAATGAAGTCTTCGGGCTAACCCGGTGGCGCAGTAGTCTCTGATCATTCGTCCGAAAGGGGTCCGGGTTCAAATCCCGGTGAGGCATGGATGTTGTGATTTTCTTACGGCACTGGCTCTCTTCCTTCCCTGGAACCAGTGACCCTAAATTAGGGACGGGCGACTGCTTATAGCCCATTGAGTTCCTCACGGTGGTCGTTAAACCTCCAATCAAAAAAAAAAAAAAAAAAAAGACTCCGGTATCTCTAATCTCGACCCGCTGAATCCAGAAAAGGTGGGGAGGATTACACCAGTCTGCAAATTTACATTTTTTGTCAGATGATTTCTTAAAAATAGATGTTCCTGAATCAATTTTTGACGCCGATTCTAGAAATGTCTTCCATTTTTCTTTATCACGTCAGATTTTCAAATAAAATAAGAAGTTATGTTTTCAAGATTTTAATTAATGTAAGCACAAAAATGCAAACACAATGTCCCACAAAGGCATTTTTTTTTTACAAAAGCACTTTAAAATTACTATAAAGAACTGATCTGTTACTAGTCTTTAACAAAACGACAAGCAAACAGTGTTCCATTAATTTCCAAACTGTCTTTTTTTTACTTTCTTGCAGATCCTCCATTATCTTTACTGTCTGTCTTTAACATCCAACAATAGTCGTCCATCACAGTTTCATTTTATCTCCCCTAGTACCTCTTCTCCATCTCCTTAATATCCTGGTGAAAGCGTTTACCGTGCTCTTCACTATAATGTGCCAGATTTTCCGGAAAGTAGTCGATATGGGAGTGTAGAAAGTGAACTTTTACACTCATGTTTCAACCCAACTGCTTGAAGTTTTCCAACATTTCAACAATTTTTCTTTAATTAGGATCTTTGTGATTCCCTAGAAAGTTTTCAGTTACAGATCGGAATGTTGTCCATGCGTCTTTTTCCCTCTCATTTATCGTTTTCTCAAAATCGTTGTGCTTCATCAGATTTTTTATTTGAGGGCCAACAAAAATTCCAGTTTTCAATTTTTCTAGTGTGATGAAGGGAAATTTCTTAGAAAGGTACTTGAAGAATGGCCCATCTTGTGGTAGAACCCTTACAAACTGCTTCATAAACCCCAGTTTGATGTGTAGTGGTAGAAGCAATACTTTTTGGGGGTCTACAAGTGGATCATGCAGGATGTTTTTAGTCCCAGGAACAAAATATCTCCGCTCTGGCCAAACTCTCATTGTCCAATGCCTTTGCTTTGCCCTACTGTCCCATTCACATAGGAAGCAAGGCATTTTCGTGTACCCAGCTTGTTGTCCTAATAGTATTCCTATTACTTTGAAGTCACCACAGATAAGCCATTTGTGTTCCTCATACTGTATATTTGTTAACAGTACCTTCATGCTCTCGAATGTCTCTTTCATTTTAACTGAGTGGGCCACAGGAATGGACCCATACACATTCCCATTATGCAGTAGCACGCCTTTGAGGCTCCTCTTGGACGAGTCAGTAAAATGTCTCCACTGAGTAGGATCATGTTCAAAGCCATAGAAGTGTATTAACTCGTTGATGTTATTGCAGTAAACCAAGGAATCGTTCTGTGAGAAAAAAGTAAGTCCTTCTTTTTCTCTGTGTCGGTACCATGAAAACTATATTCCTGGAGCCAGAAAATTCTTACTTTTCAACTGGGAGCCAAGTAGTTCTGCAGATTCCTTAGGCAAGTTCAGATCACGTACAAGATCATCAAGTTCATTCTGGGAGAACAGTTGTGGATTAGGGTCGTTTTCCGGCTTGTAGACATCATCACTATCGTCTTCGGAGATTGCATCACGTTCACATTCATAATCTTCCGCCACGGTCTCTAACACAGCTGGAGGAAGAGGGTCAGGCAGATCTTTTCCATGTGGAACTGGCCTAATGGCTGAAGGAATGTTTGGATACACAATTTTGTTCTTATTTTTCGAATTGCAGGCCTTAACATGAACTAAGAAGAAGTAACAGTCGTTCAGGTGGTCTTTTGGTTCCCCCACACCATAGGTATTGCAAACGGCATGCACGTTTGCTTCCCTTTTGTTCTCCATAACCTTAACCTCTCAACACAATAGCGGAACACTTTATGTGGTGCCCATGCCTTATCTTGATCACCAAGATGCACTTTAAAATAAGCATAGTAAGCTTTCTTCACAAAGTCTGTGATATCCGTTCTTTGCTTAAGCACTACATAATTTCCACAATTGTAACAGAACACATTAGGACAATTTACACATTTTCGTTTCGACATTCTAAGACTACGCACTCACAATTGAGATAGCAACTTATAACAGCGGTGTAAATCCGAACAGAAGGAGCAATGAACTGGAAAGCCGCCCCGGTGGCGCAGTGGTCTAAGGCGTTGGCCTCTGATCATTCGTCCGTAAGGGGTCCGGGTTCGAATCCCGGTCAAGCATGGATGTTGTGTTTGTCTTACGGCACTGGCTCTCTCCCTTCCCTGGAACCAGTTACCCTAAATTAGGGACGGGCGACTGCTTATAGCCCATTGAGTTGCTCACGGTGGTCGTTAAACCTCCAATCAAAAAAAAAAAAAAAAAAATGAACTGGAAATGTGAGCATCTGACTGGCAGGAATGCTATTTTTGGATTCTTGCCAATTCTATTTTCAGTCTTTCTTCTACAGGTGGCTAGTTGGCAATACTCCAAAAGTAACTTTACGTTACTTTGAAGATGATTGGCAAAAGAAACAGCTGAAATGCCTCCCGCTAAAACGCCCCTGACTGGCAGATGTAATGCATTCAGCGATAAATCTTCGAAATAAACTTGGGTCGATTGTGCAAAAACTGTATGCGATAGAAGAAAACTAAGACCAGTTCTGGAATCAGAATGAAAAATTGAGCTAAGCACACATATTAGTTTTCAATCATCTGATCTCATGCAGACTAGTGTTATCACCGTAAGATCGAAGAAATACAATCCTATCCGGGTTTCAACGCAGACATAGGAGTCAACGACTGTAAATTAAAACTTAAGGTAAATCTTGCATACAGCTTTTAAGAGTTTTAATCAAGATCCATGGACTTGCAAAATATCACTACATTTCAGAATATGCATGAATTGCTTCTCGCACACATTATGTACCCTTACTTGTGTCATTACATTTAAATTGAAGCCTGCAACGAACCCACGCAGTCAAGTTCTCTGTCGTGTTATGGAATATTTTATGAAGTTTCGTATTTCAGACGGGGAGCAAATGGGAAGGAAGGTAGACGATCCGTACTTCAAAGATCTACGAAAACCTTTGTCGTCGACGGAATTCGGAAGCGCCCAGGTTCCGCAGGTAAATACCTAGAAGCATACTTAGCGAAAGCAGCACTCATATCTAATTAACATTCTCGCGGCACTCAACTGAGACTGCCGATTGTAAAGACGCTCTCCAGTCTTTAAACATGTATAATATACTTCTTTCGAATTTCCCCTTCTGTCGACGAAATCGGACAACACTGAAACCTTTAATGCTGCTCTTCACACAGACATCGGATTTTGTGAAATTAATTAACCTGCAACGTGACATTATCAAAGAGTTCATTTTGGAAAGAGACACACACTAACTTTTATGTATTTAAATAATTTTAATTTTACAAAGCCAAACAGTGAAGCTACAGCTAATTTGTATGCGTGCGTCGTCAATTAATACTTTTTAAAGCATCCTTCAAATTTAATGCACACATTTAATCGATGCCTGGGAAGAACATATCTTCTAAAAATAATGTCAATACTAGTATCACGTTGCTGTAAATGTTTTAAATGTTTTGAATTGATTCAGATTGTTTTAAGAATATTTTCAGTTTACCAGTCATACAGGTAACCCCCCTTATCCATCCATAAAGGGGTGGAGGAGGGGGGTTACATGCTGGGGTTTACTATTCGCTATTGCGTCTGAGTTTGCGAATGGTTCCAACGTTCGTATCTGGCAAATGGAAGCATTCGCCACGGCTCTACCAGTAATGTGATACCAGCGTAGGGATCTTCATTACAAACAAGAAAGATGACACCGAATTCTTAAATGTGATGAACACTACATCATTCAAAGCAATCAGAATTGAGTACTGAATTGCTTGTAGTTCACTGATCTTCTAAGAAAAGATCTCCTCAGAAAACTTAAAAATTATATCTCCCTGGAGCGGGAACCGAACTCCGCATCTATATATACTTTTCATTATCATTGTCAACCAATTTCAATCCATTGTTGGATGAATATCTCCCCAAGTTTCTTCCACAACGGTCTGTACTGAGACAGTCACCCCCATGTAACTCCCCATTCTTTTAAATTTCATCCACCCATCTCCCATGTGGTCTTCTTCTGAGTCATTTCCTGTCCCTTAGAATCCAGTCTAAAATTTCAATTGTCCATCAGCGGTTCGTCTTTTTCATGATATGTTCAACCCATTGCCGTTTAAGGGATTTTACTTTGATCATGATATCTTCCACTCTTGTTATTTTTCCTTATCTACGAGTTCCTCTTCTTATCTTCCCTGGTTACACCAAGCAGGCATCTCTCCATGCTTCTTTGACTTGTCTACAGTATTTGTATATCATTTTTAGTTAAGGTCTATGCCTCTGCTCCATACGTAAGCACTGGCTGGATGCATTGATTAAACACTTTCCTTTTAAGACATAATGGCATATTGCTCTTGAAAATTGTATTGTTTCTTCCAAAAGCTCTCCAACCAAGTTTTATACGCCAATTAAGTTCTTCATCAATGTGGCTCGCATTTGACATCTGCTGTTCAAGGTAGATGTAGGAATCGGTTATCTCCAGCTTTTCCCCATCAATTGATAAGTCTTCATTTCTTGTAAAATTATCGTACATCAGTTTTGTCTTGTGAAAGATCATTTTAAACCACATTTCTGGATCAGCAAGTTTCTGGATCATACACTGCAATTCTGAAAGAGCAGTTGCAAAAATGACTATGTCATCAGCAAAACGTAGGTGAGTTTAATTTCCATTAATCTTTATCCCTTTGATTTCCCAGTTCAGTGACTGAAAGACATTTTGCAATCTGGAATTGAAGAGCTTAGGAGAAATGGTGTCACCTTGTCTCACTCCTTTTCCAATTTTTATTGGTACTGTATCCTCAAATAGCCGAACCTTTACACTTGCATTTTCATAGATGTTACTAATAATGCTAATGTATGCATTTTCAATACCTTAAGATTTCAAAGACATTGTAACTACTGATGGTTTCACGGAATCAAATGCCTTTTCATAATCAAGAAAGGCCTAGCACACATACACAAAAGGAGTTCATATTTCCTCGTGTATATATATATATATATATATATATATATATATATATATATATATATATATATACAGCAACAAAACAGCAACAAAATTAGCTGGGTCTAAGAACAAGTTCCATGTAAACAAATTATCAGGAAAAACGAAAATGTTGATGCAAAAAAGAAGAGAGATGAGGACAACTAAAGAAGATGTGACTTCCAAAGTGGAATATATAGAGCTATGCAAGACAGTAAGAAAAAGTATCACTGAAGACATAAGAAAATTCAACTGTGAACTAGTGAGGAAAGCAATTGAAAACAACCAAAGCCTAAAGATAGCAAAGGGACATCTCAGTAAGGGAAGAAAACAGATTATGGCACTGAGAAAAGAAGATGGTTCTGTAACAAGAAATAGAGGCGAAATTTTGACAAGAGTGAAAGATTTCTACTCCAAATTATATGAAAGGGATGATACATGCACTCCAGACATCATGAAAGATACCAGTACCAGAGTTCCTCCAGTCCTTCCAGCAGAAGTTGCACACGCAATCAAGAACATGAAGCTGGGAAAAGCTCCAGGAGAAGATGGAATTACTGTAGACATCATACAAGAAGCAAGTGGAGAAATCGAAACAGTACTCGCCCAAATTTTCACTTCATGCCTTAATGAAGGAAAGATTCCTGAGGATTGGAACACCGCTACAATGATCCTGCTACATAAGAAAGGTGACATTGAGGATCTCGGAAACTACAGACCTATCAGCCTCCTATCAGTAGTTTATAAAATCTTCACTAAAGTTCTTTCACACCGCTTGAAACTAACACTGGACATGGCTCAACCGAGAGAACAAGCTGGATTCAGGAGTGGCTACAGCACAATAGATCATATCCACGTACTGAGAGAACTAATTGAAAGAGCGAGGGAATATGAACTTCCATTGTGCATGGCTTTTATCGATTATGAAAAAGCCTTTGATTCAGTGAAACCATCAGCAGTTATGAAAACCTGCGGTATTGAAGATGCATACATTAATATTATTAATAACATCTATGAAAACGCAAGTGCAAAGATTCGGCTGTTTGAAAATACAACACACGTAAAAATTGGAAAGGGAGTGAGACAAGGTGACACCATATCTCCGAAGCTGTTTAATGCCACATTGGAGGGTGTTTTTCAGTCGCTGAGCTGGGAAAACAAAGGGATAAAGATTAATGGAGATTATCTAACCCACCTTCGTTTTGCTGATGACGTAGTCATTTTTGCAACTACCCCATCAGAGCTGCAGAGTATGATCCAGGAACTTGCTGACAAGAGTAAAGAAGTGGGATTAAGAATGAACTTTCAGAAGACAAAAGGGATGTTCAATGCTTTTACAAGAAATGAAGATTTATCGATTGATGGAGAAAAGCTGGAGATAACAGACACGTACGTTTATCTTGGACAGCAGATATCAAGTGAGGGTCACATTGGTGAAGAAATTAATCGGCGTACAAAACTTGCCTGGAGAGCTTTTGGAAGAAACAGCATAATTTTCAAGAGCAATATGCCATTATGTCTTAAAAGAAAAGTGTTTGATCAATGCATCCTTCCAGTGCTTACGTATGGTGCAGAGACGTGGACCTTAACTAAAAGAGACATAGAAAGGCTGCAGACAACTCAAAGCAGCATGGAGAGGTGCATACTTGGTGTAACCAGGAGAGATAAGAAGAGGAACTCGTGGATCCGAAAAATGACAAGAGTGGAAGACATCATGATCAGAGTTAAATCCCTGAAATGGCAATGGGATGGACATACTGCCAGAAGGACAGATCATCGATGGACAGCCGAAATTTTAGATTGGATTCCAAGGGACAGGAAAAGACCCAGAAGAAGACCACATGGGAGATGGGTGGATGAAATTCGAAAGTATGCAGGGGTGACATGGAGGAGACTGGCACAAGACAGACCGTTGTGGAGGAAACTTGGGGAGACCTTCGTCCAGCAGTGGATTGATAATGGTTGATAATGATGATGATGATGATGATGATGATATATATACAGCCGATTCCTAGATTTATTTTGCGCAGCGGATATCGTGTGAGGGTCACATTGATGAAGAAATTAATCGGCGTATATAACTTGGATGGATCGCTTTTGGAAGGAACAATACAATTATTAAGAGCAATATGCCAGTTTGTCTCAAAAGAAAAGTGTTTAATCAATGCATCCTGCCAGTGCTTACGTATGGAGCCGAGACATGGACCTTAACTATAAAAAACATACAAAGACTGCAGACAACTCAAAGAGCATGGAGAGATGCATGCTTGGTGTAACCAGGAAAGATTAGAACTGAAACTTGTGGATAATGAAAATGACAGGAGTGGACGACATCATCACCAGAGTAAAATCACTGAAATGGCAATGGACTGGACATGTTGCCAGAAGAACGGACCTCCGATAGACAACTGAAATTTTAGAGTGGATTCCGAGGGACAGGAAAAGACCAAGAAGAAGACCCTATGGGAGATGGAATTCGAAAGTATGCTGTAGTGACATGGAGGAGACCGGCCCAAGACAGACAATTGTGGAAGAGGCTTGGAGAGACCTTCATTCAGCAGTGGTTTGATAATGGTTGTTGATGATGATACAGTTGCATCAGAATAATATGAGCTTCTACCTATAAATGGGAATAATCACCCTTGGCCCAGATGACAGCTGCGAGACGGAGTGGCATGGACGCAATGAAGGCCTGGAAGGTTCCCCGAGACACACGTGCCCATCCGGACTGCAGCAAAAAACGGAAGTCCGGAAATGGAGCGGTTGTGGGTCGGCATGTCGAACCTGCCGATCCAAATAGTCCCACAGGTGCACTATGGGATTGAGGTGGGGCGATTTCGGTCGCCAAAGGAGAACGGAGGCATAGTTGTCGTGTTTTTGCAACCAGTCACGAACACTCATAGCGACGTGGCAAGGTGCATTGTCCTGTTGGCAGAAACCATCACCACCAGGGTAAACGCCCAACATGAAAAGATACATGTGGTCAGCGAGGATGGACAGGTAGCCATTGGCATTCAGGGGCCCATCCGGTGGTGCAAGCGGTTACAGGTCATAGCAGGAAAACATCCCCCAGACATGCACACTGCCACCGCCGTCCTGCACTTGACCGACAAGCGTGTCCGGGTGTTGGTTCTCGTGTATCTGACTTCATATCCGCCACCGTCCGTCACTTCTGTGGAGTAGAAACCTGGATTCGTCGGAGAAGGCAACCTTTTCCCACTCTTCCACTGTCCAATGACGGTAGTCCCATATGAACTGCAAGCGTCGCTGCCGCTGGACCTGAGTTAACATGGGCGCTTGACGCAGCGTCGACTCCGGAGACCCATACGTAACAAGATTCGCTCTATTGTTATCGGGGACATGTGTCTGGGTGCCCCCAGCGTTTATTTGCGTGGTAAATTTCTGCACTGTTGCGCATCATTTGACCTTTAGCAGTCGACGGAGACTACGTTCTCCTCTGGGGTCGATGGCCTTTGGAGCTCCACAGTTATGACGTCAGCAGGTACTTGGTGTACCATCGGTCCATTCTTGGTACACCCTTACTACAGCACCTCGCGAACAACCCACAAAGTCTGCTGTTTTCACCCTTAGCGCAGTAGCCGATGATCATTCCTTTTTGAACGTCCGTCAAATCAGTACCTCTGCCCATTGTGTTCACGTGAAGCACTATGGCTCATCTGTCCCGGTCGGCCACTTTTATCCTTATGTGGTCGACCTTGTCACGTGCACTCTGTGTCGTGCCTGGGTAGGTAGACTGTGATTACGGGGGTGGCCATATTATTCTGGTACGACCGTGTATTTAAGTGAAACACATTAAATACTATACTAATCGTATGAGATACGAAACAGTGTAATATAGAATAAATTGCAGGTAGGCGATTAGTTCGAATATATCTCATATATCCAAATAACAATATTAGTAGGACGTGAAAGCAATTTTTACGCTGAGTTTACTGCGTCAAAGCTAACAAGGCTTGCACACTTATAAATAGAGTTGTTAGTTTTTACTGCGGCAAAACTAACAAGACTTGCACACTAAAAAGATCGAGACCCTTATAAATCTGTGCGAGTATCTCATAACCTCTGTTCCACCTGGTGATGGGGTTAATGTCACCCGAAAGTACTAGTAGGGGTTTTAATTATAAATAGTGTTCATCTTTTAACATTAGATATCGTACATAGACGGTGGTGTTGTTTATGTGACATATTGTACGAAAAATTGCTTTTTACATTTAACAAGACTTGATTTATTTTTTATTTCAGCCCAGAATTTTTACAACGCATTTCCACAAAAAGAAAGAAAAAGAAAAAGGAATGAAAGAAAAGGGAAAAAGACAAATCAGTTGACTGAAAATCCGTTTTTCGGGGAGGCATTGCCGTAAATTACTCCACCTGAAATCAATACCTGAGGGTTCCATTTCCACTTCAAAACGGTGGAATTTCCAGCTTTCTGATGAGTTCGCAACAGGGTTGAACGGAAAATTACGGATATCCTGTTCCTAAATTGGCGAACTTTTAAAGTTCATTTGTCCGCACAAACACTAAGTACGAAAACTAAAACTCTGACATGGGAGGTTTTTTTGTTTATTTACTTTTGCGCCCACGAAAGTATGAGCAATGTGTCCTTAGCTTTCAGTATTGCATTCTTTCTACGCAAAAATTATTTTTTGTTTCCAGTTTTGCATAAATTTATTAAGAGTTAATGATAACGCAATCCGTTATACAGGGTGTTCGGAAAGTAACTGTGCACTTAGGCTACCGTTTTGTTTTCGCAGTTACCAAGTGCAGTATGTGCCACCGGAACGTAATAACGTGGATTCTCCCAGTCGCAGCCGATCGCTGGAACCCATGGGGCTCACTGCGCATGCGCAGCAAGCTGCTCGAAGCGTCGGTTGCCGCATTGCGGCAGTTGAGTTCCAGAGGTCAACAGAGACGAGTCGTTGTTACTGTAAGTATCGAAGTTATCGTGTGTGCTGTTGTTGTTCAGTTTTTCGCACTATGGTTCTTTCAATTGCGGAACGTGTGTTTCTGGTTGAATACGTCTTTCGAGAAGGCAATGAATACACCGATTTAGTGCGGCAGCAAATTGCTGCCAAATTCCCAGACACACCTGTACCTCATCGTAATGCAGTTCGTCGACTTATTGAGAAATTTCGTGCGACAGGCTCAGTGTTCGACGCCGAACGAAGAGAAAGACCAACTGAACTTACCGATGGGAAGTTGATGGACATCTCTGACTCCCTGCTGCGGAGTCCATCAAAATCATTGCGCAAGTTAGCGCAAGAGGAAAATATCGGGCTTGCGACAGCGCATAAAGCGGTGAGAGAATCATTGCACCTCTACCCATACAAAGTAACAGCGGTACAACAATTGTAACCGGCGGATCACGTAAAACGACTCCGGTACTGTGAATGGTTTAACAATTTTATTCAAACGAAAACTGTTGCTGTTCGTGATGTCACCTTCTTTACAGATGAGGCGTGGTTCCACCTCTCTGGGTATGTTAACGCATAAAACACACGATTGTGGTCTACAGAGGCTCCTCATGTTGTGTCGGAACGACCCTTGCATGACCAGAAAATGGGAGTGTGGGTTGCGCTATCCCGGCGGCGCATTGTCGGGCCGTTATTCTTTCAGGACACCGTGAATAGTGCACGTTACTGTTCCATACTCCACGACTTCATCGGCCGCCTTGAAAAAGACGAAATCACCTACAGTTGGTTTCAACAAGATGGCGCTACTGCGCGCACACCTCTATGAAACTTCTGAATGAGGTTTTCGGCGAACGTGTCATCTCAAAAAACCTATGCCCCCTCGCTCCCCGGACCTTACTCCACCACAATTTTTTCTGTGGGGCGCAGCAAAATCTGCGGTGTATCGTGATCGCCCACGCACGCTTGATCAATTACAAACTGCAATAACTACGTTAATCAGAAACATCTCACAAGCAGAGCTGCAGCAAGTGTTTGCAAATAAACTGCAACGGGTTCAGCGCTGTATCGACGGTCGTGGAGATCACTTCGAACATTTTTTCTAAGTGCATAGCTTAGGTGCACAGTGACTTTCCGAACACCCTGTATTTCTTGAAAAAATATTTTAATATTCGCTCTCATAATTCTTTCAAATATAATAATGACCAAAATTATTAGGTCTGTGCAAAAGTTCAACCCGTTTTTCATCATGCATATTCCAATAAAGCATTTAAGTAACAAAGCAATTACAGATGGCGCGTGTGCTGGCCAAGATGCTTCAACGGGCAGGCTGTAAAATGGCACAAAGCATGAAGGTGCATCTCACTGGTAAATAAGTTAGTAAAATCATACAATGCATTGGTTATGACACACTTTCCAACATACCAGAAATCATTAATCAAGTTATTGCTCAAGTTATGAGGATAATGGCTGTAGAATAAATCTCGCTTCTTTGCCCTAACCTTTGATGCCATTTCGATGATATTCAACAGAACCAGTTAAATATACTTTCGCAACAACATGATAAATTTTTGTCTCACTCGAAGCATTTTTACGTACGTTATGACGCATAAGGGCAATGGAATGAATCCAGCTCCTATGTTCTGACCTTTGATCCCATTTCACCCATTTTCAATAGGGTTCGTCCATAAGCTGTCCCCTACCACATACTAAGATTTCATCGGAATCGAACCATTTTTACGAAGTTATGACGCGTAAGGGCAATGGAGTGGAATGGATCCCTCTCCTGTGTCCTGACCTTTGACCTCATTTTGTCCATTTTCAATAGGGTTAGTTCCCAGATGTTCCCCTACCACATACTAAAATTTCATCAAAATCGAACTATTTTTACGCTCGTTATGACGCACCTTTGACACCATTTCGCCCATTTTCAAGTGGGTTCGTCCCCAGGTGTACAACATACTAAAATTTCATCATACTCGAACCATTTTTACACAAGTAATGACAATGGAATGGATCCCGTTCCTATGTGCTGACCTTTGACACCATTTCGCCCATTTTCAAGTGGGTTCGTCCCCAGGTAATCACCCTATCACATACTAAAATTTCATCGAAATCGAACTACATTTACGCGAGTTTTCGTGCGGACGGACGGACGGACGGACAAAGCTGGAGTATATACGCTTCTTCAACCTATGGTTGGAAAGCGTAAACAAAGCATACAAGGATTAACGTATTTAGCAATAAGGATCACATTAGTCATTGTTTAATGTATGAGTTCGATAAAGCCAGCAATGCAGCTGAAGCCTGCCGTAATATTTGTGACGTATTTATGGCAAGGATGCTGTAGACGAAAGCACATGTCGTCGTTAGTTCAGAAAATTCCGCGAAAGAGATAGAAGCTTCAGAAATCAACCACGTTCTGGACGTCCATCAGAGGTTTCTAAATAGGATCTCTACCAAGCCACATCAAATTATCAATATCTAACCTTCGAATAATTATCAAAAAAGTTTTTTGTGCACAGAACAAAAGTAGAATGAAGGGTGCATATTCGAGCAGTTGGTACCACATGATATGTCCGCATGCAATCGATCGGACTAAATGGCGACCTGTCTTTCTTCACTCGCGCGTCACAGAAATGAACTTTTCCTGAAATAAATAGTTACGAGTGCTGAAAAGTGGATCATTTAATGAAATGCAAAGTGCCAAAAGACTGTATGCCGAGTTGAAGAGCCTGCTCCAAATTCCAGAAGAGGACTGCATCTGAGAAAGGTCTTGTTAAGTGTATGGTGAGATTTCCAGAGGATAATCCCCTGGGTGTTGCTTGTACTTAACCAAAAGATAAATGCTGAACTGTACTGCAAATATTCGGAAAGGTTCCAGAAAAAATAGAAATCTGTGCGTTCAGTACTGGTTGATCGCGATGACGTTAACTTCCAACATGACAACGCAAGACCCCATACAGATTTAGCGATTCAGAGAAAATTACTGGACATTGGATGGAAAGTGTTACCTCACCCCCGTATTCCCTAGATCTTGCACCTACAGACTATCACCTGTTTCGATCTCTGCCGAAGAACTTCTCGGAAAAAACCTTCGGTGAAGTTGAAAATGTCAAAACTGTATTAGAAAAGTTTTTGTCTCCTAAACGGAGGAGTTCTGCAAAAGGGAATTTTTTTTTCTGTTTTTTGTTGTTGTTGTTGTTTAGAGGTTCAACAACCACCGTGAGCACCTCGATGGGCTATAAGCAGTCGTCCGTCATTAATGTAGGACCACTGGTTTTAGGGAAGGGATGGAGCCAGTGCCGTAAGACAAACCCAACATCCTTGCCTCACAGAGATTCGAACCCGGACCCACCTGGGACGAATGGCCACAAGCCATCGCTTACACCACTGCGCCACCTGGGCGAAAACGGAGAAATTCTACATAAGGGAATTTTTTATTCTGTTTTTTTGTTGTTGTTGTTGTTGTTTAGAGGTTCAACGACCACCGTGAGCACCTCGGTGGGCTATAAGCAGTCGCCCGTCCCTAATTTAGTTCCACTGGTTCCAGGGAAGGTAGGGAGCCAGTACTATAAGAAAAACATAACATCCATGTCTCACCGGGATTCGAACCCGGACCCACCTCTGACGAATGGTCACAAGCCAGCGCTTAGACCACTACGCCACCGGGGTGGCATGGGGAATTCACTTACTACCAGAAAGATGGCAAGAGGCAATAGATAATAATGACCATTTTGTAAAAGGATAAAGATGCTATTTATTCAAAATTATTTGTTTTCTTTCTCTATTAAAGAAAAACAAAAACGAATAGGATTTCTGAACACACCTAATGTTAACACCTTTTCAAGAAAAAGCAAATTTGCGTAACGCCTCTTTCATCATATCAGTGTCCAGGAGCACTGCATTTTAAAGAAACACGATAGCAAAACATAAAAGACATGCATTTTCCGATTCTATTAAACTATTCGAAAAATCTCTTGTTATTATAGGTAATTAAGAATTTTTTTGCAAAACTAAACCTTTTGCGTGATAGAGGAGCGATGTGGAAATTCTCAAACAAGAATTTTGCTACCATGCATTAATTTACTGCCACAGCTTGTCTCCTTTATTCGCAATTAACTCAAACAACAAAAATTACCATTAGGGAATATCTCTAACGATGAGTACACTTTCCTCTTTCCGCGTTAGTTATAATCCTGCTCTTCTGCTAAACTCCAAAGATGAACGTAATATTCATTAGCTTCAGTCGTATTCCAGATTAACTCCAAGAACGAATGTTCCACAAGTTAGTTTGCATCCATCACTCGGATTAACTTTTAAATACGCAACCGGTTAGTTTCAGTTATCTATGCGGGATTACACAGAAGAGGAAAACATGAAAACCAGCGCGCCTCTATGCAAATCGAAGCAGCTACAGGTGAACGACGGCACGTGTGAAGGTCATCAGAGGGTACACACCGATGAGATATTCCATTATGACCACCCCAGCCTAGACAAATGAGTGCGGCTGGAGACCGAACGGTGGCGCAGATGAAGTTCACAGAGCAGTATATATACAACCAGAGGACCGGCATTCGGCTAGTAGAGTGTTCGGAATCAGAATGGGAAAAGCTGCCGATTTATCGGAGTTTGATAAAGAACAAATTATGATGGCATGAACTCGGAAACGCCGCGGTTTGTGGGTTGTTCACGTGCCACTGTAGTGACTACGTATCAAAAGTGGTGGACAGATGGGCAAACGACGAACCGTCTTCCAGCCGTCTGTCGTCCGCAGCTCATTGATGCCAGGTGTGAGCGGAGACTGTCGCGCATTGTTCACAGCGACCGCAGGGCCACAGTACGACAAATCACCAGCAGCTAAAAAATTGGTGATCAGGGCAATGTGCCACAGCACATAGTTCATCGCAGGCTTCTGCGGATGTGCCGGCGCAGCCGAAGACCCAGCCGAGTCCCAATGCGCACTGAACGTCATCGCCAACTACGCATGAAATTGGCCCAAGATAATCGAGATTGGACGGTGGGTTATTCGAAGAAAGTGGCATGGTCTGACGAATCAAGATTTCTGGTGCATCACGTAGACGGCCGAGCGCGAATACGCAGACTACCAACGGAGGCTATGGCATCTGAATGCACTGCTGGGTGGAAACATCCCGGCGGCGGCGGTGTTATGCTGTGGGCGATGTTTTCTTGGGACACATTGAGCCCTATTATCCCAATATCATAATCCCTGACAGCTGTTAGGTATCTGAACGTCGTTTCGGACCAAGTTCAGCCATTCATGAAAACTATGTTCCCTGCTGCCATTACCACCAGCATAATGTGCCATGCCATACTGCCGGAATCGTCAAGGAGTGGCTCGAGAAACATGCTGGTGACTTTCTGTTAACGCCGTGGCCTTCAAATTCACCTGATATGAACCCAATCGAACATTTGTGTTTCGGCTTAGAGAAGCGGGTTTGCGCTAAATCACCACCACCCCGAAATGTAGGGGAGCTGGAGGACTTGCTGTTGACATTATGGTACCATATACCCTAGGATAGCTATCGCCACCTTATCGAATCGATGTCTCGCCAAGTGGGCGCTGCTTTGCTGGCTAAAGGGAGTCCTATAGTTATTAGGTAGGTAGTAATAATGTAATAGCTGATCGATGTAAATAACGTCTGATAATGAGCTCTGTTAATTAGTGATATTCCTGTTCTTCAGATGAGAAAGTCAGCGGATTTAAGATAGTTTGGGAAAGGTAAAATTGTGTTGGCTAGATGACTGGGTCAGGTAATATGGTAAAGCTTATGCGGTACTCACGGTCAGCCGGGTTTAGTACTTTCAAAGGTGGCAGGAGGAGGGAACAACAACGAACGGTCGGCAAGGTGTGAGCCGACCACGTCTCATAAATTCTCTAGAGGGGAGCGAAGGCTATTCCGTGTGGTACGTCCCAAAAGACAGGACACTGTGGCCCAACTCCCTTGTAATATGAAGGCTGGTGACGGGTGTAATGTGTCGCAATGCACCTTGCATCGAAACCTGCTGAACATGGGGTTACGTAGATGCAGGTTGCTTGAAGAGCTCATGATAACTTTGATATACCGTCGAAATCGCCTACAGTATGGGCACACAAGTTAGTAAACGCTTTGATTATTATACGCTTTCCAACATACCAGAAATTATTACTCAAGTTATGAGGATAATGTCTGTGGAATAAATCTCGCTCCTGTGCCCTGACCTTAGACCCCATTTCGATTATATTATACAGAATTGGTTCAGTATACCTCCGAAACAATGTACTAAAATTTTGTCGCAATAGAAGCATTTTTAGTCCCGTTATGAGTATAATGGCTGTGGAATAAATATCGCTCCTGTGCCCTGGCCCTTGACCTTATTTTGATGATATTCAACAGAATGGGTTCAGTATACCTCCGGAACAACGTGAGAAAGTTTTGTCGCAATAGAAGTATTTTGAGTCAAATTATGAGGATAATAGCTGTGTAATAAATCTCGCTCCTGTACCCTGACCTTTTACCCCATTTCGATTATATTCAACAGAACCGGCCCAGTTTACCTCCGGAACAACGTGTTAAAGTTTAGTCGGAATGAAAGAAGCATTTTTACGTAAGTTATGACGCATAAGGGCGAAGGAATGGATCCCACTTCTATGTCCTGACTGTTGACCACATTTCGTCCGTTTTCAACAGGCTGCGTCCCCAGGTTGTTCCCTACTACATACTAAAATTTCATCAAAATCGAACATTTTGTACGCGAGTTATCGTGCGGACAGGTAGAGAGAGAGAGAGACAGACGGACAAAGCTGCAGCATATACTGTTCTTCAACCTACGGTTGGAAAGCGTAAACAAGCATCAAAACTGAACCCTGAATAATTTGAAGAATGTCATCTTGTCCGATGAATCCCGTTTCTTGTTGCACCATGTAGACGACCGGGTACGTGTGCGTCGTTTATTTGAAGAAGTCTTGGCACCAGGATACACCGTGGAAGGAAAACAAGCGGGTGGAGGAAGTTCACTTTTTTAATGTATACTGCAATTTAACTTTTCTTTTTAGTTTCTGTATCTATGTAAATTGGAGTTTGCTCTATTTGGCCTTTTTCGAACTTTTCGTGATATCTTCTCTCTCGCAAGAGTATGGTTGGCCACACTCTGAGATCAGAACGTATGACGTGTACATATGTCCGATTAGAACTGAACGTTATAGTATAATGTTTGAGCAAAAGAAAAATTGCGGAGATTATGGATGTTGTAATGTTAATTTTGGAAGAGGCGTTAATTAATTAAAGTTGTGTCTATTTAAAGGCTGGGTATTGTGCTGATATATACTGTACATGCATATATACGTATATATGAATTGTACATTATGACGATTCAGAAAACCTCAACTGATGGACAAAGAACAAATGATGAAACATAAAACGGTGTACTATGAACTGTCTCCATCAGGAGAGCACCAGTACATGGCGAGAGGAGCTTTTCTGATGTCCGTGAAAGGTAGGTAAAAAACCAAATACCCACGTACAGTACTGTCTAAGCTGCGAACTCTAATGCAAGACCGAACGAAGAAACAAAAGAAAGGGGTGGCGCCGAACAGCGTATAAATAATCGAAAGTGTTTGTTGTGTCGCGGACGGTGACATTGCAGTGTAGAGAAAAAGTAGTGCCAAAAATCTGAAAAAAAGAAGGGGGAAGGAAGTTAGTATTGGTAACTGTTAGCGATGCATCAACAGCATTGCTGAATAATTTACAAGATACATATTTTTTGATCATTAAGAGTTCTACTGATTAACGTTATTTAGTTCTGAAGTTTACTATATAACGTTCTAGGTAAAGTGTTCAGTTCTATTGGAATGGTATTACCGTTTCATGGATCTGTTGAAAGTATAAAGGAATCAATCTGTAGGTAACGTTTTACTGACGTTTTCTTGGAAGATTCCTCCTGTTTTACTGTAAGTGAAGTTATTAAGAACTGATTTATGTGGGGTTCATTCAGCCGTAATTCCACGAACGTTATACACTGAGTGGAAAATTTATTATGACCACTTCCTTAGTACTTCGTTGAGCCACCTTTTGCCTTTCATACTGCGTCGATTATTCGTGGCATGGACTCCACGAGATGTTCATAGGTGGTTTGTGGAATCTGAGACCATGCTTGATGAATAGCATTTCCAAGAGTGTGAGATTGCAGGGTTGTGGATATCGCATTCTGATAGCTCGTTCAACTTCATTCCACAAATTCTCAAAGGGGTTGAGATCTGGAGAGTGTGGGAACCACTTAAGCAAAGTAAACTCACTGGTATGTTTCTGAAATTGATCCTGTACAATACGAGCACTAAGGCAGGACGCATTATCTTGTTGAAAGTAGCCATCGCCATTGGGATAAACCATCCACATGACAGGATGCACTTGGTCCGCAACGATGTTTAGATATGATGCGCCAGTCAGACGTTGATCAACACAAATTAAAAGGCCCAAAGCATGCCAAGAAAACATTGCCCAAACCTTAACGTTGCCTCCACCAGCTTGAACGGTTGTAGCAATGCATTTGGGGTCCATGCTTTCGTGCTGTTTCCGCCAAATTCTCACTCGGCCATCGGCATGGTGCAACTGAAAACGTGATTCATCGGACCACATAATTTGTTTCCAATTATCGACTGTCCAATCCTTGTGCTCCTGTGCGAACTGTAGACGATTTCTCTTGTTAACTGCAGACAGCAAAGGTGTTCGAACAGGCCTTCGGCTGCCATATCCCATCCGATGCAGTGTACGGCGAACAGTGTGTGCAGAGATCATTTGAGGGGATCCTTGATGAAGATGGTCTGTAATTTGCTGCACTGTTGCCCTTCTGTTGTCTGTTACCTGTCTGGACACTCTCCGTTCCGCCCGAGCAGTCACTAGGCGATGACGACCACACGTTGCACGTAGAGACCCAGTTTTTTGGCTGACAGTCCAGTCTTTGGAACATTTCACGAATGCGGCGGTATCGGTGATACTCGCTCCATGGCTCCGAGCTCCTACAATCATCTCACGTTGAAAGTCCGTCAAATCGCATTTTTTACCCATCTCGTCACCCAAAAATCCTTTCTACTATTGTCGCTTTTTATACTAGCCTCGCCCTCTGGCGGCAACAGCGTGCAGCCATAGCTCATTTGCTGAAAACTGTCAGGTGGTCATAATAAAGTGGCCACTCAGTGTTGGGTAATGTTTTGCTGAGATTCCTTGGGGACATTCATTCATGTGCAGGAAACTATGACATCTACCAGAACAGTTACATCCTTTCATGGCAAAGGTATTTCTCTCTAGCAGTGTCTTCCTTCTACAAGATAATGCACCGTGCCACACGTCCATGATCGTTCCAGAATGGTTCGCTGAACATCAGGACTACTTCCAGGTATTTTCCTGGACTCGAAATTCCCCAGACATCAAATCCAATCGAGCATCTGTGATTTGTGTTAGAACAACAAATCAGATTTGTAGCAGCTCAAGCACGTGACTTTCACAAGTTAAAACATCTGCTAGTAACGCGTTGGTACCATATACCACAAAACACCTTTAAATCTTGTAGGGTCAATCCTCACCGGGTAACAGCTGTTTTGTCAGGAAGTGGAGGACTATCATCATATTAGGTACGTAGTCATAATATTTTGACTTTTCTGTGAGTCCAAGGCTGAATGATTTACAGGATTATTTGTATATATGACTAGGGATTAATTTTAATGATAAATATTCATCCAGTTAACTTCAATTATTCATGGGAAATTAACTGCAAGGATGAATGTTCTGCAAGTTCCTTTGAATCCATAATTCGGGTAGTATTCAAGAAATAAATAGGCAAGCAGTAAATTTCCATTATCAATGCGGGATTAAGTTCAACGTCTCAATGCTCTACAATTAGTTTGAGTCCATCACTAGGGATTAACTTTAACGGCAAACATGCAACAAGTTATAAAGAATTAACTCCAAGGATGAGTGTTCTGCAACATTCAGCACTTGGTTTTTATTTAAACGATAAACAAGTTAATTTCAATTATCCATTCGGGATTAATTACAGGGATGAATATACTACAAGTTGGTTTGAACGTATCATTCGGGATTAACGTTAATGACAAATATGCACCCATTAAGTTTCAATCACTCTTTTGGGAATTTTCGCGAAGGATGAAAGTTCTACAAGTTAATTTGAATCCTTAATGTCTCTGCCTGTTGGCTGAGTGTCAAAAGCGGAGTCTTGTGGTTAATCAAACAAGGTCTTGGCGAGCTATGTGCATGCATGGTGTGCATATACAGTGCGTCAAAGAATTTTAAAACTGGCACTAGATTTCAGCCTACGATGGCGCCACCAGTGTAATCGCGACCATCTGCTTGCTTTCTGCCAAAAGTACTGCGCAGTTGTTAAAGTAACTCAAACGAAACGGCCGTTCATTAGAGAAGCAAAATTTTTTTCATGTAGAATTATTAAGATGGAACAAAGTGCTGTTATTAAATTTAACGCAAAACTTGGTAAAAGTGCTTCGGAAATGTAACAAATGATGAAACAAGTTTACGGTGAGTTTTATTTAAGTAGATCAAATGTTTTTCTGTGGCACGAACGTTTTTTGGACGGAAGAGATACGCTAGAAGATGATAAGCGTACCGGAAGACCAAGTTCATCTAGGACACCTGAGATTATTGAAAAAGTGCGTGATTTCGTAGCAAACAATCGATGTGCGTCACTAAGAATGATGGAAGAGTCTTTAAACATCAACAAAGAAACGATTCGAACCATCCTGCATGAAGATTTGGGCAAAACAAAAGTCTGTGCTAAATTTGTTCCACACACACGTTAACCAATGCACAAAAATCAAGGAGAACTGCACATTGCAGAGACATCATTTAAGCCGCTGAAAATGATCCAAACTTCTTAAAATCGATTGTTACAGGTGATAAAACATGGTGTTTTCAATATGATCCTAAAACAAAGCGACAAAGTGCGGAATGGAAGTCAAAAACTCACCACAAGCCAAAAAAACAAGAAAAGTTCCATCGAAAATCAAAACAATGCTCATTACATTCTTCGATAGTAAGGGTATTATCCACAAAGAATTTGTTCCAAGTGGACAAACAATTACTGGTGAGTTTTATTTAAATGTTTTGAGGTGTTTGATGGGCAGAATTCATCGCATTTGTCCATAATGTCGGAATGAAAACAGTTGGTGTCTGTTGCACGATAATGCACCTAGTCACACCTCACTTCTTCGTAAATTTTTGGCGAAAAATAACGTCTGTGTGTTGAATCATCCACCGTATTTGCCTGATTTAGCATCCTGCGAAATTTCTTTATTCCCAAAACTTTAAATGTCGTTAAAAGGGTGCTATTTTGATGATATTTCGACCATACAAACAGCTTCGACGCGTGCTTTGGAGGCAATTCCGCAAAGTGAACTGGAACAGGCATTCGAATCATTATGAAATCGCTGTAACAAGTGTATTGAAGCCGGAGGGACTTATTTTGAATAACAAACCAAAACAAAATATAATTTCTTGTTTCTATTTCATTTTACAGACCCAGTCTTAAAAATTCTTTGCCACACTGTGTATTCTATTATGGCACCGATTTTGTCCCTTCAATGGAATCAAACAGCCCCAAATTAGGGACGACCGATTCTCTTTAGTCTTTTTATGCTCATAAGGGTCGTTAAACTGCGGACCTAAAAACAAACAAGATGATAAAAAGGTAATTTATTACAAGAATAAATTACCCTTTTATCATCCCCCGTGGAAGACCTCACGTGTACTGTGATATTTCGTGCAGAACTAGTCCATTAATTTATAAGTGTGATAAAAGTATACGAGTGAACGGTGTAGGCAGTGAAGATAATACTCGATTACATACTATCCTTTTTTCTGCCCGAGATTAAGGAGTAACACTTATCTTTAAAAGCATGGCTTTGCTTTAACGGTACTTACCGGTACACGTTCTGTTATATCGTCCGTCATCTGAATGACCCGGTAAGGAGCAGTTGAATCTGTGTTCCCAGAACTCTTGAAACCATGGATTTCTGGTGTTTGTCCATGGATTCAAAGCAAAGTAGTATTCATCAAATATAAGTACGTGTGGAGAATGGATCCTTATGGAGATTCCACCCACTGCTTCTGATTCTAAGCCGTGTACGACGTCAGTTCGATCAGACCATCCATCACTGGAAAAACAAGAGGCACGTTTTCAGAAAACAAACATTCAACGAGCTAACGATAAGACAAAAGCAATATATCTTTATTATGGAATACATGCGGCGGATTTAAGGAACAGTAGCGCAGTTTTTTACCGAAGAGACCAACTTTTTCCTACCGAGCTAGGACCAAGAAAATTACGCAGATTTAAAGATCAATGCAAGTAATACACTGCCGGACAACTGCTAAGGACGGATGACAATAGCAAAGATAGCAACCATAAAATGAAAGGCAGGAAAATGTGAAAATTAGATTAAGTGCGGGATACAGTAAGACGTGTTGTGCGTATGCAAATTTTGGATTGCCGAACTTGTTCGTGACGTCATAGCGCTGATAAGAGATATATAGGATTTGACGCGTATTGACCGTTGTTGTTCAAACGCAAAGTTGAAAGGAAAAGAATCAATTGACGAACTTGCAATTTTCAGTATGTCTTCCCGACATCACCTAGATGATTTTACGCGTAGCCGTATTATTGGCAAGATTGGAGAAGGGCGAAAAATAACAGATGTTGCCAGGGAGTTCGACGTCAGCCACAGTGTTGTTCAAGGCTTTGGAAATCATTTCAAACAAATGGAGAGTGTAGCAAACGTCACGGGGGAGGTCGTGTTCGCAGTACGACACCTGCAGAAGATCGGTACATAGTGCTATCAACAAAAAGACACCGGCGCAGCACAGCTAGTGAGGTAGCAAATCAGTTTATAGCTGCTACTGGCAAGCGGATCTCCCGAAAAACTGTCGCCAGACGTTTGCATGAAGGAGGACAATACGCCCGCCGTCCTGTTGTGTGCATCCCATTGTCCAGACGTCACCGTACCGCCCGTTTGCAATGGTGCCATCAACATCGCAATTGGACTGATAACGACTGGTCTGCTGTCCTCTTCTCAGATGAGAGTAGATACAGTCTATCGTCTGATTGTCGACGACAACTGATCTGGCGTGATAGTGGTACTGCATATTGTCCTGCAAACATACAGGAAAGGGACCGATATCCGACATGTAGTGTCATGGTATGGGCTGGCATCATGATCAATGGCCGTACGTCCCTCTATGTGCTTCCACCTGGGACTATAACTGGCCAACGATACATTAATGATGTTCTTCTACCTCATGTTCGCATGTTCTGTGGTGCTGTCAGTGATAGATTCATTTTCATGGGCCGCCCCGGTGGCGCAGTGGTCTAAGGCGCTGGCCTTTGATCATTCGTCCGTAAGGGGTCCGGGTTCGAATCCCGGTGAGGCATGGATGTTGTGTTTGTCTTACGGCACTGGCTCTCTCCCTTCCCTGGAACCAGTGACCCTAAATTAGGGACGGGCGACTGCTTATAGCCCATTGAGTTGCTCACGGTGGTCGTTAAACCTCCAATCAAAAAAAAAAAAAATTTTCATGGACGACAACGCAACATGTCATCGAACAGTCGCTGTCCGGGAGTGTCTTGAGAGCGAGGATATTCAACGCCTCGTATGGCCAGCACGTTCTCCAGATCTGAATCCCATTGAAAATGTGTGGGATGCTTTGGGGAGGAGTCTTGCTAGTCGCCAATGCCCTCCAATAAACAAGGACACCATCATCCGTGTACTGACAGAGGAATGGGATAAATTACCCCAACAGCTGCTTGATAATGTTGTGCAAAGCATGACACGACGTGTGGAATCTTGCATCGCCCTCCATGGTGGCCATATCCCGTATTGACATCTTACGCCGGAACGCCTGCGGACAGTAATTGCATTTTTTTTACGTTTAAGTATCTGCAAAAAATCGCCTGTTTTTCCCTTGAGCACGTTCCAAAGCCTTCTGGATTTCAGAGCACAATAAATTGTCTTTCTTGTAATGTCCTGGCATTCCGACATTTTTTTATTTCACTTGGCATCCAACCGCACTTACTTTTTTATGCGCTATATAGCCGTTTATGATCCGTCCTTAGCAATTGTCCAGCAGTGTATTAATAAGCAAACCAAGTGATCGTGTGCAGCAAGAGAAAAATAAATGTCACTTTTAAGCGCGTCAAATTTGATGAGTAAAATCGTGTATCTTGATGCATACGGAGATCTTTAAATTTCGAATCAAAACGCAAACAGAAAGAAAAAAGAACCCTTTACTATGGTTATCTTCAGGAAATATATGACTACCAAACTTATAGCTCCTTTACAGAGGTGTCCGTCGATGCCAACGAGGCATAGACTCTACTTGAATACGGAAGAAACCCTGAGTTTGACAGCATCCCATAAATGTAGCATGGCATTGAAACTGGTGGAAATCGGCTATCTCGAGAAAATACATGCCCTCGAATCATTCCTAAGTATCAGGCGTTGTCCTTCAAAAAATTTCCCAGTGCCATCCGGATATACACTATATTGACAAAAGTGAACGGATACCCCTTCAAAAGAAAATGAACGGACCCTCTGCGTTGTTAAGATGCGTACAGCTGCAAACGGTACAAAGTCTAGCCTGCAGCTGACCGCGTTCATATCGCACTGTGAGGCTCAGTATAAATGTCGCGGCGGGAGAGAACTGACTTTGAGAAAGGAGAGATTGTTGGGTGTTATATTAGCGGGTTGTCCATAAGAGAAACCGAAAGGCATTTAAACATACCCAAGTCAACTTTTTTGGATGTACTGAATAAATGGAAGACACATGGCGTGCCTGAAGAAGCAAAACGTACCGGCAGATCAAAGAAAATCGCTGATAGAGGGCGTCAAAGCCTCTGGAGAGTCGTTACAGCTAATGGATGGAGTACTGCATAAGACCTCAGTGTACAGGTGAATAAAAATGCTGGTACCTCGGTATGTATTCCTTACATTCGCAGATAACTTCATTCCATGGGTTACCGTGGTCGTAAGCCTTTCATCTCCACTCGCAATGTTACAAGCCACTTAGCATGGTGTAAAGAACATTTATCGTGGACCGTAGATCAATGGAAACGAGTCCCGATGAATCCAGATACACAATCCATCAGTCTGATGGCCGTGTGTGGATATGGCGGCAGCCAGGAAAACGCTACTTATCACAGTGTACTGTTCCTACGGTCAAGTTGGAAAAGGCAGTGTACTCGACTCGTAGGGGTTGTTTTTCGTGGTATAATCCCTGCCCATTGGTTATCGTGGACAAACCTGTTAACCAACATGATATTCTGGACAATTATACCCTACTAACTCTTTGGCAATACTATGGAACCGAGCCTTGTTGGTACCAGCAGGATAATGGACCGAACCATAAATCAAGGGCTGTTACGTCGTGATTTGAAGATAATTCCGTATCGTTGTGGACTGGTCAGCACAGAGCCCTGATCTTAATCCCATAGAGCACCTATTGGATCAATAAGAGCGCCGCATAAGAAGTTTGGAACCAATGCCTACTAAGAAACAGTTAGCGGCAGCATTGTGTACTGAATGGAAGAGCATACCTATCTCTCTTTTTCAAAACCTTGTCGAACGCATGTCTCGAAGGGTCAGTACATGAATTAAGGCCGATGGTGGACCAACACCGTACTAATGTATGTGAATAAATGCTATGTTGTGTTTCTCTTCTATGTGTCCGGTTACTTTTGTCAATATAGTGTATGATCACCATGTGAAGCAACACTTAATCTGAAACAATATTATGTTATGATCCTGGGGCCATAGTGTGCTCAGCAGAGGTAAAAGGACTCAGAGTTGTCAGTGGGAATAAATCCTATGCTATGTCCCATTTCGTAGTCAGACCTATGCAAAACAGCTTTTACTATCATATAACATATAAGTTTCCTAATATGCCCACACCGTATTATCAAATGTTTTTGAATAGCACAACGTTCTGGGACACTTGGCTTTATTATCGCAGCTAGTAGTTAGTCGGTCCAATTTCGCTTGTATGATAGCGGCAACACATCGCTGTCATAGAAGCAACAGATGGGCCGACTAACTATCAACCAATTTCCGGTAGGTCTCGAAAGGAATGGCTCGTCATTCGTCTGGCAGAGCTGCTTCCTACCAGAGTTGAGGGAGAAGACGGTAGTTGTGGTGGATTTCGTATCCGTTGCTTTAGCTCATCCAGAGGTGTCCTACGGGATGAAGATGGGGACTCACACAGGGCAGTCTAACAATCCCATCTCGTTTTCAAGAAAACAAACTCATACGCCGTGCAGTTTGGCAGGGTACTCGATCGTATTGGGAAAGACAACGGTCATTTCCATAATACTGCAGTATTGTTGGTACGGCAGAATAATGCACAACGACAAGGTACACTTCAGGGATTATGGTTTGTGGTATAATAACCAATGGGCCGGTTCCCATCCACATACCATGATCGAACCTCCCCCGATCTTAACCTGTTGGAAGAACACAGTCAACAAAAAGTCACTCCCAGGGCTGTGGCCAAATTCAAACACGCCCATCACTTTGCAAGAGTGAAAACCGTGGCTCATCATTCCAAATAACAGTTTTCCAGTCGCCCACAGTCCAGGAACGACAGGAGACGCACCTCTCCAAGAGTGAAAAGCGTGACTCATCACTCCAAAGAACAGTTTTCCAGTCGCCCACAGTCCAGGAACGACGGGAGACGCACCTCTCCAAGAGTGAAAAGCGTGACTCATCACTCCAAAGCACAGTTTTCCAGTCGCCCACAGTCCAGGAACGACGGGAGACGCACCTCTCCAAGAGTGAAAAGCGTGACTCATCACTCCAAAGAACAGTTTTCCAGTCGCCACAGTCCAGGAACGACGGGAGACGCTCCCCTGCAAGAGTGAAAAGCGTGACTCATCACTCCAAAGAATAGTTTTCTAGTCGCCCACAGTCCTGGAACGACGGGAAACCCACCACTCTAAGTAGCGCTTCGCATTCCCATTAGTGACATGCGGCTTACGTACCGGCTGCTTTACCATAATGACTTACACTTAGCAAAACTCTGCGCATAGTTGTGGTACTACTAATCGTGCCATCGCAATTTCCTACAGCGATAGAAACGGCAGAGGAAGAACGGAGATTTCTTCGCATTTCTTACTATGGCTCTTCTGTGACTTTCCGTCAGTTTGTGCGCCCTTCCTGAAGAAGGTTTTTGTGCTGTAGTTTAATCGTCTTGCTTGCAACTCGACATGGCATCACTTTCAGTCGATTTTTGCATGTTTATTTTACACAGATGAGCAATTACATTATGACCACCCCCAACCTAGAGAAATGAACGCGCCTGGATTCCGAACGCTGTCGCAGGTGACGTTCACAGAGAAGTATATATACAACCCGAGCATCGGCTTTCGGTTAGTAGAGCGTTCGTAGTCAGAATAGGAAAAGCTGCCGATTTATCGGAGTTTGACAAAGGATAAATTGCCATGGTACGACGCCTCGGAACTACGATCTAGGAAAACAGCAAGGCTTGTGGGTTGTTCACGTGCCATTGAAGTGAGTACGTATCAAAAGTGGTGCACAGACAACAAACTGTCGTCTAGCCGTATGTCGTCCGCAGCTCATTGATGCCAGAGGGGAGAGGAGACTGTTGTGCATCGTTCACAGCGACCGCATGGCCAGAGTGAGACAAATCATCCGCAGCTACAAGAGTAGGGCAATGTGTCACAGCACACAGTTCATCGCAGCCTTCTGCGCATGGGACTGCGTAGCCGAACATCCAGCCGGGTCCCCATGCTGACTGCAGGTCATAGCGAACAACCCATGAAATGGGCCAAGATCATCGAGATTGGACCGTGGATGATTGGAAGAAAATGGCCTGGTCTGACGAATCAAGATTCCTGGTGCATCACGTTGACGGCCGAGCGAGGATACACCGATTACCAACGGAGGCTATAGCATCTGAATGCACTGTTGGGTGGACACAGGCCGGCAGCGGTGGTGTTATGCTCTGGGCGATGTTTTCTTGGGACACTTTAGGCCCAATTATCCCAATAGCGCAATTCCTGGCAGCTGTCAGGTATCTGGACATCGTTGCGGACCAAGTTTCCACATTCATGACAACTGTGTTCCCTGCTGCCATTACCAAAATGATAATGCTCCCTGCCACACTGCCAGAATCGTCAAGGAGTGGCTCGAGGAACATGCTGGTGACTTTCTGTTAGTGCCCTCGTCTCCAAATTCACCTGACATGAATCCAATTGAACATTTGTTGTTCGACTTGTAAAAGCGGGTTCCGCTAAATCACCACCACCCCGAAATGTACAGGAACTGGAGGACCTACTGTTGATATCATGGTACCAGATACCCCAGGATAGCTCTCGCCACCTCATCGAATTGATGCCTCGCCAAGGGGCCTCTGTTTTCCGGGATGAAAGAGATCCTACAGCTTATTAGGTTGTTGATCGTAATGTAATGCCTCATAGGTGCAGCCGTATTGCTCCGTTTGGAAATGTACCTCAAATAACATCTTACGAGCAGCCCACGCTGGAACTCGGAAAGTTCATGTCTACGTGGCATATCGGCTTCAAAGTCAATGATAGCACGACAGAACATCTCAGTTTTACATTCGTAACTCTCCACTTACAGCGATCCTTCTTGCGCAACCGTTCTTTGCATTTATGCAAATATTTAGATATATTATACACGGTCGAGTCACATTATGGTGACCACCAGCTAATATCCGTAGTAACCGCGGACAGCTGCTAGACGGGTTGGGAGTGGCTCAATAAGGTGCTGGAAGGTGTTCAAAGGTATATGGAGCCATGCTGACTGCAGTGCATCTGACAGCTGCTGGAGGGTGCATGGTGAGGGATCCATAGACCAAATAACACGGTCGAGGTGATCCTACAGATGCTCAGTTGGGTTTAATTCGGGGGAATTGTGTGGTCAAGGAAGCACTTTGAAGTCATCATCGTGTGCTCTTCCAACCACTCTCGGACATTTCTATCTGTGTGACACGCCGCATTCTCGTACTGGAAGATCCCATCCACCCGAGAGAAGGCAATCACCATGTATGGGAGTACGTGGTCTGCAAGGATGGATTCATAACGAATTCGGTCCTTAATGTATTTCACAGCCATGAGTGGACCCAGGGAATGCCACGAAAACATTCCGCAGACCATAACGCTGCCCCACCAGCTTGTGTTCTTCCAGCAATGGTTGAAGAGTGTTCGTTCTCCGATGTTTCTCGCCTTATACGCCAACCGTTCGATGAAGCAGAAAACATGACTCATCGGAGAAGACAATCCTTTGCCAATCAGCGGAGTTCCAATTCCGATACTGCCGTGCAAATGTAAGCCTTTTCTGCCGATGCACCTTCGTTAGCATAAGTGAAGTGACTATCCGTCAGCATAGGAGCCCGATCGGCAGCAGGGTTCGCTGCACTGTCGTTTTCGACACACTTCCGGTAGCTCCCTGGTTCATTCGGCCAGTGAGTTGATCCACTGTAGCTTGTCAATCGGACCTCACGCACCTTAGAATCCGACGTTCATCTCTCACATCAATAGCACGAGGTGTACCGCAGTTTCCACGTCGCTTATTCGCAATGGTCCCATTTCTCCAATCACGATACACTTTATCCACAGCAGCACACGAACAGTTCGCAAACTGCGCTGTTTGAGAAGTACTGCCGCCTTTGGCCAGAAAGACGGTAATCATCCCTCTTTGCAGATCTGATAAATCGCTCCTTTTATCCATGACAGCAACGAGTGATATGTTTTCATAATGCCTACAGCAGATCTTATACACCTTCCAAGCCAGCACACGACACGTGCCTTCTTTCATTGGCTACGCGCTGTTGACGTCAAAAGTAGGAGGTTGTCACAATAATGGGACTCGACTGTGTATATAATATTTATTTGACTATATACACTGAAGAGCAATGGAATTAGAGATACCTGTCTAGTAATGTGTAGCACCACCTTTTGCCCTGATGACGCCGGCGATTCGTCTCGGCATAGACTCGACAAGACATAGGAAGCGTTGGGAAGCCATACGGATCCACGACCCCTGAACAAGCTCCCACAGTTCACGAAGATTTGATGGAGGGGTATCAGAGCCTCGAACATCTCTCTCGATGGCATCCCAGATGTGCTCGATGGGATTGAGGTCAGGTGACCTAGCTGGCTAAGGAAGCGAGGTCACGTCGGTGGAGTGTTCATCCAACCATTCGGATACAATTCGGGAGCTGCATTGACTTGTTGCAGGATGAGGTCCCCAGTGGGATGTTGAAGACGCACAAACGGGAGCAAACGGTCGTCCAGGATATCCCGGCCATCTGTTGGCGTACCTAGTCTCGGAACTTTTTGATCGCACTACGTATTTAAAGAGGAAATACCATTCATTTAACCTCAGAGCCTTCAAAGAGTAAACTCCATCGGGATGAAGCCACCAGTCATACATCCAAATCTACTTCTTGAAAAAATAAAAAGAGAGACGGGTATCAAATGTATAACTTTTGCTCATACTCCTTCAAATTACGCTGATGTGTCACCAATGGACTGTTGTGCCTTCCGACAGCTAAAATGAGCGCTTTCTAAACGCTGACCCAACACAATGATTGGACTATGGAAAGCAGTGGAGGAGGAGTGGAATAAAATATCATGAACAATTTTAAGAAATGCCTTGTTAGCCCAGAGAAAGGGCTATCATACAGAACATTTAAGAGGGAAATAATTTTATTTTAAACATTAATTATATTGCTGGAAAGTCGTTTTAAATATGTGTGAACATCGTCTGTACAAATAGAAATGAATGATTAATACCTATTGGAAAAAATGTCTGGTACAAGAATTGGCAAATATATGCAAATCATTACACATCACAAACACCATCAAAAGCAAAACGAAAAAAAATTAAATCGGACTTTTAGAAGCGGATATATCATTATTGGAGAGATTTACACTAACACCTCTAACGGAAAACTAATCATCACTTTTAGAAAAATTACAGAAGTATAAATAAATGTTTCTCGTGTGAGTTTGAAGTTCAGAAGCGAAGATACGATTTCAAAAAATTCTATAAACAAAACTATGCACTTATGCTCTCCTGTAACAAATCATTTTTTTCACAAAATATTGTAAAATGCATGCAAAATACTTAGCGTCGTGATTTCTATCTCCCACATTTTTCGAAATCCAGTGTTTAGGAGCAGAAAAGTTTGGAAAAATACGATATAGATTGTGTAACGTACCAGGAGATGTGACGTACCTGCCAGAAGGACGCACACGACATAAAGGCAGATAGGAATCAGAATACATGTCCGCGTAGCTTAATTGGTAGAGCAACTTATTCCGGAATGAGTGGACCCGGGTTCGAACCCCGGCGCGGATAAAAATGACGGAGAAATTCACTTCGTTATAATGGCGCCCGAACTATCCGGATGACCCGACCGTTCAAAATCTCGCATTGGTGTGATGTTATTTCCACACCGCGAGATAGGAAAAATAAGAGAATCCTTTCTCCAGCACTTCGAAAAAATAAAAATAAGGGGGAGATGATGTAACGTACCAGGAGATGTGACGTACCTGCCAGAAGGACGCACACGACATAAAGGCAGATAGGAATCAGAATAAAATGTCCGCGTAGCTTAATTGGTAGAGCAACTTGTTCCGGAATAAGCGGCCTCGGGTTCGAATCCTGGCGTGGACAAAAATGACGGAGAAATTTACTTCGTTATAATGGCGCCCGAACTATCCGGATGACCCGACCGTTCAAAATCTCGCAATGGTGTGATCTTATTTCCACACCGCGAGACAGGAAAAATCAGAGAATTCCTTCTCCAGCGCTTCGAAAAATAAAAATGTGTGATGTTGCATTCCACACAGCAGATTGACTGGGAGTTCTCAAGTGCACGTTCTACAGTGGATGGCTGCCTGCAACGATTCATGGTCACGGCTGACCCGTGGGCCATGCCCCCGGCCCTCTTTCGGGGGGGGAGATGTGACGTACCTGCCAGCAGGACGCACACGACATAACGGCAGATAGGAATCAGAATAATCGTCTGCGTAGCTCAGTTGGTAGAGCGACTTGTTCCGGAATAAGCGGCCTCGGGTTCGAATCCCGGCGTAGACCAAAAATGACGGAGAAATTCACTTCGTTATAATTGTACATAAGCCGTTCCATAAAAGCTGAGAGTAATTTTTTTTTATTTGGCACCAGTGAGAAGGGGACAAATAATCACGCAGGCGAATAACTGAATTAAGGAAGTAACTACGTATGGCAACAGTTATTAGCCGTGGCAGACGATTCTGGTTTTGTTATTGAGCAGTTGTTTAAGTTACGTCTGCATTTCGCCATACAGCTATGGAGATGAGTGATTTAGAGTTTAAGAAGTGAAATGCGTTGTGCGATAACAATTTGCTAACGTTTGGGTGAAACGGCTCTAGAAACAGTTCATTTAGTGAAAAATGCTTACAAAGTGTCTGTGAGAGTCAACGATTTTTAGATGGCACCATGATCTCAAAAAAAAGAAAAAAAAAGGGTGTTTTTCGACATAAATCGCACCTAGGCCTTCTCGGCCTGAAAGTGTTGTTACGGAGCGTATTGTTAACACTGTTTGGGGAACGCTTCAAGAAGATGGACGAATGACGTGTGAAGACTTAGCGGGAGTCAACTAATATTTCAAAAACGTCGGCATTCCGCATTCTACACAACACATTACTGCTGCATCGTGTGTGTTCGTGATGGGTACCTCATCACCTGACGAGAGAACAATTGTTAGCCAGAGTTCAGGTGTGTCACGAGTGGAAACAAATGATTGCAAAGGATCCAAACTTTCCAAACACAGCAATAACTGTCGATGAAACATGGGTCCACTATTTCGACCTCCTCACGAAGCGCGCAACGAGTGTCGGGAAATATACAGGCTCGTCTCCTCCGGAAAAAAAAGTCTGCCAAACCAAATCAGTTGGGTGGGTGATGATGATGATTTTCTTTGATCGTAAAGCTGTAGTCTACTAGCACGTTGTTCCTGCACGAATTACTGTCCATGCTGAGTATTACATTTCAGTCTTGAAGCGTGTGCGACGACACAAATCTATTAAGCGACCGGAACTGGTGAGCAAGTGTACCGTACACCATGATAATGCCCGCCCACATGTAGCTGCTTGTGTTCAACAGTTTTTTACGAAATGCAATATTGAAATCATGCCACAGCCTGCCTACAGTCCTGACCTCGCCTCGTGCGATTTCTGGTTGTTTCCAACGATGAAAGAGAAGTTCCGTGGCGCAACATTCAACACAGTTGCTGACGTTATTAAAGTTGTACAGGTGTCGCTAAAGCAGTTTCCACAAAATGCCTTCGCCACATGCTTTGGAAAGTGGACTGAACGATGGGACCTTGCATATCATCCGACGAAAGACAAAGAATAACATATATTTTGCTGTACCTATGCTTCTTCATTTTGTGTGACTTTACTATCAATTTTTATGGAACCGCCATTGTTCATTTATGCACTCTAGAGGTGACACCATGCACTGTTTCAAATTGAAATTACGCGCAGAATTACGTTTGTGATAAAAGGTATCAGAAATTTGGAATACATTTTTTCAATTTGTTTAATCAATTGAATAGAGTAAAAAATATTTTTTTATGAATAGCATCAAGTTATGAATCAAACGTATGGATCGTCGTTTGCACAACTCAGGCTTTCGATCGCAATAAGCATTTTTCAAATCAGACAAATAGTTGCTGAGATCGGAATTCAGACGCAGGTGCATAAAACGAGTTCACAGGAGTCAGGCGGCAGACGGACGTGCAAAACGTTATCCACAGTTGTCGGGCGGCAGACATGCGTGCAAAAGAAAAGGATGCCACATGGGTCGGATGGCAGACGCATGCGCAAAAAAGAGTCCACAGGGTCAGACGGCAGACGCACGTGCAAAAAAAAAAAAAAAAAACGAGTCCACAGGGATCGGATGGCAGACGCATGCGCAAAAAAAGTTCACAGTGTCGGACGGCGGCGGACGGCGGCGGACGCAAGTGCAAAAATTGGTCCACGGGGTCGGATGGCAGACGCACATGCAAATAAAAGAGTCTACAGGAATGGGACGGTAGACGCATGCGCATAAAACAGCCCACAGGGGTCGGACGGCAAACGCACGTGAAAAAAAAAAAAAAAAAGAGTCCACAGGGGTATCGGGCAAACGCACGTGCCATAAATAATCCACAAAACAAGATATTTAAACTACATTCGGTGAAACATATTTGAGATACACGGAAGTGAAGTGAAGTCTTACCTTCCAATGAATAAGAATGATCCAGTGACGTTAAGTCTTCTAGTTGCTTTGAACAACCCTCTGATTGTCATTCCTTCACAAAAACAAGCAACAACCTTAGCGTCGGGATACTTTTGTAGGTTTCTGATGATGGCATCGAATGCCGGATCCTCGGCGCTGCTCAGCACAGAATCAGAAGTTGCAATGCAGATTCCTGCTTCGTGGGCGAGTTTCACAAAGGCTTCCATTCCACTCCCACCATAATTGCCTTCGGAGAAATTGACACAAAATATGATTAATAACAGAACATCGTGAATATCTCACTATACAAATTCTTGAAACCGCGAAAAAGATAGATTTAAAGATCTGCATTTTTGCTACTTTTTTGGTGAAGATAAATTGCAGTTTCCGGCCTCAAAATTTTCACCGATTTGCTTCAATTTTCTTTAATTAATTCCTAATAAAAGAGCGGTTTATGTTTTGTAACATATATTTTCATATCACTTTCCTTTTTGGTTCTTGTTATCCTATGTAAATTTTGGTTCATTCTCTTTAAGTAGCTTGTGAACTTAACGCTACAATTTATCTCTTGCTGAATTTTAGTTTGGCAACCTGATGTTTGGTCAAGAGTGCGTGACGTATGTTAACGAGACTGATAAGAGTTATGTTTACGATTTTACCAATGTTTTCGTTAGGAGTCATTAGAGCCTGAGATCGTTCTGAGTGATAAGAATGATGTTTACAATTGCATCAACGCTCTCGGTAGAAGGCGGCTAGATCGCGAAATCGTTGTAATTGATAAGAGTGATATTTACAATTGTATCATAGTTGTCGTTAGAAGTCGGCTAGAGCGTGAGATTTGCGTAACTGATAAGTAATGTTTACAGTTGTATCCACGCTCTCGTTAGAAGTGGACTACAGCGTGTGATCGTTGTATTTGATAAGAGTGATGTTTACAAATATATCATTACTTTGGTTAGAAGTCCGCTAGAGCGCGAGGCCTTTGTAATTGATAGGAGTGATGTTTACAATTATATCAACGCTCTCGGTAGAAGCCAGCTAGAGCGTGGGACCGTTGTAACTGATAAGATTGTATCAACGCTGTCGTTGGAAGTCGGCTGGAGCGCGAGATCGTGGTAATTGATAACAGTGATATTCCCAATAGTATCAACGATATCGTTAGAAGCCATCTAGAGCGTGATAACGTTGTAATCTGTAAGAGTGATGTTTGCAATTGCATCAACGCTGTAGTTCGAAGTCGGCTGCAGCGTGATGTTCTTGTAATTGATAAGAGTGATGTTAACAATTGTGTCTACGCTCTTGTTCGAAGTCGGCTATAGCGCGAGATAATTGTAATTGATACGACTGATGTTTACAATCGTATCAACGCTCTCGTTGGAAGTCGGGTGGAGACTGAAATCGTTGTAACTGCTTTGGAGGGAGATATTGGGAGAGTTCATACTACTTAGGTGCTATGTGATGAGCGTTTGATCGTCGCGTTATTAAATAAATTATTTCACGTTGAAGGTTACGCTCCGTTGATATTGACACCTTAAATTGTTATCGAGTTAATGTGTCTTGGGTATTATTTGATGTTCCGCGTATTGAGTTGTTCAACTATTGAACAAAACATTTTTAATAAATGGGGAAAACATATCGTACTTCAATTAGATTCAGCGGGATTTACTGATATTTCATCACTCACGTTGTCACGTCGAAAACAGACATTTCTGAAACAACTTCACAGCAGAAGTAAAGCAAGCGTCAAAATCAAGTTACGCCAAGGTCTGATGATGCAATGATGTAAACATTTGCGGCGACAACTGATTAACCCATACGCATCGCTTCGGAAAAGAATAGAATCCGTCAAACATATTCTCAGCAAGCAATACCCAAAATCTCGGCTCCAATCCGAAAGAACGATTCTGTTCTGTTCTGAGATGTTCTGATGTACTGGGAGGGCTTCCATAGGTAACTATGGTAACAAATTATTTTCCGTTGTTTCGGTTCCGACACTTTGATTGTGTTCCAACGTCAGCTTTATAGACATCTGACAATTGTTCACGGTTTGTGTGTGTGTGTGTGTGTGTGTGTGTTGTCGTCGTCGTTTTATTTCATTAAGCTGCTCGTTTTTTACGCTTTCCAACCGTAGGTTGAAGAAGCGTATATGCTCCAGCTTTATCCATCTGCTGTCTGTCTGTCCTCATGGTTACTCGCGTAAAAATGGTTCGATTTCGATGAAATTTTGTATGTGGTACGGGACAACCTGGGGACGAACCCTATTGAAAATGAACGAAATGGGGTCAAAGGTCAGGACATAGGAGCGGGATGCATTCCGTCGCCCTTATGCGTCATAACGTAGATAAAAATGCTTCGATTGCGACAAAACTTTATTATGTTGTTCCAGATGTATACTGAACCAACTCTGGTTAATATCATCGAAATTGAGTCAAAGGTCAGGGCACAGGAGCGAGATTTATTCCACAGCCAATATCCTCATAACTTGACTAAAAATGCTTCTATTGCGACAAAACTTTAGTATGTTGTTCGGGAGGTATACTGAACAAATCAATAGTCAGGGTAGGGAGGAGGGTTTGTCTGCGCGCGATTTCTGGTATGTTGGAAAGCGTATCATAATCAATGCATTGCATGATTTTACTAAATTGCTTTCCTTTTGCCTACTTTACAAAACATCACTTAATCCAGGGCCGGATGGAAATTTGCAAGGCCCGAGGCGAGATTTCATTACGGATACTACAAAATAAACTTCATATAGTTATAAAACCGTGAAGTTAAAAATATCGTACCTAAAGAACACACACGAAAAATCGTTGAAAGAGAATTATTATTTTGAAGAAATATTTGCTTTAATCTTAGTAAAAAGACCGCAATATGGATTGAAATTTGAGAGAGAGTAAAAAAAATTTTTATATTCTCTTTGGTGATGTTGTGCTGTGATTTTTATATAAATTTCCTCACCAAATGATAAAAGGATGTCTTCAACTAATTTGTATAGCGAATATTTTTGCGTAGAGAATAATAAGGATCCCTCTAAAATAAATTGGTACTTTTTTCCTTTAATACATGGTTGAGTGATTGTTTTTTTATGCAAATTGATGATTTTTTTAACTTTTACACTCGCTCATAAATGAATAATCCTTTTTTTCATTCCAGTACTGTTTTTAAAGTCACTAAATAGTCTTCAACATGTAGCCACAAACCAATTTTGGTATTGTTCTTTCTATTTTTTAAATTTAGGTATCTGGTTTATACACAAATTGTTGAATACATAAAAGCAAGGAACCACAAAATAGCGACATTTAATTTATTATTTCATGAATGCGGATAAGATTAAGTTCGTTATAGTAATTATTTGAAATCTGCAAATCTCAATATCTGTACAACAAAAGGCGGTAGCCTATCACAAAATAATAATAATAACAATAATTATGGGGAAAATCTTTCTTTTACAGAAAGAAAATAGTACATATTCATCAAAATAGAGGCTTATTACACGTCGGCCAGCAATTTATAACCTTCTAACATCCACTTTAACTATGAAGATTAACAATCACTTAAGAGATAACGGTGTGATGACAGAAGAACAAAAAGGATGCAAAGATCAAGTTATTATTATACTATTGTGATGAATCATGTTCTTAAGAAGAAACCAAACTTGAGCATGGCTTATATTGACTATAAGAAATCATTTGTTTCAATTCCACATGATTATCTCATAGAAGAACTGAAGATAAAGTGAACAGTAAGGTCATTCACTTGCTTCAACAAGCCATGACTTGCTTCAGCAAATCTCTATATGTCAGATGGAACAAAAATGATCAATTCTAGGAATATCAGAATCAGGGGAGGAATTTTTCAAAGGCACTACTGTTCAGTGCACTTTGGTTTTGCATAGGCCTTAATCGTCTCAGTCACATAGTAGGCAGCACACAATATACTGTATATTCAGTATAAAAGAGACCAGTACACGAAGTCATACCATCAATCATTTATTATACATGGGCGATCTCCAGTATTTTGACAGAATCAGTATACTCTAGTATACTGACAGAATACACCAGTATACTGACAGATTACTCCAGTATACTGACAGAATACTCCAATTTTTTTGACAGAATTTGCGTAGTCTGTAACTCCATTTTTCTTTCCTTTTTTGAAACGTTTCCGTTTCTAATTTCAGTATTCTGACAGAATTCCCGTAGTCTGTAATTCCATATTTTACTTCCTTTTTTGAAACGTTTCCGTTTCTAAATTCAGTATTTTGACAGAATTTTCGTAATCTGTAATTCTCTTTCTTACTTCCTTTTTAAAAAGTTTCCGTTCTAACTTTAGCATTTTGTAGAATCTCCGTAGTCTGTAATTCCGTTTTGTTTTTTTCTTTAGAGAAAAGTTAGTTCCGGATATTTCTGCACATACGTAAAAAATTCACAAAAAATTTCGATTCTATTTTTTTCAGCCTTCTTTTCAGAGATTATTCCTTCCTGACCTACAAAACTGACGAATACTTTCCTTTTTTTTTCCTGTAGGGCTTCGGACCGAGTACGTCATCAATGGCCTACGTGACTACCGAGCGTGTTACTGAAATGTTTTGCACTATTAATGCTGTTTAAAAATATAATTTTATTTCCTGTTAGAGCAATCTATTTTTCTGTATAGGCTCGTAATAATTTAATTTTCGCTGTAACAGGACTTATTACGTAGCATTTTTTAATCGTGATTTTTCAAAGCAAAAGAATATTTTGGAAATTGCATTTTTTTTAAACGGACTGGTACTTTTTCTCATGTTTAAGAACAGGAGAAATGTACTGCTTCATAGTACTATTTCGCACCTCTAAATATGATATTTAGTCTTGATAGCAACAGGGTGATTGTAAACTCCTTCAACAAAACAAGAGGGGTGATAGTACACATCAAGAAGAACAATATTTGCAATGGAACCTAGGGCCGCATTCCACTCCAAGTGCCAGAAAAGAGCACGTTCGAAAAACGTCCAGCAGGCACACGGAGTTCCAACCAGTGCATGAGAAGCACAAGATGCAAATCAGGTGCACTGAACACGTGCGTAGACGATGAGGAGAAACATTTAAGAACGCAGCCGAACCCATTCAGCGATATTACAATGCGAACATCACATGAAAATTGTATACGTCTGACGGTACAGCGTACCTTGTGTTCCTGGCGCAAGTGCTACCCGGTCTGTTGCTGCGGACAAGGTCAATACCACAAGGGGAGTCAACGAGACTGTGCGACAGTCCTTCATTCGCCAGTGTGGGATGTACAACGACGCCCTTGGACGCCAGTTTGAGCAGCTCCTTTGAGTCTTTCTCTGATGTGATTGGAATTGTGCAACTCATAAATTAGGTATGTCTCTTTTTTTTCACTGTTGATGGCTCAACGTGGATATGCAACTTTACTCTTTTCTGGCACTAGGTGTGGAATACGACCTAGGTTCGAGTGTGTACTGAGTCTTTCTCTGATGCGATTGAAATTGTGCAACTCATAAATTAGGTATGTCTCTTTGTTTTCGCTGTTGATGGCTCAACGTGTATATGCAACTTTACTCTTTTCTGGCACTAGGTGTGGAATACGACCTAGGTTCGAGTGTGTACTGAGTCTTTCTCTGATGCGATTGGAATTGTGCAACTCATAAATTAGGTATGTCTCTTTCTTTTCGCTGTCGATGGCTCAACGTGGATATGTAACTTTACTCTTTTCTGGCACTAGGTGTGGAATACGACCTAGGTTCGAGTGTGTACTGAGTCTTTCTCTGATGCGATTGAAATTGTGCAACTCATAAATTAGGTATGTCTCTTTGTTTTCACTGTTGATGGCTCAACGTGGATATGTAACTTTACTCTTTTCTGGCACTAGGAGTGGAATACGGCCCTAGGTTCGACTGTGTACTGAGTCTTTCTCTGATGCGATTGGAATTGTGCAACTCATAAGTTAGGTATGTCTCTTTGTTTTCACTGTTGAAGGCTCAACGTGGATATGTAACTTTTCTCTTTTCTGGCACTAGGTGTGGAATACGACCTAGGTTGGACTGTGTACTGAGTCTTTCTCTGATGCGGTTGGAATTGTGCAACTCATAAATTAGGTATGTCTCTTTATTTTCACTGTTGATGGCTCAACGTGGATATGCAACTTTACTCTTTTCTGGCACTAGGTGTGGAATACGACCTAGGTTGGACTGTGTACTGAGTCTTTCTCTGATGCGGTTGGAATTGTGCAACTCATAAATTAGGTATGTCTCTTTATTTTCACTGTTGAAGGCTCAACGTGGATATGTAACTTTACTCTTTTCTGGCACTAGGAGTGGAATACGGCCCTAGGTTCGACTGTGTACTGAGTCTTTCTCTGATGCGGTTGGAATTGTGCAACTCATAAATTAGGTATGTCTCTTTATTTTCACTGTTGAAGGCTCAACGTGGATATGTAACTTTACTCTTTTCTGGCACTAGGAGTGGAATACGGCCCTAGGTTCGACTGTGTACTGAGTCTTTCTCTGATGCGATTGGAATTGTGCAACTCATAAATTAGGTATGTCTCTTTGTTTTCACTGTTGAAGGCTCAACGTGGATATGCAACTTTACTCTTTTCTGGCACTAGGACTGGAATACGACCCTAGGTTCGACTGTGTACTGAGTCTTTCTCTGATGCGATTGGAATTGTGCAACTCATAAGTTAGGTATGTCTCTTTGTTTTCACTGTTGATGGCTCAACGTGGATATGTAACTTTACTCTTTTCTGGCACTAGGAGTGGAATACGGCCCTAGGTTCGACTGTGTACTGAGTCTTTCTCTGATGCGATTGGAATTGCGCAACTCATAAATTAGGTATGTCTCTTTATTTTCACTGTTGAAGGCTCAACGTGGATATGTAACTTTACTCTTTTCTGGCACTAGGAGTGGAATACGGCCCTACGTTCGACTGTGTACTGAGTCTTTCTCTGATGCGGTTGGAATTGTGCAACTCATAAATTAGGTATGTCTCTTTGTTTTCACTGTTGAAAGCTCAACGTGGATATGTAACTTTACTCTTTTCTGGCACTAGGATTGGAATACGACCCATAGGTTCGACTGTGTACTGAGTCTTTCTCTGATGCGGTTGGAATTGTGCAACTCATAAATTAGGTATGTCTCTTTGTTTTCACTGTTGAAGGCTCAACGTGGATATGCAACTTTACTCTTTTCTGGCACTAGGACTGGAATACGACCCTAGGTTCGACTGTGTACTGAGTCTTTCTCTGATGCGGTTGGAATTGTGCAACTCATAAATTAGGTATGTCTCTTTGTTTTCACTGTTGATGGCTCAACGTGGATATGTAACTTTACTCTTTTCTGGCACTAGGAGTGGAATACGGCCCTAGGTTCGACTGTGTACTGAGTCTTTCTCTGATGCGATTGGAATTGTGCAACTCATAAGTTAGGTATGTCTCTTTGTTTTCACTGTTGAAGGCTCAACGTGGATATGTAACTTTACTCTTTTCTGGCACTAGGATTGGAATACGACCCATAGGTTCGACCGTGTACTGAGTCTTTCTCTGATGCGGTTGGAATTGTGCAACTCATAAATTAGGTATGTCTCTTTCTTTTCGCTGTCGATGGCTCAACGTGGATATGTAACTTTACTCTTTTCTGGCACTAGGTGTGGAATACGACCTAGGTTCGAGTGTGTACTGAGTCTTTCTCTGATGCGATTGAAATTGTGCAACTCATAAATTAGGTATGTCTCTTTGTTTTCACTGTTGATGGCTCAACGTGGATATGTAACTTTACTCTTTTCTGGCACTAGGAGTGGAATACGGCCCTAGGTTCGACTGTGTACTGAGTCTTTCTCTGATGCGATTGGAATTGTGCAACTCATAAGTTAGGTATGTCTCTTTGTTTTCACTGTTGAAGGCTCAACGTGGATATGTAACTTTACTCTTTTCTGGCACTAGGATTGGAATACGACCCATAGGTTCGACCGTGTACTGAGTCTTTCTCTGATGCGATTGGAATTGTGCAACTCATAAGTTAGGTATGTCTCTTTGTTTTCACTGTTGAAGGCTCAACGTGGATATGTAACTTTACTCTTTTCTAGCACTAGGATTGGAATACGACCCATAGGTTCGACCGTGTACTGAGTCTTTCTCTGATGCGGTTGGAATTGTGCAACTCATAAATTAGGTATGTCTCTTTCTTTTCGCTGTCGATGGCTCAACGTGGATATGTAACTTTACTCTTTTCTGGCACTAGGTGTGGAATACGACCTAGGTTCGAGTGTGTACTGAGTCTTTCTCTGATGCGATTGAAATTGTGCAACTCATAAATTAGGTATGTCTCTTTGTTTTCACTGTTGATGGCTCAACGTGGATATGTAACTTTTCTCTTTTCTGGCACTAGGTGTGGAATACGACCTAGGTTGGACTGTGTACTGAGTCTTTCTCTGATGCGGTTGGAATTGTGCAACTCATAAATTAGGTATGTCTCTTTATTTTCACTGTTGATGGCTCAACGTGGATATGCAACTTTACTCTTTTCTGGCACTAGGTGTGGAATACGACCTAGGTTGGACTGTGTACTGAGTCTTTCTCTGATGCGGTTGGAATTGTGCAACTCATAAATTAGGTATGTCTCTTTATTTTCACTGTTGAAGGCTCAACGTGGATATGTAACTTTACTCTTTTCTGGCACTAGGAGTGGAATACGGCCCTAGGTTCGACTGTGTACTGAGTCTTTCTCTGATGCGGTTGGAATTGTGCAACTCATAAATTAGGTATGTCTCTTTATTTTCACTGTTGAAGGCTCAACGTGGATATGTAACTTTACTCTTTTCTGGCACTAGGAGTGGAATACGGCCCTAGGTTCGACTGTGTACTGAGTCTTTCTCTGATGCGATTGGAATTGTGCAACTCATAAATTAGGTATGTCTCTTTGTTTTCACTGTTGAAGGCTCAACGTGGATATGCAACTTTACTCTTTTCTGGCACTAGGACTGGAATACGACCCTAGGTTCGACTGTGTACTGAGTCTTTCTCTGATGCGATTGGAATTGTGCAACTCATAAGTTAGGTATGTCTCTTTGTTTTCACTGTTGATGGCTCAACGTGGATATGTAACTTTACTCTTTTCTGGCACTAGGAGTGGAATACGGCCCTAGGTTCGACTGTGTACTGAGTCTTTCTCTGATGCGATTGGAATTGTGCAACTCATAAATTAGGTATGTCTCTTTATTTTCACTGTTGAAGGCTCAACGTGGATATGTAACTTTACTATTTTCTGGCACTAGGAGTGGAATACGGCCCTACGTTCGACTGTGTACTGAGTCTTTCTCTGATGCGGTTGGAATTGTGCAACTCATAAATTAGGTATGTCTCTTTGTTTTCACTGTTGAAGGCTCAACGTGGATATGTAACTTTACTCTTTTCTGGCACTAGGATTGGAATACGACCCTAGGTTCGACTGTGTACTGAGTCTTTCTCTGAAGCGGTTGGAATTGTGCAACTCATAAATTAGGTATGTCTCTTTGTTTTCACTGTTGAAGGCTCAACGTGGATATGCAACTTTACTCTTTTCTGGCACTAGGACTGGAATACGACCCTAGGTTCGACTGTGTACTGAGTCTTTCTCTGATGCGGTTGGAATTGTGCAACTCATAAATTAGGTATGTCTCTTTGTTTTCACTGTTGATGGCTCAACGTGGATATGTAACTTTACTCTTTTCTGGCACTAGGAGTGGAATACGGCCCTAGGTTCGACTGTGTACTGAGTCTTTCTCTGATGCGATTGGAATTGTGCAACTCATAAGTTAGGTATGTCTCTTTGTTTTCACTGTTGAAGGCTCAACGTGGATATGTAACTTTACTCTTTTCTGGCACTAGGATTGGAATACGACCCATAGGTTCGACCGTGTACTGAGTCTTTCTCTGATGCGGTTGGAATTGTGCAACTCATAAATTAGGTATGTCTCTTTGTTTTCACTGTTGAAGGCTCAACGTGGATATGCAACTTTACTCTTTTCTGGCACTAGGACTGGAATACGACCCTAGGTTCGACTGTGTACTGAGTCTTTCTCTGATGCGGTTGGAATTGTGCAACTCATAAATTAGGTATGTCTCTTTGTTTTCACTGTTGATGGCTCAACGTGGATATGTAACTTTACTCTTTTCTGGCACTAGGAGTGGAATACGGCCCTAGGTTCGACTGTGTACTGAGTCTTTCTCTGATGCGATTGGAATTGTGCAACTCATAAGTTAGGTATGTCTCTTTGTTTTCACTGTTGAAGGCTCAACGTGGATATGCAACTTTACTCTTTTATGGCACTAATTGTGGAATACGACCTAGGTTCGAGTGTGTACTGAGTCTTTCTCTGATGCGATTGGAATTGTGCAACTCATAAGTTAGGTATGTCTCTTTGTTTTCACTGTTGATGGCTCAACGTGGATATGCAATTTTACTCTTTTATGGCACTAGGTGTGGAATACGGCCCTAGGTTCGACTGTGTACTGAGTCTTTCTCTGATGCGGTTGGAATTGTGCAACTCATAAATTAGGTATGTCTCTTTGTTTTCACTGTTGAAGGCTCAACGTGGATATGCAACTTTACTCTTTTATGGCACTAGGTGTGGAATACGGCCCTAGGTTCGACTGTGTACTGAGTCTTTCTCTGATGCGGTTGGAATTGTGCAACTCATAAATTAGGTATGTCTCTTTGTTTTCACTGTTGAAGGCTCAACGTGGATATGCAACTTTACTCTTTTATGGCACTAGGTGTGGAATACGGCCCTAGGTTCGACTGTGTACTGAGTCTTTCTCTGATGCGGTTGGAATTGTGCAACTCATAAATTAGGTATGTCTCTTTGTTTTCACTGTTGAAGGCTCAACGTGGATATGCAACTTTACTCTTTTATGGCACTAGGTGTGGAATACGGCCCTAGGTTCGACTGTGTACTGAGTCTTTCTCTGATGCGGTTGGAATTGTGCAACTCATAAATTAGGTATGTCTCTTTGTTTTCACTGTTGAAGGCTCAACGTGGATATGCAACTTTACTCTTTTATGGCACTAGGTGTGGAATACGGCCCTAGGTTCGACTGTGTACTGAGTCTTTCTCTGATGCGGTTGGAATTGTGCAACTCATAAATTAGGTATGTCTCTTTGTTTTCACTGTTGAAGGCTCAACGTGGATATGCAACTTTACTCTTTTATGGCACTAGGTGTGGAATACGGCCCTAGGTTCGACTGTGTACTGAGTCTTTCTCTGATGCGGTTGGAATTGTGCAACTCATAAATTAGGTATGTCTCTTTGTTTTCACTGTTGAAGGCTCAACGTGGATATGCAACTTTACTCTTTTATGGCACTAGGTGTGGAATACGGCCCTAGGTTCGACTGTGTACTGAGTCTTTCTCTGATGCGGTTGGAATTGTGCAACTCATAAATTAGGTATGTCTCTTTGTTTTCACTGTTGAAGGCTCAACGTGGATATGCAACTTTACTCTTTTATAGCACTAGGTGTGGAATACGGCCCTAGGTTCGACTGTGTACTGAGTCTTTCTCTGATGCGATTGGAATTGTGCAACTCATAAGTTAGGTATGTCTCTTTGTTTTCACTGTTGAAGGCTCAACGTGGATATGTAACTTTACTCTTTTCTGGCACTAGGATTGGAATACGACCCATAGGTTCGACCGTGTACTGAGTCTTTCTCTGATGCGGTTGGAATTGTGCAACTCATAAATTAGGTATGTCTCTTTCTTTTCGCTGTCGATGGCTCAACGTGGATATGTAACTTTACTCTTTTCTGGCACTAGGTGTGGAATACGACCTAGGTTCGAGTGTGTACTGAGTCTTTCTCTGATGCGATTGAAATTGTGCAACTCATAAATTAGGTATGTCTCTTTGTTTTCACTGTTGATGGCTCAACGTGGATATGTAACTTTACTCTTTTCTGGCACTAGGAGTGGAATACGGCCCTAGGTTCGACTGTGTACTGAGTCTTTCTCTGATGCGATTGGAATTGTGCAACTCATAAGTTAGGTATGTCTCTTTGTTTTCACTGTTGAAGGCTCAACGTGGATATGTAACTTTTCTCTTTTCTGGCACTAGGTGTGGAATACGACCTAGGTTGGACTGTGTACTGAGTCTTTCTCTGATGCGGTTGGAATTGTGCAACTCATAAATTAGGTATGTCTCTTTATTTTCACTGTTGATGGCTCAACGTGGATATGCAACTTTACTCTTTTCTGGCACTAGGTGTGGAATACGACCTAGGTTGGACTGTGTACTGAGTCTTTCTCTGATGCGGTTGGAATTGTGCAACTCATAAATTAGGTATGTCTCTTTATTTTCACTGTTGAAGGCTCAACGTGGATATGTAACTTTACTCTTTTCTGGCACTAGGAGTGGAATACGGCCCTAGGTTCGACTGTGTACTGAGTCTTTCTCTGATGCGGTTGGAATTGTGCAACTCATAAATTAGGTATGTCTCTTTATTTTCACTGTTGAAGGCTCAACGTGGATATGTAACTTTACTCTTTTCTGGCACTAGGAGTGGAATACGGCCCTAGGTTCGACTGTGTACTGAGTCTTTCTCTGATGCGATTGGAATTGTGCAACTCATAAATTAGGTATGTCTCTTTGTTTTCACTGTTGAAGGCTCAACGTGGATATGCAACTTTACTCTTTTCTGGCACTAGGACTGGAATACGACCCTAGGTTCGACTGTGTACTGAGTCTTTCTCTGATGCGATTGGAATTGTGCAACTCATAAGTTAGGTATGTCTCTTTGTTTTCACTGTTGATGGCTCAACGTGGATATGTAACTTTACTCTTTTCTGGCACTAGGAGTGGAATACGGCCCTAGGTTCGACTGTGTACTGAGTCTTTCTCTGATGCGATTGGAATTGTGCAACTCATAAATTAGGTATGTCTCTTTATTTTCACTGTTGAAGGCTCAACGTGGATATGTAACTTTACTCTTTTCTGGCACTAGGAGTGGAATACGGCCCTACGTTCGACTGTGTACTGAGTCTTTCTCTGATGCGGTTGGAATTGTGCAACTCATAAATTAGGTATGTCTCTTTGTTTTCACTGTTGAAGGCTCAACGTGGATATGTAACTTTACTCTTTTCTGGCACTAGGATTGGAATACGACCCATAGGTTCGACTGTGTACTGAGTCTTTCTCTGATGCGGTTGGAATTGTGCAACTCATAAATTAGGTATGTCTCTTTGTTTTCACTGTTGAAGGCTCAACGTGGATATGCAACTTTACTCTTTTCTGGCACTAGGACTGGAATACGACCCTAGGTTCGACTGTGTACTGAGTCTTTCTCTGATGCGGTTGGAATTGTGCAACTCATAAATTAGGTATGTCTCTTTGTTTTCACTGTTGATGGCTCAACGTGGATATGTAACTTTACTCTTTTCTGGCACTAGGAGTGGAATACGGCCCTAGGTTCGACTGTGTACTGAGTCTTTCTCTGATGCGATTGGAATTGTGCAACTCATAAGTTAGGTATGTCTCTTTGTTTTCACTGTTGAAGGCTCAACGTGGATATGTAACTTTACTCTTTTCTGGCACTAGGATTGGAATACGACCCATAGGTTCGACCGTGTACTGAGTCTTTCTCTGATGCGGTTGGAATTGTGCAACTCATAAATTAGGTATGTCTCTTTGTTTTCACTGTTGAAGGCTCAACGTGGATATGCAACTTTACTCTTTTCTGGCACTAGGACTGGAATACGACCCTAGGTTCGACTGTGTACTGAGTCTTTCTCTGATGCGGTTGGAATTGTGCAACTCATAAATTAGGTATGTCTCTTTGTTTTCACTGTTGATGGCTCAACGTGGATATGTAACTTTACTCTTTTCTGGCACTAGGAGTGGAATACGGCCCTAGGTTCGACTGTGTACTGAGTCTTTCTCTGATGCGATTGGAATTGTGCAACTCATAAGCTAGGTATATCTCTTTGTTTTCACTGTTGAAGGCTCAACGTGGATATGCAACTTTACTCTTTTATGGCACTAATTGTGGAATACGACCTAGGTTCGAGTGTGTACTGAGTCTTTCTCTGATGCGATTGGAATTGTGCAACTCATAAGTTAGGTATGTCTCTTTGTTTTCATTGTTGATGGCTCAACGTGGATATGCAATTTTACTCTTTTATGGCACTAGGTGTGGAATACGGCCCTAGGTTCGACTGTGTACTGAGTCTTTCTCTGATGCGGTTGGAATTGTGCAACTCATAAATTAGGTATGTCTCTTTGTTTTCACTGTTGAAGGCTCAACGTGGATATGCAACTTTACTCTTTTATGGCACTAGGTGTGGAATACGGCCCTAGGTTCGACTGTGTACTGAGTCTTTCTCTGATGCGGTTGGAATTGTGCAACTCATAAATTAGGTATGTCTCTTTGTTTTCACTGTTGAAGGCTCAACGTGGATATGCAACTTTACTCTTTTATGGCACTAGGTGTGGAATACGGCCCTAGGTTCGACTGTGTACTGAGTCTTTCTCTGATGCGGTTGGAATTGTGCAACTCATAAATTAGGTATGTCTCTTTGTTTTCACTGTTGAAGGCTCAACGTGGATATGCAACTTTACTCTTTTATGGCACTAGGTGTGGAATACGGCCCTAGGTTCGACTGTGTACTGAGTCTTTCTCTGATGCGGTTGGAATTGTGCAACTCATAAATTAGGTATGTCTCTTTGTTTTCACTGTTGAAGGCTCAACGTGGATATGCAACTTTACTCTTTTATGGCACTAGGTGTGGAATACGGCCCTAGGTTCGACTGTGTACTGAGTCTTTCTCTGATGCGGTTGGAATTGTGCAACTCATAAATTAGGTATGTCTCTTTGTTTTCACTGTTGAAGGCTCAACGTGGATATGCAACTTTACTCTTTTATGGCACTAGGTGTGGAATACGGCCCTAGGTTCGACTGTGTACTGAGTCTTTCTCTGATGCGGTTGGAATTGTGCAACTCATAAATTAGGTATGTCTCTTTGTTTTCACTGTTGAAGGCTCAACGTGGATATGCAACTTTACTCTTTTATGGCACTAGGTGTGGAATACGGCCCTAGGTTCGACTGTGTACTGAGTCTTTCTCTGATGCGGTTGGAATTGTGCAACTCATAAATTAGGTATGTCTCTTTGTTTTCACTGTTGAAGGCTCAACGTGGATATGTAACTTTACTCTTTTCTGGCACTAGGTGTGGAATACGGCCCTAGGTTCGACTGTGTACTGAGCCTTTCTCTGATGCGGCTGGAATTGTGCAACTCATAAATTAGGTATGTCTCTTTGTTTTCACTGTTGAAGGCTCAACGTGGATATGCAACTTTACTCTTTTATGGCACTAGGTGTGGAATACGGCCCTAGGTTCGACTGTGTACTGAGTCTTTCTCTGATGCGGTTGGAATTGTGCAACTCATAAATTAGGTATGTCTCTTTGTTTTCACTGTTGAAGGCTCAACGTGGATATGCAATTTTACTCTTTTATGGCACTAGGTATGGAATACGGCCCTAGGTTCGACTGTGTACTGAGTCTTTCTCTGATGCGGTTGGAATTGTGCAACTCATAAATTAGGTATGTCTCTTTGTTTTCACTGTTGAAGGCTCAACGTGGATATGCAACTTTACTCTTTTATGGCACTAGGTGTGGAATACGGCCCTAGGTTCGACTGTGTACTGAGTCTTTCTCTGATGCGGTTGGAATTGTGCAACTCATAAATTAGGTATGTCTCTTTGTTTTCACTGTTGAAGGCTCAACGTGGATATGCAACTTTACTCTTTTATGGCACTAGGTGTGGAATACGGCCCTAGGTTCGACTGTGTACTGAGTCTTTCTCTGATGCGGTTGGAATTGTGCAACTCATAAATTAGGTATGTCTCTTTGTTTTCACTGTTGAAGGCTCAACGTGGATATGCAACTTTACTCTTTTATGGCACTAGGTGTGGAATACGGCCCTAGGTTCGACTGTGTACTGAGTCTTTCTCTGATGCGGTTGGAATTGTGCAACTCATAAATTAGGTATGTCTCTTTGTTTTCACTGTTGAAGGCTCAACGTGGATATGCAACTTTACTCTTTTATGGCACTAGGTGTGGAATACGGCCCTAGGTTCGACTGTGTACTGAGTCTTTCTCTGATGCGGTTGGAATTGTGCAACTCATAAATTAGGTATGTCTCTTTGTTTTCACTGCTGATGGCTCAACGTGGATATTTAACTTTACTCTTTTCTATGACTCGGAGTGGAATGCGGCTCTAGTTTCTATTGCAAATATTGTTCGTCTTGATGTGTTCTACCATCCCTCTTTTTTTGTTGAAGGTGTTTACAGTCACCCTGTATAATAGCTTTTGTCTTCAAAGGTGCACAGACACATAGCCATCAAACAATCATCTGTACAATATTTTAAGTTCGCAGTTTCTTATGGTAACATAAAATACAATAGGTGGTGCACCAAATCATGTCAGTAAGGCAGAAATATCCGTTGGCGCAATGACTAAAATTTCATGCGATGTGTTATCCACAATATCTGATTTCGCTAAAGAATTTAAAAATGAGGTAGGCTGTCTGACAGCCGATTGAAATTATGTAATTAATCAAACCTCAAGTATTCCCTCGAATCTCCCTATTAATCGGAAATTTTCCGTCATATGGATGCGGAAAAAGCGGGAACAGAATATTCCCGCTAATATACCGAAGCAATTGCGGAAAAGTTTCTGAAAATTAAACATTTTTTTCCGTTAAAATGTCTTTAAAAATGACAATTTACCGTTAACATAGGAATAAAGTTGCGGGAAGGTTTTTGAAAATTCATAATTTTCTGTTAGCACCTCTTAAAAATTAAAACGGAAATTTACCGTTAATATAAAAAGGAGTTGTGGAAAGGTTTCTGAAAATTCAAATTTTCCATTAACAGCTCTTAAAAACGGCAATTTACCGTTAATATACGAAAAGAGTTGCGGGAAGATTTATGAAAATTCATAATTTTCTGTTAGCACCTTTTAAAAATTAAAACTGAAATTTACCGTTAATATAAAAAGGAGTTGTGGAAAGGTTTCTGAAAATTCAAAAATTTCCGTTAAGAGCTCTTAAAATCGGCAATTTGCCGTTAATATACGAAAGTAGTTGCGGAAAGATTTCTGGAAATTTAGAATGTTCCGTTAAAACCTCTATAAAACGGCAATTTACCGTTAACATAGGAATGGATTTGCGGAAAGGTTTCTAGAAATTCAAAAATTTCCGTTAACCTATCTTAAAAACGGTAATTTACCATTAATGTACAAAATCAAGTACGGAAAGATTTCCGATAATTCAGAATTTTCCTGGCATACGAAAACTCCATGAAATTCAGGTTTTTTTCCATCTTATCGCAAAAAATCTTGTATCAGGAATATGTTTCGTAATTCACGAAACGAATTACGGAAAATGGCTCGTGAATTTTAGAAAGTATTTGCCGTGTTTTACAGTGTGCGACAACTGTCACCGCAGCACATGACCACTGCATGAATGGCTGGACGAATGACTGACCCATTTCGTATTCAGCAATGAGTCTCGCTTTGAGGAAAATTGTCGGCTTACAGTCGCGAAGGCGTGGAAATTGAGCTGATGGTGTTGCCATCCGTGAGCGTCATTCAGCTTCCCAGTTTCTACACCCGTTCACCGTTCGTACGCATAGTAAGTGCAATGACGGCACGACGACATGTAGATGAGATACTGCAACTCGTTTTGATGCCGTATCTCCGTGGTTTTCGCAGTTTCAACAGAGTAATGCCCGCCCGCACACTGCTGACATCGGAATACCGTACCCACAAGTTGTTCATGTGTTTCCGAGTCACCAGATTTCTCACCAGCAAAGAACATGTGGGACGTCACTGGCAGACAACTTAATGGCTCGGTACGATTCGCTATAAATACCTACGCTTTGTGGCCACAAGTGAACGACGCATGATAAGGAATACCTCAGGATACCATCTGGGGACTTTTCTACTCCGTGCCACACCGTGTTGACCAATGAATAACCCAGCACGGAGGTCATTCGACCTTCTGACTCAGGTAACTATGTACTATCTCCTTGCCCATCGCATGCATGTAATCCTTCAGAAATTAAATCATTTTTTTCACCTGCTTGTTCAGATACGTGATAAGTTAGGCTTCGTTTCGTACATTCCTTCATTGTGTGACACTTAGTTACGCCGAACAGTGTATACATAGTTGTATATGACTACCCTCAGAATCACAGTGTACCCGCCCATGCGCGTCACATAGCGCACGTGACTAGACTTGGAAACGGGTCAAAAATTCCGGACTCGGACCTGGAAGTCTCATAACTAGACCCGACCTGATCCGGACCCGTAACTGACCCATACAAATCTCCTTTAAACTATAAATTCGAAACTCAATTTATATACACTGATGGAAAAAAATCCTAACACCAAGAAGGGGTTGTGTTAGATAAACCACAGTTGGTAGGCGGTGAGAGTACATCTGTAAGATGACGTCTATGCAAATTTCGCGCTCGGCGCATACGTGCGGCGTTAGTAGCGTCGCTCGGAACATGCAAAGCAGGTTTGCTGTAAATACGTGCTGTAACGTTCGTAAGCGTTAGTTATCGTTGAGATCCGACGTACTGTGTTGATGTTAGTCAAGAATGCCTTTAAGAAGACGAAGAAGCCATTATCAACAGCTCACGGAGTTTGAACGAGGTCGTGTTTTAGGGCTACGAGAAGGTGGAATTTCTTTCCGCATAATTGCAGAACGACTTGGCAGGAATGTAGCCACTGTGCATGATTGTTGGAAGCGGTGGTCAAGGGAAGGTACTGCCTCAAGAAGACCGGGTTCCGGCCGGCCACGTGGCACTACTGAGAGGGAAGACCGCCGTGTACGGCGTATGGCCGTGGCGCATCGTACTGCGTTTGCGGCAGCAATTCGAGCTGCAGTTGCCACCACAGTGACACAACGAACTGTTACAAATCGGTTACCTGAAGGACAGCTCCGAGCCAGACACCCTGTAGCGTGCATTCCACTTACTCCAAACAACTGTCGTTTGCGACGCCAGTGAGGTCAAGCTAGAGCTCATTGGAGGACGGATTAGAGACCTGTTGTGTTTTCTGAGGAAACCAGGTTCTGCCTGTCTGCCAGTGATGGCCGTGTGTTGGTTAGAAGGAGGCCAGGTGAGCGCCTGCAACAAACCTGTCTGCGGCCGGGACACACTGAACCTACACCTGGAGCTATGGTCTGGGGAGAAATTTCCTATGACAGCAGGAGCACTCTCGTGGTTATCCCGCGCACCCTGACGCAAAGTTGTACGTCGGTCTGGTGATTCAACCTGTTGTGCTGCCATTCATGAACAGCATTCCAGGGGTGTTTTCCAACAGGATAACGCTCGCCCGCATACCGCTGTTGTAACCCAATATGCTCTACAGAGTGTCGACATGTTGCCGTGGCCTGCTAGATCACCAGATCTTTCACCAATCGAACACGTATGGGACATCATTGGACGACAACTCCAGCGGCACCCCCCAACCAGCATTAACCATCCCTGTATTGACCAAACAAGTGCAACAGTCATGGAACTCCATCCCACAAACTGACATCCAGCACCTGTACGATACAATGCATGAACGTTTGCGTGCTTGCATTCAACATTCTGGCGGTTACACCGGTTATTAATGTACCAGCATTTCACATTTAAAATGGCTCTTCTCGCGCTTACATTAAGCTGTGATCTTGAAACCTTAATCGATTAAATATAATATGTTACCTATGCAAATGTATTGCCGCCATTTCATTCCTCTACAACTATTTTTTCGTGGTGTTGGGATTTTTTTCCGTCAGTGTATATATATATAATATACATATAAACGTAATATATGCACTGGCGGAAAGTGAAAAAAGAACACCAAGAAGGAGACGTCTGACACCAAGGAAATTTGTAAAGCATAAAAACGGAATACAGAGGATAACGTGATCAAAACATTATGGCAAAATACAGCTGTATTTGCTGGTAAACTGAAAAATAACATTTCCATGTAACATGGTTAGTAAGAGGTTGAACCGCCATGAATTGCGTCACACTGTACAATTTTGGCATGGAGTCTGTCGTACAGATGTTGGATGTAAGTTTGGGGTATTGAGTTCCAAGCATCCTCAACCTGGACGAGTAAATCGGGGATGGTCGTGGCTGGCCGTGGAGACCGGATAAGTCGTTGTCCCATAAAATCCCACACGTGCTCAATGGGGGACAAATCCGGTGAACGTGCAGGCCATGGAAGTTGTCTCACATCCTGAAGTGCATGTTGCGTTGCACATGCCGTGTGTGGCAGTGCGTTATCTTGCTGGAAAACACCACGATGAACTGACCTTACAAATGGCACAACAACGGGCTGAATGATGTTGTTGATGTAGGAGATGATGTTTAACGTAACCGGTACAAACACTAGTTGTGTACGGGAGTGATAGCTGATCGCTCCCCACAGCAGGAGACCAGGTGTAGGCCCTGTGTGTCGTTGGTGGATGCAAGAAGGGTGGAGACGCTCCCCTGTGCGTCTGCGAACACGCATACGGCCATCGGAGGCTCCCCAGCAGAATCTGCTTTCATCGCTGAACACGACAGATCGCCATTGCGTTCTCCAGTGCAGACGTTGGCGACACCACTGCAGCCGTTCCTGACGGTGAGCTGGAGTCGGAGGTACACATGCCAGAGGCACACGTGCACGTAGTCCTGCATCCAGTAGACGGTTGCGGATTATTCGCACAGTCACCTCAGGTGCAACCGCAGCTCGGATTTGCGTCGCAGTGGATGTTCTGCTTGACAACACCGCTCTTCTTATGCGTTGATCGGTCCGCTCATCAGTCAGTCTGTGACTCTCGGTTCCACGTCTTCTAGTATGGGAATGTTCCTCGGACCATTTACGCCACCATCGTACCACCACCGATACTTCCCGTCCAATTCGCTCAGCAATACGACGATACGACCACCCGGCCTCGCGGAGTCCGACTAGACGACCTCGCTCAAAGTCCGATAACTGCTGAAATAGTACACGCGTTCCATGTCCAGGCATTGCAGCTTCTTCAGGGTCTTTGCACGTGTCCGTACGCCGACGATTGATTACATTCACTTCGCCGTACTCCTTAAATACCGCCGATGATTGATTACATTCACTTCGCCGTACTCCTTAAATACCACCGACGATAATTTGCATATTATGCCGTGCTGTGGCGTAAGCGCCCACCGGTTGGTCCCGAAATTAACATCACACCTACGTAAACTCGACCCCGTTAACATATGTAAATTTCATGATCGTCCGCCAATTCCTTCTTGGTGTTCTTTTTTCATTTTCCGGCAGTGCATATTCATCCCAATAACTGCTTCATATTTAATAACTGAAATTCCTTTTTAATAATAAAATTTGGTTACTTGCTAAATTTTAGTGCCATTTTTAGTGCCACTATTTATCGTAATCCAGAAGTAATGGCTGATTATGACCGTGACCGTGAGTATATTACAAATGGGAATCATTATTTACGATTACACGAATGTATTTTTTTAAATGTATTTAGATTGTTCACTCTTTCCACGCTTTGATGGAGGTGCGCATACTTTTATATGGTCCGTTAGATTTTTAGTTTCGTAATCTTTTATTACACCGTCGACATCTTTCTTTGTAAGTATACACTCTCCACATTTTAAACAACAAGTAAGACCAAACAACACAGAATTATTCACCGGTTCCTTAATGAGACGAAACAATTTCCAACATTCACTCTTCCCCTTGTGGTTTTGAGCAAGCACGTATTTGTTGGCCTCGACGCCTTTCTCAACCTCCTTAATATTAAATCCATCCATATTAACAAATAAGGAGTTAATTTCGACATGACATGTCATGGGAACGGGATGTTAGCACATCAATCGAAAACCTCTGAATGCTCAATGTAAAAGATGCGATGTGAAAACTAACTCTTAGTCATACAGTGAACTGAGTCAGCTGAAAAGCAGGCTAATGGCGTTTGCCTGTACCTTGCCCTGGACATTCAGACTGTAAAAGAACGCAAAGGAACTATCTTCTTACGATATGGTGTCGGTGTGTCTGACGTCGGTCGGTGGAAATCTTCGTTGCTTTAAGAAAGAGACGACAATATTTTTGCATGGCAGATTGTTATTCACTCCGTGGGCACCAGTATCGACTACAGAATTACACAACACGCATTTTTCTTTTGAATATATATTGTTCTCTTTTCAAACAAAAATAAAACGGGAATGAAACCTGGTCAGGAACACCTTTACCCGACCCGTTGGACCCGCAAGAAATTGTCGATCCGTTGACCCGTGTACATCTCTGCACGTGGCATAGATCGACCACACGGATATATAAGCCGCCGGCCAAGAGAGATGAGCCATAGTGCGTTGCGTGAACACAATGGGCAGAGGTAATGATTTGACAGACGTTCAAAAAAGAATGACCATAGAATCGTTTCACGGGATAGGCGTGAAACACTCTAGCAGGTATCATCGGAATTCAATGCTGAAGCCTCAACAAGCATCAGCGTTCAGACTGTGCAACGTACCCTGCACGATATGAGCTGTGGGAGCCGACGCCCAACTCGAGTCCCCATCATGGGTGCACGACACAGAGCTATGCGCCTCGCTTGGGCACGGCAACACCGCCGCTGGACACTTGGTGACTAGAAACAAGTGGCCTGGTCTGACGAGTTGCGTTTCCAACTGTATCGCTTGAAGATGGAAGGATACGTGTGTGGCGCAAACCCCATGAAGTCATGGACCCCGCCTGTCAACAAAGAACTGTACCGACTGGTGGGGGAGGGGGTTAGTAATGGTATGGGGTGTGTTTAGCTGGGCTTCACAGGGACCTCTGGTACGTCTACAAACGTCTGTGACTAGCCAATGCTATGTGCGCATCCTTTCTGACGAGGTACACCCGTTCATGTCCTGCATTCATGCTGATGGGTTGGGCCTGTTCTTCAAACAGGACAACACAAGTGTCGGGACGCCACATTATGGTTAGAGGAGCATTCCTCTGAGTTTGGGGTGTTGCCATTGCCATCCAAGTCCCCAGATCTGAACGTGATAGAATATATTTCGGATGCCATGCAACGCGCTATCGAACACAGGAATCCGAGGCCTCGGAATACACCTGAATTGTGGAGCGCTCTGCAGGGAGTATGGTATGCATTGCCTACAGCACATTTCCAGAAGCTAGTGGAGTCCAAGCCCCGTCGTATTTCTGCAGTCCTGCGCTCCTGTGGGGGACCTACCAAGTATTACACTGGTGTACCAGTTTTTCTGGCACATCAGTGTATGTGCTGTATGAATTTTATCGATATCTTTCATCCTTTTTGTTGGCCGATTTTTCACCGTTGCTTTGAGAATACTGCGGTGGGGGAATTTAGTTCACTTTCCCCGATTTATGGAGCTCAGAAAGCCTCGTAATGCAGGCACCAGTAAAGCTGCTTATCTAAACACAGTTCCGAAATTTCTCTATAATGCATGCAATGATGCGCGACTGCATGCAACTGGGGAGCATTATGGCGACATCAGGCCTGGTAATTCGTGTTCTCTTAGGAATGGCAGAAGCTCTTTCAGCCTTAATTTGCGCATCGCATGAGAGTTGTTGCGACATTTCAGCAACTCCGCATGTCACGAATCAATTAGTTTCTGCCAGCAACTGCGCATTTATTCGATATTCCCGATGCTTTATGTCTGTCAAATAGCATATGTCGCGATCAGGTCGTCGCATGTTGGGGAGGGGGATGGGGATGGAGCTGGGTGACTTTACGATTTCCTCGGCAAATAGTTCAAATCAGATGCATGAGAGTCGCTAATTTAATTCTTGTTCATTGAATAATAAGCCTTTGAGCTTTGATGAAACCCAAGTGGCAGTCTGTAACCTCCGTCTTATAAATCCATAATATACTGCATCCGATCTTTGGAACCGGAACTAATTGTGGTAGTCTAATTCGACTTATCCCTTAATTTTCGATGAGCTCACTCTATGAATTGAATAAAATAATTATATTACTGACTGATATAGATAGGAGAGCATTAAAGAGGATTGTTACCCGTAAATAAAAAGACCACGGCGCCGAAAATTAGTGCGGAACTCAATCGGCATCTCCAGACCCTCAGTATCGACGAAAACAGAACGCAGAGAACAGCATGAACAAGATATTCATAGCAGAGCTGCTATTGCAAAACCTCTGCTCTGATGATCCGGATGAATTAACAAGGGCGACAGCAGTGGTAACAGGAGCATACAACGTGCACTGCCGATGCATGAAAGCATGTAATGTGGTCGGATGAGCACACATTCACACAATTCCCCGCCGCAGGACGTGCTTACGTGTGGAGAACACCGTAGGAAGCGTACATCTCAGACTGTTTGCTCCCAACAGTACAGCTTGGTGGTGGTTCTGTCATGCTCTGGGCAGTCGTATCCTTGTTTTTAGCAGGTCCTCTGATCACTTCGAAAGGAAGGATGATTGGCAGGGAGTATGAAACCATTTTGCCTAACGAAGTCCATCCAATGGCTCAGGCTGTCAAGATGATAACGCCCCAATTCACAGAAGTCGAGATGTCCAATTATTGTTTGAGGAACACGAGGACAAACTTTCAAGCCACTCTTGGACTTTCAATCACCAGACTTAAACATCATCGAGTCACTTTAGTCTGTATTGGAAAACAGAGTAAGATTCCGTTATCCTCCTCCTGCATCTGTCAAGGATCTAGAGCATGAAGAATGGTGTAACATCCCACTGACCATCACCCAGCATATGTACGCGTCCATTCCAAAGAGGATTCAGGCGGTTTTGAATGACAAAAGTGGTCCCGCTGTAACGTACCAGGAGATGTGACGTACCTGCCAGAAGGACGCACGCGACATAAAGGCAGATAGGAATCAGAATAAAACGTCCGCGTAGCTCAATTGGTAGAGCAACTTATTCCGGAATGAGGGGACCCGGGTTCGAATCCTGGCGCGGATAAAAATGACGGAGAAATTTACTTCGTTATAATGGCGCCCGAACTATCCGGATGACCCGACCGTTCAAAATCTCGCATTGGTGTGATGTTCTTTCCACACCGCGAGATAGGAAAAATAAGAGAATCCCTTCTCCAGCACTTCGAAAAAAAAAAAAAAAAAAAAAAAAATAAGGGGGGGAAGATGTAACATACCAGGAGATGTGACGTACCTGCCAGAAGGACGCACGCGACATAAAGGCAGATAGGAATCAGAATAAAACGTCCGCGTAGCTCAATTGGTAGAGCAACTTATTCCGGAATGAGGGGACCCTTGTTCGAATCCTGGCGCGGATAAAAATGACGGAGAAATTTACTTCGTTATACCGCACCCTATTATGTACGTAAGACCTTCTTTTTCTAGATGTTCACATTTTTCTCTCGAAGCCCTTTATTTCCACACTACAAGAAGGAACAATTAAATTAGTCGGAATGTAATTTTCAAGGAACGAAATGGTTTACATAGTAACACGGTAGTGGTCAGAAGATAACTATATAAATATTTCCAGAATTTCAGTTGCCCTACAGTGGTCAATTCTCTTGTCATTTCCCAAGCAAAAACACATTTCCATGCTTCCTTCAGTTGTCCGGAGCTTCTGAATGTCTTTTTTAGTTAAAGTTCATGTCTCTTATCCGTAAGTAAGAACTGGTAGGATGCAGTGGTGGCGGATTTCCAATTAGGCGCTCTAGGCGCGCGCCTAGAACCCCAGAGCTTGAGGGGCCCTGAAAACGTATAATTGGATTTCTAGCATTGTTTTGGTTTTCACAGACTGAAAAAAAAATGCCGACCTTAGTTTTCCGATGAAGATAATAAGAAAAAATGCTTTCAAGAAACACTTCACATTCTCGCTTTCTTGCAGTAACCGATGATATCCTTACCGTCCCCTTTTCTTGGTCCATAGCATTCGTCTATGCGAAAACTCCTCCACGAAAAGTCATCCATCCTTTTCAAGTGAAGTACTGTGCATAAATTGCATTTTATCCGTATTTTCCAATGTGGAGGAGTTTTCCGATAGCCAATGTTTTCAAGTATTTCATTTTTGCTTTATACCTTGCTCGTTTTCTACTAATTTGCTCAAAATGTAAAAAAAACAAGATGATTTTCTAAAACTGAAGCAGTGAAAGAAGCACGTTTTATAGTTGAAATGCATTCAAATTTTATGAAATGTTATGACAATTTACAAGCTATGTATGAAATTTCATTTTCAGCGCTCTTAGCGATAAATTTGCCAAAAAACTTGCAGCTGAAAAGGTGTTAAAAATAATCAGTTTGCCTAACGCATCAAATTCAAAAAGAACGTTTGCTGTAACTGAAATAATCTCTTCGTAGCGCAAAAATTTCATACGAAATTTCCACTTTGAGAACGCCTAGTGGGAAATAGATGAACTAGTAGTGAAATTTAAAATGGGAAAATTTCAATGAATTTTTATATCCCATCATTCACAAAAATAATTTTTGAAAAATCTGTGAAAACCAAGTTTTTTGGCCTTCAGCGCCTTTAGCAGGAAATTAACAAACTAATTGGAAAATTTAAAAATTTGAGAAGGAACAGTTAAGCCCAATCTGAGAGGCACAAAAAAAGAAAAATTAAGTCGAATAGTATCTCCACAGCAGAACTTAATTTTTTAGAATTTTCGACACTCAGCGGTATTTAAAGTGCCGAACTGAATATGCTCCTATTAGCAGCAAAAATAATTTTTGAAACATCTCTAAAAACTAAAAGTTCGATCTGCAAGGACAGACAAAGAGATTACACTAGCACTGTTTCTTACAAAGCGTTCTAATAATAGAAAGATAGAATGGAATTTAAAAAAGCGTAAAAACTTTTCTCTCGACTCTTTTTTTTTTTTTTTTTTTTTTTTTGCTAATCTGACGGATGAAAATTTCTGAGGTGATAAGGAGGGGTAGGGGCCCCCTGAATCTTTTAGCGCATAGGGCCCCAAAAGATCTTAATGTCGTCTCTGGTAGGATGCGATGATTAAATTATTTTCTATGACATAATGGTAAATTCCTTTTGAAAATTGTACTGTTTCTTCCTAATATCTTGTCAACCAAATTGTATACCCTTTCAATTTCTGCTTCGATGTGGTACTTCTTTTATATTTCTTTCCCAACTTCGACTCGGAGTTCACATGATATCTCTTTAAAAGTGTTGTACGTCAATTTTGTCGTCAGCTCATTCTTAATTTTTTCTGTAAGCTCATTCTTAATTATTTTTTCTTTACGCTTTTTTACGCGAACCGTGACCCCGTTAGTGATCCTCCAAATGTAAGCGAATGAGACTTCTTCAGTGGCGGTGGTTAATTTGTGTGGGATGGCATTATGTAAAAAGTAGGATGACAAACGTCAGAGAGCGAGACTTCTTCAGGGGCGGTGACCAATTCGTGTGGGTTGGCCTTATGTAAAAAAAGGCGGTGGTCAATTCGGTGGTCAATTTGTGTGGAGCTTAAAGGGATTAGGCATTATGTAAAAAGTGGGATGACAAACGTCAGAGAGCGAGACTTCTTCAGGGGCGGTGACCAATTCGTGTGGGTTGACCTAATGTAAAAAAAGGCGGTGGTCAATTTATGTGGAGCTTAAAGGGATTAGGCATTATGTAAAAAGTGGGATGACTAACGTCAGAGAGCGAGACTTCTTCAGGGGCGGTGACCAATTCGTGTGGGTTGTCCTAATGTAAAAAAAGGCGGTGGTCAATTTGTGTGGAGCTTAAAGGGATTAGGCATTATGTAAAAAGTGGGATGACAAACGTCAGAGAGCGAGACTTCTTCAGGGGCGGTGACCAATTCGTGTGGGTTGTCCTAATGTAAAAAAAGGCGGTGGTCAATTTGTGTGGAGCTTAAAGGGATTAGGCATTATGTAAAAAGTGGGATGACAAACGTCAGAGAGCGAGACTTCTTCAGGGGCGGTGACCAATTCGTGTGGGTTGTCCTAATGTAAAAAAAGGCGGTGGTCAATTTGTGTGGAGCTTAAAGGGATTAGGCATTATGTAAAAAGTGGGATGACAAACGTCAGAGAGCGAGACTTCTTCAGGGGCGGTGACCAATTCGTGTGGGTTGGCCTAATGTAAAAAAAGGCGGTGGTCAATTTGTGTGGAGCTTAAAGGGATTAGGCATTATGTAAAAAGTGGGATGACAAACGTCAGAGAGCGAGACTTCTTCAGGGGCGGTGACCAATTCGTGTGGGTTGTCCTAATGTAAAAAAAGGCGGTGGTCAATTTGTGTGGAGCTTAAAGGGATTAGGCATTATGTAAAAAGTGGGATGACAAACGTCAGAGAGCGAGACTTCTTCAGGGGCGGTGACCAATTCGTGTGGGTTGGCCTAATGTAAAAAAAGGCGGTGGTCAATTTGTGTGGAGCTTAAAGGGATTAGGCATTATGTAAAAAGTGGGATGACAAACGTCAGAGAGCGAGACTTCTTCAGGGGCGGTGACCAATTCGTGTGGGTTGTCCTAATGTAAAAAAAGGCGGTGGTCAATTTGTGTGGAGCTTAAAGGGATTAGGCATTATGTAAAAAGTGGGATGACAAACGTCAGAGAGCGAGACTTCTTCAGGGGCGGTGACCAATTCGTGTGGGTTGGCCTAATGTAAAAAAAGGCGGTGGTCAATTTGTGTGGAGCTTAAAGGGATTAGGCATTATGTAAAAAGTGGGATGACAAACGTCAGAGAGCGAGACTTCTTCAGGGGCGGTGACCAATTCGTGTGGGTTGGCCTAATGTAAAAAAAGGCGGTGGTCAATTTGTGTGGAGCTTAAAGGGATTAGGCATTATGTAAAACGTGGGATGACAAACGTCAGAGAGCGAGACTTCTTCAGGGGCGGTGACCAATTCGTGTGGGTTGGCCTAATGTAAAAAAAGGCGGTGGTCAATTTGTGTGGAGCTTAAAGGGATTAGGCATTATGTAAAAAGTGGGATGACAAACGTCAGAGAGCGAGACTTCAGGGGCGGTGACCAATTCGTGTGGGTTGGCCTAATGTAAAAAAAGGCGGTGGTCAATTTGTGTGGAGCTTAAAGGGATTAGGCATTATGTAAAAAGTGGGATGACAAACGTCAGAGAGCGAGACTTCTTTAGGGGCGGTGACCAATTCGTGTGGGTTGGTCTTATGTAAAACGTGGTATGGCGAACGTCAGCGAGCGAGACTTCTTCAGAGGCGGTGTTCAATTCGTGTGGGATTTGTCGTGTGCCTGCTCCGCAGCACGCACATTAGATAAAGACAGATAGCAGTGAGAGTAAGCTCAGTTGGGAGAGCGACTTACTCAGGAGTGAGGGGACACGGTTTCGATGCCAGGCGCGGACAAACGTGAACGTTATATTGGCACCCAAACTTCCAGGATGACCCGGCTGTTAAGTTTCTCGCAATAATGTGATATTCTTTCCACACGGCGAAGCAGGAAAAATGAAAATCCGTTCTTCTGTGCTTCGAAAAAAAAAATCAGTGTGATGTTACGTTCCACACACAAAATTGTTTGGGATCTCTCAAATGCACGTTCTTCATAGGATGACTGCCTACAGCGACACATGATCCCAGCTGACCCGTGGGCCATGCCCCCGGCCCTCTATCGGGGGGCGGGGGCGGGAGATGTGACTTGCCTGCCTTACAGGGCGCACATGAGAAAAGGCAGGCAGCAGTGGGAGCACATGCCCGTGTAGCTTAGTTGGGAGAACGACTTACTCCAGAGTGAGAGGACATGGACTCGGATTCGATATGCCCGTCGCTGACAAACTTGTACATTACAGATGGCCTGATGTAAAAGCTGGGATAACAAACGTCAGCGAACGAGACTTCTTCAGAGGCGGTGGTCGATTCTTGTGCAATGGCCTTATGTAAAAAATGGGATGACAAACATCAGAGAACCAGACTGCTTTAAAGGCGGTGGTCAATTCGTGTGGGATCGCCTTATGTAAAAAGTGGGATAATAAACGTCAGTGAACGAGACTTCTTCAGAGGCGGTGGTCAATTCATGTGGGATAGCCTTATGTAAAAAGTGGGATCACGAAAGTCAACGAGCGAGACTCCTTCAGAGGCGGTCGTCAATTCGTGTGGGATGGCAAACGTCAGCGAACGAAACTGTCAATTCGTGTGTGATAGCATTATGCTCAACGGCCGCACACTACTCCACGTGTTCTCAGGAGGCAATGTGAATAATAAGCGCTATGCGGACGAGATTCTAATTTTTTTCCGGTGTTCTTAAGTCGTCTTATCATAAACGTTCGTAATTTTTTTGGGCAGTGCGTGCATTTCAACAATAACATTTTACCAGAAATTTTTCCATAGGACAAATCATTTGGATTTGATGTATTTCCGGATATTATTAAACTACTTTTGATTAGATTAATGTTCTTAATATAAAAAAATAAAGAAAATAATTTCCCGGAGTAATTATACTATTTTCGCAAAATTATTTTGTGGAACGGCATAATTAACCTTTCTTCGGTAGAAGTAGCTCATTATGATCTCTTTTCATGTGCATAATGAATAAGTTTCTGATGTGCACGCACCTTCAGTAAATTAGTTAAGTCTTAAAGAAAGGCATTAGGTTCAGCCTTTAGCACATAAAGTTCTGTTAACGAGCATAAATAAAAAGAGCACCAAGGAAGAGGAGCTTAAAAGGGATTAGGAAGCTTAAAGGGATTATTAACCATCCTTTGAAATTACGAAGACATATATGCAGGTACTACTACAAAAACAGCATGTCGCTAAGTAAATGCCTACATTCTCCAGAGCGTTAGAATGAGCATTTAAGCTGATTTCCCTGGAAAGAAATTAAAACAAAGCAGGCAAAGTAGAAAAGGTGTGCAGTTTCTTTATAAGGCTTGCTTTAGCATGTAGTAGGAACTCAGACGCAACCGAATGTGCTGTTTCAGAGACTGAAGGGAAAAAAAGAGCATTATTCTTTACGAGAGATGTTACGCAGCACCTCACTCTTTTGGAAGGCACTTCAGTGTACCTTCCAAAAGAATGTATCCGTTAAAATAACTTATGCTATAATTTGCCTATCTATGTAACTTTCCGTTGCCAGACCTATTCCTTAGTTTAAGTACAGAGGATGTCCATACATTTTCAGGACGATTTTGAAAACAAATTAGAGAAAATAAAAGAAGTTCAAAGAATTGAAACTGGCAACAGCGTGTGAGATGAACACGAACGAAATATCCGTTGCAGTTAGATATCGTCTGCTAAGAAAATGGCTCGCGTAAACAAGCTATGGATAAAAGGCTATATTTTTGCTGTAGCTGTGGAAATCATGGAATCAACATTTCTAAATGTACACTAAGCAAATATACGAAGTCATCGCTCTTGCCACGTTTATCTTTAATTAACACACAACATATGAAAAATTGTTATACGCACACTGCTGGGATCAAACACCAGATTTCTCGATAACTCGCAGAGTGCGTTCGTCTTACACTACGGTGGTCAACAATCCACGGCGCTATGTGTGCTTATAAGTCAGCACCTGACTTCGCAAATCCGTAGGGATGGACTCAGCAACTGAGACGTCTCCATCTGGTGAGGCTTAACATCATGACACTGGGTAGAAAAAAGTAACTCAGACATCTTCTCTCTTTTTTTTTAGGTTCGCCGCCATTGTTGTATCCCTTTTAGCAGATAATCAGTCCTAAAGGATTAGTGTTAATCATTTCCTCAGATGACCACCTTGAAAAAGAAAGTTAAGGGGAAAGCAACGCTTTCTGACGAGCAACTTCAGTCGTTCCAGCCGCGTTCGTCCCACTTCTTAAAATGCAATTATATCGATTCGTTCTGATTTCAGCACATTTTGTTAACCCCGAGTTAATTCGTTCCAGCCAGTTAAAGAGTTAAAGATAATCGTGGAAAGAGCGATCACTTTGTCTACTTACATTGTCTCCACGCATTTGGAACATTTTCACCGTACAATAAGCAATAGTATTAATAATAGAGGTGAAAATCGTCAAACACTGCTTTTAACAGGAAAAAGATCATTCAAAGAAGTGCTTTTACGACTATTTCAAAAGTAAAGACTCTGGTCTTAAGAGAAAAGCCACCGACCCAAAGAGCAATCCTTAAGTCGTTAAAAATATCTGTATAAACGGTAAACAGGGTAATAAACAAAGATCTGAATCTGAAAAAAAAATATATATATATATATACACTATCTACCAACAAGTAATTGGACACCCCTACAATCGACGATATCTGCGGTCCTGGTACACGTCACGGCCGCCACCGCCGTTAAATATCGTGTGGGAAACAACAACGCAACCAGTCGCATGCAAGATGCCACGCAGTTCGGAGCTCTCTGATTTCGAGAAAGGTTTAATCGTCGGGTATCACAGAAATGGCCGATCCATACGTTAGTTATCCAGCTAGTTGAAGTACCCCAAATCGACAGTGGCCTATGTGATTGGCAAGTGGAAGATAAGGGGTGACTGTCGGAATGTGCCCCGACCCGGCAGACCCACAAAACGGGAAGTTAGAGACCGAAGGGTGCTGGCCAGAGAAATTCCAAAGAACCGCACCAAATAGATGGGCCACATCCTCGAGGAGTTTCAACAGGCATCCGGAAGTGTTCTTTCGATGAATACCATCCGTAAGGAAGCCCATCTGCTCGGTTATCATGGACGTGTTGCCGCCTACAAGCCTTTGATCACCAAGCCCAATAGCGCTGCTCGGCTAACGTGGTGCAAAGAACATCGCCAATGGACCGTTGAACAGTGGAAACAGGTTCTCTGGAGCGACGATTCAAGGTTCGCCCTCTACCGCTCGAATGGCAGGATCTGGGTTTGGCGTCTGCCTGGAGAACGCCTCCTGCCGGTATGTATTGTGCCAACTGTGAAGTTCGGAGGCGGTGGAATTATGCTATGGGGGTGTTTATCCTGGTATGGCACGGGACCCTTGGTTGCAATTCCTGGTAGATTCAACGCCGAGACCTACTGCACCATTTTGGATGACCATGCGCTTAGCGCTTCCTATGTTGTGGCAGTTTTACGGGGTGGACCCATGCTACTTTCAGGATGACAATGCCACCTGTCATGTTGCGAGGTCCACCATGGCTTGGTATGGTGACAATGGGGTTAATCGAATGGACTGGCCTGCACATAGCCCGGACCTTAACCCTATTGAGCACCTCTGGGACGAGTTGGAGCGTCGACTTTAGGGGTGCCCCCACCGTCCGAAATCAGTGAAGGAACTGACCTGTCTTCTCCAAGCCAAGTGGAAGGAAATACCGCTAGCCGTCGTACAACGCCTGGTTGAGAGTATGCCCCGGAGGGTCGCAGCTGTAATCGCCGCTCGTGGATGCTCCACCAACTATTGAAGATGAATAAACTTCGTTTTCTTTTGCTATCACAGGTGTCCAATTTCATGTTGGTAGATAGTTTATATATATATAAGGTCAGGTGATGCGTAACATCACAGCCTCTCCTTGACAAATGTCAACCCCGCCTTCTCGTGGTGCATCCTGTTCCCACTAAAGGGGCTCTGACGACCGCCAATAGCGGTATAACTATACCATCGGGATCAGAGGAAATTCTATCCCACACTCACCAACCCGCTTGGCCAGCGTGGTGAGTTATGGCCAAACCCCTCCAAAATGACTCCACAACTTAAATCTTGGCCCTCAGTGTCCGGCAGCTGGAATGTACCTGGCCAAGGCAGCGGCCAGTGCGACATGAAAGCAGAGGGTGCTAAGAATCCCCGGAGGACCGGACTAGGCTGCCATCTGATGCTGACCTTTGCAACGTACAATGGACACTCCCTATCTTCTGATTCAAGGCTTCTTGAATTGGAAGAGGAACTACAAAGGATCAAGTGGGACATCGTGGGGCTAAGTGAGGTAAGGAGAAAAGGAGAAGATCTCATCGAACTGAAAAGTGGACATCTCTTCTACTATCGTGGGACAGATACTGGCAGAACTAGTGGTGTTGGATGTATAATAAACAAGAAACTGAAGGATAAAGTGGTAGAAGTTGAAAGTTCCTCTGACAGAGCTGCACGACTCGTTATCCAACTCTCGAGAAGATACCAGGCTCAGATTATTCAAACTTATGCACCCACCACAAATCGTCCTGAAGAAGAAATTGAAGAATTTTATGAGGAAATTTGTCATCTAAATAATAAAGGTAAGCAGCACTTGAAAATAATTATGGGAGATTTCAATGCAAAAATAGGGCAACGGCAACAGAATGAAACTTCAGTAGGTAAATTCGGTCACGGCAACAGAAACCAGCGTGGAAATACTCTCGTTGAGTTTGCAGAGGCAGAAGGGTTTTTCATCTTGAACTCCTTCTTTACGAAAAAGCCACACAGGAAATGGACAGAGACATCCAAATGGAACGACAAGTGAAATTGATTTTATTATGTGTAACAAAAAATTCGTCATAGAAGACTGCAGTGTGCTAAACAAGTTCAAAACAGGTAGTGACCATAGATTGGTGAGATGTAAGATGCACCTCAACACTAAACTTGAACGTGGCAAGCTCATAAGACAAACAAAATCTATTGACATAACCAATCTTAAAAAACACCATAATACCTTCAAGTTGGAACTGAAGAACAGGTTCTCTGCTTTAGAAGGCCTAACATCGGAAGAAGTGGACATCTCTGAAGTTAACAGAAAAGTAATCAAAGCTCTTATGGAAACAGCAACAAAATTAGCTGGGTCTAAGAACAAGTTGCATGTAAATAAATTATCAGGAAAAACGAAAATGTTGATGCAAAAAAGAAGATTGATGAGGACAACTAAAGAAGATGTGACTTCCAAAGTGGAATATATAGAGCTATGCAAGACAGTACGAAAAAGTATCACTGAAGACGTAAGAAAATTCAACTGTGAACTAGTGAGGAAAGCAATTGAAAACAACCAAAGCCTAAAGATAGCAAAGCGACATCTCAGTAAGGGAAGAAAACAGATTATGGCACTGAGAAAAGAAGATGGTTCTGTAACAAGAAATAGAGGCGAAAGTTTGACAAGAGTGAAAGATTTCTACTCCAAATTATATGAAAGGGATGATACATGCACTCCAGACATCATGAAAGATACCAGTACCAGAGTTCCTCCAGTCCTTCCAGCAGAAGTTGCACATGCAATCAAGAACATGAAGCGGGGAAAAGCTCCAGGAGAAGATGGAATTACTGTAGACATCATACAAGAAGCAAGTGGAGAAATCGAAACAGTACTCGCCCAAATTTTCACTCGATGCCTTAATGAAGGAAAGATTCCTGAGGATTGGAACACCGCTACAATGATCCTGCTACATAAGAAAGGTGACATTGAGGATCTCGGAAACTACAGACCTATCAGCCTCCTATCAGTAGTTTATAAAATCTTCACTAAAGTTCTTTCACACCGCTTGAAGGTAACACTGGACATGGCTCAACCGAGAGAACAAGCTGGATTCAGAAGTGGCTACAGCACAATAGATCATATCCATGTGCTGAGAGAACTAATTGAAAGAGCGAGGGAATATGAACTTCCATTGTGCATGGCTTTTATCGATTATGAAAAAGCCTTTGATTCGGTGAAACCATCAGCAGTTACAATGGCTCTGAAAACCTGCGGTATTGAAGATGCATACATTAATATTATTAATAACATCTATGAAAATGCAAGTGCAAAGATTAGGCTGTTTGAAAATACAACACACATAAAAATTGGAAAGGGAGTGAGACAAGGTGACGCCATATCTCCGAAGCTCTTTAATGCCACATTGGAGGGTGTTTTTCAGTCACTGAGCTGGGAAAACAAGGGGTTAAAGATTAATGGAGATTATCTAACCCACCTTCGTTTTGCTGATCACGTAGTCATTTTTGCAACTAGCCCATCAGAGCTGCAGAGTATGATCCAGGAACTTGCTGACAAGAGTAAAGAAGTGGGATTAAAAATGAACTTTCAGAAGACAAAAGTGATGTTCAATGCTTTTACAAGAAATGAAGATTTATCGATTGATGGAGAAAAGCTGGAGATAACAGATACGTACGTTTATCTTGGACAGCAGATATCAAGTGAGAGTCACATTGATGAAGAAATTAATCGGCGTACAAAACTTGCCTGGAGAGCTTTTGGAAGAAAGAGCATAATTTTCAAGAGCAATATGCCATTATGTCTTAAAAGAAAAGTGTTTGATCAATGCAGCCTTCCAGTGCTTACGTATGGTGCAGAGACGTGGACCTTAACTAAAAGAGACATACAAAGGCTGCAGACAACTCAAAGTAGCATGGAGAGGTGCATACTTGGTGTAACCAGGAGAGATAAGAAGAGGAACTCGTGGATCCGAAAAATGACAAGAGTGGAAGACATCATGATCAGAGTTAAATCCCTGAAATGGCAATGGGCTGGACATACTGCCAGAAGGACAGATCATCGATGGACAGCCGAAATTTTAGATTGGATTCCAAGGGACAGGAAAAGACCCAGAAGAAGACCACATGGGAGATGGGTGGATGAAATTCGAAAGTATGCAGGGGGGTGACATGGAGGAGACTGGCACAAGACAGACCGTTGTGGAGGAAACTTGGGGAGACCTTCGTCCAGCAGTGGATTGATAATGGTTGACAATGATGATGATGATGTTGATATATATATATATATATATATATATATATATATATATATATATATGCCGTGAACCTATAAGGTTCACGGCATTTTACCAAGACTGGTGGCTGAGGGCAGAACATGGTGTAGACTTCTTTATGAAAATCACTTAGCCGGAGACAGAAGGACATTTATTGTTAGTATTGATAAAGCATGGATCTACCTAAGCGACTGTAACAACAAAAAGTTCAATTTACTATCTCAAAGGAGCATAAAAAGACTTACAAACTTGGTTCCAAGAATCCCAAGAAAGTTTCAGTAAAGGATTCATAATAATTGCTGATTTCTCGTGCAATGGGAAGTTAAGAAAAGTTGAAAAGGGTGTTAAAATCAGTTTTAGATGTTCCCAAAACAATGTTTTAACTCCAATATTTAAAGTGGTAATACCATTCCTTTACCCACAGAGCCTTCAAAGAATAGAACTCCGTCGGGATAAGGCCACCAGTCGTACATACAAGTCTAACACCCTATTTCTTCAAACGAAACTGAATTTGCTTGTACCATTTACTGGTCATACATGTAACACTTCTCATAAAACTCGAAAATTTCACTGTCCTGAAGCGGGAATCGAACCCCGCATCTCGGGAGATGAGGGGTTGGATTCCCGCTCCAGGACAGTGAAATTTTCAAGTTTTATGAGAAGTATCATCAAACAGAAGTCATCGCTCTTTCCACGTTTTATAAGTGAGTCACGGAAAAATTATCATCGGCCGCCACCGGGAATCGAACCCAGGGTCTTCCACTTACGCGCCGGATATGCTTCCATTGCACCACAGCGGCCTCGAAATTCTCCAGACTACTAACGACAAACTACCAAACGACATGGCGGGTTGCTTCTTTAGAGCCCCGCACAATGGTGGGGATTCACCAAAGATGAACAGCAGCAACTGAACAAATAACTAGAAGGCGAATGAATGATAAATAGACAGTTGACGTGGACCAGGAACATCAAATAGAAGTCATCGCTCTTTTCACGTTTTATACGTTATTTGTTCAGTTGCTACTGTTCATCTCTGGTGAATCCCCAGCATTGTGCGGGGCTCCAAGAAGCAACCTGTCATGTGGTTTGGCAGTTTGTGAGTCTGGAGAATTTTAAGGCTGCTATGGTGCAGTGGAAATATATCCGGCGTGTAACTGGAAGACCCTGGGTTCGATTCCCAGTGGCGGCCGATGAGAATTTTACCGTGACTCACTTCCCAGCAAAAACAGTCTTGCTGGCCCAGCACTATGTTGCCGCTGCCGAACCGTCAAAATAAAATGTCCGGGCGGCCAACAGAAGGGCCAGCAGTTCAGGCCAACAGTTGGCACCCCATCAGTTGTCATATGCCACAACAGGGCCATCAGTTCAGGCCAACATTTGGCACCCCATCAGTTGTCATATGCCACAACAGGGCCATCAGTGGTCCATCACAGGCAGTAGCTGCCACAAGTGGCCCTGCAAGCACGTGCCTGAAATGATGGCTAGCCTAATGTGGTCCGCTAGTGGGCAGCCGGCAACCACGTGACGTAACTGGTGGCTTGCCGAATCTTGTCCGCCAATTTCCCAGTAGTAGACATAATAATAATAAAAAAAAAATGAGGGACAACCGCAGTTCCCCAAAGCTACATTTTTTTTTCTTCCCCTTACGAAACTTGTGAACTAACGCACTGCGCTGGGGAAATTTTCTCAACAAACCGGAAAAACGCCGGCTTATATTGACCAGATTTGAACCAGAGCCGTTCGCGTGATAGCTGAACACTCTACCGACCGGACTAATTTGCCGTGCTCGCGCGTATGTTTAAAGCTATTTGTTTCGTATGTAATATGTAATCAAATGCTTCCCTCTTTCAATTTACAATATTGCGAGGTATTTTTCATAAAAGTCAGTTTGATATAATTCATAAATAAATTTTTTCATCGTAACGATAGGTTTTTTTTTTTTACCTTAAGGGAACTTCACTTATTTTCAAGGCGTGTACATACTTAGTCGCTTTCCAAAGTTTTGTACTGTCCTTGCCGTCTTGACAAGAGATTGTTGAATAAATATATATTTACCCGGGTTCATGTCACATTCTGTTACATTTTTAACGTTGTGTCTTTCGTTTCCGTTGTCCAAAGCTACGTTTGTTTTAAAGAGGAAAGATATTTTATTTTACTTGTCGTTATTTTTAGAAGCGAATTCCTCCCAGTTTTGTGTATTCAACTCATGGATGAGTACACCACATAGCGTTGCTTTTTTTTTCTTTCAAATAATTAATAAATTTTGTACGCGTATAATTCTTTTTTTTTTTTTCCCCCAACAAACGTTGTTTAATGGTTTTCCAAGACATTTGTTTAAAGCGGTTTAAATTTTTTCCTTGTTATTCGTCCACTCCATTCCATAAACTGTTATTCATGGGAATGGAGTGGGTGTATTTCATGGCTGTAATCAAGCATTTCACGGATTAATCTGATATCTTCGTCGACGTAAAATTTCATTAGGAAATTAATTCGCCTCTCTACATATGGATTTTTTTCTTAACATCCACTAAAATAACACAATGGCGATAGCGTCGTCTTCAACTAACTGGTACCATGAGAGACACAGAAAGTGTTGCTCCTGCGCATGCGCAGTCCCGTTACTTCCACCTGCTGTTGGGGGTTGCATTGGTTGCCAGCATCGGGCCACTAGTGGCACTTCCTTGGAGGTCTCACGGCGATGCTGCAGGGCCATCAATGTCTCACCAACTGATAGCGCTGCCACCAACGGACCACTACCGGGCCGTGAGTGGCAGATTTCAGCCAGCAGTGACCCATCACTGCCAGCTGTTGGCCAGCAGTTTCCCAGCAACTTGTGTTTTTGCTGGGTTATAAAACGTGGAAAGAGCGATGACTTCTATTTGATGTTCCTGGTCCACGTCAGCTGTGTATTTATCATTTTCTGACAAGTGTTACATGGATAACCAGGAAATGGTGCAAGCAAATTCAGTCTGCTTTGAATATTCTGTTGATTCTCCATGTATTATGAAGAATATTTCCTCCTTCATTGATTTACCCTATTTCTTGGGAAAATGAAAAAAAGAGACGGGTTATCTATACCTTTTGCTCATATTTCTGCAAAGTCACCTGATTTGTCACCAATGAACTATTGTGACCACGGACTGCTAAAAAGAGCGCTTTTGAAACGCAGACCTGAAACAATGATTGGACTATGGAAAGCAGTGGAAGAGAAGGGTAATAAAATACAACTACCAATGCCCTATTATCTTGTAAATCGAGATGTTGATTCATAGCTCACAGAAAGGGTTATCAGACAGAATATTTAAGAAATAAATAATTCTATTTTAAACATTATTGCTGGAAAATCGTTTTAAAAATGTAAAAACATCTACTATGTTTATATAGCATTAATGAACGTGACGGAATATCAACCCTTTGGCATTAAATAGTCTACTGGTTCTAGTCTCTTGGCCACAGAATATACACTGAGGACTGACTGCATTACGATCACACCTACGTAAAGTGATTTTCACTTAAAATTATTAATATTTAGCTCTAAAATGAAAACAGAACCTAATGATAATAAAGTACACGTTATGATGCTAAAGAATCAAGTAAAAAATCTTGTAATCTAGAGAAATACGACAACATTCTCCAAATGCGCTCATCTCGGTATCAGCGTCAAAGACCGAATTCCAAATTGTCTGATTTTTAGCGGTGTCATTTTACATAAACGTGAAAAAATAACTAAGAACGGATGTCTCACTTTTTCTTGAGCATACTTGTACATGTTCTTGCCTTTCACCTCGTTAAAACTTGGGGCAGGTGAAATTGGGAAGACGATTCCATCCAAGTGACAGAATTGAAGTTGACTCTCACGAGATGCCATTAACGCAGCGCTCTCATTTTATATGCTAACCAAAAAGTAAAGAAAAAAAATGCGTATCGAATGCTGCAATCTTTTTGGTCGAACATCCACGATTTCTTCTATTCGGATTCCGAAAAGACGGCACAGCGCCTAATGCAACAGACATATTTCGCGACTTTTTCCTTTCGCTATTCCACTTTTATCCTTCCGAGAAAATTGAATGCCATGACAGCTCTTTCCTAGAATTCACATTGGACAAGGAACAAATACAAGTCACACCATCTCCACGTCTCGTTACAAAATAGCACGAAGCTGATCAGCGAGAGAATTTATTCCTGCTTCAGTGATGTTGTAATCCTCATATCCTTTCCAAGTCGGATGCTATGTTCCTTTGAATACTGTATGATCGGTACCCTCAGGTAAATGTTTTAACTGTTTTACGTTCTTTCCAGTAATCCTAGATAAGTGCTCAAACGGATCTCTACGCGTAACAAGTCTACTGAACGTCCATTAATTATTTTTCAGAGAAAGTACTCAGTCAAGTATAAGGCAGCGATTTAGCAGTCAACATTAGCCTAAAATAGAATTAAGTTATTTAATGTCAATTATGCATGCTGTTAAATAAAATTTGCTCAAGCTTAATTAAATTACTTACTTTTATTTAAATGTACCGTAAAATTAAGGCTAATCCTATTTCTAATTTCTGTTAGCGAAGTGGTCTGAGTTTGTAAGAGTTGATTTTATTCCAGAAGCTATTCCAATCGTTTTCCATCTCGGAAAAATGCATTTAGCTAAAAGCATTTAGAGCGTAAATATAAAATAAGCTGCCATGAAAGTACACTCATCGTCAAAGCATAGTTGCACCCAGAAGGAAGCAACCGACAGGAATGAAACTTGGTGGGTAGGTTTGACATCATGAGACATGCACATGATTCAAGAATCACGCTCGGCCGCGCAGGTGACACAAGCAAGGACGGGTCGTAGCGCAGAGTCTGACCGGCTCTATAAAGTCATCCCGTTGCGCGTGTTTGCCATTCTGACTCGTGCTGTTGTGTTGGTTGCATCCTTTGCAAGTGAAGTATGCCTAAGAGAAAAGTTCGGAAGCAGTTGGAGGAGTTTGATAGGAGACGCATCTTCGGGCTCCGGGAATCGGAATGGTCTTGTCGCCGTATTGTGTCCTATACTGGTCGTGCGGATATCACCACAGCACGCTGTTGGCGGCAGTGGATAGCACAAGGCACGCAGCAGTGACAGGAAGGGTCTGGGAGACCTAGACGAACTACGGACCGAAAGAACTGACGGGTTGTCCGACATGAGCAGAGTAACCCAACAGCCACGATTGCGGATATTCAGCGAGCAGTGGTTCCCTCCATGCTTCGTCCGATTAGTGCCAACACCATTGGCAGACGGCTGCACGACGTAGGACTACACGCACACAGACTATTACGACGACTATCTTTAATACCATTGCATCGTCGCCAAAGACTGCAATGGTGTCCTGACAGACTGTCATGGGGCGACTCAGAATGGCAGGGGGTGATCTCAAGTGACGATTCCAGCTTTTGTCTTGGAGGAGAGACTACCAACGAATCCGTGAGTAGAGGCACCATGGTCAGCGCCAAGATGATCAGTTTGTTGTCGAGGGTCACACGTCCAGAAGGCCTGGTGCTATTATGTGGGGTGCACTTACCTACGATGCCAGATTACATTTTGTGTTCATTACAGGCACTTTGACAATCCAACGTTACATTAATAAGGTCCTGCAACGAGTGGCCCAACCTTTTCTCAACGCTCGCTCCGGTGCGATTTCCCAACAGGACAACGCTCGTCCGCATATTGCTGCTGTCTCGAGAGTTTGCCTTCAAGGTACTGAGCCTGTGCCATGGCCGGCCGCACGGCCCGACCTATCGCCGAATGAAAATTTGTGGATGCTATTGGACGCGCTATCCACACTCCAACCTTACCGCACCTGCAGAAACTGCGTTAGAAGATTCAAGCTGCATGGGATGGCTTATCGCAGAACACCGTCAAGAACTTGTACAACTCCATGTCGAGACGTCTGGCATGCTGTGTGAGCAAACATGGCGGCCCAACGCCATATTGAGAGACAGTACTTATTGGCGTGTAGCTCAATAAATGTTGCCCATATCAATCTCAATGTTAAATCAATTATTGTTCCTGGTAACCTTTACGTTCCTCCCTAAATTGCAATCCGACACGTCCTTCTGGGTGCAACTATGAGTGCATATTAAGACCCTACAAATTAGAACCCAGATTCAGCGTTTTTGATAACTAGACTGAACTTTAATAGCAAAATGTGTAGAAGTTCTTGTGTTCTTGTTCCATTTCTCGCAGCCAATTGCAATGAGATCTAAAGATCCATTGTACAGGGGGTTTCACTAGGTACCCCCCCCCAAAGAATCAGTCATACACTGACGGAAAAAAAATCCCGACACCACGAAAAAATAGTTGTAGAGGAATGAAATGGCGGCAATACATTTGTATAGGTAACATATTTAACAGATTAAGGTTTGGTTTCAAGATCACAGCTTATTGTAAGCGCGAGAAGAGCCATTTTAAATGTGAAATGCTGATACATTTATAACCGGTGTAACCGCCAGAATGTTGAATGCAAGCACGCAAACGTTCATGCATTATGTCGTACAGGTGCTGGATGTCAGTTTGTGGGATGGAGTTCCATGCCTGTAGCACTTGGTCGGTCAATACAGGGACGGTTAATGCTAGTTGGGGTGACGCTGGAGTTGTCGTCCAATGATGTCCCATACGTGCTCGATTGCTGAAAGACCTGGTGATCTAGCAGGCCACGGCAACATGTCGACACTCTGTAGAGCATGTTGGGTTACAACAGCGGTATGCGGGCGAGCGTTATCCTGTTGGAAAACACTCCCTGGAATGCTGTTCATGAATGGTAGCACAACAGGTTGAATCACCAGACCGACGTACAACTGCGCCGTCAGGATGCCTGGGATAACCACGAGAGTGCTCCTGCTGTCATAGGAAATTGCTCCCCAGACCATAACTCCAGGTGTAGGTCCAGTGTGTCTCGGCCGCAGAGACAGGTTGGTTGCAGGCGTTCACCTGGCTTCCTTCTAACCAACACACGGCCATCACTGGCACCCAGGCAGAACCGGCTTTCATCAGAAAACACAACATATCTCCACTCCGTCCTCCAATGAGCTCTAGCTTGACACCACTGACGTCGCAAACGGCAGTGGTTTGGAGTAAGTGGAATGCACGCTACAGGGCGTCTGGCTCAGAGCTGTCCTTCAAGTAACCGATTTGTTACAGTTCGTTGTGTCACTGTGGTAGCTACTGCAGCTCGAATTGCTGCCGCAGACGCGGTACGATGCGCCACGGCCATACGACGTACACGGTGGTCTTCCCTCTCAGTAGTGCCACGTGGCCGGCCGGAACCCGGTCTTCTTGAGGCAGTACCTTCCCTTGACCACCACTGCTTGCACAGTGGCTACATTCCTGCCAATTTGTTCTGCAATATTGCGGAAAGAAAATCCACCTTCTCGTAGCCCTATTACACGACCTCGTTCAAACTCCGTGAGCTGTGTTGATAATGGCTTCTTCGTCTTCTTAAAGGCATTCTTGACTAACATCAACACCCTACGTCGAATTTCAACGATAACTAACGCTCACGAACGTTACAGCGCGTATTTACAGCAAACCTACTTTGCATGTTCCGAAGGGCGCTACTAGCGCTACGCGTATGAGCCGAGCGCGAAATTAGCATAGACGTCATCTTACAGATGTACTCTCACCGCCTACCAACTGTCGTTTATCTAACACAATCCCTTCTTGGTGTTGGGATTTTTTTTTCCGTCAGTGTATTTTGCAACTCACTTTACTTAAAAACGTGTCATGTGATTTACAACGTGCCTTAGTTCATGGGAATGTAGCACCATTCAAAATAAATGCTGGAAATGTCATCCAAACACACTCGAATGCAACGTTGCATACTATCGAAGGTCCTCTACATGTCCTCATCAATAGTCCGGACTGCTGCACTGATGTTGCTTTCTAAGTCTTCTGACGTGCGAGGTTTATTGCTGTAAGCACGACACTTCAGATATCCGCATCAGAAAAATCGGGAGGAGTCAAATCGGGTGAACGAGGAGGCCACAGTCCTTTGGAGATCATTCAGTCACAGAAGAAAGAAGAAATTTCACTTACGCTCACACTATAGATGTAGCATGTAGCATATCGCATCATCCTGTTGAAAGAACCCCGTTATCATATCGGTGCCGGTCAATTGGTCCACAAATTGTCTGCAAGCGTTCACATATGACGCCGAGTTGACTACACTCCTGAACAAAAAGGGTCCAATAATTCTGGTTCGGGACACAGCACACCAAACACTGACTTTTGCAGGATGCAATGGGGTTTTGTATAATTCATGTGGATTATCTGTAGCCCAGATGCAGGAGTTTTGAAAAATGACAAGCCCATCGAAATGAAACCATCTTCGTCAGTGAACCATTTGAAATCCAAAATGTTCGGAATTGTGAGTAAAAATGCCGGAAACCAGAGACACTAAAAACGCAAGCTTTTCAAGATCCGGTTCTTGCAACCCTTGCACAGCTGTCACACGGTACGGATGAAGTAAAACTTTCTTCATAGCTCTTTAGCAGATGGAAACAGAATACTCAGTTTCTTGTGAGGAACGTCGTATTGCCTTCTTCGGTGATGCCAGTAGCCTGTGCTTCACCTCTTCGATTTTTCTCCCGCTAAAGGAGGACGTCCACCATTGTATTGGTTCGAAACACTACCCGTAGTTTCAATTTTCTTCGCTAACCTAGCGACGTAACGCTTGTCTGGTGCTTTTCTTCGTCCCAAAATTTCTCCAGGAATTCAAGCTGTGTAGATTTTGTTATTTTGTTATCCAATAATCTTTGTAGATTTTGTTATCCAATAACATTTCGCAATAAACACCAGCTCCGTAGCGGTATAGACAGCCATTCTGAACGACGTTCAACGACACAGTAAAACACGCAGATTGCCTCCGGACAGAATTAGCGTGCCAGGCCATCTGGTGCGGTCATGCCACAATGAATTCATCGTCATATCAGGAAAACCACATCCGGGCATTTCGTAAGAATCTAGGTCACTTGTAAACAAAACGTCCTGTTTCTTTGTAGAGTGGGAAGGAAACAGCAGTTGGTTCTTTGGAGAGACTACCTAGTGAAACACCTTGTATTTGTCAGTGTACCCCAGGCTCCATATGACATCACGTTTTCTGGATAGGATCAATATTTTTGCAGTCACGAAAGTCATACGCGATCTGTATAATTATAAAATGCTCTGTAGTGCCATGGTGCGTAAAATGTTCATGCTGTTTAAAGCTAAAAGGTTTAGTATGCAAGAAAGCCATACCCAGTTACCTCATTCTTCAAGTACAGGCCGTAGTTTTCCATAGTTACTTGTCAACGTTCCACCATAACCACAATCCACGGTAGTACCTATCTGATTATAATGATGTCGAACGCGGGTGTCAAGAGTCATTCCCCTGTAAGCCGATGCCTTTCCGGATTGCAGAAAATTGGTTATTAGAAAAACGTTAGTGCGGTTTTCGGTATACTTCGCTGCAATGACTTGTTTTATTTTGTAGTGGTTCGCAGAGCGCAATTTTTTATGTGCGTCATAAGGTACAGATACGCGTCAGTCAATCGGTGCGCTCTAACTTAGTTTGTACTATACTCTTTTTCTGTGATTAAATCCTTTTAAAATGTCAGTTTCACCTTGTGTAATTCGGGTTTGTTTGCTTTACGAATTTAAACTCGGTTTTGTTAGAAGAATTACTAAGATGTGTCGTCGCAGTTCAAGAGGACGGACGATAGATGGCTCTGCCGCACTGGGCGAAACTTTCTTGCTCACTCCTACAGGCAAAGTGAAGCTGCAGTTTGTTTCCTCTCTCGTCGGCAACGAAAGGGTTATAATAGCGATGTGTGTGCTTGTTTTATTGTAAAAACAATATCAACTTACGTATGTGTTAAATCAACCTGCAGTTATCGGTGAACCATTATGGTGTTGTGAGTCAACTGAATGTGAATAAAATTTTGGATATTATTGGTAAGTACTCTTTCTTTGTTCAGTCTTCCGTTCAGCGAGTTAGAAAATTCTACTCCTTTCGTAAGTTGTCATTTGACATCAATGCGCAAAACGTTATTGAGTGCACATTATAGAATACTATATTTGAACCAGGACGGGAAAATAAATAGAAATCACTAACAGATTTGAAAGATCAGAAACGTCCCGTAAAATATGTGTGGCATTTGGAAAAGATGCGGTAGCACAATGTATTGCGCAGAAATGGTTTAATAAATGTGTTTCTGGTGATGAATCACTTGAAGATGAACCACGTTCAGGAAGACCCTTCATTATTTATGATGAAGAATTACGTGCCGCTGTTGAAAATAATTCTAGAAAAGCATATGAAGAATTTTCATAAATGTTGAAAGGGAGTGGTGAAACAACACCAAATCACCAAATAGGAAAATCATGGAAGATAAGCAAATAGGTCCTATATGGATTATAATGCATTATTAAACCGCACGAACTTTTGTGGTTACCTGATGTAAACTTTTGAACATGATAATGATGTGAACTTTAAAAGGAAAGTAGAGATTGTTAAAATGTTGCGAATTTCTATACAACTTTTTTTTTTTTTTTTTTTTGGATTGGAGGTTTAACGACCACCGTGAGCAACTCAATGGGCTTATAAGCAGTCGTCCGTCCCTAATTTAGGGTCACTGGTTCCAGGGCAGGGAGAGAGCCAGTGCCGTAAGACAAACACAACATCCATGCCTCACCGGGATTCGAACCCGTACTCCTTTCTGACGAATGATCAGAGGTCATCGCTTAGACCACTGCCTTCAAAATAAACCTTTATTAGTCTAAAAGCAAGGTACATGTGATACGCTTCAGTCACATGAGACTGTATTAAAAGAGACGAGGCCAAGAAGTCTCAACACAAAAGAAAGAAGGAAAGAAAACTGGTAACATCAAGATTAAAATATATACAGATAAAAAAGGAACACAGAAAACAAAAACAAAAAACACACACATCACAAAACCCAAACCCCAGAGGGAGGGAAGAAAACACATTCCAAAGACTAGTACATAGCAGCGCGAACACAAAAGTGACAGGTAAAAAACACAACAACAATACAACACAACACAAATTGACTGACACTACAAGACAGTGACAGGAGAAACAAAACTGTACTTCTGAAAACATGCAGCAGCGGCCAAAACATTAGTACAAGAAGAACATAAAAAACAAAAAACCGTGCACATAAAGAGGGGTGTTAACCAACCGCTATAACTAAAAACGAAATACGAAGCGACGCATGTATGTCAGAAGGAACACTGCACAGAAGAATACATAATAATAAGGAGGGAAACCGCCGCATAACACAAAATAAATGTAGCCAAAAAGACACACGAGGTTCACAAAAAAAATCACACTCAATTCATATTTCATACTCAAAACAAGAAGTCGCGCGTAGACAAACCCCGAAAGCCGACGTGGCGCTATAGAGAGAATCACGCGGAAACAAGATCGCATAGCACCATGACACATTGAAAACAACACAATGTACGTCCAGTCGTGCACGGCAACAGAAGGCTGGCCCGAGAAAAAATAAAATATTACAGGAAAAACCCGGACAGGAGAAGCACGAAGCAAGACGTAGAACCCTAGCTTGAGTGCAAAGAAACACAAAAACGAAAACACAAAAAAGTGCACTTAAAACATAATCAAAGACAAATCTGCCCCGAACGACAACTTCACTGCACATGTAGTCGCATACAGTCAAGAAAAAAAACACAAGAGGCACAGTTAAAAAAATGAGCACAAGGCAAATAGTGCGTTGAGCAACTCCTTGGGTCAACGTAACCCAATAGACAAGATACACACGAGAAGCACACTGTATAGAAAACGAGAGAGAAGGCTGAGTACTCAATGAAAAAACACAACGAGACCAGCAGGGCCCCACTAAGTAATTCAAAGTTCATAAAAAAAGCAAAACAAGTGAACATGAAACACAGGGCATGAGAAAAAAAAAGGCTCATTAAACTGCGGAGCCAACTGAAACACGAAAGTAGAACATACACAAACAAGTAAAAAACAAGATTATCACATTAGCAGTATAGGTAAAATACAATCACAGTATTAAAAAAACTCACACAGGAGCAAAGCGAGTAGGACAGCCGCCATCCGAACAACTAAACAAAACACGTGCAAAAAGCAAGAGCAATTACAAAAACACGGGAATACCACATACAGGAAACACAGTACCAAAAAGAAGATCAGGAACAACAACAAACAAACAAGCACAAAAGAAACACAACACGCCAAAAAATTTTTGCAAAACTAGACAACACAGACTAGCCCAACGGAAAACAACAACACCCAACAAGCATCACACTATACCAAACAATAACACTGATCACAAACAACTGGTGGCCAACCAGTACAACAGAACACCACAACAAGAAATGCGTCGACCAACAACTGTGACCGACGAAAACATAGAAAGCAAGCACACAATAATACATAGACAAACAACTCAACAAAAATACCGACACAAAAAACAATAACCGATTGCACAGCACCACCAAGAACCAGAAAAAAATACACACAGAACACAGGAACACAAATGCCCACGGACTCCGGACAGAAAAAAAGTCAAAGCAACTAGCTGTAAAACATCCAATCACAGCGCAAAACTGCAAGAAAATTCAGACAAGGAGGCCGAGGCCGCTAGTAAGAGGAAAAGTATAGAAAAGCACTATCCAAGAAAGAATATACCGACCAGTAGAATGAGCTAACAAAGCACAGGGGAAAAACAACAAAAAGACCGGAATCTTAAGGAAGCAAAACAGTACAACATTACCAAAGGGCCAACAAAAACAAGAAAATGAAAACGGTAAAAAATTTAAAAGGAAAAACAACAGGATCAGAGGAAAAGAATGAATACAAGGGAAAAAAACCTGCAGCTCAATCAAAAACAGAACAAGACAACAACCCGGAAAAGCAAAAACAAACAAAGTGAAGAAACCAGTACACCAAAACAAAAGCAAGAAAAAAAAACTGATCAAACGAATTCAATCAACCCATGCTCAACCCGAAACCATGTGAGGTGGGGGGACCAGATCGAGAAGAAAGCAGGAACTGCCTGCCGGGCCAGAGCTACCTCGTACTCAAGTTGGATGACGGACTTGATCGAGTAACGAAACCTACGGCACAGAAAAACTCTCGCAGTATGATATCGACGAAGAGCAGGCCGATCTACACTGGTATGATAGTATAAATAAATAGTCAGTTTGGCCTGCAAAATTAAAAACGCGCAAACTGGATTGTGAACAGCAATGGAAGGATGATGACGGCGAAGAAAATAGTAATGTGAAACAGAGTGAAAGGAAGGACAGACCTTGGAGAGAAGAGCAAATATCAATGAAAAAAGAGGCTGTAAAACTAAACAGGAGTCATATGCGTGATGAACATCACCGAGCGTTGAACAGAAAAAACACAAGGGAGAAGACAGGCGACCAAAACGATGAAGAGTCCGTGGTGTGAGCAAGCGACAATGAAGGTGGAGCCAACGAATATCAGTAGCTTTTGGGGAAGCCAGAGAAGTGTGTGAATCGATCCATGTCTGAGAGGTTTCATCAGGTGGCACAAAAGGAATAGCGAGAGGTGATCTAAAATAAGTAAGAAAGTGGCGGTACAAGAGTTTTGCAGTAACTTGATGCACCAGAAAGGGAACATCATTCAAATAAAACAGAAAAGGAAGGCAAGGGGACGCCGAAGAAGAAACAATTAACCCATAAGAATTCACGAGGGACGGGTAAAGGCGTTGAAGCTGAATATGAAGCAACCGGAGTTGGGCGCGATGTAAGGGAGTGTCAGCAAGAGAGGGGTCGATTTGGGAAAGAGATTTCCAGCGGAGAGAAGCATCTACAAGTTGGGATACCTGTACCACGCCACTGGCGAACCGGGTGGAGAAGCACAAGTACGGTGAAGAGGGAGAACGGAGTGCAGAAGAGTAAAAGAGAGGTTCCGCAAGCAGATCATTAGTTGAGGTAGGTGGGAGACGGACGGGACATAAGGAATGCCAGAGGGAAAAAGACGGTGCGATAAGTATCGGGAAAGTGATCTGGAATGAGGGGGAACAGATCCATACGGAGGAAAGTAGCGAGAGTGAGAAACGGACTGCGAGGGAAAAGTAAAGTATCAACAATAGTAATCGATGAAATCTGAGGATGAGAAAAAGAACGGAGAAAGGTCTGAAGATGAATAGCATTAGATTTTTGAAAAAGATCTGGGAAGGCAAGACCTCCAAAGGACAGAGGAAGGACGAGAGTAGAACGATGAACCCAGTGAACTTTATTCCAGATGAAATCAGTAATCAAACGTTGAGCGGATTGGAGAAAAATGGATGAGGGAAAATAAGCGAACCACGAATGTGTCAGAATGGGAAGATGAATGGAAGAAACCAGATGTGCTCTGCTAAAAAAGGACAAAAAACGTTTGAACAGGCAAAAAGGAGCAAGACGGCAATTGAGCTGCTGAACCAAAGGAATCCATGAGGCATCAGCAACCACCACGGGATTTCCAACCTACACACCAAGAAGTTTAATGACCGAGGATGACCAACGGGCACCCCAAGGGCGATCACCGTGTGCCACCCACGATCCGGCCCACAGACCGACAGATTTAGACAGATTAAGTTCGGAACCGGAAATTGAAGCATACTCACGATAAGCAGAAAGGACAACACCGAAAGAACGTTCAATGCGAAGAAAGAGAGTGAGGTCATCAGCATATGCAGACAACACTATGCGGTGGTGACGAGTAGGAGCAATACTGCGAGGAATCACAGAAAACAAACGAGAACGCAGACAAATTAAGAGAGGTTCAAATGCCAGCGTAAAAAGTTGACCCGAAAGGGGACAACCCTGCCGGATCCCGTTGTCAAAGGGGATGGTAGCTGTCATGAATGTGGAAGTGCGAATACGGAAAGAAGAGTGAGAGTAAAGATTAATAAGAGCTTGACAGAAAAAAGTAGGAAAGCCAAAATGACGAAGAGCAGCAAAAAGATAAGAGTGATTAATGGAGTCAAAAGCTTGTTTCTGATCAATATTAAAAATTGCGAGAGGTTCGGAAAGTTGGGAAGCAAGAAAATATAAGTTGCGAATGGTGGAAATGTTGGTAGTAATCGAACGGGAGGGAATAGTGTAAGTTTTATCGGGGTGGATTAAATGCTGCAAGACGGGATTGAGGCGAAAAGCGAGAATTTTAGCAAAGGTTTTGTAGTCAGTATTAAGAATAGAGATAGGACGCCAGTTAGAAAAAAGACCAAGGTTTCCGGTTTTGGGGATGAGACGGAGAATAGCAAAAGTGAAATCAGAAGACTGAAAATTTGAAGATGTAAAAATGGCATTAAAACAAGCAACCAGAAGCGGGAGGAGAGAAGGAAGAAACTTCTTATAAAATGAGAGCGGAAGACAATCCGCGCAGGGGAAGAACGGTCATTCAGACTGGAAATTGCAGAGCGGACTTCAGAAGGAGAGATAGGAGAAACAAGAGAATAAAAAAAAACAATGTGGAACCTGAGGAAGGACATGAAGAAGAGGGGAGGTATCTGCAGGAGAAAGGAGTCGGTGTTGAAAACGATCAGAATAATGGGAAAAAGCAAGTTCACAGATACGATAAGGGTCGGTAACTGTAGATCCGTCAGGTAGTGAAAGAAAGGAAATTGTGTTGCTTTTAACATGATACTCCTCAAGGGACTTCAAACTAGAAAAGGGGTCGTCGTGAAACCGCAAGTGAGTGAATTTCAGACGAGTAAGGGCTGATGAAGCAAAAGTAAACCGAATACGACGAAGTTGAGCTTGAAACACGGGAAAAGAAGGATCAGAAGGAGAAATAGTCTGCAATTTACGACGGAGAACATCAATATTTTGAAAGCGAGAAGTACGGGAAGAGAAAGAAAACTGACGTGCGAAAGAAATAATCGAAATTTTCGTGGAAAGCCACAGAGCCAGTGGATCGTCAGACGAAGAAAGTTGTTGCACAGAAGACGAGATCATAGAGCGAATTTCATCACAGAAAACAGGATCAGTTAAAACTGAATCGTCGAGCGACCAGACTGGGGAAGGGGGAACAGAGGAAGAATGCAAAAAGAATTTTAAAAGAACGGGGCGATGATCTGATAAAACGGAAGGATGATGAGTAACTTCAACTAGAGATGAATGGAGAAAACTGGAAATATAGAATCTATCTAGGCGTGCTGCGACACAGCGTGAAGTAGCCGGGGGAACCAGAAAAATTCTTTGGACCGGGGATGGAGGGAACGGAATGCATCAATCAAATCAAAATTAACAACGAGTTGAGTGAGATTGGAAACAAGGTCGGAACGGCTTTCGGTTGAACCATCTCGGTCAAAACCGGGTTGCAAAGTGCAATTGAAATCGCCTGCAACAATGACTGTATCATTTGGATGGAGGGTCGAAAGGATAGAAGAAAGATGTTGGAGGAGAGTTTCTGCATCCATAGCAGATTGCGGAATATGGATATTGAAAACATGAATACGTTTATAACAAAAACAAAAAGAAATATGTTGAAAAGAACCCAGCAGACTCTGTGACTCAACAAGATCAGAAAGGGAAGAATGAAAACGCACATGAAATGCTATAGCTGTACCAGACCTGAGATTGGTCCGGTAATTATGATAAAAAAATGTACGGCTAGCGTCTCCAGCGGGAACACCCGGCATCCAAGGAACAGTTCGTCTCCTGGAGAAGGAGGATATTTGCCCCCAGGTAACGAACGTTCTCGAAAACCAAAGCATTCGCCGCAGAAGACACAAACCCTCTACAATTAAAGCTAAGTAGTGTTAACAAGGACATCACTGGTAGGTTGCATCCAGCCTTCCAGTTCAGCCCTCAAAATCTTGAGTAAGTAGCCCAGACGGCGAGCATATTGCTCAGTCCCGCCAGGCAAAGTAACATTAGTTATAAATGCATGGAACTGGTTTAGCTGTGCAATCATTTCAGGCAGCAAGTGAAGCTTACTCTTTATGCAAGGTAGTGTGATCAACTTCGCCTTACGCGGGCGAGTGGTCAATGCATACAGATCAGATAAGGTAAGAGGGTGCAAAGGCACTGCAAGTTCTTCAAACATAGTAAAAATGTCAAGAAGTGTAGGAGAAGGAGAATCATCGTCAGAGTCAACCATTGCAGCGTCATCAAGATCAGGGGCGACCGTGTCCATAACATCATCATCCTGGAGACATGCGAATCGGTTCGAAACTAGTAATTCAGAATTTGGCTCATGATGGCTAGGTGAACCCGAGGTAGAATGGGCTGGTTTCGTGGACCGTAGACGTTGAGACGAACGGGAAGAGCGAGTAGAAACACCAGGTGAGCTGGGGCGTTTACGTTGTGATTTAGGTGCAGACACTTCCAGCGATGGAAAATCCTCATTGGAGGGCTCCAAACCATCCAGTACGACGACAGGAACCGGGAGGGATGGAACGACTGGAGAAACAGCAGGCAAAATTGATGAAGGTAGAATGTGAGCAGGTGCCTCAGCGGCCTGCACAACATCCCCAGGGGCAGCCGCCACAGGAACTGTAGTAGCTAATGAAGAATCAAATCTAGCACCAGGAGTAGCATGAGGACAAGCAGAAGCGAGACGACCTTCCCCTTTACAGCGGAAGCACTGAACCCCTGCAAAAAGATTAAAAATGTACGTCCGGGTATCAGTGACTAATTCCAGAGTTGCAGGGCGTTCCGCAATTGACTGAGAAGTTGGAAAAATAACCCGGTACTGGCGGCGCCCACCCTACACATGTTTCAGGGAGGAATCACGGGCTGTAGATGGAAGAATCTTGGTCACTCCCACAACACGACCCATCGTGTTGAGGGCATCAATCAACAGAGAATCAGGAACAGCCGTTGGTACAAGAGAGAGGGTCACCGTAACTGGTCTTTGGGCTGCAGCGACAGGTTGTAGATGAAAGGACCCAATATCAACCCCATGAACTGTAATTAAATCTACTGCTTGCTGGTGGGTGAAGTGAACAACCACCCCTCCACCCAAGCGAATAATGGACACAATGCTTTTGGCTGGAACAACCTTCGACACAGCATGCAGATCCTGGGGGAGGGGGTGTCACGCAAAGCAGGAATGAAAACACTTAATAATAAGGCAGACGACAATTGCTTACCTTGCGGTAAATCACTTGGAAGAATAATTTTTAACGCCGAAGCTACATGTTTGAAATGTGGTGCAGAATCACTAGAAATATATGAGGTACTTCCCACAGCTTGTGCGAACGACGTTGAAGTAGAACTAGCAGAACCAGGAATATTAGACGCAGCCGGCACACGGGTGGCCAGAAGCACAGTCTCTGGAAGTCCAGCAGCACTAGTCGACGCAACATTCCCCGAAGAAGACACAGAACTATGAAGCGAAGACATATCAGCAATCGACGAAGCAGCTGTAGACGACAGTGACATATCCACAGTGGTAGTGGACATTCTCGACCACTGGCCCACCAAAACTCATGCGTCGTAACTGACGACACACGAAAACGAAAAAAAAATGAGCACCCACTCGGCACTCAGCCTCACTGCTCGTGAAGCGAGGGTACGAAACACTGCAACCGAAACACAAAACGCCAAAATACCACAAAAAGAACAAGTAAACAAACGAACGTTGACTTCTACGCAGGAGCCTAAAAAAATGCGACTTATCTGTTCAACGACCACTGCGCCACCGGGGCGGCCAGCTTTCTGAGTCAGCGACCGCTATATTTGAACCAGGACGGGAAAATAAATAGAAACCATACGTACCAGAGTGAGTTGTGAAAACACAGATTTGCCGGTGGTGAAGATGGAATACGCATCCTTCTGCTCCGGAGCCGAATAATTTCCCAATTAAGCTACACCGACGGAATTTATCGCTGCAACTGTGCCCAAATCTGTAGTACGTCACATATATCCAACCCCCCCCCCTTCCTTGAGAAAGGCGGAGACACGAAGTCGCAGGTTTTGAGTCCGCAGCAAACCATGCTTCAAATAACTACACTGCTTAACAATTGCTAAGGACGGATCATAAACGGCTATATAGCGCATAAAAAAGTAAGTGTGGTTGGATGCCAAGTGAAATAAAATAATGTCAGAATGCCAGGACATTACAAGAAAGACAATTTATTGTGCTGTGAATTCCAGAAGGCTTTGGGACGTGTTCAAGGGACAAACAGGCCATTTTGTGCAGAATACGTAAACGTGAAAAAAATGCAATTACCGTCCGCAGGCATTCCGGCGTAAGATGTCAATACGGGATATGGCCACCATGGAGGGCGATGCAAGATTCCACACGTCGTGTCATGCTTTGCACAATATTATCAAGCAGCTGTTGGGGTAATTTTTCCCATTCCTCTGTCAGTGCACGGATAAGGGTGTCCTTGTTTATTGGAGAGCATTGGCGACCAGCAAGACTCCTCTCCAAAGCATCCCACACATTTTCAATGGGATTCAGATCTGGAGAACGTGCTGGCCATACGAGGCGTTGAATATACTCGCTCTCAAGGCACTCCTGGACAGCGACTGTTTGATGACATGTTGCGTTGTCGTCCATGAAAATGAATCTATCACCGACAGCACCACGGAACATGCGAACATGAGGTAGCAGAACAACATTAATGTATCGTTGGCTGTCATAGTCCCAGTTGGAAGCACATAGAGGGACGTACGGCCATTGATCATGATGCCAGCCCATACCATGACACTACATGTCGGATATCGGTCCCTTTCCTCTATGTTTGCTGGACAGTATGCAGTACCACTATCACGCCAGATCAGTTGTCGTCGACAATCAGACGATAGACTGTATCTACTCTCATCTGAGAAGAGGACAGCAGACCAGTCGTTATCAGTCCAATTGCGATGTTGATGGCACCATTGCAAACGGGCGGTACGGTGACGTCTGGACAATGGGATGCACACAACAGGACGGCGGGCGTATAGTCCTCCTTCATGCAAACGTCTGGCGACAATTTTTCTGGAGATCCGCTTGCCAGTAGCAGCCATAAACTGATTTGCTACCTCACTAGCTGTACTGCGCCGGTGTCATTTTGTTGATAGCACTATTTACCGATCTTCTGCAGGTGTCGTACTGCGAACACGACCTCCACCGTTACGTTTGCTACACTCTCCATTTGTTTGAAATGATTTCCAAAGCCTTGAAACAACACTGTGGCTGACGTCGAACTCCCGGGCAACATCTGTTATTTTTCGCCCTTCTTCAATCTTGCCAATAATACGGCCACGCGTAAAATCATCTAGGTGATGTCGGGAAGACATACTGAAAATTGCAAGTTCGTCAATTGATTCTTTCCCTTTCAACTTTGCGTTTGAACAACAACGGTCAATACGCGTCAAATCCTTTATATCTCTTATCAGCGCTATGACGTCACGAACAAGTTCGGCAATCCAAAATTTGCATACGCACAACACGTCTTACTGTATCCCGCACTTATGCTAATTTCCACATTTTCTTGCCTTCCATTTTATGGTTGCTATCGTTGCTATTGTCATCCGTCCTTAGCAATTGTCCGGCAGTGTATATGTAGAAAAAGGAATTCTCACTAATTACAGACGATGTGTGAAAGAAACAGCACACATTTTTTCGAAGCGAAAAAGAATACTCATCAATTGCAGACGATGTGTGAAACGAACATCACACATTTTTCGAAGAACCCAACGGTCAATAAACCATTAATCCATTTCCACGATCGGGGACTAATGTGGAAACATAATTTTGCCAGTGGCGTATTCAAGCCGCATCCTTCTGCTCCGGAGCTGAATGCTTTCCCAAATAAGCTACACCGACGGAATTTATCACTGAAACTTTGCCATCTTGGCATGTGATCACGTCACAGAGTCAAAAGTTTAGCCAGTTTGCAGCTAAAAAGTAATGTAAGATATCCATACGCCTTTACCTAATTCTGCAAAATACAGGCCGTTGACTTTTATAGTCATCTGCCAATATTCCACCAAAGGTACGATCTCACGGAATGACAGGACTGAGAACAGGAACTTTCTGATGCCAGATTACACAACCAACCCTGAAGCGAAGTGCTGTCCTTGAAAAAAATGGGTCATGGAGCGAAACTGGTGGTAGTGGGATGGTGCCAAATCCGAACTGTAAGGTGTGGGATCTCAAACACTTCCAGTTCCTATAGTTTTCCGCAGATCGATCTGAAGGTGTGACTTTGGACATTATTCACTTGCAGCAACGCAGACTTCCTGTTGATGAACGTTGGGTATCGTTGGCGCAGAGCGTCATGAACCCGCTGCAGTTGTTTGGCATAAAAGGTTTCAGTCCATAGCCTCACCATTTGGCAATAATTTCAAAAGCACAGGACCCTCAGAGTTCCACCAAATGCACAGTCCAACTTTACTTTGGAACCGTTCTATCTGCACTACTAGCTGTGCTTCTTCACGTGGTCGCAGCCACTGGTTTCCAGTGGAAGAAAAACGCAGGAACATTCACTTTTGAGCTCTTATGACGATATGACCGCAGAACCAATCATCCTGTAGATTTGACAGCAATCTGTGACAGAGAGCAACTCGTTGTTCAGCAAGCTTGTGTGATAACTCATAGGGAACCATGCGATGGCACCTGGAGGAGAAAGCAAGATGACGAAGGTGAAAAACGATGGAGGAATAGGAAAACCCCACTTCAGTACCAGTTGACCTGCACTGGTAATGGATTTAACTGTCACGTCTTCGACCAGGGTAGCGGCGTTGGTGGTCGTTGGACGTCCTGATCTCGGCTTGTACGAGACGGTTAGTTTGAAATCGTATCTACAGGATTAGACGCCGAATCTACTTCTGCGCAGGGCTGCTGTGCACTGTTTCCTCGTCTTCAACTGCAATAAAAATGACTTCAACAGTTTATTATTATTATTATTATTATTATGAAGAAAGAGAAAAATATGAGATTCCATCTCTTTCTGAGGTTTTCTTCTCTTCCTTCCGTGTTGGATACAACGTACCAAATCTGGGAAGTGGTATTTCTTTCTCTCAGTTGTCCAGGAACTTCTTTACTATCCTACAAGTGTTCAGAATAGCTGTCTTCGATGTAGGTGTTAGGTTGAAGGTCTAGAATACATGTAGTTCCATGTAGTTGTTAGGTTGAAGGTCTAGAATACATGTAGTTCCATGTAGTTGTTAGGTTGAAGGTCTCGTGTCTGTATAGAGTTCTGAATGGTCTTAGCTACAACTCCTGTGGCTGATATTACTATGGGGACGGTGGTGACGTTCTCCATATGCCACATTTCCTTGACTTCGTATCGTAGGTCGTTATATTTTGACAGCTTCTCTCCGTGCGTCTTCTGGATGTTGAACGTATTGGCCACGGCTATGTCAATGAGGTATGTTGACTTCTTCCCCTTGTCGACCTGGACGATGTCGAGCCGATTGTGGGGGATGGTCTTATCTGTTCTGATCGATCTGTCCTAGTACATCTTGTGGGTGTTGTTCTCTAGAAGCGTTGTTGGCTCATACTTGTAGTAGGGAATATGCCGGCTTAGGACGGTTATTTTTAAGCTTTAAATAAATATTAACATATAGGTGATATTGTCCACCCTATGACAAAGTGAAATTTTTCATTGAAGCAGACTGAAAACAAATCAAATAGACCCCGGATTTCTGTAAGGAAATATAGTAAAAACTTATATAGTAAGAACTCATTCATGTTAGAACTAAAAATTATATGCTATTTATTTCCGTTTTTCAAAAGACATCGCGATAAATAACATTGTGTGTAAAATATTTGTTGTTGTTTAACAATTGTAGATTAGAGCATTTAGATAGATGGATATTTTGCAAAATGTGGGATATAATCAGCACTAAACTCGGAAGGTTGTTTACGTGTAAACTTACCTTAATAACTTTTTGATTGATTTTTCGTGTTAAATTACTTTTTCTCCGGCACACTTGTTATTCCTTTCACGGCTTGTTTTAAACTATACTATTCGACGGTTAGTTTGAAACTTCAAACCGAAGTTTTTTCTACAATATAATGCGACGTCTGGTATTACAAATCTGAATTACGTAAATTCTCGACAATGTGCTATTGGGGTGACATTTGCTTTTAGATGCAATATTGCTCGCTTCAGCATCTCAAAATGTCAGTTTTTATTGTAGTGTTTAGAGAGATCGATATTTTGCAAAATGTTTAGTATAATCAGCACTAAACTCGGAAAGTTAGTTAAATTAAAAAGGTAATAAATAATTAAAACGTACAAATTAATATTTTTATTGTGCTAAATTAAATTAATATACAAACGCAGCTTGTCGTGTTATTAAGATTTTAATTCGAATTTTGTACAACGGGTAAGTAGAACTCGGGTCATGGATAATCTAACGTTTTTAAATTAGCACACGATCATCTTAACATCTTAATGTGATCGCGTGTAAACTCAACTTGCTGTGATATTAAGAATTCAATTCGAATTTTGTAGATCGGAAAAACAGAACTCCAGTTGATACTAATCCAACGTTTTTAAATTAGCACGCGATCACCTTGACATCTGAAAGTGATCTCGTGCAATTATATAGCAGGCAATAATTTGGTCATTGCGAGAGCACACACGAATTGATCAATATGTGATGACGCAACAATGCAGACGCTGATGTGACATCAAGAATTCCAGAGAGACGGATCTGGGGTTTTATATATTATTATTATTATTATTATTATTATTATTATTGTTGTTGTTGTTGTTGTTGTTGTTTGTGGGTTATATAGCAGGCAATAATTTGGTCATTGCGAGAGCACACACGAATTGATCAATATGTGATGACGCAACAATGCAGACGCTGATGTGACGTCAAGAATTCCAGAGAGACGGATCTGGGGTTTTATATATTATTATTATTATTATTATTATTATTATTATTATTATTATTATTATTATTATTATTATTGTTGTTGTTGTTGTTGTTGTTGTTTGTGGGTTTAACGACCACCGTGAGCAACTTGATGGGATATAAGCTGTCGCCTGTCCCTAATTTAGGGCCACTAGTTCCAGGAGAGGGAGAGAACCAGTGCCGTGGGGCAAGCACAACGCCCATGCCTCACAGGAATCCGAAGCTGGACACTCTGGGACAAATGGTCAGAAGTGTTTAGATCACTGCGCCACCGGGGCTACAATTGGTTTTTAGACGCACAGTTATTGCTGTAATTATGTTGTAAAAGGATACGTGAGCTTATACCCTCTAGTGGCAAACTTAGGGTTTAGAAAAATTCGAAATTCTATGCAAAACATTTCGCACCTGAAATGCTCACCGACAAAGCAAGATATAGTTCAGAAGACGTCGTGTAGAGGTGCAATAATCCACTGAAATCAAGCTATCAGTACACGATACACTAAACACTTGCGAATATACAGTATGATCCACAGAGTTAAATGATTTTTTTTATTAAAATATATACACAAAAAATATACAAGATATTTCGGTTCAGCAGCTGAACCATCATCAGGTAAAGGACATCAGGAAATTAGAAGCTACCGGGTGTAACATATAAACCGGACAATGTTCATGACGTGTAAAATCATACTGCTCAATCGCAAAATTGTTCGTTTCCATTAGTTATGTGGACCGGTTCGCTGTATCATCCTCGCTTGCATGGCGGGAGTGAGGTAGATTATGAATTACATGAAAGTTTGGTTTTTTTGACAAGCGATTTCCATGCTTGTGGGATGTCAAGAAGCGCATCGTCATTACAACATGGACTTCACATTTGATAAATAAATAGACTTTCCATTATCAAATTTGATTGCTTAGTTTTTGATGCTCCCAAAATCTTGGCATTGTCCCACTTGAGAGTATGCGAGCCTGTGTTCACAAGACGTGAAAGAGCGGTGGCATTGGAATGCATCCGTACATCATATTTGTGGTCCATTATTCTAACCCCCATTATCCGTAGTGTTGAACCAATGTAGACTGAATCAGGCGTATTAAGTTCATTGCTCATCAAGAGAATGGAGTAAATGCCATGTTTATTACTATCTATGACTTGATCACGGTCTTTTTTAATTTTGGCAAATAAGATGGATGTTGATTCGCCGAAATCGTAGTCCTGTTTTCTGCAAGCTTTCCTTAAGATATTAGTCATTTGTGGTAGGTAATCCATAGAGAAAATGTTGTTAACTTTTCTTTTCCCAGGCCGCATGGTAGAGAATGCCAAACGTTCCATTTGTTTTAACAATTTTCAAACCCAGTCTGCAGAAAATCCCTTTCTAACTTCCTGATGTCTTTTACCTGATGATGGTTCAGCTGATGAACCGAAAGATCTTGTATTTTAGTGTGCATGTAATTTAATATAATAAATCTATTAACTATGTAGATTATATATTTGCGAGTATTTAGTGTATCGTGTACAGACAGCTATTGATCCCAGTGGATTATGACAAAGCAGTAATTTTTGAAATCGGACGGTTTGTAACAGACATATCGAGAAAAATACGATATATATCTACTCCCATGGAGGAGAAACTACGCATTATTTTAAACAGAGGATATTCTCAAAAGGTTTTTTGTGGTGAACGGTATCTGACCACAAATATTTTTTTCCAGTCGATTATTCACAAGCGGAGATGTTGCTGCAAATACATCAGAAACAGAAATCTATATATTTAATTACGCCCCCTAGTGAGAAAATTGTTTTAATGAAATGCTTCCCTATTGGCTGATTGAGGGGCTTCTCCATCCTTGTAAAGTAACGACTATGGTGTAGCAGACAAATCCAGGTGCCTTTCAAATTATAGCATAAAATCATAAAAAAAAAAGTAATACTGGGTGTGAGAATTATAGGTGTTCTGTGATGTGCATTATTGTAATTATTATTTTTTTTTTTTTTTTTTTTTTTGCAATTTTCTTTGGCCCTTCCTTTCTTTCCCCGTCCCTAGTGTGAAAATGGCTCAGGTAAAATGTAGAGCAGCTTACATCTTATCTACTTAACGGGAAACCGTATACGCCTTAAACTCTTATATTTTCTGTACTTTTCTTTTATTATCTTTCCTATCAGAGCACTCTGCCTTCGCTTCTAAAAATATTTTTTTTATTTTTCCTCCCAACAAAAAGTGTAGCGCTGAAGGTTTGGGACACTTGACCTAAGTTAGGAAACTTTTGTTTCGTTTCGACAAAATAATTTTTTACAAAAAATTTGAAATTGTGTGGAGAACATTTTAGTTGCTTAATATGATGCAACAAAATTTCAAATTGGACTTTTAGAAGCAGAGATATTGAATGTGTCGCAGTTTACCTTCACGCCCTCATTCAGAAAACTGTGCATTAAATGAAAAGCAAACTGCCGAAAATAGTCTTCATTATAAGTGGTATGGCAGGGAGGAAACATTTATTTTGAATCGGATATTGATATGGAAAAATGTACACTGCTGTCAGAAATTAAAGCACGGACGGGCAACAGCGGGAAATAAATCCTAAGCGTTTATTGAAATGTTGTGATGTTCATAAGACATATGCAATGGATAAGAAAAACGAATAACCTGCTACGTTTCTATAATTACTTTAATACGAACAAAGAATATCTAACGAGAAGAAGTTAAGGCTCGGCGAGACGTAACTAGCACAGCCGTATCTTCAGGGGAAACATGCAGTGCACATAAGCCAACATACAGGCTGATCGGCTGATGCCGGAGCAGACTGCGCATGCGTATTTCTATTGACTTCAATTCTTTGCATTTTTTTTTATTCTTTGGGTAAAGAACAGTCAGCCGTCAGCCGAGCTACTCAGACTCACAGCACGTGATTGTAACCTTCTCGGTAGCATAGTCACTTCGCAAATCGGATATGTTAGTTTTGTTACGCCAACCGGGTTAGTTAAGGCTTTTGTTTGTTCTTCAGTTTTTTTAGAAATATTTTCAGTAAGTAATGCCAAATACTAGGGAATGTCTGCATTTTGTACGGATCCTTAGGCCTAACTGTAATATTTGCTGAAATTTAATTTAAATAGCAATACTAATGTTATTGCATATTTTTCTCACCGAATTAAGGTATGGGCGGGATATCAGAAAACAGCAACAACAACGAAAAACAACTGCTCTAAGCAAATAGTCGTCAGATCGAAGGAAACCATCGTGAATCAAAGAAAAGCTTTACTGCCGTAGTCCCCTTAACGTGTTTTGCTCCTTAATGTTAACTTTCCCGCACAGCATATTATCTCTTAAGATGTGGTGGCGCTGTTGCCGTCTGTTTTACGTTATCTCTATGACAGTTTACCTTCTTTAAGCGTTAGATATTCTTTGGCACAAATCGCAGTACTTATTTAAACAAAATATTTAGTGTAACTGTCGTGATATTTTAGATGAATTATATAACAGAAAGTTTGGAAAGGACATCTGTTTAAAAAAAACAAGATCTCTGATGGACAAAAAGTGAAAACAGAGCTGAAGTATATACATATTCGAGAAACATATTTTTAAATATATTTTTCTCAAACTAAATATCTTACAAATTTCTTATTATTGTTGTCATCTTTGGAATGGGTATTGCATATTTATTTTTAAACCGTTCTCATTAGGATTTACTTGATCAAAAGGAAATGATAAGTAATTCTGATTCGGAAGCTACAAAAATGGCTTTTCTCTGAAGAGCATAAATTCGTGGAGCTTTAAAATTATCACGGGTCCCGTACTTCTTCGAAATGGTTTTATGGTTTCCACCGCTGTTTTCCGCAGATCTAGTAAGACATAAAATAAACAAAACAACAAAAATTGCTATACCGCGAAAGCTGTAGTACTTGAAATATTCATTTTGATATATAGATTCTGACAGCTCAAAGTGGACAGCTAAGTTGACCGTCCATCTTCCACTTCTCCCTGCCTCACTTCCGTTTCCTTTCGCTTCACATAACGCACGTCCCGGAAATGCGTTTTACGGACGTAAACCCTACGTCCAAAATATTTCACTTCACGGTATACGAAATGGCTCGTAACTCTAAAGAAAAATAATAATTTTGTTTATCTGGGAAATCATAATTTCCTCTGTGTATTTCTCTGCTAACGTCTTAATTTCATAAAGTTCTCGACCGAAGAGCATCGCGAGCGTTTGGAAAGATCCCTATAAATTCTACAGTCAAATTAAAACTTAAAGGTCTCAAATGCGAAAAAAACAAAACTTTTTGATGCTATGCAAGCATCTTTCTCGACAACAGGAAAGTAAATTCCATGTAAAAAAAATTGGATGTAACGAAAATCAGTATAGGAAGTAGTCAAAACCATCCCTGAAATTTAATTTTTGAATACAATCCCATGAAGTGACGCAACAATAGTTAATTTCATTGTTACTCAACAATATATATTCACTAAATTATCGCCAAACATTATTTCATTACATTTTACGTAAACGTAACGGTATCTCATTTCAATCTGCTTAAATTGGTGCAAAATGTGTTAAAAGCCATTACAAAAATGAGTTTTTGTTCCAAGAAAAGTGTGCGTCGCAGTGAAATTTGCCTTCTTCTCGATCCCCTAAGTGTATGGCGGGGGTTACCTGATATTGACGAGAACTTTAAAATAGTGTATAACACATTGCACGGCAACCTTTCGATACCTTAGATAAAAAGTTACCAATCCCTTCACTAACACAGTTGCGATATATCTTCAGGTCAGATTTTAGCTTCATGCGCAGAACCGGCTGGAACGAGTTAACTCTGGGTTAACAAAATGGACTGATATCAGCTCGAACGAATATATTCCCTGTCTGAGAAGTGGGCAGAACGCGGATTAAAAGAAGCGAGCCTTTCCACCAGGAAACGTTAGCTTTTTAATGCTAAGTGGTCATGTGGCGAATGATATACACTGTTCTTTACTGACTGATTAACTGCTAAAATTACTATAACAGTGAGGGAGTTAATAGCTTTTGGATGTGCTGAAGAAGCTGGGATCAATGTAGGTACAGAAGTGGGTTTCCTATATACAGAGTGTTGCAACGTGCAAGTGACAGCATCTCGTTCAAGCATAAAATCCAGGAATGGCAATTTACCTTCACTTTCCAGTTCAAAGGAGAATTTTATGGTCGGAATTTGGGATGATAAGTGTTCAGCAAAAGTTCGTAGGTCAGCTGGTTCGTGATCCCAGAAGAGAAGTACATCATCGACATATCTTATGTAAAAGCACGGAGGTTGTTGATATTCTTGCAGCACTTTATTTTCTGTGTGCTGTAGTAGAATTTCCGCTAGAATCGGAGATAGTGGTGATCCCATTGGGGCGCCTTCAGTTTGGCGATAAATATTGTCGAATTGAAAATATTATCTGTTTTGTACTAGTTTTAAGGTTTTAATGATGGATTGGACCGTTTCTGGTTCGTATTTTAGTTCAAGTAGTTTTGTCTGAATGATGTCATGTACAGTTTTGATCGGGACATTAGGGAACAAAGAACTGACATCGAGAGAAGCCATAATAAAGGTTGAGACCCAGTAGCATGACTGTGAAGAAACTGATTCCATTTGAGTCACTTGTTACTAGCCAGTGACATGACGCCTAAGAAACTTAATCCGCTTGAGTCACATGTTTCTATCCAGTTGTATCACGTTTCCAGCCAGTAACATGACGCCTAAGAAACTTAATCCGCTTGAGTCACATGTTTCTATCCAGTTGTGTCACTTGTTTCTAGCCAGTAACATGACGCCTAAGAAACTTAATCCGCTTGAGTCACATGTTTCTATCCAGTTGTATCACTTGTTTCTAGCCAGTGACATGACGCCCAAGAAACTTAGTCCGCTCGAGTCACATGTTTCTATCCAGTTGTATCACTTGTTTCTAGCCAGTAACATGACGCCTAAGAAACTTAATCCGCTTGAGTCACATGTTTCTATCCAGTTGTGTCACTTGTTTCTAGCCAGTAACATGACGCCTAAGAAACTTAATCCGCTTGAGTCACATGTTTCTATCCAGTTGTATCACTTGTTTCTAGCCAGTGACATGACGCCCAAGAAACTTAGTCCGCTCGAGTCACATGTTTCTATCCAGTTGTATCACTTGTTTCTAGCCAGTAACATGACGCCTAAGAAACTTAATCCGCTTGAGTCACATGTTTCTATTCAGTTGTATTACTTGTTTCTAGCCAGTAACATGGCGCCTAAGAAACTTAATCCGCTTGAGTCACATGTTTCTATCCAGTTGTATGACAGCGAAGAAACTGAAGTCCTTCTCAGGGAGACTAGACCTTCCCATCATACCTTGGGTAATGGAGCAGAGAATAAAGAACTAAAAGCGAGGGCACATTACCCATGAGATGTTTATAGTCGATACTGCTGAGATGGGGAGGCGAATGGAGTTGTTTTACCGTAGACCTTATTAAAACCTGTGTTTGAAGAGCGCAGAAAATTTTGGAACCATTTGCGACAGGTATATTGGCCGCTTAAAGTGTTAAACTGTCGTTGCTACATCACATTTCATCGGCGTCAGGGTCGTTTCTTACTTTCGTCTAAATTTGAATAATAATAATAATAAATATTGTTTTTAAAAATCTAAACAGTAGAAATGCCATTGTCGCAGCCATAGTTTAGTATATACAGTCAACTCCGCTTATAGTGAACCTCTGCGGACTCGCAAATTTCGTTCACTATGTCCGAGGTTCACTAAGACCGAAGTGTCTTCCCTTAACCTGGATTGAGGGGAATGGTGAGCAAGAAAATAAAATATGTACATATGTGTCTAAAAAATAATATTTTTCTAAAAAATAATATTTTTATGTACGTAGTGTATATTCATTAAATTAAATTAAAAAAATAATTTTACATTACCTTAATTAACATGAAAATAATCTGATGTGTGCCACTGCTTGCTGCAAAAAGTTTTAATAAATATTTTCTAAATGCCCTTTTCTATAATCTTACTTTTGCTACACTCGATTCTATATTTTCCATACATTCTAGATACCTTAACACAGTCCTGGCACCGTCCAATGCCCTTTTCACTGTTGGAACACGTTCTTCATTATCGTCATCTTCAGCCTCGTTTTCTTCCGTGCTGGAACCGCTTTTCACAGCCTCGACAATAGCTTCATCCGACGGGATTTCATTCGTTATAACTTCACAGTCAGCATCGATAAAATCTTCAGCTTCAGTGGAATTCGCACCGATATATGCTGAAGCAGGTCCTTAAGAGGCGCATCATCCTCTTCTTCGAATGCCACGCGTCCAGTTGCCAAACCAGACCTCCGGAAACAGTTCTGTATATTGACAGTTGACACATTCCTCCACGCTTTGTTTGCGAAACGTGCAGCATTTAGAACACTTATTGATGTGTTCTGCTTTGATCCCAAGGCTTGGATTAAACGAAAGGCAGGAACACCAGTTTGATATTGCTGAGGGTTTTAATCCTACCTTTGTCCTTCAATGCACTTAAGGAGTAATAGGCGTACGATATTGTTCTCAACATATTCTTCCAAGTTTTTACAAGGTTTTTTTAAATAAGTTGCAATTTCATGTTACAAGTACATTCTTTTCTTTGCAGTTTTATTTTTTTAGGTTCACTATAACCGAATGTTCACTATGACAGAGTTCACTATTTCCAGAGTTGACTGTATTTATTTTTATGACTCAAATATCTTCTTTCTTCGGTTTTATGACAATGACATTCATTAATCCACCTACCCAAGTACCGCTTAATGTCAGATAAGTAAACCTTATTGTTTGTTGTTATGATTTAATTCCACTTAGTATGTACCGGAGTGTTGTGTATCGGTGTGGTCGTGTGAGTGACGCGAATAAAAGCGATGTGTTATATGTAAATAAATGTATACTCTCGAATCACTCGTTTTATTTCACACCCACAAAGATCTTTTGCATGCGAAATATGCGTAGTATAAATTATCCACAAAGAACACTAGGGTACACTCTCCATTTTAGTTTAACACCGTTCATTTTGAGACTAAGCATCTGATCAGGGGGGGGGGGTATTTAGAACGGGGCCAGTGGGCCTTGCTTTCCCCCGAGAATGTTTCATTTTTTTATGTTTTTTGGTTGAAATGCGACTTACATTAGAAAAACACTGCTTTAATTTAATAAAAAAGCATCGACTTACATTAGGAAAAAATGCTTTATTTTTTCTTCTATTTTTCGTTAACTTTAATTTGTTCAGGTGTATTTCAAAAACTTTATTTTTGTCGCCACCCCACCAAAACAATCTATATACGCTCCTGCATCTGATGATTCCACCTGAAGCATAAGACCAATATGAGGCATTAAAAATTTAGTCTCTCTTACACCTCTTGAAACCTTTGATGTTAAAAACTGTTTTCTTCAATTCCAGTTGCCGTTGGTTTATACATTGAGTGGCCACTTTATTATGACCACCTGACAGTTTTAAGCAAATGAGCTATGGCTGCACGCTGTTGCCGCCATAGGGCAAGGCTAGTATAAAAAGGGGAAGCTTAGTGCTTGCTACAGTAGTAGAAGTAATTTTTTGGGTGACGAGATGGGTAAAAAATGCGATTTGACGGACTTTCAACGTGAGATGATTGTAGGAGCTCGTAGCCATGGAGCGAGTATAACCGAAACCGCCGCATTTGTGAAATATTCCAGAGCAGCTGTTGTTAAAGTGTTCAAAGGACTGTCAGCCAAAAAACTGGGTCTCTACGTGCAACGTGTGGTCGTCATCGACTAGTGACTGCTCGGGTGGAACGGAGAGTGTCCAGACTGGTAACAGACAACAGAAGGGCAACACTGCAGCAAATTACAGACCATCTTAATCAAGGGTCCCCTCAAATGAACTCTGCGCGCACTGTTCGCCGTACACTGCATCGGATGGGATATGGCAGCCGAAGGCCTGTTCGAACACCTTTGCTGTCTGCAGTTAACAAGAGAAAACGTCTCCAGTTCGCACAGGAGCACAAGGATTGGACAGTCGATAATTCTAAACAAATTATGTGGTCCGATGAATCACGTTTTCGGTTGCACCATGCCGATGGCCGAGTGAGAATTTGGCTGAAACAGCACGAAAGCACGGACCCCAAATGCATTGCTACAACCCTTCAAGCTGGTGAAGCAACGTCATGGTTTGGGTATTATTTTCCTGGCAGGCTTTGGGCCCTTTAATTCGTGTTGATCAACGTCTGACTGGCAAATCATATCTAAACATCGTTGCGGATCAAGTGCATCCTGTCATGTGGATGGTTTATCCCAATGGCGAAGGCTACGTTCAACAAGATAATGCGTCTTGCCATAGTGCTCGTATTGTACAGGATTTGGTTTCAGGAACATGCCGGTGAGTTTGCTTTGCTTAGGTGGCCCCCACAATCTCCAGATTTCAACCACATTGAGAATTTGTGGGATGAAGTTAAACGAGCCATCAGACAGCTGGATTCACAACCCTGCAATCTCACACTCCTGGAGAACACTATTCATCAAGCATGGTCTCAGATTCCACAAGCCACCTATCAACATCTCGTAGAGTCCATGGCACGAAGAATCGACGCAGTATTAAAGGCAAAAGGTGGTCCAACGAAGTACTCAGTGGTTATAATAAAGTTGCCACTCAGTGAATAGGGCAACAGAAGACTTATAAACTAAATTGGAAGGCCATTTTACCTTTCAATACTGGCACTATCATACAGATTTTTGCATTAATTGCTACAATTCAATCGTGGGTGATAAACTCTCCCTAAAAGCAAGAGGCATTTCCATGGGTAGGAGTTAAACTAATAACCTTGCTAACCCCTACCTGGCAGCCCCACTGGCGCAGTGGTATAAGGCTTGGATTCTGACCATTCGCCCGAGAAGAATCTGGGTTCAAATCCTATTGAGACATGGATATTGTGGTTGTCTTTCAGAACTAGCTCTCTTACTTCAATGGAACCAGTAACACTAATTTAGGGACAGGCTACTTCTTATAGTCCAACAAGTTACTCAAGATGATCGTTAAACCTTGAGTCAAATAGAAAAAATAATAATAAATAAATAACCTCTATCTAAATCACTTTGAATCGAAATTCATTCAGAAATACTCTTCCAAACTTACATATATTGATGATATTATTGTCTTTAACAACTTTAATTTCCTATTGGTGTCAACTAGTCTGAATCCAGGAGATCTTTTATTGGGAAAAACTAACACTACATCAGCTAAAGTTCACTACTTGCGCTTGGAAATAAAGATCAACAAAGAGCACGGCAACATGATTGCCTTGTATGACAAAAGGCATGAGTTCAAATTTGAAATTAACTATTTTACGCATTGGTTTTCAAAGGCGTTCTTAGGCATGTCGTAACATTGTTATTTCCAATTTCGTGGAATCGTTAAGATGTGTAGCACTCTAGAAAACACCAGCAATAAGCTCAAATTCTGCATCAATAGATTTAAGCTAAATAAGTATCCACTCGATTTTTTACATAGATGCCTAAAATGGCTAACATTTAATTTTAATTCGATTTCTCTGTTTTTTAAACCCTACAAGGTTACATTCTTGAGGCCAAGCGATGCTTTGTGCGTCTGTACTAGCTGAAGACATTTACATGGTCTCGCAACTAGCGTCTACGTACACCAGTTTACCTATCTTAGGTTACAATTTTCGTCCCATCAAATCCTTCACTTAAGTGCAGCCTTTTTCTCCGGTTGGATATGTGTTCCTTTCTACTCAACGTTATTCAACAGCTTGTGTTCACCTTTCGCCTGGGTTCAAGGTACGTTTTTGTTCGATGAGTAAGTTTTGAGCTGATAGTTGGAAAGTTTACTTTTGCAATATAGTTTCATTATGCTAGTTTATAAGTTTTTGCTTCCGATTCTGAATTGAATGTTATTTTGCTGTGTCTTTTGAAACGTTTTTGTCAGTCGAAATCGTTCACTCACACCAGAAAAGCCAGTCATCAAGGTTGATGCTCTTCTGATCAGATCATATGTAGAGGATTTTAGGAACTGAGTGTCTGACCCCAGGTCTTAAATAACCCTTAGAAGTAGGAAGCTATGAGATTTGGGATAGAGTGCCCGATAGGAAAGTCACACGGATGCGAGGTAGAAAAGGGGAGGAAGACGCCCTTATTTATTACCGGGGGCCAATACCCGGGGTCCACGGCTTTACGTGCCCATCCGACGCACGGCGGATATTCAGTGGTTTGAACATTCGTACCTGCCCGAGATCGAACCCGAGGTTTTCTATAAGGCAGGCACGAACGCTGTCCACTAGGCCATCCGCGGCCCATGCTCTCCTGATAAGGGCAACCTTGTTACAACTTATCTGTTTTCCTAAGATGGGTTCTGCGCTTCATTCATTTATGTATCTGTTTTTGTGTTCTTCCTTTATCTTTCTGGCTACATACACTCAATGGACAAAATATTAGAGATAACAACCTAATAGCGTGCTGGTCCTCTTCTAACGCGAATAGCAGCTTGTACACGCCGAAGCATCGACACCACAAGATGCCAAAGGGTTTCCGAAAGTAACGTCAGCCATGCTTGTTGCAGTACTGTCGACAACTCCGCCCGAAGCGTCGATCCAGGATCCGCGGATCTGATGTTCCACTCCCCGGCATCCCAGACAGATTCTACAGGGTTTAAATCGGGTGACCCTGGCGGTTCCAAACTCAGATAAGGTAACGGCTCAGTGGGGCGCCACACTGTCCTTCTGAAACAGACCATCTGCCGCAGGATGCGTAAAGGCTATGAAAACATGTAGGTGATCCGCCAACACATGCTGGTAGCGCGCAGCGGCATACGTCCTCTCCAGACGCACTAAAGTACCCAATGTGTCCCAGCTAAGGCTCCCCATACCATCACAGAGCCACCATCGCCTTGAACAGAGCCGTCCTAGCACGACGGCGACATGGCCTCCTGCTGCAGACGCCACACCCGTTCGGGGGATACCTGTATCAACTGCCTATCACCCCTATTTGTAATGTTTTTTCTACTGAGTATATATACAGGGGTTGGATAAAAATAACGTAAAAACCTATAGGAAAAGAAGGTTTTACAAACCTCGTACGGTGTGGGACTACCTTTAGCCTTCGAAACCGCCTAAATCCATTTTGGAACGGACGCATACAAATCCTGAATGGTGGTTAGTGGGATGTTACACCATTCTTCATACAAAAACTGCTCCAAGTCCTTCAGAGATACAGGAGGAGGATAAAGGTATCTTAGTTTTACAACACAGACCACAGTGGCTCCATGATGTTTAAGTCTGGTGATTGGGAAGGCCAAGAAATATATGAAAGTTCGTCCTATATTAACCATGATTGGACATTCCAAGCTCTGGGATTGGAGCTCTATCATCTTTACATATGGCATGCCCTGCAGGAAACAATGCCTGAGCCATTGGATCGACTTGGCCGGCTAAAAGGGTGTTATAGGGAAATATTCAAACTTTATTTAAATTGTAACTTTTGCTATTTTGTGTGCCAACGACAGTGAGAAATTCCCTCCCCAGCCAAAAAGACGCTCAGCATAGATTCATTTCGGAGAAAGGTAATTCTCTCTCGTGGGACCCCTCCCACGAACAAAAGGATACCCCCTTTCCCCTAGCCGTCGTCGGACTCTCTCTCTCAGAGCCCGACAGGGACAATGGGAGCAAGCAATTAAGAGTAAATTTTCTTACGTCAAGAAGACCGAGAGTGAAAGGGATTTGGATTTGGCAGTCATAAAAAGAGTCCGGTTGGAGATCTTCGGTGGAAAGGAGAAAATATTTCACGACGGCATGTAGCCACGTAAGATAGGAACAGATTTGGCGGGAAAAGCGTAGAGAAGGCCGTCCATAACATTCAACTCCCGCTGGAAGTATTTACTATTCGATCAGACCAACCAATATTCACCTTTTCTTCTCCAATCTGAAGAATAAAGATAAGTGCAATCGAAATCACTTGTCATTACATTCAATTTGTTTACTTACTTATTTATTTGCTTCCCTACTCCAATGACAGGAACCTGCAAACAACAACGATTCTTCTGATCAGTTGGCGTTTACCACGATACATAAAATAAACCAAGCCAACAATGGTTTCAAACGCCCTTCCGGTCATCCGCCCTTTTAAGGTGAACAGGGAAGCTGTTGAAAACCACGATATGACAGCCCAGAACATGACAGAACCACCACCACGCTTCATTTCTGGGAGCAGACAGGTTGGGTTGTACGCTTCTGACCGTGTTCTTCACACGTAAACACATCCTACGGTGGGGAATAGTGAGAATGTGGATTTAACCGACCACATTACACATTTCCATGCATCGGCAGTCTATATTGTATACTGCTGGCACCACTGCCGTCGCCGTTGTGCATTCACCCGGGTCACCAGAGCTTTTGCAATAGCAGCTTTGCCATGAATATATTGTTCACGAAGTTCCCTGCGGACTGTTTTCGTTGATACTGGGGTCTGGAGATGCAAATTGAGCTCCGCACTAATTTTCGGCACCGTGGTCTTGTTATTACGGATAATGTTCTCCTGTCTCTGTCAGTAATGCTCTCCTGTCTCTATCAGTAATGTTCTCCTGTCTCTATCAGTAATGTTCTCCTGTCTCTATCAGTAATGTTCTCCTGTCTCTATGAGTCAGGGTCTTCGTTTGGCAGCTCTTGTAATTCGCAGACGGCGTTTTGCCATGAACACGATATGCTGTCATGACGCTTGATAGAGTAACTCTCGATATCCCCTCTATCTTGGATATTGTTGTCACGGAGGCACAAACTAGCCGGCCACCAACAATTAGCTCTCTTTCGATGTCCGTTAGGTCGCTTATTTCGTCGTGACCATAATTTTGGAAAGAAATTTTGCAATTTTGCAACATGACACTTTAAGTGCACTTAAACAGGACCTTGAGGTCCCAAACAAAGCTATTAAAACCAGAAAGTGGTTGATGATACCTTTGCGTATTGCGACGTACGCTGCAGCTGCTTTAAAAGTCCCATCATCATCATCATACTCATCAACCGTTATCAATCCACTGCTGGACGAAGGTCTCCCCAAGTTTCTTCCACAACGGTCTGTCTTGTGCCAGCCTCCACCATGTTACTCCCGCATACTTTCGACCTTCGTCCACCGATCTCCCATGTAGACTTCTTCTAGGGGTCTTTTCCTGTCCCTTGGAATCCAGTCTAAAATTTCGGCTGTCCATCGATGGTCTGTCCTTCAGACAATATGTCCAGCCCATTGCCATTTGAGGGATTTTACTCTGATCATGATGTCTTCCACTCTTGTCATTTTTCTGATCCACGAGTTCCTCTCTTTATCTCTCCTGGTTACACCAAGTATGCACCTCTCCATGCTTCTTTGAGTTGTCTGCAGTCTTTGTATGTCTCTTTTAGTTAAGGTCCACGTCTCTGCACCATATGTAAGCACTGGAAGGATGCATTGATCAAACACTTTTCTTTTAAGGCATAATGGCATATTGCTCTTGAAAATTATCCTGTTTCTTCCAAAAGCTCTCCAGGCAAGTTGTATACGCCGATTAATTTCTTCATCAATGTGACCCTCACTTGATATCTGCTGTCCAAGATAAATGTAGGTATTAGTTATCTCCAGCTTTTCCCCATCAATCGATAAAACTTCATTTCTTGTAAAAGCATTGTGCATCACTTTTGTCTTCTGAAAGTTCATTTTTAATCCCACTTCTTTACTCTTGTCAGCAAGTTCCTGGATCATACTCTGCAGCTCTGATGTGGTAGTTGCAAAAATGACTACGTCATCAGCAAAACGAAGGTGAGTTAGATAATCTCCATTAATATTTATTCCTTTGTTTTCCCAGTTCAGTGATTAAAAGACATTTTACAAAGCGGCATTAAAGAGTTTGGGAGATATCGTGTCGCATTTTCTCTCTCCCTTCCCAATTTTTATGTGTGCTTTATTCTCAAATACCCGAATCTTTGCACTTGTATTTTCATAGATGTTATAAATAATATTAATATATACATCTTCAATACCGCAGGATTTCAAAGCCATTGAAACTGCTGATGGTTTCACCGAATCAAAGGCCTTTTCATAATCGATAAAAGCCATGCATAACGTAAGTTCATATTAACTCGCTCTTTCAATTACACTGGCGTGCAAAAATTAAGGACGAGACGGTTTTTCTAATGTAACGTCGTGCAGAAGTGCTCCACATCGACTCAAATCATATCATAAGATCCCCAAGATGTAAGAATATGGGACAAGTGAGCAAAACCGTCCAAACAAGGAATCCAAAGGATACAAAGGCACACTATTGAAAAGGTAGCTTCGAGCACAACTGGACAGAAGACAGAAACGTCCATGTGACAGGCTGCTGCCAAGAAAAATCCAGTCTTTAGTAGGGGATATGATCACCCCTGACTGCGTTGCAGGATTTACAACGTCTGTCCATGATGAGGACGGGGTTGTCAAGGAGCTGTTGAGGCATCTGTAGCGCCAATCGCAGTTGCGAAATCGTTGCTGTTGGCTGGTGACGTGCTGCCAAGCGTCTCCCGAGAAGGTCCCACACGTGTTCGATTGGATTTAGGTCCGGGGACCTTGCGGGCCAATTCATGCGTTGAATATCTTCACTCTCCAACAGCTCTGCGACAGCCACTGTACGATGAAGTGTAGCGTTGACGTCCATGAAGAGGAACTCAGGATTCACAGCACCTCTAAACAGACGCACGTGAGGCAGGAGAACTTTGGTACAATAGCGGACACCAGTGACTGAACCTCCTTGGAATATGTGAAGGTCAGTACGGCTACCAAGCATGATACCGCCCCAAAGGAGAACTCCACCACCTCCAAACCGGTCACTTTCAAAGATGTTGGAGGTGTGATTGCGTGTTCCCTGCTCTCTCCAGATGTGTATACGTTCAGAACCGCTGGTAAGACTAAATCGGCTCTCATCCGTAAAGAGAACTCGACCCCATTGATGATGTGTCCAGTTCTTGTGTTCCTGGCACAACAGAAACCGTCGTCTTCGATAAGCAGGCGTTAATCGCACACATCGTACTGGTCGCCGTGCAAATATAAAACTTTGTGCAGCCTCCTGGCCACGGTAAAACGCGATAACGGACGTTCAGTTGTCTGTTGCACGTGCCTTGCGATTTCTCCCCCTGTCTGCCGGCTGTCTCTTCTCGCCTGTAGGACAATATACCGGTCGTCCGCCGCCGTGGTTGCTGGTGGTCGACCACTGCTAAACTCTCGGACAGCTGTTCCTGTCGTTTGAAATGCTGTCCAAGCTCGTGAAACGAAGCTGTGAGCGATCCCGAACTACTCGGCCACACTAGTCACACTTCGACCTTCTTCCAACTTCCCAATGACGCGACTTCGGGTAAAGTCATCCAGATGTCGTCTACTGGATTGCCTGTTTGCTATATCACACGGTGGAAGCAACTCGTTCAAACCGATGTACACCGTGCAATAGCTTTCACCGAATTGCTGAGCGTTCACCGCCCGTGTGCTTTATACCCTTCCGACACTCCCCCCTTCGTCTTGCTGCATATATGCGCATGCCTTACCTTACCGTACCGGACCCTAGTCTATCTCCTGAGTGGTCTTTTGGTCTGTTCTACCGGCTCGTTTCGTTGTTATGCTAATTTCTCCTCTTTGTCCTTAATTTTTGCAAACCACTGTAGTTCTCTCAGTACGTGGATATGATCTATAGTGCTGTAGCCACTCCTGAATCGAGCTTGTTCTCTCGATTGAGTCATGTCCAGTGTCACCTTCAAGCGGTGTGAAAGAACTTTAATGAAGATTTTATAAACCACTGATAGGAGGCTGATAGGTCTGCAGTTCCTGAGATCCTCAATGTCACCTTTTTTATGTAGCAGGATCATTGTAGCATTGTTCCAATGCTCAGGAATCTTCTCTTTCTTAATGGCGTATATATATTTATTTATTTAAAGAGCGAATGAGTATGAGTATAAACTTATAAAATTCCATGATGTCTGGCATTTATTGATCATGAAAAGGCTTTCGATTCCATGAAACCATCAGCAGTGTCGCACCGAGAATGTATTTACTGTGCTCCATAAAAATACACCAGAAAAAACATTTTCCAAAATATTGGAAAGCTATGAAAATACTCCTCCACATTAAAGTGCGTTTCCGATGATCCGCAAAATGTATATTTAAAAACATATACAAATATCCTCTATTTAAAAGTAAGCATCCAATAACCGAGAACAAAGGAACAAGTGATACCTCATGGGACTTCCCGGCGCACAAGTGATATCTCAGTGGTGCACCAGGTTGTGCCCCCCCCCCTACTTGGTTCGCCCCTGAGCAGCTGTAATGTCTTTGAAATCCTCCGGTGTGGAAGATGCATGCATTATTATTATTAAAAACCTATGAAAATGCAAATACAAAGGTGTGACTGTTCCCGACAGAGCACTTCTGAAAATTGGAAAAGGGGGTGAGACAAGGTGGCATCATATCTTCAAAATTCTTCAAAGCCGCAATGCAAAATATTTTTCAATCATTAAACGAACACAAGGGAATAAACACTAATAGAGATTACTTAACCCACGCTCGTTTAGTTGACGGCAGAGTCATTTTTGCAAGTACCCCTAAAGAGCTGCAGGAACTTGCTGAGTCATAGTGAAGAAGTGGGCCTAAGAATGAACTTACAGAGAACAAAGTTTATGCACAATGCTTTCACAAGAACGGAAGATTAGCGATTCGTGGAGTAAATCTAGAAATAATCAACACTAATGTTAACGTTAGACAAGAGATACCAAGCAAGGGTCATGTGGAAGAAGAAATTAAGCTCATTGAACTTGAAAGGAGAGTGTTTGCAAGAAACAGTACAATCTCAAGAGCAATTTGCCAGTTCTTAGTTACGGATCAAAGTTTCGCCGTTATTAGTTATGGATCAGGAATATGAACCTTAACTAAAAGAAAAAAAACACATTCAGATAAATCCGTCCTTTGAGATCAACGCGTGAACCCTTTTTAGAATTTCTAACAAAATGATTATGAGACTGAATATCTCATACGTGCGGCTATCAATAGACGGAAAGAACGGATGATTTTTCTGATTATAGTGGACGTACTACCACGAGAAAAAAGAGGAGGGGGGATGTACGCAGTTAGCAAATGCAAAGTAACTAAATTGTTAAGCTACTGACGTAGAGTAAACTGAGTAATGGCGTCGTTCATTGGCGATAATGCAAGCATTGCAAAGCTGGATAATTATAATTATCAGACATGGAAATTCAAAATGCAAATGCTACTAATGAAAGATAACTTGTGGAAGGCAGTTACAGAACCGATTCCCACTGAAACAAGTGAGGCGTGGATCAAACAAGATTCACCGGCACGAGCCACAATAACACTCTGTATCAATGACGACCAAATTATTCATGTGTTAGATAAACAAACAAGTAGCGAGACGTGGAGCGCTTTAAAGGCAGTATATAAAATAGGAAGTTTAATTAATAAACTCCACTTGCTTAGAAAACTGTATAGTTTGCGTTATCATGACGATGGCGCTACAATGCAAGAACACATAAATATAATGATGGAAATAGTTCAGAAATTGGCCACACGAGGAGAGAAAATGCCAGACACACACTTAGATGCAATTTTACTTAATAGTTTGCCAAATTCTTATGAGAACTTAATTGTTGCACTTGAAGCTAGAGATCAAGACGATCTAAATTTTGATTTCATAAAATTTAAAGTAATTGACGAGTACAATAGACGGAGAGAAAATTCACAAACAAGCACAAACAATTCAAATGCAAGTACAACAGTGTTAAAAACTAGGTTTGGAGGTAAAAACCGCAAACATAAAACCAAGTAAGTTTTGTATATACTGTAACAAAAGGAATCATACCAAAAATGAATGTTGGCATTTTAAAAGGGAACGAAATAAGAATAAGGGAAACACAGAGAAAAGATTTCATAAAGGTCAATCCCCATCTAACCAATCTCACAACTTAGTGAAGACAGCAACAATAAAACCAGAAGAAAAGGAAATTGAAATAAATAGGGAAAATAAAATTTGTTCCCTAGAAACCAGGTAATTACATAACGAAATTTCTGAAAATTGGACAATCGATAGAGGAGACACAGTACACATGTCTAACAATATAGCATTGTTTAAAGAGCTTTCTAATGATAAATCACAATTGATCACTACAGCTGATGGCACTCAAATAAAGTCAGAAGGAATAGGAAATATTTTCCTAAGTTGTAAAGCTGAAAAAGATACAATTAGATAATTAGAGATAAAAGATATATTGTATGTTCCAAAATTGAAAACGAATTTATTGTCAGTTAGAAGGATTACACAAATAAGATATGAAGTATCATTTAAAGATAGACAGTGCATAATAAAATGTGGAGAAATTATTGTAGCAACAGGTATAGTAGACAACTCAAACAATTTGTATAAATTACAGGCTATAAATGAAAAGGCTAATTTACTTGCAAAATGTTGAAGAGAAAAATTGCTCAAACTTATGGCATAGAAGATTAAGACATAGAGATATATAAACAATAAAGCAAATGGAGAAAAATTGATTAGCTAGAGACATTGTTTTATCAATTTGTAAAAAGGAAGAGAACTGTGGCATATGCATAAAGGGTAAGCTCACACAAAAACCATTCTCAAAACAGAACAATTACAAAACAAAAGGAATATTAGAATTGGTACATACAGATATATGTGGTCCAATGAGTAAAGCCAGTCCAAGTGGATACAAATATTTAATTTCTTTTATAGATGACTATTCTAGATACACATACACTTATTTTATAAGAAATAAAGATTAAGCAGTAATAAAATTCAAGGAATATGTAGCCTCAGTTCAAAATAAATTTGATAAGAAACCCAAAATTGTAAGAACAGAGAATGGAGGAGAGCATTGCGGAGCAAAATTTGAAAGTTATTTAGCAGAACAGGAAATGGAGCATAAAACCACTATCCCATTTTCACCTCAAATGAATGGCATTGCGGAACGCAAAAATAGAAGCCTAATAGAAATGACAAAAGCTATGCTTCTAGATGCTGAAATAGATTATAAGTATTGGGCAGAAGCTGTATCAAATGCTACATATATACAGAATAGAGTTCATACAAAAGCAACAGGGAAGTCACCCTTTGAAATGTGGAAAGGATACACTCCATATTTAGGTCACATCAAGGTATTTGGGTCAAAGGCCTATGTATACATACCAAAACAAATATGGAGAAAACTGGGAAATAGAGCTCAAGAAGGAATTCTAATGGGCTATGATGAAAGATCTCGAGGATATAGAGTCCTCATTCCAGAAACAAATGAGCTGGTCATAACCAGAACAGTAAAATTTGATGAAAGAAAAAGTGTAGAAACATTTTGTAGACAAAATGAGAAGAAAATTGAAAGTAATCAATAAATTCTAATTGAAAATAAAATAAATTCATCAGGAAATATAGTTAATGGAGAAAAAAAGATGAATCTGAAAAACAACCAAGGCGATCACCAAGAGAAAATAAAAGTCAACAACAGGAAAGACTTGCATATATAGCAAAGACTCTATATAGAAAAGATCCACAACATTTGGAAGAGATTCAAGAAATGGAAAATTCAGAAAAGGATAAATGGCCGAATTCAATAAATGAAGAATTAAGAGCAATGAGGATGAACGATACATGCATTTTGGTAGATCTACCTGAAGGAAAAAGACCAATCAAGAACAAATGGATATTTAAAAGAAAATACAATGCTAATGGTAATATAGAAACTTATAAAGCAAGATCAGTTGCAAAGGGATACACTCAACAACCAGGAATAGATTTTGAAGATACATTTTCACCAGTGGTTAAATATACCACCTTAAGAACTCAAGAACTCTCTTGGCAGTTGCAGCAAATAAGGAGCTAAAAGTTCATCATTTGCACATAAAGACAGCGTTTCTTCATGGAAAATTGGAAGAAAATGTATATATAGTTCAACCAGAAGGATTTGAAGAATCTGGTAAAGAAAACAAAGTGTGCAAACTGAAAAAGAGTATCTAAGGTTTAAAACAAAGTGAAAGAAATTGGAATAAAACAATTAGAAAATTTTTATGCAACATAGGTTTTATTTAGAGTACAGCAGATCCATGCTTTCTATCATTGAAGAATAAGGATAAACAAACTTTTTTGGCTACTTATGTGGACGACATGTTAATAGCATCAAACAGCCAAGAAGAAATTGCAAGGATTACAAAACTGCTAAAAAACCAGTACGAAATAAAGGATTTAGGCCGAGGTACATACTGTCTTATCTTGGTATACAAGTAGAAAGAGAAGAAGACGGAAGTTTCCTTCTTAACTAAGGAAACAAGATCATGGAAATTATTCAGAATCATGATACTGAACCTAACAAAGAAAGTAAAACACCAATTAGCACTAACTACGGCGGAAAAGGTATACAAGAACCAGAATATATTAGTGAAAATGGACTTTATAGAGAAATAGTGGGAGCGATCATGTACCTCTCAACTGTGACAAGACCAGATATTTCCAATGCTATAGGAATATTGAGTAGAAAAGTGGAAAATCCTAACATAGAAGATTGGAAATCCTGGATGAAGTTAATTCACTATTTAAAGGCAACTATTGGTTTAAAACTAAAATTAAGTGCTGAAAGTCCACTCATCCTCAAAGGATATGCAGTCTCTGACTATGCAGGTGATAGAGTTGACTGGAAGTCCACATTAGGATTGGTTTACATGTTGGGAAATAGTGCAATATCCTGGGCAAATCGTAAACAATCAACGACAGCGTTGTCAACTACAGAAGCTGAATTTATCGCTACAGCGGAGAGCAGTAAGGAACTTATATGGCTGAGGGAACTACTCAAGGACTTAGAATGTGAACAACACAATGAGACTGTAATGTTTCAAGATAATAAATCCACCATACGTTTAATCCAAGGTGAAAAGATGAACGCAAGATCCAAACACATCATGGTGCGATACCAATTCATACGAGAACTACAGGGTACGATTCTTAAGTTGGATTATTGCAGAACTCATCAAATTGTGACATACATCCTGACAAAGTCATTGACCAGATCACATTTTGAAAAATTAAGGACATCCCTAGCTCTCATACTGCAGAATTGTTACGGACAAGTGGCAGTTTGTTAGAAATAGTGCGATGTGTCCGTTCAAGTTCCACAGAACAATAGATGTCGTTGCTGCGCCAAGCGAACTTATTCAGAAATAAGAAAAAAACTATCATCTCACTCCAAGGCAAGTAGTAGTGATGCGCTGACCTTCGACCTGAGAAAAACTATCTCTTCCCGCGAGAACCAAAAACCAAAAGATGGAGTTATGCGTGTACGTACTGCGTTTGTGTTGTTCTAAAAACCAATATACAATTAGATAGCGTGTGATTTCAATCTACAGTGTTTTAGATGTTTTAATATTCAGTGTGGTGTGTTGTGAATATATTCATTTGATTAAAGATAAAGGATCACCTATTTAAAGGTGGTAAGTATTATTTATGCTTTCAACCATTCGTTCAGTGAGTTTAAGAATTCTCTTTCGTTTGTTAAATCCGTCATTTGAGATCAACGCGTGAACCTTTTTAGAATTTCTAACGCAAACTACTGAAAGAAGCATGGAGAGATGATGCTTGGTATGATCAAGAAGGACAGGAAGAGGAACTCATGGATCAGGAAAATAACGGGGATTGATGTCATCACTATAAAAAACAAACATTTCTGAAACAGCAATCAACTGGGCGTGCTTGAAGAACTGACCACCACTGAACAACTGAAATATTAGACTGGTTTCCACGGGGCAGGAGATAACCACGTAAGAGAGGTGCATGAAATTCGAAAGCATGTCTGACATTGAATTTGCTCAAACAGTTAGCTGTGGAAGAAATTTCGGGAGACCTCCATCCAGCAATGGATTGATAATGGCTGATGATAATCATGACATAATGTACACTGTATGTGTGTGTGTGTTTATCGAAAAAGAACTTAACGAAGTTTATGCCCAGTTCTGGTCTCCGAAAAGTGAAAGTTCGCAAGCAATATACTAAGCAGACGCGACAGTGAGCCCTAAAGTTTAAAAAGCTTAACTTCACAAGCCGGAAATAGAAACGCTATTTCCAAACGGATTTTTCACGTACGCTGAATGTTAACCATGATTAAGCACTCACTTGACTAGCTCTGGAACATTGGTTCTAGCAAAATAAAGGCACCATGATTGATACCGGTACACACGGCGACACCATCTATGTGATTTTTCAATTGTTATCTCTGTGGTACCTTCCTTGCATGCTTCATATATTGTCTCAGGAGGAATTCAAATTAAAAGAAAGCATTAACAAGTTAGTAAAACCATGCAATGCATTGTTTATGATGCGCTTTCCAACATACCAGAAATCATTACTCAAGTTATTACTCATGTTATGATGATAATGGTTGTGGAATAAATCTCGCTCCTGTGTCGTGAACTTTGACCCCATTTCGATGATATTCAACAGAACCGGTTCAGTATACCTCCGAAACAACATACTAAAGTTTTATCATAATATAGAAGCATTTTTTGTCAAGTTATGGCACATAAGGGCAATGGAATGGATCCCGCTCGTATGTCCCGACATTTGACCCCATTTCGATTATATTCAACAGGACCAGTTCAGTATACCCCCGAAACAACATAATAAAGTTTTATCGCAATATAGAAGCATTTTTAGTCAAGTTATGACGCATAAGCGCAATGGAATGGATCCCGCTCGTATGTCCCGACATTTAACCCCATTTCGATTATATTCAACAGGACCAGTTCAGTATACCTCCGAAACAACATACTAAAGTTTTATCGCAATATAGAAGCATTTTTACGTAAGTTATGACGCATAAGGCAATGGAAGGAATTCCGTTCCTATGCCCTGACCTTTGACCGCATTTCGTCCATTTTTAATAAGGTTCGTCCCCAGTGGTCCCCTATCACATACAAAAATTTCATCGAAATCGAACCATTTTTACGTGATTTATCGTTCAGACAGACAGACATACGAACAAATCTGGAGCATATACGCTTCTTCAACCTACGGTTGGAAAGCGTAAATAAAAAGTACGGTTCCATTCTTTTATTGAAGTAAAGTATCTGGGAGAGGTGAAAAGATGTGTCAAGGCGACAATTCTGCAACGAGACATTCTGTCCACGTAGCTCAGTTGGGAGAGCGACTTACTCCGGAGTGACGGGACCCGGGTTCAAAGCCCGTCGTGGACAACTTGTGTTTTCACATACCCGATGCATTTTTTCGTGTTTTCTTTGAAAAGGAACGTACAATATAAAACGTGAAATACATTGGGATGGCACTTTAATTGTAGCGTAAACGGACTTCAGCAGACCACTTAGAAATTGCAAAAACAAAGTTCGCAAAGGGTCATCCACATACTGCCGGACTGTCACTGTGACTGTTATGCGTATCAGAGATGACAGGCTATTGTAACAAATGGCATCCCATCCAAGGATGCGAACTTGGAGAACGGTGTGTTAATCGCGGATAGCTGCTGGATTCTCCTTGCGGCAACAACCTCGCCAGACACTGACTGAACGATCGTGTGCACCGAGGCAGAATCAAGAAACATCACTGAACGTGAAATGGTTCCACACCTGTCGTTACACAGCTCTACAAAGTCAATACTCCGGCGATGCCCGGCGGTCAGTGTCAGTCAGCCTAGTGGTTGCCGGGAGTGCAGACCTACTTCTGCCAATTTTTGGCTCACCACCCCGGCCGTGATAGGGAAGTCCATAGCGACCGCTACAGCCCCTCGGTGCTACTTTTACATGATGGCTAACATTTCCTTTTATGCTACACTTTCACTACACAGGAAACACTGCGGAATCCATATTGTGAGCAATGGCGACTTGACGACTCTGTCGTTAATGTACTTTTGCTGTCTTTTCTTCCGTTTGGGGGTTAACGAACCCGATCAGTGTCTATGTTTATAAGAAATATCCCGTCTCTGATCTAGGTCCACTGGTTCTAAAGAAAGGGAAAGAACAAAAACTGTAAGACAAACACACAAGCCATTCATCACTCGGGCTTCGAAACCCGGTGCTTATTAGCCACACGCGAAGTTGAAGTCAGTACCGATCAGCTGTTTCTTGATATTTTGTATTGAGAGACAGAACACGTGCTAAACGACGCGCATCACTGAGAGATACCAAAATGCTATAATTTTAATGACAAGAAGACGACTTACTTTACAAAAATCCGTTATGGAGCCGTACGGGCAGAATGATGTTGAGGCTGTACTTGTGAGCTTTCAACGCATGTCGTAAATGTGACTTTCTCTCGATCCCAGATTATTCTTTGAACCTTCTAAATTAAGACCACGCTATAGTCTGAGCAAATGATCATATGTAGAGGATTTTAGGAAGAAAGTGTCTGACCCCAGGTCTTAAACAACCCTTAGAAAGAGGAAGCTAGGAGATTTGGGCTAGAGTGCCCGATAGGAAAGTCACACGGAATGAGGTAGAAAAGGGAAGGAAGATGCCCTTATTTATTACCGGGGGCCAGCACCCGGGGTCCGACGGCTTAACGTGCCCATCCGACGCACTGAGGATATTTAGTGGATCGAGCGTTCGTACCTGCCTGGGATCAAACCTGAGGTCCTTTCCGCGGAAGTCACGAATGTTGCCCACTAGGCCACCCGCGGCCCATGCTCTCCTGATAAGGGCAACCTTGTTGGCTTTAATCATGGGCTTTAATCCGGAAAGCCAGGCCCGTTTCAGGCCCAGCTCACACTTTCCAGTTTACGACTCGGCCAGTTGCCAACTTCCATCCCCGAAAGCTTTCCCTGAAAAAACAAATTTGCTCTGAGAGAGTGAAAGGGAGAGAGAGAGAGAGAGAGAGAGAGAGAGAGAGAGAGAGAGAGAGAGAGAGAGAGAGAGAGAAAGAAAGAAGGGGAAAGAGATAGAGAGAGAGAGAAAGGGAGGGAGGGAGAGAGAGAGAGAGAGAGAGAGAGAGAGAGAGAGAGAGAGAGAGAGAGAGAGAGAGACGTGTCATTTATCGTAGAAATTCCTCACATAGATGAGGTTTAGCTCTGACTACCTACTGCTGTCGCCAATATAAACCCACCACGTATATGTAAACCGTTATGCTAAACCGTTAAGATGGACGTCAAGTAATTTTGCTTCCTATACTTCCAATGGAAAAACCTTTGTACACATTTCCTTCACAATTATTGTTCCTAAGGATGAAAATTTCAACATCGATTAAAATAACTTCATATCATAACTTGGAATACTTGATATTTTCTAAACGATATCCATAATTACATAAAAAATCAATAACTTTTCCTTTGGTGGTGTTGGAACCAGAAAAAGGATGGCGCGACCTGTACTTTGATGGCGTCAGTAGACAAACAAGTGTTGGATTACATAAATATGGTTATGTTTTAGAAAATATTAAGTATTCCAAAGTATAAAATGAAGCTATTTTAATCGATGTTCAAATTTTCATCCTTGGGAACGCATTAATTGTCAAGAAAAAAGATTTCGCGACCTGTGCTTTGATGACGTCAGTAGACAAACAAATGTTGGATTGCATAATTATGGTCATGTGTTAGAAAATATGAAGTATTCCAAGTTATAAAATGAAGGTATTTTAATCGATGTTCAAATTTTCATCCTTGGGAACGCATTAATTGTCCAGAAAAAAGATGGCGCGACCTGTACTTTGATGACGTCAGTAGACAAACAAATGTTGGATTGCATAATTATGGTTATGTTTTAGAAAATATTAAGTATTCCAAGTTATAAAATGAAGCTATTTTAAACAATGTTTAAATTTTCATCCTTGGGAACGCATTAATTGTAAAGAAAATGTGTACAGAAGTTTTTCCATTGGAAGTATAGGAAGCAAAATTACTTGACGTCCACCTTAAACAACTAAGATAGCTTTACCAACAAAACATATGCATAACAAATTCTCTGCGTCACCATGGCAGCAGGTCACGAGACCAGAACTTTCCTCTGTTTTTATCGTGAAGACAGACAAAACGTTCGTTTCTTTCCTTTGCGTTATTAAAAAATGCGTAAAAATCAGAAAATGACTTTTTCTTCTTTTTTTTTTTTTGTAAAAAAGGGATGATAGTTATAAGTTTGTGCTGTAAAAATTGCAATACGTTATAATTTATAGTTTGCCATACATCCGTTTTCTTAAGTAGATCCCATCGCGAAATAGAGAATTTTGTGAAATTCAGAAATTTAGTTTCTCGTAAACTAAATCGAAATTCAAAACAAGTTAGTAAAATTATGCAATGTATTGATTATGATACGCTTTCCAACATACCAGAAAACATTACTCAAGTTATCACTCTTGGAATAAATCTCGGTCCTGTGCCCTGACCTTTGATCCCATTTCGATTATATTCAACAGAACCGGTTCGGTATACCTCCGAAATAACATGATAACGTTTTGTCGCAATCGAAGCATTTTTACGTAAGTAATGATGCATAAGAGCTATGGAATAGATTCCGCTCATGTGTCCTAACCTTTGACCCCATTTCGCCCATTCTAAAAGAATTCGTCCACAGGCAGGCCCCTACAACATACTAACATTTCATCCAAATCGAAGTATTTTTGCGTAAGTTATGACGCATAACGGCGATTGAAGTGATTCTGCTCCTATGTCCTGACCTTGGACCCATTTAGCCCATTTTCAATAGGGTTTGTACCCAGGTCGTCCCCTACCACATACTAAAGTTTCATTGAAATCGAACATTTTTTACGTTAGTTATGACGCATAACAGCAGTGGATGAAACCCTCTCCTATGTACTGACCATTGACCCCATTTCGTTGACTTTAAATAGGGTTCCTTCCCAGGTGATCCCCTACCAGATACTAAAATTTCATCTAAATCGAACGGTTGTTACGCGAGTTATCCTGCTGACGGACATACGCACACAACGCGTGACGTAATGAGGTATATGGGAATCGCGACCATCTGCCCGCCGCAAGAGTGTGACGTCATAAATCTTTAATAGGATCTACACATAACGCGTAACGTAATGAGACAGATGGCGTGACCGCGCGCCAACATTCTCAAATGCGAGTTGTGACGTCATAAGATTTCTAAGCATTAGTAACATTAATGGAACAACGCCATCACTGAAAACGTTATAATTTGGGGTGGTTATTTAACCCACTGAACGAATTCTTTTAAAGTCGAGATCAAGTTAAATCGATTTCTAGTACCAGAAAATGGTAGGTTAACAACTTTCATCAAAATTCTTAGAGCCGTTTTCAAAATAAAATGTACATACATACATACAAGAATTGCTACTTTAAGGTGGACGTCAAGTAACTTTGCTTCCTTTACTTCCAATGGGAAAACTTTTGTACATATTTTCTTCACAATTAATGCGTTCCCAAGGATGAAAATTTGAACATCGATTAAAATATCTTCATTTTATAACTTGCAATTTCTTAATATTTTATGAAACATAACCATAATAATGCAATTCAACATTTGTTTGTCTACTGACGTCATGAAAATACAGGTCGCGCCATCTTTTTTCTGGACAATTAATGCGTTCACAAGGATGAAAATTTGAACATCGATTAAAATAGCTTCATTTCATAACTTGCAATACTTAATATTTTCTAAACCATAACCGAAATTATGCAATTGCATTTTTTTGTCCACTGACGTCATCAAAGTACAGGTCGCGCCATCTTTTCTCTGGTTTCAACAAAACCAAAGGAAAAGTTATTGATTTTTAATATAATTATGGTTATGTTTTAGAAAATATTAAGTTTTCCAAGTTATAATATGAAGTTATTTTAATCGATGTTCAAATTTTCATCCTTGGGAACACATTAATTGTGAAGGAAATGTGTACAAAAGTTTTTCCATTGGAAGTATAGGAAGCAAAATTACTTGACGTCCACTTTAATAATATGGGATAAGGACAATGGAATGGATCGCAATCCCATGCCCTGACCCTTGACCACATTTCGTCCATTTTCAATAGGGTTCGTCCCCAGGTTGTCCCCTACTACATACTGAAATTTCATCAAAATCGAACTATTGTTACGCACGTTATGACGCATAAGGGCAATGGAATGCATCCCGATCTTATGTCCTAACCTTTGACTCCACTTCATCCATTTTGAATAGGGTTTGTCCCCAGGTGGTCTCTTACCACATAGTAAACTTTCATTGAAATCGAACCTTATTTACGCAAGTTATGGCTCATAAGGGCAATGGAATGATCTCGCTCCTACGTCGTGACCTTTCACCCTATTTCTCCCATTTTCAAAAGGGTTCGTCCCCAGGTGGTCCCCTACCACATACTAAAATTTTATCGAAATCGAACCATTTTTACGCCAGTTATCGCGCGGACGGACGGACAAAGCTGGAGCATTTACGCTTCTTCAACCTACGGTTGGAAAGCGTAAAAAAGGGCGACGAGGTGCAAAAATTCGGTGCCGCCCCGGTGGCGCAGTGGTCTAAGCGATGGCCTCTGATCATTCGTCTGAAAGGGGTCCGGGTTCGAATCCCGGTCAGGCATGGATGTTGTGTTTGTCTTACGGCACTGGCTCTCTCCCTTCCCTGGAGCCAGTGACCCTAAATTAGGGACGGGCGACTGCTTATAGCCCATTGAATTGCTCATGGTGGTCGTTAAACCTCCAACCAAAAAAAAAAAAAAAAGAATTCGGTTAAGGCACTACATGTCTACAAAGTTTCGTGGTTCTTTGCTGTTCGTGTGTCCGGAACGCGACCTGATAGCACATTTTTGCTTACCTTAACTTTGAAATACAATAGCTCTTGAAGTTTCGCTACAATCAAGAAACGGTTTATTTCAGCGTATTTTTGTGTTCAATACATTTTGCGTTGCGAGCTAGGAAAGCAAGAGTGTTGCGAAATTTCAAAAACAGCGGGAGCAGAAGCAGCGGCGGCGGGTTTTTTACAATAGAGAGAAAGTGCCAATTTTCAGACTCATGGCTTTTTTTTTTTTTTTTTTTTGCGGATGTTTGACGACTTGAACTTAATTATGTCAATGCAAAGTGTTGAATTTTCGAATGTGGAACTCCGGAGTGTCGTAATATTTTTGTTCTTGCCGAAGAAAACTACAAAGGAAATCTATGAGTGTATAACACTAACATTAAGTGACAAGTGCGCTTTATATTCCACTGTGAATAAATGGTGTGCCAATTTTGTAGACTTTGAGACCGAAGATGCAGCAAGATCTGGAAGACTTCAACACTGACAATACCCGAAATTGTTGATCGTGTTCATGACTTGATTTTGTGAGATCGGCAAATATAGGTTAAAAAATAGCTGAGACAATAGAGAAATGCAGGGAACGCGTTGGGTTTATAATTCATGAGCACTTGGATATGCAGAAGATGTCAACCACGTGTGTGCCCAAGTGTTTGAACTCCGATGAAAAACGAAAACTAGTAGACACTTCCAAATCGGTTTTGCAGCACTTTGAGCGATCTGGTGAAAATGTTTTACAGTGACTTGTCACTGTTGATGAAACGTGGTTACATCACTGCGATCCAGGGACGAAACAACAGTCCCTGCAGTGGCGGTACTGGGTTTTCCACTGCCGAAGAAATTCAAGATCCAAAAGTCTGCAGGAAATGTCATGGCAACGGGTTTTTAGGATTCGGAAGGCGCTTTACTGACTGACTATCTCAAACAAACAATAAATGCTGAATACTATTCCCACTTGCTGTGCCAATTAAAGGAGGCTTTGAACTGAAAAAAGGGCAAGGGAAACTGCCGAAAGGTGTTTTCTTTTTTGCGGGACAATCAATGCGCTGGCGCACAAGGCTGGCAAGACAAATGATGTTTTGAGGGATCTAGGGTTTAAGTGCATAAACCATCCACCCAACTCACCAGAGCTTGCTCCATCAGACTACTTCCTTTTCCTAAACCTTAAAAAAGTTTGAAAGGGTAACATTTTTCGAATGATTCGGAGGTGATATCAGCAGCAGAGAAGTATTTGAGTGACCAGGCTTCAGAATTTTTTTTTTTTTTTGGAAGGGTAAAAGGAACTCCCGAAACTCTGTGCCAAGTATGTTGAACTTCGGGGTGAATATGTGGAATAGTCTGTAAGTTTCATGGCTCTAGCCCATTTCCTTTTGGTGAGGCATAGGACTTATCAGCATCCCCTCGTATTGCAGTCAGTCCATTTTTTAAACTGGCATCAAAAATTAATCTGAAAAATACAAATTCGATAATATGTCCAAAACGAGACGACCGATTTCAAAGATTTTTCAGAGACATGTGCAAAGGGAACCGCTAAGTCGACATATCTATGTAACATTGTCCTAGTTCCTATGGAAATATGCAAATGATGACCTTACGTTATCGAGCTGGCCAGCACGCTTCCTTTAAAAAAGTTGTTCTGAGTGGGATGCGGTAATTTAAGCTTGAACTGGACTATTAGTGGAAGAATACTCTGCATAATTTCTTAGAAGACTCTTTACGGTGGAGAGCGATCGATTAACTGGCAGCAGGGTAATCGCAAGTGGAGGTAGAAACATGGCGCAATGTGTCGAGGCAAGTGGTCTACAATTCCTGGAGACAGTTCCAGGAAATCGGAACAGTAATAAAAAGGCCGGGACGAGGACGCCCACGAGCTACTACAAGTCAAGACGACCAGTACTTATCTCTAACAGCTCGCCGCCATAGGGAGTCCACATCCAGGTAAATCTTTCAGAAATTCTCTGCTACGAGGACCACGATATCGAGGCAAACAATTTACAGAAAACTCTACGAGAGAGGTCTGTATGCGAGAAGGTCAATGGTCTATATCTCACTCTCCACATCGTACAGAATACTCCATCTGAATTGAGCCCGACAACATCACCCTGAACCCCTCATCAACGGGCTTGTGTTCTGTTCAGTGACTAGTCGTGGAACATCTAAACACATATGCCAGAAGTATGTACATTTGGGGTGAGGTGGGAAACCGAAATCGTGCCTACAACATTAGGGAAATTGACCACTACAGTAGTGGAGGACTCTTGGTTTGGGCTGTCATAATTTTTGATGGACGCACTCCTTTGCACGTGGTTCTAGATGGTACTCTGACTGAAGCGCGCTACAGCTATAACATCCTAAAGAGCTGTGTACGGTTTTCGGGAGAGCTATTGGACTACAGTTCTTTTTAAACGAGGAAAACATCCGTTCTCATAGAACTCGACTAACGACGGATACTTCTGTCCTGTCAAGAATTTTCATGTTCGTAAATCTTGGGGAACCTGATCACTTCGCTGAGATTTGCGAAAAATAAAAATGATTGAAAATAATTAAAAAAAAACACAGAATGAAAATACTCGACAGTCCACATTTCAAAATTGTGTTTGGAAGAGGCAGTGAGATGAGGAAATAAATGGCCTTATTCATTTACTTCACAGCCCTGACCAAGCAAACAAAATTTCTTAAAAGAAAGGGGAATAACAATGCATTAAACTTCCTTATTTTTTCTTTTGGCCTGATTCATATTTTTTTTTCTCTTTAGTAAGTTGGTAAAAGAAAAAAAGGGCTAGAAAAAGACAGCATCAACACTTTTGAGAAAACAAAATTATTCGCAGTTAATCACGGAATGAGGAAAAAGCGTTTCTGAAAAAAAAGTTGGGAGAAAAAAATCTTCTTTCAGTCAGCCATTTTAGGCGAAGGATTTTAGAGGCTTCTAAAATGTGTTCGCAGAGAGTTCTCTGGGCAAAAGAAATTCTATTTATAGAACAACAGCGTGTGAAAGGGATACGAAGTTTTCCCCTTTTGCTTACGCGTGAAGGTCAGGGGTCACTCACTCTCCAGGCGTGGGAGAGAAATTCCGTTGGAAAGCTGTTGGCCAATGAGAGGGGTCAACGGATTTGAGCACCCCGGCTTCAAGGGAGCGAAGCGTCACTCTTATCTTCTCTTTTCGGCCGGCAGCATGTAACGAGAGCGGGGCTCTGTTGGAAGCCCTCCACCCCCCCCCCCCACCCCTCAGCCGGCTCTTCGTGAGCTTTGACTGGCTGGGCGAAAAAAGGGAAAAAGGCGTGAGTGGACCCAGTGTCCCACGCAGGGCTGAATATTGTAATCGAAAAAAAAGGGAATAAAAAAGAAAATTAATCAAAATTACTCCGCGCTCCCAGTTTGCCGGCTATCTGTCAGCGATGACCAGCAACGCTTCTTGCCTGGACCATCTTACGAAATCCGAGATGGAGGGAGGCTGATTCCGCTTGACCCAGAAGGCAGTGTGAAGGATCCATAATGTAACTTGGAGTTCGCCCGGGTTTTCAACCATCATGAAAAAAAGTCCTTCCTGAAACCGAGAGAAAGATTCCTGCCTGTTGCCTTTCATCTGGGAGCCGATACTGTACTTTCACTTCCACGAAGACCAGCAGAGAAACCATGCTCGGGCGTATTATGGACTGCAAACCTTCAGTCCCAGCGAAAAAAAAAGGAAAGAGGGAACGGAAAAGCAGACTGCCGCTGTTACAAGTGGACTTTGTTTTATTTTTTATTTGTTGTGCCCTTCCTTTGAAGTGAGCCAGAAAGGTAATGTGCTAATTTATGCTTTGTAATTATGTAACAAGGAGGGTTTTAAAATGGGGCTGTCGAGAAAAAAATATGTTGCAAAGAAAGAGATACGTTAGGGTTACTCTAAAATATTTAACATGTGAGTTTTTGACAGTGGTTTCAGTTATAATCTATGGTCAGGTTTCATTTATAATCCATGCTTGGGTCAGTAAAACTAAAGTAATAAAAATGTAAATGTTTTTCCATTCAGGATTTTTTTATGATACTGTTATGCTGTGTAACTTTTTACATGTGTAAGGAATATCTGAAATCCAAATTGTGTTATAATCTATCATGAAAAAGCAACTCCTCAAAGCAGTTATTATTATTATTGAAATTTAACTCTGTGTGCTTGGTAAATTTTAATATTGTATAAATTGTATTTGGTAGTAGTAAGTATAAAGTAAGAGTCTGATCGTAAGTTATTTTTGTCTTAAAGGCAGGTTGTGGTGTTTTTCTAGTTTGGCAAGAAAGGGGTGTAAAATTGTTTGTACCATTTAATAGTTAGTGTGACTAGGGACCATATCAGCAGATGGATCTGGAAAATTAATTTTCATGAGTGGGGAGACATTAAAAAGGGCATGCACGCTGACTAGGTTAATAAAGTGTTGTACTGTACATTACCCTTGTAAAACGTTGGAATTCTTCAGGAGGAGGTGATTTCTGGAAGTGGAGAGATTTGCGATAGGTGTTGAATTTTTCTGGAAATAAGTGGTGCTGCGGTATAGTGATTTTCTGGGAGATGAGTGAGTACAATGTGTTCCTGGGAAATAAAGATAAGTGATTTTCTGGGAAAGAAGTGTATTCCTGGGAAATAAAGATAACTGATTTCTGGGAAAGAAGTGTGTTCCTGGGAAAAATAGGATAAGAAGTAATTTTCTGGAATAAAAGGTGATGTATTGAATTTTCTGGAGATGAGGATGTTGATGTAGTTTTTTGGAAAATAGAGAACGAGATATTTTGGGGGCAAGAGAACTCTGGTGGAATGCTTTTCCCTATGTGGACACGCCTCGGGTCTTAAAGGGTGCATGAAAACAGATTGGGGGATTTTTTTTTCTGCCCGAGTAAGCTCGTTGGCTCATAGGAGGTGGTATCTATCAGAGAGTGAAGTGATGTTGTACCAAAATCAGAGTGAAGAACCAATACAGGGTGATAGTCACACATATTTTACCATTTCGGTGCATAGATCGAATTGGATTCACGACCCAATCTCACCTTCAGCCTCAATAATACTTTCTCCCAGTGAGAATTTTGTTTTTAAGTGAAATTTAGTAATTTGACTGAGATGTTTTGCCTACACGTTACCTCAGTTGCTTACTACATGAGTTAGTAAAAATTACTACAAGCTTACATGGTATTAGTTTGAATTTTTCGATTAAGTTGTTGATAAATTGCTGGTGAGAATTAGTGGTGTAAATTTTAAATTGTTGTGAACAGTGGGAGTGCAGATAAGTGAGAATTTGTGTCCAGGAGTGTTGTGAGTTAGTGTTTGTCTTTTGTTTACATAGTGGGATATTGTGTACTCAGAGCTAGTTTGAATAGTGAAGTATTTTGATTTTTTTTTCCAGATGATAGGGTGAATTTTAAGTATATTTGTCAGCATTATTGTGTAATGATAACTTTTGAGGTAATTGAGTAAGGTATTTAGTACAGTGTGTTTAGTAGAGTGATTTTGTATCAAGTAATGCTAGAATGTTGAGTATATTAAGTTTTAATGCAAATTTTCCTGTTAGTGTAGGATTGTTTACGGAAGTAACTTTTGGTTATTTATAATTTTTTTTACTCAGTTATTGCAATTTTAAAATTAATGTTGGTTAAGGAAACTGGTTTGAGGGGTGGTTCGAAAGAAAATGAAATCTGTATTGTGTATACAATAATCTATAAATTTATGAAGAGAGTGAGAGATTGCACTTCAGCTGTCCAAACTCATCCACAGTGTGTATGTTATGTTCCCTAAGTCAAGAGTATTTATGTGTTTTTGCAAATCTTGATTTTCTGGCAAAAATATGTGTTTCTTCCTTTTATGGTTAATATAAATACAACAAGTGAGTGTCATCTGATTTTGTTTGCTTTTATAAGGCCTGGTTGCCAAAAGTGAAATTGACAAAAATGTTAAAAGCTGATTGTGTTCGAAAACAAAAACACATGGTTGTCTGGGTAATTATCCGACTTCTTGAAACACTTTGTTATTGTGTTCGTTGTTGTTTTCGGTTAAGTTTTAAAATAAATATAGGCCAAGTGGCCTTTCAAAACCTAAACCTTAGTGCAGTGAAGTTTTAGATATTTTCAGTTTAAAATTTCATCACATGGTTCAACTGCATCCCCCTCAGCAGTGACTGAGGTGAGGAAAGTAATCTTAGGTTATTGTGGTAAAATTAATGTTTTTGTCCTAACTATCTAATTTGATCATCGCCACTTCCAAAAGGTTATTTACACGTGTACATTGTATACCATTAAATTTTAGTGTTTACAAATTTGGTACACATGCAAACAATAGTTACCTTTCTTCCAATTTCAGGTGTATCTACTCCTCTAACGCAAACAATACAATAGTAACTTTCGGGAGTTTCCAAATTCAGTGGTGCATTTTATTTTTCTATTTTGTTTCATGGCCTTATTAAAAATTTCAGTTTTGTTTCGAAATGCATCTACCTATTTCCCAAATTTAAATTTTCTATAATTTCCATATAAATTTCAATATTAGCATAAAACTTAGAGTCTTTTGTTAAATACCCCAAAAATTTCAATATAACACTTCGAGAGTGAGGATATTCACAGGATGTAGTAGTCCGCGAGATCTCCGGACATGAATCCGATAGACAGTGTCTGGAACAACCTTAAAAGTCCGATTGTAAGCCAGCAAACCCACCCCTGAACACTCCCAGGACTACGTCACGCCTTGGTGGACGAGTGGCATGCCCAAACTCTCGTCCACAGCCATATAAACAGCAATAGGGTTCGTTTTCCAAGCGGAATCGCTGTTCCGGGAAGTGATACCTATTGGCTATTTTCTGCAACACTTCCGAGCTACTTTCTGCAACACGTTTGGGCTGTCATGTGCACGTTACCTCCTCATGCGGTGATGACATTCCTTTTCTGTTGTGTATTCCTGAATTTTCGACATATGTATGGCCGCACCAACTGTCCTTAAACTCATGGATGTTGCGGTATTCATGATTTAATATGCTAATTTTGGACAACAGTGTAGTTCTGTTTCATGGTTTATTCGGCTGGCCCCATATTAGTTTAAGATCCTACAATTTTGTTTTAAGAGTGTATATCAGCTGGTGAGATCCTCTGCCTTTCTAAATTCAAGAGATGCAAGACATAATAACAGTTTCATGCCGAAAACCCATATTCAAAGGACAGCAATCAGTTTCACTAGTGTCTGTAATGCAGGTACTCTAAGTAGCGGAGCAACTCAGCGAAAATCCTACGGTAAAGAAATAAGAACCCAAGAAGAAGAAACCCATTCCTAAAATCAACACTGGAAGTCAAAGAAATCCCTCATTTCCACATGAAGAGAAGCAAATCCTGCAACATGTTTCTGCTAGAGTGATGTCTTGGATCGACAAACAGAAAATGCGTACTCTGACCTTTTGTGAAACTTTCTTACGTAATAACTGAAAACTAAGTCATTTGCAAAACAAAGCTAAGAGCTTTCTTCCACCTGTGCTTCTCAAATCTCGAGCTGAGATTACGTCCTTCTTTGTTTTCGTTCCTGTATTTTCTTCCGACTCGTTGTCACCAAGCGAAGAAGAAAAGTTAGCTTATTCTGGTAACATTGCAAACTTTGAGCTGTTAAGTTGTTTCCTCTTGTAGTCCCCGTTCTGTGTTTGTGTATCAAGAAGTAACTTTGTTATTTTTGTGCCTTCTCGTGTTAAGCTCTCGTGTTTCTGAAATGACGGGATATTAAATCAATAAATGCATGCAGAAAGTGAGTTGACTCATTCGTTGGCTGTCTGCACTTACATGAGATTTATTTTTCTTTCGCTGTCTTCCAAGATTACGTTTTAGTTTTCCTTTTCCCGTGGAGTGGAGTTATACTACGAAAAAAAAAAAAAAGAAATATGACACCGAATTTTCTTTCTTTTTATTTACGCTTTCCAACCGTAACTTGAAGAAGCGTATATGCTCCAACTTTGGCCTTCCGTCTGTCTGTCGGTCTTTCCGCACGATAACTCGCGTAAAAATGGTTCGATTTCGATCAAATTTTGGTATGTGGTAGGGGACAACCTGGAAAGGAACCGTATTGAAAATGGGCGAAATGGGGTCAAAGGTCAAGACATAGGTGGGGATCCATTCCATCGCCTTCATGCGTCATAACTTACGTAAAAATGCTTCGATTGCGACAAAACTTCATCTTGTTTTTCCGGAAATGAACTGAACCAGTTCTGTTTAATAACATTGAAATGGGGTCAAAGGTCGGGGCACAGGAGCGAGATTTATTCTACATCCATTATCCTAATAACTTGACGAAAAATGCTTCTATTACGACAAAACTTTAGTATGTTGTTCCGGCGGTGTACTGAACCAATTATGTTTAATATCATCGAAATGGGGTCAAAGGTCAGGGCACTGGAGCAAAATTTATTCTACAGCCATTATTCTCATAATTGGACGAAAAACGCTTCGATTGCGACAGAACTGTCGTTGGACGTGCCCTCTCGAGCTCTTCACATTTTGCTCAGTATGTTCGGTAAAAGTGCCTGTTGCTCCCGAATTTTACGCTCCAATCATGCATAAGGGTATGTGCTATCTTTCTCACCACCTTTCCTAGCCGAACTGTGCATATTTACTTGATTTTCATAGTAATATTACCTGCTGATCACGCCCTTCTGCGATCTGAAGTACACGTTCCAGTGCCTTCTGTTCCTTTCTTGTGCACCTCGCTCAAGTAATAAGCTGTCAGCAATCTTCCCAGCTACGTTTCCGCACCGGTAAGTGAATATTATAGCGATATTCCTTTATATATCATCTCGGTGGGTTTGTTTACCATCTGGCCATCGTGACTCGCCTTGACTGTCTTCTATTCTCCATCAGCGTTCCTATACGTTGCCTTCTGTGCTTGTGTTCCTGAGCTTATCTACCCTTCTCCACAGTTGTGACATCTCTCTTGCAGCTCTACTTGTGTCGTCATCGTTTGTCGCTCAGCCTTCGTTCACCTGTTCGTTGTGACTTCTCCATTTGTCTTCCTAGCAATTGTGCAGTCTACTACCGCTCATGGCTTGTGCAATATCAACAGAATATCTTCGACCACTGACGCCACCACCAGATGTTCTGCTTCAAAATAAACTTCAGCACTCTTTGTCGGCCCCCACTCCCACACATTCAACGCTTTTGCCGTCATGCCTGCTGGACTTCCTTGTTTCTCGTCAGGATTCAACTCTTTCTCTTCATCTACCTGAATCTTCGCCCCGAGGTAAGTCTCTACTAGCCTCTTTAGCTTTAGGGGTGAAATATGTTGCACTCCCTAATACAAAACTTACTGTGTACATATCAGCTCTGCATGAACTTGTTCCTCCAGATGCCATTACACATGTTGCACGTAAACCTCGCTCTGTGCTTATTTATTTTTCCTCTCTCGCTCATGTTGCACGAGTTATGTCTTCTCCCATCTTTGTTGGTGATCAAAGTCTGTTCGCCATTCCTCTCGCACATTGCCTTATCTTTGTAAGCACGTTTCCTGTTCCACCGGACATTTCTGATGATGCCCTCCTAGATTTTTTTCTCGTTGTGAACTTGGTATTGGTCCAATTCGTACCTTACCTACCGCTTTGGACGAGCAAGGAGCTTGTCTTTATCTTAGTTTCCGACGACAGGCTCTCGTCGTGTTTCCGGACGAAGCTTCGATTATTTCCTGTCCTACCATATTCCAAGTAGCCTGTGGTAGACATATTCGTGCTGTGAATGTTTATACTGCTGCTTCATATGTAAATCACCTACTCATCTCCGTGCTTCATGCCAAGCTAAAAACGCTGCATTATCACCTTCATCTTTTGGCTCTTCTGCTCTCCGTCATCTGCTAAGCCTTTTCAGTCTGCACCTTTATTGTCTTATTCCACTGCATGTACTTTACCCTCTGTACCAGGTGGGTTGTTCCAACCTCCTGTGTCACATTCTCCACTCTCTGTGGCCTTGGACTTCAGCACTTCGACAAGTTCTTCCTTACTCTCATCATACCCAGCTTCTTTCCCTCAACCGCTGCTTTCCAGTTCGGGTACACCTATTCCATCTGTGAACACTGTTCCTCTGGCCTACCCATCTTCAACCACTATGTTTTCTCCAGACTCATCAGGTCTTTCTCAGTTCAACAATTTGCCATCTCTACCTGCTCCTTTCATTGCACCGCTCCAGGACTATTCCAGTTTGTTGCCTCCGTCTGGTTCCTCCACCGTTTTGCACCAGTATTTTTCTACAATGCCTGCTTCATCTTCAGCTGCTACGATCTCCACTGTGCCCCTTGTGGACTCCCGGCGTTTCTTCTGCAATCGCCCCTAGACTCTTCCCCCTCTAATGAGAGCACATTGGTGATCTCCCCTCCGCCGAATACGGAACACATCCTCGTCGGCCCGGACTGGGCTTCGGCCGTTGTTCCTTCTCACTGCTCTTCTGACCCTTCGTTACCAGCCTCTGGTCCTTCATTCATCATCTCCGCATCACTTGACGATACACTAGTACGTTCAGCATTGCCCGGCTTGTCTTCTTGCGCCGCCGGTTCTTCGAAACATTCTTCAACTGCTTCTTCGACAGTTTCCTCCGACACTTCTTCAGCTACGGACTCAGGTTTTGATCCTACAGAGTACTCGGATACTTCTCTGCCTCCAAACTACTCAGCACATCTTTCTGCTTCCGAGTGTCAACTTCTTTGCGCTAAGCACCCCCATGAGACTGCTCCGGCTGATATCAAGAAAGCTCTCCATTATCTCACCTTAATTAAGATCCCTGTACCATTTCGTGAGAATTGTAGCTGTCGAATAACTTATAACAAAGCTCTAGACTCCTGGCGTTCTGCCAGATCGTACTTCAACCTCCCGTACACGGCAGATAGGGACTTGTTGATGGCTCGGCGATTTGATCATCTGCGTCCGTCCTCCAAGCCCTCAGTCACGCCTTTGTCGACTGCATCTGCAGCTCCGTCCGTGCCTATTACCGTTTCCATTCAACCGTCTCCGCGTCCGATTGTTGCACAACCTCCGTCCTCTGTTGTTCCACAATCTTCATCTCCGCTGGACCTGTCGTCTTCCGCTCAGCCCTCTATTCCGGCGCCCTTAACAGGGGCCATTACAAAGAAACGTGCACGTCGCTCCTCTCAGCGTACGCAGAAATGTCGTGCCAAAATCAAAGTTTCTTCAGCGGTTCCTGTTGTGTCTGTACCATGTTCTCCACTTCCTCCACAGCCATTTCCACAAGACTTTGCCAATGATGATGACTTCATTGACGGCTTCACTCTTTGGGAAGAACTACATTCGTCCGGCCTTTACTATTAGTCTGACTTTGCTCCTACCTAGGCGTTCTATGTACTATCGTTCTGGTTTTCGGATTTGTCCTACACCCATCATTTGAACTTTACGTGTATTATTCATCGTGTTTATTATCTTGTTGTATTGTGTTGCTCCTGTTCTACGAGTATCGCCTGTGTGCCCACGTTGTATTGTATCTTCCTTATCTTCCTGTTATAGTGTTATAATCCCATGCTATGGCCTGTCGCTCACTATGTATTTGTTGTATTATGCTGGCCCTGTACTATAAATGCGGCCTGCGTGCCCATGTTCTCATGCTTCTCCTTACTCTGTGCATACTCTATGTTATACCTGTGTATCGCCCGGTTTTGTATGTGCTATATTGGTTTCTCGATTTTCCTCATACTTCTTCGTTTACTATAGTGATATCACCTGTAGTATGTATGTGCCCGAATTATGTATACTCCTGTTGTTTGCCTTGCATTCATATGTACCATTTAGTGTATAATTCCTCGTGCTTTCCTATTGTTTTCTTGTTCGCCCTCGTTTCTTGAGAGTGGCGTGCGAGCCCACGCATTCATTATGTATGCTTCTTTTCCCATGAATGCTCAGGCAATTGCCTGTGACTCCCCCGTGCTATTGCCTTGACATTAGCTCCTGTTCTCAGACCTGGTGTTATTGTGAATACTCAGTATTTTATAATACAAGTGCCCACGATTTTTTTTGTTATCTTTACTTCTCCACATGTATGCTCAATGTTTATTGCCTGTGATTTTGTCCGAGTGTCGTATGTCCTTTGCTCATGTTTTTATGCCCTATTTTATTGTATACTCCTAGTTGTAAAATAAAGCGATTCTGAAAGACAAAACTTTAGTATGTTGTTCCGGAGGTGAAATGAACGAATTCTGTTTAATATCAGCGAAATGGGGTCAACGTTCAGGGCACAGGAGCGAAATTTATTCTACAGCCATTATTCTCATAACTTGACTAGAAATGTTTCTGTTACAATAAAACTTTAGTATGTTGTTCCAGAAGTATACTGAACCGGTTCTGTGTAATATAATCGAAATGAGGTCAAAGATCAGGGCACACGAGCGAGATTTATTCCACAGCCATTATTCTCATAACTTGAGTAATAATGAGGAATGATTTCTGGTATGTTGGAAAGCCTATCATAATCAATGCAATCCATGATTTTACTAACCTGTTGGTTTACTTTTATTGTTTAAGGATGATCAGGGTTAGACGCTCGTCCCTAATTTAGGGCCACCGATTCGTGAAAAGTGAGAGAGAACAAGACATAAGGCAAGCACATCATCGATGCCGCATTCAGGACTCCAACTCGGACCCAATTCGGACGTCTAGCCAGAATTTTTTTAAATTACTGTACCGAAGTTTTGCTGCATAAATGTGTAATTCACGTGATTTGGATAAAATTTAATCACGTGGCTTACACACTTATGCAGCGAAACTTCTGTACAGTAATTTTTAATTAGGAGTAGCAGTAACTACGAATGCACACGATTTGTCGCATTTTATAGTGCACTATTCAAGAGCAAATAGAGTGCAAGATAGAACAACATTCTAATGGTGTGTAATAGTTCGAGATATGTGAAAAGGATCCAAAGCCTCGAGGGAAATGTTTGATGTGTGTGTATCGCTCAATTCCATCTGCAGGATAAGAAACAGATTTCAGAGAGCCAGAGTATTCCTTTTCGAAGAAGTTGAGATTGAGTAAGGGAAGAAAGGATCGATGCTTGCAAAGCTTTCGTTTTCTTTCCTCAATCCTCTGCTGTGTCGGGAACACCTGGTATGCTTACCAACCGTTTACTGCCTGCAAAGAAAGGAGAAGAAGAAAAAATATCTTCGCTGAAATGCTCTGTTTTTATTGACGATAGATGCCTCCATACAGTTGAGATAAACTCTTTTAAAATTAAAGGTGCAGACGCTCTTTGGAGGATTCGCTGGAAATTCTGGTTTGCTTTTAGAGTAAAGATGCAATTTTCCTTTCTGGGTTTCAAATGTAAGGAAAACAAATGCTCACTTCATCCTGGAAGGAATCTTAGAGACCCTGTGCAATTACATAAAAGAAAGTTAATGCATAAAATATGTACTGAAATAGAAATTGCATTTTGTGATGAAATTCGATATTCATCTGGTTTTAAAGTTTTCTTCTTGATATCAGTTCTTACTGTATTCAACTGATTTGCATTGCGCTGTAAACTGATTTCATGGAAAAGCTCGATTAGAGGTGTTTTGTAAATCAGACGAATAAATAGCCCAATCCCGTGTCTGAATCTGTTGTTATATACACACACCGGCCACTAAATTAGAAACCTTTAGGCAGAAGTACGTAAACATCTCTAATGCAATATAACGTAATGTCTTTTTCGTGAGCAAGATTGGTGTTACGCTCTGTCTAAAACCGTTAAAAAAGAATACAATGCAATAGTTTACGGCCAGACGAAACATAAACAGAACTCAAGTCACGATAACTTTTTATTGGCCCAGCACTACTTCAGTAGATCCAACTGGGTATATAAATAAGTTTGAAGGGATTTCCGTTCGGTGTCGTACTTATTACTGCTCGCGTGTATTTTAAGGTGGCAACACTGCGATATCGCAGTACGAGACGCCAGCTTGAGGGGCGAAGACGCATTTGTTTTACTCGATGGAAAATGGCAACTTTCGTCCCGACAGAACAGCATTTGCGGGAAGTGTTAGTGCATTACTTTATTGTCAAGAAAAGTGCTGCCGACAGCTATCGCTTAACGTCAGAAATCTATGGTGAACATTCCCCATCCGTAAAAACATGTGAGTATTGGTTTAGACGATTCAAAAGGAACGATTTCGATGTCAGTGATAAAGAACGTTCTGGACCATCCAAAAAAATTGCTGATGCCGAATTGGAAGCTTTACTCGACGAGGATCCGTGCCACACCCAAAAAGAACTAGCAGCAGCATTAAATGTTAGTCAATCATGCATTTCACAACGTTTAGCTGCCATGGGAATGGTGCAAAAAGAAGGGAATTGGGTTCCACATGCTTTGTGGGAAAGAGACTTTGAACGTCGAAAAACCATTTGCGAATTGCTGCTTCAAAGGCAAAAAAGAAGGGTTTTTTGCATCGTATTATTACTGCCGACGCGAAATGGATATGGTACGATAACCCTAAACGGCAGAAAGCATGGGTGAAGCCAGGTGAACCAGGTCCTTCAACGCCAAAACGCAATATCCATGGTTCAAAAATAATGCTGTGTATCTTGTGGGACCAGAAGGGTGTGATCCTCTATGAACTGCTGAAACCATCAAAAACTATTACTGGTGATCGGCATCGAACCCAATTAATGCGTTTAAAACGAGCTCTCACGCAAAAACGGCCGGAATGGGAGAATAGGCACAATAAAGTCATCTTACAGCATGACAACGCAAGACCACATGTTTCTCGACCTGTGAAAAAGTACTTAGAACGATTCGACTGGGAAGTTCTAACCCACCCGCCATATTCGCCACATATTGCGCCATCGGATTACCATTTGTTCCGGTCGATGCAGTCAGCACTTTCTGGAAAACGGTTTAGTTCTTATGAAGACATCAAAAACTGGCTGGACAACTGGATCTCTTCCAAGGAGGCGGAATTCTTCCTTCGGGGCATACGTTCACTGCCCGAAAGATGGGGTAAAGTTGTAGCTTCAGAGGGAGCATACTTCGATTAATATTAAAATATTGTTTCTGTTGTCCAACAACGTGTTTTGTTCACCTCAAATCCCTCAAAACTTATTTATGTACCCAATAACACAGCAGGTAAACTTCACATTTATCTTGGTGATAGAACGTCTATACACATGCATCCACTAGGCAACTGTTGTATCGCTCTTTTTACCCATCGTTCTAATCACATTCATACGTCACTTTCTCTCTGATCTCAAATGTGTTGCCAAACTCATTCTCGTGAGAGATAAGATATCACGTTAAGTTTGGAAGTATAAAGGAGAACAAACTCAAGTTTACATAGCAAAAGGAACTAAAAATGAAAGTTATTTTAGAATATACGTCACAGCAGCTTATAGGCAAAATGCGTGGTCACAACGTGTGCGAGGCTGCTATTTAAGACTGCTGTCATTCAGTTATCGTCAGTAGTGTTGATCACAATGGGGAAAACAAAGGATCTTACGGATTTCGATAAAGGCTTTATTGTGGGTGCCAGTCTAATTGTAGCTATGACTTTGGAAACGGCACAGGTTTCTCAAAATCTGAGATATCCCGAGTCATTAATCAGTGCAAAAGCTAAAGAATATATTTGGTCTAAGAGTGTACGACGACCATCTGTCAGGAACGATATCGCCGTTGTCTGAGAAAGCTTGTACGGAGAAACAGGACTTCCTGCGTGCAGCAATGGACCGAAGCATTTAATGAAGGCTGTTCCCGACCCATATCTCAGTGAACTATGCCATTATCTAAGAAGGCTTGTACGGAGAAACAGGACTTCCTGTCAGCGAACTATGCGCTGGAAATTGAAGAGGATCGGTACTGGCACTCGCATGCCTATACTGAAACCACTGACTTCCGAGAACTGGAAAGTTTGTCTAGAATGGTGTCAGGAACATCATCATTGGATACGGAAGGGTCGCAATACACCTTGTTCTGTACCGAGGTAGACAGAGAGTTTGGCGGGATCCCCAAAAGGCTATTGACTCAGCTTGCCTTTTAAACACAACTCAATGTTGTGAAGGTGGTGTCACTGTGTGGAGCACGTTCTATTGGTACAGAACGAGTCCACTGATATTGCTGAAAGGGTCGGTGTCCTCCATGGATTATCTGAACATTTCTGCGGCTCAAGTGCATAATATAATATTGACTTTTTCTCCAGTAGGTGGCGGCATTTTCGTAGACGAAAATGCCACCATCCATCGCGGAAGACGGGTTCAGCAGTGGTTCAGCCAGCATGGCAGTGACTTCCACAATCTTCCTTGACAACCACAAAGCCCAGACATGATCCCCATTGAGAACGTATGGGACATGATAAAACAACAGATCTGCGAACAAAGTTCTCTTCCTTCAAATCTGAGTCAGTTAAAAGACCTTCTGGTGAACGCTTGGTATGATGCAGACGTAGAGGCTCTCCAACACCATATTAAATCTATGCCAAACCCCATACGTGCTGCATTGTAGGCTAAAGGAGATCCAACCCAGTAATGAATAAAAACATCTAATTCAGTGGCCGGTATATGTATGATAGGCTACGCATAAAGAATGCCACAATTAGCAACTCGTAAAGTATTGCACATACCTGTGATTTGTTGTAGGCTATGCAGAAATGGCCAATGGGAATCTTTTTCCGACTTAACAGATTTCCATGTGATCGTCCGTAGTTGCACGAACTAGTCATGTAAACACTTCCACAATTTTCTTTAGTATTTCAGTCGCTCCAAGTGTACACCAGAATATCAAGCGTTATCGTGGCTATGACATTGGTGATTTTGATTCGAAGTTCCGAAGGATCCTTCAATGGAGTGGAGTATCTTTCGGAACTTCGAATTTTCCACAAGAGAAAATTTAGCGGGGCTAAATATGAAGACCGAGACGCCCAAGAAATCGGCCCACAAAGGTAAATCCATCTTCCCTGATATTCGTTATTAGGTTCTTCCACATATAGAAACCAGTGTGGCGGAGCCCCATCTTTTTGGAACTAGATGTCAAATTGCAGTAGTTTCTGAAGCCATCGCAAAACGAATAGTTCCAGAATATCAAGATAAACAATCCGGTTCGCTGTTTTTCTGATGAAGGAGAAAGTCTTATTCAGTTATACATGACACCACACCAAACATTGATTTTTGCACACAGAATCCCAACGTACAATGATTTGGCGATTTGGCCGGTTTGCCTGGCCTGACATGAGAAATGTTGATTCGTCTGGGAACATTGGACTCAGCAAGAACGTGTTATGGTTATCAATTTTATCCCTAAATCTCTACCCCCAAATTCCGTCCGCTTAGGTATGTGCTATGCTTCGAGACCTTATAAAATTTGCTTTTTTAAATAAAAAAATTAATCCTTTACGGAGCACATCTTGGACAATTAAATGTGGTATTTAAAAATTTTGACAAGCCTGTCATGTCGATGAGCTACGTTGTAGCGTTTACCAAATCGATTCCAGTTTAGTGTCAGCTCCACGTGACGTCACTCAAGAGGAATTCTTCGAAACACTAACTGTGGACAAAAACCCATTATACCATGTTTCTTGTATCACATCTTGATGGCGGATTTCTCACTGAATACTCTCGAATAAAATTTGCAGTACATGCATTGTTCATTTGGTATTAATGAACCATTTCACACACGCAGACATCTGCTGCACGAATAATGCAATTTCTAAAAAAAAAATGACACTGAATTTTCGATTGTAATGAGCACGTGTTTTGAATAATTTCTCACGCGATTAAAATTTATGAAAGTTATTTAAAGTCAGTGGAACGGGTTAGAGAAAAATCAACCGATTTTCTACAATCAGTAGAAATATCCAAAAATAGAAGCATATACTTAGTTCTACAAGAGGCTAATGGGCATGTTACGAAATTTAACAAATTGTGCACAAAACGTTTTTCCTATATCAGGAGGAAGGCATTTTTAAATCAAACAGTTAAAACAAGAAATATAGATGAAAACAATATAACTGTACGCCTCCTAGCGGAACAATTTTGCATAATAAAAAAGTTGAAAATAGTCGAAAAATATTCTTTATGGAAAAAACTATTGTAAGTAAAAAGAACTTTTCAAATACGTCGTCCGGAACAAGAGGTAGCGATAAAAAGGTTTTGAACTTTACGACCATAAGACGGAAAACCGTGCATTATGTAAAAAGGAAAATTTTCTCATCTTTTTGTAGGGAATGACATACAGTAAAAAAAATATCTCAGGATTGCTTTTAAAAGCGTCGATGCTGGCTACAGACAGGAATACAAAAACACCACCTAGCGACAAATCTGTGAATACAATCTCGTCAAATACAAACCTAAAGTGTTCAACAAGGTAAATATTATCTGGTGTTAAAATAATTTTTAAATCCCCCATTTTTTTTTATTGGAGGTTTAACGACCACCGTGAGAAACTCAGTGGGCTATAAACAGTCGTCCGTCCCTAGGCTACTGGTTCCAGGGAAGGGAGAGAGCCAGTGCCGCAAGACAAACACACAAAATCTATGCCTCATCGGGATTCAAACCCGGACCCATCTCTGACGAATGATCAGAAGCCATCGCTTAGACCACTGCGCCACAAAGGTGACAACTCGCCCATTTGAAAGCAAAGATATTGAGAAAAACAGATTTAAAGGTTAAAAACAGATCAAGCGACGAAATTGTGCATTATTTTGGGACGGAATTACACACAAAGAAATAATATAATAATAATTAGTAGTATTACGTGGTATTAATAGTATCATATCAGTAGTATCACACATAATTAGTAGAATCTGACCGAAAAAGAATGTTTTTAGTCGGATTTTTAGTACCACACATATTCCTACAAACATGGTGTGAACGGAAACGTGAATTTACGCACTTGTTCGTTAAGAAGGATTTGAAATTTTATTAGAAACATTTCGCACCGGAAACGCTCTCCGACGAAGAAGTAATTTTTCAAGTCGGTCTCTTGGAAGCAAAAATGTACAAAAACACGATCTTATCTTGCATCTACGCTTCCTGGCGGGAAAATATGCACTATTTTAAGCAGGAGGCTGTTCTCAATAGGTTTTCCAACGTAAACGATATAGGTCCACGTAAGAATGTTTACAGTCAACTTTTCAGAAGCTAAGATTTTGCTGCAAATACATCAGAAGCAAAAATAAACACTTACGCTGCCTGGTGGCACAATCATTCCATACCAAAAAAACATAAATTGTACGCAAAACGTTTGCCATCAAGACCTGTATCCGATTCAGAAAGAATTTTTCAAATCGGACATTTAGATGCAGAGATATCGTGGAAAACATAATTTGCCTTTACACCTCTAGCGAAAAATTTATGCATTACTTGAAAACGAAATTGCACCTAAATTAGTGTTCGTTATAAGTGGAATCGAAAGGAAAAAGAACCGCCCCGGTGGCGCCGTGGTCTAAGCGATGGCTTCTGATCATTCGTCAGGAAGAAGTCCGGGTTCGAATCCCGGTGATGTATGGATGTTGTGTTTGTCTTACGGCACCAGCTCTTTCCCTTCCCTGGAACCAGTGGCTCTAAATTATGGACGGGCGACTGCTTATAGCCCATTGAGTTGCTCACGGTGGTCGTTAAGACCTCCATTCAAAAAAAAAAAAAAAAGAACTTTTAGAATCGGATATTTAGAGGCAGATATCTGGAACAAAGTGTATTTTGAATTCGATATCATCTGCATTTAGAGACAAAATCATCTGCATCTAGAGGCAAAATTGTGCATCGGAAAACAATCGGAATGCAAGGATCACCGTTCTCACATTTGAGGCTTCCCAATGCAAGAAGAATGTCTCAAATCGGAGTAATAGTTGTAGAGATATGGAGTGCGCGGGCAAATGGAAGGCCGGGGAAATTGATAACAGAAGCACAATCTGTTTTTCTTTTTTCTTTTTTTTTCTGTTTTTTTACCAAATACATGCTTAAAATATGTTCGCTAGGCTCTTCTTCAGTATAGCCTTCGGTTGATGCATGCAGCGCCATCTGTTAGCACTAATAGAAAACTCCTACTTTCGCAGCCGCGCTTGTTGGCTACTGCCGCGTGAGTGTACCAGGACTGGATTAACAATATCCAACAGAAAGACTCACATTCGTCAGTCACGCGCGGTTGATCCTGGAGATGCGCGTCGGGTGTCACGATTGGTATTTCAGCAACAACGACGTGCAACAATCACTGAGTTCACCCACTAGTACAACAGTGGTACAGTTATTATTACTTTTTTTTTTTTGGAGGTTTAACGACCACTGTGAGCAACTCAATGGGCTATGAGCAGTCGCCCATTCCTAATTTAGAACCACTGGTTCCAGGGAAGGGAGAGAGCCAGTGCCGTAAGACAAACACAACATCCATGCCTCACCAGGATTCGAACCCGGACCCCTTTCGGACGAATAATCAGAGGCCATCGCTCAGACCACTGTGCCACCGGGGCGGCGTGGTGCAGTTCGACCTATTTCCACATGTACCATGCGCAGTACATAGCTTCACCTGGGGGTTCCACCGCCGGAGACCAACGAGAGTACCCATGATGACGTCCAGCCATCGCAGACAACATCTCGCGGGGGCCAAGAACGTCGGCAGTGGACCCTCGATAGATGAGAGAAGCCCGTCTGGAGTGATGACTCCCGTGTCCTGCTGAACCATGCTGGTGGCCGGGTTCGGACATTGGGTAAACAGCATGTAGCTCTATCATCTGGTTGCACAGTTGGGATTCAACAGTCCTGTGAAGGATGTGTTTGGTCTGGGGAGCTTTCTCTTGGGAAGCCTTAGATCCGTTGGTTACCATCGCACAAACACCGAACGGTGAACGCTAGAGAGACCTGTTAGTCGACCATCTCCATTCAGATCTGCAAGTTTAACCGGACCACAGTGACATATTACGACTGAGTGGTTGGAGGAACACGACAATGAATTCACGACATTTCTCCTTAGCTCCCTAACTGCCCTGACTGTAAACCCAATCGAACATTTGTGGGATATACTAAAACTGGGTCGAGAACTGATTATCATCTTCCACGTAATGTACGTGAACTGACAGTGCTGCTGCAGCGGGCATGGGTCAAGTTACGCATGGAGGATGTTCGACAACCTATAGAATATATTCGTGACTGCACAGAAAGATGGACCGACGCGTTATTCAGTAGGTGTTCTAATGCAAATCTGGCTCAGAGTATTTAACGATTTGTCCGTTCAGTGTATTTCTCAGGCATAAAATCCATAAGAGATAGACTAGCTGTTTCTTCACAACGTAGATGAAAATTACAGTATTATCACCACGATTTGCTTAGTTCGGTCCATACCTTACAGCTTCCACTGATGAAATACTGAGTCACACAGTTTTTTAGCTTGAACATTTCACTTTCTTATATTCTTAAACCGAAGCATAACCACTAATGGGCGCACAGTATCTTATAAACAGGGTGCCCAGTAAAGTCCTTTCTCAGCCCCGTAACTTTCGAACGCCGACAGCTATAGCCATAAAAATGGTGTCTAGGTATAGTAAAGTGGCTATACGCTATTCGATGAGACCACTTAAAGAGCCTCCTAGTTGCAAAGTAAGGAGTTAGTGTGCCGATCTCCAAAACTATACGAGATACGGTAAAATAGTCAATCACAGAGTTGTAGAGCAGCATTGATTTAGTACGAAAAGACACCTTGCGCACATGAATGCTAAGAATAGAACGCGTACAACGCTCGTTTGTTTGTTCGCGATGTCGAACCCTGTTGCGCCACGAAACGCGTCACTAGGCACATTTACCGTCGGTGCTCAGGGTGCTCACCGTTAGCCACAATACACATTTCGACTCTGGATTGAATCTCACGCTGCACATTTTGCAGCATGTCAGGTGACACGTTGGAACAAGCATCAGTTATACGGCGTCGAAGGTCCTGCAACGTTGTCGGAGGGGCTGATACACCTGCTCTTTGAGGTAGCCCCACAGGAAGAAGTCCAATGGGGTGAGGTCCGGTGAGCGTGCAGGCCACTCTACGCAACCACCATAGCCGATGATTTGTTGCTCGAATGTCTCGACCAGGTACCTTCTCACGTTTCCTGGCTGGTGCGGAGGGGCGCCGTCATGCTGGAATCAAACATTCCGCATTTGAGGCAACGGCAAGTTGTCCAAAAGATCGGGTAATACCTACTGTAGCAGCTCCAAATATTAGGCTCCCGTTAACGTACCATCGTAAAGCACAGGTCCAATGAGGATGTCCTTGAAAATGGCGCACCAAATATTAATGGACCACCGCACCTGATGACGAACTGGTCGACCACATGCAGAATTTTCCGGCGCCCAGAAATGGGTGTTCTGCCTATTGTAGACGCCATTACGCCTACAACACGCCTCATCTGTCCAAATAATGTCGGCAAGGAACGTTGGCTGGACTTCTAATTTGTTTATGACGAAGTTACACCAGTCGTAACGTCGCTCAGCATCCCCTGGCTGTAGTGCCTGCAACGGTGTTGGACGGAACGGATGTGCACCTGATCGACGCAGGATTTGCCATACGCGGCTTTTTGAGAGGCCACACTCGGCACTAAACTCTCTTGTGCTGCTCTCAGGATTGTTGAAGACGTACGCTAAGACATCCTCTGGTTGCACTTGACTGCCTACAGCAGCTGGTCTGCCGGATCGAGGTCGGTTGGTAACGCAGCCCGTCTCCCTTAACCTATTAACAGCATTGAGGCTGGTCTTCCATGACGGATGCGGTCCTGCAGGAAAACGTTCTCGATATAGCCGTACTGCCTTTCTTGCATTGCGACCACATTCACCGTATACGGTGAATATATAGGAGCAACATCTCGCAATACTCATTATTGGAATATTTCTCCATGCCCACGAGATTTGACATACACCTCGGGAACTCTCTTTTATGCCTGCCGAAAAGGTACTACGTTCCATACTTATTTGCATATCACAGAAATTGCATGCGACTCGCATACCAATCGCGGGTTGAGTTGAGTTGGTTAGTCGATGCGAGACGAATTGTCACGATCGCCACAGAGTCCACTCGTTTCTTACAGACAGTGACTATAGCATGGACCCGACGAGGACCGAACCAAGGTCCTATCGCATACGAAGAGCGCGCGCTACCACTGAGCCACGAGTCGGGCTAGTGCTTTGCGGAAGGTGATATTATCTCCTTTCTGACGCGTTTCGTGACGTAACAATGTTCGACATCACGAACAAACAAACGAGCGTTGTACGCGTTCTATTCTTAGATTCATATGTGCAAGGTGTCTTTTCATACTCAATCGATGCTGCTCTACAACTTTGTAATTGACTATTTTCCCGTATCTTGTATAGTTTTCGAGATCGGCATGCTAACACCTTACTTTGCCGCTAGGAGGCGATGTAAGTCGTCTCATCGAATAACGCATAGCCACTTTACTATACGTAGACTCCGTTGTTATGTCTATAGCTGTCGGCGTTCGAACGTTACAGGGCTGAGAAAGGACTTTACTGGGCACCCGGTATAATTCCGTTGTATCCCACAAAATTGCGGGACATAGGTACGTTGTACGAACTTGGGAAATAGCTCATTTTAGAGATCTTGATCCCATGAATCGGGAAAAATAAAAAGTGTCTTCAAAATTTAATCATCTGATTGCTTTACGTGGCACAAAGCTTACGCCAACTATTCTGACTTCGTCATCTCAACGCGGGGCAGACGGGTAGTCGTATGACCATGGGAGATAACGCCTGCCAGAGCCAGCAAGAAAGGAAAGGAGCTGATTGGCTATTATCAAGCAAAACAGCGTTCTGTTATGATTAGCGTTCGAGGGAGACCACCCAAACGAGGGCGTGTTTTTTCGTAATGTACGTGAGCGAAGGAATTTTGAAAACACACGTATAATGATCACAGTAATACACGCGGCAACATATCCTTCCGAAAAGAAATATTGGACGAAACTATAATTTATGAGCACAGCTTGGGTGCGATGAATATTGAGTGTGCGCTCTGCCACGATTTCAATTTTGCTAATGAGGAACATAATTAAAACTGATTGGGACCCTGTTGAACTTGAATATAAGATTGGAGTATATTGTATTCCGTTAAAAGCTTCTGATCCAAACGAACAAGACTCTGTAAACATAGGATCCACTAAGCATTTCTTGAGGACAAGGCTCAAATAACATATTTATGACAATGGGACTGGAACTGTGTCAACTGCACTTTCCAGACTTACTAATAGTAGATCACTTTATCCACTTTGGAAGGAATCCAAGATGTTAGCTACACCAGGTAAGAAAGCATTTCTACATCTCACTGAAAGCTTACACTCATCGTCAAAATAATAGTTGCACCCAGCAGGAAGCATCCGACAGGAATGAAACTTGATGGGTAGGTTTGACATCGTGAAACATGCAAATGATTCAAGTATCACGCTCGGCCGCGATTGTGACGTCAGCAAGGAGGGTTGTTAGAGCTGTGCCTTACTAGATATAGAAGCTAGACCCATTGCGCGTGATTGCCATTCTGACTCGTGCTGTTGTGTTGGTTGTATCCTTTACAAGTGAAGTATGACTCGGAAAAAAAGTACGGAAGCAATTCGAGCAGTTGTGGGGGTTCGAGAGGGGCCGTATCATGAGGCTTCGGGAAGCAGATGATGTTGTCGCCGGATTGTGCGCCATACCGATCGTGCGGATATCATAATAGCACTCTGTTGGCGGCAGCGGATACTACAACGCACGTGGTAGCTACAGGAAGGGTATAGACGATCTAGACGAACCACGGAGAGAGAAGACGGACGGATTGTCCGACATGCGGCGATTGACCCAACAGCCACGATTGCGGATATTCAGCAAGCAGTGGTGCCCTCCATGCATCGTCCGGTTAGTGCCAGCACCATTGGCAGATGGCTGCACGATGGAGGCCTACACGCACGCAGACCGTTACGACGACTTCCCTTAACACCATTGCAGACTGCAATGGTGTTGTGCCAGACTGTCATGGAGCCACTCAGAATGGTAGCGGGTGATCTTCAGTGACGAGTCCCGCTTTTGTCTTGGAGGAGATGACCAATGAATTCGGGTGTTGAGCCACCGTGGTCAGCGCCAAGATGAGCGGTTTGTTGTCGAGCGTCATACGTCCAGATGGCCTGGTGTCATGGGTTGGGGTTCAATTTCATACGATGCCGCTCATCTTTGGTGTTCATTACAGATACTTTGACAGTCCAACGTTTCGTTAATGAGGTCCAGCAACCAGTGGCCCTATCTTTTCTGAACGCTCGCTCGGGTGCAATTTTCCAACAGGACAACGCTCGTCCGCATATTGCTGCTGTCTCGAGAACTTGCCTTCAAGGCAGTGACACTCTGCTACAGCCAGCCGCATGGCCAGACTTATCGCCGATTGAAAATGTGTAGGATGCTATTGCAAGCGCTGTCCGCACTTCACCCCTACCGCATAGTCTCCAGGAACTGCGTGAGCAGATTCAAGCTGCATGGGATAGCTTATCACAGGACACCATTAAGAACCTGTACAACTCCATGCTGAGAAGTCTGGCATGCCGTGTGAGCAAACATGGCGGCCCGACGCCATACTGAGAGACACTACTTATTGGAGTGTAGCTCAATAAATATGGGCCATATATGTCTCAATTTTTAATCATTTATTGTTTGTGGTCACCTTTACCTTCTTCCCGAATATCATTGCAATCGGACAAATCCTTCTGAGTTAAACTATTTTTTTGACGATGAGTGTATTTAATCCTTGTTGCGGAACTTCATGCTGAAACGACTACGTGCCCCAAGCTATCCCTCAACATTGGATTAATGTAATGACGAGCTCCCTTCGCCATTCCCCCAATGTTGTCGACTCATCTGTTCATGATTAACCATAACTGTGTCACACTCCAGGCTATAGCGCTGTGAGCTTTGCACTTGTGTCCTATTACGTCATTCGGACATTACTTGAGATTTTTTTTTTTTTTTATTGGAGGTTTAACGACCACCGTGAGCAACTCAATGGGCTATAAGCAGTCGCCCGTCCCTAATTTAGGGTCACTGGTTCCAGGGAAGGGAGAGAGCCAGTGCCGTAAGACAAACACAACATCCATGCCTGACTGGATTCGAACCCGGACCCCTTACGGACGAATGATCAGAGGCCAACGCCTTAGACCACTGCGCCACCGGGGCTGCTTACTTGAGATCTGTCCACACCATACCTCAATGTATTCCCATCTGATGATGAAGCCGATGCGGCTTCGAAAGACATCATGTTTTTTAATTGAGTATTTTGTAGTAGTAAAAAGTTTTAACATGTAGAGTATGTGTCCACATATGATTTTAATCGTGTTTGACGACAGTATTTCACATATTTCAAACTGATGGTCATTTTAATTCCTGTTGTCACAACGGCCTTATTTCTCTTCCGTAACTACAAATTAATACGGGGCTGAAAGACTTACTTCTGAACAGTTCTAATTTTATTCAACACATCCTGAAATACAATAGTGCAATGTCATTCACTTCCCACTCTGCCACAAAAAAGGAAGATTCCAGACAATGGTCCGTACCGCTTTAAAAATTCTGGGACAGATTCATCACACTTACTGGTGAAAATTGTGCTATATATATATTCCTCGGCAGCTATTGATATACGTATTGGTTGTAATGAAAATAACGAATCAAAGTGATCGATATTGACAGCCCTGGCAAATATTTTGGCTAACAGTCCTTATTCCCTAACATAGAAGACTGCAGCTAAGGAGACTGAACATGAAGTAGTAGAGCACAAGCTGGACCTGCGTTTTGTTGGTAATATACACTATATTGACAAAAGTCAACGGACACCTCTTCAAAAGAAAATGAACGGATCCGCTGCGTTGTTAGGATGCGCGGTTACAGCTGCAAACGGTATGAAAACAAGCCTGCAGCTGACCGTGATCATATCGCACGGTAAGGCTTAGTGAAAATGTCGCGGCGGGAGAGAACTGACTTTGAGAAAGGAAAGATTTTTGGGTGTTATATTAGTGGGTTGTCCATAAGAGAAATCGAGAGGTGTTTAAACATACCCAAATCAACTGTTTTGGATGTACTGAATAAGTAGACGACACGTGGCGCGCCAGAAGCAGCAAAACGTACCGGTAGACCAAAGAAAATCAGTGATAGAGGACATCGAAGGGTCAGTGCATGCATTAAGGCCAAAGGTGGACAGACACCGTACTAATGTATGTCAATAAATGCTATGTTGTGTTTTTCTTTTAGGTGTCCGATGACTTTTGTCAATATAGTGTATTTACACATTCTGTATATTCCTTCAATACATAAAACATGAACAAATGGCGCAATTTTATTACCACTTTACTTTCTTGAAATCTGTGAAAAATACTTCTCGCCAGATTGGGTTTTTTGCCCCAATAAGCCACGAGTTATATAAATAGCTATATTGCGGCGTGTATGGCGAACAATTTAGATAAAACCTATTGCAGACTTTTTATTATGCTTTAGGGAAGATAATTAGTAAGGCTACGCCTTCGAGAAACAAGTGGCTTTGACAGTAAAATCAATTAAGTTCAGTAAATTAGGACAAAAAAGGGGTGGGGAAGGAAATGCAAATTACATCCCGAGGCATTAGAAACTGCGTGGGAAAGGAAAGCAGTTTTTCCTTCGGGATAAATTTAACCAGCTAAGTAATTATCAAAATCCATGGCATAGTTTAACGTGGTCTTGATTATGTTAGCTCTTAAAAATATGGCTTAGTAGGACGAAGTAAGTGCGAAGTTTAATTGATGTGGTTCCAAGTAAAATCATAAGCTAATTATTCTAAACTGAATTAAAATTTCGCAGATGGACCTTGATGCTTCATTCTGTCATAGTCATTACCGCGGAAAAACCGTCAGTTCGTTTAGCGAAAGGGCGAAAAATACATAGATGAAAAGTTCTGTCGACCAATTCGGTAGAGAAAGATGGACTTCCTTTTGAAACATTATTTAATGAATTTACTCTGGTTTGCATTTGAATATTATAATGACTTTTCGTACCAGAGATTCCAGAAGCTTTGATTTAATTTAAAAACGTTGGTAAAATCCGATTTTCTGGAAATGGCTGTAGTCAGTCACGGAAAAAAGGCACTTACGTAAAAAACCAAAGACAGTTAATTTCAAAAAATCTTAGTGCGTCACTGATCAAATAAATGAACTAAGACAGCTTTTTGCAATAAGAGGGAGAGAGAAAAACAGGAAGAAAATAAACGTTCATTCCGTCTCGCCAAACTGGCCAACACGGATTATAACTTTAAAACGAAGTAAATTACTCCGTCATTTTTTGGTCCACGCCGCGAATCGAACCCGAGTACACTTATTCCGGAACAAGTGGCTCTACCAACTGAGCTACGCAGACGTTCGTTCTTGCTGCTATCTGCCTTTATGTCGCGTGCGTCCTGCGGGGCAGGCACGTCACATCCCCCCCGAAAGAGGGCCGGGTGCATGGCCCACGGGTCAGCCGTGACCATGTATCGTTGCAGGCAGCCATCCGCTGTAGAACGTGCACTTGAGAACTCTCAGTCAATCTGGTGTGTGGAATGCAACGTCACACACATTTATTTTTCGAAGCGCTGAAAAAGGGATTCTCTTATTTTTCGTATCTCGCGGTGTGGAAAGAACACCACCCCATTGCGAGATCTTGAATGGCCGGGTTATCCGTGAAGTTCGGGCACCATTATAACGAAGTAAATTTCTCCATCATTTTTGGTCCACGCCGGGAATCGAACCCGAGTCCACTTATTCCGGAACAACTCGCTCTACCAACTGAGCTACGCAGACGTTCGTTCTTGCTGCTACCTGCCTTTATGTCGTGTGCGTCCTGCGGAGCAGGCACATCACAAATATTTTATTTTCCTGAGGTCAATGTACAATAGCAACCGGCACAAGAACGAATACAAAACCGCTGATTTTTAAAGCTATGGTCAAATTACGACATACAGTGTCCAGCTATTGACTGAACACTGTATAGCGATGCACTTGCTGCAGTCAAACTTTAGCGCTATTTGTTTGCTGAGCAAGTATAGAATGCACCAATAATCTGCTTAATCTCGAACACCAGTTGGTCTCTGTTCATGGGGATATCTGAAATTTCGTGATTATAGAGGTAATCCACAGTATTTACTGTCGCTGAAACACGCTGTACGACACGAATTATGTGCCATACCAGTGTTCATGGTTTATAATTACGTATAAGACTTGATACAATGATTGTACTCAATACTGCAACATGGAGGGAACAGAGCGCTTCAAACTGTAAATTGCGCCAAAATGATGTACGATTCACATTATTACTGTTCGTCCTCCTGGGCTAATATATATACACTGAGATGTCAAAACAACTGGGAAAGCCGCCTCTGTTTCTAGTGCATGCCACCACACTTCATGCGGTAAATGGTATCGTCCACAAGCGACGCATATATAGAGAGGGAGATACACAATCAAGTCACATTATTTTAACCACCTCCTACATTTGAGGTCAACAGCGCGTCGTCAATGAAAGAAGGCATGTGTCGTGAGCTGGCTGGGATTGGTACACAAGGTGTGCTGTTGGCGTACTGAAAACGTATCACTCGTTGCTGTCAGGGATAAAAGGAGCTATTTATCATATTTGTAAAAAGGGATGACTATCGGCTTTCAGGACAAGGGTGGCAGTATTTCTGAAACAGCGCAGTTTGTGAACTGTTCGCGTGCTGCTGTGGTTAAAGTGTATCGTGATCGGAGAAATGGCACCACTGCGAATAAGCGACGTGGAAACTACGGAGCACCACGTACCATTGATGTGAGAGGTGAACGTCGGCTTCGAAGGCGCATGAGGGCCGATCGACACGCTACAATGGAGTAACTCACTGACTGAATGGACCAGGGGGTACCGGAAGTGTGTCTAAAACGGCAGTTCAGCAAACCCTGTCGCGCATGGAGCTCCGATGCAGACGGATGTTTACTGCATCTGGTCTAACGAAAGTGCATCGGCTGAAACGGCTTACATTTCAACTATAATATTGGAATTGAACCTCCGCTGATTGGCAAAGAATTGCCTTCTCCGATGAGTCACGTTTTCTGCATCATCGAACGGATGGACGTTGGCCTATAAGGCGAGAAACATCGGAGAACAAACACTCTTCAACCATTTCTGGGAGAACACAAGCTGGTGGGGGCAGCGTTATGGTCTGGGGAATGTTTTCGTAGCATACTATGGGTCCATTCATACCTGTGGAAGGCACTATGGACCGAATTCGTTATGAATCGATCCTTGCAGACCACGTACACCCATACATACTGACTATCTTTCTTGGGGCTGATGGAATACTCCAGCACGAGGCTGTGATGATGTTTTTACTTCGTAGAGAATATTGGTGTTCCTTCAGTCTTATATACACTGCCGGAAAATTGCTAAGGACGGATGACAATAGCAACGATAGCAACCATAAAATGGAAGGCAGGAAAATGTGGAAATTAGCATAAGTGCGGGATACAGTAAGACGTATTGTGCGTATGCAAATTTTGGATTTCCGAACTTGTTCGTGACGTCATAGCGCTGATAAGAGATATAAAGAATTTGACGCGTATTGACCGTTGTTGTTCAAACACAAAGTTGAAAGGGAAAGAATCAATTGACGAACTTGCAATTTTCAGTATGTCTTCCCGATATCACCTAGATGATTTTACGCGTGGCCGTATTATTGGCAAGATTGAAGAAGGGCGAAAAATAACAGATGTTGCCAGGGAGTTCAACGTCAGCCACAGTGTTGATTCAAGGCTTTGGAAATCATTTCAAACAAATAGAGAGTGTAGCAAACGTCACGGGGGAGGTCGCGTTCGCAGTACGACACCTGCAGAAGATCGGTAGATAGCGCTATCAACAAAAAGACACCGGCGCAGCACAGCTAGTGAGGTAGCAAATCAGTTTATGGCTGCTACTGGCAAGCGGATCTCCAGAAAAACTGTCGCCAGACGTTTGCATGAAGGAGGACTATACGCCCGCCGTCCTGTTGTGTGCATCCCATTGTCCAGACGTCACCGTACTGCCCGTTTGCAATGGTGCCATCAACATCGCAATTGGACTGATAACGACTGGTCTGCTGTCCTCTTCTCAGATGAGAGTAGATACAGTCTATCGTCTGATTGTCGACGACAACTGATCTGGCGTGATAGTGGTACTGTATATTGTCCAGCAAACATACAGGAAAGGGACCGATATCCGACATGTAGTGTCATGGTATGGGCTGGCATCATGATCAATAGCCGTACGTCCCTCTATGTGCTTCCAACTGGGACTATGACTGGCCAACGATACATTAATGATGTTCTGCTACCTCATGTTCGCATGTTCCGTGGTGCTGTCGGTGATAGATTCATTTTCATGGACGACAACGCAACATGTCATCGAACAGTCGCTGTCCAGGAGTGTCTTGAGAGCGAGGATACTCAATGCCTCGTATGGCCAGCCCGTTCTCCAGATCTGAATCCCATTGAAAATGTGTGGGATGCTTTGGGGAGGAGTCTTGCTGGTCGCCAATGCCCTCCAATAAACAAGAACACCCTCATCCGTGCACTGACAGGGGAATGGGATAAATTACTCCAACAGCGGCTTGATAATGTTGTGCAAAGCATGACACGACGTGTGGAATCTTGCATTGCCCTCCATGGTGGCCATATCCCGTATTGACATCTTACGCCGGAACGCCTGCGGACGGTAATTGCATTTTTTTCACGTTTACGCGTTCTGCACGAAATGGCCTGTTTGTCCCTTGAACACGTTCCAAAGCCTTCTGGATTTCAGAGCACAATAAATTGTCTTTCTTGTAATGTCCTGGCATTCTGACATTATTTTATTTCACTTGGCATCCAACCACACTTACTTTTTTATTCGCTATATAGCCGTTTATGATCCGTCCTTAGCAATTGTCCAGCAGTGTATAACGATCGAAGTGTTGAACCGATGTAAACCTTAGAGTCACGGTTTGGGTTTTCTGAGGTCAGGGGTATGGAGTACTCACCCGGTTTGTTAAACACCGTTGCAGTCAAACAGGAAGGCTACAAACCGGACTGGCAAAATGCTAAAGTTTTAAACTCCTCTGTTAACAAGAATACCATTTTTCTCTCGGAAGGCCTGTTTATTCTTAAATATTACGATGTCTGCTGTAATACGGACTTTCCGATTTCAGTTCCAAGACCTTGGAGACCGATGATCGCTCTCCCCATGACACACTTAGAAGGTGAGTCTTTTACTTGAACATGTTCTGTATTTGTTCTTGGACTTTAATTTCCTCTTTTTTCTTAGAGTAAATGGCATCACCTGTATTATTTTTATGACGTATATCAGCTTAGTCACGAATAACTATAGTATATATTCGTTGCCTCTATGTGTTCCGGGGCTTTTGGGCTTGAAAATGGGGCCATGTGAGCCCCGAAAGTGCTAGCTATGTAAATAGGTTTTTAAAATTGTCAAATAAATTGAGTTTTATTCGGCAGTTTTATGGTTTTGTTTTAACTTATCGTACTACAGACAGCAAATTTGTGTTCCTCATTTTCATCTATCAAGTACGAAATCTTCATATTGAGAGATTACAGTCTGTTGTTTCTCTCATTGAAAAAAGCCCAATTGGTGAGAATTTGAACGGCACTGCTTGACGGAGAAAATACTACACCATGGAGGAATGAACGAAATGAGACGAAACTTGTTGAGCGGAGCTCTCTTTACGAGACTCGGGACAATTATTAGGTGTGCAACTTAATTCTCGGCCCCTAACCGTAACCGATCGTAGAACGTCGGCAAATGCAAATAGCTGTGTGCGATATTGGCTGATTGCAGCGCCGTCTAACAGCTTTCCATGCAACCGTAATCGCTCATAGCTGTAGTGACAGAAGGGACGAAAGTTGACGATGAAAGCAATGTTGTTCGAGAAGCAACATTTGAGGCACTGCCTCATGTTCACGTTTTCAGCTGTAAAAAAGTGCCGCGGAAGCCCAGCAAATGATCTGTGCTGCTTTGGGTGAGGCTTCTGTGTCCTACAGTACGTGTAAGAAATGGTTCCAGTGGTTTAAGCAGGAAAATGTCGATCTCCGTGATGCAGAACGTCCGGGACAGACATAGAAAGTTGACGATGAGGAACTGGAACAACTGTTCGACGAGGATCCCTGTCGCACACAGTCAGAGCTCGTCCAGGAACTCTGAGTAACACGGCAAGCCATTGCAAAGCACCTGCACAAGCTTGGACGGATTCACAAGGAGGGCCGTTGGGTGTCTCACCAACTCACAGCTGAGAACAAGTGTAGGCGCTACGATGTTGCTGTGTCCTTGCTCTCCAGATTCAAGAAGAAGGATTTGCTCCACAAGATTTTGACCTGTGATTAGAAGTGGGTCCTGTACGATAATCCTAAGCGGCGCAAATCGTGGGATTATCCAGGTCAGCCTACCACCAGTACGGCCAAACCGAATACCCATTCCAGGAAGTTGTTGCTGTGCATATGATGGGATCAGCGCGGTGTCGTACACTATGAGTTGCTCAAACCTGGGGAAACGGTCAATGCTGAGCGTCAGCAGCTCATTCGTGTGAGTGACGCACTGCAGGCGAAACGGCCATACACCGGCAAGGGCAGAAGGTTGGTCCTGTTGCTTCATGATAACGCGCGTCCTCACACCGCGAAAACGACTTTAAACAACACGATCACCGACCTGAAATTGGAGATTTTGTCCCACCCGGCGTATTCTCCAGACTTTGCCCAGTCGGATTATCACCTCTTTTGCTCCCTGCAACATCACCTGAGTGATATGCCCTTCACTTCTGTCGAGGAGGTCCACGCAAGTATTGATGACTTTATCAACTCGAAACAGCCCTCTTTTTTCCGCATTGGATTTCGGCAGCTCCCTGACCGATGGCTCAGATGTATCCAACACTACGGGGATTATTTCCCTGATTAGGTACGTATTCGATTTGCTATAATTTGCTGTCAGCGTGTCGTGCCTGTGGCCGAGAATTAAGTTGTACACCTAATAGTTGTTCGGGCATAGCTACAACATGACACATCCTATCACCGTGAGTTTTTGCATGCGATTGGACATCGTCCATGGTCAGGTTTTGACGCCTTTCGATTCTCGAAATTCCGTGTCATTGAGGAATAATCGTCCACAAACTTGCATTTTAGGATGTTTTCCGGGTTTTGAGAAGGGGTCGTTTGTTACCTATCTCCTTAACAGATCTTCACCCGATCGCGGTGACACTTGCCACAGAAAAAGGGAAGGACATGGTGAGTGACATGGGGTTGGTATCATGGTGATTGGTCGTGTCGTATAAAAGTAATGACCATTAAAAAATGGACCAATTTTAAAAATAATTGAAAACATCCGCTCTCTGTACGAGACTAGGGACAATTAGTTGTTCGGGTAAAGCTACAACATGACACATCCGATCACCGTGATTTTTGGCATGCGATTGGACATCGTCCATGGTCAGGGTTTGACCATTCCCGAAATTCCGTGTTATTGAGGAATTTCAATTAAAACTAGATGGCCTTTTACTTGAATCGTTTCACGAAAGTCGGCTCATTAACATAAATAAAAAAAAATCGTTTGAATTGAAAAACGAAGAAATAGAAAGACTACGTCTGTTAGCTCAACACTTGGTAAATCTATAATGATAAAAGGAAGTGTGTGTGTGTGTGTGTCTGTCTGTCTTTTGCTATACAAAATGAAAAACGTGGTTGCTGATCTGAGTGTGTCTTTTCACTTTGTTTACATGCAACCTGATCACAAACAACGTAAAGACGTGAAGGAAAGTAGTTAATGATATAATTTAGGCATTTGCTTTTTAGAATGTTTCGTACTTTTGTTCTGGAAGTCATACATTTTACGCGTTCTTTTTTTAGAATTGGGTATTATAGACGCCTTAAAATGAGCTTAGATTTTGCAAAAGTTTCGCTCATAATTTGCCAACTGTACCTGAGTTATAGGTTGCCTTTGGTGGCTTGTCCTTGTAAACAAATACATACATGTATACAAGTAGGTGGGAAAGAAGTGAGTTAATTTCTGAGGGATTACATGAATGCGTATATGGGTGTGTGCGATGAGCCAGGAGACAGTATATTGTGGCCTGAGTCAATTGGACCTATGGCCGCGGCGCTAGGACATACATTCGGCAACACGGTGGGCAATGGAGTGGAAAAGTTCCCACATAGTGATCAGTGGTATCGTTGATCATGTGCCGTTGACCCGTGTCTACCATCCGTCGACTTTGCGAGAATGTCGTGCAGAGACGTTAAGTCGTCTGCCAGTGACGTCCCACACTTTGATTATTGGTAAGAAGTCCGGGGATTCCGCTGGAAGGTCATTTAAGATGACCATGTCCCTAAAGTTTCGTGTCGCTCAGAATATTATAATGCCTATAATTTCTGTCTCTCGTTTTTAGGTTAAAAGAGGAGAGTTAGGGCCACACGAAATTTCCAATATGTAAGCTTGACATGTATCGACCTTGAGACATTTCCCAGGGGAAATCACTGCATTCTTCCAGGGAGAAAAAATGCGATGTCATGAGGGTAAATGGTATAACCACGGAGAAAACCAACTCTTGTTTCACTTCCTTCTTTACTAACAACAACGGTGACTGAGGATGACTTCTGCTTGTTCCGCCTTGAAAATTCAAAAAAATAGGTCAGGATAGGAAACCCTCCTTTTTCTAGATGGCGTGGCCGTTAGCATGTACGGATGACTCTGGAGTTATGGATTTTAAAGGATTCATCTTTCAATAATGTATTTCCTGTTTTCACTGAGAGGGAGAGAGAAGGAGAGACAGAGAGTGAGAGAAAGAGAGGCAGAGAGTAAGAGAAAGAGAGAAAGAGAAAGAGAGAGAGAGAAAGAAAGAGAGAGAGAGAGAGAGGGAGAGGAGTGTGAAAGGGCAGAGGGAAAGAAAGGGATGGCGATCAGTTACCAAATGCCCTATAAGATTGCAAGAAATGAGCTAAAAAAGTTACAAGTTTCTTCAATGTCTCACTTTACGAAAACAGGAGAACTACAAACGAGAGAAAGAGAACGATAATAGAATAAAATAGGATAAATATAGCAACGTTTCACACAATAAAATGTTTATTATACGTCGACTACAGTTTCACAGAGCGTTTGGCTCGGCATTGTCAGTATGAATGAAGCGTGCAGATTTAAATCATTGTGCCATCGTTAGAGTTCTGACGGTCATTGGTTTTGGTGAGTTGTTTCCACGCACTTGAAATCAACAGAGTAGACGTCACGTCGTTGACAAGCCCTGAAGAATTCTGGTATATGTTGAAAGCTTCTAATATATTAAGCTTCATATTCTAATCAGACTTATCCATAAGTGTAGCGTTTTCAAACAAATATTTCTGGTTATTTTCATGACAATGTCATTTCCCAGGGGAAATCACTATACACGACTTCTTCAGTTCATAGTTTCGTACATAGGTCTTGTGTTCCTTCACATGGAAACTTAAAGTCCTGCGGGACTCTCCTATAAGTGAAAGACCACATTCATATTATAATGCCCATAGTTTCTGTCTAAAATCATTGTGCCATAAATTCCCCAGGAATTTATATTTCCGACGTTGTCTTTTGATCCCTAAAACTTAATCTTGTTTATGGGTTTGAAAATAACTTTGAAATTAAAACTTTTGATAATTTTTGAAGTTCCGAAGCAAATCTGAGGGGCAAATGGGATAACAGCCCAATTCTTTCGTATTGGAAGGTCCATTGGCGTGAGCGAGCAGACAGGCTTCGGTTTTCTAAATATTTGGACAGTTTTGTCTATAATGGAAGGGCTATCCTCTGCGTACTGCAGTTCGTTTACTCTTTCTGTAAGGAATCCTTAGTTGAGCATATATATATTTCACTATATACGTATGTGTGGAAGGCAGAGATCTTTTGTTTCCATGGTGATTTGATTTTCCATGTAAGGGTAAGGAAACAGCAAATTGTTTTCGATAAACTATTGCGCTAAAGGATCCTCGGAAGCGTAACACAAGGACATCTAGGAATGGTTAGCAGCAATTATTTTCAGTCTCACATGTGAAATGTATATGAGGATCAACTGAATTGATAAGCTTAACTAATTTAAGTATTTCCGAATTCATGCCATTCCAGAGAATAAAAGTGTCATCTACATATCGAATCCACAGGTCGAATGTAACAAGCTGAAAGAGTTTGTCCTCAAAGTGACGCATGCAAACTTCACATAAAATAGGTGACAGTGGGCTACCTATTGCAAGCCTCCCGTCTGTTGGAAAAAATCTTCCACGAAAAAGGAAACTGTTTTGTCTGATACAAATTTCCACTAGTCTCAAAGTTTCTTCTACTTCCGGTTGTCTGAAATGATGTTCAGTGAGACTTCGGTGATGTATATGAATAATGTTTGTCACACAGGAGAAAGAGAGCAAAAATGCTGCCAATTGCCTTCATTTATGAACAATGTCTATTCTATGAATTGGCTAGGCAGAAAGAAAGAGGGGGCTCAGAAATGAAAGAAAGGGCGAATGAAAGAGTGGTAAATTTTCTTACCATTGCATCATAACGCACCTCCACACGGGAGAAAGAAACTGGGTGGGGGGAGGCAGACTTGTGCATTAAATAAAGAAAGCGGGAGAGGGAGATGATGAATAAGGTGAGATAAAAAGGCAAGAGAGAGAGGGAGATGATGATGATGATGAGGGAGAGGGAGATGATGAATAAGGTGAGAGAAAAAGGCAAGAAAACAGAGCGTCAAACTGAGGAAGAAATATGCGGAGAAAACCATCGATGGACAGTCGAAATTTTAGATTGGAATCCAAGGGACAGGAAAAGACCCAGAAGGAGACCACGTGAAAGATGGGTGGATGCAATTAGAAAGTATGCGGGAGTAATATGGAGGAGACTGGCACAAGACAGACCGTTGTGGAAGAAGCTTGGAGATACCTTTGTCCAGCAGTGGATTGATAATGGTTGGCAATGATGATGATGATGATTTGGAGAAGAAAAAGGTAGTCAAACAATGCATTGTGTGTGTCTTCAATACAAAAGAGAAACACAGAGAGAAAAAGAGAAGCCCAGACTAGTAAATTATAAGTTAATGTCCTACACCATTGAACAGTATACAATTATTGATTGGATTTTATCGTATGCAGACAGTGTTTGGCAAATGCTGCTAACATAAAAATCTTGTGTAATCTCTATCCTACATGTTTGGAAATACTTACTTCTCAGCATCACACTAAGACAGACCTTTAGTGTTTTCATCATATGTCAACTAGTCTCTCTCCCGGGAAATAAGAACACTTTGGAAGCTACTTTAATTTAAAAAAAGAACACAATGTGAAATACTGGTCGCAAAGTAGATAGAAAACGTAAACATCATGTGCTCCCTTCACAAGAAACACGAATATAAGCATTTCCTCACGTAAAAAAAAAGGTTCTATTCAGATTCGTTTGAATTTTAATCGTCTCGGTTGAAAAGAGCCCTCTTTCTTTTTTACTTAAATCATCTCATTAAGGATGAGAGGAAAAAAAAAGAAACGTTTCAAACATAGGAGCACATGTGAAGGAGAAGATCTTAAAAATCAAAAATCTATTCTCTGATATGAGCGACGTGCTAAAGGTTAATCAGAAAAGCGACATAATTTTTGCATGATAAAGTTTTAGAAAATGTCTTTTATTTTTTTAATTTAAGGTTGACTGAAATTGATAATGAGCGATTCTTTGCACCAAAAAAACGAAAGAAGAGTGATTTTGCTTTTTGATTTTCAAACAATGTTACAATCGATAGGATGCTTTGTATCACTTGTCAAGGTTTCCGTTTTCTATCCTCAGGGTTCTATCAAAGAATTTGATCAAGAAAAAAGTCTTTTGTTTGACTTTAAGGGGATGATACTAAGGTGTGAAAACATGCCACATTTACATTCAGTTATGTATAATCCATAAAGTTCAATTGTTTCTTTAATAGCACTCAATAGAGCTGCAGTTCTGCACACACACTTTTTATTTTATGGCTGACTCTAGAATACGAATAAACAGCACTGTAATTGATGTACTAGGGATACCTGAGATATAAACAAAAGTAATTTCTTTTCAAACAGAATGGTAATGGTAGTAAATTCTTCTTGGGAGTTCATTCATCATTCGCGCAAAAGTCATTCATGACTGACCATTCGAACGAATGTCTCACTACACTCACTGAGGGAGTTATTCGTTTCAGGAATCCAGTCTTTATCCAGCAAAACCCCAAGTGTTGGGAAACTGCTGGCAATCAGCTGGCAGTGATGGGTCACTACTGACTAAAATATGCCGGTCACGGTATGGTAGCGGTCCGTTGGTGGTAGCGCCATCACTTGGGAGCCAGTGACGGCCATGCAGCATCGCCGTGAATTACGCGCCTTCAAGCAAGTGAAACTAGTTACCCGTAGTTGGCAACCCAAGGAGGTTAGAATAGATGGACTAAGGGCCAGCCGTTCCCGTCGTGCATTCAAAGTGAAGCCCCCGAAACGTCACGATCATGACGTCAGAGCCAATCACAGTCTCTGCCGCCATGTTGAAGAGACGTTTGAGCATTAAATTCGTCTGCTCAAAGTGCTTCAAGTTTGTGACGTCATCCTTATTCCATCTATTCTAACCTCCTTGTGGCAACCAAAGCAACTCCAACACGTGGTGGAAGCAACGAGACTGCGCATGCGCAAAATCAAAGCGTGCTGTGTCTCTCGTAGTGCTAGTTAGTTGAAGACAAAGTTATCGCCATCGTGTTATTTTAGTGGATGTTAAGAAAAAAAGTCATATGTATAGAAAGGCGAATTAATTTCCTAATGAAATGCCACGTAGACGAAGATTAGAGACGGAAGAAAATTATATAAGTAATTACTAATGAACTGTAAAAAATAGTTAATTACTCTCATGTACTTATAGAAACTCATTTCGTAGCAAAATTTCTGCACTAATATACAAAAATCGAGAATATAGACAGCCATTAAACACACCCACTCCATTTCCATGAATAAAAGAAACACTTTTTGTGTAATATTTTGCTTTATCATAATCTTTCGTTTCAAACAAATGTCCCGGAAAGACATTAAAAAATCGTTAAGTTTAAAAAAATAAGATTAATACGCGTACAAAATTTATCAATTATATGAAAAAAAAAAAAAAAAAAAAAAAAAAAAAGCAAAGCTATGTGGATGTAACGTACTCATCCATGGCTTGAGTTCCTAAAAATAACAAAAATTAAAATAAAATATCTTTCTTCTTTAGAAAAAATGTAGCTTCGGACCGTGGAAAGAAGATACAACGTTAAAATTGAACAAAATGTGATATGAACGGGTAAAAATTAATTAAACAATCGCCTTCCAAGACCACAAGGGCAGCACAAAACTTTAGAAAGCGGCCTTAAATTGGTACACTCGTTGAAAATGAATAAAGTTCCCTTAAGGTAAATAAAAACAATCGTTACGTTGAAAAAATAAATTTATGAATCATATGAAACGAACATTTATGAAAAATTATTCGCAATATTGTAAAATTAAAAGAGAACCCTTCGTGTCACATCACACAGGAAAGAGACGCACCTTCAAGAAAACGCTCGTGCATGGTAAACCAGTGTAGTGGCTAAAGACTCCGCTTCGCACTCAGACCGTCGTCGCTTCGATGCCATCCAGTTCCAAACAGGCGTTTTTCTGGACCTGTTGAGAAAATTTTATCAGCAACGTGCCGTCATGCAGAAGTTTCGTTAGGAGGAAAAAAGAAAAGTAGTTGTGCCTATGGGAAACTGCTGTTATCCTTTTTTTTATGGCTACTACTGGAAAATTGGCGAACAAGATTCGGCAAACCTTTAGGTACGTTACGTGATTGCGGGATGCCACTGCCGGGAAACTGTCGGACCACATCAGGCTAGCCATCATTTATGGCACATGATTGCAGGACCGGTTAAGGGCCGTTAGTGGCAACCACTGCCTGTTACGGATAACCGGGCCCTGTTCGGGCATATGAGAACTGATGGAGGTGCCAACTGTTGGGCAGCTGCTGGCCTGAACTGTTGGCCCATGTGGTGGGTGCCGGGATATTTTATTGACGGTTGGGCACCGGCAACATAGTTCTGGGCCACCACTGGTACTGCTGCCTTCTGGTGCTGGTATGAGTGCTCGCCCAGTAGTACTGTTTTTGTTGAGTAGGAGCAGAGAGGAAATTCACAAACTGCCAAAAGGAATGGGACCTTAGAAGCGATTCAGCGCTCTGTGAAATTCACAAGTTTGCCGGTGACGGTGATAGAACTTACATTCTTCTGCTCCGGAGCCAAATGAATGGTTTTCCAATTAAGCTACAGCAACGGAATTTATCGTTGTAACTTTGCCATCTTTGCATACGCTCTACCTCTGTTGAACGTCACATACACTATATTGACAAAAATCACCGAACACCTAAAAGAGAAACACAACATAGCATTTATTGACAAACATATTAGTACGGTGTCGGCCCACCTTTGGCCTCAATGCATGAATTGACCCTTCGAGACATGCTTTCGACAAGGTTTTGAAACAAGAGCGATAGGTATGCGCTACCATTCAGTACATAATGCTGCCGCTAAGTGTTGCTAAGTAGTAGGCCTTGGTTAAAACTTCTTACGAGGCGCTCTAATTCATCCCATAGGTGCTCTATGGGATTACGATCAGGGCTCTGTGCTAGCCAGTTTACACACGGTACGGAATTATCGTCAAACAACGCCGTAGCTGTCCTTGCATTATGGCTCGGTGCACTATCCTGCTGGTACCAACAAGGCTCGGTTCCATAGTATTACCACATAGTTGGTAGGGCATAATTATCCAGAATATCGGGATAGACGTGCTGGCTAACAGGTTTGTCCACGATAACCGATGGGCTGGGACCAAACCTACACCACTACACTGCCAGCTCAAAACGTGACCGTAGGAACAGTACAGTGTGGTAAATAGAGTTCCCCCGGCTGCCGCCATACCCACATACGGCCATCAGACTGATGGATCGTGTATTTGGATTCATGAGTCCATAGGACCCATTTCCATTGATGTACGGTCCATGATATATGTTCTTTACACCATGCTAAACGACGAGTACCATTCCGAGTGGACATGAAAGGCTTATGAGCAGCCGCACGACCACGGTAACCCATGGAATGAAGTTCTCTGCGAATGGTACGTGTGCATAACGAGGTTCTAACATTTTTACTCACCTGTACACTGAGGTCTTGTGCAGTACTCCGTCGATTAGCTGTAACGACTTTCCTGAGACTTCGATGTCCTCTATCACTGATTTTCTTTGGTCTGCCTGTACGTCTTGCTGCTTTAGACACGCCATGTGTCTTCCACTTATTCAGTACATCCAAAACAGTTGACTTGGGTATGTTTAAATGCCTATCGGTTTCTTTTATGTACAACCCACTAATATAACAGCCAACAATATTTCCTTTCACAAAGTCATTTCTCTCCCGCCGCGACATTTTCACTCAACCTCACAGTGCGATATGATTGCGTCAGCTGCCGGCTTGCTTTTTACCATTTGCAGTTGTACTGCGCATCTTTACGACGCAGAGGATGCGTTCATTTCCTTTTGAAGGAGTGTCCGGTTACTTTTGTCAATATAGTGTATGTCGCAGTTTGAGAAAGGCGAAGGTACGGAATTCATGTTTAGGGTCCTCCGCAAGCCCTGCTTGAAGTAGCTCTGCAGAAGATGGAATTCTTATTAATTCTGGACCATGTGTGGGGCGGCAATGTGAGATCCAGTAGATCTATTTCCGCAATCAGACGCTAATGTGAGATTCACAGATTTGTCAGTGACGGAGTTCAAAGAAAGTTGAACTCCGTCAGTGAGTAAGTTCGCGTTGGACATCGTCCCGGTTGGTGAGCCTCTGTCAGACTAGAAAGTGGTGCAATGGCCGGAAAAGGTGGTATAGTCGTTTGGGGCAATGATGTGGGAATAGGCTGGGTGAGCAGCTCGCATGCCAGGTCCCTGATCGTGTGACATGCCACCCGTGCTGTGTGATGTCTTACTCCATCCTGCTGTCTGGTCGTTTCGACGTGAGCGATGCTTGCAGATCGCCGAGCTGACGACAGCACACATCGGCGTTGGTAGTGGTGTTGTCCGGCAGCAGCTCAAGAAATACGATACCCTGCATTTCCCAACAAACAGACAGCGGGACCTTACGTGGGTGTAAGCCGGCTTTGAGGGTCGGCATTGGCTTCTGTTTCGGGTTCAACCACTGTTTCCGAGTGCTGACATTGTTATACAGGACCCATTTCATGTCATCTGACACAGTGAGGTTTAAGAACAGTTCTACTTGGTCACGTGCAAGCAGGGAAGCGCATGCACTCATGCCATTTGTTTTCTGCTCAACTGTGAGTTAATGGGGTACCCAAACTCTCCTCTTGTGCACCGTCCCAAGTTGACGCAGGTACGTGATGATGCTCCTGTGGTTAGTCACTAGTTGTTCGGCCAACTCCCGAAACGCTGGAGACTTTAGTGGAGACCGGTCACACTTGGGTCTGTCTCCACTAAGGTCTTCAGCATGTCCATATCCACTGTTGCGGGTCTTCAGGTGATGGAACAGTCCGGCAGGTCAAAATGTCCTTCTCTAAACCGTTCGAACCAACGGCAACACTGACAATGTGATAAGGCATTGAGATACACGTTGGAAATGTTTCTTACAGCACTTGCGGTGGTGCTACAGCGACGAAATTCATACAGCATGCAATGGCGCATGTGCTGCTTGTCCACTTCCATGTTGCCTGTCGCTTATACTCTTCGCCTTCTGACGACTTCAGCCACCTACTTGATATTGCCATGCCGGTGTGCCGCGCTGTCTTAGTGGCCAACGTGTGCCGCGGATTCTACTCTGGGTATCTCGCCGTCGGACATTACTTTCTTTCCAACCCGATATTACTTTCTACTCTAAATTCACGACGTTTTTTGTATTTTTATTGCAACGCAAGCATTCAGAAATTCAGCAGAAAAATAAGCAATCAAAAATAATATCCTCGGAAAATATTTTTGCAGTACCTTTCAAGACCAGAAATTGTATATGCAGATTTACAGATTAGGGAAAGTGCCCTCTTTTGCCCCTACCAAGGGGCACCCATGGGTGAATACCATTTATTTTTTCAGCTGGTAATTGTACTTGATCTTCGATATATGCGATTTCTCTATCAATAATTTTTGTTATATGCTGTAAAAATAACAGGGGCGAATATAATATTACCAAGTTCAAGGGATCAATAAAAAATTAAGTTGGTGCCTCACTTCGCATTATTTGAGCTCGTTTACAGGGTGATTGTAAATTCCTTCAACAAAACAAGAGGCGTGATAGTACACATCAAGACAAACAATATTTGTAATGGAACGTAGGGCCGCATTCCACTCCTGTGCCAGAAAAGAGTAAAGTTACATATCCACGTTAAGCCATCAACAGTGAAAACAAAGAGACATACCTAATTTATGAGTTGCACAATTCCAATCGCACCAGAGAAAGACTAAAAGGAGGTGCTCAAACATGGCGCCTAAGTGCGTCGTTGCACAGCCCACACCGGCGAATGAAGGACTGTCGCACCCTCTCGTTTTTGCGCAACGAGATTCCACGGAGTCCACAGGTGTCTCGTACACCAATGTTTTTTTTTTTGCTTTTTTTTTTTGTTTGGAGGTTTAACGACCACCGTGAGCAACTCAATGGGCTATAAGCAGTCGCCCGTCCCTAATTTAGGGTCACTGGTTCCAGGGAAGGGAGAGAGCCAGTGCCGTAAGACAAACACAACATCCATGCCTGACCGGGATTCGAACCCGGACCCCTTACGGACGAATGATCAGAGGCCAGCGCCTTAGACCACTGCGCCACCACCAATGTTTTCATGTGCCCCCTGAAGAATTCTTCAGGTACACCGCGTCCAATCCACCGCCCGGGATATGTCTTATGTGTGGTCCTCCATGCTCTTCACGAATACGTCAATTTTCGTGTGATTTTCGCACGGTAATATAGCTGAACGGATTCGGCCGCGTTTCTAAATGTTTGCTCCTCATCGTCTACGAACGTGTTCAGCGCACCTGATTTGCATCTTGTGCTTCTCATGCACTGGTTGGAACTCCGTGTGCCTGCTGGACGTTTTTCGAACGTGTTCTTTTCTGGCACTAGGAGTGGAATGCGGCCCTAGGTTTCATTGCAATATGAATACGTCAATTTTTGTGTGATTTTCGCACGGTAATATAGCTGAACGGATTCGGCTGCGTTTCTAAATGTTTGCTCCTCATCGTCTACGCACGTGTTCAGCGCACCTGATTTGCATCTTGTGCTTCTCATGCACTGGTTGGAACTCCGTGCGCCTGCTGGACGTTTTTCGAGCGTGTTCTTTTCTGGCACTAGGAGTGGAATGCGGCTCTAGGTTCCATTGCAAATATTGTTCGTCTTGATGTGTACTATCACCCCTTTTGTCTGGTTGAAGGAGTTCAGAATCACCCTGTATATATATGTTCGACTGTATATAATTTCTATAGAATTTGAGATACACTACTGCTTTAGTGATAGACTATTCCTGAACAATTCGTTCCTAACGAATGACTTATCACCGTGAATGACTCTCACCGTTTGGAACGATCCTTCAATCAGCCATTACTGCGGCATGCACCGAAGTCGCAGCACGTTCATTTTCTTCCTCCCGAGTAAGCTCGAAAACGAATTCCCAATAAGAAAACTTATGTCGGGAATTAGTAAGTGGCAATAGTTATGTAAGTGAGCAATTAGCAGTCAGCTAGGAAATGTGGTTAAACTTATTAGTAGGAATGATAAGTGAATGCCATTCATTTGAATGGTGTGTTCGCGACGAACGGACATTCATTCTTGAGGTGCAGAGGTGGAGCACACGTCAAGACGGCACAATTGGAGAGATAAATTCCGTGACTGCAGCTTAATTGGAAAAGCATTCGGCTCCGGAGCAGATTGCTTAGAGATTCAAGCTTTAACCCGATATTTCGGATTCCCGCCCTCTCTGTTTCACAGGTTACTCAGTAAGTTTTCTAAACTACGATTTACAACTTTGGTTTATGAAGTTCCTATGTCTAAATTTGTTGGTAAATTGGATTTTATTCCACATATTGTTCTTTACTTGAAAAAAGTCTGTCAGCAACATAATTTATCCTTTGGAATCTGTACCCGAAATATATTCTCACTAGTTCGTAGAGACCGAGATAAAGTCAATATGTTTAACAAACCGCGGGAGTCTACTCCATACCTCTGACCTTAGAAGACCCAAACCGTGACTCTAAGGTTTACATCGGTTCGAGACTTCGATCGTTAAATACAAGACTGAAGGAGCACCAATATTCTCTACGAAGTGGAAACGTCACCACCGCCCTCACCGTTGCAGTCAACCAGGAAGGCTACAAACCGGACTGGCAAAATGCTAAAGTTTTAAACTGCTCTGTTAACAAGAATATCATTTTTCTCTCGGAAAGCCTGTTTATTCTTAAATATTACGATGTCTGCTGTAATACGAACTTTGCGATTTCATTCCCAAGACCTTGGAGACAGATGATCGCTCTCCCCATGGTACACTTAGAAGGTGAGATTCTTACTTGAACATGTTGTGTATTTGTTTTTGGACTTTAATTACTTCTTTTTTTCTTAATGTAAATGGCATCACTTGTACAATTTTTTATCACGTATATCAACTTAGTCACGAATATAGTAAATAGTCGTTGCCTCTGCGTGTTCCGGGGCTTTTGGACTTGAAAATGGGGCCATGCGAGTCCCGAAAGTGCTAACTAGCTATGTAAATAGGTTTTTAACATTGTAAATAAATTGAGTTTTATTCGGCAGTTTTAGGGACTTGTTTTAACTTATCGTACTACAGACAGCAAACGTATGTTCCTCATTTTCATCTATCAAGTACGAAATCTTCATATTCAGACTATTAAATAATTACTGTAGTTTTATTATTTTTGTTATTAATTACTGAATTTTTATACGTGGGATTTCAGAAATGTATTAAAATCACAAAAGAAAACCAAAGTAAAATTGTTTATATAACATTTTGCATATGATGTAACTTAAATTGTGCGGAGAAATTCTTTTGCCGTGGCTCATGGGCGTAGCTAGAATTTAGGCTGCGGGGTGGGGGCGATTTTCGGAGAAGGTTTAAGTAATTTGACGTTTCGAGAAGGGTTTGAACTCCCCAAACCCCTCCCTGACTACGCCCATGCTGTGACTACATTGTCAATAATTTAATTAGGCGAATGATCTCTTTTTCGCCGCCCCGGTGGCGTAGTGGTCTAAGGCGCTGGCCCCTGATCATTCGTCCGAGCGGCGCTGGCCCCTGATCATTCGTCCGAGCGGCGCTGGCCCCTGATCATTCGTCTGGCTCTCTCCCTTCCCTGGAACCAGTGACCCTAAATTAGGGACGGGCGACTGCTTATAGCCCATTGAGTTGCTCACGGGGATCGTTAAACCTCCAATAAAAAAATCTCTTTTTCGTTATACAACTGACAAAATCCTAATATATAATTTGCTAGAGCCCACCCCCTCCGTGCCACTTTTTAAGTCGTCATAACAACAACCGAGAAACAAATGTTTCTGACGTCACGCTAAGCTTTTCGTGTCGGTGACGTCATCACCTACACGCGCACAGATCAAGGGGAAAATCACTTTGTTTTGTTGTCATAGCAACAAAGAACACAACTGCTGGTGTGACGTCATCTAATCCAAATCATTCTCACACGCCGTCAGAGATGCGTTACGTCACACGGTCAACTCTTCAAAGATATGAAAACTTTACATCAGAAATTTTGGTTCACTACCTGAAACGGTGTTAAGCCATCTGTATGTGGCAACATTAATAGTACGACGATCTGACGACGTCAAGATAAAAATAGTTCAGGGGAAATTGATACAGGGTTCACAATCAGTGTATAAGAAAAATGTTGTGTACCAGGAAGTGTTGACGAAATAGGGACTAAAGGTTTCATACAAAACACATAACAAACAGACAGTCTATCGTATCAAATTCCATAATCGACTACTCGGGAAAATTTCAGAAGGCTGTGAGCCAACGTCGCCATCTATTGACGTGGAACTCAAAAACACAATAAATAAATGTCAATAATTTCTGTATCATAAATTTTAGTTTTCCCCGTCATTATTGACGGGCTTTGACCTAGTAAAATGATAACTAACCAAACTCTTTCTTTCTTTCTTTATTATATGTAATGTAAAACTTACTTTGTTTGAGATAGGGTAGACGGACAACCGGTCAGAATTTTTGGCGATATCCGACATGGTCGGAATTTTTGGCGATTTTCTGTCAAACGCCGGTGCAAATGCTTATCGGCCCTATTTGAGGACGGTATTATTTTCAAGCAAAACACAGCTGAAAATTTGCTGAAAACAAAGCTTCAAATTGACGAAAAGAACCTAATATTAACTAAAAATTACATTTCAAGAGGATAAATCGAGCCGGAGCTCATTTCTATAAGCCTGCCTATAAACCACATAAATCTGGGGATATTTTGGTTGTCTTTCTTTGGAAAGGGGGAAGGAGTTGTCACTCACCGGCCGATGAGGTTGTCCGGTAGGTCCTAATAATATTAACCAGGGTTGGCAACCTTACTTTCACACAGACAATATATTTTTCAATTTCAAATTTCTCCCAGGCAAGTTTCCTAGATTCACCCCTTCCCGCTTGGTGGTCCGCGATAAGTAAAAAAATGCTTAAAGTGGTCCATGAGAGACGAAAGTTTGAGAAACACTGCTCTAGGGCAAGAGGAACCTGGTTTGCTAAAAGAGTACTGTCTCCTCAGAAGGCGTTGCTGAAACAAAACCGTACAGCTTTGCTTGTAATTTAGAGACTATGATTCGGCTGTAAGGGAGATGCTCATTCATGATGGCTCGAAAACATTCTCGACAACAATAAATGAAAAAAAAACCCCCAAAAACATTCAGTCACACTGGAGTGCATTAAAACACTCCGTGACTATAAGGTAGGTGCTATTAAAGAAGCTCTGGCTGACCGACTTCTGGAATATCTATTTAGAAGGAACAGCAGAATAAATAAGACTAAAAGTTTTCTAAGAATTGTTAACGGTCATTAAAAACACTAACTGCAATACGTAAAAACTAGTTTTCAGTAAACAAAATGTTAAAATTCTTAGGTGTACTTAAACGAACTGAAAGGTGTTGAATCTGTGGAATATGGAATTAAAAAATGTTTCCCTGATATTATCGAATCGATGCTGTTGTTCATTAACGATATTCTTAAAATGATCATCTATATCAATATTACGTATCTCATCGTAACTGCGTCAAAAACGGGAGAACCGCTAAACAAACCGTAAATCGTTATCCCACCCAGCTCATCAATCTCTGTCAGCCCACCCCCCACCACCCCTTCCTGAAAACTAAGCTATGGGCGCCCATGCATTCACACAATCTTTTCTTCACTGGAAAACAAGGAATTACTTGCTGTTGTAAGACAGAGACAACACTCCGTGGTTTCCCTTACAGATGGTCAATTCTCATGAAGACAAGAATATCTCAGTTGCTTTCTCACTTCATATCTCACTCCTTTCTCTCCTCCACGCTCGCTATATATATATATATATATATATATATCCTGGGCAAATGCTGTCTTTTCCACTCTCATTTCGCCCCCTTTCAGTCATTAAATCTCTGTTAGGATTTATTGCGCATCTAGAAACATCTGAACCACAGCGTCAGAGGAATATGAAAACATTTAAAACAGCGATTATGATACATTTCCCATACATACGGTGTAACATGTAACAGGCTAAATTCCAAATATTTGGTAGCTACTTTAATTTTTGCGTTCCTAATATATTTTGCTTATTGCAGATCTAATTGATATTAAGCACACCGGACAAAAAATTAGTGAGTCCTAACAGAAATAAGAGTAGGAAGGTACCGGTTGCACAGAGGGCGCCGTGATAGTATTGTTGGGAGATAAATAGAACTGACGTGGTTCATAGAATCATTTCTGTCTTGTGCAGTGGTGAAGAACAACATGTGTGTTGAATTTAGTCTGCAATATATGTTTCAAGACAGATATTATTGATTGGCAAAAAGGAGCCATCGTGCTTGGCCGTTCCCACGGACACAGAGTGAATGAAGTCGCACAATTTGTTGGTGTGTCGAAGCCTACTGTCCAGCGGGTCTACAATCAGTGGTGTAGTTCGCAGTCAACTGCAAATCGGAGACGTGACTGTTCCCGGAAAACGATTCTAACCAAAAGGGACCGCGCCGCCATGTTTCACACCTAGTAACTGCAAATCGGTTTCAAACCAGGCAACAATTTCTCCAAACAGTCAATGAAAGTCCACTCCAACCAATTTCCGAAAGGACATTCCGACGAGAACTGCATGCGATGGACATCTGGAGCAGAGTTCCAGGCAAGAAGCCTCTTTTAACAGCAAGTCACAAAGTCGCACATTATCAATGGGCTCAGAAGCACCAAAACTTTAGTGGAGAATTGGAAACGAGTAATTTGGTCTGGTGAGTCTTGTACTCCAATTATGAGAAGCGACGAATGCATCGCAAGCCCAATGAAGCCTTTAATCCTGATAGTGTCGAAGAAGGTATTGTTCAAGCTGGAGGGGGTTCTGTGATGTTTTGAGGATGTTTTTCGTACTACGAAATGGGCCTTCTCGTTGTAGTGACGATGAATTTGAACCAGCATGAATACCTCCGCATTCTGAATGACGAAGTGTTGCCCTTTGCCCTACATCTCAAGGAGCAGCATCATATTGCCACTCCTGTCTTGCAAGACGACTATTGCCGTATGCCCAGGGCTAAAACTGTGTCTGAGTGGCACGACGAAGAATCAGCAATACTATCTCACCTCGACTGGCCTGCCAAATCCTCAGATTTAAATCCTATTGAAAATCTGTGGGATCATTTGGAACAGAAGGTGAAATGCCGGAATAAATAGACGTTCACGTACTCTGGGGTAACTTCAGGACCAATTGATGCAGGCGTAGCTGCAAGTCGATGTTCAATACATCCAGAAGCTCGTGGAGTCTCTACCACACCGGATTCATGCTTTTATCAAGGCAAGAAGCGCCGTCACGCGTTATTTCAGTTAATAAATACTATTTTCCTTCTATTAATTAATAAATAGTTTATGAATCATTAGTTGTTGTTTTTTAATTGAGGGTTTAACGACCACCGTGAGCAACTGAGTTGGCTATAAGCAGTCGCCCGTCCCTAATTTAGGGTTACTGATTCCCGGGAAGTGAGACAGCCACTGCCGTAAGACAAACACAAAACCCATATCTCACCGGGATTCGAACCCGGACCCTTCTCGAACGAATGATCAGAAGTCATTGGTTAGACCACTGCGCCACCGGAGATTCTATTAGTTTTAACCTAACATAATGTAATAAGCCAAATATACCCCTTTTTTACGCTTTCCAACCATAGGTTGAAAAACCGTATATGCTCCAGCTTTGTCCGTCTGTTCGTCCGCAAGATAACTCGCTTAAAAATGGTTCAATTTCCATGAACTTTTAGTATATGGTAGGGGCCCGCCTGGGTACGAATCATATTAAAAATGGACGAAATGGGGTCAAAGGTCACGACATAGGAGCAGGATTGCCCTTATAGTTCATAACTTGCGTAAAAATATTTCGATTTCGATGAAAGTTCAGTATGTGGTAGGGGACCACCGTGGAATGAATTCCATTAAAAATGGACGAAATGGGGTCAAAGGTCAGGACATAGAAGCGGGATCCATTCTATTGCCCTAATGCGTCATAACTTACGTAAAAATGCTTCGATGGCGACAAACCTTTATCATGTTGTTGTAGAAATACTCTGAACCGGTTCTGCTGAATATCGTCGAAATGGGGTCGAAGGCCAGAACACAGGAGCGAGATTTATTCCACAGCCATTATCGTCCTAACTTGACTAAAAATGCTTCGATTGCGACAAAACTTCAACATGATGTTCCGGAGGTGTACTGAATCGGTTCTGTATAATATCATCGAAATGGGGTCTAAGGTAAGGACACAGGAGCGATATTTATTTCACATCCATTATCCTCATAACTTGAGTAATGATTTCCGTCATGTTGGAAAGCGTGTCATAATCAATGCATTGCATGATTTTACTAACTTGTTTATCTGTACAGTTATAACGAAGTTCGCGTATATCCAATGATTTTGACTCTTCCTTCAACTTCGTTATATAGGGATTCGACTGTACTTGCCATTGTGGATATTTCCCATTTAAGTGAAAGTGACGACCGAGCTGCAGACGATGATAAGGGATGACTTTGCCCATAGCTTCCAACAGTTACACGAACGATGTTAAATTTGTATTGTGTCCAGGGGAGATTATTTTGTAGGCCAGTAAAGTAAATTTTATAAATAATGCATGTTTTTCAACTTTACTGTGCATTCACCGAACTTTATTGACACACCTTGTACACATACAGTGAACCCTTGGTTTTATGTTTTTCTAGGGGATTAGCTTAATAACGTATAATTTTTCGTTGTGAATTACAAAAAATCGGAAGGTGTGGCAAACATCTCTGCGTTTGAAGACAAACTTCGCGCATTTCTTTAAAAAAAGATTTGTGGGTTGACAAAATTCAAAAAAAAAAAATTATTAGTCATTTCTGACTCTGATGACAAGAATTACGTTACCGTTACAGCAGAGGTCCACCATGACGTATTGCGTCACGTACAAATACTAAAAGGCGAATTCAACCGTTATTTTCCAGAATATGACGAAGATGGAACTTCTGTTAAGAAATTAATTCGTAATCCTTTCAATGTGAAGCCCAAGGATCTTGCTGGTAAAATCCAAGAAGAGGTTATCGAAATTCAACACGATAGTAACTTCAGGGATTCGTTGGCATCTGATATGAACATGGAGAAGTTGTGGTGTAAGAAGGCCATGTCTTATCCAAACATTCGACCGGCCGCCTTACGGTATCTTACGGCGTTTCCTGCAACGTTTTTGTGTGAACGGGCATTCTGTATTCTAGTATTGATTAAAAACAATCAAAGAAATCGGCTAGACGCAAACGACGACATGCGACTAGTTTTGAGCAGTAGTATCAGCCCGAGAATTCCACAGCCAGTGAAACCAAAGCAAGTCCCAAAAAAATCACATTGATTATAATCTCAAGTAAGACAGTAATAATTTTAGTTGATTTCAGTTATTTCAAACGTTATTTTAGTTAATTAAAATCAGTTACATTAAATTAGATACATTCACTTTAGTTAATGAATATGCTTGCAAAATAAATTGTATTTTTCCTTAGCTGCCTGATGTCTTTGCGTGTGTGTGTGTGTGTGTGAGGGGGGGGGGGCGCGCTTTATCTACCTTTCGAGTCAGTGGTCCGCGGTTAGCTTATGATTGGGAACCATTGCTCTAGGAAGACGTTGCTGCCCTCGAGCTTGTTCCTTAAAACCTAAAACGGCTTACACAAGCTTTATACGAACAATGGTCGTTGCTACGTGCTGAGCTCCCAAACAGCATAATCAACAGGATGAAACATCTCTGTGACGTCTGCATTGATGTGAGGGGTGACCTACTCCCTACTGAGGTACTAACTACTATTTCTTTCTGACACCTTATTTTTCATCTGGTTCTCTATGTGGTCATTTTTGGAGTACAGAATGTTTCGGGTACCATTTGTGTCTGGTACATCGGATGCTAAAAGGTTTAAAGGTATCCGTACTCCTTTACTGTAAAATGCGATTTTCGGTCAAAATACCGCTTTCCCAATTTCGTTCTAATATTAAAGCCTGTGTTTGTTTTTTTATCTTTCCAAATCCGTTTAAAATGTGTTTCTATTTTTTTCAGAACATGGGTTACGGTTATTTTAATGTTACTTGACAGAAACTTTTTAGAACCGGAAGTACTGTTATGCTAACCGGAAGTGAGTTTAAACGTTTAATTACATTACAATTTTATTAAATATTAATGCTCAAATTTGATCCCGTATATAAATCAAAACAGAAACTAAAAATTCAATTATTTAAAATACTTAAAAAGGATTTGGCAACACATGTTTTGTTCAAGCATCTCGCAGCAAATTTATGATATGGCAGAAAATACCGAAGGAGGTTTTCGTTTTCCTCAAAAATATAAAAATAGGCACATATGATCCTGTCATACAATTTGATGATTGCTTTCATAGTTGTTTGAAAGTACTAGCGAAATTGAACATTGAAAATCCAATATTTCTCATATTGCAGCGTTATAGACATTTAGATAACATTCGAATCCATGACTGGAAACGGCATGCAACCGGTGTTGAAAAAAAAAAACGTAGAAACGTTTTGTGAGCCCTCAAGATTAAACAAATAACTGTTTTGCATAGTAAAGATGGTGAAATTTATAAATCAGGGGAACTTCAATGTTTAATTTTGATTTTTAAAATAAAATTTGTGTTTAAAATTTATTTTTAGCATTTTCTCGAAATGAATTTTTTTATATTTTGCCTTCATGCAAATCAACACAACGCAAAAAGAAAAATATGCTTGAAATGCCTTGAAACTTTACAGGAATATATTGCAAGATAACATAAAGCGAATAGACTATTCCCATGATTGTACATCCATTAGCTTTTTTATTTTTATCGTATGAATTATGAATTGCTATAAATTTTGATATGATAATGGGAATAGTCTCATCAAACAAAGATCTTCGCTCTTTCCACGTTTATAAGTGAGTCACGGAAAAATTCTCATTGGCCGCCACCGGAAGTCGAACCCAGTTTCGTCCAGTTATAAACGTGGAAAGAGCGAAGATCTTTGTTTGATGTTCCTGGTCCACGTTAAATGTCCGTATTAATTATTCATTCGCCTTCTAATTATTTCTTCAGTTGCTGCTTACCATCTTTGGTGAATACCCAGCATTGTGCGGGGCTCCAAGAAGCAACCTACCAAATTAGCTTGGCAATTAGCGTGTGTGAGTCTGGAGGAATTCGAGGCCGCTGTGGTGTAGCGGAAGCATATCCGGCGCGTAACTGGAAGACCCTGGGTTCGACTCCCGGTGGCGGCCAATGAGAATTTTTCCGTGACTCACTTATAAACGTGGAAAGAGCGAAGATCTTTGTTTGATGTTACTGGTCCACGTTAAATGTCTGTATTAATGGGAATAGTCTGTTCCCTAGAAGATGTTATTACCATCATAATAAAATTTACAAAATGAAAACATCGATTTGATTTTGAGTCATAATGTTTTGCGTGTGTTAATTTTTTGCTATTTTTACCAATTTTTCGAGCTGAAAATGAAAACAAAAATCAGAACTTTTTTTTGTGTGTGTTATTCCATATTTGTAGCCATATTCCATTATAAAATGCGGAAAAGAAAAAAAATCAAATAATTTGAAAAAAATCTTTTCGGATGCTGTACCGATACCTTAACTTAAGCCTTTTGAAGTGAAGTTAGGGTAAATTTGAACCCTACAAACCCAATAATATCTTCTCATATTATAAACAAAAAATGCCTGATTCAATTAACAGACATAGCTGTAAAGGCTACTGTAGTGTGAACAGAGGTCGTAATATAGCACTTCTTGTCTCGTCTCCAAAATGATGTTCTTGAAAATGCATACATATACTTCAAAGAGCAAACACACAATGAAAAAACCACGGCATTTGACTGGAAGTACATCCGATCAACATGCGGGAATAAGAAAGGCTAAAAATCTCCAAAGAACTCAAATTTCCGTCGAGAGTAATCTTGTCATTCTTTTTCTCAGAAAGCCTCATCGCAGATTAAGAGAAAAGTAAATATCATATTCCTCGAAAGCTTAGTTTACATTTCTTTTTTCCCCCAGATTTTTTTAGTTGCTTTTCAACTATTCTGTCTTACGACAAAACAGAAATCTCGCTTCTTTTCCCAGAAATATAAAAACAAGAAAAAGAAAATGTCCGTTGCTGAGAACAAAAGAAATACGATGCTTTAAGCACAGGAAAGTACCTAGTGAATAATGCATGCGTGAAAGAAAGGACAGCACGTAATTAGATGAACACGCTGCAGTAACCGGGTATGATATTTGTTCGTGTTTTTATTCTGGGAAATGCATCAAGAATGACACCACGCATATTTCGTTCCTCGCGTTGTACAAGTTATGTACAATTCAATTAATATCAGAGATCGCTTGCCGGTATGTCGCGTAACTGTTTGACAAGAACATCTCTAAATACAGACTGAAGGGATATGAAAGACAAGCCACATTCTTTACTATTGCGCGAGAGGGAAAAGAAATTTCAAAGAGCAAAGTACAAAAAAAAAAAAATGATTTTCAGAACTTCAAGGGAAAAATACATTGGTACTGTAACCGCCCAATCACATATTTAATTCACGAAGAAGTACAGTAAACTGCGAATCCCCAGTACAGCTCAACTTGGAAGTTTACTACGTACACTACCTACGTTCGTCACATAAATGGCTGACGCCAACAGCTAAGATGGTACATTTGGTAGGTGTGCGGCATAAATCAGAAAGATCAGCTCGTTGGGAATCTATAAGCGCCTGATGGAGGATAGGAATGCGCAAAACGCCTAATCTGAGCAACTTTGAACGTGGCATGATAAAGTGGAGTCGCGTTCTAACGTTTACCAGATCTAACAGTTTCCATCAATTAAAGTTACATTTTGAAATCCCCGAAATTTTCGCTCTACACATGATGTTAGAGAAACCTACATTTTGCATTTTAATGCTAACGTTTTCCCGCACCTAACGTTTCTATTTTTCATCCTTAGAGTTTTTTCTCCCTAAATTTAGAGGTTTTTTTCTTTGCAATTAAGACCAGAATGGCGTAAGCTATGAAGGCTACCGTGCATTTCCTGTTTCTTCCTCTTCCTCTCAGAGGGAAGAAAAGGAACAACATCTTGTGAAGCAAAGGCAATGAAAAGGATTGTTTAGCAACATTTTGGGTATCATAGGCTTTGTTTTCCAAGCACACACACAGACGGATTCTCCAGAGAACTAATAACAAAGTATCACGCTATTAAGAATTTGTTTTAGCGAGTTTGTAAGTGAAGCTTTATTAGATCAGGTTTCGAACAGTTCACGGCATCTTCTGGTTGGATTGATAAATTTAAAAGCCGAAATGCACTTGTGTCCACGGCGCTATTTGGCCAGTCTGAACAGTGTATATTTCGTGTCCAGAAGCGTAATTAGAACGGGGCAGGGCTGACCCGGGTTCAGCTTACAGGGAACAAAGATCAATGTTTACAATTTCTCACATTTACAAATGGAGGCGTGGTTGGTTGTACCTTGAAATATAAGCATATCGTTTACACTGTTGAAGATTCTCTGGGAGCTATTCGATCAATATTGCTACTGAGAGCCTCGAGTGCCAGTTGCGTTCGGTCCGTTTGATGTGGTATCGCAGGTCCGAACTTCGCAGCAGTTGTTGGGAAAAACCGTACAAACAGTCAGTTTTACATTGATCATTCAGAAAGTAGAGAACGTTTGCGCGTAGCGTCTGCGCAGATCCCCTACCGGAGCTCAATCAATGTCATCCAAGGCCGTATGGAAAACACAAAGCCATGACATTAGAGAGATGAATTCTTTAGTGACATCATTAAAGAGAATCGACGCTTCTTTAGTGACGTCACGCAGCAACCGAGCCTTCCGATTGGTTTCCAACTCTGTCGTATATGACGTCAAACACGACACCGAGGTATCAGGCGGTGTAACATCAGAGTAACGTCACAAACGGAGGGAACGCTTCTTTCTAATGTCATGGTCTTGGGTCATTCTATTATCATTGCCGGGCGTGTATTATCCATTTGTGGTTAGTTACAAACTTTCAAAATGAACACGCCCATTCAAAATCTCGCCGAATGCGAAGTTCGATCAATCATCTGTTTTTAGACTGCTGAAATTACCAGGCTTATTTATATTCACGGAGACTTGTTCAAGTGTATTGAGAAGGAGTTATGAATGAATCCAGTGTCAGAAAGTTGTGTATAATGTTTAACAAGTTAGTAAAAGTATACAATGCATTGATTATGATACGCTTTCCAACATACCAGAAATCATTACTCAAGTTATGATGATAATGGCTGTAGAATAATTCTCGCTCCTATGACCTGACATTTGACCCCATTTCAATAATATTCAACAGAACCGGTAAAGTATACTTCCGGAACAACATGATAAAGTTTTGTCTCAATCGAAGCATTTTTACGTAAGTTATAATGCATAAGGACGATGGAATGGATCACGATCCTATGTCCTGACCTTTGATCCCGTTTCGCCCATTTTCAATACGGTTCATCTCCTACGACATACTAAATTTCCTCGAAATCGAACCATTTTTACGCAAGTTATGATGCATTAGGGCAATAGAATGCATCCCGCTCCTATCTCCTGACCTTTGACCACACTTCACCCATTTTCAATAGGGTTTGTCCTCAGGTGGTCCCTTACCACATACTAAAATCTCATTGAAATTGAACTATGTTTACGCACGTTATAACGCATAAGGGCAATGGAATGCATCCCGCTGCTATGTCCTGACCTTTGACCCCACTTCACCCATTTTCAATAGAGTTCATTCCCAGGTAGTTCCCTACAATGTACTAAAATTTCATCTACATCGAACCTTGTTTACGTTAGTTATGACGCATAAGAGCAGTGGAATGAATCCCGCTCCTATGCCGTGACCTTTGACCCCATCTCGTCCATTTTCAATAGGTTTCGTCCCCAGGTGGCCCCCTACCACATACCAAAATGTCATCGAAATCGAACCATTTTTACGAGAGTTATCGTGCCGAAAGGCGGACGGACAAAGCTGGAGCATATACGCTTCTTCAAACTACGGTTGGAAAGCGTAAAAAACTGAAGAACAAACGTTCGTGACGACGAGCAGTCAGGGCGCTTCTCTTTCATCACCGACGAACTCAAACAAAAGGTTGATGACGTCATTAAAGAGAATCGACGCTCTACGATTTGAGAAGTGCACGAAAAAATGCCCTGAAGTTTCTCGTACACTTGTGTACCAAATTGGTACTGAACATTTGGACTTTAACAAAATCTGCGGGAGATGGATCCCACGCATGCTCACAGACGAACACAGAACTTAGCGACTGGCAACTTCATTGCCGCTCTTGGAGCGTTACAAAAAAGATGGCGACGATAAGTTTTACTGCTAGATGTGTTTCATTGGGACGTTTTTGGGTATCCAGCTTAGAGCCCCTGTCTTGGCACCATCGGACTATCGTTTGTTCCCCAATTTAAAACAGTTCCTTTGTGAACAACGTTTTCATGATGAGAATGATGATGTGCTAAAGCAGGTTGTTATGAACTGACTGAAAGGACAGGCGGCAGGGTTTCATGAGGAAGGAATACTTAAACTTATCTCAAGACAAGACAAGTGTCTTAATGACCAGGGCAACTATGTAGAAAAACAGCCTAAAGTATGAGTTAAAAACTGTAAATAAAATATTTGAAAAATTTAAAAGAATATTGCTTGTGGGATTAAAAATGAACTTTGAGAAGACAAAAGTGATGTACAATGCTTTTACAAGAAATGGAAATTTATCGATTGATGGAGAAAAGCTGGAGATAACAGATACGTACGTTTATCTTGGACAGCAGATATCAAGTGAGGGTCACATTGATGAAGAAATAATCTGCAAATAAAACTTGCCTGGAGAGCTTTTGGAAGAAACAGCATAATTTTCAAGAGCAATGTGCCATTATGTCTTAAAAGAAAAGTGTTTGATCAATGCATCCTTCCAGTGCTTACGTATGGTGCAGAGACGTGGACCTTAACTAAAAGAGACATACAAAGGCTGCAGACAACTCAAAGCAGTATGGAGAGGTGCATGCTTGGTGTAACCAGGAGAGATAAGAAGAGGAACTCGTAGATCCGAAAAATGACAAGAGTGGAAGACATCATGATCAGAGTTAAATCCCTGAAATGGCAATGGGCTGGACATACTGCCAGAAGAACAGACCATCGATGGACAGTCGAAATTTTAGATTGGATTCCAAGGGACAGGAAAAGACCCAGAAGAAGACCACATGGGAGATGGGTGGATGAAATTGGAAAGTATGCGGGAGTAACATGGAGGAGACTGGCACAAGACAGACCGTTGTGGAAGAAACTTGGGGAGACCTTCGTCCAGCAGTGGATTGATAATGGTTAACGATGATGATGATGATGATGATGCTGATAGCTTTTATGACCAAACATTTTTTACTCTTTGAAAAACCCTCGTATTTGTGCCACCCACATGGAGATAACAAACAGCATTAGGGTCTGACGTTGATTTCGTTTTGTAGAGCACTGTATATTTGTGTGGGTGGGTGGGTGGGTGGTGGGGCGGGCAGGGGTGGGGGAGTAGAACAGTGGGAAAAATAGGCAAACCAACATAGACATTTTAAAACGTTAACGCAATAAAGGTCTTCTTAGCAAGTTAATAGGAGACTATGCACGTGCGTACACAAAATATGTAATTTTAATATTGCTACGTACATATTTCCCGTGGATATCAGCAATACAATTGTTTTTGACTCACTTTTATTACATATGTTCGCATGATAACATAAAAAGAAACATAATCCGATTATTGCCATCACACAGCATTTTAAATTGCAACTTTAAACTCCACAAAATGTATTTACGCATTTAAAGATTTTTCCGAACTTATCGCACATTTTTTTGTTGTCTCCTCCAAAAGTGTTTGATACAGATCCGACTGTATTTGAGACCAGGCGTGCTACTTTCAACATCTTCCAAACTGAAGTATTCCTGCAGTTCTTTATCATTTGGGAATGTAACGACCATTTCAAGCAATTCAATGGGTTGTAAGTGGTCACTCGACCCTAATCTAGGGCCACTGGTTCCAGGGAAGGGAAAGAACCAGTGCCGGAAGAAAAAGCACGCCATCTACGTCTCGTCCCGGAAGAATAGTGAGATACCAGCACTTAGACCACTGTGATACCGAAGCAGCAAAAATCGTATTTTGCCCCCTCTGATATACCAGCCGTTTTCACCCACAGGATGGCCGATTCTTTGAAGATTAAACCTTGCGATTTGTGGATATTTCGCATTTAAATGAAAGTGACGATTGAGCTGCGGACGATGATAAAAGATGTTTTTGCCCATACCTTCCAAGGGTTACACAAACGATGCTAAATGTGTATTGTATCAAGGGGAGATTATTTTGAAGGCCGGTAAAGTAAGTTTCATTAAATATTACACGTTTTTCAACTTTGCTGCGCATTCAACGAACTTTATTGAAACACCCTGTACACATACAGTGAATCATCGGTCATATGTTTTTCTAGATTATGAGCTTAATAACGTATAAACGAAATTTCAAAATTTTAAACACTATTGTGAAATTTATGCTTTAAAGGAAAATAAGATGGCCCTTTCTAATGATTTATTAAAAGTCGAATCGGCGACGAAAGAAAACAAAAGCATTACAAATTATAATATACACTGCTGGCCACCCAAAATGCAACACTAACAAGGAAGCATCCGTTTGGCATGAAATTTGCAGCATGCGTCGCCCGCGAGAGGACATGCAAACGATTAGCATTGCAGGACATATGCAAATCATATGCGCTCGGCACGCCACCGAGAAGCACTATAAGAAGGGTGCACAGAAAGCGGGGTGTAAGTAGTGCAAGTATGTTGTGCTGCCGGACCTGTGCGTGGGAAGCTTCCTGATGCCTCGTCGCAGAATACGGCAGTCATTCCAGCACGTTTCGGAGTTCGACAGAGGACGAATAGTGGCTTATCGCGACAGCGGTTTATCGTACCGAGACATCGGCGCCCGTGTGGGACGACATCCAGCCACAGTGAGGCGAGTATGGATTCGGTGGGTGCAGGAGGGACGCACGGACCGACGTGAGCGATTGCCGCAGCCACTGCACACCACCGAAAGAGAGGACCGGCATGTTGTGCGGCGGGAATTGACGGCTCGCACCGCCACATTACGAACGTTAGCGCAGTAATTAGAGTGTGTTGCGCAACAACCTGTGTCAGCACGTACCGTTCGACGTCGTCTGCAGGAGCAGGGACTTGTCGCACGGCGCCCATTGCTCCGCTTACCACTGACGTTACACCACCGGTGAGTGCGGCGGCAGTGGGCCGTTGAACGCCGCACCTGGACTACGGAATGGCACGACATTGTCTTCTCCGACGAATTCCGTTTCTGCCTGCAACACCACAATGGTCGGATCCGCGTGTGGCGGTACCGCGGCGAGAGACTCTATGACGCCTGCATTATGTATTGCCATACCGGTCCGTCGCCTGGCGTTATGCTTTGGGGCGCAATTGAATATGACACCCGCACCCCTCTGGTACGCATCGCCGGTACACTCAACAGCAACCACACCATCTATGACGTTTTGGAGCCTGTTGTCCTCCCTTACCTGCAGGACCTGTCAGCGGCCACGTTTCAACAGGACAATACGCGCCCACACGTGGTACGCATCGTGCAACAATTCTTCACGACCCACCAGGTGTTACTGCTGCCGTGGCCCGCCTGCTCTCCCGATATGTTGCCCATCGAACATGTCTGGTCGCTGATCGGCAACCGAGTTGCCCGGCAAGCACCACCCGCTGCTACGACTGATGAACTGTGGCAACGTGTGGAAGCAGCCTAGACCGACATACCCCAAGCCCACATCCAAAGCCTCTTTCGTTCGATGCCGCGGCGTGTAGCGGCCGTTATTGCCAACCATGGGGGCCACACGAACTATTGATGTCTGCGTGTTCTGCAAGTCGCACGGGCCTGTAAGCTCAATCGTTTAATCTTTGTATCTGTTGTTATGTGTCCAGTAAATCTGGCTTTGCTGACTCGTGTCCTTCTTGGTGTTGCATTTTGGGTGGCAAGCAGTGTATTTTATCGCACTGCAAAACTCATAAAGTCTATGAAAATTAAAATTCTATACCAGTGATCCGAATTTCTGGGCGTAGAAAAGAAATCAAATTTTCCAAGCTGTCGCACATCAGCCAGAGGGCTTTTTCAAGGAAGGTAAACAGATGTCAACCAGATGGCTTTTTCAAGGAAGGTAGAGAGATGTCTACCGGATGACTTTTTCAAGGAAGGTAGGGACATGTCTACCAGATGGCGTTCTCAAGGAAGGTAGAGAGATGTCTACCAGATGGCTTTTTCAAGGAAGGTGGACAGATGTCTACCATATAGCTTTTTCGAGGAAGGTAGACAGATGTCTACCATATGGCTTTTTCAAGAAAAATAGACAGATGTCTATTTGTCAGGACCGTTATTGTCTACCATATGGCTTTTTCAAGGAAGGTAGACAGATGTCTACCACATGGCTTTTTTCAAAGAAGGTAGACAGATGTCTACCATGTGGCTTTTTCAAAGAAGGTAGAGAGATGTCTACCAGACGACTCTTTCAAGGAAGGAAGGTAGGGAGATGTCTACCAGATGGCGTTTTCAACGAAGGTAGACAGATGTCTACCAGATGGCTTTTTCAAGGAAGGTAGACGGATGTCTATTATATGGCTTTTTTCAAAGAAGGTAGACAGATGTCTACCAGATGGCTTTTTCAACGAAGGCAGACAGATGTCTACCAGATGGCTGTTTCAACGAAGGTAGACATATGTCTACCAGGTGGTTTTTTCAAGGAAGGTAGAGAGCTGTCTGCTTTCCTCGAAAAAGCCCTTTGTTTGATGTGCAAAAGTTTGGAAACTTGGATTTCTATTCTACGCCAAGAAATTGGGATCACTGGTATAGTTATACTATTTTGAATACAGTTGGTGTACAGTTCCTGTTTTTTAATCAAACTTCTCTTTTGACTACTCTATCTGTCTATAAAAATTCTGATTCTGGATTAAGTGAAATCCTCACAAGTACATACAGTAAGGATCTGAAACTATTGCTTCACTATGGAACTCTGGAATTAAAAGCCTTTTTCCTGCGGATCCTGAGTCTGTCCATTTGAAACCAGAATGTAGAATATTGATTATCCATACGGATCCTATTCTACTACGCCACGTAATAGTGGATCCAAGAAAGTTATCTTCCAGAGATTTATCAATTTTCAAATAGCGCATACGTGTGTGTGACTCGTAAAATGCGGAACCAATTTTTCATTCAAACCGAAAGTAAACAACATACCCTTCTCTGATGAGATTAAAGTTCAACTTTGGCTGCACCAAGAAGGAACACAACAAGTCCATCTCAATTCTCTCCAAGTTGTAGCATACCGGCTACCGTAAAAAAGAAAAAAGAATTGCGTATTTTTGATATTCTGAAATTCAAAATTTAACGTATAATCGCAAAACAGAACCCCGTTGAAATGAATTTCGTATAAGTTCAGAAAAGCGTTAGAAACTACAGTAAAATATCGAAACTTACGCAGAATTACGTATAAAAGTGAAAAACGTATAACTGAGAAACGTATAACCGAGGTTTCACTATATTATACACCGATGAGGTAGCAATAGGTATCCTGGGGTATCTGGTACCATAATGTCAACAGCAGGTCCTACAATTCCTGTACATTTCGGGGTGGTGGTGATTTAACGCGAACCCGCTTTTCCAAGTCGAACCACAAATGTTCGATTGCGTTCATGTCAAGTGAATTTGGAGGCCAGGGAATTAACAAAAAGTCTCTAGCATATTACTCGAACCACTACTTGACGCATGGCGCATTATCTGTTGGTAATGGCCATCACCAGAAGGGAACACAGTTGCCATGAATGGGTGGACTTAGTCCGCAACGATGTTCAGATACCTGACAGCTGTCAGGGATTGTGCAATTGCGAGAATGGGGCCTAAAGTGTCCAAAGAAAACATCGTCCACAACATAACACCGCCACCGCCGGCCTGTTTCCGCCCAACAGTGCATCCAAGTGCCATAGCCACCGTTGGTAATCGGCGCATGCGCGCTCCGCCGTTTACGTTATGCACCAAGAATCTTGATTCGTCAGACCAGGCCACTTTCTTCCGATCATCCACAGTCCAATCTCGATTATATTGGGCCCGTTTCATGCGTTGTTGGCGACGACGTGCAGTGAGCATGGGGATCCGGCTGGATCTTTGGCTACGCAGGCCCATGCGCAGAAAGCTACGATGAACTGTGTGATGAGACACGTTGCGCTTGATCGCCACCGTTTTAGCTACCGGTGATTTCTCGCACTGTGGCCCTGCGGTCGCTTTGAACAATGTGCGGCAATCTCCGCTCCCCTTTGACATCAACGAGCTGCGGACGACACACGGCTGGACGAAGGTTCGTCGTTTGGCCACCTGTGCACCACTTTTGATACGTACTCACTACAGCGGCACGTGAACAACCCACAAGCCGCGCCGTTTCCAAGATCATAGTTCCGAGGAGGCGTGTCATCACAATTTGTCCTTTATCAAACTCCGATAAATCGGCAGCTTTTCCCATTCTTACTCCGAACACTCTACTAACCGAAAGCCGATCCTCGGGTTGTATATATACTGCTCTGTGAACTTCACCTGCGCCAGCGTTAGGTCTCCAGGCGCACTCATTGCTCTAGGCTGCGTATATACTGTACATATATTAGAGAAATAAAATAACCGGTTATATTCAACGCCCTTCTACTCTCTCTCTATCTCGTCCGACCATGACGGGTTGAGTTCCGCAAAGACGACATTGAGGATTGCTGGAAAATTAATGCAGCCGGCTTGTTCTCTGCTGCATAAGGGTGAGGGACAAAGTACGTCTTGGGGCGATTTCGCAGGGAACCATCTATGTAATCGCGGCCCCAAACACAGGGAGTCTTCAGGAAACGCCGGAGAAGCCGCAGACTAGATGGCCGGCAGGACATGGATTCCAACACCCACCAGAAACGTCCGCCTCTTACACAGCGCATACGACTTCACTAACTGCACAATGCCGGTGGCGAGCTTCTACCACAACAAGGAATTAAATGGCAATTGCTTCTAGCCCCTTCATCCCTTCTGGCTTTGTCTGCAAAGCAGATGGCGAGATTCGCTATACACGTTCGTTTCGGCATTTGCGCGTTTGAGCAGCGCAGCTAGGCTCTCTGAGAAGAGGCCCATGTTTAAAGACTCAGCCTGCAGGATGAAGGTACTCTTGCTTCTTCTCCTTGTGATGTGGAAATTTTCATGCAGAGTAGCGTATTTCATTTTACTTCGCTTTTTTACGCTTTCCAACCGTAGGTTGAAGAAGCGTATATGCTCCAGCTTTATGTGTCCATCCGTCCGCACGATAACTCGCGTACAAATGGTTCGATTTCGATGAAATTTTAGCACGTGGTAGGGGACAACATGTGGACGAACCCTATTGAAAATGGGCGAAATGGAGTCAAAGGTCAGGACGTAGGAGCGGGATCCATTCCGTCACCCTTATGCGTCATAACTTAGGTAAAAATGCTTCGATTGCGACAAAACTTTATCATGTTGTTGCGGAGGTATACTGAACAGGTTTTGTTGAATAACATCGAAATAGGGTCAAATGTCAGGGCACAGGAGCGAGATTAATTCCACAGCCATTATCCTCATAACTTGAGTAAATGATTTCTGGTATGTTGGAAAGCGTATCATAATCAAAGCATTGCCTGATTTTACTAACTTGTTTCAATTTGACTTTGGTCCTATTCTCCTCCTAGATAGATCTTGAAAGCACTGTGTTTAAGCACAATTTTATTAATCAGGTAAAAAAGAAAACAAAATCAATGAGGAAATTTTGCTGCTACATAATTTTGAATAAAAAAGATTTTCTTTACCAGTCGAACCTTATCCACTGACCATAAAGCATGTCTTCCTTTTTTCTTTCTTTTTTCAAAACTGCAGGAAATTGTTTTCCGAATAGCGTAATTTGTTTTCATAGGATTTCTTTCAAACTTTCTTTACAAAGTGTTTGTTATTCGCTGTTGTTCACAATCCGAGTCAAAGCAGTTGATCAACTACTTTCTAGTAAAACTAGAAGAATTTGGCGCGCAGACTTACGCAAGTGAATTCTTCATGCCCCACAACGATTCATTGACGTGGCCGATAAGCGGAGCCAAAGGCCATAAATCTTCCTTAATCCTAATACGCATGGGAGTGAGCAAGCTCACAGCATTGATTGGATCGGACAGGTCCCGCGTAGGAGACGGTTAACAAATGAGGGATGCCGGCCACCAAATAAATTACGTGTCCTGGAAGACATTCTGCAGATTAAGGATTGGCTAATCCTCTCTCCACACACATACACCCAAAAATAGGAGAAATCCTGAAAGACTCACAGCATTGAAAACCATCTTCTACGCCCACTTTCCTTGGAACACTAAAAACTTAACTTTTAGCAGGAGGTTTTCTAACTTAGTTCTCACTTTAACCAAATTTAACTAAACTGGTTCCCATAAATTAAGGAAATCTGAAGTGTCTGAAAACCAGATAAGCAGCTTCCATATGAAATTACTTTGACACGCGCCATTTAACATGCTCTTTCATATTATATCTAAGAATACAAATCGCTTATAGTCGGTTATATCTGGGTGGTTTCAGTGATTATATACATTGCTGGCCATTGAAAGAACAACACCAGGAAGATCACATCCCAGGTACTTGAAAGTTGGCAGAATGGCACAATACGGGCGCCCGCGTAAATGATTAAATGGGCAACACATATGGAAATCGTATGAGAAAGTAATGCCTCCTGGAAGTTGTATAAGAGGGGTGAACAAGGAGCCAGTGTTAAGGTGGACGTCAAGTAATTTTGCTTCCTATACTTCCAATGGAAAAACTTCTGTACACATTTTCTTCACAATTAATGCGTTCCCAAGGATGAAAATTTAAACATTGTTTAAAATAGCTTCATTTTATAACTTGGAATACTTAATATTTTCTAAAACATAACCATAATTATGCAATCCAACATTTGTTTGTCTACTGACGTCATTAAAGTACAGGTCACGCCATCTTTTTTTCTAGACAATTAATGCGTTCCGAATAATGAAAATTTAATCATCGATTAAAATAGCTTCATTTTATAACTTGGAGTACTTAATATTTTCTAAAACATAACCATAATTATGCAATCCAACATTTGTTTGTCTACTGACGTCATCAAAGTACAAATCGCGCCATCTTTTTTCTGGACAAATTAATGCGTTCCGAAGAATGAAAATTTAAACATCGATTAAAATAGCTTCATTTTATAACTTGAAGTACTTAATATTTTCTAAAATATAACCGTAATTATGCAATCCAACATTTGTTTGTGTACTGACGTCATCAAAGTACAGGTCACGCCATCTTTTTTTCTAGACAATTAATGCGTTCCCAAGGATGAAAATTTAAACATTGTTTAAAATAGCTTCATTTTATAACTTGGAATACTTAATATTTTCTAAAACATAACCATAATTATGCAATCCAACATTTGTTTGTCTACTGACGTCATCAAAGTACAGGTCACGCCATCTTTTTTTCTAGACAATTAATGCGTTCCGAATAATGAAAATTTAATCATCGATTAAAATAGCTTCATTTTATAACTTGGAGTACTTAATATTTTCTAAAACATAACCATAATTATGCAATCCAACATTTGTTTGTCTACTGACGTCATCAAAGTACAAATCGCGCCATCTTTTTTCTGGACAAATTAATGCGTTCCGAAGAATGAAAATTTAAACATCGATTAAAATAGCTTCATTTTATAACTTGAAGTACTTAATATTTTCTAAAATATAACCATAATTATGCAATCCAACATTTGTTTGTGTACTGACGTCATCAAAGTACAGGTCACGCCATCTTTTTTCTAGACAATTAATGCGTTCCCAAGGATGAAAATTTAAACATCGATTAAAATAGCTTCATTTTGTAACTTGGAGTACTTAATATTTTCTAAAACATAACCATAATTATGCAATCCAACCTTTGTTTGTCTACTGACGTCATCAAAGTACAGGTCGCGCCATCTTTTTTCTAGACAATTAATGCGTTTCCAAGGATGAAAATTTAAACATCGATTAAAATAGCTTCATTTTATAACTTGGAGTACTTAATATTTTCTAAAATATAACCATAATTATGCAATCCAACATTTGTTTGTGTACTGACGTCATCAAAGTACAGGTCACGCCATCTTTTTTCTAGACAATTAATGCGTTCCCAAGGATGAAAATTTAAACATCGATTAAAATAGCTTCATTTTGTAACTTGGAGTACTTAATATTTTCTAAAACATAACCATAATTATGCAATCCAACCTTTGTTTGTCTACTGACGTCATCAAAGTACAGGTCACGCCATCTTTTTTTCTAGACAATTAATGCGTTCCCAAGGATGAAAATTTAAACATCGATTAAAATAGCTTCATTTTGTAACTTGGAGTACTTAATATTTTCTAAAACATAACCATAATTATGCAATCCAACATTTGTTTGTGCACTGACGTCATCAAAGTACAGGTCACGCCATCTTTTTCTAGACAATTAATGCGTTCCCAAGGATGAAAATTTAAACATCGATTAAAATAGCTTCATTTTGTAACTTGGAGTACTTAATATTTTCTAAAACATAACCATAATTATGCAATCCAACCTTTGTTTGTCTACTGACGTCATCAAAGTACAGGTCGCGCCATCTTTTTTCTAGACAAATTAATGCGTTCCCAAGGATGAAAATTTAAACATCGATTAAAATAGCTTCATTTTGTAACTTGGAATACTTAATATTTTCTAAAACATAACCATAATTATGCAATCCAACATTTGTTTGTCTACTGACGTCATCAAAGTACAAATCGCGCCATCTTTTTTCTGGACAAATTAATGCGTTCCCAAGGATGAAAATTTAAACATCGATTAAAATAGCTTCATTTCATAACTTGGAATACTTAATATTTTCTAAAACATAACCATAATTATGCAATCCAACATTTGTTTGTCTACTGACGTCATCAAAGTACAAATCGCGCCATCTTTTTTCTGGACAAATTAATGCGTTCCCAAGGATAAAAATTTAAACATCGATTAAAATAGCTTCATTTCATAACTTGGAATACTTAATATTTTCTAAAACATAACCATAATTATGCAATCCAACATTTGTTTGTCTACTGACGTCATCAAAGTACAAATCGCGCCATCTTCTTTCTGGACAAATTAATGCGTTCCGAAGAATGAAAATTTAAACATCGATTAAAATAGCTTCATTTTATAACTTGGAGTACTTAATATTTTCTAAAATATAACCATAATTATGCAATCCAACATTTGTTTGTGTACTGACGTCATCAAAGTACAGGTCACGCCATCTTTTTCTAGACAATTAATGCGTTCCCAAGGATGACAATTTAAACATCGATTAAAATAGCTTCATTTTATAACTTGGAATACTTAATATTTTCTAAAACATAACCATAATCATGCAATCCAACATTTGCTTGTCTACTGACGTCATCAAAGTACAGGTCGCGCCATCTTTTTTCTAGACAATTAATGCGTTCCCAAGGATGAAAATTTAAACATCGATTAAAATAGCTTCATTTTATAACTTGGAATACTTAATATTTTCTAAAACATAACCATAATCATGCAATCCAACATTTGTTTGTCTACTGACGTCATCAAAGTACAAATCGCGCCATCTTTTTTCTGGACAAATTAATGCGTTTCGAAGAATGAAAATTTAAACATCGATTAAAATAGCTTCATTTTGTAACTTGGAATACTTAAGATTTTCTAAAACATAACCGTAATTATGCAATCCAGCATTTGTTTGTCTACTGACGTCATCAAAGTACAAATCGCGCCATCTTTTTTCTGGACAATTAATGCGTTCCCAAGGATGAAAATTTAATCATCGATTAAAATAGCTTCATTTTGTAACTTGGAGTACTTAATATTTTCTAAAACATAACCATAATTATGCAATCCAACCTTTGTTTGTCTACTGACGTCATCAAAGTACAGGTCGCGCCATCTTTTTTTCTAGACAATTAATGCGTTCCCAAGGATGAAAATTTAAACATCGATTAAAATAGCTTCATTTTATAACTTGGAATACTTAATATTTTCTAAAACATAACCATAATCATGCAATCCAACATTTGTTTGTCTACTGACGTCATCAAAGTACAGGTCGCGCCATCTTTTTTCTAGACAATTAATGCGTTCCCAAGGATGAAAATTTAAACATCGATTAAAATAGCTTCATTTTATAACTTGGAATACTTAATATTTTCTAAAACATAACCATAATCATGCAATCCAACATTTGTTTGTCTACTGACGTCATCAAAGTACAGGTCGCGCCATCTTTTTTCTAGACAATTAATGCGTTCCCAAGGATGAAAATTTAAACATCGATTAAAATAGCTTCATTTTATAACTTGGAATACTTAATATTTTCTAAAACATAACCATAATCATGCAATCCAACATTTGTTTGTCTACTGACGTCATCAAAGTACAAATCGCGCCATCTTTTTTCTGGACAAATTAATGCGTTTCGAAGAATGAAAATTTAAACATCGATTAAAATAGCTTCATTTTGTAACTTGGAATACTTAATATTTTCTAAAACATAACCGTAATTATGCAATCCAGCATTTGTTTGTCTACTGACGTCATCAAAGTACAAATCGCGCCATCTTTTTTCTGGACAAATTAATGCGTTTCGAAGAATGAAAATTTAAACATCGATTAAAATAGCTTCATTTTGTAACTTGGAATACTTAAGATTTTCTAAAACATAACCGTAATTATGCAATCCAGCATTTGTTTGTCCACTGACGTCATCAAAGTACATGCCACGCCATCTTTTTCTGGGTTTGCACACAACCAAAGGAAAAGTTATTGATTTTTTATATAATTATGGTTATGTTTTGGAAAATATTAAGTATTCCAAGTTATAATATGAAGTTATTTTAATCGATGTTCAAATTTTCATCTTTGTGAACACACTAATTGCGAAAGAAATGTGTACAAAAGCTTTTCCTTTGGAAATATAGGAAGCAAAATTACTTGACGTCCATCTTAAGCTCTCGAAGTGTCTTTGCTCGCCGCGAAGTGTCTTTGCTCGTCCATCTTAAGCTCTCGAAGTGTCTTTGCTCGGCACGAAGTGTCTTTGTTCGTCCATCTTAAGCTCTCGAAGTGTCTTAATCGATCGCGGGAGAATTGTGGCATTTCGAGATTGCGGATTCCCACTCCCAGTCATCAGTGCTCGTGTGAGACGGAATGCGGCCACAGTTGGGAGAATATAGCGTCTGTGGGTAGCGGAGGAACGAAGACCCCGACGTGCAGGATCCCAACGTCGGCGGCACACCACCGAACGAGAGGACCTACATCTGATGCTCATAGCTCTGACGGATCACACAACCACACGACCACTATAGCTCAACAATTCGGGTGTGTGTGTATCACAACACCCATTCTCCGCACGGACCGCTGAACGTCGTCTTCTGGAGCTGGGCATTTTTGAACGGCGCCCATTGCTTCAGCTACCCCTGACTGTACAGCAGCGGCGTCTGCGATTGCAATGGTGCAAAGAATGTCACGCATGGAGGAGCGAATGCAAATGCATCGTGTTTTCCGACGAATCCCGCTTCAGTTTGCAGTACCATGATGGACAAACCCGTGGCTTGCGGTACTACGGCCACCGGCTGTGTGAGTCCCGCACATGCTGCGCCATAGCAGCCCGGTACCAGGCGTTATGGTATGAGGTTTCATTAGATTCCACTCACGCACGCGCCTCGTCCGCATTACAGTTACATTGAACAGCCATAGCTACATCACTGAGGTGTTGGTACCCTGTTGTGCCATATCTTCAGGGACTGTCTGGTGCCATTTACCAACAGAATAACACGCGACCGCATGTGGCACACAACGCCCAAGACTTCCTGGATCGCCACTATGTGCCACGTCTTCCTTGGCCCGCGTGATCCCTGGATACGTCACACGTATGGTCCATGATCGCTGGACGACAACCATGCCAGCGACAACTTCCGGCTACAAAGGAGGAACTGTGGCATCGTGTCGAAGCTGCGTGGATGGACACTACCCAAACACACACATCCGTCTCTTCTCCCCGATACCGGGCCGTCTAGCAGCTGTAATTGCCGCCTGTGGTGGCAACACCAGATACTGATTGTTATCTGTTCCTCTCGTCTCACCATGCTGCATTTGTAATCGATTCACTTTGTATCACTTACTTTCTGTACAATAAATATGGCTTTGAAATCTCTTGTCTTTGGTGGTGTTGCACTTTTAATCGCCAGTAATGTATTTCAGAATGAGTGATGTTATAACCGAATATGCTTTAGTAATTGAAATTCGAAGTTTACTTTGACAATGTAAGTACGAACGTTGCTCCCAAAAACAAGTATTTGTAAATGTTCCTGGAACGTAATATTTGAACAATAAAATCATTCTACGTAAATGTTATCTTAATTCGTATTTAGAAACTTAGTTGAGACGTAGAATGTACGTTTTGTTTGGAAATTAGCGATGTTCGCCTCACACAACCAATCAGAAAGCCGAAAATTTCCTTTTGGCTAAAAGCTGAGGCCTGTTAGTTTTCTTTTCTATGGACGATAACTCTCGTCCCTATTGAACTCGTCTAGTCGACGAATACCTGACAGCGAGAATATTCACAGGATGGAGTGGCCACCGATATCTCCGGACCTGAATCCGATACAGCATGTCTGGGATGAGCAATGGCAAGCCGGCAACCCTCTCCCAGAACGCTTCAGGAACTCGGGCGCGCCTTGGTGGAGGAATGGCATTTATTACTTCAAAGTCTTATTCATAGCATTGTAAACAGCTTACGGGCTCGTTTTGCGAGCTGTTTTTTTTTTTTTTTTTTTTGTATTGGAGGTTTAACGACCACCGTGAGCAACTCAAATGGGCTATAAGCAGTCGCCCGTCCCTAATTTAGGGTCACTGGTTCCAGGGAAGGGAGAGAGCCAGTGCCGTAAGACAAACACAACATCCATGCCTGACCGGGATTCGAACCCGGACCCCTTACGGACGAATGATCAGAGGCCAACGCCTGAGACCACTGCGCCACCGGGGCGGCGTTTTGCGAGCTGTATCGTTGTTCGAGATAATATCACTTCCTATTAGCCTTTTAAAATCCACGCCACTAGCTGTATCGCTTTTGTACTGCCATGCGTATGTTTCCTCCCTATGCGGTAATGACATTACTTTTCTGTTGTGTATTGCTGCGTTATCGACATATGTACTGTATGCCCGTACCACTTGTCCTTAAAATCTGTCGTGTGGATTTTGTGTTATTCATGATTTTATATTCGTCACGTTTATTTTAGCCACCACCAGTGTTTTTTTTTTATTATTGGAGGTTTAACGACCACCGTGAGCAACTCAATGAGCTATAAGCAGTCGCCCGTCCCTAATTTAGGGCCTCTGGTTCCAGGGAAGGGAGCGAGCCAGTGCCGTAAGACAAACACAACATTCATGACTCACCGGGATTCTTAACTCCTTATGACGAATAGCCAGAAGCCAGCGCTTAGATCAGTGCGCCACCAGGACGGTGGACACCACTGTTGAAAACCAATTGTTAAGAATACAAGCACATATTCAAATGGGTACAGTACTTATCAAAGCATATAACGGTACGAAGAGGTCTGGTACGATTTGTCAAACGACGACTAGTGCAATGTCGATTAAGTCGATGCCGATTGGCCCAAAGGGAACAATTTCTGCAATGCACAATTGGATCAAAGGTACGACTGCTCCAATTCCGATTCGCTCTAATGAGATAATTCCGCCAACGGACAACTGGTACAAAATTATGACTGGTCCAGTGGTACAATTGCTTCAATGCATATTCATCGAAAGAAAATAATTTTCCAATGGATAACTGGTGTAATGACAATTCGTCCAAAGAAGGTAATTGCTCCAAAGGAAAAGTGGTCCAAAGATACTGTTGGCCCAATGTCAATTACCATTTGTCCGAAGATCAACACATGCCAATACCCATTTGTCCAAAGATCAACACATGCCAATACCCATTTGTCCGAAGATCAACACATGCCAATACCCATTTGTCCGAAGATCAACACATGCCAATACCCATTTGTCCGAAGATCAACACATGGGAAAAAACTGACCCATTCTAATGAAGTCTGCCCTGTCTTATGAAAATATCAGCAGCTCAAAGATTGAAAAGCAGTGTTACATTCCATGTGTATTATTGCGGTTATAGTTATGTTTCTTTTCGGATAAGCGTTTCCTGCTTGTTTTCTTTTCACGAACGGAAATGAGCTGATAGCTCAGTTTTGTGTAAGCTACGACGGAACTGTCTAAATCAATATCCTCTTTTGAAGAGACGCTGTATTTCAACTGAGCATTATTCAATATGCAAATCCTATCGTCTTCCAACCCTGCCCTGTAGTGAAGCGAAATCCGCTTAATTACCGACCAAATGAACAATCATAGAAGCAAAATTGCTACGAAGAACGAGAGCGGCCAATGAAAAGCAGGCTTCTCCGAAGGGGGATTTGCAAAAGTATCAAACGACCTAACAAGCCACTCAAAGTCGTTGGTGTACTAGTATATGCTTACATTTTTATTTACAGCGAATCTTACTTTCCTGGCACGTGAATCTAAAGAACATTGCATTGAAGCCTTATAAAAGAGTTTCAGAGATCATAAAGCAAGAGATTTCAAAACAATTACTCACAAAATTAATCTGCTATCTTTGAATCAAGACTGCATGCACTTAAAACATGTGTCACAATAAAGAAATTATTTTTATCAACATTGAGACCTAATCAAAAACGGAATGTTTCCTCGAAATGATAGGAAAATATTGAAGCTACACTCGCGTGCAAAAATTAAGGGCTAGACGGTTTTCCTAATGTAACGTCGTGCAGAAGTGCTCCACATCGACTCAAATCATACCATAAGATCCCCAAGATGTAAGAATATGGGACAAGTGAGCAAAACCGTCCAAACAAGGAATCCAAAGGATACAAAGGCACTTTATTGAAAAGGTAGCTTCGAGAACAACTGGACAGAAGACAAAAACGTCCATGTGACAACCAGCTGCCAAGGAAAATCCAGTCTTTAGTAGGAAATATGATTACCCCTGACTGCGTTGCAGGATTTACAACGTTTGTCCATGCTGAGTATGAGGTTCTCAAAGAGCTGTTGAGGCATCGCGGCCCATTCCTCTTGTAGCACCAATCGCAGCTGCGGAATCGTTGCTGCCGGCTGGTGACGTGCTGCCAAGCGTCTCCCGAGAAGGTCCCATACGTGTTCGATTGGATTTACGACCGGGGACCTTGCCGGCCAACCCATGCGTTGAATATCTTCACTCTCCAGCAGCTCTGCGACAGCCACTGTACGATGAGGTGTAGAGTTGCCGTCCATGAAGAGGAACTCAGGACCTTCAGCACCTCTAAGCAGATGTACGTGAGGCAGGAGAACCTCGGTACAATAGTGGACACCAGTGACTGAACCTTCTTGGAAGATGTGGAGGTCAGTACGGTTACCAAGCATGATACTGCCCCAAACGAGAATTCCGCCACCTCCAAACCGGTCCTTTTCGATGATGTTGGAGGTGTGATTGCGTGTTCCCTGCTCTCTCCAGATGTGTATACGTCCAGAATCGCTCGTCTGACTAAATCGGCTCTGATCCGTAAAGAGAACACGACCCCATTGTTGATGTGTCCAGTTCTTGTGTTCCAGGCACCACAGAAACCGCCGTCTCCGATGAGCAGGTGTTAATGACACACACCGTACTTGTCGTAGTGCAAATATACCACCTTTGTGCAGCCACCTGGCCACGGTAAAACGCGATAATAGACCCCCAGTTGTCTGTTGCATGTGCCTTGCGATTTCTTCCGCTGTCTTTTGTCTGTCCCTTCTCGCCTGTAGGATAATATACCGGTCGTTCGCCGCCGTGGTTGCTCGTGGATGACCACTGCTAAACTCTCGGACAGCTGTTACTGTCGTTTGAAATGCTCTCCAAGCTCGTGAAACGATGCTGTGAGCGATCCCGAACTCCTCGTCCACATTAGTCACACTTCGACCTTCTTCCAACTTCCCAATGACGCGACCTCGGGTAAAGTCATCCAGATGTCGTCTACTGGATTGCCTGTTGGCCATATCACATGGTTGCAGCAACTCGACGTCATTCAAACCGATGTGCACCGTGCAATAGCTTTCACCGAATTGCTGAGCGTACACCGCCCGTGTGCTTTATACCCTTCCGACACCCTCCACCTCCCTTCCCACGTCATGCTGCATATATGAGCATGCCCTACTGTGCCGGACCCTATTCTATCTCCTGAATGGTCTTTCGGTCCATTCTGCCTGCTCGTTCCGCTGTTATGCTAATTTCTCCTCTTCGTCCTTAATTTTTGCACACCAGCGTTTAAACGTGGGACGAAAAGTGAGCCTTTCAGCCTCACACGTTGACAAAAAAACGGTGATCAGAACACGCGAAATATCAGCACTAGAAGAACTGCGTACTTTACCGAAGTACAAATGTGCAAAGTAAGCATGTTATAAGTATTCCGCTCGCCGAGTCGTTTTCACTCAGTAGAAAGCTGCAGTTGTATTTAAGTTGAACGATATTTCAGCAACGTGATTTACCAAACTCGACAGCCTGGAGAGAAGAGGAAGGCTGGAAGCAAGTCAGACATATGTAGAAAAATATAGTGGCGGAAGCTGTTGGATTGTCTCAAAGCTCAACAGTAATATGTGGAAGTGTTTCCAGGAGAATGAAACAAAAGAACACGACAGGTTTGGCCAACACACATCACAAGAAGACCGGCATCTGAGTTTATTTGTGCATATGAACAGCTGACGCAATGAAACTGAATCCAACGCTTGCTTATTGCATGTGTACATAGGATGACACATATTCGCGCAGACCATACAAGATCAGCTCCGTCAAAAAGGGCTGTATACCCGGTGATCAAAGGCAAGCGCGTTTTTTTTTTTTTTTTTTTTTTTGATTGGAGGTTTAACGACCACCGTGAGCAACTCAATGGGCTATAAGCAGTCGCCCGTCCCTAATTTAGGGTCACTGGTTCCAGGGAAGGGAGAGAGCCAGTGCCGTAAGACAAACACAACATCCATGCCTGACCGGGATTCGAACCCGGACCCCGTACGGACGAATGATCAGAGGCCAACGCCTTAGACCACTGCGCCACCGGGGCGGCCAAGCGCGTTTGATCACCGGGTATACACTCAGGGAACGCGATACCATCGGAAATGGTAGAATTCTCTTGTGGGCAAGCATCAGCTCTGGCGGTCTTACAGGCCTCTGCGCCATCCTCAATGCACCCCTGATGACGGGATGATATCGAGATGAGGTTTTGTGTATACTGATGACCCATCAACAGCCGCATTCAGCACAGCTGGTAGAAAATATGCTTCAAATAAAGAGTAGCCTTCCGCCTTTCCGGACCTCAACTCCATCGAGTACAGGTCTCGACGGGCTTTAATTTGGTAATCCCGACCCGACTGATCATTTCTAGTTTACGGCCCGGTCCGACCTGCTTCACACTTTTATCAAGCGTTCTCCATCACTTATTACAGATAACTCAAAGCATTCTCTTGAGCAAGGACCTTTAACCCTTGCGGAGAACATTTTATTGGTCCACGTTACATTATCCGCACAGGAAATTCTAAAATGAAAAAAAAAAAAAATAAGGAAAACAGCAATACATTTTTGAAATGGAAAAATGAATATCCAGCCACACGGAATTCAAATTCCCAAATTCCGTGCGAGTAATGCTGCGACAAATTTCATGATTGAATTTTTTTCAAGGCTACTAAGCATGTAGGCATACCAGGTAACAACTTCGGAACGTTTTGTAACATAGATATCACGCGTTAACACCACCACTTCTTTTTCTGAAAATTAAGATTTAAGATTCAAAACCACCCTGAAAAACTGTTATCATTTTTTTTCTCTTAATTTCATACTTCGACCGTCGCACATTCATAGTTAGGCTAGTGACTGTTTCATGGGGTGAATTTCCGCGAATTTTTTTTCGCGAATTTCAGGGTTGGGTTTTTTTTTTTTTTTTTATTTTTTTTTTATTTTTGTAATTTTGCGAATATCAAATATATCGGCAAATTTCAGATATTTTCCCTATTTTTGCCAAATTGCTGTTATAATATTTAGATTATTTTTCATATTTAAACAATTTTATTAGTGAATTCATTAGAATTTACGCGGAAAATATACCACAAAATAATCTTACTCCAAACCAGAACTTTAAACCTTGAATTACCCCTCGAGATTGTTCGTTACGAAGAAACTTTTATCGAACAAGTTTGACGGGTGATTCCTGGTCACACGTACTCTGCTGAAGAACGCACGTGTGGTCGTTAGTGATTTCTACTTCCCGCTACTGGCGACTTGCTGCGCTAGTAACCCATAAACTGGATGTCGCCAGTTGTATTTGCAGTTTCAGCTGGGAAACGCAGCTCACAGAAAAGAGTGTTTGAGTTTCGCAGACGCTTTCCTTCGAAACGTTTTGTGCTTTCGTGTGAGTATTTAGTTTATAAAGTTTCTAGATATTGTTTGTTTACACAAAAATAACTGAATGCTGTCTAGACACGGTACCAAACAATGGAGATATTTGCAGATTAAAAGATGAACTTTTATTTACAACTTAAAACCATATATACATGCGAGATCTTTCAGACCCACTATGGGTCCATCATCATGCACCGCATAGGGATGATTCCGGGATTATAAAGTCGGAAAAAACAACCCACAATGCATTGGCATCGAGGCGCCGCTCAAGCCCACGCATGCGCACTTGTTAAATATATAAACATGCAAATATTATAAAAGTACAAGAAACACGATTACGGATTACAATGATGTAAAATAAAATGTCTCCATGATGAGGGTAATGTCGACGGCATGTCGTCATTACAACACTGGTTGGCAAATAAAGTTATGTACATGATTTCAGTGAATAATAAGCCAGTCTTAGTAGCAGGTATTGCTAAGATGTTGGTGCTGTTCCAGTCCGGAATGTGTTGGCCTTGTTTAACTAGTCGGGATAAGGCAGTGGTACTCGATCCAGTCCGGACATTGTACATGTGTTCAGAAATACGGGTAGCAATAGTTCGAATCGTGGATTCTACGTAATTGGGGTCCTGTATATCAGGCTCAGTAGCTTTTAATGGAATAGAATAGACACCGTGCCTTTGGAACGTATTAACCTTGTCCTTAATTAGGAGGGATCGGAGCAAGTAACTTTTAATGGAATAGAATAGACACCGTGCCTTTGGAACGTATTAACCTTGTCCTTGATTAGGAGGTATCGGGGCAAGTAGCTTTTAATGGAATAGAATAGACACCGCGCCTTTGGAACGTATTAACCTTGTTCTTGATTAGGAGGGATCGGGGCAAGTAGCTTTTAATGGAATAGAATGGACACCGTGCCTTTGGAACGTATTAACCTTGTCCTTGATTAGGAGGGATCGGGGCAAGTAGCTTTTAATGGAATAGAATAGGCACCGTGCCTTTGGAACATATTAACCTTGTCTTTAATTAGGAGGGATCAGAGCAAGTAACTTTTAATGGAATAGAATAGACACCGTGCCTTTGGAACGTATTAAAATTGTCCTTGATTAGGAGGGATCGGGGCAAGTAGCTTTTAATGGAATAGAATAGACACCGTGCCTTTGGAACGTATTAAAATTGTCCTTGATTAGGAGGGATCGGGGCAAGTAGCTTTTAATGGAATAGAATAGACACCGTGCCTTTGGAACGTATTAAAATTGTCCTTGATTAGGAGGGATCGGGGCAAGTAGCTTTTAATGGAATAAAATAGACACCGTGCCTTTGGAACGTATTAAAATTGTCCTTGATTAGGATTGATCTGGGCAAGTAGCTTTTAATGGAATAGAATGGACACCGTGCCTTTGGAACGTATTAACCTTGTCCTTGATTAGGAGGGATCGGGGCAAGTAGCTTTTAATGGAATAGAATGGACACCGTGCCTTTGGAACGTATTAACCTTGTCCTTGATTAGGAGGGATCGGAGCAAGTAGCTTTTAATGGAATAGAATAGACACCGTGCCTTTGGAACGTATTAACCTTTTCCTTGATTAGGAGGGATCGGGAAAAGGTTGATACGTTCCAAAGGCACTGTGTCTATTCTATTCCATTAAAAGCTACTGAGCCTGATATACAGGACCCCAATTACGTAGAATCCACGATTCGAACTATTGCTACCCGTATTTCTGAACACATGTACAATGTCCGGACTGGATCGAGTACCACTGCCTTATCCCGACTAGTTAAACAAGGCCAACACATTCCGGACTGGAACAGCACCAAGATCTTAGCAATACCTGCTACTAAGACTGGCTTATTATTCACTGAAATCATGTACATAACTTTATTTGCCAACCAGTGTTGTAATGACGACATGCCGTCGACATTACGCTCATCATGGAGACATTTTATTTTACATCATTGTAATCCGTAATCGTGTTTCTTGTACTTTTATAATATTTGCATGTTTATATATTTAACAAGTGCGCATGCGTGGGCTTGAGCGGCGCCTCCATGCCAATATATTGTGAGTTAGTTTTTCCGATTTTATAATCCCGGAACCACCCCTATGCGGTGCATGATGATGGATCCATAATGTGTCTGAAAGATCTCGCATGTATATATGGTTTTAAGTTGTAAATAAAAGTTCATCTTTTAATCTGCAATTATCTCCATTGTTTGGTACCGTGTCTAGACAGCATTCAGTTATTTTGGTGTATTTAGTTGGCACGAATAGCACAGACGTTTGGATTGTTTATTTGAGAATGAGCCACGTGAGTAAAATAAGTGCATCTGAAAGATGCAAACAATACAGCAAGAGAAAGTTTCATGCGAACAAAAGGCTGTTATTCTGTTCGTGTTGAAATATATTAATAGATTTTTCAAGAAAGGACAGCTGCTTATTTAGGTACGTGCTAGTTTTTTTGTATTGCTGCTTCGTAACTGGATTTTTTTTTTGGAAATGTTAATATAAATCCTCGGCTGCGAGCTTTACGTGAAATTTTCCGATTCATCCCGTGACCGCCCTGCGAATTTTGCTTTTTCTCCCGCGATAAATTTGCTACCCCATTCGTGATTTCGGTATACACTGAAGAGCAATTGAATTACAGACAGCTGGCGTTATGCAAATGTGGCACTGTGGGTAGCCCTGTAAACGGAAACTACATGACGTATGCAGCGATCCGACAATATAAGGAGTGAAGCGACGGGAATCAGTAAGAATCGGACGCAGTATAGGTAAGACGAAGGATCTAAGCGCATTTGATCGTCGGCAAATTGTCGGTGCCCGACGAATAGGTCACTCCATCTCGAAAGTCGTGTAGGCAATGGGATTTTAACGAGCCACTGTGTCACGGGTGCACCGTGAGTACATTGAATCCGGTAAAACCATCACTGCAAGGGCCAACTGACGTGGACAACAGCGTGTGGATGAGCTGGGTCATCGTCGGCTGGCTCGCATTGTAGCAGCGGATAGACGGGCTACAATGCAAGAAATCGCTCGGCAATTTAACGCTGGTGCACAAAAACATGTAAGTAGCCACACCATCCAGAACCATCTACTCGCTATGGAGTACACAAGCCATCGTCCCACGAGGGTACCGCTGTTGACCGCACCTGACAGGGTGCAAAGATTAGCATGGGCGCAGGTACATCGCCACTGGACCCTAGACATGTGAAAAAATGTGGCCTGGACTGATGAGTCGAGATTCACGTTGGTACATGCGGATGGCAGGATACGAGTACGGCGCAAACCACATGACGCGATGGATCCTTCTTGCCAGCAGGGTACTCCTCAAGCTGGTGGGGGTGGCATTGTCGTCTGGGGACTGTTTTTTTACGTGGACTGAAATGGGACCCTTGGTACGTGTGACGTCGTCCCTCACAGGTCAATGTACCGGGATATCCTGGACGACCATTTGCTCCCGTTTATGCGTCTTCAACATCCCACTAGAGACCTCATCCTGCAACAAGACAATGGAGCTCCCGAATTGTATCCGAATGGTTGGATGAACACTCCACCGACGTGACCTTGCTTCCTAGGCCAGCTAGGTCACCTGACCTCAATCCCATCGAGCACATCTGGGATGCCACCGAGAGAGATGTTCTAGGCTCCGACCCGCCTCCATGAAATCTTCGTGAACTGTGGGAGCTTTTTCAGGGGTCGTGGATCCGTATGGCTTCCGGTGTCTTGTCGATTACATGCCGAGACGAATCGCCGCCGTCATCGGGGCGAAAGGTGGTGCTACACGTTACCAGACAGGTATATGTAATTCAATTGCTCTTCAGTGTAATACACAGTGCGTCAAATAATTTTTAAGACTGGCGCTAGATTTCAGCCTATGGTGGCGCCACCAATGTAATCGCGAATGCGTTATAAACCGTGACCATCTGCTTGCTTTCTGCCAAAAGTACTGCGCCGTTGTTAAAGTAATTCAAACGAAACGGCCGTCTATTAGAAAAGTAAAATTTTTTTCATGTTGAATTATTTAGATGGAACAACGGGCTGTTATTAAATTTAACGCAAAACTTGGTAAAAGTGCCTCGGAAACGTACCAAATGATGAAACAAGTTTACGGTGAGTTTTGTTTAAGTAGATCAAATGTTTTCCTGCGGCACAAACGTTTTTTGGACGGAAGAGATACTCTAGAAGATGATAAGCATACCGAAAGACCAAGTTCATCTAGGACACCTGAGATTATTGAAAAAGTGCGTGATTTCGTGGAAAACAATCGATGTGCGTCACTACGAATGATGGAAGAGTATTTAAACATCAACAAAGAAACGATTGGAACCATCCTACATGAAGATTTGGGCAAAACAGAAGTATGTGCTAAATTTGTTCCACCTACGTTAACCAATGAACAAAAATCAAAGAGAAGTGCACATTGCAGGGACATCATTTCAGCCACTGAAAATGATCCAAACTTCTTAAAATCTATTGTTACAGGGGATGAAACATGGTGTTTTCAATATGATCCTAAAACAAAGCGACAAAGTGCGAAATGGAAGTCAAAAACTCACCACAAGCCAAAAAAACAAGAAAAGTTCCATCGAAAATCAAAACATTGCTCATAACATTCTTCGATAGTAAGGGTATTATCCACAAAGAATTTGTTCCAAGTGGACAAACAATTACTGGTGAGTTTTATTTAAACGTTTTGAGGCGTTTGATGGGCAGAATTCGTCACATTCGTCCAGAATATCGGGATGAAAACAGTTGGTGTTTGTTGCACAATAATGCACCCAGTCCCACCTCAATTCTTGTTCGTAGATTTTTGGCGAAAAATAGCGTCTGTGTGTTGAATCATCCACCGTATTTGCTTGATTTAGCATCCTGCGACTTTTCTCTATTCCCAAAACTTGAAATGACGTTAAAAGGGTGTTAATGTGATGATATTTTGACCGTACAAACAGCTTCGATGCGTGCTTTGGAGGCAATTCCGCAATATGAACTGGAACAGGCATTCGAATCATTATTAAATCGCTGTAACAAGTGTATTGAAGCCGGAGGGACTTATTTTGAATAACAAACCAAAACAAATTATAATTCTTTGTTTCTATTTCATTTTACATACCCAGTCTTAAAAACACTGTGTATATGGATTGTGTTGGGAACATAAGCTTGAATAACCTGAGCCTCGTATCGTTTCAAGAGTTGGATCGAGTCAGCAGCTCTCATTCCGAGAAATTTTGAACTTCTAGAATATTGTCCTTCAGTTTCTTGTTTGTTACAAATCCAATACCGATAGCTCTGCCAGTATCTGCCCCACGATAGTAGAAGAAATTTCCGCTTTTCAGTTCAATGAGATCTTCTCCTTTTCTTCTTACCTCACTTAGCCCGGCGATGACCCCTTGATTCTTCGGAGGAAGTGGGATATCGTCGAATAACTTCTTCGTAAAATTCCTGAGGAAGACGTTGAAGAATTTTACGAATAAATTCGACGTCTAAATAATCACTTGACGATTATCATGGGTGATTTCAATGCAAAAATAGGGCAACAGAATGAAACTTTGATAGCCGTTCCGCTAGCGCAGTGGTCTAAATGCTGGCTTATGACCATTCGTCCGTGAAGGGTGCGGGTTCGAATCCCGGTGAGGCATGGATGATGTGTTTGTCTTACGGCACTGGCTATCTCCCTTCCCTGGAACCAGTGACTCAAAATTAGGGATAGCCGACTGCTTATAGCCCATTGAGTTGCACACGGTGGTCGTTAAACCTCCGTCGCCCCGATGGCGCAGTGGTCTAAGCGATGGTATCTGATCATTCATCCAAAAGGGGTCCGGGTTCGAATCCCGATGGGGCATGGATGTTGTGTTTGTCTTATGGCTCTGGCTCTCTACCTTCCCTGGAACCAGTGATCCAAAATTAGGGACGGGCGACTGCTTATAGCCCATTGAGTTGCTCACGGTGGTCGTTAAATCTCCAATAAAAAAAAATAAAAAAAACCCCTCCAATCAAAACAAAACAAAAACCTGACACTGGCTCTCTTCCTTCCTGGAAAAAAATGGCACTGGCTCTCTCTCTCTTCCCGAAAAAAATGACACTGGGTCTCTCTCTTCCTGAAAAAAAAAATTGGCACTGGATCTCTTCTTTCCCTGGAACCAGTGGCCCTAAATTAGGGACGACGATGTCCGGGTTCGAATTCCGGTGAGGCATTGATGTTGTGTTTGTCTTACGGCACTGGCTCTCTCCCTTCCCTGGAACCAGTGACTCTAAATTAGGGATAGCCGACTGCTTATAGCCCATTGAGTTGCTCACGGTGGTCGTTAAACCTCCAATAAAAAAAAAAAAAAATCTGGCACTATCTCTCTCCCTTCTCGAAAAATAAAAGGGCACTGGCTCTCTCCCTTTCCTGGAACCAGTGGCCCTAAATTAGGGACGGGTGACTGTTTATAGCCCATTGAGTTGCTTACGGTGGTCGTTAAACCTCCAATCAAAAAGAAAAAAGTCTGCTACTGCAATACTTCAAAATTATTTTAGCTCTGTATTTTGTTGCTGAAGACAATATGTGATTTGGTCATGCGCATTCTAACATGAAGAGCAAAAATTGTTTACCACGTGACTTTAAATTCTGCACAAATTTTCCCCTTCTTTTGTCTTAGCACACAAGTTCCACAAATGTTAAAATGTTTCAAAAGGCCTTTCGTTTAGTATATATACAATTTCAATTAATTTGTTAACGAAGTTATTTCTTTAATAACTCTCGTCGCGTAGTTTGTATGAAATCTAAATCAGATTAATAAATTTAACTTGAAGTCTGTGAAAATTAACCTGAAAAGTGATGCAATAATTTTTCACCCTATCTCTTAAAATTTGAGAAGGTGCAATTCAAAGCGTCAAATATTTTCAGTTTTGCTTCAGTTGGTAGTTTAAAGATCCATGCATTTCTTCTCTCTTTCTTGGCTAAGTATTTTTTTTTTCGCGTTTGTGAGGAATGTTTCGGAAATAGGAAGGGCAAATATTTCAGGCAAGAAGAAGTCTTCAGAGAATATGCTTTGAGTTGAATTTACTTTTTTCATAAGCTGCGGTGTATATGATTGAATAAAAGATTTTCTGTCAAAAACATAATGTGACGGGATGAAGAAAAAGCTAGGGTGACCCAAATTTGAAAAACCATAATCGTGGGTGGTGTTTTCATTCAGAAAGAAAGTTAAACGCTACTTCACTTCAGGAATGCGACGAGAAGTGAAAATGATAGCTCTGGATTGTTTGACAGAGTAGCGCAACGCTTCAAATCGCTTTTGACAGAGTGGACTAGAAAAGCAATTTAGCTTTGTGTGAGAAGATATTATACGTGGAGAAGACGCAAAAACTAGTGTTAAAGGTATCTAATGCGTTTTTCTTCGTTTAAATGAGCTTTTCATTGCCTATGGGAAAGATATTGTAGTTTTTTTTTTGGAGTAAAGTTCGAAACTGGTGAGAAATAAGGTATTATTTGGAATTCAAAGATCAATAAGAACCAAAAAATTATGATGCTGACGTCTTTACATTCCAGTAGGAAAATATCAAACTATACCAGGGGTGGCCAACGCACAGTTCGCCACGTGCCACTATTCATGTAGATAATCATGAACGTGCAACTCCACCTTACCCTAACTCCCCTTCACCTAGCCAGAAAGGATACAAAAATTATAAACACTGTATTGATAAAAATCACCGGACACCTATTCAAAAGCAAACGAACGGATCCGCTGCGTAGTTAAGATGCGCAGTACAGCTGCAAACGGTATAAAAACAAACCTGCAGCTGACCGCGATCATGTCGCACTGTGAGGTTGAGTGAAAATGTCGCGGCGGGAGAGAACTTACTTTGAGAAAGAAAAGATTGTTGGGTGTTATATTAGTGGGTTGTCCATAAGAGAAACCGAGAGGCGTTTAAACATACCCAAGTCAACTGTTTTGGATGTACTGAATAAGTCGAAGACACATGGTGTGCCTGAAGCAGCAAAACGTACCGGCAGACCAAATAATATCAGTGATACAGGACGTCGAAGCCTCAGGAGAGTCGTTACAGCTAATCGACGGAGTACTGGCACAAGATCTCAGTGTACACGAGAGTAGAAATGCTGGAACCTCGGTATACACGTACCATTCGCAGAGAACTTCATTCCATGGGTTACCTTGGTCGTGCGGCTGCTCATAAGCCTTTCATCATCTCCACTCGGAATGCTACTCGTCGTTTAGCATGGTGTAAAAAGCATTTATCGTGCACCGTATATCAATGGAAACGGGTCCTATGGACTGATGAATCCAGATACACGATGCATCAGTATAATGGCCGTGTGTGGGTATGGCGGCAGCCGGGGGAACGCTATTTATTACAGTGTACTGTTCCTGTGATCAAGTTTGCAGCTGGCAGTGTACTCGTGTGGTGGTGTTTTCCGTGATATGGTCTCGGCCCATTGATTATCGTGGACAAACCTGTTAACCAGCACGTCTACCTCGATATTCTGGACAATTATGCCCTACCAACTATGTGGCAATACTATGAAACCGAGCCTTGTTGGTACCATCAGGATAATGCACCGAGCCAAAAAGGAAGGTCTGGTACTGCGTGGTTTGACCCTAATTCCGTATCGTATGTGGACTGGCCAGCACAGAACCCTCATCTTAATCCGATAGAGCACCTATGGGATGAATTAGAGCGCCGAATAAGAAGTTTGAAGCCAAGGGCTACTACTAAGCAACAACTAGCGGCAGCGTTATGTACTGAATCGATGCGCATATCTAACGCTGTGTTCCAAAACCTTGTCTAAAGCATGTTTGTAGGATGGGTGCATGTATTAAGGCGAAAGGTGGACCGACACCGTACTAATGTATGTCAATAAATGCTATGTTGTGTTTTTCTTCTAGGTGTCCGGTGACGTTTTGTCAGTATAGTGTACATCAGTATACTTAAAATAAAATAGTACAGAAGAAGAGAAAAGTATTGTTAAACCAATAATATTGTAACATAACACTAATAATCATTCAAGAACTGGTTTACTAGTATTCTAAAAACACAAATAACTTGCTAAGAAAGAAACATATTCCAGCATTGTATGATTACATTTCCATTAACATGAAACAAACCAGGCTTAATTCTTAGTGAGGCTTTTGGATGTCTTCCCTCTTCACCAGTTCTGCAATGTTGGGATTCAAAGATGAATTACCCAGAACCAGCAGAATTTTGAAATGCTGACCAGCGAGTGCCGAATGGCGCTTATTTTTAACCGAGTTCGTGATAGCAAAAGTATTTTCACACATTTTCGACCCGTACCTGCAACAATATCGCATCGCAGTGCGATGTCTCGTACTGCAGGAAACTGAGAGAGAAGTGGGGGGGGGGGGGAGAGATTCGCAGAAAGTGGAAAATTCCTGGCTGTCTGGATTTCCAAGCACCATCTTAAACTTGCTGTGAATTGCATTATTATTCTGAAGCTCCAAAATTTCAGTCTGTACATCAGTTGATAGTGAATGAAGGCCTCGATAGAAAAGGAGATGGGGTTTGTGAAAAGGATAAGATTTTGCTTTTCGTTTCGGAAGTCTTAAAACCGGGCTTGAAAGGAGTTTTTCAAATCGGAAATATGTTGCTGATAGTTAGAAAAGTTTGGAATCTCACCGAACTCCCTTTGTGACGGTTGTTCCATTCGAGGAAAATGTACGAGATCATGCCGAGAAAGATCCATTCCAAGAAGAACAAGTTTTGCTTTAAATGCCTCAACTGAGTTGAATAACACTGAGAAAAGATTGTTTTTGCCTCGCAAAGGCAGATTTAAGTTGTTAAAGTGGCCCACAATGTCCTTCACAAATGCTAAATCGTTTAATAAATTATTAAAATTACAAAAAGTGCTCTTGCGCGCGCGTTCCGATGAGAAACACTCCGCGTGCCACTTGTGGCACGCGTTTCGCTGGTATGCCACCCCTGAGCCAGACAGATGGAATACATAATCGAGTAGCCTCCCACAGTGGCGCAGTTGTCTAAGCGATGGCTTCTGATCATTCGTCCGAGATGGGTCCCGGTTCGAAACCCGGTGAGGCATGGATGTTGTGTTTGTTTTACGGTCCTGGTTCTCTCCCTTCCCTGGAACCAATGGCCCTAAAATGGGGATGGGCAACTGCATATAGCCCATTGAGTTGCTTACGGTGGTCGTTAAACTTCCAATAAAAAAAATCGAGTACTCTCAAACACTTATCAACGTACGAAAATAAGATTTAGTGAATCAACGGAGAAGCTACAAGGCATGTCAATAAATTTCGGTGAATTCTATCGCAATGAGTGCAAGATAAGGTTGTAACAGTAGCGTTACCTTGCATGACGCAGTAAGTACGTGGGTGAACATGCCCGTGACTCTCACGAAGTCGTGAGAATCGGTGTGGCACAGAAAGGGGACATCGCGGCAGCTGATGTAGACGCACTTTGTTAGCGTGTAACCTAATGCAGCAACGAGCTGCTATCAAATTCTGTTTCAAATTGGAAAAATCAGCATCGAAAAACCATGCAATGCTGAATGAAGTTCACGGGGATGAAGCAGTAACCGTGACGGGTGTTTTCGATTAGTTCAGCATATCCGCGAAGGCTGGGCCGGATTCAGCGGTGATGTATTGGGGCTATATTCCATCATTACCAAGGGCCCAGATGCATTTATTGTCAAATAATAGATACATAGATAAAGAGTGACAGCGAGGTTTATAATATAATTTTACTTTTGTCTCGTATGATTTCGACTTAGTCAGAAACAGAGGCTGGAAGACGTAACGGATTTAAAAAAAAATTATGCCACTGTGTATAGCGGGATCGGCTAGACAGTTTCAGCTCTTTCACTATCATCCACACACACACACACACACACACACACACACACACACACACCTCCCAATTTGCACTTACAACAGTAATGGGCGAAGTCCCCCTGTGACTTCACATTGCACAACAAAAAGATGCTATAAGTATGCAATGCTAAATCTCTAGAAAATTCAAGACAAAATCTGGGAATCTTAAGCTTTTAACTCATGTTCTTATGAAAACAATGAAAAATACAGTGACTCGTTGTGAAAACTTTGCAGATAATTCATTAGTTTGAAGAATACACTACGTATTGTGACGTGCCTGCTCCGCAGGACGCACACGATATAAAGGCAGATAGCAGCGTGAACGAACGTCTGCGTAGCTCAGTTGGTAAAGTGACTTGTTCCGGAAGAAGTGGACTCGGGTTCGATTCCCGGCGTGGACCAAAAATGACGGAGAAATTTACTTTGTTGTAGTATTGATTATCACAAACATGTTGCTACTCCTTCGCGTTTTAAGGAACTTTATAATGATTCCACTTCATAAGTTCTTTGGGGCTCCATTCAGATGTATTAGCCTAGGGGACCACTGAAATGTCTTAGTCTAAGGGCCCACTAAGGCCTTAATCCGGCCTGGCGTGAAGGATGAGAACCAGTTGGAGACGCGCCCATTCCCAAACAAAAAGGCCGACGACCTTCAAAAATCCTGAAAACATTCAAAAAGTGTGTACCCTCATAGCGAATGATCGTCGACTAACTGTGCGAATGACTGCTGAAGAACTGGGTATGAATCGTGAAGTAGTCTGTACGATTTTAAAATGCCATCTGTGGAAGCGCGAAACCTCTTCAACATTTGTCGTAGAGCTTCTAACCGTGCGCCGTTGCTGCGTTGAATCATTCACCGTATTCACCAGATCTGGAACCGGCATTTTCCTTTTGTTTCGCCAAATGAAATTAGCGTTGAAAAATGAAGAGATGTGCGAACATTTCGAACATTCAACGGAATGTGAAGACCCAGCTGCAGACAATAACAATGGAGGACATATCCCGTAGGTTCAAACAGTTATACGATCGATACGCTAAGCGTATTGTATCCGAGGAGTATTATTTTGAAAGCCAATTTATATTTATTGTTACAGTGCTTTTACTGAGTTTCTTTCAGTGCCATGTCTCACGGTTTCATCAGGTCTTCGCTTGTAAGGACATTTTGAAGGACCGGGATTTTATTTATGTATAATCCGATAATGAAAAGAATCAATTGAAAGTAAAGTGAAGAATCGCCCTCTTTGGTAGTACTTGTTACTCGGTTGCTGTATATGGAGAAAGCCACTTTCTAGTTTTATCCTGATTTCTTTGTGTTTCTTTACGTTATTTACACAATGATCGTATCCTGCTCATCGAATAAGGCTTTTTCCTTGGTTACCTGCGCAATTAAATTTCCGTTTCCAAATTTAATTGCTGCTTCAATTTCAGTTTTCAGCATTGAGCATCCTGAATCTCTATTTACTCTCGTTTCCTTTCTTTGTTCGGGAAGGCTGAAGACACTCTACCGCGCACAACGAAAATCGTACCCTAATCTTTTCCTACAAGTGCCAGATCAAAACTCCTTGTGCTTTCTTACTCTCCTCAGAAAGGCGCTTTCTAGTATACTCACGCGTCCTTTCCTCTTTTCGGACCACCCAGTTAGCTCCATTGTAACTTCTGATGCACATTACCGCAAATTCGACCAGGGCCGTAGCTAGAGGTATTGGCGCCCGGGGCAAGCAGTAAAATTGGCGCCCCCTGCCCCAGTTCAACTGGAACAGGTGACGGTGTCAGATTTTATTATATACCTGTTTGCAGATATAGTACAATACCTGTATAATAAAAAACATTGCGATTTTTATTGTTATTTGCAATTATTGTCCCGTATATAATTTGCTAATTGTATGAAATAGTAACAAAATGTAAATTTTTTTTATAAAATATTACTCATAACATAATATTTTTTTAAATAACTTATATACGTAATCCTATTCAATAGCCTGTGGTGATTATATGAACTTCAATAGGGATTGTAGAAGAAAGAAAAAACATTATACATAGTTTGAATGAAGAATAATTTTCATTTATACACTAATTAACTGCTACCTCAAGTGCTTATGAACAACTGGAAAAATATGTACAATTAGCATTTGTTTAAAATTATGCTTAAGCCTTAACAGAAAGATTTTGTATTTACAAATGCACCTTTCGAGCTTTAATAGCAGCAAAATCATTTATTATTTGATCATATTAATATTTTAGCAATATCTTTTTCTATTGGCAGAACTGCCAGGTGCGTTAACCTGGTGTCCATTTTATCCTTAAAGCATAATGATTTAAATTTTATACATTTTTTAATTACGCGTATAAATTAATTTCACATTTTTTTACATTTATAAAAAAAATCTACTTCTCGATGGCGCCCCCCTCCGGCTCGGCGCCCAGGGCGGCCGCCCCTGCTACCCCCCTCGCTACGGCTCTGATTCGACCCATCGTGAGAATTCCCTCATTAAAATCTGAAGATGTAGAAAACGCCATCGTCCTACGAGGATTCTGATGCTATAAAATGATAACATCATTTACCACTCCAATGAAGCTCCGTAAACAAATTTAACTGAATTTAAAATTGAACCACTCAATTTAATAGAAGACAATTCAACTGAAACTCCGTGGACAGCCGGATGCACGGAGACGGTCAGCAATGGTGTTCGTGGAACAGACTCCGGAAGCGGAAGGGGGCGTCCTTCCTCTTCTTGTTAATACTGCTGGCACAAAACTAGCGAAAGGAGACCGTCTCAAATATCTCTCTAAAAGCTGACGAAAGAGGGAAGTGATTTTAACTTATAACATACTCAAAAAGGCAATTAATGTCAACTTCTGCCGAAACTAACGAGGCCAGTGTTACGTTACCTGTTGTTAATTTTTCAAGTGCGTTCCCCGAACGCAACTTGTATATCCTTATTTGTAGTTACATGTGCAAAATTAGTAAGCATGTAGGCAATAAAAGAAAAACGCCTTAGATAAAGATGGAGCTGAGCTCACGTGGAAGTTTAGATATGTGTGAACCCTTTTTCTACATGTTTACTTGCCCTATTATCTGCCTTCTCTCTCCGAGTGTTAACAGATTCATGTTCACACATGTTACACAACAAGTTTGAGTGTCAAGATTATTTTTAGGCGATTGAACAGAACTAGTACTTTATCATTTATTTTTTGTTTAAATGAATGATTTAAAAATATCATTTTCTGGAAATACTGCACGTGAATATTTATAATCAGCGCATCGATATTAATACGAACCTGACAGCAGATCTCAAACAACAAAACTGTAGGTCTGTGTTATTAATGTACCATATTTTTCGTCATGAAATCCGCAGATTATCTGTTAAAAAATTGTAAATTTAGATTCTGAGGATAACACGCGGGTGGATGATAACACCGCTTTAAAAAATCACCTTTTTGCGGCATTTTGATATTTACAAAATCCGCGTAGTAATTGTCAGAACAGATCGTAAGGAATGCGTTAACAAGAGGAAAATGTAATGTGATACGATGATGCAGTTCCGAAAAAGCTTTTTCTTTTTCTTTACTCACGAGCATTTTAATAGAAAATAAGATGCAACGAATCCAATATTATTTGCTCCGGCGGACGATCACGTGCTTTGGAAAGATGAGTGTCACACTGGTCCGTGGGTATCGCAGGTCTAACTACGGAACCGGACATTACGGAATCTAACAACAAAACTGCATACTACGCAATCTAACGACGGAACTGTACGTATAACTACGGAATCTAACTATAGAACTGTATACTACGGAATGTTGTGTGTAACTACGGAGCTGCATACTACGGAATCTAACTATGGAACTGCATACTACGGAATCTTACTATGGAACCGCATGCTACGGAATGTTGTGTGTAACTACGGAACTGCATACTACGGAATCTAACTATGGAACTGTATACTACGGAATGTTGTGTGTAACTACGAAGCTGCATACTACGGAATCTAACTATGGAACTGCATACTACGGAATCTTACTATGGAACCGCATGCTACGGAATGTTGTGTGTAACTACGCAACTGCATACTACGGAATCTAACTATGGAACCGCATGCTACGGAATCTAACAACGGAACTGCATACTACGCAATCTAAGGACAGAACTGTAGGTATAACTACGGAACTGCATACTACGGAATCTAACAATGGAACTGTATGTATAACTACAGAACTGCATGCTACGGAATCTAACTATGGAACTGTATACTATGGAATGCTGTGTGTAACTACGGAACTGCATACTACGGAATCTAACTATGGAACTGTATACTACGGAATGTTGTGTGTAACTACGGAACTGCATACTACGGAATCTAACTATGGAACCGCATGCTACGGAATCAAACAACGGAACTGCATACTACGCAATCTAAGAACGGAACTGTAGGTATAACTACGGAAATGCATACTACGGAATCTAACAATGGAACTGTATGTATAACTACCGAACTGCATGCTACGGAATCTAATTATTGAACTGTATACTACGGAATGTTGTGTGTAACTACGGAGCTGCATACTACGGAATCTAACTATGGAACTGCATACTACGGAATCTTACTATGGAACCGCATGCTACGGAATGTTGTGTGTAACTACGGAACTGCATACTACGGAATCTAACTATGGAACCGCATGCTACGAAATCTAACAACGGAACTGCATACTACGCAATCTAAGGACGGAACTGTAGGTATAACTACGGAACTGCATACTACGGAATCTAACAACGGAACTGTATGTATAACTACAGAACTGCATACTACGTAATCTAACGACGGAACTGTAGGTATAACTACGGAATCTAACTATGGAACTGTACACTACGGAATGTTGTGTGTAACTACGGAATCTAACTATGGAACCGCATGCTACGGAAGCTAACTACGGAACTGCATACTATGGAATGTAACTATTCAACCGCATGCTACGGAATCTAACTACGGAACTGTAAGGTTTAACAACGGAACTGCATACTACAGCATCTAATTATGGAACCGCATGCTACGGAATCTAATTACGGAACTGTAAGGTCTAACTATGAAACTGCATAATACGGAATCTAACAAATAAACTGTCAGGTCTAACTACGGAAATGCTTACTGCGGAACTATCATAGGTATATATGCTACGGAACTATATACTACGGAATCTACATAAGGAGCTGTCAGATCTAGGTACGGAAATGCATTCTGCGGAACTATCATAGGTATATATGCTACGGAACTATATACTACGGAATCTACATAAGGAGCTGTCAGATCTAGCAACGGAAATGCATACTACGGAATCTAAGTACGTAACTGCATACTACGGAATCTAACTACGGAACTGCCAGGTCTAACTACGAAACTGCGGTAATGCTGAATAAATACATAATTTTTGCTCTTTATTCTCTTGAAGTAACAGAAAAGCATTTAAAAATGGCAGTTATTCTTTTTAATAAAAAGATCGTTGTTTTCTTATTTCATTGGACTACTGGGTCATCCCGTGAATCACTTCTCTTTACGAAATTACGGTTTGGAATCGGAATCGCGGATACAGGTTCGAGGTCTGCACGGGCTTTATTTGGGGACTCTGGCCAGACTCAAGGCCGTCCGTTTAAGGCCTGGCCCGTGATGTGCCGTTTTGTATTATTTTGTCTTTCAACTGTATTTTATTAAATCTCTCTATTCTAAAAAAGTCTAAAAAGAAGTAACTGCCGCCGCTGCCGCTGCTGCTGATGCCGCTTTAGAAATTTCGCGACACTCTTGCTTTCCTAGCTCGCAGTGCAAAACGTATTGAACACAAAAATATGAAATTTACATCGTTTGTTGAGAATTGTTTGGAGAACACGCTTAAATAATTCGTTTTTTTTATTCTGGCGATACTTCAAGAGTTATTGTATTTCAAAGGTAAGGTAAGCAAAAAAGTGCTATCAGGTCACGTTCCGGACAGAGTAACAGCAACAGAACCACAAAACTGTGTAGGTATGTAGTGCCATGACCGAATTTTCACACCACGTCGCCCCTTTTTTAAATTTCGATTTAGTTTGGGAGATATTAATTTTTTTTTATTTTCACAAAATACTCTATTTCGCGATGGGATCCATTTAAAAAAAGAGATATATGGGAAACCATTAATCATAACGCATTGCAATATTTACAGCATAAACTCACAACACTCGTCCGTGTTTTACAAAAAACAAATTAAGAAAAAGTCATTTTCTGATATTTAAGCATTTTTTAAAGACGCAAAGGAAAGAAACGAATGGCTTGTCTGTCTTCACGATAATCGCAGACGTACATTCTAGTCCCGTGACCTGCTGCCATGGTGACGCAGAGAATTTGTTACGCATATGTTTTGCTGGTAAAGCTATCTCAGTTGTTTAACGGTTTAGCATAACGGTTTACGGTTTACGGAAATGCTTTTTAGACTGCATTTGTTTTCCTTAGTGGTAAATTAGAAGAGAACTGAAAAAAGTTTTGCAAAAATCCAAAAGAAAATTCACCAGGAGCGAAACAAAAACTGTAAACAGGCCGCCATCTTGAAATCGATACAGCGCAAAAACGTATTGAACAATTGGGAGAACATTTTCATTTCGTCAGATGACATCACCGGAAAGAGACAGTCGAACACATTTGTCGACAATTCTGACGAAATGATATTTGCAAAGCTGTGACATTTCTACTGAGTTTGTTTAACCATGCCACTTCGAATAAAATAAAATAAAATAAAAATAAAAATAAAACTGGTTGTTATAGAACATTTCTTTGCCAGAAATTTTCGCTAATTGTTCCACCACTTCTACATGACCTGAAAAATCGAAATTGTCATGTTGATAGGTCTTAAGGTCCAAATACCTAGAAGAGTCCGAAAACAAACAAACAAAATAAAATGACGGCTTTGAAACATTCTCTGCTTGAATTTTTCGCGAATTGTTCGACCACTTCTCAATAACTATGAGATCTAAAAATTGACATGCTGGTAGTCCTGAAGGTCCAGATACCTAAAAAAGTCTAAAAACCAAACAGTTAAAAAGGGAAGCATAGTTTTACTGTTCAAAATACTGATAGCAGTTTAAAGATAATTATGCCAGAAACGTTGAAATGCTGTAACAAATTCCATGAAATTCTGATTTAAAATTAAGGGACGCCGCGCCGTACCAAAGCCTGATCTGTTTTACGTTAAACCGTGTGTACTGACGTCACGACCCTGTTCTAAATCGTGAAACAGTTACGGATCTCAAATTACTTTTCTTACCCTTAATTACTTTACTTTTCTTACCCTTATTTACCTTACTTTTCCTTAACTTTATGTTCAACAAATTATAGATTATCCGTTCGGAGAACAGGCATAACTGCTAGTTGTGAAAATTAAATAATGAAATGAAATATTATTGAAAGTATTTATTTAAATGTAAGCTTAAAACCTAAAAATATTAACCAAACTGTGGGAATTATGGAAGAATATAACCTTCAGAGAGAGAGAGAGAGAGAGAGAGAGAGAGAGAGAGAGAGAGAGAGAGAGAGAGAAAGTGAGAGAGAGAGAGAGAGAGAGAAAGTGAGAGAGAGAGAAAGAAAGAGAGAGAAAGTGAGAGAGAGAAAGAAAGAGAGAGAGAGAAAGAGAGAGAGAGAGAGAGAGAGAGAGAGAGAGAGAGAGAGAGAGAAAGAAAGAGAGAGAGAGAGAGAGAGAGAGAGAGAGAGAGAGAGAGAGAGAGAGAGTGAGAGAGAAAGAGAGAGAAAGAGAGAGAAAGTGAGAGAGAGAAAGTGAGAGAGAGAGAGAAAGAGAGAGAGAAAGAAAGTGAGAGAGAGAGAAAGAGAGAGAGAGAGAGAGAAAGAGAAAGAAAGTGAGAGAGAGGGGAAGTGAGAGGGGGAGAGAGAAAGAAAAGAAGACCAAGCACGTCCAAAATCTTCCTTTCTCTGAACTCGCAAGCGACAGCACTACAAAAGTCAATCCCTATATAGATTAGGGATAGGAGAAACAATCAGTGTCGTTCCTCTCTCTCCCTCTCCCTCTCTCTCCCTCTCTCTCCCTCTCCCTCTCTCTCCCTCTCCCTCTCTCTCCCTCTCTCTCTCCCTCTCCCTCTCTCTCCCTCTCTTATCTGTTTCTCTCACACATACACTCGTTCGAGCTCGAATCTTTTTGCTGTCGACAAGTCTCAAAGTATTTTTACAGTCGTAAACCTACAGATGGTAAAAACACTGCGAGTTCCTCTCCTCACCTCTGTGATTGCGTCCTGAGCTATGTCATGGGAGTAAGCAAAGCCAGCAAAAGTTAGACAGACCAGGATATCGAGAAACAGATTTTTCCTTCCCTACTACTGCAATAAAAAGAATGGGTCAACTTGGCCTGGTCCAGTCGTAAGTGTCTGATGAAAAGTCCGGCCCAGCCAGTTGTTTTGTTGTCTGAACTAAAAAAGTCCGACCCAGCCCGTGCAGATCTCTAGTACGACTTATACGATGATTCCTCTTTCTGAATTTTACGTCCAGAGGATTTTGCGCCTCCATAAAAGTAAACTTTTTTTTTTCCGAAACTTCACGATTATACGGCAATTTACGTAACTTTGAGAAAATACGAAAATCAACAAGGAATATTATACACTGAGTGGCCACTTTATTATGACCACCCCTCAGTACTTCGTTGGGCCACCTTTTACCATTAATACTGAGTCGATTCTTCGTGGCATGGACTCCACGAGATGTTGATAGGTGGTTTGTGGAATCTGAGACCATGCTTGATGAATAGCACTTTCCAGGAGTGTGAGATTGCATTGTGGTGGATCCAGCTGTCTGATGGCTCGTTCAACTTCATCCCACAAATTCTCAATGGGGTTGAGATCTGGAGATTGTGGGGCCACCTAAGCAAAATAAACTCACCGGCGTGTTCCTGAAACCAATCTTGTACAATATGAGCACTATGGCAGGACGCATTATCTTGTTGAAGGCAGCCATCGCCATTGGGATAAACCATCCACATGACAGGATGCACTTGGTTCGCAACGATGTTTAGATATCATGTGCCAGTCAGACATTGATCAACACGAAATAAAAGACCCAAAGCATGCCAGGAAAACATTCCCTAAACCATAACGTTGCCTTCACCAGCTTGAAGGGTTGTAGCAATGCATTTGGGGTCCATGCTTTCGTGCTGTTTCCGCCAAATTCTCACTCGGCCATCGGCATGGTGCAACTGAAAACGTGATTCATCGGACCACATAATTGTTTCCAATTATCGACTGTCCAATCCTTGTGCTCCTGTGCGAACTGGAGACGTTTTCTCTTGTTAACTGCGGACAGCAAAGGTGTTCGAACAGGCTTTCGGCTGCCATATCTTATCCGATGCAGTGTACGGCGAACAGTGCGTGCAGAAATCATTTGAGGGGATCTTTGATTAAGATGGTCTGTAATTTGCTGCACTGTTGCCCTTCTGTTGTCTGTTACCAGTTTGGACACTCTCCGTTCCGCCCAAGCAGTCACTAGTCGATGACGACCACACGTTGCACGTAGTGACCCAGTTTTTTGTCTGACAGTCCAGTCTTTAAACACTTTAACAACAGCTGCTCTGGAACATTTCACGAAGGCGGCGGTTTCGGTGATACTCACTCCATGGCTCCGAGCGTCTACGATCATCCCACGTTGAAAGTCCGTCAAATCGCCTTTTTTTCCCATCTCGTCACCCAAAAATCACTTGTACTACTGTCGCAAGCACTACGCTTTCCCTTTTTATACTAGCCTCGCCATCTGGCGGCAACAGCGTGCAGTCATAGCTCATTTGCTTAAAACTGTCAAGTGGTCATAATAAAGTGGCCACTCAGTGTATATAAAAATAAGTTTTATGTAGTGGATGAGAATATATCGGAAAAGTCAACATGAGATTTATGTAATAAAAGATTATAAAACATTGTTGTTGCACTATATTTGACTGAAATTACAGGATTTGTTTTTTCCTTGTTTAATTTCCCAAGTTATACTAACTTTTCTGCCACCCTACTTATTTTCTTTCTCTCTCTCGTCTTTGTCACTTGGAATTCAGCGTGTTAGGATTTGTTTCCCTAAATTGTATTTTATTTTTAACCCATTTGACGGCTGCGTGACTACACAATCCTTCATTTTATGGTCCTTTCATAAACACCGTCACATGAATCAATTAAATGATTCTGGACTAATGGAAAATCCGTGCTTTTCAATTACAAGCGAAAATACAAAAATTTGAAGACGTCTTTGGATATAAGAAGTTACACTCTGTTGGCCGCATGAGATGAGCTGATGCAGGATGTGTAAACATAGATACCTCCTTGATTGGAAGTGAAAGGTGAAACATAGAAAAATCAGTGCATGCATATTCCACATTATGTCACATCAGCGACATCGTCGCAGCGAAGAGAAATTATTCCTGAAAGCAGTTTCATGTCTGTTACGTAACAGCTCTTACGAGAATTCCGTCGTCCACAATGAAGGAACGTTTTTCGACATGTAAAGCGTTTCTTGCTTATGGGATTCAAAAGCTTGGATGACCTACAAGTGCTGGTCTGCTGCGAGGGCATATTATATGCGGAAGAAATACATTGCGCTTCTTGAGTCACGTGGACGAAACCGAATTAGCCAAACGCGACAGCCGACAAAAAGGATTCAAACGAATCTGCAAAAATTATAATGAAGGAATGGGAGGTTAAAAATTTCGAACCTAGTTTCCCCCCTTTAGTGTTGAGACATTTATTTTGGTTGTCCTTGCTAGTAATAATTGGTGTGGTTCATTACGTTTGATTTTTCAACTCACAGAACGTTTTCTGCCGCTTTGGTTTAATATTATGTACACTGAATGGATAGAAATCATGGGATAACTGGTAGGCGCATCTTCACCCAAACAACGGCAGTCACACGGTGAGGAATTGAATCCACTAGGTCACGAAAGCGTTCCACAGATGCCTCCACTCCTGTTTGCTGCACCGCTGTCAATAATTCCGTCACATTCATGGGTGGAGGCTCCAAAGTAAGAAGGGATCTTTCCACAGCACATCAAAGATTTCCCTTAGGTTTATGACCGGTAAACGTGGAGGCCATTCCAGGGCGGGAATTTCTTTGGAATGCTTCTCTAACCATGTTCTTCTTGGGGGGATGCACAGTCCTGCTAGGAAAAATCAATTTCCCTATGGTGCACGATGATCATCATGAACGGATGCAGCAAGTATGGAGAAGTAGCGTGGTCCGTTCAGAGATTCGTCTACACCTACCGGAGGTCAAAACTTGTGCGAGTTCAATAAGTTCCAGACCATGACAGAGACTCCACCAATCTCAACAGCTCCTCGTTAACATGTCAGGCCCATCGTCTCGCATCGTTTCTGCCACATGTGCACGCTCTCGTCTGGGCGAAATAACTGGAAACGGGACTCATCGTAGCAGGAGATACATCTGCAGTCATCCAAGGTGTACACTGTTAAAAATTGTGTGATAGGTTGCACCAAAAAGTGGTGCTACACCAGCGGCACCACTTTCTGAGAAAAGATACACCATTGTGTGGTGCGGACAAAACCGAACAACATGGTGCTACCTTGCACCATAATGTGGTGCAACCTTGTACTATTACGTGGTGCAAAGCTGCACCATGTTGTTGGGTTCTGTTTTCATCACATAGTTGTGTAGCTATTCTCAGAAACTGGTTCAGCTGGTATAGCACCACTTTTTGGTGCAACCTACCACACATTTTTTAACAGTGTAGTACCGATTTTCTTTCGCTCAGTTGAGGCGTACAGTTCGGTGGTGTGACGTCAGCAATGGGACTGTGGTGGGCGGCATCTCCCATAACCCATTGCGACTACTGCTCAACTGATGGCTTCAGTGCAGACGTTTCTGTCGCCCCCACCGTTGAAGTCGACGGAGATTGGTGCGACTGTCGACCTCTGATACAGCAATGCAAGATCAACGTCGACGGCCACATTCATTTATAACTTCTCTGCGCCCACAACGCTATCCACGATTTGATTTTATTTCGCTAATGGCGTGTTCCAGATAGACTACTAATGCTATGAAGTTAGGGATAGTGCAATTCCTGTAACCCCTCAGCGATAGAGTGACCCATGCTGTTGGGCACCTGTTATCATCTCTTTTTCAAACACAATGACCTTACAACATTTATCCATACTGAAATCAAATTACCGTCAACGTGAATGCAGATCATGGCAGATCGTATGTAGAGTATTTTAGGAAGGGAGTGTCTGACCACAGGTCTGAAACAACCTTTAGAAATAGGAAGCTAGGAGATTTGAGCAAGAGTGCCCGACAGAAAACTCACACGGAAGCCAAGTAGAAAGGGGGAGAAAGACGCCGTTATTTGTAGCCTGGGGGACAGTACCAGGGGTCTGACGGCTTAACGTGTTCATTCGACATACGGCGGATAGTTAGTAGTTCGAGCGTTCGTACCTGCCTGGGATCGAAACTGAGACCTCTTCGTAGCAGTCGTAAACGTTGACCACTAAGCCATCCGCGGCCCGTCAACGGGAATGCAGTGATGTCCTCCTACCTTTATGCCTGCCAAGCGGGGGGTTCGTCCACTAACGGGAGGGGGGGGAGAAACGTACCGTTGCCTAGAAACCAGGTATCCCATGATCTCTGTTCTCTCAATGTACACTATATTGACAAAAGTCACCGAGCACCCCTTCAAAAGCAAATGAACGGATCCGATGCGTTTTTAAGAACCGCGGTACATCTGCAAACGGTAAAAAAACAACAGACCGCGATCATATCGCACTGTGAAGTTGAGTGAAAATGTCGCGGTGGGAGAAAACTGACTGTGAGAAAGGAAAGATTGTTGAGTGATATATTAGAGGGTTGTTCATAACAGAAACCGAGAGGCGTTTAAACATACTCAGATCACCTGTTTTGCATGTACTGAATAAGTGGAAGACACATAGCGTGCCTGAAGCAGCAAAACGTACCGGCAGGCCAAAGAAAATCAGTGATAGAAGTCGTCGAAGCCTCAGGAGAGTTGTTGCAGCAAATCTACGGAGTACTTCACAAGACTTCAGTGTACAAGTGAGTACAAATGATGGAACCTCGGTATGTACACGTACCATTTGCAGAAAACTTCATTCCATGGGTTACCGTGGTCATGAGGCTACTCATAAGTTTTTCATCACCACTCGGAATGCTACTCGTCGTTTAGCACGGTGTAAAGAACATTTATCGTGGACCGTAGATCAATGCAAACGGGGCCTATGGACTGATAAATCCAGCCACACGATCTATCAGTCTGATGGCCGTGTGTGAGTATGGCGGCAGCCAGGGGAACGCTATTTGCCACAGGGTACTGTTCCTACGGTCAAGTTTGGAGCTGGCAGTGCACTCGTGTAGGGGTGTTTTCCGTGGTATATTCCTGGCCCAAATTTTATCGTGGACAAACCTGTTAACCAGCACATCTACCTCGGTATTCTGGACAAATATGCCCTTCCAACTCTATGGAAATACTACAGAACCCATCCTTGTTGGTACCAGCAGGGTAATGCACCGAGACATAAAGCAAGGACTGTTACGGCGTAGTTTGACGATAAATTCTGTATCGTGTGTGGTCTGGCTAGCACAGAGCCCTGATTTTAGTATCATAGAGCGCCTATGGGATGAACTAAAGCGCCACATAAGACGTTTAGAACCAAGGCATACTACTAAGCAGCAGTTAGCGAATGCATTATGTACTGAATGGAAGCGCATGCCTATCGCTGTGTTCCAAAACCTTGTCGAAAGCTTGTCTCGAAGGGTCAGTGAATGCATTAAGGCCAAAGGAGGTGGTTTCAGAATCGCTTTAATGTAACAAAACAGAGGAGACGAACAACATGGAATAGTATAAAAAAAAAAAAAAAAAAAACAGGAGTGATACAAACTGATAAAAGCTATGATATGTACATTGAATGAGTAATGACAAATTTACAACATGATGCAAACAGAGCAATGCTTGAGGAAGAATAAAATGATCACAGGCGGGGCACCGCAGTGCGAAAGAACATCAAAAAGTTAACGCAGAGTCTTAACTCACCGTGAGATGTAACGGACTTGGTACAACAACGATCCACGGGGACACTGGTGACAACGTAGCATAGAAGGAGCTTTCACCGCATGCGGAGATGGCAGACTGATATTCCTTCTGTACCGCCGTGCACAAAGTAATGGAAAGCATGGTGGAATGTGAGGTCCCAAGTGCGCCATCTATGAAAAAGTGTCGAGGAGTAGTAGTTCGTCTCTTGCAGAAGTAAGTCGGCCCCGAGAGGCGATAGATCTTCCAGAACGAGAGTGTTAGCGAGGGGGTTAGCAAAACCCCTACAATTCAGATTGGCGACCTTGAATGGGTAAGTCTGACGTCGGATGAAGGGCAGCTATGGCAGCTTTCTGGAATGTGTCGGGGCGATTGATGATACCACGACACCACAAGACGTAGTCGGGTTGCTGGCATTATGCCGGAGGAATTTGAGGATGGAGGTTGCTTGTTTAAAGACCTCAGGAAGAACTGCTTCAAACTGCTGTAAAAAGATGAGAGAAGCCTTCCTATTTGTTTTATGATTGAGAAACTCGTAAATATCTTCAAAGGAGACAGGTTCTCAAGGAAGAGAGGCATTAGTAAGCAGAGTCGAGAAATCTTCAAACGTCGGCAGAGGACCCTTGGACTTTGAAGAGGAAGAGCTAGAACGTGACAGGGGTAACTTGAAGCCTGCTAGATGGGTGGAATGATGTTGGCGGCCAGTCGGAGAAGGTGACTTCTTCGTTTTCCTCAGGGCCTCGGTACTGGTAGTAGAGCGACATTTCCCGAGGATGGAATCGGAGGAAAGGTCCACCTCATCGCCGGGAGCAGAAGTGCCGACGTTGAATGAAGCTTGAAGATCAGCGGTGATGTCCTCTGATGGAGAGAGAACACGGGAAGGCAAGGAGGAGTCAAGCGGAGGAAAATCCGACATAGTGGAGAGAGCAACATCGGAAGACGCGTGTTGATCGAAGGCTTTAATCAGATTTTCGGCAGAACTGGGTCCAGGAGGTGCAGAAGCAGGAGAAGGCATGGCAGAAGAAACGGTGGAAGAGGTAGAATGCTGCCTTGGAGCTTCAGGAGTCAGTGGCTCTGCATGGGGGCAATGAGCCTGTTGATGGCCGTAAGCCTTGCAGCGTGAGCAATGAGCAGAGGTGAGGAGCTCAATCCGGCGGCGCATCGACTAAGTGCAGCACACAGCATATCATCAGGGATCTCCGGAGGTACCGGATATGGAGAGACCAGAACAGGACGCTGGGCGATGGATTAGGCTAAGAGGTGACGATCGCCAATTGAGAGACAAGAAAAGCTCGGCATATTCTTTCTTCGAAAAATAAGCAATCACAGTTCGTGGCTTTCGGGTGAGGTGGGTGATGGCACCAGAAGGAAGCATCTTCTTGAGAGCGGAGCTGTACTGCTTCAAAGGGGTGTTGGGCACGCATCAAAACAAACCCCCAACTCGAGGGTCGAATGAAGACGTTGACCAGCAGGAGAGTTCTAGGGAATGTCTAATAAGATGGTGTCACCGTTGAGAGAAACGTAAGAGTCCATAAGGGGCAGACGAGACGAGGAGGAAACCGGTGGAATACCAGAGGCAGCCTCAGAATACGTGCGTGCAGAAGCGCCTCCTCTGGAAGGCATTGACGCAGCATGAGACAATGTACTGGAAGCAGAGGCAGTAGAAACTGTAGAGGGCAGATTAGCAACGCCATCAGAGACATCCATAAATTCATCATCATCAGTAGAGGCCAGGGACGTCACATCCACGTTCTCAATGGCAGAGTCGGAGATCTGAGCAGGAGAAGACGTGCAAATGACAGGAGGAAAATTAAGAGGCTCTCCACTAGCAAGCGAAGGTGATTGGTCGTCTGCGTCTGTCGTTGAAGAGGCGACGCGAGGAGCTGCAGCGATGCGGGTGGGAACAGCGCCCTCATCAGCAGATGCCATAATCAATGGCAAGGGTTAACGAAGAAAACGACCAGCTCGGTGTGGTAATTAAAAAAAATGATAATGAAACAAAATAAGCACTCACCAACTCGTGAGGGATCTTAAACGAAAGCACAGACCTTTAACTTCGGCATGCACACAGAAGAACAATGATGGGACACCCAAAACACGTACGTGAAGCTCTCAAACACGGAGCTCGTGAAGACACGTGTAGGCCAAAGGTGAACCGACACTGAATTAATGTATGTCACTACATGCTATGTTGTGTTTCTCTTCTAAGTGTTCGGTGACTTTTTTCAATATAGTGTATATAAACAATGATGGTTAATTTAACTATAAGGAGACAAACTGAAAAGCTCAATGCTTCCGAGTTTTGGGGTATAATAGGTACCTATCTTATTATAAAAGCAAGCGCGATTATGTAAAATGCAGATATTATCAAATACTCATTTTAATATCAAAATAATCATTTATTTCCCTCAATTCACTGCTGTATGAAGGTCTCTCTAAGTCTAATTTCACTCATCTATCGCCCATGTGGTCATTTTTTTGGTCCTTCCTCGGGTTTTTTCAGAATATAATATTTAATGTAAACCAAGATAGATATACAACACATAGCAAACACAGCATAACAAAGAAAGAAAAACTATACACATTATATACAAGGGAGACTCAGCCATTCTTGAAAATGTTCTGAGTAAGAAAGTGGAATAAGAGCTACGATGAAAAAAAAAAGCAGAATCTAATGCATACAGGAAGTGTAAAGAGTCAAACTTCAGATGAACAGTAATGGGCGGAAAAAAGAATAACAGAGCGGTTTCAAGTGTTCAAAAACGAATTTACTTTCAATGCTTGATCAAAACAATAGCTGAACTTCTTCATTAGGAGAGAAAGCCAGACGCAACTTGGATCCTAGTTAGTGAAGACGTCATGAGTAGTGTGAGATTGGACGTTCATATTTCAGTCATGCTGGAGATGTGAGAGAAGCCGAGAAGCCGTGATCGGAACACAGAGGAGTTGGCATTGAGCTTGTTGAGTTGACATGTCATGAGCTGGATTCCTTGTTCCTTAGTATCCAGTCTAATATCTCAGTTGTTCAACGGAGGTCAGTTCTTTTAGCAATACGCCATTTCCATTATCATTTGAGAGTGCCTATTTTGATCATGATTTCATCCGCACTTGTTATTTTTCTGATCTATGATTACCTTTTCCGTCTTTCTTGGTTACATTAAGCATACTTTACATACACTATGGGATGTAAGGTCAGGTGATGCGTAACATCACAGCCTCTCCTTGACAAATGTCAACCCCGCCTTCTCGTGGTGCATCCTGTTCCTACTAAAGGGGCTCTGACGAGCGCCAATAGCGGTATAACTATACCATCGGGATTAGAGGAAATTCTATCATACACTCACCAACCCGCTTGGCCAGCGTGGTGAGTTATGGCCAAACCCCTCAAAAATGACTCCACAACTTAAATCTTGGCCCTCAGTCTCCGGCAGCTGGAATGTACCTGGCCAAGGCAGCGGCCAGTGCGAAATGAAGACAGAGGGTGCTAAGAATCCCCGGAGGACCGGACTAGGCTGCCATCTGAGGCTGACCTTGGCAACGTACAATGGACGCTCCCTATCTTCTGATTCAAGGCTTCTTGAATTGGAAGAGGAACTACAAAGGATCAAGTGGGACATCGTGGGGCTAAGTGAGGTAAGGAGAAAGGAGAAGATCTCATCGAACTGAAAAGTGGACATCTCTTCTACTATCGTGGGACAGATACTGGCAGAACTAGTGGTGTTGAATTTATAATAAACAAGAAACTGAAGGATAAAGTTGTAGAAGTTGAAAGTTCCTCTGACAGAGCTGCATGGCTTGTTATCCTACTCTCGAAAAGATACCAGGCTCAGATTATTCAAACTTATGCACCCACCACAAGTCATCCTGAAGAAGAAATTGAAGAATTTTATGAGGAAATTTGTCATCTAAATAATAAAGGTAAGCAGCACTTGAAAATAATTATGGGAGATTTCAATGCAAAAATAGGGCAACGGCAACAGAATGAAACTTCAGCAGGTAAATTCGGTCACGGCAACAGAAACCAGCGTGGAAATACTCTCGTTGAGTTTGCAGAGGCAGAAGGGTTTTTCATCTTGAACTCCTTCTTCAAGAAAAAGCCACACAGGAAATGGACATGGAGACATCCAAATGGGAGGACAAATGAAATTGATTTTATTATGTGTAACAAAAAATTCGTCATAGAAGACTGCAGTGTGCTAAACAAGTTCAACACAGGTAGTGACCATAAATTGGTGAGATGTAAGATGCACCTCAACACTGAACTTGAACGTGGCAAGCTCATAAGACAAACAAAATCTATTGACATAACCAACCTTAAAAAACACCATAATACCTTCAAGTTGGAACTGAAGAACAGGTTCTCTGCTTTAGAAGGCCTAACATCGGAAGAAGTGGACATCTCTGAAGTTAACAGAAAAGTAATCAAAGCTCTTATGGAAACAGCAACAAAATTAGCTGGGTCTAAGAACAAGTTGCATGTAAATAAATTATCAGGAAAAACGAAAATGTTGATGCAAAAAAGAAGAGAGATGAGGACAACTAAAGAAGATGCGACTTCCAAAGTGGAATATATAGAGCTATGCAAGACAGTACGAAAAAGTATCACTGAAGACGTAAGAAAATTCAACTGTGAACTAATGAGGAAAGCAATTGAAAACAACCAAAGCCTAAAGATAGCAAAGGGACATCTCAGTAAGGAAGAAAACAGATTATGGCACTGAGAAAAGAAGATGGTTCTGTAACAAGAAATAGAGGCGAAATTTTGACAAGAGTGAGAGATTTCTACTCCAAATTATATGAAAGGGATTATACATGCACTCCAGACATCATGAAAGATACCAGTACCAGAGTTCCTCCAGTCCTTCCAGCAGAAGTTGCACATGCAATCAAGAACATGAAGCGGGGAAAAGCTCCAGGAGAAGATGGAATTACTGTAGACATCATACAAGAAGCAAGTGGAGAAATCGAAACAGTACTCGCCCAAATTTTCACTCGATGCCTTAATGAAGGAAAGATTCCTGAGGATTGGAACACCGCTACAATGATCCTGCTACATAAGAAAGGTGACATTGAGGATCTCGGAAACTACAGACCTATCAGCCTCCTATCAGTAGTTTATAAAATCTTCACTAAAGTTCTTTCACACCGCTTCAAGGTAACACTGGACATGGCTCAACCGAGAGAACAAGCTGGATTCAGGAGTGGCTACAGCACAATAGATCATAACCATGTGCTGAGAGAACTAATTGAAAGAGCGAGGGAATATGAACTTCCATTGTGCATGGCTTTTATCGATTATGAAAAAGCCTTTGATTCGGTGAAACCATCAGCAGTTACAATGGCTCTGAAAACCTGCGGTATTGAAGATGCATACATTAATATTATTAATAACATCTATGAAAATGCAAGTGCAAAAGATTAGGCTGTTTGAAAATACAACACACATAAAAATTGGAAAGGGAGTGAGACAAGGTGACACCATATCTCCGAAGCTCTTTAATGCCACATTGGAGGGTGTTTTTCAGTCACTGAGCTGGGAAAACAATGGGATAAAGATGAATGGAGATTATCTAACCCACCTTCGTTTTGCTGATGACGTAGTCATTTTTGCAACTAGCCCATCAGAGCTGCAGAGTATGATCCAGGAACTTGCTGACAAGAGTAAAGAAGTGGGATTAAAAATGAACTTTCGGAAGACAAAAGTGATGTTCAATGCTTTTACAAGAAAGGAAGATTTATCGATTGATGGAGAAAAGCTGGAGTTAACAGACACGTACGTTTATCTTGGACAGCAGATATCAAGTGAGGGTCACATTGATGAAGAAATTAATCAGCGTACAAAACTTGCCTGGAGAGCTTTTGGAAGAAACAGCATAATTTTCAAGAGCAATATGCCATTATGTCTTAAAAGAAAAGTGTTTGATCAATGCATCCTTCCAGTGCTTACGTATGGTGCAGAGACGTGGACCTTAACTAAAAGAGACATACCAAAGGCTGCAGACAACTCAAAAAAGCATGGAGAGGTGCATACTTGGTGTAACCAGGAGAGATAAGAAGAGGAACTCGTGGATCCGAAAAATGACAAGAGTGGAAGACATCATTATCAGAGTTAAATCCCTGAAATGGCAATGGGCTGGACATACTGCCAGAAGGACAGATCATCGATGGACAGCCGAAATTTTAGATTGGATTCCAAGGGACAGGAAAAGACCCAGAAGAAGACCACATGGGAGATGGGTGGATGAAATTCGAAAGTATGCAGGGGTGACATGGAGGAGACTGGCACAAGACAGACCGTTGTGGAGGAAACTTGGGGAGACCTTCGTCCAGCAGTGGATTGATAATGGTTGACAATGATGATGATGATGATGACATACACTATATTATCAAAATCATTCGGATACCACAATGATTTGGGACGAATGGATTTATTTTTGTGATTAGTGGTTAGTCGTAGGGCCGGATTAAGGTGGGGTCTACAGGGGCTACAGCCTTGGCAAATAATATATAGACTGAAAAAGAAAGATATAGAGAGAGGTTTATAAATAAGTTTTACTTTTGTCTTGCATAATTTCCATTTGGTCCGAAACAAAGGCTGGAAGAAAAATGGATTTCAAGGCAGTTACTCACCAAGGCTAAAGGTTTCATGTTGCTGTGTAAAGCAGCGTCGGCAAGACAGTTTCAGCTTTTTCACTACCATCAGAATTTGCACTTGGAACCATTAATGGTCGAAGTCCTCTGTGGCTGCATTTTGCATAACAAAACAGATGCACTAGTATACAATGCTAAATCATTAGAAAATCTAAGAAGAAATCAAGGAATCTTAAGCTTTTAACTCATGTTCTTATGAGAACAATGGAAAACACAGGCTTATTATGAAAACTTTGTAGATAATTTATTAGTTTGAAGAATGAACTACGTATTAATTATCACAAGCATATTGGTACTGTTTCGTGTTTAACGGACTTCATAATGATTCTTTATCATAAGTTCTTTGGGGGCCCACTTGGATGTCTTTGCCTTCGGGCCCATTCAAATATCATAGCCTAGGGGCCCATTAAGGCTCTGGTTAGTCGGTCCCCGTTTTTGCTGGTATGACAACGGAAATACGTTGAAGCATACTACACTGCTGGACAATAGCTAAGGACGGATCATAAACGGCTATATAGCGCATAAAAAAGTAGGTGTGGTTGGATGCCAAGTGAAATAAAATAATGTCAGAATGCCAGGACATTACAAGAAAGACAATTTATTGTGCTCTGAAATCCAGAAGCCTTTGGAACGTGTTCAAGGGACAAACAGGCCATTTTGTGCAGAATACGTAAACGTGAAAAAATGCAATTACCGTCCGCAGGCGTTCCGGCGTAAGATGTCAATACCGGATATGACCACCATGGAGGGCGATGCAAGATTCCACACGTCGTGTCATGCTTTGCACAACATTATCAAGCAGCTGTTGGGGTAATTTATCCCATTCCTCTGTCAGTGCACGGATGAGGGTGTCCTTGTATATTGGAGGGCATTGGCGACCAGCAAGACTCCTCCCCAAAGCATCCCACACATTTTCAATGGGATTTAGATCTGGAGAACGTGCTGGCTATACGAGACGTTGAATATCCTAGCTCTCAAGACACTCCTCGACAGCGACTGTTCGATGACATGTTGCGTTGTCGTCCATGAAAATGAATCTATCACCGACAGCACCACGGAACATGCGAACATGAGGTAGCAGAACATCATTAATGTATCGTTGGCCAGTCATAGTCCCAGTTGGAAGCACATAGAGGGACGTACGGCCATTGATCATGATGCCAGCCCATACCATGACACTACATGTCGGATATCGGTCCCTTTCCTGTATGTTTGCTGGACAATATACAGTACCACTATCACGCCAGATCAGTTGTCGTCGACAATCAGACGATAGACTTTATCTACTCTCATCTGAGAAGAGGACAGCAGACCAGTCGTTATCAGTCCAATTGCGATGTTGATGGCACCATTGCAAACGGGCGGTAAGGTGACATCTGGACAATGGGATGCTCACAACAGGACGGCGGGCGTATAGTCCTCCTTCATGCAAACGTCTGGCGACAGTTTTTCGGGAGATCCGCTTGCCAGTAGAAGCCATAAACTGATTTGCTACCTCACTAGCTGTGCTGCGCCGGTGTCTTTTTATTGATAGCACTATTTACCGATCTTCTGCAGGTGTCGTACTGAGAACACGACCTCCCCCGTGACGTTTGCTGCACTCTCCATTTGTTTGAATTGATTTCTAAAGCCTTGAAACAACACTGTGGCTGACGTCGAACTCCCTGGCAAAATCTGTTATTTTTCGCCCTTCTTCAATCTTGCCAATAATACAGCCACGCGTAAAATCATCTAAGTGATGTCGGGAAGACATACTAAAAATTGCAAGTTCGTCAATTGATTCTTTCCCTTTCAACTTTGCGTTTGAACAACAACGGTCAATACGCATCAAATCCTTTATATCTCCTATCAGCGCTATGACGTCACGAACAAGTTCGGCAATCCAAAATTTGCATACGCACAGCACGTCTTAATGTATCCCGCACTTATGCTAGTTTCCACATTTTCCTGCCTTCCATTTTATGGTTGCTATCGTTGCTATTGTCATCCGTCCTTAGCAATTGTCCGGCAGTGTATGAACCAATAATCGGTAGGTCTCGACAGGAATGGCTCGCCATTCATCTACAAAGCTACAACTTGAGTGGTGAACGAAGACGTCGTTGTGGTGGATCTCGTATCCCTCGCTCCAGTTCATCCCAGAGATGTTCTACGAGAGTATGATCAGGAGCCTGAGCAGGCCACTCTAACAATTCCACCACGTTTTCAAGAAACAAGACTTGCACGCGCCGTGCAGTGTCCCAGAGAGCTCCATCACGTTGTAAGAGACAACGGTCATTTCTATAATACTGCCACATTGGTTTGCAGGGCAGAATTATCCAGAACGTCGAGGTGCACTTCAGAGTTCATGGTTTGTGCTATAGTAACCAACAGGCCGAGTTCCATCCACGAAAAGCAGCTCAATACCACGATGGAGCCTCCCCCGAACATAACGGTTGTAAGAACACAGTCCAACGAAAGTCGTTTTCCGGACTGCTGCCGCCAAATCAAAACACGCCTGTCAGATTGAAAAAGTGAAAAGCGTGCCTCACCACTCCAAAGAATACCTCCCCAGTCGCCTACAGTCCAGGAACGAGGTAAGACACACCACTCCAGATGACGCTTCGTATTGACGGTAGTGATGTGTAGTTTGTGTGTCGCTGCTCTACAATAATCACTGTACAATTTTCTGTGGATAGTTCTACTTCTAGCCCAGCCATTACAAGCATTTCTTACTTCAGCAGCGATGGAAATTGCAGAGGAAGAACGGAGTTTCTTAACATTTCTTACCATGGTTCCTCTTTCACGGTCCATCAGTTTGTACGATCTTTCTTAACTTTTTGTTTGTTTGTTGTACTTGAACCGCTCTGTTTTCACCTTTTCATGACATCACTAACAATCGATCTTGGTATGTTTAGCTTAGCTGCAATGCTCCGCGTATTGAAACGCTATTAAACGTCATCCTATGACCAGCTCACGCTAGAACTCGGAAAGTTCACGTCCATGCGGCATATCCGCTTCAAATTTACTGAAAGCACGACAGAATACCTAAACTTCACATATACATACCACTCACAGCGCACCTCCTTGCGCAACCGTTTTTGGCATTTATGCAAATACCTTTGATGTTATAGTGTATCATCAAAATACTTTTGATGAGATAGTGTTTTTGACATTCTTCTCATCTTCCTATCATTGCTGTACTTTTTCAAATCGATGATTTCTTTTTCAAATCGATGATTTCTTTTTCAAATCTTTCATTAAGCATGTTTTGTACATTTGATCGCAGCCTCTGTATGTCTTCTTTAGTTAAGTTCCAACTTTTATCATCACCAACAAGTTAGTAAAATCATGCAATGCATTGATTATGATACGCTTTCCAATATACATGAAATCATTACTCAACTTATTACTCAAATTATGCGGATAATGGCTGTAGAATAAATCTCGCTCCTACACTATCTACCAACAAGTAAGTGGACACCCCTGCAATCGACGATATCTGCGGTCCTCATACACGTCACTGCCGCGGCTGTTAAATATCGTGTGGGAAACAACAACGCAACCAGTCGCATGCAAGATGCCACGCAGTTCGGAGCTCTCTGATTTCGAGAAAGGTGTAATCGTCGGGTATCACAGAAATGGCCGATCCATACGTGACATATCCAGCGAGTTGAAGTACCCAAAATCAACAGTGGCCTACGTGATTGGCAAGTGGAAGATGAGAGGCGACTGTCGGAATTTGCCCCGACACGGCAGATCCACAAAACTGTGAGTTAGAGACCGACGGGTGCTGGATAGAGAAATTCGGAAGAACCGCAACAAATCGATGAGCCACATCCGCGAGGAGTTTCAACAGGCATCCGGGAGTGTTCTTTCGATGAATACCATCCGTAAGGAAGCCCATCTGCTCAATTATCATGGACGTGTTGCCGCCCACAAGCCTTTGATCACCAAGTCCAACAGCGCTGCTCGGCTAACATGGTGCAAAGAAGGTCGACAATGGACCGTTGAACAGTGGAAATAGGTTCTACGGAGCGACGAATCAAGGTTCACCCTCTACCGTTCGGATGGCAGGGTCTCTGTTTGGCGTCTGCCTGGAGAACGCCTCCTACCGGAATGTATTGTGCCAACTGTGAAGTTCGGCGGCGGTGGAATTATGCTATGGGGGTGTTTCTCGTGGTATGGCACGGGACTCTTGGTCGCAATTCCTGGTATCACGGGACTCTTGGTCGCAAAATGGTGCAGTAGGTCTACCTACTGCATCATTTTGGATGACCGTGCACTTCCTACGTTGTGGCAGTTTTACGGGGTGGACTTATGTTACTTTCAGGATGACAATGCAACCTGTCATGTTGCGAGGTCCACCATGGCTTGGTATGGTGACAATGGGGTTAATCGAATGGACTGGCCCGCGCAGAGCCCGGACCTTAACCTTATCGAGCACCTCTGTGACGAGTTGGAGCGTCGACTTAAGGGGTGCCCCCACCGTCCGAAATCGGTGAAGGAACTGACCTGCCTTCTCCAAGCTGAGTGGAAGAAAATACCGCTAGCCGTCGTACAACGCTTGGTTGAGAGTATGCCCCGGAGGGTCACAGCTGTAATCGCCGCTCGTGGAGGCTCCACCAAATATTGAAGGTGAATAAACTTCATTCTCCTTTGCTATCACAGGTGTCCAATTACTTTTTGGTAGATATAGTGTATGACCTGGCCTTTGACCCCATTTCGATGTTATTCAACACAACTAGTAAAATATACTTCCGGAACAGCGTCATAAAGTTTTGTCTCAATCGAAGCATTTTTACGTAAGTTATAATGAGAAAGGGCGATGGAATGCATCCCGATCCTATGTCTCGACCTTTGACCCCATTTTTCTATTTTCAATAGGGTTCGTCCACAGGAAGTCCCCTACCACATACTAAAATTTAATCGAAATCGAACTATATTTACGCGAGTTATCGTTCGGACTGACAGATAGACTGACAAAGCTGGAGCAAACACGCTTCTTCAACCTACGGTTGGAAAGCGTAAAAAAAACACATTCTCGATCTAATGCTGGATGAAGGTTTCCCCAAGGCCTTTCCACCTCTCTCTCTCTCTCTCTCTCTCTCTCTCTCTCTCTCTCTCTCTCTCTCTCTCTCCCTTGATAAACTCTTTCATGTCACTTGTGACGTGAAAGAGTTTATCAAGGGAGAGAGGCCTGCACCGCAGGACTCACATGAGATAAAGGCAGATAGCAGTGAAAGCACATGTCCGTGTAGCTCAGTTGGGAGAGTGACTTACTCCGGAGTGAGGGGACCCGGGTACGATATCCGGCGCGGACAAACTTGTACGTTACATTGGCGCCCGAACTTCCAGGATGACCCGGCTGTTAAGTTTTTCGTAAATGATGAGGTGTTCTTCTGAAGAAACGGCGAGACAGGAAAAATGAAAATATTTTGTTCAGTGCTTCGAAAAATTAAATCAGTGCAATGTTACGTTCCACACCACACCAAATTGTCAGGGATTTCTCAAATGCACGTTCTTCAGCGGATGACTACCTACAGTAACCCGTGGGCCATGCCCCCGGCCCTCTTTGGAGGGGGGGTATGTGACGTGCCTGCACCGCAGGGCGCACATGAGATAAAGGCAGATAGCAGTGAGAGCACATGTCCGTGTAGCACAGTTGGTAGAGCGTTTTACTCCGGAGTGAGGGATCCGGTGTGGAAAGACTTGTACGTTATACCGTAGCCTACGAGGATCGTTAAAAAAAGCCTGTTATTTTGGGCCAAATTTCCTGAAAAAAACGAAAGCACTTTTGATTCTCTTCAACGCCACCAGAGGCCGCTTTTACCGAGGACAACATTGCCTTTCCCTTAGTGCTTTTAGTATACTGCCGTAAGTTACGAAACTGCATACTTCTCGTTTTTTTTTTCAATTATTTTTATATAAAAGAAGTGAGGTATTGCAGTGTGCCTTTTGTATATTCTTACAAGCAAGTTTAGAGCAAGTAACTGTGGAAATTTTGATTTGTTTGCATGCTACTCATGCAGTTTCAGCTGAGTGCATTTTCGAGTTGCTTGGTTTTTGATAGCAGTAATCATGTTAATATCAAACTGGGATTATTTATGTTTCATAAAAGAGTGAAGTTTCTAATTTTAACGTTATATTTGTTTTGAACTTGCACGGACGTTTCATAAATTTCAGTTTGAAATAGAAATAATTACGAATTTTTTTTTTAATTCAGCAGCGTTTTCTCACACATCGGCGGCAAATAACGATGAACAATTAGAAATATTTGTTACGAAAAAATGCGATTCAGCGAAAACAACATGCATTACAATAACCTTGGAAGCCACCAACTTTCCCGCACTTTAATGGCTGACGCTCGCGTTCGTAGGCTACAAGCAAACTGCACGATTAACTCTATATTTGTTTTGAACTTTCACGAACGTTTCATGGCGGCAGCCTCCAGAAATATCTCATTCTTACGTCCTTGGGTATAACTGACTGATACATACAATCATATTCATTTGTGTACAACATGCATTCTAATATGAAGAATTACTACTCTTCTGCCTCATTTTATAATATAAATTTTTTAACCAAATGTGGACAATTCCCTTGATTTAATTTAATTAAAAATTGGACAATTAAGCCAGAGCATTGCACTCCTCCTAAATAAATATTTTCACACGAGAAATTGCGCAGACAGCAAAGCATTACCATAACGAACCTTTTAAGAGTGGAAAGCGTTCAAATAAAGAAGAAAGTAGGTAGTTGTGTAATCTTACCTTTCAAAATGATTTGGGAACAGTGAATCGCTAAAAAATATGCATATATTAAAATTCTATATACAGTAGCGAACAAAAGTATTTGGCGAAACACTTTTTCGACCATAATTTTTTTTTCTGCTGGACCAAATCGGGTCATTTTGGGATATGATATGTGTTGATTCGTGGGTTACAATGTCGCGTAGTTTGTATTTTGCTCAGAGCGAATTTTTCGTTCGAAATGGGCCATATTCAAGCGTCGCCAATTATTACCCATTTGTTTGCTGCATGTATTAATGTTTTTTCTGGCGATATTTGTGGGTTTTGTGATGTGTAGTGTGATAATAAGTCAATCTTACGTTTTCAGAAATGGGTAAAAAGGCGGATATCCCTGTTAGAGCTCGCCAGGCGGCCGTGAACATGAATGGAATCCGGAATGCGCGTCACCGACATTGCGAGGGCCCTGAAGATCCGACACCAGTCCATTTCAGCTATCCTGCAACGTTATAAGAAGACTGGGACAGTCGAGAACAGTCCGCGATGTGGTAGGCCTCGTTCCACTACGTTGCGTGAGGATAGACGCATCCTCCGTCGATCTCCTGTTGATCCCACCTTGACTGCTGTGGACATCGCAACCGAATTCCGCGACGGCGACGACCTGAACGTCAGCCGAATGACCATCTCCCGTAGTCTCGTTGCTGGTGAATTGAATGGATGACGCCCCGCCAAGAAACCACTCATCGGAGTCAAGAATCGACGAGCCTGAGTCGCGTTCGCGCACCGTCATCGACACTGGACCGCGGCGGACTGGAGTAAGGTGCTTTTCACCGACGAGAGCAAGTTCAACTTGTTCGGAAGTGATGGCATCCGATACGTACGGCGTCCGTGTGGCCGGAGATTCAACCCCTAGTTCATTCAGCCGACTGTCAAGCACGGAGGAGGATCGCTCATGGTTTACGACGCCTTCTCTCGCAATGGAATGTGCCCCATCATCAAGATTGACGGAATAATTGCCGACCAGAGCTACACGAACATGCTAATCAACGATGTCTTCCCATGGGCAAACCAAAACATGCCACCCGGATGGATCATGCAGCAAGACAACGACCCTAAGCACACCTCCAGAGTAGCGAAGGCAGCGTTCCAGCAGCAACAGGTCACACTTCTAGACTGGCCAAGCCAATCTCCAGACCTGAACCCCATCCAGCACATGTGGGAGGTGCTGGAGAGACGATGTGCGAAGAAAACCTTCCGGAATAGGGCCCAGAAGTTCGACCAGCTGTCTGCAGAATGGGAGCGAATTCCGCAGGTCACCGTCGAGAAGCCAGTGGACTCGATGTCGGCCCGTTGTGCAGCTGTTATTAAGTCTCGTGGTTATCCCACTAAGTATTAGTTATTGTTTTGTCGTATTCTCGTACTTGTTTTCTGTTATCGTTGCATTAAATGAATGTGATACAGACCTACTTTGTTGGTCAATTTGTATGATCTCTGCGATTAAGCTCGGTAACTGATCTGTGTTAAGGTTTCCGATCCATCTGCATATGGGTCATGTTTACAACTGAATAACACATATCATATCCCAAAATGACCCGATTTGGTCCAGCAGAAAGAAATATTATGGTCGAAAAAGTGTTTCGCCCATTTGTTCGCTACTGTGGCAGGTTATGGATGTATTTAATGTGTCCCGCAATGTGTAACTTCATTGATCATATCGGAATACTAGATTCCGTAGAGGACTGATAAAATACACCAACAATGTTATTCATTAGTCATATGATATTATTCGTCGCTTTCGCAAGAAAAAAGAAAATAATTCTGGCGATTATGGAAAAAAATTATGCGATTTAATTCTGTATGCCAGCACACCACCTGCCACCAGCAGCGGCTAAGCGTTGTCGTTATCCTCGGTAAAAGCGCCATCTGGTGAGCTTTCCGGCGTAAATGATTCCTGGTTTTGAAGGGCAAAACGGCAGGCTTCTCTCACGAGCGTGATCCCCGTAGGCTACGGTTATACACTCTGGCATGTTTTCAGAATTCACCATCTCCCACGTGGTTTCGTTCTGAATGTGTTCCTTGGCATCCATTCAAGCATTTCAGCTAGTTCACGACAGTCAGTTCTTCTAGCAACAGTGGAGGGTGTTTATTTTGATCCTAATTACTTCTTGTCATTTTCCTATATTTCCTGATTACCAGGCTTCCTTGAGTTGTCCACGGAATCTCTATGTCGTTTTTAAGTACACTCCATGTTTGTGATCCAAAAGTAAGTACTGGAAGAATGCATTGATTAAACACTTGTTTTTCGAGGCATAATGTTAAACTGCTATTAAAAATTTACTGTTTCTTACAAATGCGCTCAAGTCAAGTTTTATACATCCATTAATTCCTTCTGCGATGTGATCTATGCTAATACTGTTGTTAAGACAGATAAAGACATCGGACTTCTAAATTCGTCGCAGTATGTGTAAGGCGACAAAAAAAAAAAAAACGATCACCACAACGAAAGGTGACTTACGCAGAAAGAAAAAAAAGTAAAAACTATTTTATTTGATTTTTACAAGATGAGATAATGTTGTGTGGAAAAATTCACAATCATGCCCGTTCCTACAGAAATGTGTTACGAAAAATCAGGAAACGTACGCAAAATATTCCACAAACTAAAAGATATCAGCGCAAAAATTTTTTTCGAATCGGGCTCTTAGACGACGATACGAAAAGAAAAAGAATATACACAGCGTGGCAAAGAATTTTCAAGACTGGGTCTGTAAAATGAATTAGAAACAAGAAATTATAATTTGTTTTGGTTTGCTATTCAAAATGAGTCCCCCTCCGGTTTCAATACACTTGTTCACTTTGCGGAATTGCCTCCAAAGCACGCGTCGAAGCTGTTTGTATGGTCGAAATATCATCAAAATAACACCCTTTTAATGGCATTTTAAGTTTTGGGAATAAAGAAAAGTCGCAGAGTGCTAAATCAGGCGAATACGGTGAATGATTCAACACACAGACATTATTTTTCGCCAAAAATCCACGAACAAGAAGTGAGGTGTGACTGGGTGCATTATCGTGCAACAAACACCAACTGTTTTCATCCCGATATTCTGGACGAATGCGACAAATTCTGCTCATCAAACGCCTCAAAACACTTAAATAAATTTCACCAGTAATTGTTAGTCCACTTGGAACAAATTCTTTGTGGATAATACCCTTACTATCGAAGAATGTAATGAACATTGTTTTGATTTTCGATGGAACTTTTTTTTTTTTTTTTTTTTTGGCTTGTGGGGAGTTTTTTGATTTCCATTCCGCACTTTGTCGCTTTATTTTAGGATCATATTGAAAACACCATGTTTCATCACCATTAACAATCGATTTTACGAAGTTTGGATCATTTTCAGCGGCTGAAAATGATGTCTCTGTAATGTGCACTTCTCCTTGATTTTTGTTCATTGTTTAACGCTATAACGAAGTGAATTTCTCCGTCATTTTTATCCGCGCCGGAGTTCGAACCCGGGTCCACTCATTCCGGAATAAGTTGCTCTACCAATTAAGCTACGCGGACATTTTATTCTGATTCCTATCTGCCTTTATGTCGTGTGCGTCCTTCTGGCAGGTACGTCACATCTCCTGGTACGTTACAACGCGTGTGGAACAAATTTAGCACAGACTTTTGTTTTGCCCAAATCTTCATGCAGGATGGTTCGAATCGTTCATTTAATGAAGTTTAAAGACTCTTCCATCATTCTTAGTGACGCACATCGATTGTTTGCCACGAAATCACACACTTTTTCAATAATCTCAGGTGTCCTAGATGAACTTGGTCTTCCGGTATGCTTATCATCTTCTAGCGTCTCTCTTCCGTCCAAAAACGTTTGTGCCACAGAAATATTTGATCTACTTAAACAAAACTCACCGTAAACTTGTTTCATCATTTGGTACTTTTCCAAGGCACTTTTACCAAGTTTTGCGTTAAATTTAATAACAGCCCTTTGTTCCATCTTAATAATATAACATTAAAAAAATTTTACTTCTCTAATGAACGGTCGTTTCGTGTGAGTTACTTTAACAACTGCGCAGTACTTTTGGCAGAAAGCAAGCAGCTGGTCATGATTTATAACACATTCGCGATTACACTGGAGGCGCTACCGTAGGCTGAAGTCTAGCGCCAGTCTTAAAAATTCTTTGACGCACTGTATAGATCTGCCACTAGAATTGAAAAAGCTGTGTTTATGAAAATCTGGTCACGTTGCTTTGACAAGGGTTTCTAATTGGAAGCGAGTTTTGAGATCTCCACAGATCTTAAATTCTATGGTAGGAGGCAACGGAAAATTTGATCAAAATATTATTTGAAAGCAGCGATAACCGACAGGAGAACAGTTTTTTTCTGTAGTTTTAACAGCGGAGGTACGGAAGAAAAATTTCGTTCTATTTTTCCTAACAACAGAACGGTGACTCATTGAAAGTTGCGAAGTAGGAACACGTCCGAAACAGAAAGGACTTTTACTTGGCTGAATTTTAGTAGCAGGGATATCAAAAGAATAGAAAATTGAGTTGTGATGCGAAAAGAAACAATGTGATTTGAAGCAGGCATCGAGCGAAACATATTCTTCAAAGTTAAAGGTATCTGGGAATATGAAAAGAAGAAGGCGTGCACTGGATATCTGTTGCTGGAGTTCAGCAAGTTGATTTGCGAGTAAGTAAGAGAGTATAAAGAACAGGAGGCGCCTACTGGTCCCAGTTTCTGGAGTTCAGCAAGTTGATTTGTGGGTAATGGGGTGAGTTTAAAATTGTGGAGGCGTCCACTGGATATCTGTTGCTGGCCGCGGGTGGCCTAGTGGGTAGGGATCGTTACTGCTACGGAAAGAACCTCAGGTTCGATCCCAGGAAGGTACGAACGCTCGATCGACTAAATATCCGCCGTGCGTCGGATGGGCACGTTAAGCCGTTGGACCCCGGATACTGACCCCCCGTAATAAATAAGGGCGTCTTACTCCCCCTTTCTACTTCGCTTCAGTGTCACTTTCCTGTCGGGCACTCTAGCTCAAATCTCCTAGCTTCCTATTTCTAACGGTTGTTTAAGACCTGGGGTCAGACACTCCCTTCCTAAAAATCCTCTACATCTGATCTAATTTGGATATCTGTTGCAGGAGTTCAGCGAATTGATTTGTGAGGAATGGGGGTAGAGGGAAAATGCTGTCATTTGCTCGAATTCAGCTACTTAGTTTGTGAGTAAAAACTGTAATCAGTTGCTCCATAAACAAGTTAGTAAAATCATGCAATGCATTGATTATAATACGCTTTTCAACATACCAGAAATCATTACTCAAGTTATGAGAATAATGGCTGTGGAATAATTCTCGGTCCTGTGCCCTGACCTTTGATCCCATATCAATGATATTCAACAGAATTGGTTCGGTATACCTCCGAAATAACATGATAAAGTTTTGTCGCAATCGAAGCAATTTTACGTAAGTTATGATGCATAAGAACTATGGAATAGATCCCGCTCCTGTGTCCTAACCTTCTACCCCATTTCGCCCATTTTCAATAGAATTCGTCCCCACGCAAGACCCTACGACATACTAACATTTCATCTAAATCGAAGCATTTTTACGTACGTTATGACGCATAATGGCAATGGAAGTGATTCCGCTCCTATGTCCTGACCTTTGACCCCATTTCGCCCATTTTCAATACGGTTTGTGGCCAGGTGGTCCCCTACCACGTACTAAAATTTCATCGAAATCGAACCTTTTTTACGTTAGTTTTGACGCATAAAAGCAGTGGAATGGATCCCGGTCCTATGCACTGAGAGCATATACGCTTCTTCAACCTACGGTTGGAAAGCGTAAATTACGCTTCTTCAACCTACGGTTGGACAGCGTAAAAAAGGGACTCCTGGTACCAGTTGATGGAGTCCAGCAAGTAAATTTGTCAGTAATGACGGTAGAGTAAAACATGTGCTCACTAGTGCAGTTATTAGAGTTCAGTAAGTTGTTTTTTGAGTAATAACTGCAATAAGTTGCTGCAGAAAAAGGAGGCGGAACCAACTGGCTGATTTGTGAGTAATGGAGAAGTGTGGAAATTTGGAGGCGCACTAACTGGTTTCAGATGCTGGAATTCATCAAGTTACGTTTTTAATAATTGGCAGTGCTATTTCCGATGTATCCCGCTGCAAACTGAAGCGGGATTCATCGGAAAGCACGATGCCTTGCCATTAGCTCCTCTACGCGCGACGTTCTTGGAACCATTGCAGTCGCTGACGGCGTTGTTGTACAGTCAGAGATAGCCGAAGCAGTGGGCGCCGTGCAAAAATGTCCCGCTGCTGCAGACAACTTCGAAACGTCCGTGCATAGACTGGGTGTTGTGCCACACACCCGAACTGTTGAACTACGGTGGTCAATGTGGCTGGTGAGATCCGTCATAGCCATGCGCACCAGATGTCGGTCCTCCCGCTTGGTGGTGTAACGGGGCCGTTATGATTCCGCACGTCGTTGAGTACGTTCCTCCGCTACCCACTTACGCCATGCTTTCCCCACCGTGGCCGCATGCCGTCCTTTTTTTTTTTTTTTTTTTTTTTGATTGGAGGTTTAACGACCACCGTGAGCAACTCAATGGGCTATAAGCAGTCGCCCGTCCCTAATTTAGGGTCACTGGTTCCAGGGAAGGGAGAGAGCCAGTGCCGTAAGACAAACACAACATCCATGCCTCACCGGGATTCGAACCCGGACCCCTTACGGACGAATGATCAGAGGCCAGCGCCTTAGACCACTGCGCCACCGGGGCGGCCATGCCGTCCTACACGAGCAACGATGTCTGTAAGGGATACTTCATAATCCCAATATGCCACAATTTTCCAGCGATCGAAATCGGAAACCTGCTGCTAGGGCTGCCGTTGTCTTCGACGGGACATGCTGTATCGGTCCGTGACCAGGATCAAACGCACTTCGACTGCTTAACACAGTCTCTTTGTTCACTCCACTTATACGATTTCCAGAGGGCGTTACTGTCCCACATAAGATCTATATATACTACCCGGTTAATCATTTACATGTGCGCCCGTGTTCTTCCCTTCTACCAAATATCGAGCCCCTGGGATGCGATTTTCCTGGTGTTGCACTTTTAATGGCCAGCATTATATTAGAGTGATTCAAATGCCAATGCCGTTTAGAAGAGTCTTTCTGTGTCAGACAATTGCTCGGTGCGCATGCGCTATGCAGATAAAAACAACCGATGACCGAAAAACCGGTGACGTGATTTATTGGTAAATGTTCTGCTTTCGAAAGCTGTAGACGAGAAATACGCGATCCAAGAGCTGTTACGGGTTTTCTTTAGAAATAAATTTACCGTTACAGATACAGCGAGGGAAATCTGTGCTGTGGAAGGAAAAGGAGCAGTGTCTGAAAGAACGGCAGGATTTTAGTTTTAACGACTTAAAAATGGGAACTGCAGCCTTGAAGACAAAACACGTGCTGGAAGAACTTTGACAGTGCATTCTGAAGCAGTACGCCAAGCGTAGACCTAAATCCGTGCACAAGCACTAGATAATTGCAAATAAGCTGGGAGTGCCTGAGTTCACAATTGTTCGCGAAATGCACAGCACGCGCAGAGACTATTGATAAGTACTCCGTGAACTGACTGCTCCTTAAGCTCAGCGACGTTAGCATGCGTGCCGCCAGTTATTGGAAATTCCCAGGACGACCGTTTCTTTAGGCGAATTGTGGCATGTGATGAAACGTGGATATTTTTTCGGAATCCTTCACATGAGAAAACAGTGGTTAGACTCCAAAAAGCCATCTGAACCAGTTCCAAAAAAATGGGACTATTTGAGCACAAAGTTATGCAATGCGTGTAGTGGAACTTTGAGGGCCCCATTCATTGCGAAGTGATTCCAGGTGTCCGAGGTATTAATGTACAGCTGTACTGTGGCCAATTGGAGCGGCTGTATGCCGCTTTAACCCTCCAGGTGGCAGGAGTTTTGAAAGACTCCACTAAAAGCGTCCTGCCTTCCTGTAGTATTCGTCGTCGTTAAGATGCGCATATATGCTTTCTTGCCGCTTTTGAACAGGCTTCCAATGAACGTATTATTGCATCGTCGTCGCTTTGGGCACAGAAATCTACGAACGTATATATACGGGCTGGCCACCTGGAGGGTTAAGCTGAATGTACCCTACCCTGGTGAACCGTAAACGAGTTATTCTTCGAAGGAATAATGTTCCTGCTCATACTGCCCGGTCAACTAAGGAAAAATTAAAGGAACTACAGGGTTTTGAGCTAATGCTCGAACCTGTTTATAGTCAGGTTCTTGCGCCTTCGAACTACCACTTATTCCGGTCCATGGTACATTTTCTATGTAAAATGTTGTCAAAAACATCTTCGAAAGCATCATGATGTTGAGCTTCAGGTCCAAAACTTTTTCGCCTCGAAAACAAGTTGATTTTTTCGCTGGGACGATTCAATACATGGCATCACAATGATGTAGGACCATCGAGCACGATGGACTCTTATTTCCAAGATTAAATTTTAATGTTTATGCATGTATACTGTGAAAACACAAATTTGTCCGTGACTGGAATCGCACCACGCCCCCACACTCCTTAGTAACTTGCTCTACCAACTAAGCTACAGGGGCGGAATATATCACTGAAGATTTGCCGTCTTGACATGTGCTTTACCTATCTAGGACGTCCCTCTTAATTTTTTTCTTTCTTTTTGAAGCGAAGAACCAATTTTTATTCATTCTAGACGATGTGTGGAACAAACATCACATATTTTTCGAAGAACCCAACTACCAGTTCATCCATTTTTACGTACGGGCGCCAATGTATAAGCACAAATTTGTCCGTGACGGGGATCGAACCCGCGCTCCTTCACTCCGGAATATGTTGTTCTTCCAACTAAGCTACACGGATGGAATGTATCGCTGCAGATTTGTCGGCTTGACACGTGCTTTTACCTCTGTAGTACGTCACAATACACGTTTTCATCAACTGTCAGAAAACGGCAACGACTTTTGAAATCACGCTGGTACAATTTCGGGGTTCAGAATAAATACAAAACATATTTTTATTTAATAACAAGAACAGAAACCTCTAATAAGTCCTTCCGATAGAGTTAATATTTCTGTCTCTGTTATCCCAAAATTGCTTCGCCATGCAGAAAATATTTGATCGAAATTACGTTTTCCTCGTCTTAAGAGTTTCCACGCAATATGTGTTTTATTTACATGTCAATACATCCGCGAAGAAATTAATCCTTTCAGCGTTCAGCTGAAAACACGTGTTCTCGGACTTTTGTTCACGTCATCTGCAATAAACAGCAAGCACGTATTTACTCTCTTTGTCGTCTTTTCGCAGAGAAAAAGAGCGTTTATTTCCCTTTCCCTACTCGTTTCGTGCTGCTCCACTTTATTTGTTCGTTCGATATTTATTTCTGGGAATGTAAAATCGTTCCTACATCGGCTTTCTTTACATTCCAGAAATAGAACTCCTAATTAAACAGAACATGTGCAAATAGAAAAGTAAATTGTTCCACTGAGAGTCGTGGTTGAGAAGAGGAATCCGCTGTCTATCTTAAGGGTACATTTCGTTGCTATGTTCGCATGGGAGTACGCACAGATATGTGAAGAAATATCAACAAACACTCTTTCTGCATTAATTCTTATTGCTTTCTTCTTTGTTTTACTTTTTGAAATTGCTCTAGGCACATATTCAGAAGAATGAGTTACGCAAACATGACAGTGAGAACAGAGTTGGCTTTTGTTGGAAACAGTAGGCACAAGAAGGTGTTCCACGTCGCAGTCCTTCAGGACGCAATTGTTCTCCCGTTACCACACTGAGAAAAATAAGTGGTCTGTATTCACGGACAATTTCTGAAAATAACGGTGGTGACGTGGAGAGAATCAGAAAAAAATAGAAGAAGATTGCCAGTAGTGAAAGAAAAATCAGAAAATCAGAGGTAATGTTGAATTCGAAGAAAAACAAAAAACACGAAAGATGACACCGAATTTTCGGGTGTAATAAGCACGTCTTTTGAATACCTTCTGACACAAATTAAATTTATCAAAGCTATTTAAAGTCAATGGAACCGGTATGGAAAGAAATACAGTAGTATCTGACGGAAGAAAGAAGTTTTTCAGTCTGGTCTTTAATCCCTCAGATATTGCTGTAAACGGAATGGCGAGCTTACGAACTCTTAGAAACAGAGTTATCGAGAAAAATAATATGACTTTACGTCCCCTGGTGGGAAAACCATGCATTATTTTAAGAAGAAAGTATTCTCAAAAGGTTTATCCATATGAGCGGTATCGGTCCAAGAAAAAAAAATTTAGTTGAGTTTTCAGGAGCCCAGATTTTGCTACAAATTCATCAGAAACAGAAATTAACACTTATGACCCCTGGTGGCCAAACCATTCTTTACCAAACATTAGAAATTATGTGAAAAATATTTTCCATCAGGTCTTGTATGCGATACAAGAAGAATTTTTCAAATCGGAGTTTTAGGAGCAGAAAACGCAATTTACCATTGTGCGCCCTAACGGAAAGCCTATGATTTACTTGAAAATTTTGAATTTATAGGAAAAAAATTTCGCATCGGAAACACTATCCAACAAAGAAGGAATTTTTCAAATCAGACTTTTAGAAGTAGAGATATTGGCAAAAATAAGATATACATCTACGCCCCCTGGCGTAGAAACCATGCACTATTTTAAGAAGAAAATGTTTCGAAAAAGTTTAGTCGACATGAGTAATATCGGTCTACAAACGACGTTATTTTCAATCGAGAATTTAGAAGCTCATATTTAGCTGCAAATACATCAGAAGCGGAAATTAAGATTTACGCCCCCTGGTGGCCAAACCATTTTTTTACAAAAATAAGAAATTATGTGCAAACCATTTCCCATCAGGAGCTGTATCCGGTGCAGAAATAATTTTTCAAATCGGAGATTTAAAAGCAGAGATGTAGGGAGAAACGCAATTTACCTTTACGCCCCTAGCGGAAAGTCTATGAATTACTTGAAAACTTTGAAATTATATGAAAAACATGTCACACGGAAAACACTATCCAACAAAGAAGGAATTTTTCAAATCGGACTCCTAGAAGTAGAGATATTGACAAAAACAAGTTATACATTTACGCCCCCTGGCGGAGAAAGTGTGGAATATTTTAGGAAGAAAATATTCCGAAAAGGTTTATTGATGTGAGTGGCATCAGTCCTCGCAATAATTTTTTTCAATCGATATTTTAGTAGCTCAGATTTTATGGCAAATACATCAGAAGCAAATATTAACTCTTACGCCCCCTGGTGGCCAAAGTATTCTTTACCAAAAATTCGAAGTTATATGCAAAAGATTTTCCATTAAGAGATGTATCCGCTGAAAAAAAAAATTCAGATCGGAGTTTGAGAAGAAAAGTTATCGCGAAAAATGTAATTTACTTTTACGCCTCCTAGCGGAAAATCTATGCGTAATTTGAAAAAGAAACTATATCTAAAATACTCTTCGAGATAAATGGGATCGAAAGATAAAATATTTGTTTCAATCGGATGTTTAGAAGGAAATATGTGGAATAAAATGTAATTTTGAATTGGACACCATCTGCATTTACACCCTCTAGCGGCAAAATTGTACATCGTAAAAAAAAAAAAAAACGAAATAAAGGATCATCATTCGCATATTTCAAGCTTCTGAATCCAAAAAGAATTTTTCAAATCGGACTAATAGTTGCAGAGATACCGTGGGTACAGGCGGACGGACGGACGGACAAACCGATAACATAAGCACAATCTTTTTTTACAAAAGACGTGCTTAAAAGTACATTGAGAAAATTCTGAATTCGTATAATGCGACGTCATTATTGAGTGATAGAGAGGAGAGAATAGGTTGGGAGTATCTAAGAATTTGGAATTCACTGAGGCCATAGCAATAGCAGTGGGCATGTGGGTTATGTCATAGGAAGAGTGAGAACACGCGGAAAGCACGGGGGATGCTTTGGACCAGGGAGGTCATATGAAAGCCTGTGATTGGTCATGCATTGTCCAGGGTCAGAAGAGAAAGTCGCAGAACGCTAAGCAGGAGATTTTGGCAGGACTCCTCGGATAGCTTTCGCTGGGAACAGAGGTCAGGTCAGTTGGCACGATGAATTTTGAGACCTAAAATTCAGGCGCTCAGCTGCGGTTGAGTTGCCAGAGGAGGAGATTTGTAATAACTGCCAAAGGCGCCGACTTGAAAAATTATAGTGGGCTCCGGAAATTTTTAATCGAATTAACCATGCATTTTCAAAGTATTTAAATCTGATTTAAATTTCATTCAGTCAGATTATCTGGCACAATGAAGTGTTAAACTGAAGCAAACTATAGTTAATTACAGAAAAATTTTTTTTTCTAGATAATTATTTATTTCATTTATTGTAGGCGCGACATTATTATATACAATACACAGATACTGCGAATTTCCAACTCAACTGTCTTTATAAAAGTAACAAAAACATGAAAAATTTATTATAAGGTTTTTTTAACAATTTTAAAAATGCCAAAAAAAAATTTTTCTTTTTTCAAATGATTTCTGAGTTAAGATAGAAAGTTAGAACGGAGAGGACATGGCATCAGCCTCACACCTTGCGTTTTCCGTGGGCTCCACTTCATATCAGCTGTGAATGCCCAATATGCCCAACTTGGGTTGCTTCTGTACTTTCCATGGAGAAATCGCCGACTTTGAAAAGGTTTTAATGGCACTTGTGCAGCATGTACAGTCAGGAAAAAATGAGACCGAAATATACATGCACATAACTAAAAGTTTGCAAAAAATGACGGAAATGCAGTTTGGTATTTTCTAAAAAAAAAATTAAACAAAATTATCCTTCGTAGAGCGGAGGTGTATATTGCGCATTAGCCAATCACGGCCTTGTTAAAGCTGTAGGAGCCATGTTGACCTTCAGGGTCTGCTGCAGAGAGTAGAAGACGGCCGCTATCAACCTGTGCTATAGCACAGGTCTTCAGGAAGTGTCACTGAATCCTGCTCACCCGGAGGGCGCAAGAAACCTGATGATCAGATTTGGCTTCACCAATGGTGGCTGATGCCATCCATCTCCTCTGACCTCCTTGGTCCCCGACTGTCCGAAGATAGGGTGGGTCAACTGACTGTACAACATATTTCCGCCTTTATCACTATGACCTCGAATGGGCTCTCGTCTCCGAATGTACAGCTAGACTTTTGTATTTTTTTTATAAAAGATGCAGGTTTAAATGCTCATTTTACAACGGTACTTGAGGTATTGTGTGTCGCGTGAAATTTGATGAGCCGGAAGAAACCCTAATTTTTTTTTAGGCACAATGTACAGCCTGAGGGGTAAATTTCTATACACACTTTCTATACATAGGAAACGGGGAATGAATAATAAAAAACTTGAAGAATTGATAACGAAAAACAAAATTTATGCATATACGCGTACGTGTATTTTTCCCACAAAATACACGCAAAAATATTAGGGGTTCGAGGAACCCACAACAAAATCGTTGGGGGTTCGAAAAGTGTCTCGAACCAACAAAGTCGGCGCCTATGCTAACTGCGGTTAGTAGTGGATCTTTTTTCATACCGATGTAACAGGCTGAGGCCTAGAAAGCTGAAATAACAGATAGCTGGCGAAGGAATTCTTACAAGCATATTTCATGCCCAGTTGTAATCTTATCCAGGGCTGGATTAAGGTGGTGTCTATAGGGGCTATTACAGCCTTGGGGCCCACCATGATCAAGGGTACAGGAAGCATGTTTGGGCAAGTAATAGAGAGAGAGTGAGAGAGAGAAGTTTATAAAATAGTTTGACTTTTGTCTCGTATGATTTCTACTTGGTAAGAAACAGAGACTGGAAGACGAACAGATTTCAAGACAGTGACTCACCAAGGGTAGTTTTCATGCCGCTGTGCACTGCGCAGTCAACGAGACAGTTTCAGCTTTTCACTACCATGCACCAACACCTCCCAATTTGTACTTGCAACTGTTAGTTGTCAAATTCTCCTTTGGCTTCATATTGTATTTAACAAAAAAGATGAACTTAAAAAGGATATACAATGGTAAAACAGTAGAAAATCCAAGACAAAATCTAGGAATATTAACCTTTTAAATCATGTTCTTCTGAGAACAATGAAAAATACAGTGACCTATTACGAAAACTCCGCAGATAATTTAGAAGTTACAGTTCCATGTTTTAACGGACTTCATATAATAGTTGTCCCCCATAAGTTCTTTGGGGGCCAACTGAGATGTCTTAGCCTTGGGGCCTACTCAAATTCCTTAGCCTTGGGGCCCACGAAGGGCTTAATCCGGCCCTGATCTTATCACTACCTGGAGCGGTACTGATTAAGAACTTTTCGATGCATCTGCTAAAGAAAGCCTGCAGCAAAATGATTTTTCGTTTATCATGACTGAGGTCTGTGTGTGTATCTTGACGGAACTAAAGGAACTGTGCAGGTACGATCCCTCAACAAATTAAACCTCAATTTAGATGAGATTCTCTATCATCATTGTAAATACTTCAGTAACCATAACGGCATGTAAATAGATTAAAGTGTTATGTCTTTGAAGATGTCAACTCTGTGTGGAACCAATACGTGATCCTTCGCTACGCCTCTTAGGTGAGTGGTAGATGAATACTTATAATCAAATTCTGGACTGGTGGCCACTAGTAAAAGGTGAAATACACTCAGATATAAAGAACCTAACAAAGTGAAGATATGATAATACGTGAAAACGCTTATCATCAGCAAAGCTCACTAAGGTTTTAAATAAGTACTTCAACAACACCAGAAGTACCACAAACCATAACTAGGACAAACCGCCAACGGTAACAGATAACTAGGGTGCAGTTGGAAAATTTTGAGCGAAGCTATTGCAAAATCTAAGCTCATTAAGGCATCTATAACAAATTCTAAAGCACGAAAGCGTAAAATTTATGACTTCCAGAACAAAAGAACGAAACATTCTAAAAATGAAATGCCTAAAATTTATCATGGACTACTTTCCTTCACGCCTTCACGTTGGTTGTGATCAGGATGCATGTAAACAAAGCGGAAAGCTACACTGAGATCGGGATCACGTTTTTTATCAAGTCTCACAGGACTGACAAGCGACGTCATTGACGCCATATTGCTGGCCTCAACCTCGACTTCAGCAGTTACAGTTAGAAAAGAAGCAAAAGTAAAACAAAAAACAAGGCTTACCGGTGCCAATTCTGATGTTTTTCTTGAGTTCACAATGTGCTCGCTTCCTTTTTTAGCACGTCTTTTGTAAAAAAAGATCGTGCTTATGTTATCGGTTTGTCCGTTCGACCGTCCACCTGTACAAACGATATCTCTGCAACTATTAGTACGATTTGAAAAATTATTTTTGCATTTCGAAGCTCAAAATATGCGAATGATGAGCCTTTATTTCGTTTTTTTTATGATGTACAATTTCGCCGCTAGAGGGCGTAAATGCAGATGATGCCGAATTCAAAAACACGTTTTATTCCACATATTTGCTTCTAAACATTCGATTGAAGAAATTATTTTATCTATCAATTCCATTTATGTCGAAGAGTGTTTTAGATACACTTACTTTTTCAAATTACGCATAGATTTTCCGCTACGGGGCGAAAACGTAAATTACATTTTTGCCGATAACTCTTCTTCTAAAACTACGATTTGAAAAACATTTTATTCGGCGGATACATCTCCTAATGGAAAATCTTTTGCAAATCATTTCAAATTTTTGGTAAAGAATACTTTGACCACCACGGGGTGTAAGTGATAATTTTTGTTTCTGATGTATTTGCCATAAAATCTGAGCTTCTAAAATATCGATTGGAAAATTCTTTCGTGGACTGATACCACTCACATCGGTAAATCTTTTTGGAATTTTTTTCTAAAATATTCCACAGTTTCTCCGCCAGGGGACGTAGATGTACATCTTATTTTTGTCAATATCTCTACTTCTAGGAGACCGATTTGAAAAATTCCTTCTTTGTTGGATAGTGTTTTCCGTGTGACATGTTTTTCATATATTTTCAAAATTTTCAGGTGATTCATAGACTTTCCGCTAGGGGGCGTAGCGGTAAATTGCGTTTCCCCCATATCTCTGCTGCTAAATCGCCGATTTGTAAAATTCTTCCTGCACCAGATACAGCTCCTGATGGGAAATCGGTTGCACATAATTTCTAATTTCTGTAAAAAAATGGTTTGGCCACCAGGTGGCGTAAATCTTAAATTCCGCTTCTGATGTATTTGCAGCAAAATATGAGCTTCTAAATTCTCGATTGAAAAAAACGTCGTTTGTCGACCGACACTACTCATGTCAACAAGCCTTTTAGAAACATTTTCTTCTTAAAATAGTGCATGGTTTCAACGCCAGGGGGCGTAGATGTATATCTTATTTTTGTCAATATCTCTACTTCTGGAGTCCGATTTGAAAAATCCCTTCTTTGTTGGATAGTGTTTCTAGTGTGACATGTGGTTCATATATTTTCCGAATTTTCAAGTAATTCATAGACTTTCCGCTAGGGGACGTAAATGTAAATTGCGTTTCCCCCTATATCTCTGTTTCTAAATGTCTGATTTGAAAAATTCTTTCTACCACGTGTACAACTCCTGATGGGAAATCGTTTGCACATAATTTCTAATTTTTGTAAGAAATGGTTTGGCCACCAGGTGGCGTAAGTCTTAATTTCCGCTGGTGTTGTATTTGCAGCAAAACATGAGCTGCTAAATTCTCGATTGAAAAAAATGTCGTTTGTTGACCGATACTTGTCATGTCGACAAATCTTTTAGAAACATTTTCTTCTTAAAATAGTGCATGGTTTCTACGCCAGGGGGCGTAGATGTATATCTTATTTTTGTCAATATCTCTACTTCTGGAGTCCGATTTGAAAAATCCCTTCTTTGTTGGATAGTGTTTCTAGTGTGACATGTGGTTCATATATTTTCCGAATTTTCAAGTAATTTATAGACTTTCCGCTAGGGGACGTAAATGTAAATTGCGTTTCCCCCTATATCTCTGTTTCTAAATCTCTGATTTGAAAAATTCTTTCTACCACGCGTACAACTCCTGATGGGAAATCGTTTGCACATAATTTCTAATTTTTGTAAGAAATGGTTTGGCCACCAGGTGGCTAAGTCTTAATTTCCGCTTCTGTTGTATTTGCAGCAAAATATAAGCTGCTAAAATCTCGATTGAAAAAAGTCGTTTGTTGACCGATACTACTCATGTCGACAAACCTTTTAGGAAAATGTTCTTCTTGAAATAATGCCTGGTTTCTACGCCAGGTGGCGTTGATGTATATCTTATATTTGTCAATATCTCTACTTCTAAGAGTACGATTTGAAAACATCCTTCTTTGTTGGATAGTGTTTTCCGTGTGACATGTTTTTCATATAATTTCAAAATTTTCAAGTAATTCATGGATTTTCCGCTAGGGGGCGTAGCGGTAAATTGCGTTTCCCCCTATATCTCTGTTTCTAAATCTCAGATTTGAAATATTCTTTCTGCACCGGACACAGCTCCTGATGGAAAATCATTTGCTCATAAATTTTAATTTTTGTAAAAAAATAGTTTGGCCACGAGGTGGCGTAAATCTTAATTTCCGCTTCTGTTGTATTTGCAGCAAAATACGAGCTTCTAAATTCGCGATTGAAAAAAAAGTCGTTTGTTGACCGATACTACTGATGTCGACAAACCCTTTAGAAACATTTTCTTCTTAAAGTAGTGCATGGTTTCTACGCCATGGGACGTAGATGTATATCTTATTTTTGTCAATATCTCTACTTCAAGGAGTCCAATTTGAGAAATTCCTTCTTTGTTGGATAGAAACCTAGTGTGACATCTGGTTCTTAAAACTTCAAAATTTTCAAGTATTTCATAGACTTTCCGCTAGGGGCGTAATGGTAAATTGCGTTTCCCCCTATATCTCTCCTTTTAAATCTCCGATTAAAAAAATTCTGTCTGAACCGCATACAGCTCCTGATGGGAAATCGTTTGTACATACTCTCTAATTTTTGTAAGAAATGGTTTGGCCACCAGGTGGCGTAAGTCCTAATTTCCGCTTCTGTTGTATTTGCAGCAAAATATGAGCTTCTAAAATCTCGATTGAAAAAAGTCGTTTGTTGACCGATACTACTCATGTCGACAAACCTTTTAGGAAAATGTTCTTCTTGAAATAATGCATCGTTTCTACGCCAGGGGGCGTAGATGTATATCTTATTTTTGTGAATATCTCTACTTCTAACAGTCCGATTTGAAAAATTCCTTCTTTGTTGGATAGTGTTTCCGATGCGAAATGTTTTCCCTATAAACTCATAATTTACAAGTAAATCATAGACTTTCCTCTAGGGGGCACAAAAGTAAATTGCGTTTTCTGCGTTATTTCTGCTCCTAAAGCTCCGATTTGAAAATTTCTTCCTGTATCGCATACAAGACCTGGTGGAAAATATTTTTCACATAATTTCTAATGTTTGGTAAAGAATGGTTTGCCCACCAGGGGTCATAAGTGTTCATTTCTGCTTTTGATGTATTTGCAGCAAAATCTGGGCTTCTGAAAACTCGACTCATTTTTTTTTCTTCGACCGATACCGGTTATATGGATAAACCCTTTGAGAATACTTTCTTTCTAAAATAATGCATGGTTTTCCCACTAGGGGACGTTAAGTCAAAGTCACATCTTATTTTTGTCGATATCTCTGTTTCTAAGAGTTCGTAAGCTCACGATTCCGTTTACAGCAATATCTGAGGGATTGAAAACCCGATTGAAAATCTTCTTTATTTGGTCAGATCTATTGTTTTCCATACCGGTTCCATTGACTTTGAATAGATTTAATAAATTTAATTTGCGTCAGAACGGATTCAAAAGACGTGCTTATTACACCCGAAAATTTGGTGTCATCTTTCTTGTTATAAGTTTGAACCAAACTAATTTCAAATTGACGGCAAAAGAACTAAAAAACTCGAGCAAATTGCGTTGGGAAAAATTACGACTATCGAATGTAAACAAATGTAATGGAATGTCCGCGCGTGTTTTTTTTAATTGAAAAACATCAATGATTGGATACATGGGGTTGGTATCATGGTGATTGGTCGTGTTCTATAGGAATAACGAACATTAAAAAACGGACCAATTTTAATAATTTTAATTGAAATTCCTCAATCACACGGAATTTAGGGAGTCTGACGGTGTCAAAACCTGACCATGGATGATGTCCAATCGCATGCAAAAATTCACGGTGATCAGATGTGTCATGTCGTAGCTACGCCCGAACAATTAATTGTGTCGAGGCTCGTGTGGAGAACGGAATTTCAATTAATATTAAAATTGGTATGCTTTTTAATGGTCATTCTTTTTCTACGAAACGACCAATCACCTTGATACCAGCCCCATGTCACTCATCATGTTCTTCCCTTTCTCTGTGGCAAGTGTCACCGCGATCGGTTGAAGACCTTTGGAGGAGATAGGTAACGAACGACCTCTTCTCAAAACCCGGAAAAAACCCTAAAAATGCAAGTTTTTGGACGATAATTCCTGAATGACACGAAATTTCGGGAATCGAAAGGCGTCAAAACCTGACCATGGACGACGTCCAATAGCATGCAAAAAATCACGGTGATCGGATGTGTCATCTCGCACTATGCCCGAACAACTAATTGCCTCGAGTAACAAAATTTCCGTTTTCAAATGTTCCCGTATTTTCAGAGATCTTCAGTAGTCAGTATTTCCTTTTATTTCACAAAAGTCCGTTTCAGGGTTTTCCGTATTTATACAGAAATTTCGCAAAACTACAGACGCTGAATTCTTCAGCCCTTACACAAGAGAACCCTTTAGCTTTTAGCACATGTTGGACGCGAACCGACGTCGTTGGCTCAATAAAAACAGCGCGTCTTTACCACTAAGCCAGAAACATTCAGAAATGCCACTCACTTTCAAACTAAAGGCATTTTGGCGCGGTGATGATTTCTTTTTTCTTTTTTGGTCATTAATGCGGGTGATTTAGACATTCTATTTTCTGCGGGATTTTATTATCTATTTGAATACGTTGGTCATAATTTTATTTTTCTGTAGGAATACTTATCACAAATTAAGAATTTTTTTCATCGTGATTTTTCCAAAACAACAGAATACTTTGGAACTTGAGATATTTTTAAACTGACAATGGCTTTCAGTTATCTCTCAGAAAAGTTAAAATATATTGTATTAAAATTTACTCTTGATAACTATAACAGCCTTTGTCTTAATGACTCGACAGACTGATACATAGACATCGTACAATCACATGTACAATAATTTAAATAACCGGTTTCTTACGGTAACACAATATACACTGATGAGTCATTATATTATGACCACCTGCCTAATAATCTGTACGACCTTCTTTAGCCAGAAAAACAGCTGCCATTCGGCAAGGCATCGATTCATGGAGGGGGAGATACGTATTCTGGGGTATCTGGCACCATAATGTCAACAGCAGGTCCTCCAGTTCCCGTACATTTCGGGGTGGTGGTGATCTAGCGTGAACCCGCTTTTCTATATCGAACCACAAATGCTCAATTGGGTTCGCATCAGGTGAATTTGGAGGCTAGCGCATTAACAGAAAGTCACAAGACATGTTCCTCGAACCACTCCTTGACGATTCTGGCAGTGTGGCATGGCGCATTATCCTGTTGGTAATCGCCATCACCAGCAGGAATAACAGTTGCCATAAATGGATGAACTTGATCCACAGCGATGTTCAGATACGTGGCAGCTCTCAGGAATTGTGCTATTGCGATAATGGGGCCTAAAGTGTCACAGGAAAACATCTCCTACAGCATAACACCTCCGCCGCCGGGACGTGTCGCCCAACAGTGCATCCAGGTGCCATAGCCTCCGTTGGTAGTCGGCGTATCCGTTCTCGGCGTCTACGTGATGCACCAGGAATCTTGATTAGTCAGACCAGGCCACTTTCTTCCAATCATCCACGGTCCAATCTCGATGACCTTGGGCCCATTTCGTGCGTTGCTGGCGATGACGTGCAGTAAGCATAGGGACCCGGATGGGTGTTCGGCTACGGAGACCCATGCGCAGAAAGCTGCGATGAACTGTGTGTGATGTGATACATTGCCTTGATCACTACTGTTGTAGCTGCCGGTGATTTGTCGCACTGTGGCGCTGCGGTCGCTGTGCAAAATGCACGACTACCCTCTGGCATCAGTGTACTTGCTTGCATTCATCATTCCGTCAACGATACACAGACTCCCAACACCAGATGAAGACCAAATCATGAAAGATGTTGAGTACTTAATGCTTCGCTTGGTGCACTCTGGTTTGAATTGTGTGCCAGGATACCTACACACATATGAGGTCCATTATTTGCAGCAATGAAAGGTTTTGACTCATCACTAAAGAATATTTTTCCCAGTCAGCCTTCGACCAATGTTGATGTTGCATAACCCTGAGTAACCAAGCTTTCCGCTGGTGGTCTGACAGCAGCGGTTTCTTACTTGCTTAATGGCCTATGAGTCCCAAGGATAGTAATCGACGACGGACTTTCGAAACAGAACAGATCACTGAAGTACTCTTGGACCATTCTCTTGCCAGCTCCGGTGATGTCAGCATCTAATTTGCATGGCTGAGTCTCTTAATCACTTTGCTGTCTCTTTCCGATGAACATCGTGCCCGTCCACTTCGTTTAAGATAAGCGACACACGGATCCTGTTTCTTTATAACGCTGCATTATCCTGGACACGGTAGAATGCTGATAATTCACTATTAAAGCAATTTGGCGGAGAAAGACCTTCCCAATGCAGGATCGCGTAACGGTCAGCAACACACAAACTCTTACGCGCTATCGTAACCGGCGTGTGACAAAAACAAGAACAACAACCACCAAGGTTTAGGGCCATTTCACATTCACTTGTATGGAGCGAAATATTAAATAGTAGGTTCGTGGTAGGGTCCCCTGATTCGAGAGTGTTTATAGGAGAAAGGTGAAATTGGAGTTTTAGATGTATACTGGTAAGAGTGAGTACCATTCATAAGCACCCTTAACAGTTAAGAACAATAAAGATGACACCGAATTTTCGGGTGTAATAAGCACGTCTTTTGAATCAGTTCTGACGCAATTAAATTTATCAAAGCTATTCAAAGACAATAGTATCTGACGGAAGAAAGAAGTTTTTCAATCGGATCTTTAATCCCTCAGATATTGGTGTAAACGGAATCTTGAGCTTACGAACTCTTAGAAACAGAGTTATCGACAAAAATAATATGTGACTTTACGTCCCCTGGTGAAAAAGCCATGCATTATTTTAGGAAGAAAGTATTCTCAAAAGATTTATCCATATGAGCGGTATTGGTCCAAGAAAAAAAAATTTAGTCGAGTTTTCTGGAGCCCAGATTTTGCTACAAATACATCAGAAACAGAAATTCACACTTATGACCCCTGGTGGCCAAACCATTTTTTATAAAACATTAGAAATTACGTGAAAAATATTTTACATCAGGTCTTCTATGCGATACAGGAAGAATTTTTCAAATCAGAGTTTTAGGAGCAGAAAACGCAATTTACCTTTATGCGCCCTAGAGGAAAGTCTCAAATGATTTACGTGAAAATTTTGAATTTCTAGGAAAAACATTTCACATCGGAAACACAATCCAACAACGAAGAAATTTTTCAAATTGGACTTTTAGAAGTAGAGTTATTGACAAAAAAAAAAAAGGTATACATCTACGCCCCCAAGCGTAGAAAATATGCACTATTTTTAGAAGAAAATGTTCCTAAAAGGTTTTCGACATGAGTAGTATCGGTGTACAAACGACGTTTTTTTCAGTCGGGAGTTTAGAAGCTCATAGTTTGTTGCAAATACATCAGAAGCGGAAATTAAGATTTACGCCCCTGGTGGCCAAACCATTTTTTTACAAAAATTAGAAATTATGTGCAAACAATTTTCCATCAGGAGCTGTATCCGGTGCAGAAAGAATTTTTCAGATCTGAGATTTAGAAGCAGAAATATAGGAAGAAACGCAGTTTACCTTTACGCCCCCTAGCGGAAAGTCTATGAATTACTTGAAAATTTTGAAATTATATGAAGAACAGGTCGCACGGAAAACACTATCCAACAAGGAAGGAATTTTTCAAATCGGAATCGTAGAAGCAGAGATATTGACAAAAATGAGATATACATCTACGCCCCCTGGCGCAGAAACTGTGTAATATTTTAGGAAGAAAATACTCCGAAAAGGTTTATCGATGTGAGTGGTATCAGTCCAGGAAAGAATTTTTTCAATCGATATTTTAGAAGCTCAGATTTTATGGCAAATACATCAGAAGCAAAAATTAACTCTTACGCCCCCTGGTGGCCAAAGTATTCTTTACCAAAAATTCGAAATTATATGCAAAAGATTTTACATCAGGAGATGTATCCGCTTAAAAAAAAATTCAGATCGGAGTTTTAGGAGAAGAGTTATCGGAAAAAAATGTAAGTTACTTTTACGCCCCCTAGCGGAAAATCTATGAGTAATTTGAAAAAGAAACTATATCTAAAACACTCTTCGACATAAATGGAATCGAAAGATAAAATAATTTTTTCAATCGGGTGTTCACAAGCAAATATGTGGATTAAAACGTAATTCTGAATTCGACATCATCTGCATTTACGCCCTCTAGCGGCAAAATTGTGCATCGTAAAAAAAAAAACGAAATGAAGGATCATCATTCGAATATTTCAAGCTTCCGAATGCAAAAAGAATTTTTCAAATCGGACTAGGAGTTGCAGAGATACCGTGGGTACAGACGGACGGACGGACAAACCGATAACAGAAGCACGATCTTTTTTTACGAAAGACGTGCTAAAAAAGATCACTTGTAAAGGGAATAGCCTAAAGTACTGCACTAAAAAGGAATAATTTAATTGGGATTTACTTTGGTCGTAAAAGTAGATGCCAAGGTCAAGATTCGAGTAAACATGGGAAGTTGAAAAATAAAAATAAATGATTTGGTTGTTAGTAATAGTAAATACAGTTAGTTTTCCGTGCAGGTCTCCCCATAAGATTGAAGCCCAAGAGTAGCCGAAAAATACAATTTAATCCATGGCAATTCCTAGGAAGCTAGGTTCCTGTGACGTAAGTTAGGTGGTTTACTAGAGTTTTTTAAAAGAATAAGAAAGGGAGATATGAGAAATTTTACTCAGTGCAGTGTTTAGATGAAATGTACTTACCCTTTTTTACATTCATTTTTTTAACACATGTTATATTTGGAGAGGCACTGCATGAGTGTATTCGGAAATATGGGAGCTAAGGAAATCATTCCTTTTAAAGGCCAAACTAGGGGATTAATTGTTTAATAGGTACATAGGTAATTTATTTATTATGCAGAGGTTGTCCCGGAAATAAGGAGATTGAGGAGTCGATTCGGCTGACCGTCAGCCGCGAAAGTGCAATAGAGAGTTGCGACCGTATGTACCAGGTTTGTGCCTTTATACACTGAGTGGCCACTTTATTATGACCCCCTCCCCCGGTCAGTACTTCGTTGGGCCACGTTTTGCCTTTAATACTGCGTCGATTCTTCGTAGCATGGATTCCACGAGATGTTGATAGTTGGTTTGTGGGATCTGAGACCATGCTTGATGAATAGCACTTTCCAGGAGTGTGAGATTGCAGGGTGGTGGATCCAGTTGTCTGATGGATCGTTCAACTTCATCCCACAAATTCTCAATATGGTTGAGATCTGGAGATTGTGAGGGCCCCATAAGCAAAGTAAACTCACCGGCATGTTCCTGAAACCAATCCTGTACAATACGAGCACTATGGCAGGACGCATTATCTTGTTGAAAGTAGCCATCGCCATTGGGATAAACCATCCACATGACAGGATGCACTTGGTCCGCAACGATGTTTGATATGATGTGCCAGTCAGACGTTGATCAACACGAATTAAAGGGCCCAAAGCATGACAGGAAAACATTCCCCAAACCATAACGTTGCCTCTACCAGCTTGAAGGGTTGTAGCAATGCATTTGGGGTCCGTGCTTTCGTGCTGTTTCCGCCAAATTAAAAACGCGATTCATCGGACCACATAATTTGTTTTCAATTATCGACTGTCCAATCCTTGTGCTCCTGTGAGAACTGGAGACGTTTTCTCTTGTTAACTTCGGACAGCAAAGGTGTTCGAACAGGCTTTCGGCTGCCATATCCCATTTGATGCAGTGTACAGCGAACAGTGCGTGCAGAGATCATTTGAAGGGATCCTTGATTAAGATGGTCTGTAATTTGCTGCACTGTTGCCCTTCTGTTGTCTGTTACCAGTCTGGACACTCTCCGTTCCGCCCGAGCAGTCACTAGTCGATGACGACCGCACGTTGCACGTAGAGACCCAGTTTTTGGCTTACAGTCCAGTCTTTAAACACTTTAACAACAGCTGCTCTGGAACATTTCACGAACGCGGCGATTTCGGTGATACTTGCTCCATGGCTCTGAGCTCCTACAATCATCCCACGTTGAAAGTCCGTCAAATCGCATTTTTACCCATCTCGTCACCCAAAAATCCCTTCTACTACTGTCTCAAGCACTAAGCTTTCCCTTTTTATACTAGCGTCGCCCTCTGGATGGCAACAGCGTGCAGCCCTAGCTCATTTGCTTAAAACTGTCATGTGGTCATAATAAAGTGGCCACTCAGTGTGTAGCCACACACAGGATTAGAAAGTAACCAGTACCAATTTGGAACCACTCAGCTGCGACTACTGATGAAGTTTCGGCCTCTGATTGGTTAATACAGCTGATTTCTCAATCCGGTCTTTATTTCATCGTGACGTGGTGTGTTTGTGTGGTATCATACAAGTTGCTCCGGAACTCCAACTAAACATAATATTAAAGATCTGTTTTTTGATTTGAAATCTACATGAATTTTCCTTTCATTTGGTAAATAATATAGGTTAATACTTCTTGTTTTATATGCTTTATTGCTATTCAAATATGTTGACAACCATGTCGAGGCAGGTGTTGATAGTATTGTGCACACTGCTGTATGAGGTACACGGGGTGGAAAACGAAACTGTAACACCAGCACAAATAGCATCCCACTTGTCACGCCGCTGTACGCGCTACCTGGTGACCAGCCTGCATCTATTTCGCAGTCCGTCAACGACAGCGGAGTGTGAAGGTTACATTAGCAGAGCACCAGCACAGCTGGACGTCAAAAAGTGCGATCCACTCAACATAATGGGAGACATATCCGAGTTTCAAAGAGGACAGATTGTTGGTACGCGTTTCGCCCGTGCATCTGTGTCCAAGACAGCAAGTCTTTGTGGTGTATCGCGAGCCATGGTATCCAGAGTCACATCGGCATACCAGTAAGAGAAAAGAACCACGCCCAATAGGAGTAACTGTCAAAGTAAGAGGAAGCTATCTGACAAGGACATCCTGGGGCCAACACGGATTGTAACCAAAAAACCTAAATCCACGGATACCCAACTCAACGCAGAGTTGAATACGCACCGCGACTCGCCTGTTTCCATCAAAACTGTTCGTCGGAAGCTTCACCGCGTCAACATTCACGGTCGCGTTGCTATCGCCGTACCCTCGATCACCAGTGTGAATGCCAAACGGTGGTTGCGATAGTGCCAGCAGCGCAAATCGTGGACGTTGGACGACGTGAAATGTGTATTGTTCTTCGTGGACGTGGGACGACGTGAAATGTGTATTGTTCTTCGTGGACGTGGGACGACGTGAAATGTGTATTGTTCTTCGCGAACGTGGGACGACGTGAAATGTGTATTGTTCTTCGTGGATGTGGGACGACGTGAAATGTGTATTTTTCTTCGTGGACGTGGAACGACGTGAAATGTGTATTGTTCTTCGTGGACGTGGGACAGCGGGAAATGTGTATTGTTCTTCGTGGACGTTGGACAACATGAAAGGTGTAATTTTCTTCGTTGGACAACGAGAAATGTGTATTGTTCTCCGATGAATTGTCCTTAACTGTCTTTCTCACAACCGGGAGAGTTTACGTGTGAAGACATTCCTCACAGGCAAACTACCCAGACTGTTTATTGGATACAGTGAAGCACGGAGGTGGAAAGCTGATGGTTTGGGCCCCAATATCGTGGCAGTCTGTCGGCCTGCTGATTGTTCTTGACGGGCACATCACTACCAAGGACAATCGGACAATTCTGGAGGACCAGGTGCATCCAATGGTTCAAACATTGTACACTGATAATGGTAACGTGTGTCAGGATGAAAACGCACAGATACACAGAGCTAAACTGGCGGAAGACTGATTTACCGAGAATTAAAGTGAGGTTGAACATCTGTCATGACCTGCACACTCACCCGACTTGAACATTATTGAGCCACTCTGGGACATTCTGGAGGAGTGAGTTAGGAAACGTTTTCCTCCACTAGTATCACGTCGTGAACTAGCCACTTTTTTACAAGAGGAATGGATTTAAATCCCTCTGGCCACTGTACAAGACTTGTATTGGGAGTGTTCTGCAGGAACGAGTCAGGAAACGTTTTCCTCCACCAACATCACGTCGGAACAGTGCAAGAAATTCTGACGTCGGTTTTGAACATTCAACGCATTGCTGCAAAGTTTATGCCAAAGATTCTGAACCCCGAACAAAAGGCTCTCCGTGTCGAACTCTGTCAAGATCTTCGTCAGCAGGTGGTCAATGAACCAACGTTTCTGTCGTGGGTCATCACTAGGGACGAGACTTGGGTCTACGGTTACGACCCAGAAACCAAACAACAGTCGTCCCAATGGAAGAGATCGGCATCTCCACGACTGAAGAAGGCCCGACAGGTCCGGAGCGCAACCAAAATCATGCTCATCGTGTTCTTCGATATTCGTGGGGCTGTGCACCGTGAATTCTTTCCCCAGGGCCAGACCGTCACCACCCTTTCTTTACTGCGATGTTCTGAGGTGTCTTAGGGAAGACATTCGCCGCAAACGACCTGAAATGTGGTGCAGGGGCGATATCCTGTTCCATCACGACAATGCAGCTGCTCACAAAGCGTTAGCAACACGCCAGTTTTGCAACTGCAACAGCATGACTATCATTCCTCATCTGCCTTACTCGCCGGATTTGTCCCCCTGCGACTTCTCTCTGTTCCCGAAGATAAAGCTGAAGCTCAAGGGTCGCCTGGACAGTGGACGAGATCCAGATCAGTCTCTGGATCAGTGGACGAGATCCAGCGCGAATCGCAGACGCTGCGTGACACGATTCGCGAACAGGACATCCAGGAAGCGTTCCAACAGTGGCAAAAACGCTGGCAGTGTTGTATAGCTGCCCATGGAGACTACTTTGAGGGAGATCATAGCCAGACTTAAGTAACATATGTACTTTGTTGTATATCGGCCTAGTCTCGGAACTTTTTGATCGGACCTCGTATTGGTCCTACCCACGACGAATTGCAGTTGTATTGGCCTCCTTTGGAGGCCCGCCACCTTACTAATAAATTATTGTGTCCTAAACCTATGTGTTTCAGTTTCGTTGTCTAACCCCTGTAGGTTAGAAAAATTGATCCGGTTACATTCCTCTGCCTTTAAATCTGTTTTGATTAAAGAGCTGCCTGGTATGCTGTAGACGTAGATGAACTCCAAAGCCTTTTAGAGTCAATGCCAAACTGCAAACGTGCTGTGATTAGGGCCAAAGGGGGTCCAACCCAATATTGAATAAAAGTTTGTAATTCAGTGCCCGGTTTGTGTATATCAAAGTGATTTTTTTATAATGTACACAAGCTGAGCGTATCTAACCCTTTAATCGGCTGGAAGGAATTAACTCGGGTTTAGAAAAATCGGATCAAATCTGCTCGAACGAATATATTCGCTGTCTGAGAAGTGTGCCAAAGGCAGCGGGAATGAGTGCTGAACCTGCATATCAGAAAGCCTTGCTTTCCCGTTAGTTTTGTTATTCAATTTGGTCGTTTAGTGGAAGATTAAAGTGCTAAAACAATGGCGACACGCCTAAGAAAAGGGAGAGAGAAGATGTTCGAGTCTACTAGTTTCTACCAAATGGTATGATGTTCGTGTCAGATGCAGTAGCCCTTCGCCACCATTCTTTGGTGTCGGGAGGGGGGCGGGGGAGGACTAGTCCATCTCCATTTTTCCGCAGATTGGAAGTGTTGAGGAGCAGATAATACCTTATAACCTGTTACAGGTGTGACGACAACGTACATTCTAAATTAACTTTCATTTTCAGTTTCTTTTCCTATGTAAATTTTGAGTTTGTTCTCCGTTATACTTCGCAACTTAACGTGATATCTTTTCTCTCGCGAGAATTCTCTTGGTAACACTCTTGAGGTCAGAGTGAACGTAACGACCATAGATAAAAGGACAAGATAACAGTTGCTGTTGTGGATCTGTGGTGGATGTGTGTTTGTAGACGTTCAATTATTAGATAATGTAATCTGATATCTGCTGTCTAAAAATTGTGGAGTGCTTCTGAAGTTCGTGCTGAGACGAATAAAAGAATTCCCGTAAGTTGACTTCTGTTTTAGGATTCGTCTGGCCGTAATCATTCAATTACGAACTATTGCATCGTATTCATATCTAATGATTTAGAAATAACGTAAAAACGACAAGATCTCTACACCAAAAGAAATTACGTTATGCAGGTTTATAGTTGGTACAGCTAAGATGAGAAAGTGAAGAAATTTTTTGAAAATCGCTTTCGGAAAACCCGGTAGTTATGTGAACATTTCTGTTTAAGGAGCGCAGAAGATTTTGAGTACTGTTTCGTTCAGATATATCGTCCCGTTAAAAGGTTAAACATGTAAATAGCCCCAGAAAAACGATCGTTATGCGCTCCCACAATTAAAATAACAAATGCAAGATGTTTCGATCAAAGCTGAAGATTTCGTTTTACCATATTTCGGTTTTCTACTACACTGAAGAGCAATTGAATTAAAGACAGCTGGCGTTATGCAAATGTGGCGCTGTGGGCGGCCCTGTAAATGGAAACAAATCACGTATGCAGCGATCCGACAATATAAGGAGTGATGCGTCGGGAATCGGTAAATTCGGACGCAGTAGGGATAAGACGAAGGAACTAAGTGCATTTGATCGTGGGCAAATTGTCGGGGCCCGACGAATGGGTCACTCCATCTCGGAAGTCGTGCAGCCACTGGGATTTTTACGAGCCACTGTGTCAAGGGTGCACCGTGAGTACATCAAATCCGGTAAAACCATCCGTGAAAGGGCCAACTGCTGTGGACAGCAGCGTGTGGATGAGCGGGGTCATCGTCGGCTAGCTCGCATTGTAACAGCGGATAGACGGGGCACAGCGCAAGAAATCACTCGGCAATTTAACGCTTTTGCACAAAAACGTATAAACAGCCACACCATCGAGAACCATCTCCTCGCTATGGGGTACAGAAGCCATCGTCCCACGAAGGTACCGCTGCTGACCGCACATCACAGGGTGCCAAGATTAGCATGGGCGCGAACATCGCCACTGGACTCTAGACATGTGGGAAAATGTTGCCGGGACTGATGAGTCGAGATTCACGTTGGTACATGAGAATGGCAGGATACGAGTACGGCGCAAACCACATGAAACGATGGATCCTTCTTGCCAGCAGGGTACTCTTCAAGCTGGTGGGGGTGGCATTCTCGTCTGGGGACTGTTTACGTGGACTGAAATGGGGCCCCTGGTATGTGTGACATCGTCCCTCACAGGTCAACTTTACCGGGATATCCTGGACGACCATTTGCTCCCGTTTGTGCGTCTTCAACATCCCACTGGGGACCTCATCCTGCAACAAGACAATGCAGCTCCCAGATTGTATCTGAATGGTTGGATGAACACTCCACCGACGTGACCTCGCTTCCTTGGTCAGCTAAGTCACCTGTCCTCAATCCCATCGAGCACATCTGGAATGCCGTCGAGAGAGATGTTCGAGGCTCTGACCCCCCTCCATCAAATCTTCGTGAACTGTGGAAGCTTGTTCAGGGGTCGTGGATCCGTATGGCTTCCCAACGCTTCCGGTGTCTTGTCGAGTCCATGCCGAGATGAATCACCGCCGTCATCAGGGCGAAAGGTGGTGCTACACGTTACTAGACAGGTATCTCTGATTTAATTGCTCTTCAGTGTATATTGTTATGATCAAGTTACTCAAATGACCACACAGGAGCTATTTTAGTAATATTAATATTGGCATTCATTATTACACTGCGTCTTAATACTAATTAAGCATTAAGATATTAAATAATTAATTTTGGAATTTTATAGCTTTTTAACACCCTAAAGTACAGTAACAACGAGTAGTGAGAGTGAAAAAAAATTAGACATCAATGTTTCAGAAAAAAGAAACTTGGAATTTGGAAAGTGTGCATATAAAAAGAACTACAGAGCTGCGGGAAACCCACGAATAAGCGATAACATATGAATAAACATATGGGCTGCGTTAAAAGCAGTCAACAACAGTGCAACTTTCACCTTGAACTTTCTAATTCGAGATACTGTGTTTAAAGAACGGACGGATTATCGTAACGCCAGGTCTCCCTGGTTGTCATAACTCATTACATGAAAATGGAACAACACAGGCACATACACACACCCACATATTTAAATGCTCGTCATTCTTTCACCATGCTGCCACACTATAAAAACACACACAACTAGTGTACCCATTTAAATGACAGCTTTGCCAGAAAGTATAAGCTAGAAACAAGATAAACATGACATAACCCGTCTCAAAGAACAAAATATGAGATCAGTTATTGTTAAATCTCAAAGGTATTTTCGTTTACATTTTTGAGGTCAGTATTCTCAGAAGAGTAAACTGTATAAAATAAGTGGTGCGAATTCGGGGAAAATTTCTGAAAATAACGTGCAACAGAGCTTCCGGGAATTGTCCGTCTATTAACGAAATTTCCGTTTTCAAAGGTGCCCGATTTTTTTTAACTTCCGTAGATTGGAAGGAATGTAAGACAAAGATGCTGTCTGTCACCAACGCTCTTTAATATTTTTGCAGAAGAAATGAAGAAGAAGCATTTGAAGAAGAAAAAAGAGGAATCACTATTGGAGGAAGAACAATACGGAGTATTAGATTTACAAATGATCGAGCAATATTATCTAATACTGAAGATGAACTACAGCATCTAATGCAAAAATTTGGAAGTGCATGCAAAAAATATGATATAAAAATTAACACAAAGAAAACATAAGCGACGAGAGTCTCAGAAAACCGAGAAATGTTTAGGTAATGATGAATGGAGATAATGTAGAGCAAGTGAGACTATACAAAAGCCTCGGTAGTATAATCCAAGAAAATGGAAAATGTGGCATAGAGATAAAAGAAAGAATTAATAAGGGAAAAATATGCATTTTATAACGAGAAAAATCTGTTTATTAATAAAATGAATAAACATTTAAAAAAGCGGCTTATTAGGTGCTATATTTAGAGTATAACTTCACATGGGGCGGAAACGTGGAGAATTAAAAAAAAAGAAGCTAAAACGTTGGAGTAATTTGAAATGGGGTTATGGAGAAGAATGGAAGAAATAAAGTGGATTGAAAAAAATTACCAATAATGAAGTATTGCAGAGAGTTGAAGAAGAAAGGAATTTACTAAAGACCATAAGAAAAAGAAATATGTAACTGGATTGGATATGTGTTAAGAGGAGACAGCCTATTGAAAAGAATTATAGAAGGGAAAATTGAAGGAAAGCGACCAAGAGGAAGGAGGCGACTAATTATGCTTGATGATATAATATGCACAGGAAGCTATCAAGCATTGAAAGAGGAAGCAAGGGAGAGAGGAAACTGGAGGAAGAGAACTTGCTGAGTTACCGTTGGATTTGTCAAGAGACAGAACACTAATGATCATGATTTTTACAGATTTTCCATAGCTCCTAATTGCGTTTATTCCAAAAAAATCAGTTTCAAGGTTTTCCGTATTTGTACAAAAATCTCGCAAAGTCGGAGCCGCTGAATATTTCAGCCCTTTCTCCGGAGAATCTTTTCACGCATGGTGGCTGGATATGAACTCGTGTCGACTAGGTTAGATATACACAAGCCTCCCGTTTTAATCACTGAGCCAGAAATTCGTACTAGCTGCACTCGCGTTTAAGGTAAAACTGATCTTGCGATGATATATTTCTTTTTCTTTTTAATTAATGCGAGTGATTTAGTCAAATTTTGAAGATGACAATCCTTTCTTTCATGATTTAGTCATTTTATTATTTGTTGGAGCTTATCATTTTTTGAACACGTTTGTAATAATTAAATTTTTTTCTGTTGGAGGACTTATCGAAAATTAAGTATCTTTTTTTTTCAACGTGATGTTTCGAGTAAGCAGAATGCTTTGCAACTTAAGATTATTTTTTTTAAGTGACAATAACTTTCATGTATCTTTAAAAAATAGTGAAATGTACTGTTTTATAGTATTATTTCACAAAACTTCTAGACGTAAAATTTACTCTTGATAGCTATAATATCTTTTGTCTTAAGCACTCAACAGATTGATAGGCCTACATAGACATCGTACAATCACCTGCGCTATAATTTAAATACCCGGTTTTTTAGGGCAACAATAAATAATAGCTGGTTCACAAAATAGGGGAGAGAAAAAGAAATACCCTGTGCCTCAGTAACCGATAAATTCATGCGACATAATATCCACAATATCCGATCTCGCTACAGAACTTCAAAATCAGTTCTTTTGACAGACAATACAAATTTAACAGTTAATCAAACTTTAAGTATTGCCGCGAATCTCTCCTATGACCAGAATTGTTTCGTCATACGCAGGGCCCGACTTAGGTCAGTTGATGGCCCTGTGCACGTCCTATGTCTGAGGGCCCCTTGATTAAAATTTTCAGTCAAACAGTCGAAAAGAATATTTACTGGTAAATATTTTTCTTGCAAGCAGTTTTTCTAGCAGTAAAAGCAATAAAGCACATCCCACATGCTCGTCAACTTTACAGCCAATGTGGCATGTGATAGACGAAGGATTCACACCGCTTGTACTTCCTCGCACCCTCAGAGCTTACAGCTATAACATTAATTGCTCTGGAATTCTTTTTTGTTTTATAGTATCATTTACGGAAACAAATAACAATCCTCCCAGAGATATAATTTAAAACACCTAGTTTACCATAAATTTAATGGAAACGACGGACTCATGGTTGTTGGTAGTGGTAGTAAGCTGTAAGAAGCAATTCTTCACGAAGTCTTACAGCTGACCACACAGATTGTAAGAAATTATTGTAACACTCCATGTAGATTATTACAAGTCTTTAAATAAAGTAGTGTCAATTAAACTTTTTTTGCATTTTTATTTATGTAAAAGTAAACCCTACATAACTGTGAATATTGATTCACAATTTTTGTTTTCACAAGACTAATATTAATAATAAAATAAAAATATTTTGAGTAAATTATACATTTTTGCCGAAATGCTTTTCATGTATACTATACCATATTGCTCCGAATTTAGGCTGTTCCCATTGCATTTCGATTGTTACAAATAAGGGTCAGATTAAGATGTTACACTGGCCAATCACACCTCAGTAGATAGCTCAGTATATAACGCTTGTGCTTTATTATATGAAATAGTAACAATTTGGTTTCCAAAATCTCATCCGAAATTTTGAAACCGAACCATATAGTAATTTCATGCTATAACGAAAAACATATTTTGCTTCTGAAAAATTATATTATTATTAAGGTAGTTTGGAGCCCCCCCCAAATTCTGAGGCCCTGTGCATATGCACCGCGTGCACGTGCAGAAATCAGGCCCTGGTCATACGATTATGGAAAAAGTGAAAACGTAATTTTTCCGTTAATGTTTGAAAGGAATTGCGGAAAGGTTTCGGAAAATTCAGAAGTTTCCGTTAACACATCTTAAAAACGGAAATTTACTGTCATTATAAGAAAGGAATTGCGGAAAGGTTTCTGAAAATTCAGAAGTTTCCGTTAACACATCTTAAAAATGGAAATTTACTGTCATTATAAGAAAGGAATTGCGGAAAGGTTTCTGAAAATTCAGAAGTTTCCGTTACCACATCTTAAAAATGGAAATTTACTGTCATTATAAGAAAGGAATTGCGGAAAGGTTTCTGAAAATTCAAAAGTTTCCGTTACCACATCTTAAAAATGGAAATTTACTGTCATTATAAGAAAGGAATTGCGGAAAGGTTTCTGAAAATTCAGAAATTTCAGTTAACACATCTTAAAAATGGAAATTTACTGTCATTATAAGAAAGGAATTGTGGAAAGGTTTCTGAAATTTCAAAATGTTCCTGTAGCACGAAAAGCCTGTGAAATTCAGTTTTCTTTCCGTCATTTCACGGAAAATATTGTATCAGAAATATTCTTCGTTAATTCACAAAAGGGATTACGGAAAGTGACTCGTGAATTTCAGAAACATTTTTACAGTGTCATTTTAACCACTTTTTTGAAAAAAAATGGCTCCCAAAGTTTTTCAAGTGTATTCAATTCACACAAATATTTCTTTCCTCATTTTAATCAAATTTCCCAAAACAATTTGTCCGACAGTAAATTCATGTCCTTGAAATGAGGTAAATTAGGGAAGAACAATATTTTTTCATGTCGATTTCATCTACTTCAAACTCTCTTCAAAACATTTTTATATACAATTACTCTTTCTTAATTAAAGAAAACATTGACTGTTACGTTTGATAAACATAATATGAGACAAGCCAAATAATATGGATACTCACGTTACATGAGCAAATATACGGTACTATTTTGCAGCTAAGGAATTCAGTCATCCCGGTAGGGCGGCGGCCTGGGCCCTGATTTCTCACCATTCGTCCGAGATGGGTCCGGGTTCGGATCCCCTTCGAGATACGGATGTTAAGTTTGCTCTACGGTACTGCATCTCTCCCTTCCCTAGAACCAGTGGCTTTGATTTAGAGATGGGAGATTCCTTACAGCTCATCGAGTTGCTCACTGTGGTGTTTAAACTCAAAAGACGTCGCCACGGTGGCGCAATGGTCTAAGAGCTGGCTTCTGACCATTCGACCAAAAAGGGTCCGGGTTCGAATCCCGGTGAGGAACGGATGTTGTGTTTGTCTAAAGGCGCTGGCGCTCTCCCTTCCCTGGAGTCAGTGGCCCTAAATTAGTAACGGGTGACTGCTTATAGATCATTGAGGTGCTCACGGTGGTCGTTAAACCTTCAACCAAAAAAAAAAAAAAAAGGAAAAAAACTCGGAAGAAAGAAATTCACCGTTCTTAAAGACATGACGGTCAGATACTTCATTTTCAAAGGCTACTTCATGTGTCCAGTATACACTATATTGACAAAAGTCACCGGACATCCCTTCAAAAGCAAATGAACGGATTCGCTGCGTTGTTAAGATGCGCGGTACAGCTGCAAACGGTATAAAAACAAGACCGCGATGTTATATTAGTAGGTTGTCCATAAGATAAATCGAGAGGCGTTTAAACATACCCAAGTCAACTGTTTCGGATGTACTGAATAAATGGAAGACACATGGCGTGCCGGAACCAGCAAAACATACCGTCAGACCGAAGAAAATCAGTGAAAGATGGCGTCTAACCCTCAGGAGAGACGTTACAGCTAATCGACGGAGTACTGCACAAGACCACAGTGTACAGGTGAGTAAAAATGCTTGAACCTCGGTATGTACATGTATCATTCGCAGAGAACTTCATTCCATGGATTACCGTGGTCGTGCGGCTACTCATAAGCCTTTCATCTCCACTCGGAATCCTACTCGTCGTTTAGCATGGTGCAAATAACATTTATCGTAGACCTTAGATCAATGTAAACGGATCCTATGAACTGATGAATCCAGATACACCATCCATCAGTCTCATGGCCGTGTGTGGGTATGGCGGCAGCCGGGGGAACACTATTTACCACAGTGTACTGTTCCTACGGTCAAGTTTGGAGCTGGCAGTGTACTCGTATAGGGGTGTTTTTTTTTTTTTGTGGTATGGTCACGGTCCATTGGTTATCGTGGACAAACGTGTTGACCAGCACGTATACCTCGATATTCTGGAGGACTGTTACGGCGTGGTTTGACGATAATTCCGTATCGTGTGTGGACCGGCCAGCACAGTGCCCTGATCTTAATCGCATAGAGCACGTATGGGATGAATTAAAGCGCCACATAAGAAGTTTAAAATCAATGCCTACTACTAAGCAACAGTTGGCGGCAGCATTATGCACTGAATGGAAGCGCATACCTATCGCTGTGTTCCAAACCCTTGTCGAAAGCATGTCTCGAAGGGTCAGTGCATGCATTAAGGCCAAAGGTGGACCGACACCGTACTAATGTATGTCAATAAATGCTATGTTGTGTTTATCTTTTTGGTGTCCTCTGAATTTTGTCAATATAGTGTATATAATAAATTAACTTTACCGTTAGTTTGTTTATTTCGAATTACATAAAGCTGCATACTTTCTCTGATATCTTTGGATCTTGCAGTTCTGGAGATACGCAGTGCACATGAAAGTGGCCGGTGTCCATTATCTACACCGTCTTTGCAGACACTGCAGGGGTTAATCGGTTCAATTGAAAGAAGTGAAAAATGTCATCGCGAGAGCAATCTCAAAAGCTGAAACCAGAGGAGCCGGTTCCTCAACACACAAGCAACCTCTCGTGAAGTGACTTTCCAAAGGGAGGGCAAAGCTAAACAAGGCGAGACCTGTTTACTAGCGAACAATTACTTTTGGGAAGCCAGCATCTTGGCCTTTTATTTCAAATCACATTAAGTATTTCATTAGACAATGATAAATTACAAATTAAAATTCATATACAAAATGTACAAAATCAGCTTCCAAACAAATAAAAATCTCCATCAGCATGCTCTTATACAAACAGTAACAATTTAACATTTCATCTCACATTTTAGTTCAAATGAATTCAACAAAATCGAACAAAATCAGCTTATCTCATTTCAGGAGACAAGTATTTCCAAGATAAATAGATTGAAAAATCCAAAGACAGTAGCTTGGGTAAATGCAAATTTAGGCAGAGATACTGTATATATACACTCAGAACAAGGGAATATGAACATCCACTATGCATGGATTTTATTGAAAATTAAAAGGCCTTCGATTCCATGAAACCACTAGCAGTTACAATGCCTTTGAAATCCTGCGGTATTAAATATGCATATATTAGCATTATTAATAACATCTATGAAAATGCAAGGGCAAACATTCGGATATTTGATAACACAATAATAATAAAAATTCGAAAGGGAGTGACACAAGGCGAAACAGTATCTCCCAAGCTCTTTAATGACACTTTGCAAAATGTCTTTCAATCTTTGAACTGGGAAAATTAGGGATAAAGATTAATGGACGTTACTTAACTCACCTTCGTTTTGCTGATGATGTAGTCATTTTTTAAACTACTCCATCAGAGCTGCAGAGTATGTAACGTATACTCTAGATTCACTTTCTTTTTGATTTTACTATCTCTGGTTATTTTATTTTCCTATGTAAATTATCTTCTTACTGAACGAGATGTTATTTCTCCCGCTGAATGAGATCTGGCAATGAGTGTAAGTCATGACGTGGTGGTAGCCAGTATAAATAGGCGCGTTCAACGATACAAGAGAGAGCTGTTGTTTATGTGCGAGGAGAGCTTTTTGTTGATGTTTGTAGGGAGAGCTTTGTTTTATGTGTAAAGAGATCTTCGTTTATGTGAGTAGAGCTTCGTTCATGTGCAAGGAGCTACGTTTTATTGAGTAGCTGTGTGACCCGTGAAGTGTATATTGGATACTACCAGGAGTTTTCCCTAATAAAAAGTTGTTTTAGTAAGTACGTTTTTCTCAGTTCATAGTTTTGTCAGACCTCTGTCTGGCTGTTAGGTTTATTTCATTAAGTGTTATTAGTAACAACCAGAATAAGACTTTATTCATCTTAATTACTACTACAACATTACTACCAGTTATAAGCTTGTTCATTATTATTACTACATTACTAGCAGGAAAGTTTATTCATGATATAATTAATAACACAACAACCATTAGAAGAAGCTTTTATTCATTATAAGTATGATCCAAGAACTTGCTGACAAGAGTAAAGAAGTGGGATTAAAAATGTACTTTTAGAAGAGAAAAGTGATGTACAATGCTTTTACAAGAAATAAAAATTTATCGATTGATGGGGAAAAGCTTGAGGTTACAAACACTGCAGACAAATCAAAGCAGCATGGAGAGATGCATGCTTGATGTAACCAGGAAAGATGAGAAGAGGAACTTGTGGACAAGGAAACTGACCGGAGTAGGCGACGTCATGACCAGGGTGAAGTCACTGAAATGGCAATGTGCTGTTCGTGTTGCCCGAAGAACGGATCACCAATGCACAACCGAAATTTTAGACTGGATTCCGAGGAACAGAAAAAGACCCAGAAGAAGACCACATGGGAGATGGATGGATGAGATTCGAAAACATGACGAAGTGGCATGGAGGAGAGTGGCTGAAGACAGACAGTTGTGAAAGAGACTTGGGAGGCCTTCATCCAGCAGTGGATTGACAATGGCTGATGATGATGAATACACTCAGTAGACCAAACATTAGAAACACGGATAGTGGAAAGTTGACATGGGCATTCCCCGCGTAGAGTGGAACAGACGTAAACCGAACGCATGCAATAAGTAGGCGGACACCAGGGCTTCCCAATAGTGGGACCGCGAGTGTCCTAGTGGTCAGCATTCGTGACTGCCACGGAGAAGACCTCGGGTTCGATCCCAGGCTGGTACAAACGCTCGAACCACTAAATATCCACCGTGCGTCAGATGGGCACGTTAAGCCGTCGGACAGTGGTTCTGCCTCCTTTTCCTCGGTAATAAATAAGGGCGTCTTCCTCCACTTTCTACCTCGCTTCCGTGTCACTGTCCTATTGGACACTCCAGCCCAAATCTCCTAGCTTCCTATTTTTCTGTGCGACTTTTATCGTGGATGCATTGTTGGCACAAGACAGATGAGTCATTATATCGCTCAAATGGTATGGACCCTTGGGTTCTCGAGGCCAACCGTGTTAAGGGTGTTTTTTGGGTATGGCATCAACGGACGTACCAGCGCCCAGAGAGAAAGCGACCATACGCAGTTGTTGAGTTGACCGAGGTCCACGTATATTATCCAGGCTGGCAGAGACCGGCAGTTTGGCAAAGACGATACAAATAATATCCAGGCTAAATGTCGGAGGCCCGAGCAGCGTTAGCGAGTGAACGCTACGTCGTACGATACGTACCCTGGGCTACGGGAGACGACGCCCTACTTGCGTGCTACAGTTGACATTTCGTCATCGAAATTATGTCTCACCTGTATCAAAACCGGACCTCTGCAGAGTAGAGCCACGTCGTGTGGTCAGATGAGTCCCGGTTTCATTTGCACCGAATTAACGGCTGGGTACGGGATTGGTGTCGACAGCATGAGGCCATTGCCCCGTGGTGCCAAAGCGGCTCTTTTCAAGGTAGGGGTGGCTTTGTGATAGTTTGGAGAGCCTTCTCAAGGGACACATTAGGTCCCTTAGTGTGTCTGGAGAGGTCCTTAACAGCTGCGCATTACTGGCAAGTGCTGGCAGATCACCTACACGTATTAATGAGCTTCGCGCATCTTGCGGCTGATGGTCTGTTTCAGACGAACAATGCGCAATCCCACTGGGCCTCAGCAACCCATGCAATGCTCCAGGAACACTCATCTGAATTTGGAACTGTCCAGTGGCTCCCAATGTCCCCGGATTTAAACCCTGTGGAAGCTCTCTGGGATGCCATGGAGAGAAATATCAGATCCATGGATCCTGGACCGATATCTCGGGAGAAGTTGTAGACAATGCTGTAACAGACATGGCTGGCCATTACCTGCGGAAACCCTCCGGCATACGGTGAAGTCGATGCCTCGGTGTGTAGAGGCTGTAGAAGGATCGGTAAGCTATTAGGTAGGTATTTCTATTGTTTTGTCCATTATACTGATGCAGAATCCAAATTGTCTTCATTCTCTTAGGAAAATTTATATTAATTTTGAACAATAAATTTCCAAAAATGGCGGAAGTTCTTCTTCGGGATTTCGTGTTGGGAGTGATTTTCCAATTTTTCTGGATGAATCCTAATTCCAATTCAATTTTTTTTTGTACAAAATAAGGACTGTCAAAAATAATGTGCCATACATCTTCTCTTTGTGTGCCACACGTGCTCCTTTTACTGCGAAATCTCTTGAAATAATCCGGAAATACTCTGTGTCCTGTAATGGTTCGATTTACAAAGCCGTCCATGAAGCATTACTTCTCCACGATCTTCGGAAGTGCTTTGTAAGCAGATCTACTTAGGAAGGAATAGTTCCAATTGTCTTTGCCCTTCTGCTTGAATTCTGTTATTCAGAGTAATTTTTAGACTTCTAATCGGGGTCTTAACAATAGTGTCTACCAGTGCTGAAACTGGCCGAGCCTTGCTCGAAAGCCCGAAGTCAAGTCCGGGCCGGAACAGTGTTCGGGCTGCACAATATTTACGACAGTTTGGGGACGGACGAGCTCGGTCTAAGAGAGAAAGAGAGAGAGAGACATAGGGAATTTTTTTAAATGTAATTTTGTATGACTTAGCATGGGACACTTTCCTTACACTTTCTAGTTGATAAAGACAATTCTTCAATATTTTAATTCGAAAAGCCTTTCAGCACGATAAGATATATTTAATAGTACAGTCTGTACTAAAAAATAGACATTTATAAGGCACAACAACTTACAAGATCTTTCAAAGCACCAAGTGCTCCATCGTCAGGTATTTCAATATACATAAACAAAACAACGGATAAAAGCAAGAAGCATTTTCAAATTACGCGAGCACGTGATAACAATAACGATGTTTACATTAAATATAGTAGAATTTTTGTCATGCGTTAAAGGGTTTCAACAAATGATACTATGAATTGCTATTACATATGCGAAGAAAATATATACACAGAGGATAATTAATAAGTTGACATTATTAGTCAAACTGTAAATGAATTATTAGGAGTTAAGTGTTGCTGGATAGGAGTATGCTGTTCTGGCCGCACTAACATGGCCCAAGGCACTGGAACGAAACGTGGAGTTTCTTCATTACAGCAGTCAGAGTTGTGCGATAATATACATAAACTCTCAGCTAATCGAAGAGATCGCTTTGTACGATTTGAGCTCAGCACACTGGCATTGGTCCAGTCTGGTCGGTAGATACCTCTATTAACTAATCGTGCAAGAGAGGTAGCATCAGAGTTATTAGTAATTGAGTACTTGTGCTCATATATTCTTGTTCGCAATGGGCGTGCAGTGGATCCAATATATGCAATTGCTGGATCTTCTGGGTCAATAGGAATTAAGGGTATTTTGTAAACCCCATGTCTGTTGAGTGTGGAAACTTGGTCACGGTCTTTTTGCACGATGGCTCGAATACTTTTCGTACTTTCACCAAACGCAATGTGGTGTTTTTTGCATATGTTCTTTAGTATTGTAGTGACTTCAGGTATATAGTCCATAGTGCCAACATATTTTGTAATTCTGGTTTCCCTTTGTAAGGTACTTTTGTGTAGACATTTCACTGATCGAGCAATTTTTTCAACGATCGTTTTATGGTAGCCATGCGCCATCGTAATCATCTGGATATGATTTAACTCATTTCTTCTAGCCTGGATATTGGAGGAGTGGGTGAAGGCTCTTCGGACCATGTACTCTATAGCTCCTAGTTTTTGTTTTCTTGGGTGCGATGAATTATGCGGAATAATAGCAGATTGTGTTTCAGGCTTTCTGTACACTGAATAGGATAAACAATTGGTATCTGGGTGTCTTTTTAGTAATATGTCCAAGAATGGAAGAGTATTATCATTTTCATGCTCAATGGTAAAATTTATGGAACTGTAATGTTTTGAGAGCTCTTTAGCAAACTCTTCAATTTTGTTTTTATGATGCGGCCAGAAAACAAGTATGTCGTCTACATATCTAATGTAGAGATCAGGCTTAAGTTGGAAATATTGTAAAACATTGTTTTCTAGGTCTTGCATTAACAATTCAGCGAGCACCCCTGAAAGTGGGGAACCCATCGGCGCACCTCCAGTCTGGCGGTAAATGGTTCCTTCATACCGGAAGAATGTGTGTTTCTGTACAAAACGTAGAGCATTTATAATTGCTTGGATTTCATTAATAGTATAAGAATTCAAAGCCAATAGACGGTTCTCAATAATGGAGTGTACATCTCCAATCGGCACATTGGAGTACAAAGAGACAACATCGAGTGATGCCATAGCAAACGGCTTTCCCTTTCGTAAGAATGGCTTAATGTTGTCAATAGCCTTAACAGAGCTATTAACTGAGTAGGAGGAACCTGTAGTTAATGGTTTGAGGAATTTTGCCAGAGCACTTTCGAGCTGGCGGGTTGGGCTTGCATATCCTGATAGAAGTGGGCGTACAGGAAGACCCTCCTTATGAGTCTTTACTTGGCCAAATAACTCAGGTATTCGAGGGCCTATAGTAGGGTATATATCCTTAGCAACATTTGCAGGTAAGCCTCCATGGTTTCTGAGTTTTGCCACTGCTGATACTGTAGATGAAGTTGGATCCGAAGATAGGATCTTGTGCGGTATACTCGCAATGGCATCATTCATCTTATTAACATAGTCTGCTTTGTTTAAGATGACAATTTGTTGCGTCTTGTCAGCTTTTAAAATGGAGATAGTTTCATCAGACTTCAATAACTTCAGCTGTTTAATCTCATTACAAAATTTACGGTCATCCGGTGTTCTAGACTTATTGGCTAACTTTTGTACGGATTTTGCCAGTTTATATCGTACGTGTTCTCTTTCAGTTTGAGGAATGGTTTCAACGATATTTTCCATCTGCGTAATAAGGTGACATTTATTAACTTTGTTTGTCGGGTAAGCAAACTTTAGTCCTCGTTTTAGAGCCTCAGACTGTGTGGGGTTAAGGACTAGGTTACTCAGGTTTAAGAATTGTGTCTGATATAGACCATTTGCATTTTTGCTCATATTCGATGGTTCTCGTTGAGATTCCACCTTGTCAGCAATGAGATTTCTCAGTTTTCTAATGTGTCTTTCTTGCATTGTAGCAACTCTCTGAAGAAGTTTAGACGTAAATAAAACCATAGTTCTATCTTGAATAATAGGGTGAGTGCAAGCCATAAAAGTTTTGTAGGCAGAATACGTGTTACGTTGCAGAATATTTATATAAGACCGCTTTCTTCTTATTTCGGCCGTTAGTCGTTTATATTCTGCTTTTTGAATAACAGTTCTATCGCGTATAGAAACTATATGGCAAATATTTTAACTTTTCGAATTAAAATATTGTTTAGCGCACGAAGAATCCTTATTAAAGACAATTCTTCGTCAACTGGCTCTGGCTGGCTGATGGGGACTCGGGAGGGTTATGAATTCTGGGCTTGGGTAAAAAATGCCATAGGCCATGTACACTGCCGGACAATTGCTAAGGACGGATGACAATAGCAACGATAGCAACCATAAAATGGAAGGCAGGAAAATGTGGAAATTGGCATAAGTGCGGGATACAGTAAGACGTGTTGTGCGTATGCAAATTTTGGATTGCCAAACTTGTTCGTGACGTCATAGCGCTGATAAGAGATATAAAGGATTTGACGCGTATTGACCGTTGTTGTTCAAACGCAAAGTTGAACGGGAAAGAATCAATTGACGAACTTGCAATTTTCAGTATGTCTTCCCGACATCACCTAGATGATTTTACGCGTGGCCGTATTATTGGCAAGATTGAAGAAGGACGAAAAATAACAGATGTTGCCAGGGAGTTCGACGTTAACCACAGTGTTGTTTCAAGGCTTTGGAAATCATTTCAAACAAATGGAGAGTGTAGCAAACGTCAAGGGGGAGGTCGTGTTCGCAGTACGACACCTGCAGAAGATCGGTACATAGTGCTATTAACAAAAAGACACCGGCGCAGCACAGCTAGTGAGGCAGCAAATCAGTTTATGGCTGCTACTGGCAAGCGGATCTCCCGAAAAACTGTCGCCAGACGTTTGCATGGAGGAGGACTATACGCCCGCCGTCCTGTTGTGTGCATCCCATTGTCCAGACGTCACCGTACCGCCCGTTTACAATGGTGCCATCAACATCGCAATTGAACTGATAACGACTGGTCTGCTGTCCTCTTCTCAGATGAGAGTAGATACAGTCTATCGTCTGATTGTCGACGACAACTGATCTGGCGTGATAGTGGTACTGCATATTGTCCAGCAAACATACAAGAAAGGGACCGATATCCGACATGTAGTGTCATGGTATGGGCTGGCATCATGATCAATGGCCGTACGTCCCTCTATGTGCTTCCAACTGAGACTATGACTGGCCAACGATACAATAATGTTGTTCTGCTACCTCATGTTTGCATGTTCCGTGGTGCTGTCGGTGATAGATTCATTTTCATGGACAACAACGCATCATGTCATCGAACAGTCGCTGTCCAGGAGTGTCTTGAGAGCGAGGATATTCAACGCCTCGTATGGCTAACACGTTCTCCAGATCTAAATCCCATTAAAAATGTGTGGGATGCTTTGGTGAGGAGTCTTGCTGGTCGCCAATGCCCTCCAATAAACAAGGACACCCTCATCCGTGCACTGACAGAGGAATGGGATAAATTACCCCAACAGCTGCTTGATAATGTTGTGCAAAGCATGACACGACGTGTGGAATCTTGCATCGCCCTCCATGGTGGCCATATATCGTATTGACATCTTACGCCGGAACGCCTGCAGACGGTAATTGCATTTTTTTCACGTTTACGTATTCTGCACAAAATGGCCTGTTTGTCCCTTGAACACGTTCCAAAGCCTTCTGGATTTCAGAGCACAATAAATTGTCTTTCTTGTAATGTCCTGGCATTCTGACATTATTTTATTTCACTTGGCATCCAAATACACTTACTTTTTTATGCACTATATAGCCGTTTATGATCCGTCCTTAGCAATTGTCCAGCAGTGTATTAGTGGATTTCTGCTGAGAAGCAAAAGCTTCCTCAAATACTTCTAGATAGCAGACAGAACGACGAAGAAATTTTGCCTCCAACCTCCACGTGGTATCTTCCTGCTAAATGTATTCAGTAACGTACGTAGATTGAAGTGCCGCTTGATATTTCTGTATTCGTGGCTTTCTGAAACATTTTAAAACGAACGGTAAAAAAAATCGTACAACTATGCTATAGAAACAGATGCAGGTACCTTCCCCAGTTCCCATTTGAGAATGACACCTGTTAATTGCAGGTTGAGGAGTCAGTGGAAGTTTGGAAGAGGAAATTATTTTTATTCATGCATAAATAGGTTATTCATAGATTTGGGGCTCGTCCTGGCGTGGTATCTGTTTTGCAATACAAAACTCGGGTTCGGGCTGATATGCTTCCGGCTCGGGATCTTAAATTTGAGCTCGAACTCAGCTCTAATATCTATCTCCGATTTTTTTCTGGCTGTTTTGGCAATACCATCTTCCAATTCATTTTCGATTATTCCACTGTGACCTTTAAACCAGTAAAAGACGATTTGGTCCTCCGAGAATTTATTGCCAATTTATTTTACGTCCTTGACTGTTTTTTACGCTTTCCAACCGTAGATTGAACAAGAAAGATGACACCGAATTTTCGGGTGTAATAAGCACGTCTTTTGAATCCGTTCTGATGCAAATTAAATTTATCAAAGCTATTCAAAATCAATGGAACCGGTATGGAAAACAATAGATCTGACGAAAGAAAGAAGATTTTCAATCGGGTTTTTAATCCCTCAGATATTGCTATAAACGGAATCGTGAGCTTACGAACTCTTTAAAACACAGATTTCGACAAAAATAAGATGTGACTTTACGTCCCCTGGTGGGAAAACCATGCATTATTTTAGGAAGAAAGTATTCTCAAAAGGTTTATCCATATAAGCGGTATTGGTCAAAGAAAAAAATTAGTTGAGTTTTCAGGAGCCCAGATTTTGCAACAAATACTTCAGAAGCAGAAATTAACACCTATGACCCCTGGTGGCTAAACCATTGTTTACCAAACATTTTTTTTTTTTTTTTTTTTTTTTGATTGGAGATTTAACGACCACCGTGAGCAACTCAATGGGCTATAAGCAGTCGCCCGTCCCTAATTTAGGGTCACTGGTTCCAGGGAAGGGAGAGAGCCAGTGCCGTAAGACAAACACAACATCCATGCCTCACCGGGATTCGAACCCGGACCCCTCACGGACGAATGATCAGAGACCAGCGCCTTAGACCACTGCGCCACCGGGGCGGCTTACCAAACATTAGAAATTATGTGAAAAATATTTTCCATCAGGTCTTGTATGCGATACAGGAAGAATTTTTCAAATCAGAGCTTTAGGAGCAGAAATAACGCTGAAAACGCAATTTACCGTTGTGCCCCCTAGCGGAAAGTCTACGATTTACTTGAAAATTTTGAATTTATAGGAAAAACATTTCGCATCGGAAACACTATCCAACAAAGAAGGAATTTTTCAAATCGTACTCATAGAGATATTGACAAAAATAAGATATACATCTACGTCCCATGGCGTAGAAACCATGCACTACTTTAAGAAGAAAATGTTTCTAAAGGGTTTGTCGACATCAGTAGTATCGGTCAACAAACGACGTTTTTTTCAATCGCGAATTTAGAAGCTCATATTTTGCTGCAAATACAACAGAAGCGGAAATTAAGATTTACGCCACCTCGTGGCCAAACTATTTTTTTACAAAAAATTAAAATTTATGAGCAAACGATTTTCCATCAGGAGCTGTGTCCGGTGCAGAAAGAATATTTCAAATCGGAGATTTAGAAGCAGAGATATATGTGGAAAACGCAATTTACCGCTACGCCCCCTAGCGGAAAATCTATGAATTACTTGAAAATTTTGAAATTATATGAAAAAAATGTCACACGGAAAACACTATCCAACAAAAAAGGAATTTTTCAAATCGGACTGTTACAGACAGAGATCAAAACGGGCCAACGGGTCGGGTCAAGGTGCTCCTGACCCCATTTTGACCCGGTTTTATTTCCGTTTTATTTTTGAAGACAGAAAAATATATTCTAAAGAAAAATGCGCGTTGTGGAATTCTGTAGTCGATACTGGTGCCCCACGGAGTGAATAACGATTTGCCATGCAAAAATATTGTCGTCTCTTTCGTAACCCTTTTAACGACCATAACGCCCAAAACGCCCGTACGTACAAATGGCCTTAGCCGCCCGAAACGCCTTTCTAGAGTGAGTCAGGTTTCCTACCTTTACTTGTTCTTCAACTTTTCTCGACCTATGAGCGATCAGAAGGGGTCACTCTCACTCACTATTGTTGTTATTAAACAAAGAAGTGAAATAACAGACAGTTTCGGGCGTTGTGGTATTTAGAGTGATACAAGATTTTTGAGTCATGGTCGTTAAAGGGTTAAAGCAACGAAGATTTCTACCGACAGATGTCAGACACACTGACACCATATCGTAAAAAGATACTTCCTTTGCGTTCTTCTACAGTGCGATTGTCGAGGGCAAGGTACAGGCAAACGCCATTCGCCCGCTTCTCAGCTGATTCACTCTCTCCGTGCGAAGTTCACTGTATGACTAAGAGTTACTTTTCACATCGCTGCTTTTATATTGAGCATTCAGAGGTTTTCGATTGATGTGCTAACATCCCGTTCGCATGACATGCCATGCCGAAATAAACTCCTTATTTGTTAATATGGATTTATTTAATATGAAGGAGGCTGAGATAGGCGTCGAGGACAACAAATACGTGCTTGTTGATAACCACAAGGGGAAGAGTGAATGCTGGAAATTGTTTCGTCTCGTTAAGGAATCGGTGAATAATTGTATGTTGTTTGGTCTTGCTTGTTGTTCAAAATGTGGAAAGTGTATAATTACAAAGAAAGATGTCGACGGTGTAATAAAAGATTATGGAACCAAAAATCTACCGGACCAGAGCAAAGCGTAGAAAGAGTGAACAATCTAAATACATATAAAAAAAATACATTTGTGTAATCGTAAATAATGATTACCATTTGTAATATACTCCATGGTCACGGTCATAGTCAGTCATTACTCCTGGATTACGCAAAATAGTGGCACTAAAATGGCACTAAAATTTAGCAAGTAACCAAATTTTATTATTAAAAAAGAATTTAAGTTCTTAAATATCAAGCAGTAATTGGGATGAATATATATATATTACGTTTATATGTATGTACGCGTATATATAAATTGAGTTTCGAATTTATAGTTCAAAGCATATTTGCCCGGGTCAGTTGTCGTTGGTCAGGTCGGGTCGGGTCGGGTACAGTTACGGGACGTCCGGGTCGGGTCTGGGTCCGAAATCTTTGACCCGTTTCCAATTCTGGTTGCAGGAACACGATAACGAATTAGCCACATGACCTGATTCCCAAACTCCGCTGATTGTAACCCAATTGCACATTTGTGAGGTATGCTAAAACTGGGTGTGAGAACTAATGCTCCTGCTCCACTAGACATGCGTGAACTGAGGGAGTTGCTACAGCGTACATCGGTCAAGTTGCGCATGTAGAATATTCATCACCTTGTAGAATCTGTTCCTAAGCATCAGCCAGCCGTGATTACACACAAAGGTGGAACAAAGCTTTATTAGGTTGGTGTTCCTAATGCAAAGCTAACTCAGTGTACATTCACACATCCTTCTCTGTAGAACGTATCATGCGAAAGAAACAATAAAAGAATCAGCTTCGCTTTTAAGTTGCTCTAATGAAATTTTTTTAAATACGACAGAGAAGTGTTTTAATATTGCCTAACACTAATGCAGAAGGCTGATGTTCACTCTTGACTGCAGTAAATTGATTTTCAAGACAATTAATTTAACCTGTGACGATTTAAGATCGGAAGTATGATTAATAATTATTTTATTATTCGAAGAAACACGTTAAGTAAAACCGGAACGTGTAAAATACGCGGCGAATATCTTATTCCGCAATTCTTCTCTTCACGCAAAAACTGCTTTTCGTTTTCATTTAACCTAACGAAAGAGAGATTTAATTAGACAGACAAGCGTACTTCATTCAGACATTCCGTCCTGAAGAGAATTAATTTCAGAGGTAATTCTATGCGACTAGCGACAGTGTTCCGTTCATGTCGTTTTATGCTTTGCAGTCATCCGTTTAAATGAGGTTTTGGGAATAATTGCATGTTATATTCCCTCTTCTCTCTCCGTCTCTGTCTTTTCATGGTACAGTAGGTACTGGAGATGCCAAGCATGTTGCAGAATTAGATTGGATATTCCTCTTCTCCTTAAGACCAACCGTCGGCTGAGCAACAGTAAACATCACTGTTAGTTTATAATTACTTTTTTTCCAAACTAGAAATCGAACTCCACGAAATTCTTTTCGTGGTAATGACTTACCAGAGATAAGTATGTTGACTTTACTTGTTTTCTAATCCCCTTTTAACATCGCAACCCACTCCAATACAGGTAGCAAATTTGTGAAAAGACGACAGAAAAAAACCTTTTCGCAAAAATTCCCCCCAACTATCTTTAAAATCCAAGGATTTTTAACATTTTGGTGAAATGTTTTAAAGACCGAATTCCTGTTCTTAATTCTCCCAGTCTTACTCCCACTATGCAGATGTCGCATTTTAATTTTAATTTCAGTCTCAGTAAAAAAATGCCCAAATCAACAAATACAGGAGAAACGAGATTTCAAGAAAAGCTTCACAAAAATATAGTAAGAAAACAAACATATTTCTTAGCACTTTATTCGTAAAAAAACACCTTCCTCTTTGGTCACTCTGTGTGTCAGGAATATCCATTAGAGCCGCGGATGGCTTATTGGTTAGCGAGTCAGACTATCAATGCAAGGTCCTCAGGTTCGAACCTGGGCTGATCTTTCAGAGACGGTGGGATTTATTAACAATCGCTGAATATCCGCCGTGCATCGGACGATCACGTTAAGTGACGGCCCCCAGGCTGGACCTACTGGTTAAATGGGTATCCTTTCCTATACCCCCCCGCCTAAAATTCTCTCACCCCTCTATGTGCAACATCGTACTTGAACGGTGGCGCCATCTACGGTACTCTAATCTCACTACAAACTGTTCTGTCAAAGTCGCTAGACTTGCTCTCATTCCTTCCGTTTCCGTGTCCTGCCCAAATGGCGATGGCGCTGTAGGTGGCTGGGACCTAAACTCTACTCACTGTGGACGGAAGTCCTACAATAAAATGACAAATACTAAAAAAAAAGCAGAAATATCCTGAGTTATCACTAAATTATGACCACCCCTATCAAAAGTTGGTACAGCCCGTTGACCAGGTTATTTCCAAGAGGGCGCGATTAGTCAACCGACGTAGCATATATAAGGCGTGAGTGGAGCAATAGGTACTAAAATTCAGACCGTGACGGGTAGACGGAAGGATTTATTGGACTTTGAGAAAGAACAGATTGTGGGAGCTTGGAGAGCTGATGCCCCCGATTTCCCAAACGGGTGAACTGGTGGGTTATTCGCAAGCCGTCGTAGTTAAAGTGTACTAGGACTAGGGTGCAAATGTTCAAATAACGATCCGGTGGCAAAACTGCACGGGACAGAGAAAGGTTGATGTGCGAGGTGAGCGCTGAGTCTGAAGGTCAAGCAGACGCTGCACTGTTAACAGTTGACTCCCCAATACAACAGAAGTCAACACGGAACAGTATCTGCGATAACTATGCGTCGCACGCTCACACGTATAGGTTATAACAGCAGACGACCCCGACGACGTCTTCTCCTGACAACGGTTCATCGGGACAGAAGACTCACCTGGTGGAAAGATCATGCAAGTTGAACATCGGATAACTGGAGAAAAGTGTTCTGGTCTGACGAGTCGCGTTTTTAACTTCCACTCCGTGGATGGTCGTGTACGTATTTGGGGCTAACAGCATGAGGCACTTGATCCACTCTGCATGATCTCCAGAGTGCAACCCTGTGGAGGCGGTTGTATGGTGTGGGGCATGTTTACCTGGCAAGAACTTGGAGCCTTGATGTATGTGGAACAACGTATGACAGGAGCCCACTGTCGTGAACTGCTTGCTGATTCTGTACACCCAGCAAAGCTGTGCTTCTTCCATCTTGGACATCTCCACTTTGCACCCATAGAAACGAAGATTTTTGTGTAAACTTTTCTTTAGTGTAGTGCAGGAGATTCCGAATCCCGACGAAGCTCGGCAAGGGCATTTCGAGGGACTGCGTACAAAAATTGCCCGCACTGCAGCAACAGTTTCTTCCCAAACACCCAATCAGTACAACTAAAAAATCACAAGTGCATGATGAGCGGATACTACGTGGCTAAGGAAATGTATCAATAACTACCATTTACAGTAGCAAAATTATGTACATCGCGTATTTAACTAACAATTTTAAGCAGAAGTCAACAGGTTCTTGGTAATATTACCTAAAAGCAAACTACAAACAGCATATTCAAAAGGACTTACCCCAACTTTGAAAAGTAGGCCTACATCCATTGTCGTCCGGCTTCCTCTGCTAGTGAATGTATATCAGCAGTCGAAAAGACAAATATCACAACAAACAGTAAAAACTTCCTCTGTTAGTGAACGTATGTCAGCAGTCGAAAGGACACATCACAACGAACGGTAAAAACGACAAATTGAGTAAAACATGAATGAAACGGCACTAAACCGAGTACGAAATTGTGAAATTAAAATGAAATGCGAACATTAAAATCGATTGAAAAGTAAAACCAACAAAGTTAAAAGCTAATAATGACAAAACCACGGAACCTATTTACACTCTACCCATGCTACAGCATCCATACATGTTTCAGCAAATATTAAGCCTTCATCAGTTCGTTTTCGGCCAACATTTCCTGTTACCTTGTATACCAAGCTATTATGCCTTTACGATCAGGTGGTGGATTTCCGTACTGTCTTCTGAAATTGCGCTGAACAGTTTACCGGTTATTTGGTCACCTGGAACCGCAGAACACACTGCCCCCTTTCCTGCAAAGACGCAATTTTGACTTTTTGCGCTGGCAGCGCCATCTAGTTTTTACTCAGCATGCACCTACATCAACAACAAACAAGTTAGTAAAATCATGCAATGCATTGATTATGATACGCTTTCCAACATACCAGATATTATTACTCAAGTTATGAGGATAATGCCGGTGGAATAAATTTCGCTCCTGTGTCCTGACCTTTGACCCCATTTCGATGATATTCAACAGAACCGGTTCAGTACACCTCAAGAATAACAAACTAAAGTTTTGTCGCAATAGAAGCAGTTTTACGCAAGTTATGAGAATAATGGCTGTGGAATAAATCTTGCTTTTGTGCAATGACTTTGACATCATTTCGTTGATATTCAACAGAACCGGTTCACTATACCTCCGGAACAACATGATAACGTTTTGTCGTAATCGAAACATTTTTTGATAAGTTATGATGCACAAGGGCAATGGAATGGATCCCACTCCAGTGTCCTGATCTTTGACCCCATTTCGCCCATTTTCAATAGGGTTCGTGCCCAGGTGGTTCCCTACCACATACTAAAATTTCATTGAAATCGAACCATATTTACGCATGTTATGACGCATAAAGGCAATGGAATGGATTCCACTTTTATGCCCTGACCTTTGACCTCATCTCGCCCATTTTCAACAGAACCGGTTCGTTCCTACGTGGTTCCTTACCAACATACTAAAATTTCATCGAAATCGAACCATGTTTACGCAAGTTATGACGCATAAGGGCAATGGAATAAATACCGCTTTTATGCCCTGTCCTGACCTTTGACCCCATTTCGCCCGTTTTCAATAGGGTTCGTGCCCAGGTGGTTCCCTACCACATACTAAAATTTCATTGAAATCGAACCATATTTACGCATGTTATGACGCATAAAGGCAATGAAATGGATCCCGCTTTTATGTCCTGACCTTTGACCCCATTCCACCCATTTTTAATAGGTTTCGTTCCCAGGTTGTTCCTTACCACATACCAAAAGTTCATGGAAATCGAACCATTTTTACGCAATTTATGACGCATAAGGGCAATGGAATAAATCACGCTCTTATGCCCTGCCTGACCTTTGACTCCAATTTGCCAATTTTCAATAGGGTTCGTGCCCAGGTAGTTCCCTACCCCATACTAAAATTTAATCGAAATCGAACCATATTTACGCATGTTATGACGCATAAGGGCAATTGAATGGATCCCGCTGTTATGGCGTGACCTTTGACCCCACTTCACCCATTTTCAATAGGGTTCGTCCCCTGATCGTCCGCTACCACGTACTAAAATTTCATCGAAATCGAACCATTTTTACGTGAGTTACCGTGCCGACAGACAGACGGACGGAAAAGCCTGGAGCATATACGCTTCTTCAACCTACGGTTGGAAAGCGTAAAAAAGGCTATTAGTTTACATGCATCATGTCACACACAGTTTGTTTCAAAGTATCGAAGTTTTTCTTAATAAACATGTTAAAAAGCTCCCCAGACCAGAACACTACCTCCACAGGCTTATTGGAGTCCAACTCTGAAACCAAAGGATAAAGTTTTAAGCTGTTTATCACCATATGCGAACCGGACTAACAGCGCAGCAGGAAATGGAACTCATCACTCCAGACAAGCTTCTTCCATCAGTCGACAGTCCATTGCCGACTTTCCTTGGCACATGTTAGGTGTTGCTTGCAATGACTGGGCGTCATCAAGGATGCCCTCCTTGGTCTACAGCTGTTGAATTCCAAGGGGAAACAGCGCATAGTGCATATGGAAATAGGTCGAACAGTAATGTTGTACTGGTGGGTGAGCTGGGTGAATGTTGCACGTTGTTGCTGAGATACCAGTCGCGACACACGACGCTCACCTTGTGACATACTCCAGAAGCAAAGCGACAAATCTGCAGCGATACATTCTGTCCGTGTAGCTTAGTTGGGAGAGCAACGCACTCCGAAGAGAAGGGGTGGGTGGGCGTGGTTCCGATATCCGTCACGGACAAATTTGTGTTTTCACAACCTCTAGAATTAACCGCGCGTGGATGAGCAATGTGGGCCCTTTTTCTGGATGTCTGCGAATTGAGTCCGCCGCCCCGGTGGCGCAGTGGTCTAAGGCGCTGGCCTCTGATCATTCGTCCGTAAGGGGTCCGGGTTCGAATCCCGGTCAGGCATGGATGTTGTGTTTGTCTTACGGCACTGGCTCTCTCCCTTCCCTGGAACCAGTGACCCTAAATTAGGGACGGGCGACTGCTTATAGCCCATTGAGTTGCTCACGGTGGTCGTTAAACCTCCAATCAAAAAAAAAAAAAAAAAAAAAAAGAATCCAGTCCTGGTACACGCTTGATACAATAATACGGGAGTGAACAAGAAGTGCGGCTGTTTGCGAAATACTGGCACCGTTCCTTCTAGTTCCAACTATCTAGCCGCCATCAAATTCGCTTATGTCGTCATATTTCCCCATTACCGTCAAACGTTTACTAACTACGTACGGAGGATAAATGTTCAGAATTTATAGTAGCCGAACGTGACGTTGATATCACGTACACTGTAAAAAATAAGTGGTGCGAATTCAAGGAAAATTTCTGAAAATAACCTGCAGCAACGTTGCCGGTAGGTATCCGTCTTTTCCAGAAATATCTGTTTCGAAAAGAGCCCGTTTATTTTAACTTCCGTATTTTCCCAGATCTTCCGTAGACAGAGATCCCGTTTATTTCAGAAAAGCCAATTTTAGGTATTTCCGTATTTAAACTGAAATTCCGCAAAATCTACAACCCTATACTTTTCAGCACTTACCACAGATAATCCTTCGGCTGAGGTCAGGATCGAACCCCCATCTTCAGAGCTGACTCAACATGTAACGCGCGGCTTTAACAACTGAACCACAAACGCTCGGTAACTCGAGTCGCGTACATCGTAAAACGAATTCCGCGAAGATGATTTTTTTTTTATTTTGTCATTAATGTGAGTGATTTGGTCATTTTATTTTCTGTTGGAGCTTATTATTTTTCTGAATAGTTTGTAATATTTTTTTTTTTTCTGTAGCAGGTCTTTTCACAAATTCAGCATTTTTCATCGTGATTTTTCGAAGCAATTTTTCTTTGCAACTTGATTTTTTTAAACTGACAATGACTTTCAATTATCTTTAAAAAAGGTGAAATGTAATTTTTTATAGTATTATTTCACAAGAAAAACTAAATAGAAAATTTACTCTGGATAGTTACAACAGCTTTTGTCTTAAGTTGTCCAAAGACTGTATAATCATGAAAGAAATACGGGATCACGCCATATAATATAAACTTTGAAGATGCCAGTCCGATTTTTGGCGTAAATGTGACAAGGATGGTAAGTCAGATAATATCCGAAAACTCGAAAATTTTCATCGTCCTGGAGCGGAACTCGAACCCGCGTCTCCTAGAAAACGCCCGGGTATGCTAACCACTACAGCACCCAGGGCGACCATGTTTCAAGTTTCCGATCAATTTGAATTTAACCATCACAGGATTCGCTAGTCGAAGGAACCGGCATTTATGTTTAGCGAATCTGGAGGTCAAGAATCTTATCCCGTGTTTGCCCGGAGAAGCAGATAAATCATGAAAGAAATACAGGATTACGCCATATAATACAAATTTTGAAGATGACAATCTAATTTTTGGCGTAAATGTGAAAAGGATGGTAAGTCAGATACACGGGAGTTTTCTGGGAGACGCGGTTTCGAATCCCGCTCCAGGACGATGAAAATTTTCAAGTTTTCGGATATTATCTGACTTACCATCCTTGTCACATTTACTCCAAAAATCGGATTGTCATCTTCAAAATTTGGAGTGAATTATCATTTTGTACAATACGTATCCGGTGTCTTACAGTAACACAATACGCACTATATTGACAAAAGTCAACGGACACCCCTTCAAAAGCAAATAAACGGTTCCGCTGCGTTGTTAAGATGAGCGGTACAGCTGCAAACGGTATAAAAACAAACCTATGGCTGACCTCGATCATATCGCACTGTGATTTTGAGTGAAAATGTCGCAGCGTGAGAGAACTTACTTTGAGAAAGGAAAGATTGTTGGGGGTTATATTAGTGGGTTGTCCATAAGAGAAAACGGGAGGCGTTTAAACATACCGAAGTCAACTGTTTTGGATGTGCTGAATAAGTGGAAGACACTTAGCGTGCCTGAAGCAGCAAAACGTACGGGAAGACCAAAGAAATTCAGTGATAGAGAACGTCGAAGCCTCAGTGGAGTCGTTACAGCTAATCGATTGATTACTGCACAAGATCTCAGTGTACAGGTGAGTAAAAATGCTGGAACCTCGGTATGTACACGTACCATTCCCAGAGAACTTCATTCCAGGGATTACCCTAGTTTGTGTGGCTGCCCATAAGCCGGGCATCTCCGCTCGGAATGATACTCGTTCGTTTAGCAAGGTGTACAGAACTTTTATCGTGGACAGTAGATCAATAGAAACGGGACCTATGGACTGTTGAATCCAGATTCACGATCCATCAGTCTGATGGCCGTGTGTGGGTATGGAGGAAGCCGGGGGAATGCTATTTACCACAGTATAATGTTCCTACGGTCAAGTTTGGAGCTGGCAGTGTACTCGTGTGGTGGTGGTTTTCGTGGTATGGTCACGGCCCATTGGTTATCGTGGACAAACCTGTTAACCAGCACGTCTACCTCGATATTCTGGACAATTATGCCCTACCAACTCTGTGGCAATGCTATGGAACCGAGCTTTGTTGGTGCCAGCAGGATAATGCATCGAGCCTTGTTGGTACCAGCAGGATAATGCACCGAGCCTTGTTGGTACCAGCAGGATAATGCACCGAGCCTTGTTGGTACCAGCAGGATAATGCACCGAGCCTTGTTGGTACCAGCAGGATAATGCACCGAGCCTTGTTGGTACCAGCAGGATAATGCACCGAGCCTTGTTGGTACCATCAGGATAATGCACCGAGCCGTAAAGCAAGGACTGTTATGGAGTGGTTTGACGATAATTCCGTGTCGTATGAAGACTGGCCAGCACATAGCCCTGATCTTAATCCCATAGGTCACCTATGGGATGAATTAGAGCGTCGCATAAGAAGTTTGAAACCAAGTCCTACTACTAAGTAACTGTTAGCGGCAGTATTATGTATTGAATGGAAGTGCATACCTATCGCTGCGTTCCAAAACCTTGTCGAAAGCATGTCTCGAAGTGTCAGTGCATGCATTAAGGCCAAAGATGGACCGACACCGTACTAATGTATTTCAATAAATGCTATGTTGTGTTATTCTTCTAGGTGTCCGGTGACTTTTGTCAATATACTGTATAATAAGTAGCTGTTGCACCAAATAGGGGAAAGAAGAAGAAATATCCTGTGCCACAATAAACAAAATTCATGCGGTATGCTATCCACATTATCTGATCGGAACTCCAAAAATCGAAAGAGGATTGAAATTTAAAAAGTTGATCAAAGATCAAATATTCTCACGAATCGCTCCTATTACCGGTAATTTCTCGTCCTACAGATACGGAAAATGTGAGAAGGGAGATTTTCTGTTAATGTACGAAAAGAATTGCGGTAAAGTTTCTTAAAATTCATAATTTTCGCGTGGTACGAAAAATTCGTGAAATTCTGGTTTCTTTACGTCATTACAACGAAAAGGTTGTACCAGAAATATGCTTCGTTAATTCACGAAAGAAATAACGGAAACTTGTCCGTGAATTCCAGAAATTTTGTTATAGTGTATAGTACTTCGTTATCACTCCATATACGATGTAAAACGGAGGGTGTTCCTAATATAAAGCTAACTCAGTTTATATCATTCAAGATATGCAATTCGCAGATGTAAATATCAGAGAAAGCTATAAAAGGTGATCTACAACTTCCGTAATGGAAGAACTCATTATTCTATGCTGAAGAGCTGTAATGAACATTCACTCATGTGGACTATTCTTAAACACACTTGACATTTGCACCATTTTCTGATAAATGATTTAGCATCAAAATGAAGTCGAAACCCGTTTATACGTTTCTCACTTATAAGATTTTCTCATTTATACGCAAACTGCAGCAGGTCCAAAATTTCTGAATTGCTCTTAACTAGACGAAACCCGTCTGAATCGACAGTTAGTTCTTTTTTTTTTTCTTTTTTTTTTTCTGAAAAGGATGAACTCATATGAAACAACAAATATAAACTTTATTTGATTGACAAATTCATTCAATAACTTCAGTTCACGTTCGTGATTTTTTTTTTTTTTGGATGGAGGTTTAACGACCACCGTGAGCAATTCAATGGGCTATAAGCAGTCTCCCGTAATATTTTCACTAACAATGGTCAACGGAATGTTTATTTACATCTTTACATAATGGGAAACGTCTTAGCTACGAGAATAAACTGGATCGAATGAATGTTAAATTGTATATACATACATCACACAGTCCAACGACATAACGCAATCAGGTCTTCGAGAGTGTTCGCTATTCCGATGAGAACTTTAATACGAAGCCTGCTAGCGTTGCTTTGCGCAACGGTTCGCTCAGGAAAGAGACTTCGGACGTTGGACTATCTCAGTCCCTCCATGCTTCCGCTTTCAACAGCGCGTGAGTCAACCGCAGGCGATCGAATATCAACTGCACGCTTCTCCCATAGATTTTACATGGGAACTTTGCGCTTCACAACGCTCGAACCGTTGCCCCAATCTCATTTTTGTCTTCGACTGGCACGTCTACATGGTAAGACCTTTATTTTGATAGCTCAACCATATCTTTACGTTCAGCCGCTCTCTCAAAATAGGACTCACAGTAAAAAAAACCTTATAGAATTAATTTATACATGTATACACTGCTGGCCACCCAAAATGCAACACCAAGGAGGACAAGATATAGCAAAGCCAGATTTACTGGATACATAACAACCGATACAAAGATGAAACGATTGAGCTTACAGGACCGTGCGAATTGCGGAACACGCAGACATCAATAGTTCGTGGGGCCTCCCATTGCTGGCAATAACGGCCGCTACACGCCGCGGCTTCGAACGAAAGAGGCTTTGGATGTGGGCTTGGGGTATGTCGGTCCAGGCTGCTTCCCCACTTTGCCACAGTTCATCAAGCGTAGCCGCGGGTGGTGCTTGCCGGGCAACTCGGTTGCCGATCAGCGACCAGACGTGTTCGATGGGCGACATATCGGGAGAACAGCGGGACCACGGCAGCAGTGACACCTGGTGGGCCGTGAAGAATTGTTGCACGATGCGTTCCACGTGCGGGCGCGCATTGTCCTGTTGAAACGTGGCCGCTGGCAGGTCCTGCAGGTAAGGGAAGACTACAGGCTCCAAAACATCGGAGATGTAGCGGTGGCTGTTGAGTGTACCGGCGATGTGTACCAGAGGGGTGTGGGTGTCATATCCGATTGCGCCCCAAACCGTAACGCCAGGCGACGGACCGGGATGGTGATGCATAATGCAGGCGTCATGCAGTCTCTCGCCGCGGTGCCGCCACACGCGGATCCGACCGTCGTGGTGTTGCGGGGAGAAGCGGAATTCATCGGAGAAGACAATGTCGTGCCATTCCGTAGTCCAGGTGCTGCGTTCAACGGCCCAGTGCCGCCGCACTCGCTGGTGGTGTAACGTCAATGGTAATCGGAGCAATGGGCGCCGTGTGACAAGTCCCCGCTCCTGCAGACGACGTCGAACGGAACGTGCTGACACAGGTTGTTGCGCAACACACCCTAATTCTTGCGCTAACGTTCGTGATGTGGCGGTGTGAGCTGTCAATGCCCGCCGCAGAACATGCCGGTCCTCTCGTTCGGTGGTGTGCCGCGGCAGCGGTAATCTCTCACGTTGGTTCGTCCGTCACTCCTACACCCACCCAATCCATACTCGCCTCACTGTGGCTGGATGTCGTCCCACACGGCGCCGATGACTCGGTACGATAAACCGCTGTCGCGATAAGCCACTATTCGTCCTCTGTCGAACTCTGAAACGTGCTGGAATGACTGCCGTATTCTGCGAGGAAGCATCAGGAAGCTTCCCACGCACAGGTCCGGCAGCACAACACACTTCCACTACTTACACCCCGCCTTCTGTGCACCCTTCTACTGTTTCTCGGTGGCGTGCCGGGCGCACATAATTTGCATATGCCCTGCAATGCTAATCGTTTGCATGTCCTCTCAAGGGCGACGCATGCTGCGAATTTCAGGCCAATCGGATGCTTCCTTCTTGGTGTTGCATTTTAGGTGGCCAGCAGTGTAGATATTAAACTTTATCTATTATAAGTTATTTGAATTAGTTTTCTTCTCATTTTTACCTTTAATTTTGGTGCGGGGAATTGGAAATTCAAACCACGCGAATGCCGTTTACCAACCTCTATTTGAAGACCCATCCTTCGCAGAGAATTCTACACCCGAAAAGCATATCGTTACGCGATCTGACTGGAATGCTATATTTGAAGAAGAAGGTGAGTTCAGCTTCGGGATTATGTCAATTGCGACGCGGATTTGGTGACGGCATCGCCTATGACTATAGATGAAATGATTGAGAACGCAAACTGCAATGAGAACGACTCGAGTGACAAGAGTGATGATGATTCCCAGGTAAGTGCGTCAGCACCCAAATTTAGCGTTGCAGTGAAATCGTTCGGAGTCGTTAGGGCTTTCTGTTAAAGACATAACATTGATGAGCAAACACTGCGGGCTCTCAACAGTTCTGAAAATGGAATGTTCCAACTTAAAAGTAAGCAATAATAACTAGAAAGATGACACCGAATTTTCGGGTGTAATAAGCACGTCTTTTGAATCCTTTCTGACGTAAATTAAATTTATCAAAGCTATTCAAAGTCAATGGAACCGGTATGGAAAACAATAGAACTGACGAAAGAATGAAGATTTTCAATCGGGTTTTTAATCCCACAGATATTGCTGCAAACGGAATCGTGAGCTTACGAACTCTTTGAAACAGAGATATCGACAAAATAAAATGTGACTTTACGTCCCCTGGTGGGAAAACCATGCATTATTTTGGGAAGAAAGTATTCTCAAAAGGTTTATCCATATAAGCCGTAGCGGTCCAAGAAAAAAAAATTAGTTGAGTTTACAGGAGCACAGATTTTGCAACAAAAACTTCAGAAGCAGAAATTAACACTTATGAACCTTAGTGGCTAAATCATTCTTTACCAAACATTAGAAATTATGTGAAAAATATTTTCCATCAGGTCTTGTATGCAGTACAGGAATAATTTTTGAAATCAGAATTTAGGAGCAGAAATAACGCAGAAAACGCAATTTACCTTTGTGCCCCATAGCGGAAAGTCTATGATTTACTTGAAAATTTTGAATTTATAGGAAAAACATTTCGCATCGGAAACACTATCCAACAAAGAAGGAATTTTTCAAATCGTACTCTTAGAAGTAGAGATATTGACAAAAATAAGATATACATCAACGCCACCTGGCGTAGAAACCATGCATTATTTCAAGAAGAACATTTTCCTAAAAGGTTTGTCGACATGAGTAGTATCGGTCAACAAACGACTTTTTTTCAATCGAGATTTTAGAAGCTTATATTTTGCTGCAAATACAACAGAAGCGGAAATTAAGACTTACGCCACCTGGTGGCCAAACCATTTTTTACAAAAATTAGAAATTATGTGCAAACGATATCCCATCAGGAGTTGTACGCGTGGTAGAAAAAATTTTTCAAATCAGAGATTTAGAAACAGAGATATAGGGGGAAACGCAATTTACATTTACGTCCCCTAGCGAAAAGTCTATGAATTACTTGAAAATTCGTAAAATATATGAACCACATGTCACACTAGAAACACTATCCAACAAAGAAGGGATTTTTCAAATCGGACTCCAGAAGTAGAGATATTGACAAAAATAAGTTATACATCTACGCCCCCTTCCGTAGAAACCATGCACTATTTTAAGAAGAAAATGTTTCTAAAAGATTTGTCGACATGACTAGTATCGGTCAACAAACGACATTTTTTTCAATCGAGAATTTAGAAGCTCATATTTTGCAGCAAATACAACAGAAGCGGAAATTAAGATGTACGCCCCCTGGTGGACAAATTATTTCTTTTTACAAAAATTAGAAATTATGTTCAAACGATTTCCCATCAGGAGCTGTATCCGGTGCAGAAAATTTTTCAAATCGGAGATTTAGAAGCAGAGATATAGGGAGAAACGCAATTTACCGCTAAGCCCCCTAGCGGAAAGTCTATGAAAAACTTGAAAATTTTGAAATTGTATGAAAAACATGTCACACGGAAAACACTATCCAACAAAGAAGGATGTTTTCAAATCGGACTTCTAGAAGTAGAGATATTGACAAAAATAAGATGTACATCTAGGCCCCCTGGCGGAGAAACTGTGCACTATTTCAAGAAGAAAATATTCCGAAAATATTTGTCGATGTGAGTGGCTTCAGTCCACGAAAGAATTTTTTCAATCGATATTTTAGAAGCTCCAATTTTATGGCAAATACGTCAGAAGCAAAAATTAACACTTACGCCCCCTGGTGGCCAAAGTATTATTTACCAAAAATTTGAAATTATATGCAAAAGATTTTCCATCAGGAGATGTATCCGCTGAAGAAATTTTTTTTCAAATTTACAACCCCTAGCGGAAAATCTATGCGTAATTTGAAAAAGTAACTATATCTAAAATACTCTTTGACATAAATGGAATCGAAAGATAAAAAAAAAATTGCAATCGGATGTTTAGAAGCAAATATGTGGAATAAAACGTATTTCTGAATTCGACATCATCTGCATTTACGCCCTCTACCGGCGAAATTGTACATCGTAAAAAACCGAAATAAAGGATCATCATTTGCATATTTCAAGCTTCCGAATGCAAAAATAATTTTTTAAATCGGACTAATAGTTGCAGAGATATCGTGGGTGCAGACGGACGGACGGACGGACAAACCGATCACAGAAGCATGATCTTTTTGTACAAAAGACGTGCTAAAAACGGATGATTTTTTTAAACCATATTAATATATACATGTTTTTTTAATATGTTACACTACATCTCCTTGCGTAAAAGTTATCAGTCGTAATTCAATTAGTATTAATGCTTTGTATACTACGTACATACAGTATATTGTATGTACGTAGTATACAGGGAGAGACAAAAGTCATATGCACCTGGAAAGGCAATACACGTACAACATCTACCAGCGTACCTGCTAAAATAAATGCTGGAAATAGTCCTCTCTTGCGTGCAGACATGCATCTACGCGTCTGAACATGTTCTCAAAGACACGTTACAGGTCCACCGGAAAATGTTGCCGATTACTATGGCGCGGATTTTTATGACCTAAAAATGTCAAAAATATGCAAGCATATATGACCTTAAAGTTGTTTAAATATGACCAATTAAACCGAAAATATGACTTCATAAATTTTATGAAATTATCACCCAGTTTTTAAAACTCAGTGCTTATGCACGTATAGAATATAGTTATTAACTAAAAGGTTTATTCTTCATCACTTCTACATACTTAGAACTTGACGACTTCTATTTAATTAAAAACAATTAGCACTAATCAGTGCAAAAGTGCTAGAGTTGAAGGAATCAAATGAACATTTTGAGCGTAAAATCGTCGATCATAGAATTGCACTGGATGGTTACGCGCATCTTCAGGTTATCAAACTCAAAACTCCTTCTGTTGCTCGTCAGTATGTTCTTGTACCTAGAGAATCTTCGCTCGACATCACAAGAGGATACAGGGGCAAATTTGAATAACGCCAACTGATCTAGAGAAAATTCTGGCTTGAAGTCATCAAATTTTGCTTTACTTCCACAAAGAATGTCACTTATTTTGCGAAGTGTTGAATAATCTGGATTAGATCGCAACATTCTTTGCAGTTTGTCACTTTTTCAGCTATACTTTCACCTTTGCTTGCTTTAAATCACCCACAGTTTGTTTCACAATTTCTAGTTCATCGCTATGTTTGATTCCTACAGTTTCAAGGCGAGTGATTGCACTAGATATTCTACTGAAGTTACATTTTATATATATACCAAGTTGCTTTGAATCTCTACGGCCACTCTGTAAAAACCATATGCAAGGTATGTGATATGGACCATTTTCGGATAAAGTAGTTAAAGTCCCTTTGCTTCCTTAGTCATGTATGGAGCGGCATCTGTTAAAAACAAGAGGTTGTTTTCTCCTTGTACACAATCTGGCCTGAAAATTTCATTGAATTGTCAAAGAGTATAGCAATATTGGAATTGTTTACTTTTTGCACGTTAGAAGAAATACTTCATCAGACTTGTCCCATTTCGGAGTGCCGATAATAACATTAGTTATGTATCTTCCATCTACATCAATTGTTTCCTTTATTGAACCCCATATCTTACTGTTGGCCACAGCAGATCTAGTCTTAACTAAACCATCTTCATAGCAGACGGAGATATAGTTTTTCCTAAGAGTTGATTCATTTGGAATCGGATGACTGGTGTACCTCTTCAAAAAATCTCTGACGCAGCCACTACTTAATTTCCTTAAGGGAATATTCGAAGTAAATATCATTTTACCAAGGTCCTTACAATATTCTGAGTGTGTATTTGATGAACCTGCAGTTGAAGAAGAAGTCTCGAAAAGGAGACGCTGGCTGTTCTCAGCGGAGGAAAATCTTGCTAAACACCTCTGATGTTTCGCGGTAGCACAGTGCTGTTGAACATTAAAATGCTTTTGATTCGATACCCTGACTTCACACAATTTACAAAAGAAAATATCACCATCGCTACTGAAAATCCGCTCGCCAAACTCTTGAACAAAACACTGTAATTTCACGCTCATCGAACACCCGCTTTTAGACATGTTGAGATCAAACTGAAGTTGAGACAAGAGTTTTACTTTTAGCTTGGTTACAGTAAACCAAAAATAAAAGAGAATTAAGCTCTGGTTTACAAGTACTCGTGAAGACACCACCTCGCTAGGCTCGTTTCAGTGGTTGGCAAGACGCCAATAATAATAATCCAAACGAGGCTAAGTAAAACAATATTCAGGAAAATTTTCCCACGGGAAAGTCAGGCCGTTCGAAATGCTTTGGTTACGAGCGTGGTTATGAGTCATGGAGTCCTTATGACGTCATTTCGCATAGCCAACGATTGGCTAAAATATGACCCAATATGCCGTTTATTACGAAATTAGTCAAAAATCAGACGTAACATTTTCAAAAGATCAAAATATGACATTCTAGGATAAAATATGACATGTCATAGAAATCCGCGCCCTACTGATTACTATGGATGGTGATGGCTTCCTGTAGTTCCTGCGGCAGAAAACTGGGATTTCTTCTTGTAAACATAGTTTTTCAGTAAACTCCACAGATAACAATCTGGAGGATTTAATGATGCGAACGGAAATATCCCCTACCTTTTCTTCTGTTCACACTCGCGGTCTACCGCTTCTCGGAGCATCTCTCACTGATCGGGTTTTGCGAAATTTTTCAATTAACCTCCTCACTGCATTGCAATGGAGGCTTCAGTATAGGGAAATCTTTCTCGGTAGTTACGTTTCACTTCCTCCGTATATTCACCTCCACTACTGAACACATGTTCAATCAGAAACACTCGACCTTCAAGGGACAACACCATGTTCAACCGGCTACTGTGACGCCTCACTACTGAGTTATTCAATCACAGCCAGACGCCAGAAATACCGGCTGTGTCGTTCAAGGCCAGGCGGTAGGATGCGCGGAACTCAGCCTCAAACCCACGAACATTCTCCATTCACAATATTGCAGGTACGTGCGCGGTAACGACACTTCATAGATTTCTTATTATTATTTCTTATCACACAGTACGTCAAGTGCACAGGACTTTTGGCTCACCCTGTACTATACATACAGCATACTGTATTTACAAGTGCTGCAGCTTTATTCAATGTATTAGGTGTACAAACAAGTTTTAGAGCGTTTTTTGTAGGACGTATACCGCTAATTTACATATCCGACATTCCCTCGCGTTGTTGTCATGTGACCGTAACTGGTCGAGAGTATAAAATGCAACACAGAAGTTTGCCCAACAGTCAAACGCACTTGTACATCATTAGGAGAAAGATGGCAAGCGATACTGCATTTATTTGACACTGCATTCGTTACGAATTTCATCAAAGAAAAAGTGCTGCAAAAGCATGCGCATCGATCTGTTCTGTTCTGGGGGAGTATATTGTATCGAAAGCACGTGTGAGTTTTGGTTTAGACTGTTTAAAGCAGGTGATTTTGATGTCAGCGATCGAGGACGTACTGCGTCCCGCAGAAGGTTGCGCATGAGGAACTGCAAGCATTTCTGGATGAAGATTCGTCTCAAATGCAAAAGGAACTAGCTGAACAACTGGGGGTAACTCAACAAACCATTTCCAATCGTTTACGCGCAATGGAAAAGATTGAAAAGGAAGGAAAATGAGTACCACATGACCTGAGCCAGAGGAACAAGGATGAGCGTGTCCTGAAGTGTTTGAATCTGCTGCATAAACAACACAGAAAGTCTTTCCTGTGGATGAAAAGTGGAATTGGTACGGCAATTCCAAACGCAAAAAGCATTGGGTAGACCCTGGTGAAGCAACGACTTCGACACCGAAACGCAATATTTACTCCAAGAAAGTTCTGCTGTGCAACTGGTGGGATATGAAGGGTGTGCTCTATTATAAACTATTGGAACAGGGTCAGTTTGTTACTGCTCATCGCTACAAGCAACGATTGCTGCGATTGAACCAGGAAATCTGTCGGAAACGTTAATTCACAGGCAAAAGATTTCGTCCCGTGAAATTACTGCATGCTAACGCTATGCCACATGTCGCAAAATCGGACAAGGAAACGTTATTGACGCTTGGAAGGGAAGTTTTGGTGCACCCGGCGTATAGTCCCGACATAGCCCCTTTAGACTATCATTTGTTCCGATCGATGGAACATGGTTTGTCTGCTGTACTGTTCCGGACATGCGACGAAATGCAGAAATAGGTTTACGATTTCATTGGGTCCCACGACGAAGTATTTTTATGCCTGGAATCGATCAGCTGCCTGACCGATGGCGGAAGGCGATAGATAATGACGGCGCATATTTTGATTCGTAAAGTTATAGTTGTTGTCTCTCAAATTACATGCTGCGTTGTCTTGAAACGCTTTAAAAGTTATTTGTACACTTTCAAATCAATAGCAGTAAAAACAAAAAACTCTGTTAAAAAAAGGTTAACTGGAAGCATAGGCCCCATATAGGGGAGCAAGAGGGGACATTTGTTCCCTCCCTGGAAATCAAAACATACCCTTTCTGTTCTCCGAAGGTACTACAGAAATATTAAGCGATAACACTAATTCTAACTGAAATATTTTCTGTGCAACTTCTGTATGCAGCAAAAGTTTTAAAAAGTTGGGAATTTCCATTAGAAAAAGCGAACATTTACAGTAAATTATGAAATTTCCTGTGGAATGTTGGAGAACAGCATATATGCGCACAGTATGGAAAAGTTAATATTAAATTGGAAAAACTGAAAAATATTTTACAGGTATAGCGTAAACATCTTCTCGTACTGCTACGTTATTTTAAAACATCCCCATACGATGAAAAAGTTCCTAAATTAAACCTTAACGGCCAGACGAAACATTTTTTTAAAAACACAAGTCAAACTTACGAAAATGATGCTTTATTCAAGTTGTTTTCTCCAACACATCGTAACATAACATATCGGTATCAACACTCCACATTAAACTCACCACACACCAACAACGCTCTACATTAATCGCTCCACAAGCAACAGTTTACTCGTAAACTGATAACAAGGAACAGTACACCAATTAAGTAGTAAATAGTAACACTGTACTAGTGGTCCGATTTATTGGCGATAGACACATTAGCGTTTCCAAGCTTTCGCGCATCAACCTGATGGCGCCGCCCGGTGGCGCAGTGGTCTAAGCGATGGCCTCTGATCATTCGTCTAGAAGGGGTCCGGGTTCGAATCCCGGTGAGGCATGGATGTTGTGTTTGTCTTACGGCACTGGCTCTCTCCCTTCCCTGGAACCAGTGACCCTAAATTAGGGACGGGCGACTGCTTATAGCCCATTGAGTTGCTCACGGTGGTCGTTAAACCTCCAATCAAAAAAAAAAAAAAAAAAACCTGATGGCTTTTTCAAGGAAGTTAGACAGAAACTGCTGTCTACCTTCCTTGAAAAAGCCATCAGGTTGATTGCGCGAAAGCTTGGAAACGCTAATGTGTCTACTTTCTACGCCAATAAATCGGACCACTATAGTACAGTGTTACTATTTACTAGTTTGCTCGTAGTTTATATCTCTGGTTCTTATCTAATAACAGGCATACGTCACGTTCATTCAACTTCAATTATGTTGCCAACAGCATTCGTTTGAGGGAAAACATATCACGTTAAGTGTGAAGCATAACTGAGAACAAACTCAAGATTTACATAGGGAAAGAAACTAAAAAGGAAAGTTAATTTAGAATATACGTCACACAGGGTTTGGCGATTTATGTTGCAACGATGATCTGCCTAGCAATGTGCCTCAACCGTGGCGATTATGTATCAAGAACTTAAACCCCCTTAATCTTTTCCTATGACTAATAATTTTTTGATGTATTGTGTGTTTATGTTCCGTTTTCTATGTAAGTTCCTTTATCATGTATCTTTGTTTTTCGCATGTCTTGGGAGAGAGGGAAGGGAGGATGTGTCTGAAAATGAGCTTGTAACAAGCTCGAAAGATTTCGCCTTTATCTGTGTCTGTCTGGCTATTATCTGTACATGTGGATTTTAGTTGTAAATAAACAACGTTTTTAACTACTACACTTGTTGCTTTAGATGAAAGTTTATGTGATCGTGCTGAGACAGCGTTACCTTGGTTAATAAGAATTTGTTCAGTGTTGTCTGTCACTCTTCTAAAGCTCTGATAATCTAGCAAAAACAATGCCTCCTAGTGGACCGTGAAAGCTCGCAAATATATATTTATTGTTCGCAAGGTAGCTCCACCTAAAATCTCTGCTTTATATTTCCAATGGTAAAACTTCTTTACATATTTTTCTTCGCAATTAATGTATTCCCAAAGATGGAAATTTGCACATCGATAAAACTAACTTTACGTTACATCATGGGGTACTTAATACTTTCTGAAACATAACCATAACTAAGCAATCCAACATTTTTTTGTCTACTGACGTCATCAATGTACAGGTCGCGCCATCTATTAACAGGTCTTAATATTACTCAAAGATAAACGATTGATTTTTTCATATAATTATGGTTATGTTTTAGCAAGTATTAAGTATCCCATGCTAAAACTTAAAGTTAGTTCTATCGATGTGCAAATTTTCATCCTTGGGAATACATTAATTGCGAACAAAATATCTAAAGAATTTTTACCATTGGAAATATAAGGCAGAGATTTTAGGTGGAACCACCTTAAAGGAGATTTTAGACTTATTTGAGTCGTATGCTTGTCAGTTATTTTCTGTATGTTGTTTGTGCCTTGAAAAAGCCATCCGTGTGTGGGAGAATCCTCAGCAGTTATCTCTACGTTTCTGTTTACACCTGTGAGACCGGATTTTAATACTAATCTTCAAGCTTTGATCATATTTATTACCAAAATTTTCTGTTAGAAGAAAGTCTGTGTAATTCGAGATCTTCTTCGGGATAACTTACACTCATCATCAGTGCATAAATTTCAGTTGAGACTAAATGCCCAAACAATAATGCACCATATCTTCGATATCTAAGCCATTTTCCCCTTCTCCCATCATTTTCCTCTTTGCTCATACGGGAAATTTAATTTTTCTGTTTTTATATTTACTTGAGACCGTATAATCCCTTCTGATTGTAGGCTAACCATCACTAGTATATACACAATTAGAAAGTGCAATAAATGTCGCCTGCATTTGAATAATTAGAGCATTAACGTATAACATATAGAGCATCAGCGTATAATAAAATAGCGCATCAACGTAAATTTAAATATTGTTGGCATGTAGAATGAAAAATTGATTTTCAGTATGTGTTGGTGTGGGTATGTGTTTTACACATTTTATGCCGAATAGCAATTTTTTCTTTGCCTAATACAAAATACCTCATTCAAATTTGAGATTTTCCATCGTTAAACAGATACTACGAAAGAACTTGATTTGGAGATTCTTAGTCCTATCAAATAATGGCAGGTTTCTGGTTAACTTTCGTTAAGAGAGCACCTTCAAGTCTTCTAGGCTGATAAATGACGTCGACAAATTGTGCCGTGAATCCTGCAGATCATTTATCAAAGCTAGTGAGAAACCGTTTTCTTACCGTTTAATAGCTGTCACCTGGATTTCGCGAACTGGAAGAAGCTAGATACGAAGGGAAAAGCTTGCACCATACAGTATTTTTTGCAGAAAAGGGTGCGAAAAATAAATCATTCATCTCAAATACTTTCGTGTCAAATGCGAGGGAAAGTTTTTCATAAAGAATATTTTTATAGCATTATATAATTTTTACTTAAAAGCCGCGTTAACTCTTATTACCTTTGCTGAGGTTTTTATATTAACTGAAGTAAACTCATAAACTATTTTAGGTCAGGAATAATTAAACAACATTTTCTTGTAAACAACATATTCTTTTACCTATGCGCATTTAGAAGAAAGAAATGGCTGTTTCCTGCGATATGCATTTCCTTCGATATAAACATTCAAAGAGTTATACTGAAAGTTTATTTTTATTCAGTAGATAGCGTTCAGCATAATAAACCCTTTGCATGCATTTTCTAATTTTTTATTGCTCAGTTTTTTCGCTGGCGTACAAAATTTATATTTGCTATATTTATATTTATATTTACTTCTTCTCCTGAAAGTCCAATTTGAAAAATACTTTTATGTAGAGTAAGGTCTGCAACCGGACACATTCCCCACATGATTTGTAGTTTAGGCGACTTGTGGTAAACGCATATTTCCATTTGAAGTCATGTTTACACTTCTAAATGCTATTTGACAACTGGTTTTTGAACATATACCTGTCACAGCAGCAAGGGTTTATACACACTATACGTTTTTTCGCTAGTGGCCAAAAATGCATATTTTTGTATGCCATCATCTCTCCAATATACACTATATTGACAAAAGTCACCGGACACCCCTTCAAACGAAAATGAACGGACCCACTGCGTTGTTAAGATGCGCGACACAGCTGCAAACGGTACAAAAACAAGCCTGCAGCTGACCGCGATCATATTGCACTGTAAGGTGGAGTAAAACTGTCTCAGTGGAGAGAACCAACTTTGAGAAAGTAAAGAATGTTGGGTATTATATTAGTGAGTTGTCCATAAGAAAAACCGATAGGCGTTTAAACATACCCGGGTTAACTGTTTTGGATATACCGAATAAGTGGAAGGCACATGGTGTGCCTGAAGCAGCAACACGTACCGGCAGATCAAAGAAAATCAGTGAAAGAGGACGTCGAAGCCTCAGGAGAGTCGTTACAGATAATCGACGGAATACTGCACAAGACTTCAGTGTACAGGTGAGTAAAAATGCTGCAACCTCAGTGTGTGCACGTACCATTCGCAGAAAACTTCATTCCGTGGGTTACCGTGGTCGTGCTGCTGCTAATAAGCCTTTCATCTCCACTCGGAATGCTACTCGTCGTTTAGCATAGTGTAAAGAACGTTTACCGTGAACCGTAGATCAATGGAAATGGGTCCTATGGACTGAAGAATCCAGTTACACGATTCATCAGTCTGATGGCCGTGTGCGGCTATGGTGGCAGCCGGGTGAACGCTACTTACCACAGTGTACTGTTCCTATGGTCAGCTGGCAGTGTACACGTGCGGGGGGTGTTCGTGGTATGATCCCGGCTCATTGGTTATCGTGGACAAACCTGTTACACACGTCCACCTCGATATTCTGGATAATTAGTATGCACTACCAACTCTGTGGCAATATTTTGGAACCGAGTCTTGTCGGTACCAGCAGGATAATGCACCGGGCCGTAAAAAGCAAGGACTGTTACGGCGTGGTTTGACGATAACTCCGTATCGTGTGTGGACTAGCCAGCACAGAGCCCTGATCTTAATCCCATAGGTCACCTATGGGATGAATTAGAGCGCCGCATAAGAAGTTTGGAACCAAGGCCTATTACTAAGCAACAGTTAGCGGCAGCATTATGTACTGAATGGAAGTGCATACCTATACTGGTGTGTTCCAAAATCTTGTCGAAAGCATGTCTCGAAAGGGTCAGTACATGCATTTAGTCCAAAGGTGGACCGACACCGTACTAATGTATAACAATAAATGCTTTGTTGTGTTTCTCTTCTAGGTGTCAGATGACTTTTGTCAATATATTGTATGTGGTCGTTTTTTTATACCAACATCTCTGTCAATATCTTCTTCTTGTAGAAATGCAGAATATATTTTTCGGAGGCTCAGCGCAAATGTAAATTTTTATTTTCTACTACATAGATATGTACACTTCTGGATGTCTTTTTATCTTAGAAATCTTCCTTTCTTTAACATGGAAGACACGGGAATAAAGATTAATGGAGATTGTTTAACCTAATACTGATTAGGCGACGACATAATTACTTTTGCAGCACTCCCAGCGAACAAGGATAAAGAAGTGGAACCAAATGGAGAACTTACAGAAAGCAAAATTCATGTGCAGTGGTTTTACAAATCCCAAAGATTTAAAGTATTATGGGGCGAATTTACAACCACTGATACCTACATTGACATTGAACAACAAATATAGAGGATATTCACACACTTTTAGAACGATTTTCCATCAATGTAATTAATGTATGAAATGAAATTATTTCTTTTTTAAACCTTCCACCTAATAGCCCTTTCTCTGTAGTATGACGATACATCTAGATTTACAAGATACCAGGAAATTTCTTAAAATCAGTAGTGGTATTTTATTACACACCTCTTCCACTGCTTTTCACAGCCCAATCATTGTTTTACGTATGCGCTCTTTTTAGCAGTCCGAAGACACAATAGTCCATTGATGGGGGACTTTGACGGAATGTGAGCAAAATGTACAGACTTAATACCTGTCTCTTTTTTTCATATTTTCAAGAAATAGAGTTGTATATTTTGATGTATTCAATATGAATGCTGCATTTTGAGCCTTATCCTGCTGTAGTTCTACTCTGTGAAGGCTCTGTGGATAAAGGAATTGTATTTGTTCTTTAAATAGGGGTTACAATTTTAATTATTTTGGTAATATGTAGAATTGATTTTAACATTCTTTTCAACTTCTCTTAACTTTAATTTCTCACTGTATGAGAAACCAGCAATAATCATAAATCCTTTACTATAACTTTCTTCGGGTTCTAGAAACCAAGTTTGTAAGTCTTTTTCTGCTCTTTTGCGATAAGAAATCAATCTCATTTTGTTACAGTCGTTCGGGTAGATCAATGCTTCATCAATAGTCACAATAAATTTCCATGTGTCTCCAGCTAAGTGATTTTCATGAAGAAGTCTAACCATGTTCTGCTCTCAGCCAATTGCTAAGGCAAAGGTGGTGAATATTATGGGTATTTTTTTTTGTGTGTGTGTGTTTTTGTTACAGATTTAAATCTTTTTTACGCTTTCCAACCGTAGGTTGAAGAAGCGTACATGCTCCAGCTTTTTCCGTCTGTCTGTCTGTCCGTCCGCACGATAACACGCGTAAACATTGTTCGATTTCGATGAAATTTTAGTATGTGTCAGGGGACAACCTGGGTATATACGAACCCTATTGGAAATGGGCGAAATGGGGTCAAAGGTAAGGATATAGGAGCGGGCTCCATTCCATTGCTCTTATGCATCATAGCTTGCGGTAAAATCGTTCGATTTTCGATAAAATTTTAGTATGTGGTAGGGAACCATCTGGGGATATTGAAAATGGGCGAAATGGATTCAAAGGTTAGGACATAGGAGAGCGATCCATTGAAAATGGGCGAAATGGATTCAAAGGTCAGGACATAGGAGCGGGATCCATTCCATTGCCGTTATTGGTCATAACTTGACTAAAAATGTTTCGATTGCGACAAAACTTTATCATATTGTTCCGGGGGTATACTGAACCGGTTCTGTTGAATAGCAGCGAAATGGGGTCAAAGGTCAGGGCTCAGGAGTGAGGTTTATTCCACAGCCATCATCCTCATAACTTGAGTAATAACTTGCGTAATGATTTCTGGTATGTTGGAAAGCGTATAATAATCAATGCATTGCATGATTTTACTAACTTGTTATTACATGGTTTACAGTTGATACAGATATTTTTAACGTCTTAGTGACTGATCTTTTGGTCCGTGAATTTTCTTTTAAGACCAGATACCTTACTTTTGAGAGAGTCGTAAAAGTACGTACCTTCTTTGGATATTCGTGTGGTGTTCCTTTTCTTGTTAAAAGCAAAACTTCCCCTCTATTATTAATAATATTGCTTACTGTACATTTAGAAATGCTAATTCCATGATTTTCACAGCGTTTTTTTAATTACAGAATACGAATATTTTTCTTCGTAAAGAGCAAAAAATATAACCTTCAATCCACAGTTTGTTCACGCTTGCCATTTTTTAGCATACAATATTTAACTGCAGCGGATTTTTCTTTCGCGTTCATCTAACACGCTGTTGCTAGTCTCAATTCTTTAAACGTCTTTTTTTTTTTCCCTGTAATTTGTTATAAAGAATGTTCTAAAAATATCTGCACATCCACTGTATCACGTGAGAAATAAGTTTAAAAAGAAATTTTTAGTTATGCAAAACTTGCGAGGGGAGCATATGAAAGAAGTAAAATCATTTCTTAAGAGTAATTTACGGGTATGTCTTGAAAGAAAAAGTGTTATCAGTGCATCCTTCCAGATGTGACTTTTAGATCAGAGAAACCGACCTTAACTTTAAAATAGAGAGATTCAGATGCTGCGGTCAATTCAAACAACTTAGTAAAATCATGCAATTCATTGATTATGATACGCTTTCCATCATACCAGAAATCATTACTCAAGTTATTACTCAAGTTATGAGGATAATGGTTGTAGAACATATCTCGCTCCTATGCCCAACCTTTAACTCCATTTCGCCCATTTTCAACAGGGTTCGTCCCCTACCATATAATAAAATTTCATCGAAATCGAACTATTTTTACGCAAGTTATGACACATAAGGTCAATGGAATGGATCCTGCTCCTATGTCCTAACCTTTGATCCCATTTCGCCCATTTTCGATAGGGTTCATTCTCAGGTGGTCCTCTACCACATACTAAAATTTCATCAAAAATAGAACGATTTTTACGCAAGTTATGACGCATAAGGGCAATGGAATGGATCTCGCTGCTATGTCCTGACCTTTGACCCCGTTTCGCCCATTTTCAATAGGGTTCGTCCCCAGGTAGCCCCCTATCACATACTGAAATCTCATCGAAATCGAACCATTTTTACGCAAGTTATCGTGCGGACGGACAGACAGACAGACTGACAAAGCTGGAGCCTATACGCTTCTTCAGCCTATAGTTGGAAAGCGTAAAAAAGGAGCATAGAGAGATGCATTTTTAGTGTAATCAAGAAAGATAGAAAAAGGGATTCAAGGTAGAGTTCTCCATGAATGTTCTCAAAGTTAGTAACTTCTTTCATTTCCCTTTGTAAGTGTACAGTTCCTTTTCCTCGAGTACTTGATACATAAATTGCATTTCCAAATAATATTTTTTTTTGCAACGTACTAACTTTAAGTGCTTCTTGTGGATAAGGGGGTTGAACAAGATCAGTGGCTCATGTGAGGGGCCGTGGAAGAAATCAGTGTTGAAGATCAGGAAATTCTACTTGAAATTAAGCAATTGTTATTCAAAACATTATTGCATAGAAAATTGTTTCATACAATTTTTTTTGTACAAATTTCCCCCTGTTATGTAGCTGAAATTGTATCTGCACAGACATAAGTAAATGGACATCTGCCGTAATGTCATTGTTTACGCTTTCCAACCGAAGGTTGAAGAAGCGTATATGCTCCAGCTTTGTCCGTCCGTCCACACTATAACTCGCGTAAAAATGGTTCCATTTCGATAAAATTTTAGTATATGGTAGTTGACAACCTGTGGACGGACCCTATTGAAAATGGGTGATATGGGATAAAACAGCAGGACATGGGAGTGGGATCCATTCCATTGCCCTTATGTGTCATAACTTACGTAAAAATGCTTCGATTGCGACAAAACTTCATCATGTTGTTCCAAAGATATACTGAACCGATTCTGCTGAATGTAATTGAAATGGAGTCAAAGGTCAGGGCACAAGAGCGAGCTTTATTCCACAGCCAATATCCTCATAACTTGACTAAATATGCTTCTATTGCGACAAAACTTTAGTATGTTATTCCGGAGGTATACTGAACCATTTCTGTTGAATATCATCGAAATGTGGTCAAAGGTCAAAACACAGAAACGAGATTTATTCCACAGCCATTATCCTCATAACTTGAGTATTGATTCCTGGTATGTTGGAAAGCGTATCATAATCAATGCATTGCATGATTTTACTAACTTGTTCTATATAGTGAAGTCTACAACGTCAGTGAATAGGTGACACCAAACGAATATGCTTTAACCCAAGAGAGCCAAGGAAATAAGCGATTTTCAGAAAGAACGAATCGTGATGAAGTTGGATCTCGGAGCCAGCCAGCGTGAAATTGTTGCAAACCTGCAAATACCTTTTCCCACAGTTATTCGAATACTAATGGAATTCAAGAAGTTCGGCAATGAAGCACCAGCATTACGTACGGGTTGGTTCTCCCTAGCCCATCACGAGCTGTCAAGCGTTCTGTGGAAACCAATCCTCGTGGCAAGGTCTCTGAGATTGTAGAACAACTCCAAGTGAGTTCAAGAACTGCTCAGCGGCATTTTCACCGACTTCAGTCTCATAGAAGAGTGGCTCGACGTAAACCTCTTTTGCGAGAAGCTAATATTCGTCGTAGATTGGCATAGGCGACAGACATGATTGAGAGATACTCAGTATTTTGGCAGACTGTCATATTCTCCGATGAGTCCCGATTTGCACAATTTTCAGAGAGTGGCAGGGCCTGGGTGTGGCGATTGCTCAGCCAGGAATTCAGCTTGAAGCACCTACAGCCAACTGTGAAACATGGCGGTATTTCTGTCATGATACGGGGAGTATTATATGGATGATTCGTCGTTCAGTTCTTATTGAATATGAAGGCAACATCAATGAATAAAAATACCATAAAACGACAATGCAGTAATTCCGTCTGTACACGATTTAAAAAAATAAATAGTTAAAAACTGAGGGACACATCCACAGCTCGACATTAAAATGCTTTAATACACAAAAGGTCGTGGCTAAAAACATGTCATCAAACTATTAACAACTACATGAGATCTTTCGGGTCAGCGCGACCTTTCCTCAGATGTGAGTGACACAGGAGACTTCGTGAGTGTCAACTACATGTACATACAACGATCTGTCGTGTGACCATTAAACGCCATAGTAAATAAGAGAGTACAATCAATATACACTGAAGTGCCAGAAAAACCGGTACAGACTAGCTTATGCAAAATACATAGCAGCGTCACCTATGCGCGTACTCGGTTACATCCTCCAGTGCGTACATACAGCGATAGACATCCTTACCAGCTGTCAGAGCTGTTTTCGGCATGAGAATGACAAGTAATAACGATTTAAGTGATTTTCAACGCGGTGTCACAGTTGGCGCTCGTGAGATGGGCCTTAGTATTTCGGAGGTAGAAACGAAGTTCGGATTTTCACGGACGACCATTGCAAGGGTGTACCGTGAATACAAGAATTCCGGCAAAACCTCCAACCTACGATACCAGTGTGGCCGTAAAAAGATATTGGGTGAACGTGACTATCGTCGGCTGTGAAGAATCGTTTCACGCGACACACTCGCAGGTAGCATCGGAATTCAATGCTGGAGCGTCAACAAACATCAGCGTCCGGTCGGTGCAACCTACCCTGCACGATATGGGCTTTGGGAGCCGACGCCCAACTCGAGTCCCCTTGATGGGCGCACGACACAGAGCTATGCGCCTCGCTTGGGCACGGCAACACCGCCACTGGACACTTCATAACCGGAAACAAGTAGCCTGGTCTTGCGAGTAGCGTTTTCTACTGTATCGGGCAGATGGGAGGATTCGTGTGTGGCGCAAACCCCATGAAGCCATGGATCCCACCTGTCAACAGCAAACTGAACCGGCTGGTGGGGAGTCCGTAATGGCATGTTGTGTGTTTATCTGTCTGGACTTCACTGGGACCCCTGGTACGTCTACAAACGTCTGTGACCGGCCAACGCTATGTGCGCATCCTTTCTGTCGAGGTACACCCGTTCATGTCCTGCTTTCATACTGATGGGTTGGGCCTGTTTCAACAGGACAATGCACCTCCACACAAGTGTCGGGACGCCACATTATTGTTAGAGGAGCATTCATCTAAGTTTGGGGTGTTGTTATTCCCACCCAATTCCCCAGATCCGAACATTATAGAACACATTTGGGATGCCATGCAATGCGCTATCGAACACAGGAATCCGAGACCTCGGAATACACCCGAATTGTGGAACGCTCTGCAAGAAGTATGGTGTGCATTGCCTACAGCACATTTCCAGAAGCTAGTGGAGTCCATGCCATGACGTATTTCTGCAGTCCGGCGCTCCCATGGGGGACCTACCAAGTATAAGACTGGTGTTCCAGTTTTACTGGAGCTTATGTATTAAATTACAACGTGATGAATTAATAAGTTGACATTTTGTACAATCTACATACTTATCCATTAAATTACAACGTGATAAATTAATCACGTTGTAATTTAATAGATAAGTATGTCGATTGTATTCTCTCATTTACTATGAGGTTTAATGGTCACATGACAGATCGTCGAATGTATATGTAGTTGACGTTCACGAAGTCTCCTGTGTCACTTACATTTGAGGAAGGGTCGCGCTGACCCGAAAGACCTCATGTACTTGTTGAGAGTTTGATGACGTGTTTTTAGCCACGACCTTTTGTGTGTTAAAGCATTTTAATGTCGAGCTGGGATGTGCCACTGAGTTTTTAACTATTTATTTTTTTAAAATCGTGTACAGACGGAATCACCGCATTAGCGTTTTATGGCATTTGCTGCACGAATTAAGACTGAATAAAAATACATAACCATCCTTGAGAGCGGCCTGCTACCAAGACTGAATAAAAATACATAACCATCCTTGAGAGGGGCCTGCTACCAAGACTAAATAAAAATACATAACCATCTTTGAGAGGGGCCTGCTACCAAGACTGAATAAAAATACATAACCATCCTTGAGAGGGACCTGCTACCAAGACTGAATAAAAATACATAACCATCCTTGAGAGCGGCCTGCTACCAAGACTGAATAAAAATACATAACCATCCTTGAGAGGGGCCTGCTACCAAGACTGAATAAAAATACATAACCATCCTTGAGAGGGGCCTGCTACCAAGACTAAATAAAAATACATAACCATCCTTGAGAGGGGCCTGCTACCAAGACTAAATAAAAATACATAACCACCCTTGAGAGGGGCCTGCTACCAAGACTAACATAACATCCTTGAGAGGGGCCTGCTACCAAGACTAAATAAAATGCATAACCATCCTTGAGATGGGCCTGCTACCAAAACTAAATAAAAATGCATAACCATCCTTGAGAGGAGCCTGCTACCAATATTCTCCAGTGGTTAGATGTTAAAGGCTACTTCCTTGTTCATGTAGGATGGCGCTCCATGCTACGGGGCAAAACGTACCCAAACATTGCACGAACAAAACGCCATCCAGAAAATATTGTGGCCAAACCAGAGTCCTGATATGAACCCGATGGGACACCTGTGTGTCATATTGGATGAAAAATTAATCACGACGGATAAAACCGAGCACCAAGGCACACCTGCTGGCCTTGTTACGTGAATCGTGGGCTCATATTCCACAGAGTATCATTGCTGATCTCATTTCCACAACGTCTGCAAGGGTAAAACCCCACGTTTTACAAAGTGTATTGCTACCAGATCTTAAATCCAGTTCCAACTACAACTTCTTCCATTCCATGCGGACAGAAAATATATATTACACTGCTGGACAATTGCTAAGGACGGATCATAAACGGCTATATAGCGCATAAAAAAGTAAGTGTGGTTGGATGCCAAGTGAAATAAAATAATGTCAGAATGCCAGGACATTACAAGAAAGACAATTTATTGTGCTCTGAAATCCAGAAGCCTTTGGAACGTGTTAAAGGGACAAACAAGACATTTTGTGCAAAATACGTAAACGTGAAAAATGCAGTACCGTCCACAGGCGTTCCGGCGTAAGATGTCAATACGGGATATGGCCACCATGGAGGGAGATGCAAGATTCCACACGTCGTGTCATGCTCTGCACATTATTATCAAGCAGCTGTTGGGGTAATTTATCCCATTCCTCTGTCAGTGCACGGATGATTGTGTCCTTGTTTATTGGAGGGCATTGGCGACCAGCAAGACTTCTCCCCAAAGCATCCCACACATTTTCAATGGGATTCAGATCTGGAGAACGTGCTGCCCATACGAGGCGTTGAATATTCTCGCTCTCAAGACACTCCTGGACAGCGACTGTTCGATGACATGTTGCGTTGTCGTCCATGAAAATGAATCTATCACCGACAACACCACGGAACATGCGAACATGAGGTAGCAGAGCATCATTAATGTATCGTTGACCAGTCATAGTCCCAGTTGGAAGCACATAGAGGGACGTACGGCTGTTGATCATGATGCCAGCCCATACCATGACACTACATGTCGGATATCGGTCCCTTTCCTGTATGTTTGCTGAACAATATGCAGTACCACTATCACGCCAGATCAGTTGTCGTCGACAATAAGACGATAGACTGTATCTACTCTCATCTGAGAAGAGGAAAGCAGACCAGTCGTTGTCAGTCCAATTGCGATGTTGATGGCACCATTGCAAACGGTCGGTACGGTGACGTCTGGACAATGGGATGCACACAACAGGACGGCGGGGCGTATAGTCCTCCTTCATGCAAACGTCTGTCGACAGTTTTTCGGGAGATCCGCTTGCCAGTAGCAGCCATAAACTGATTTGGTACCTCACTAGCTGTGCTGCGCCGGTGTTTTTTTTGTTGATAACACAACGTACCGATCTTCTGCAGGTGTCGTACTGCGAACACGACCTCCCCCGTGATGTTTGCTGCACTCTCCATTTGTTTGAAATGATTTCCAAAGCCTTGAAACAACACTGTGGCTGACGTCGAACTCCCTGGCAACATCTGTTATTTTTCGCCCTTCTTCAATCTTGCCGATAATACGGCCACGCGTAAAACCATCTAAGTGATGTCGGGAAGACATACTGAAAATTGCAATTTCGTCAATTGATTCTTTCCCTTTCAACTTTGCGTTTGAACAACAACCGTCAATACGCGTCAAATCCTTTATATCTGTTATCAGCGCTATGACGTCAGGAACAAGTTCGGCAATCCAAAATTTGCATACGCACAACACGTCTTACTGTATCCCGCACTTATGCTAATTTCCACATTTTCCTGCCTTCCATTTTATGGTTGCTATCGTTGCTATTGTCATCCGTCCTTAGCAATTGTCCGGCAGTGTATTAACAAATCAGGTGTCTTTTTACATAACTCATGTCTGTGTTCTATGATCATTAAGTAAACTAGCAACGAAATTTCTGTGTTCACACATGACAGCATGGATTGATATACACTATCTACCAACAAATAATTGGACACCTGTGATAGCAAAGGAAAACGAAGTTTATTCACCTTCAATAGTTGGTGGAGCCTCCACGAGCGACGATTACAGCTGAGACCCTCCAGAGCATACCCTCAGCCAGGCGTTGGACGACGGCTAGCGGTATTTTCTTCCACTCGGCTTGGAGAAGACAGGTCAGTTCCTTCATCGATTTCGGACGGTGGGGGCACCCCTTAAGTCGACGCTCCAACTCGTACCAGAGGTGCTCGATAGATAAGGTCCGGGCTCTGTGCAGGCCAGTCCATTCGATTAACCCCATTGTCACCATACCAAGCCACGGTGGACCTCGCAGCATGACAGGTGGCATTATCATCCTGAAAGTAACATGGGTCCACTCCGTAAAACTGCCACAACGTAGGAAGCGCATGGTCATCCAAAATGGTGCATAAGGTCTCGGTGTTGAGTCTACCAGGAATTGCGGCCAATGTTCCCGTGCCATACCAGGAGAAACTCCCCCATAGCATAATTCCACCGCCGCCGAACTTCACAGTTGGCACAATACATTCCGGCAGGAGGCGTTCTCCAGGCACACGCCAAACCCAGACCCTGTCATCCGAACGGTAGAGGGTGAACCTTGATTCGTCGCTCCAGATAACCTGTTTCCACTGTTCAACGGTCCACTGTCGACGTTCTTTGCACCACGTTAGCCGAGCAGCGCTATTGGACTTGGTGATCAAAGGCTTGTGGGCGGCAGCACGTCCATGATAACCAAGCAGATGGGCTTCCTTACGGATGGTATTTATCGAAAGAACACTCCCGGATGCCTGTTGAAACTCCTCGCTGATGTGGTCTATTGATTTGGTGCGGTTCTTCCGAATTTATCTGGCCAACACCCGTTGGTCTCTAAGTCCCAGTTTTGTGGGTCTGCCGGGTCGGGGCACATTCCGACAGTCACCTCTCGTCTTCCACTTGCCAATCACGTAGGCCACTGTCGATTTTGGATACTTCAACTCGCTGGATATGTCACGTATGAATCGGCCATTTCTGTTATACCCGACGATTATACCTTTCTCGAAATTAGAGAGCTCCGAACTGCGTAGCATCTTGCATGCGACTGGTTGCGTTGTTGTTTCCCACACGATATTTAACGGCGGCGGCCGTGACGTGTATCAGGGCCGTAGATGTCGTCGATTGCAGGGGTATCCAACTTCTTGTTGGTAGATAGTGTATTTGGAATGAAGCCATTCAAACCTTTGGAAATCTACGATAGACCATAGTTCAAGAAGGGGTGGTATATAATTCACTCAAGAGTTTTACTGAAAGCACAAACACTGAGAAGCCAGTTTTTAAGGTACAGCTACCACAAGTCACACGAATGATGCAAATTTGGAACTTGTGTATCCGTTTATTGGTGTAAATATGACATGGATGGTAAGTCAGATAATACCCAAAAACTTGAAAATTATCGTCGTCTTGGAGCTGGAACCGACCCGGATAGCGCTCGAATATGCTAACCGCTACACCACCCAGAAAGACCAGGTTTCAAGTTTCCGATTAATTTGAATATAACCATGGTTATATTGAAACTTTAACCATGTTTATTTTCATTTGAATTTCATTACGGTTATATTCAAATTAATCGGAAATTTGAAACTTGGTCGTTCTGGATGGTGTAGTGGTTATAATACTCGAGCGCTAACAGGGAGACGCAGGTTCGATTTTCGCTCCAGGACGACGATACTTTTCAAGTTTTTTGGATATTATCTGACTTACTATTCATATCATATTTACACTAATAAACCGATTCACATCTTTCAAATTTGTATTGGCCTTCCCGGTGGCTCAGTGGTCTAAGCGCTGGCTTATGACCCTTCGTCCGTGAAGGGTCCTGGGTTCGGGTCCCGGTGAGGCATGGATGTTATGTTTGTCTTCCGACACTGGCTCTCTCCCTTTCCTAGAACCAGTGACCCTAAATTAGGGACGGGCGGATGCTTGTAACCTATTGAGTTGCTCACGGTGGTCGTAAAATCCCCAATCAAAAAAAAATAATTGGATTGTACAATGGTTTAATCCTGTATTTCATTCAATGATCACATGAATGGCTAACTCCAATATGTAAGACGGAACACCATATAAGGAATAAATCAGTCAGATAAGCTCGTCAAGCTTTAGTGACGCATCATTAATGGTCGAAATTGGCAAAACGAGTGAACTGAGATACTTTGGTGTCATGATAGTTGGCGCCATCGCCCAAAGAGCCGTCCAACCACAGTAAGAGCGTTAACGTAGAAAAATTCAAGTTATCTGAGCTTCCGTGGAGGGAAACATTTGATGGGTTAGAGGGGCCAAATTAAACTGGCGACAGCAATCGGCTGGTGTAGCCTATTCGCGATATGGTCTTTTACTTTCTGCATTTGAAGACGACCCTCGGAACACTACTGTTGAGTTCTGCAGTAATCTGCCCAGTTGTGGCCCATCTGTTTGCTTGTACGATTCTCGCAAGTCTCCATTGACCAATCTGATTCACCAGCTGTTTTCTTCCACATGATTACCGACTGCTGGACCCTTTTTGCCTGTTGCGTCTTTCACAATAAACCCTTGCCACAATTGTGAGTGAAAAGCTCAAGAGGATGGGAGTTTGGACAATGCCCAAACCTGCACACTAGAAGCTAACGATTGCCCCACTTTCAAAGTCGCCGGGATCACTCGTTTTGACCATTGAGGTCCTCAATCGAACGCCAGCCGATACAGTACGAGCTGCCCTGCCTGATTTATATCACACACCCTGCTCGCGTGGCGCTCGTGGCGGGTTTTGGAGTGAGTCATGTTGTGACGTACTACAGAGGCGATGCACACGTTCAGACGACAAATTCGTAGCGATACATTCGGTCTGTGTAGCTTAATTGGAAGATCATTCGGTTCCGGGGCAGAACGATGCAGGTTCGATCTCCGTCACCAGGAAATTTGTGTTTTACATTGGCGCCCGATTGTGGGAATGGATCTACTCGATGCTATGTTCTTCGAAAAATGTGGGATGTTCTGTTCCACATTTTTTGCCACGCTTCAAAAATATTCGATGTTTCTTCCATACATTATCTGGAATTGATGAGAATTCCTTCGTCTTCAGCGAACTGCTTCAAGTCTGGTTTGCCAGCTGACCCGGAAAGTAATGATTCCATCCCAGCCCTTTCTCAAATAGGGATACATATGATGTACTACAGAGGTGAAGCATGTGTCAAGAAGGGAAAGTTACAGCGATAAATTTTGTCGGTGTAATATAATTGGGAAAGCATTTCGCTCCGGAGCAGAAACGGGTTCGATGGCTGTCATCGTCAATTTTCTGTTTCCACAAGCCAAGAGAGAACAGTTGCAGCGACAATTTCTGTCGGCGCAGCGTAATTGGGAGAGCATTCCGCTCCGGAGCGAAAGGATGCTGGGTTCGATCACTGTCAACGGCAAAAAGTTGTTTCGCTGTAGTGTACCTAATAAACTAGCCAGTCATTGTATGTTGACTATAGTTGATTGTACACTCATTGTCAAAAAAAATTCGCGCACAAAGAAAATACCGTGCGACTAACGCGAAACTCGGCGAATAGCCACGGGGAGGGTAGAAATACAAATAATTAAAGTTTTCAACGATTCCGCATGCTCGCCCATCCAAGACAGGCGCTGCAATCGAAATCCTTGGGGGCTTATAAGGCGCCGCGCAAGGGACTCCACATTCGTGCCGAAGTGCACGGTAAGAGTCAGGTGAGATCCCTGAACGACGGACATGCCGAAGAGCCGCCGTATGCGCGTACGGGAAACTGTCGGAGTTTGAACAAGGTGGTATTGTCGGGATGAGAGAGGCATGGGGGCCGGCGCAACGAATCGGCCGCCATTTGGGGGTGGTCGGAAAGTACTGTGCCATCGTGTTGGGAGCAATGGACACGGCGAACTGACTCTGGACGTCGCAGACCCACCACCAGCAGAGAGGATGGTGGTACGCGAGAACGGCACGCACAGATGTAACAACGTCCTTGTCCAATATACAGAGACATGTGGCGGCTTTACAAGGGACTCCTTTGTCCGCTACAACCATTTCCAGACGCCTGACAGAGGCGAATCTGCACTCTCGACGGCCCGTATCTTATCTGCCATTAACACCTGACCATCGTCGGCGTTGATTGCAGTGGTGTCAGCAGCGAGCAACGTAGAATGCTACGGACTGGCGACGTATAGTGTTCAGCGACGAATCCCGCTTCTGTATAGGAACGGACTATCACCGGGTCAGAATGTGGAGGACCGCATGTGAGCGCTACAATTTCAAACTCACTGTACAGTGGCACACGTCCCGAACTGCAGGCGTGATTGACTTGGGAGCCATCGCGCATGACAGCCAGACTTCCTTCGCAGTCATCCCAGAGACGTTGACATCCCAGCACTACGTACAGGAGATCCTGCGGTACCGTGTATTGCCTATCCTGGTAGGGCGCCTCGGAGCTATTTTCCAACAAGATAACGCTCTTCCGCACACGGCTCGGGTTTTCCAGGACTGTCTACGTCATGCTTTGACGCTTCCGTGACCTTCCAGATCGCCTAATCTCTCGCTCATTGAGCACGTGTGGGACCAGATGGGACGCCAGCTTTCTCCATATCCCAGTGTTAATGATTTAGAGCGTCAGTTGTAAGAAGTGTGGGCCAATCTGTCCCAGGATAACAAACGGCGTCTCTTTGACTCCATGCCGGACGGTATCACCTAATGTATCGGAGCACGAGGCGGTCCCACGCTGTGCTAACGCTGACCGGGATGTGTACCGTATGCCTGCGGGAAATCGTCCGGCTGCTGTGATATTGTAATCACTTCTGTCCTTGGTATGTACCATCTCACTCTAAAATATAATTTTAATCGGACGCCTCCGTCTTGGTGCGTGGATTTTTATGACAACAATGTAATTATCAGTTATTTCACTGCCATCTTGCTTATACACAAGACGGAAAAGGTAGAGTGGAGGAGAGAATGAACCAGAGCTATATTCACTGAGGAGCAATTGAATTAGAGATACCTGTCTAGTAACGTGTAGCACCACCTTTCGCCCTGATGACGGCGGCGATTATTCTCGGCACGGACTCGACAAGACAACGGAAGCGTTGGGAAGCCATACGGATCCACGACCCTTGAACAAGCTCCCACAGTTCACGAAGATTTGGTGAAGGGGATTCAGAGCCTCGAACATCTCTCTCGATGGCATCCCAGATGTTCTCGATGGGATTGCGGTCAGGTGACCTGGCTGGCCAAGGAAGCGAAGTCACGTCGGTGGAGTGTTCATCCAACCATTCGGATACAATTCAGCAGCGATGGCACGGTGCATTGTCTTGTTGCAGGATGAGATCCCCAGTGGTATGTTGAAGACGCACAAACGAGAGCAAATGGTCGTCCAGGATCCCGGTAACGTTGACCTGTGAGGGACGATGTCACACGTACCAGGGGTCCCATTTCAGTCCACGTAAACAGTCCCCAGACGAGAATGCCACCCCCACCAGTTTGAAGAGTACCCTGCTGGCAAGAAGGATCCATCATTTCATGTGGTTTGCGCCGTACTCGTATCGTGCTGGCAAGAAGGATCCATCACTTCATGTGGTTTGCGCCGTACTCGTATCCTGCCATCCACATGTACCAACGTGAATCTCGACTCATCAGTCCAGACAACATTTTTCCACATGTCTAGGGTCCAGTGGCGATGTTCCCACGCTCATGCTAATCTTTGCACCCTGTGATGTGCGGTCAGCAGCGGTACCCTCGTGCGACGATGGTGTCTGTACCCCATAGCGAGGAGATGGTTCTGGATGGTGTGGCTGCTTACACGTTTTTGTGCACCAGCGTTAAATTGCCGAGTGATTTCTTGCACTGTGGCCCGTCTATCCGCTGTTATAATGCGAGCTAGCAGACGATGACCCTGCTCATCCACGCGCTGTTGTCCACGGCGGTTGGCCCTTGCAGGGATGGTTTTACCGGATTCGATGTACTCGCTGTGCACCCGTGACACAGTAGCTTGTGAATATCCCAGTTTCTGCACGACTTCCGAGATGGAGAGACCCATTCGTAGGGCCCCGACAATTTGCCCACGATCAAATGCGCTTAGATCCTTCGTCTTACCCATACTGCGTCCGACTCTTACTGATTCCCGTCGCATCACTCCTTATATTGTCGGATCGCTGCATACGTCATGTCGTTTCCATTTACAGGGCCGCCCACAGCGCCACATTTGCATAACGCCAGCTGTTTCTAATTCAATTGCTCTTCAGTGTACAAATTGTAGGAAGATCCGAAAACATCGCAGAGCATTGTGAGTATAAAAGTGGCTAGGTTTTCGAGAAAGTTGTTTCTTAGAAGAAAAATTACATGGGAAGGTTGAACAACAGGACAGCTTAATTTTACATTCTAAAAAAAACAATGAAGCGGAAGAATTTACCGATCCGAAAGAAATAGTTATTGTTGCGCAGAAAGGAAGAAACTGTAAGAGTGGGTGTACCTTTTGAAAAGAAATAAGAGGCAATCGTTGATGCATACACACAAGAGCACAAAGCGACAGCTCGATCACAATAGTTCGGGAGGTAAGGCTAAAAAGAAATGAGTTCTGGCAGAGACGCTGATCAGTTGAAACATCGAAAGAACAGAAAACGATCAAGTGGAAAGGAAAGAAACACGAGCAAGGAGGATTTGACGATCGCAAAGACATACTTTAGACGACCATTAAATATCAAAAAATTGCTTCGAAAGGAAATGACTCAAGCGCAAATACAGATATGTAATATAGGTATCCTCGAAGATGAATTTTCGTCGTTGCCAGGAATCGTTCGTATTTCTCTTCAAAGGAGACTCATTACCCAAAGACATAACAAACTTTCCTTCATTTCTTACTAAAAGAATGATCGCATACGATGCTGAAACAAACCTGTTTTTCTTTCATTAGCGATCACTCTGGGAACGGAGGGAGCTGGACAAGCAAAGCTACAAGTATATGTGTGTTTTTCTGATGTTTCATTATATCGAGTTCCGGAAATAAAGGAATTCCAGTTAATTGGGCAATATGTTTATCCGAAAACCTATCGTCTGAACTTTTAATACTTTATGAAGACCTCCATTATTTGTGCGAAACATTTCAGCATATATTTTTAGCTATGAATTTCTTTAAATATGTGGAAGTCAAAATGGTCAGATTCCGCTAAGCTGCAGCGTAATTTAATAAATGCTGTTGCATGAAACGACCAGCAATTTTCGTAGGAACAGCCTTAACCTAAGAACATTCATAAAATATATGTATGCGCTTAAACGCAACTACCCTCGATGAATGATTTGTGTTCATCATTCACAACGTGTGACATACACTATATTGACAAAAGTCACCTGACATACCTTAAAAAGCGAACGAAAGGATCCGCTGTGTTGTTAAGATGCGCGGTACAACTGCAAACGGTACAAAAACAAGCCTGCTGCTAACCGCGATCGTATCGCACTGTGAGGTTGAGTGAAAATGTCGGGGCGGCAGAGAACTGACTTCGAGAAAGGAAAGGTTGTTGGGTGTTATATTAGTGGATTGCCCACAAGAGAAACAGAGAGGCGTTTAAACATACCCAGGTCAACTGTTTTGGATGTACTGAATAAGTGGAAGACACATGGCGTGCCTGAAGCAACAAAACGTACCGGCAGATCAAAGAAAATCAGTGATAGAAGACGTCAAAGCCTCAGAAGAGTCGTTACAGCTAATCGACGGAGTACTGCACAATACTTCAGTGTACAGGTGAGTAAAAAAGCTGGAACCTTGGCATGTACATGTGCCATTCGCAGAGAACTTCATTCCATGGATATCAGTGGTCGTGCGGTTGCTTATAAGTTTTTCATCTCCACTCGGAATGCTACTCGTCGTTCAGCATGGTGTAAAAAACATTTATCGTGAACCGTATTTCAATGTAAACGGGTCATATGGACTGATGAATTCAGATACACCATCCATCAGTTTGATGGCCGTGTGTGGGTATGGCGGCAGCCGGGGGAACGCTATTTACCACAGTGTACTGTTCCGACGGTCAAGTTTGGAGCTGGCAGTGTACTCGTGTGGAGGTGGTTTTTTTTTTTTTTTTTTTTTTGTATTATGGTCCTGGCCCATTGGTTATCGTGGGCAAACCTGTTAACCAGCACGGATACCTCGATATTCTAGACAATTATGCCCTACCAACTCTGTGGCTATACTATGGAACCGAGCCTTGTTGGTACCAACAGGATAATGCATCGAGCCATTAATGAAGGACTGTTACGGCGTGGTTTGACGATAATTTTGTATCGTGTGTGGACTGGCCAGCACAGTGCCCTGATCTTAATCGCATAGAGCACTTATCGGGTGAATTAAAACACCGCATAAGAAGTTTGGAACCAATGACTGCTACTAAGAAACAGTTAGCGACAGCATTATGTACTGAATGGAAGCGCATACCTATCGTTGTGTTCCAAAACCAAAGCATGTCTCGAAGGGTCAGGGCATTCATTAAGGCCAAAGGTGGACCAACACCGTGCTAATACATGTCAATAAATTCCATGTTGTGTTTTTCTTCTAGGTGTCCGGTGACTTTTGTCAATATAGTGTATGTTATTTACAGCGTGATTCATAATTATTTTCTAGGTTTCTGTAGCCTGGAATGGTCAAACGGTAACCGACCAAATACAACTGCCTACAGCATAAACAAGTTCACCGCGGAAAGGTTTATATGGCAACACTGTACCCGCTGAAATGACGTCATACTTCTGGTTTTTCGAAACAAAGTCAGTTATCACAATGCAACGTAGTTACAGAACGCAGTATTGAAAAGCTTCACCTTCCGATAATGATATCCGACGCTGGATAAAGCAGTTTCAAAAGGTTGGTAGTGTGCAGCATCAAAAATGAGCGGGAAGACCGATCACTTCGCAGGACGATACCAGACCAGCTGCGTCACAGTTAGATATGACACAAACGACTGTTTGGAGGGTTCTGCATAACCGCTTTCAACTCCGTGGGTACGAACTGGAGATTTTTTTTTTTTATTGGAGGTTTAACGACCACCGTGAGCAACTCAATGGGCTATAAGCAGTCGTCCGTCCCTAATTTAGGGTCACTGGTTCCAGGGAAGGGAGAGAGCCAGTGCCGTAAGACAAACACAACATCCATGCCTCCCCGGGATTCGAACCCGGACCCCTTACGGACGAATGATCAGAGGCCAACGCCTTAGACCACTGCGCCACCGGGGCGGCGAACTGGAGATTGTACAAACTTTACAGCGGGACGATTAACCCCACGGTTTCCAATTTGCCCAAGACATTTTGTCCAAAGTCGAAGATGATGAACATTACCTGCGGACATGGATATTTAGTTATGAAGCAACGTTTGCTATCCATTATGAAAATTTTGGTTATTATACTTTTCAAGCTTAACGAGTCATTGCACTAAACTCCCAAAGTTTTTCATCTGTGTGGCAACTCTGGCAATCGTCAATTGAGTCATCTCAAATAAAAGCAGTGTCAAAATGTAAAGTGTGTGAGAGGACTAGGTATCTGTTGTTTGCTGCTTGTGATGCTACAGTGTAAGTGCCTTATTAATAGAAGTTATGTATTGAAGTAGCAAACTATGATGAACACTAAACTAATAACGTGCTGGGTCGCCTTTCGTCTTCTAAACAGCCCCGATTTCATAAAGCATGGATTCAACGTGGTACTGACATGGATTTTCAGGTATGTGTTAGCCAAGCGGATGTGATAGCGGGTTTCAATTGCCGAATGTTCGCTAGAAATCTCTGTATCCAATGGCAATCTCACAGAAGAGATGTTGAGATGGATTAAGATTTGGGGACTGTGAGACCATTTTACTGGAATAGCTGTATGGCGATACTAACCGTGTAGCATGGCCCATTATTCTGATGAAAGTAACCCTCTCCATCGAGAGACTCACATCCACGCACATGTAGGAGACTGAAGTTAGTTTCGGTCGGAGGTGATGTGATACTCGTAGATCTTCTGGCATGCTGTTTCAGATTTGTTAAGAAATCCAATACCCGTCATGAAAACAGACTCCACTGCATTACACCTCCTCAACAAAATTGTACAGTTAACGCTAGTCAGCTAAGATCCATGGATTCCTGGTATTGACGCTATGTTCTGGGCTATGCATCAGTGTGCATTAACTGAAAACGGGATTCATCGGACCAGGCGCCGTTTCGCCCGGTCCGAAAGTGTCAAGTTTTGATACACCCGTACTCACTGCAAGCGAATTTTTTCAGTTCTTAGCAAATACGAGTGGTACAGGTGCAGAGAGTCTGCTGTTATAGCCAATTCGAGCAAATGTGCGGCGGGCAGTGCATAAAGTAACGAAATTCTCCTCTTTATATCGCTGTTGTTTCGAGCGGTTACTTGACGTGATGGGACACGTCTGTTGCCTCTTACGGTCCCCTCCTGCTGTTCTTGCCCTCAAACATCGATTAATCCTTTCCTCATAGCTGACTACTTGTTTTTTTATTTGAGGGCAGCTCACTGTCGCCCCCTCGGCACACAATTGCTTTTTTTATTGGAGGTTTAACGACCACCGTGAGCAACTCAATGGGCTATAAGCTGTCGCCCGCCCATAATTTAGGGCCACTTCTTCCAGGGAAGAGAGAGAGCCCGTGCATTAAGACAATTATGATCATGATGATCATACGTAGAGGATGTTAGGAAGGGAGTGTCTGACCCCAGGTCTTAAACAGCCCTTAGAAACAGGAAACTAGGAGATTTGGGCTAGAGCGCCCAATGACACGGAAGCGAAGTAGAAAGGGGGAGGAAGACGCCCTTATTTATTACCGGGGGCCCAGTACCTAGGGTCCGACGGTTTAAAGTGCCCATCCGACGCACGGCGGATATTTAGTGGTCGGAGCGTTCGTACCTGCCTGGGATCGAACCTGAGGCTCTTTCCGTGGCAGTCACGAATGTTGCCCACTAAGCCACCCGCGGCCTGCAGTAAGACAAACACAACATCCATGCTTTTTTTTTATTGGAAGGTTAACGACAACCGTGAGCTACTCAATGGGCTACATTGCAGTCTCCCGTCTCTAATTTAGGGCCACTGGTTCCAGGGAAGGGATAGAACCAGTGCCGTAAGATAAACACAACACATATGCCTCACCAGGAGTCGAACCCGGACACATTTCGGACAATTGCGTCTGCATAGTTGAAAAATTGTGCTGTTCCTGAGATGCTTGCGCGTAACTGCTTAGCGCCCTCTTATAATGGCTCCCTCAAAGTTGCTTAAACTATAAGTCTTTCCTATATTGTAGCTATCTACGCCTCGAGCACTTTAGAAACGTTTGTATGGAGCAGTTAACGAGGGTTCTAAAAATTTTCTACACACTGTCCAATTTTTGAGAAAAGTGTGAAGTAACGGAGAAAACTTACCTTATTGCTGTTCAATGCCAGCGGTGAGGTTGGTCCTGGATGCCCCGTAGTACGCCATCTTTGTTCAGCTGTCGTATTACTGGAGTCACGTCCAATGACAGTTAGTCCAGCGATTCATAGCGGATGCCATGGAGCCGATTTTTTAACTTTGGTAAAAGATCAAAGTCGGGCGGACTGAGACCAGGGCTGTATGGTGGGTGGGATAAAGTTTTCCCAGCCAGATTTCGACAAAAGTTACCCTTACAGAAGCTGCACCATGACACGATGCGTTGTCATGCAGCAAGATCGCTCCGACTTAAAACAAATTGGGGAGATTTTGACGAACTTTGGGAAAAGATCAAATTGGGGCGGACTCAGATCAGGGCTGTATGGTGGGTGGGAAAAAGTTTGCCCGCCATATTTTGACAAAGTTCCCTTACCGAAGCTGCACGATGACACGATGCGTTTTCATGCAGCAAAATCGCTCCCACTTAAAACAAGTTGGGGAGATTTTGACGAACTTTGGGAAAAGTTCAAAGTCGGGCGGACTGAGATCAGGGCTGTATGGTTTGTGGGATAAAGTTTCCCCGCCATATTTCGACAAAGTTCTCTTATCGAAGCCGCACGATGACACGATGCGTTGTCATGGAGCAAGATCGCTCCCACTTAAAACAAGTTGGGGAGATTTTGACGAACTTCTGAGAAAAGATCAAAGTCGGGCAGACTGAGATTAGGGCTGTATGGTGGGTGGGATAAAGTTTCTCAGCCATATTTTGACAAAAGTTCCCTTACCGAAGCTGCACCATGACACGATGAGTTGTCATGCAGCAAGATCGTTCCCACTTAAAACAAGTTGGGGAGATTTTGACGAACTTTCTGTCACAACTGTGTCCTTAGAAAGTCAAAATAATATTGAGCGATGACAATTTATCCCTACTGGCACTCGATCAGAGACCACAACACCCTGGGCATCGTTCGCAGAAAATCATGATTTGCTTCACTTTGGATTGTTGCCGACGGCATTTTGATGGGCGTGGAGAGCTTGGATACCTTCATTCCGCTCATTGTCATTTCAGTTCCGGCTCCAAATCACGGGTCCAAGTCTCATCAATTGCGACAATTCTGTTTAGAAAGTTGTCACCCTTCCTTTCGAACCTGTGTAGGTGATCCTGGGCAATGCTCACTCTAGCTGTCTTCTGGTCAGATGTGATTTTATGGAACACCCAGCGCGGGGCGATTTTTCTTTTTCCCTAATGAGTCGGTCAAAATCCGGTAAACAGACAGGGTGGACAAATTTGCCTAATAAACAATCTCCTCGACTTTCAAACAGCGATTCTCTTCGAAAAGCGTTGTCTCAATGCTGAGAGATGTTTTCTCTGTCGCTGTTTGAAGTCGGATTAATGATGATCGTCTTCAAGCCTGCTTCGGCCCTCCTGAAAGGATTAATGGTGATCGTCTTCAAGCCTGCTTCGGCCCTCCCGAAAGGATTTATGGTGATCGTCTTCAATCCTGCTTCGGCCCTCACGAAAGGATTAATGGTGATCGTCTTCAAGCGTGCTTCGGCCCTCCCGAAAGGATTGATGGTGATCGTCTTCAAGCCTGCTTCTGCCCTCCCGAAAGGATTGATGGTGATCGTCTTCAAGCCTGCTTCGGCTGTCCCGAAAGGATTAATGGTGATCGTCTTCAAGCGTGCTTCGGCCTTACCGACAGGATTGATGGTGATCGTCTTCAAGCCTGCTTCGGCCCTCCCGAAAGGAATGATGGTGATCGTCTTCAAGCCTGCTTCGGCCCTCCCGAAAGGATTGATGGTGATCGTCTTCAAGCCTGCTTCTGCCCTCCCGAAAGGATTGATGGTGATCGTCTTCAAGCCTGCTTCGGCTGTCCCGAAAGGATTAATGGTGATCGTCTTCAAGCGTGCTTCGGCCCTACCGACAGGATTGATAGTGATCGTCTTCAAGCCTGCTTCGGCCCTCCTGAAAGGAATGATGGTGATCGTCTTCAAGCCTGCTTCGGCTCTCCCGATAGCGCGATGCCCAGCAGCGAGAAATTGTGCCTCGATCAAGAGTTCCTTTCCCACAAACGTCTTGCAAGGCAGTGTGGATCTGCGTAGGAGTTTTCACCCGCAGAGTTTCTATTTTCACGTACGGACGTGGTTTAATGCCGTGACTTGACATCACGAGCTACAGTCTTCCATTTCCAAACTCCCCCCACGTCCACACAGAAAATGATAGCGCGTCGTTCTGACACCACTGCGCTGATGATAGTCTGACTTTGACATGAAACAATCATTTTCCCGAATGCATCATCCACTTCCGTTTTAGAATAACGTGTGCAGAACTTTTTATGACTCTCGTATAAAGCCAGTTCAACGTCCTACAGAGGGTGTTCAGATATATTTAGAACGTCTTTGATAAGAAATTATACAAAATAAAATAAGTTCAAATAATTGAAACTGGAAACAGCGTGTTATACACTGGTGTGCAAAAATTAAGGACGAAGAGGAGAAATTAACATAAAAGCGGAACGAACAGGCAGAACGGACCGAAATACCACTCCGGAGGTAGACTAGAATCTGGTACGGTACGGCATGCGCATTTATGTAGCATGACGTAGGGGGGAGTGCGGAAGGGTATAAAGCAAACGGGCGGTGTACGCTCAGCAATTCGGTGAAAGCTATTGCACGGTGTACATCGGTTTGAAAGACGTCGAGTTGCTACCACCCTGTGATATGGCCAACAAGCAATCCAGTAGACGACATCTGGATCACTTTACCCGAGGTCACGTCATTGGGAAGCTGGAAGAAGGTTGAAGTGTGACTAGTCTGGCCGAGGAGTCTGGGATCTCTCACAGCATCGTGTCACGAGCTTGGAGGGCATTTCAAACGACAGGAACAGCTGTCCGAGAGTTTAGCAGTGGTCGTCCACGAGCAACCACGGCGGCGGACGACCGGTATATTGTCCTACAGGCGAGAAGAGGCAGGCGTAAGACAGCGGGAGAAATCGCAAGGCACATGCAACAGACCACTGGACGTCCGTTATCGCGCGTTTTACCGTGGCCATGAGGCTGCACAAAGGTGGTCTATTTGCACGACGACCAGTACGGTGTGTGCCATTAACGCCTGCTTATTGGAGACGGCGGTTTCTGTGGTGTCAGGAACACAAGAACTGGACACATCAGCAATGGGGTCGAGTTCTCTTTACGGATGAGAGCCGATTTAGTCTGACGAGCGATTCTGGACGTATACACATATGGAGAGAGTAGGGAACACGCAATCACACTTCCAACATCATTGAAAAGGACCGGTTTGGAGGTGGCGGAGTTCTCGTTTAGGGCGGTATCGTGCTTGGTAGTCGTACTGACCTCTACATCTTCCAAAGAGGTTTAGTCACTGGTGTCCGCTATTGTACCGAGGTTCTCCTGCCTCACGTGCGTCTGTTTAGAGGTGTTGTGGTTCCTGAGTTCCTCTTCATGGACGAAAACGCTACACCTCATCGTACAATGGCTGTCGCAGAGCTGTTGGAGAGTGAAGATATTCAACGCATGGATTGGTCTGCAAGGTTCCCGGACCTAAATCCAATCGAACATGTGAACATGTGTGGGACCTTCTCGAGAGACCCTTGGCAGCACGTCACCAGACGCCAGCAACGATTCCTCAGCTGCGATTGGCGCTACAAGAGGAATGGGCCGCGATGCCTCAACAGCTCCTTGACAACCTCGTACTCAGCATGGACGTACGTTGCAAATCCTGCAACGCAGTCAGGGGTGATCATATCCCCTACTAAAGACTGGATTTTTCTTGGCAGCCGCCTGTCACATGGACGTTTCTGTCTTCTGTCCAGTTGTGCTCGAAGCTACCTTTTCAATAAAGTCCCTTTGTATCCTCTGGATTCCTTGTTTCGGACGGTTTTGCTCACTTGTCCCATATTCTTACATCTTGGGGATCTTATGGTATGATTTGAGTCGATGTGGAGCACTTTTTTTTAGTTGGAGGTTTAACGACCACCGTGAGCAACTCAATGGGCTGTAAGCAGTCGCCCGTCCCTAATTTAGGGTCACATCGTTCTAGGGAAGGGAGAGAGCCAGTGCCGTAAGACAAACACAATATCCATGCCTCCCCGGGATTCGAACCCGGACCCCGTTCGGACGAATGATCAGAGGCCATCGCTTAGACCACTGCGCCACCGGGGCGGCGGATCATTTCTGCACGACGTTACATTCGAAAAACCGTCTCGTCCTTAATTTTTGCACGCCAGTGTATGAACACGAAAGAGACATCTGCTGTAGTTAAATATCGTCTGCCACCCCCCACCCCCCCGGTGGAGCAGTGGTCTAAGCGATGGACTCTGATCATTTGTCCGAAAGGGGTCCGGGTTCGTATCCCGGTGAGGAATGGATGTTGTGTTTGCCTTACGGCACTGGCACTCTCCCTTCCCTGGAACCAGTGGCCCTAAATTAGGAGCGGGCGACTGCTTATATATAGCTCATTGAGTTGCTCACGGTGGTCGTTAAACCTCCAATAAAAAAAAACCTCCAATCAAAAAAAAAAAAACCTCCAATCAAAAAAAAAAACCTCCAATCAAAATAAAATTGTCTGCTAAGAAACTGGCGCACGTAAACAAGCTGTGGGTAGAAAGTTGTGTTGTTGCTCTTTACGAAGAGAAATATTCGTATTATGTAATCAAAAACGCTGTAAAATCACGGAATTAGCATTTTTAAAGTGAAATAAGCAATATTATTAATAATAATAGTGGAAAAACTCGTTAAGCATTGCTTTTAACCGGGAAAACAACACCAAACGAATATCCAAGGAAGGTCGTACTTTTACGACTATTTCAAAAGTAAGGTCTCTGGTCTTAAAACAAAATCCCGGACCCGAAACAGCCATCGCTAACTACGTGGTAGTTAAAAATTTCTGTATCAACTGTGAACAAGGTAATAAAATAATATTTGAATCTGAAAAAGAAAAAACACCATAATGTTCATCGCCTTTTGTTTAGCACGTAGCTAAGCGCAGAATACACTGTACACTTCTTTATAAAAATCATTAGCAGGATAGAGATGCAAATTTATTGTGACCATTGATGAAGCATGGGTTTACGTAAATGACTGTAACAAAAAGACGCCGATATACTATCGAAAAAGAGCAGAAAAAGACTTACAAACTTTGTTCCAAGAATCGAAAGAAAGTTTCACTAAAGGATTCATGATTACGGCTGGTTTCTCGCACAATGGGAAATTAAAGTTAAGAAAGGCTAAAAAGAACGTTAAAATCAGTAATACATATCACCAAAATAATATTCTACTCCTATATGTAAAGAGTAAATACCATTCCTTTATCCACAGAGCGTTCAAAGCGTTGAACTTTATCAGGATAAGGCTACCCGTCACACGCATCGAAATCTACCACTATATTTCTTGAAAAAATTAAAAAAAATGACGGGTATGTTTGCTGACATTTCTTCTTTTTTTTTTCTTTTTTTTGAATGAGGGTTTAACGACCACCGTGAGCAACTCAATGGGATATAAGCAGTCGCCTGTCCCTAATTTAGGGCCATTGGTTCCAGGGAAGGGAGAGACCCAGTGCCGTAATACAAACACAACATCAATGCCTCACCGGAATTCGAACCCGGACCTATCTCGGACGAATGATCAGAAGCTATCGCTTAGATCACTGCGCAACCGGGGTTCACATTTCTTCAAATTCCCCTGATGTGTCACCAATGGACTTTTGTGCCTACGCACTGCTGACAAGTTAGTAAAATCATGCAACGCATTGATTCTGATGAGCTTTCCAACATACCAGAAATCATAGAAAAATGCCTTGGTTTTGAGGGGACTAAACTATGGTATAACGTTTGAGGTTCACATATATCAAAATGAAATCCCTTTGTGCCCGTGTTTCCTATTTCTGTTTTTTTTTTTTTTTTTTTTTTTTTTTGATTGGAGGTTTAACGACCACCGTGAGCAATTCAATGGGCTATAAGCAGTCGCCCGTCCCTAATTTAGGGTCACTGGTTCCAGGGAAGGGAGAGAGCCAGTGCCGTAAGACAAACACAACATCCATGCCTCACCGGGATTCGAACCCGGACCCCTTCGGACGAATGATCAGAGGCCAACGCCTTAGACCACTGCGCCACCGGGGCGGCTTTCTGTTATCAAGAGCTACCACACATAAGCCCGTTTTATATTTAAAAAACCAATATAAATCCCGCAATTTTCACGGAAGTTGTCGTGAGAAACTAATGACTAACGAATCTCACGCATGCCGCAATTGCTGACAAAAAACATTTTTGGCGGAACTGCTTCCAAAGTCGTTACGGAACAATGTGTTGCATTTCATGCAATCGATTCATTTTGAGTGAAGTTATGAGGATACTGGGCTATGGAATAAATCTCGCTCCTGTGCCCTGACCTTTGATCCCATTTCGATTATATGGAATACAACCGGTTCAGTATACCTCCGAAAAAACATACTAAAGTTTGGTCGCAAGCGACGCATTTTTAAGAAATTTAGGACAAATATGGGCGATGGAATGGATCCCACTCCTATGTCCTGACCTTTGACCCCATTTCACCCATTTTCAACAGGGTTCGTCGCTATATTGTTCCCTACCACATACTAAAATTACATCGAAATCGAACCATTTTTACTCAAGTTATCATGTAGACAGGCAGACAGACAGACGGGCAAAGCTGAGCATATACGCTTCTTCAATCTATTAGAAAGGGTAAACAAAAAAACCAGAGCTTTCTAAACGCAAACATGAAGCAATGATGCCCTGCCATCTTAGAAATCTGGATTTTTTTTCATAGTCCAGAGAAAAGGCTATTAATTGGAATATTTAAGAAAGAAGTAATTTAATAGGTAACATTTTTCAATTTCCTTATTTTCATTCACTGATACTGCAAGTCCGGGAATGAAAATAAGAAAATTGAAAAAATTGTGCACTATATTTTTGACGTTTCAGTAAATATTAAAGGAAATAGAAAGTGAAGAAAGTTCCGTACTTTTTTTTTTTTTTTTTTTTTTTTTTTTTTGCAAAAAGCTGAATTTCATAAGTTTTTTTTTCTTACGAACCGACGCTACCGTATTCTTTTCCACCGACTGAACAGACGGAATAGTCGTGGCGCAAAGTTGCACCCCCCCCCCCCAAAAAAAAAAAATGTTATTCAAGTGTGTCAAATAAGAGTTGTGACGTACCTGCCCGAAGGACGCACACGACATAAAGGCAGATAGGAATCAGAATAAGAGTCCGTGTAGCTCAATTGGTAGAGCAACTTATTCCGGAATGAGTGGACCCGGGTTCGAGCCCCGGCACGGATAAAAATGACGGAAAAATTCACTTCGTTATAGAGTAATGTTTGCAGGGTAGGTTATGGTTCGTCTCTTTCGCACAGTTTGACTGAAATCAGAAAACAAAAGAACTTTTGATTTCAGAAACATGAAATAAATTAAGGTAAGTATAATAAATGAAAGCATAGTTGATTTTAATTCAGTTGAGAGATACAATTCAGGGAGACTGGCAGAGCGAAAGTGACTGCCTTCGCCAGCAGCTTGTCATTTCTATCCCAAAAACCCATCCTCCAGGAAGACTGTCGAAATAATTAATCAACTGCGCGGCAGCGACGTGTTTCATTAAACATTACGAGATAAGTGAGATGCACTCATTGTAGTTCAGGCGGCTTTGTAAAACAAAAGGCGAATGCTATCCACGGGGTCGTGAAAGTATCACGAAGGGGATGCGATTGACATGCTTTGCTGTCACTCCAAATTGGTCACAGGAATTTTAATATTTATCCCGAACGGAAATATCCGTTTCAAGAGCTTTTAAACAAGGTCTTAGTGAAAGGAATATTACATTTCGTTCGTTTTCGGAATGGTATGTAGTATTGCCTTTCAGACTGGTTGGATCAAGACCAAATTTAAGACACAATGTTATTTTGTTTTATTCCCATTAAGAAATTTCAAAAGATACGTCGATGTGGTTTATAAATCGTGGCACATGCTTCTGATGAAAAAAAGGCTCGGCTTATACACCGCAAAATACCGTACTCCTGAAAATGGGATATATAAGTGAATTATATATTTCAAAAATATGCGATTTATTATTCAAAGTGTAATCGAAATTAATGCAAAACGAAAAACTACTACGAAATAAATTTTTATCGGTTTCCTTTTTTACTGTTTACGATTTCTTAAGTACTAAAAAAAGTTCCTGAAGTAATTGATACTCCGCGGGACATTTTTTTGACGACCATCAGTGGCCCTAATTTAGGGTCACTGGTTCTAGGGAAAGAGGTGAGCCAGTGCCGTAAAACAAACATCACATCCATGCCTCACTGGGATTTGGACCCGGAGCCATCTCTGAACAGAAGCCATCGCTTAGACCACTGCGCCACCGGGCAAGTGACAAGGGTGTAGAAACATTCAAAACGTCATAAAGGCTAAGAAGAGAGGAGACACGAAGAATTACCTCAAAATGTGCATAACATCCGAAACACAAACTGAGGAATTATCATGTTTCCAACCGAATTTGGCATTATGCTAATTACATGTACGTGTATTAGTGGCTAAAGACATTCATCAGCATCAGATCAGCTACTCATTATGTCAGGATTACGTGTGCGTTAGACAATATTTAATAATGTTAGAAACTCATATTAAAATCATTTAAACATGCCATTTCATTTCTTGATACCAGTAACAGCGAGCATTCTTCCTGAGAACACCAAAAGTTGCAGCTATCGTTATTAGATACACCAGTTATGGCGAATATGTGTTTTCCCCCCGCCGGTTGTAAACATGATCTTTCTATATTTGAAATAATCCGTATTTTTCTTTGTTTGATTCCCGATTTCCTCATATCAGTTGGTAATTGGCTTTCTTACTTCATTTGACGAAATAAAATAAAATAATTATTATATTTTAATAATATAATAATAATTTATTTATTTCATAAAAATAAAATTATTAATTAATTTATTTCATGTTATAAAATTAAATAAAAAAATAATTTATTCAATTTCATTATAAATTGTTATTTTTCACATTCACGGGCAGAATATTATGAACACCCCTATTTCTCGAGTGGACCTGTCCCAGAGCGCGCAGCAGTGACGTCACCGACCGATGCAGAAATATACTACATAAGTACTGTGTGTCGACACACCAGATAAAGTACCTGCAATGGGAAACGAGACGGACTTATCGGGGTTTTAAAAGAGGAAAGGCTATCGTTGTGAGAAAGTTGGTAAAAGCATCCATCTCAGCAAAAGTACCCAACTACTGGCAATTCGACGTCCGTCACAGTGTGTCAAAGAGAGAAACATCCACTAAAAGTGTCTGAAACGAGCGACTGCTAATAATTGGTAGTCCATGTAAACTACTGATAGCGCGCACTTTCCGGAAAGCTCATTTTCATTATATTCCTTCTAAAATCTCTAATACATCAGTTATGACTAAGTTGGGAAGAATGAGGAATTTTAATTTTTGAAGTGTCACGTCAAAATTCCAAATTGTATGCCAAAGGTCTATAAGGTCCCTAATTCAGGGGTCGCGGTTCTAGGAGATGGACAGAGCCACCGCCATCAGGCACGCGCAACACACATGCCTCATCCAGGCCCATTTAAGACGAATAATCATTAGCCAGATGGTCAAACCACTCTGCCACCGCGGAGACAAAAAGGAAATTATTTGCTGCACCTAGAGCTATGCAACACAAGTTAGTAACAATGCATTGATTATGATACGCTTTCCAACATACCAGAAATAATTAGTCAAGTTACGAAGTTAATGGCTGTAGAATAAATCTCTCTCCTGTGTCCTAACCTTTGACCCCATTTCGATTATATTAAACAGAACTGGTTCAATACACCCCCGGAACAACATGCTAACGTTTTGTCGCAATAGAAGCATCTATGGTCACGTTATGAGGATAATAGCTGTGAAATAAATCTCGCTCCTGTGTCCTGACTTTTAACCACATTTCGATAATATTCAACAGAACCGGTTCAGTATACTTCCGGAACAACATGATAAGTTTTTGTCGCAATCGAAGCATTTTTACGTTAGTTATGATGCATAACGGCAACGGAATGGGTCCCGATCCTATGTCGTGACCTTTAACCCCCATTTCGACCATTTTTAATTGGGTTCGTCCCCAGGTGGTCCCTACGACATGCTAAAATGTCATCGAAATCGAACCATTTTTACGCGAGTTATCGTGCGGACGGACAGACAGACAAACTGGAGCATATACACTTCAACCTACGGTGGGAAAGCATAAAACAGTAGCGCTGAATGGCAGAAAAAGAAGAAAAAAAAGTTTTTGCCCCACATTTTTGCTTGGGAAGAGGGGGGGGGGGCACTTAATGACCACCGTGAGCAACTGTAAATGCTGTAAGCAGTCGCCCATTTCTAATTGACGGTCACTGGGTCCAATAAAGGGAGACATCCAGTGTCTTAAGAAAAGCACACCATTGAAGCGTCACGCGGGACCGCTCGCATAAGCGCATAGAAGAGTGCCACCTAGGCGGCTTAGCACGTAATTTAAAAACAAACAACAAGGTTCCTAATGGGGTATTAAGAACTTAGGACAGACTTTTTTTCGCATTCATGCATTCCAGTTATTATTACTTCATTGTTAAGAAGATTTACACATACATGGAGAGCATCAGAAACGAAAATTTTTCGTAGTTCGGGGTTTCCGAAAGTGGTTTTTAAATGCATTTATTCACTGCAATTAAAATCAGAATATCTAGTTCGCGTCTTAAAAATATATAATATAATATAATACTTTGAGTGGCCACTTTATTATGACCACCTGACAGTTTTAAGCAAATGAGCTATGGCTGCACGCTGCTGCCGATAGAGGGCCAGGTTAGTATAAAAAGGGAAAGCTTAGTGCTTGCAACAGTAGTAGAAGGGATTTTTGGATGACGAGATGGGTGAAAAATGCGATTTGACGGACTTTCAACATGGGATAATTGTAGGAGCTCGGAGCCATGGAGCGAGTATCACCGAAACCGCCGCATTCGTGAAATGTTCCAGAGCAGATGTTGTTAAAGTGTTTAAAGACTGGACTGTCAGCCAAAAAACTGTGTCTCTACGTGTAACATGTGGTCGTCATCGACTAGTGACAGCGCGGGCGGAATGGAGAGTGTCCAGACTGGTAACAGACAACAGAAGGGCAACAGTGCAGAAAATTACAGACCATCTTAATCAAGGATCCCCTCAAATGATCTCTGCACACACTGTTCGCCATACACTGCATTGGATGGGATATGGCAGCCGAAGGCTTGTTCGAACACCTTTGCTGTCTGCAGTTAACAAGAGAAAACTTCTCCAGATCGCACAGGAGCACACGGATTGGACAGTCGATAATGAGAAACAAATTATGTGGTTCGATGAATCACGTTTTCAGTTGCACCATGCCGATGGCCGAGTGTGAATTTGGCGGAAACAGCACGAAAGCATGGACTCCAAATGCATTGCTACAACCCTTCAAGCTAGTAGAGGCAACGTTATGGTTTGGGGAATGTTTTCCTGTCATGCTTTGGGCCCTTTAATTCGTGTTGATCAACGTCTGACTGGCACATCATATCAAACATCGTTGCGGACCAAGTGCATCATGTCATGTGGTTGGTTTATCCCAATGGCGATGGCTACTTTCAACAAGATTATGCGTCCTGCCATAGTGACCGTATTGTACAGAATTGGTTTCAGGAACATGCCGGTGATTTTACTTTAGGTGGCCCCTACAATCTCCAGATTTCAACCCCATTGAGAATTTGTGTGATGAAGTTGAACGAGCCATCAGACAGCTGGATCCACAACCCTGCAATCTCACATTCCTGGAAAGTGCCATTCATAAAGCATAGTCTCAGATTGCACAAACCATCTATCAACATCTCGTGGAGTCCCTGCCTACAAAGAATCGACGCAGTATTAAAGGCAAAAGGTGGCCCAACGAAGTACTGAGAGGGTGGTCGTAATAAAGTGGCCATTCAGTGTATAATATAATATAATATAATATAATATAATATAATATAATATAATATAATATAATATAATATAATATAATATATGGTTTGTGGTGGGAACATAAGCTTGACTAATCTGAGCCTCGTATCTTTTTGAGAGTTGGATAACGAGTTGAGCAGCTCATTCCGAGGAATTTTGAACTTCTAGAATATTGTCCTTCAGTTTCTTGTTTGTTACAAATCCAACACCGATAGCTCTGCCAGTATCTGCCCCACGATGGCAGAAGAAATGTCCGCTTTTCAGTTCAATGAGATCTCCTTTTCTTCTTACCTCACTTAGCCCGAAGATGTTCCCTTGATTCTTCGGAGGAAGTGGGACATCGTTGAATAATTTCTTCGTAAAATTCCTGAGGAAGAAGTTGAAGAATTTTACGAATAAATTCGGCATCTAAATAATAAAGACCAGCAGCACTTGAAGATCATTATGGGTGATTTCAATGCGAAAATAGGACAACAGAATGAAACTTCGATAGCCGCTCTGATAGCGAGTGGTCTAAGTGCTGACGTATGACCATTCGTCCGTGAAGAGTCCGGGTTAGAATCCCGGTGAGGCATGGGTGTTGTGCTTGCCTTACGGTACTGGCTCTCTTCCTTCCCTGGAGCCTGTGACCCTAAATTAGGTACGAGCGACTGCTTATAGCCCATTGAGTTGCTCAAGGTAATCGTTAAGCTTTCAATAAAAAAAAACAACCGGTAGGTAAATTTAGATATGGAAACAGAAATTGGCGTGGAAATACTTTCTTAGAGTTTGAAAAGGTACAAAGTTTTTTCACCATGAACTCGTCTTTCAAGTAAAAACCACATAGGAAATGAACATGGAAGCATCCCAGTGGAATAACAAGTGAGATTGATTTTATTATGAGTAACAAGAAATTTGTCATTGAAAACTGCTGTGTGCTGAACGGGTTCAACCTAGGGAGTGATCGTAGAATGGTGAGATGTAAGATGCACCTCAACATTAAACTCGAGCGTGACAAACTCATAAAACATGACCAACATGTTTTTTAAGGTTGGTCACATGGCCAACCTTAAAAAGCATCGTAATACCTTCAAATTGGAACTGAGGAACAGATTCTCCTCTCTAAAAGATCTAACATCATTAGAAGTGGACATATCTGAAGTTAACAGAAAACTAACCACGGCTCTTATGGTAACAGCAACAAAAATATGTGGTACTGAGAACAAGTTTCATATGAACAAAATATCAAGAAAACAAAAAATGCTGATGCTAAACAGAAAAGATATGAGGACAAATAAAGATGTCACTTCCAAAGTGGAAAATATAGAGCTATGCAAGATAGTATGAGAAAGTATCATTGAAGACGTAAGGAAATTCAAGTGTGAACTAGTGAGAAAGGTAATTGAAAACAACTGAAGCCTGAAGGGAGCAAAGGGGCATCTCAGTAAGCGAAGAAAACAAATTATGGCACTGAGGAAAAAAGACGGCACTGTAACACTAAATAGAAACTAAATTTTGACACGAGAGAAAGACTTTTACTCAAAACTATGTGAGAGAGATGATACATTTACTCTATACACTTCGAAAGGTAACAGTACCAAAGTCCCTCTAGTCCTCTCGGCAGAAGTTACATATTCAATTAAGAACATGAAGCGGGGAAAAGCTTAATGTGAAGATGGAATTACCGAGGACTGTATACAAGAACCAAGCGTAGAAATTGAAACTATATAGTCTCGCTCGAGTTTTCATTAGATGTCTCAAAAAAGGGAAGATTTCTGATGATGGAAACAATGCTAAAATGATCCTGCTACATAAAAAAGGTGACGTTGAGGATCTCAGAAACTACAGGCCCATCAGCTTCCTATCAGTGGTTTATAAAATCTTCGTTAAGGTTCTTTCACATCGCTTGAAGGTAACACCGGACATGGCTCAACCGAGAGAACAAGCTGGGTTCAGGAGTGGCTACAGCACTATAGATCACATTCATCCTGCTCAGAGTAAAATCTCTGATCACATTCACCTGCTCAAAGAACTAATTGAAAGAATGAGCGAATATGACCTCCCATTATGCATGGCTTTTATCGATTAAGAAAAGACCTTTGAATTCCACATGGCAAAATGTATTTCAATCATTAAAATGGGAAAACAAAGGGATAAAGATGTTTGGTTATTATTTAACACACTTTCGTTTTGCTGATGACGTAGTCATTTCTTCAGCTGCCCCTTCAGAGCTGCATAGTATGATCCAGGAACTTGCTGACAAGAGTAAAGAAGTGGGATTAAAAATGAATTTTCAGAAGGCAAAACTGATATTCAATGTTTTTACAAGAAATAAAGATTTATCAATTGATGGCGGAAAAGCTAGAGATAACCAAAACCTACATTTACCTTGGACATCAGGTCACCGGCAAAGGTCACATTGATGAATAAATTAATCGACGTATAAAATTTGGTGGAAGAGCTTCTGGAAGAAACAGTTAAATTACCTACAGCAATATGCAATTACGTCTTAAAAGAAAAGTGTTTAACCAATGCATCCTTCCAGCGCTTACGCACGGAACAGAGACATGGACCTCAACCAAAAAAGACGTACAAAGACTGTAGACAACTGAAAGAAGAATGGAGATATGTATGCTTAGTGTAAGCAGGAGAGATAAAGGGGAGAAACTTGCGCGTGTATAAGGAAAACGACAAGAGTGGAAAACATCCGGATCAGAGTAAAATATCTGAAATGGCAATGGCTTAGACATGTTGCCAGAAGAACTGACCACCGATGGACAACGGAAATTCTACACTGGATTCCAAGAGAAAGGAAAATACCAAGAAGAATACCACATGGGAGATGAATGGATGAAATTCGAAAGCATGCCGGAGAGACATCGAAGATGCTGGGGCAAGATAGATAGTTGTGGAAGAAACTTGGGGAGATCTTCATCCAACAGTGGATTGATAATGGTTGACAATTATAATGATGGCGTAATATATAGCTACACCCAAAATACTTTTAAAATACACAGTCAGAAACTAGCAAAAGAAGAATAAAAAACACAAAAATAAAAAAAGCAATGCAAACAAGCAGGGAAAACGAGCAAAAATGCCGAAATTATTGTAAACAAATTGAGTTTACATTGCGCCCACAAGCCGGAACAATTTGGCTTGTGGGCACAATGTACATTATATTGACAAAGGTCACCGGACACCTAGAAGAGAAACACAACATAGCATTTATTGAAATACATAGAACGGTGTCCGCCCACCTTTGGCCATAATGCATGCACGGACCCTTCGAGACATGCTTCCGGCAGGTTTTGGAACACAGCAATATGTATGCGCTTCCATTCAATGTATAATGCTGCCGCTAACTGTTGCTTAGTAGTAGGCCTTGGCTCCAAATTTTTTGCGACGCTCTAATTCATCCCTAAGGTACTCTATGGGATTAAAATCAGGGCTCTGTGCTGGCCTGTGCACATGCGATACGGAATTATCGTCAAACCACGTCGTAACAGTCCTTGCTTTATGGCTCGGTGCACTATCCTGATGGATCATTAACAAGGATCACTATCAACAAGGATCAGTTTCATAATATTGCTACAGAGTTGGTAGGGCATAATTGTCCAGAATATCGAGGTAGACGTGCTGGTTAACAGGTTTGTCCACGATAACCAATGGGCCGGGACCATACCACTAAAAACACCCCCACACGAGAACACTACGAGCTCCAAGCTTGACCGTAGGAAGAGTACACTGTGGTAAATAGCGTTCCCCCGGCTGCCGCCATATCCACACCCGACCATCAGATCGATGGATGGCGGATTCATCAGTCCATAGGATTCGTTTCCATTGATCAACGGTCCACGATAAATGTTCTTTACACCATGCTAAACGACAAGTAGCGTTCCAAGTGGAGATGAAAAGCTTACGAACAGCCGCACGATTACGGTAACCCATGGAATGAAGTTCTCTGCGAATGGTACGTGTACATACTGAGGTTCCAGCATTTTTACTCACCTGTTCACTGAGGTCTTGTACAGTACTCCGTCGATTAGCTGTAACGACTCTCCTGATGCTTTGACGTCCTCTATCACTAAATTCCATTGGTCTGACGGTACGTTTTGCTGTTTCAGGCCTGCCATGTGTCTTCCACTTATTCAGTACATCCAAAGCAGTACACTTGTTTATGGTTAAATGCCTCTCGGTTTTTCTTATGGACAACCCACTAATATAATACCCAACAATCTTTCATTTCTCAAAGTCAGTTATCTCCCGCCGCAACGTTTTCACTCAACCTCACAGTGCGATATGATTGCGGTCAACTGCAGGCTTGTTTCTAAACCGTTTGCAGCTGTACCGCGCGTCTTAACAACGCAGTGAATCCGTTCATTTGCCTTTAAAGGGGTGTCCGGTGACTTTTGTCAATATAGTGTATATTCAATTTGTGACTGAACATGTTTTCATCAAACTTTTCAGGCATATCCGAATGAATATTTAACCGAGTGTGTAGAAGAATTACCTTCATCTAAAGTGGTACAGCGAATTTTACTTTGCTGACGACCAATTCTTTTCATCTGAAACTTGGTGCGAAAGAAAATTGAGATTATAATGAAATTTGTAGAACATTATTTCCCGGTGAATATTGTAGCGAGAAACACTGATCTTTTTTTTCATTTTGCATTTTAATTTTTCATAATACTGAATGGTCTCGAAAATGAGAATTGTGCTTAACTTGTGGCTAAAATTATTTCATTGTTCAATTTCTTTTCTCACCTCCAATAAAAAACTGACTCCCTATGTTTCTGCGGTTGTGAAAAAAAGCAGTCAAATTATTATTTCACATATGTTTTGATCATTTCTATTTATCCTTATTTTCCGTTAGTATGTCACGCCAATTCGATTTCTTTTGTCCTTGGAAGTGCAAAAAAGGAGCTTTTTCATATTGTTGGGAATGATTAATTTCAGGCCGCCAAGGAACTTTTTAAACCTCATTCCTTGATAAAAAACGAAGCGCAACGACATTGTTTTACGAACAAGACGATAAAAAAAATGGTTAACTTCAGAACTGTCTTTATTATTTTTCATCTTTGAAGGCGTTTCTTTAATTTACTGTAGTCTGAAATTTCTCTTGCCATTTTATTCTCCACATTTTGACACACACTCATTTATTTTTATTTGTTCGTTTTCAGTTTCTGTTGTGCTCGAGTGACTTCATTCGAGTTAGAAATTTTCGCTTTCCAAATTTATGGGGTAAAAAATCTTCATCTCTCAATAACTAATCACCGTAGAATATCGGCATCGGCTCACACAAAATATAAATGTTACCTTCTCGTGTTCTTTTTTTTTTCATTATTTCATTTGGAATTGATGCAATGCTGCATGTACACTGTAAATTGTTTTCTGAAATTCTCGAGATATCTTCCGTGCTTGCTTTCGTGAATTAACGAAGTATGTTTCTTATACAACCTTTTCCGCGAAATTACAGAAATAAACCTGAATTTCACCCATCTTTCATAAGACAGGAAAATTCTGAATTTTCAGAAACCTTTTCCCAATTCCTTTTTATATTGATCCCAAATTATAAATTGCCGTTTTGAAGATGTACTAACGTAAAATTCCGAATTTTCAGAAACCTTTTCCCAATTTCTTTTTATAATGATCCCAAATTATAAATTGCCGTTTTGCAGATGTACTAACGTAAAATTCTGAATTTTCAGAAACCTTTTCCCAATTCCTTTTTATATTGATCCCAAACTATAAATTGCCGTTTTGAAGATGTACTAACGTAAAATTCTGAATTTTCAGAAACCTTTTCCCAATTCTTTTTTATATTGATCCCAAATTATAAATTGCCGTTTTGAAGATGTACTAAAGTAAAATTCCGAATTTTCAGAAACCTTTTCCCAATTCCTTTTTATAATGATCCCAAATTATAAATTGCCGTTTTGAAGATGTACTAACGTAAAATTCTGAATTTTCAGAAACCTTTTCCCAATTCCTTTTTATAATGATCCCAAATTATAAATTGCCGTTTTGCAGATGTACTAACGTAAAATTCTGAATTTTCAGAAACCTTTTCCCAATTCCTTTTTATAATGATCCCAAATTATAAATTGCGGTTTTGCAGATGTACTAACGTAAAATTCTGAATTTTTAGAAACCTTTTCCCAATTCCTTTTTATAATGATCCCAAATTATAAATTGCCGTTTTGAAGATGTACTAACGTAAAATTCTGAATTTTCAGAAACCTTTTCCCAATTCCTTTTTATAATGATCCCAAATTATAAATTGCCGTTTTGCAGATGTACTAACGTAAAATTCTGAATTTTCAGAAACCTTTTCCCAATTCCTTTTTATATTGATCCCAAACTATAAATTGCCGTTTTGAAGATGTACTAACGTAAAATTCTGAATTTTCAGAAACCTTTTCCCAATTCCTTTTTATATTGATCCCAAATTATAAATTGCCGTTTTGAAGATGTACTAAAGTAAAATTCCGAATTTTCAGAAACCTTTTCCCAATTCCTTTTTATAATGATCCCAAATTATAAATTGCCGTTTTGAAGATGTACTAACGTAAAATTCTGAATTTTCAGAAACCTTTTCCCAATTCCTTTTTATAATGATCCCAAATTATAAATTGCCGTTTTGAAGATGTACTAACGTAAAATTCTGAATTTTCAGAAACCTTTTCCCAATTCCTTTTTATAATGATCCCAAATTATAAATTGCCGTTTTGAAGATGTACTAACGTAAAATTCCGAATTTTCAGAAACCTTTTCCCAATTCCTTTTTATAATGATCCCAAATTATAAATTGCCGTTTTGAAGATGTACTAAAGTAAAATTCCGAATTTTGAGAAACCTTTTCCCAATTCCTTTTTATAATGATCCCAAATTATAAATTGCCGTTTTGAAGATGTACTAACGTAAAATTCCGAATTTTCAGAAACCTTTTCCCAATTCCTTTTTATAATGATCCCAAATTATAAATTGCCGTTTTGAAGATGTACTAACGTAAAATTCCGAATTTTCAGAAACCTTTTCCCAATTCCTTTTTATAATGATCCCAAACTATAAATTGCCGTTTTGAAGATGTACTAACGTAAAATTCCGAATTTTCAGAAACCTTTTCCCAATTCCTTTTTATATTGATCCCAAACTATAAATTGCCGTTTTGAAGATGTACTAAAGTAAAATTCCGAATTTTCAGAAACCTTTTCCCAATTCCTTTTTATAATGATCCCAAACTATAAATTGCCGTTTTGAAGATGTACTAACGTAAAATTCCGAATTTTCAGAAACCTTTTCCCAATTCCTTTTTATAATGATCCCAAATTATAAATTGCCGTTTTGAAGATGTACTAACGTAAAATTCCGAATTTTCAGAAACCTTTTCCCAATTCCTTTTTATAATGATCCCAAATTATAAATTGCCGTTTTGAAGATGTACTAACGTAAAATTCCGAATTTTCAGAAACCTTTTCCCAATTCCTTTTTATAATGATCCCAAATTATAAATTGCCGTTTTGAAGATGTACTAAAGTAAAATTCTGAATTTTCAGAAACCTTTTCCCAATTCCTTTTTATAATGATCCCAAATTATAAATTGCCGTTTTGAAGATGTACTAACGTAAAATTCTGAATTTTCAGAAACCTTTTCCCAATTCCTTTTTATATTGATCCCAAATTATAAATTGCCGTTTTGAAGATGTACTAACGTAAAATTCCGAATTTTCAGAAACCTTTTCCCAATTCCTTTTTATAATGATCCCAAACTATAAATTGCCGTTTTGAAGATGTACTAACGTAAAATTCCGAATTTTCAGAAACCTTTTCCCAATTCCTTTTTATAATGATCCCAAATTATAAATTGCCGTTTTGAAGATGTACTAACGTAAAATTCTGAATTTTCAGAAACCTTTTCCCAATTCCTTTTTATAATGATCCCAAATTATAAATTGCCGTTTTGAAGATGTACTAACGTAAAATTCTGAATTTTCAGAAACCTTTTCCCAATTCCTTTTTATAATGATCCCAAATTATAAATTGCCGTTTTGAAGATGTACTAACGTAAAATTGAATTTTCAGAAACCTTTTCCCAATTCCTTTTTATAATGATCCCAAATTATAAATTGCCGTTTTGAAGATGTACTAAAGTAAAATTCCGAATTTTCAGAAACCTTTTCCCAATTCCTTTTTATAATGATCCCAAATTATAAATTGCCGTTTTGAAGATGTACTAACGTAAAATTCTGAATTTTCAGAAACCTTTTCCCAATTCCTTTTTATATTGATCCCAAATTATAAATTGCCGTTTTGAAGATGTACTAACGTAAAATTCCGAATTTTCAGAAACCTTTTCCCAATTCCTTTTTATAATGATCCCAAACTATAAATTGCCGTTTTGAAGATGCACTAACGTAAAATTCCGAATTTTCAGAAACCTTTTCCCAATTCCTTTTTATATTGATCCCAAACTATAAATTGCCGTTTTGAAGATGTACTAAAGTAAAATTCCGAATTTTCAGAAACCTTTTCCCAATTCCTTTTTATAATGATCCCAAACTATAAATTGCCGTTTTGAAGATGTACTAACGTAAAATTCCGAATTTTCAGAAACATTTTCCCAATTCCTTTTTATATTGATCCCAAATTATAAATTGCCGTTTTGAAGATGTACTAAAGTAAAATTCCGAATTTTCAGAAACCTTTTCCCAATTCCTTTTTATAATGATCCCAAATTATAAATTGCCGTTTTGAAGATGTACTAACGTAAAATTCTGAATTTTCAGAAACCTTTTCCCAATTCCTTTTTATAATGATCCCAAATTATAAATTGCCGTTTTGAAGATGTACTAAAGTAAAATTCTGAATTTTCAGAAACCTTTTCCCAATTCCTTTTTATAATGATCCCAAATTATAAATTGCCGTTTTGAAGATGTACTAACGTAAAATTCTGAATTTTCAGAAACCTTTTCCCAATTCCTTTTTATAATGATCCCAAATTATAAATTGCCGTTTTGCAGATGTACTAACGTAAAATTCTGAATTTTCAGAAACCTTTTCCCAATTCCTTTTTATATTGATCCCAAACTATAAATTGCCGTTTTGAAGATGTACTAACGTAAAATTCCGAATTTTCAGAAACCTTTCTACAAGTCCTTTCAGATTTTAACGGAAAAATTCTGTTCTCACTTTTTCCTTATCTACATGACGGAAAATAACCTGTAAAGTGAACGATTGGCATTCTGTTGTTCTTAACCATGACATAACGAATGCCATCTTATCTGCCTTGGGTAAACTCAAGAAACTTTCCTCCCTTCCTTCGGAAATTCTACAAGGTATATACAATGTACTCGGACCACACTGTAAAAAATTGCAGCGAATAGTCAGTGTTTCATCCGGATGAAGACGGTTTACAGACCGGAAGCAGGCCACCTGGCGGTCAACTATAAATTTTTGGTAGATAAACTACATGTTCACGGTGTTTAAACTGTATGAACTGTTACTGTATTTTAAACTTGACAATCTGACATCGTTCTCCTTAAAGTGATTCCATACCTGTTTTTAGCACGTCTTTTGTAAAAAAAGATCGTGCTTATGTTACCGGTTTATCCGTCTGTCATTCTGTACCCACGATATATCTGCAACTATTAGTCCGATTTGAAAAATTATTTTTGCATTGGGAAGCTTGAAATATGCAAATGATGATCCTTCATAAGATGTACAATTTCGCCGCTAGAGGGCGTAAATGCAGATGATGTAGGATTCAAAAATACGTTTTATTCCCCATACTTGCTTCTAAACATCCGATTGAAAAAAATATCTCTCGATTCCATTTATGTCGAAGAGTATTTTAGATATACAAAAAAAATTCCCAACACCAAGAAAGGGTTGTGTCAGATAAACGACAGTTGGTAGGCTGTGAGAGTACATCTGTAAGATGACGTCTATGCAAATTTCGCGCTCGGCGCATACGTGTGGTGCTAGTAGCGCCCCTCGGAACATGTAAAGCAGGTTTGCTGTAAATACGCGCTGTGACGTTCGTGAGCGTTAGTTATCGTTGAGATTCGACGTAGGGTGTTGATGTTAGTCAAGAATGCCTTTAAGAAGACGAAGAAGCCATTATCAACAGCTCACGGAGTTTGAACGAGGTCGTGTAATAGGGCTACGAGAGGGTGGATTTTCTTTCCGCAATATTGCAGAACGACTTGGCAGGAATGTAGCCACTGTGCATGATTGTTGGCAGCGGTGGTCAAGGGAAGGTACTGCCTCAAGAAGACCGGGTTCCGCCCTGCCACGTGGCACTACTAAGAGGGAAGACCGCCGTTTACGGCGTATGGCCGTGGCGCATCGTACCGCGTCTGCGGCAGATGCTTGAGCAGCAGTTCCCACCACAGTGACACAACGAACTGTTACAAATCGGTTACTTGAAGGACAGCTCCGAGCCAGACGCCCTGTAGCGTGCATTCCACTTACTCCAAACCACTGCCGTTTGCGACGTCAGTGGTGTCAAGCTAGAGCTCATTGGAGGACGGAGTGGAGATCTGTTGTGTTTTCTGATGAAAGCCGGTTCTGCCTGCGTGCCAGTTACACCGGTTATTAATGTACCAGCATTTCCCATTTAAAATGGCTCTTCTCGCGCTTACAATAAGCTGTGATCTTGAAACCTTAATCGATTAAATATGTTACCTATACAAATGTATTGCCGCCATTTCATTCCTCTACAACTATTTTTTCGTGATGTTGGGAATTTTTTTCCGTCAGTGTACTTACTTTTTCAAATTACGCATAGATTTCCCGCTAGGGGGCGTAAAATTAAATTACAATTTTCCCGATACCTCTTCTTCTAAAACTCCGATTTGAAATTTTTTTCTTCAGCGGATACACCTCTTGACGGAAAATCTTTTGCATATAATTTCAAATTTTTGGTAAAGAATACTTTGTTTGCTTCTGATGTATCTGCCATAATATCTGAGCTTCTAAAATATCGATTGAAAAAATTCTTTCGTGGACTGATGCCACTCATATCGATAAACCTTTTCGGAATATTTTCTTCTTAAAATATTCCACAGTTTCTCCACCAGGGGGCGTATATGTATATCTTAGTTTTGTCAATATCTGTACTTTTAGAAGTCCGATTTGAAAAATTCCTTCTTTGTTGGATAGTGTTTTCAGTGTGACACGTTTTTCATATAATTTCAAAATTTTTGAAGTAATTCATAGACTTTCCGCTAGGGGCGTATAGGTAAATTGCGTTTCTCCTATATCTCTGCTTCTAAATCTCCGATTTGAAAACTTCTTTCTGCACCGGATACATCTCCTGATGGGAAATCGTTTGCACATAATTTCTAATTTTTGTAAAAAAAATGGTTTGGCCACCAGGGGGCGTAAATCTTAATTTCCGCTTCTGATGTATTTGCAGCAAAATGAAAAAAACGTCGTTTGTTGACCGATAGTACTCATGTCGACAAACCTTTTAGAAACATTTTCTTCTTAAAATAATGCATTGTTTCTACGCCAGGGGCGTAGATGTATATCTTATTTTTGCCAATATCTCTACTTCTAGGAGTCCGATTTGTAAATTCCTTCTTTGTTGGATAGTGTTTCCGATGCGAAATGTTTTTCCTATAAATTCAAAATTTTCAAGGAAATCATAGACTTTCCGCTAGGGGGCACAAAGGAAAATTGCGTTTACTGCGTAATTTCTGCTTCTAAAACTCCGATTTGAAAAATTCTTCCTCCATCGCATACAAAACCTGATGGAAAATATTTTTCACATAGTTTTTAATGTTTGATAAAGAATGGTTTGGCCACCAGGGGTCGTAAGTGTTAATTTCTGCTTCTGATGTATTTGTAGGAAAATCTGGGCACCTGAAAACTCGACTAAATTTTATTTTTTTCTTGGACCGATTACGCTCATATGTAAAAACCTTTTTGAGAATACTTTCTTCCTAAAATAATGCATGGTTTTCCCACCAGGGGACGTAAAGTCACATCTTATTTTTGTCGATATCTCTGTTTCTAAGAGTCCGATTTGAAAAATTATTTCTATGTTGGAAAGCGTTTCCGTTGTGAAATGTTTCTCATATAAATTCATGTTTTTCTTAACGCACAAGTCTGCAACCAGCGGGCGTAAGCTCACGATTCGATTTACAGCAATATCTGAGGGATTAAAGACCCGATTGAAAAACTTCTTTCTTCCGTCAGGTACTATTGTTTTCCATACCGGTTCCATTGACTTTAAATAGCTTTGATAAATTTAATTTGCGTCAGAACGGATTCAAAAGACGTGCTTATTACACCGGAAAATTCGGTGTCATCTTTCTTGTTAAACCTACAATCAGTCGACACGCAGCAACTCTGTGGGCAACACGTTTTTATTTCCCGTCAGTAGACATATTATTTATTTCCAGTCAATAGACATGTTAATGAACATTACGGCATTAGTCGTTTTTATTACCCATTAGACATGATAATGATCATAACATGTATTATTATTTATTTGTCATTAGTTATGTAAAGACTAGCTGATGACCATTGACCTGTTCCCGTCCAATTGCGGACTCCACAGGGTTAAAAGAACTTTCTCAAAAGATTTTTAGTGACGGCGTTGCGAGTAATCCTGCCAAGATCTGACATTCCCCAATCCGGACAGAATGAACATTACGGTATGGTACTATAAAATAACGGTTTATTGACTAGCCACTCAGCTGCAGGTATAACTGCCTTAATTTGACCCTGCAATTTTTACAGTGCATGGGTACCCCAACTGTTCGGTAAAATTAAGACCCATAAAGGTCACCCATTGAGTCCCTTAGATTCAGGTTTTGCGGCTCCCACTTGACCTCTGGAAAAAGCCGTCGCCACTTTTCTTAAGCCTTTAATAAATGACTCGCCTCATTCTGTTAAAAGTTCGCAGCTAGCGCAAGATAGGTTTAAGAATTTTACCATGGATAGCTCTTCATTCATATTAGCCTCACTGGATGTTCTTGCTTTATTCCCAAACGCCCCATTGTCAGAGGTCGACGACATTATTTCTTCAAAGCTATTAGCTTTGCGACATGATCCTGAGGCAATTCACTATGTTTTTGCTGCATTCAGTGCCGGATTTAAGGCTTTGGAGGCCCAAGGCCAAATTTTCTATGAGACCCCTACCCATAATTGAATTTGCTCCAAAAAGATTTCCTAATAAACTTATCTTTAAGTTAAGAATATAATAATTGGTAGTATAATTTTATTGTTAAATAAGTATTATTTAAATAAAAATTATTTTGATTTTAATTGTTATTAAATTAAAGGTAATAAAAAATATTTCTAAAGATAGACAAAGAGGTTCATGCTTATCCAGGAACAACACTTAACATTTTGAGACCTTGAACCTACATTTGAAACCGACACACGATGCATTCTTATAACACGAAAGTAAACAGTAGTATTTCTTGTTTTGATTCTTTAAAACTGCATTACAACAACAAAAATTAATAAAGTACATAAAAATTAATTGTATGGTGTTTGGGGAAATTATATAAACTGACACATTTTTAAAAAAGTTTGATTTATTTCTACATAAGGAAAACGGAATCATAAGCTTAAATAAGTAACCTACTACAAGTATGAGTACTCAGCTCTTGTTATACTTTATAAAATTCAACCCCTATTTCCAACATTTACAAATGCAACTAAACCTAATAGAAAAAAGTAGTTATGAGTGAGGTAGTGCAAAAAATCACCACTACTTTATTGTATGCAAGTAAATTAAAATAACGATACCTCCCTTTTCTAAGTTTTTTCTGTTCTATTCTTTGCGTTTTTTCTGGATTCTACACTTGCGGTCCTATAAAGCCTGCGGCCTAGTTGGCTTGGTAGTAAATCCTCCGCTGGCTGCATTAAATCTGATACAAATTCGTTCATATTTTAAGTTCAGTAATACCATATACCGCCAAACCCATTGAACGCAAATGGGGTCTCCTTTTCCTCCAGTATTGGATGAAATCATATTGCAGCATAGCAAAGAAAGAGTTATGCATAACTTTAGACATACTCAATGTTTTTATATGACTAGGTGCTGGGCCTCTAGGCTTGCTACGCTCGTTTCCAGAGTAGCGCTCGGGCCCTGCAGCCCAATCTCCAAGTATATCACATGAAATAAAAACTGGAAAATCTATATAAATTTAAATTTTTTTGCATGTCTAAGCAAATAAGGCTTGTTATTCCGAAATTTCAGAGTTTTTTTACTGTTGTTAATTTTTGGAAGGTCGGACTTTTGTCATTTGAACTTGTGGCACTTACTAAATTTACCACTAAAGAAAACAAAAGCGGTCCAAAAAGCATATCCGTAAACCGTTATGCTAAACCGTTAAGGTGAGCGTCAAGTAATTTTGCTTCCTATACTTCCAATGGAGAAACTTTTGTACACATTTCCTTCACAATTATTGTTGTTCCCAAAGATGAAAATTTGAACATTAATTAAAATAACTTCCTATTATAACTTGCTATACTTAATAGTTTCTAAAGCATAACCATAATTATATAAAAAATCAATAACTTCTCCTTTCGTGGTGTTGGAACCAGAAAAAAGATGGCACGACCTATACTTTGATGACGTCAGTAGACAAACAAATGTTGGATTACATAATTATGGTTATGTTTTAGAAAATATTAAGTATTGCAAGTTATAAAATGAAGCTATTTTAATCAATGTTAAAATTTTCATCTTTGGGAACGCATTAATTGTGAAGCAAATGTGTACAGAAGTTTTTCCATTGGAAGTATAGGAAGCAAAATTATTTGACGTCCACCTTAAACAACTGAGACAGCTTTACCAACAAAATATATGCATAACAAATTCTCTGCGTCACCATGGCAGCAGGTCACGGGGCCAGAACGCTCCTCTGTGGTTATCGTGAAGACAAACAAGCCGTTCGCTTCTTTCTTTTGCACCTTTAAAAAATGCTTAAAAATCAGAAAATGACTTTTTCTTAATTTTTTTTTTTTTTTGTAAAAAAGGGACGATAGTTGTAAGTTTGTGCTGTAAAAATTGCAATGCGTTATGATTTATTGTTTGCCACATCCGTTTTTTTAAATGGATTCCAACGCGAAAGAGAGAATTTTGTGAAATTTAGAAATTTAATTTCTCGTAATCGAAATCAAAATTCAAAAAAAGGACGACGAGGTGCAAAGATTCGGTCATGGTACTACATGCCTACAAAGTTTCGTGATTCTGTTGCTGTTAGTGCGTCCGGAACGCGATCTCGTAGCACTTTTTTGCTTACCTTAATTTTAAAATACAATAGCTTTTGAAGTATCGCAAGAATCGAGAAACGGTTTATTTCAGCCTGTTCTCCAAGCAATTCTCTACAAACGATGTAAATTTCATATATTTGTGTTCAATACGTTTTGCGCTGTGATCTAGGAAAGCAAGAGTGTCGCGAAATTTCTAAAACAGCAGCAGCAACGGCTGCGGTTACTTTTTTAGAATAGAGAGAAATATGTTGACGACGTGCTTGTGTTTTGGAACCACAGTAGAGACAAGCTGAATTTATTCGCGGAACGCAGGTCATCTCAATACCAATCGATAAAATTCACTGTTGAACTGGAAATGGAGGGCAGCTTACCATTTCTAGATTTCTTGCTGGAGAGAAAAATGGTTACGGGCTCATTGCAGTATTCGATGTATAGGAAGGGATCATCTACACTGAAGAGCAATTGAATTAGAGACAGCTGGCGTTAGGCAAATGTGGCGCTGTGGGAGGCCCTGTAAACGGAAACGATATGACGTATGCAACGATCCGACAATATAAGGAGTGATGCGACGGGAATCAGTAAGAGTCCGACGCAGTATGGGTAAGACGAAGGATCTAAGCGCATTTGATCGTGGGCAAATTTTCGAGACCCGACGAATGGGTCACTCCATCTCAGAAGTCGTGCAGGCACTGGGATTTTTACGAGCCACTGTGTCACGGGTGAACCGTGAGTACATCGAATCCGGTAAAACCATCCCTGCAAGGGACAACTGCCATGGACAACAGCGTGTGGATGAGCGGATTCATCGTCGGCTACCTCGCATTATAACAGCGGGTAGACGGGCCACAGTGCAAGAAATCACTCGGCAATTTAACGCTGGTGCACGAAAACGTGTAAGCAGCCACACCATCCAGAACCGTCTCCTCGCTATAGGAGTACAGAAGCCATTGTCCCACGAAGAGTGCAGCTGCTGACCGCACATCACAGGGTGCAAAGATTAGCATGGGCGCGGGAACATCGCCACTGGACCCTAGACATGTGGAAAATGTTGCCTGCACTGATAAGTCGAGATTCACGTTGGTGCATGTGGATGGTAGGATACGAGTACGGCGCAAACCACATGAAGCGATAGATCCTTCTTGCCAGCAGGTTTCTCTTCAAGCTGGTGGGGGTGGCATTCTCGTCTGGGGACTGTTTATGTGAACTGAAATGGGACCCCTGGTACGTGTGACATCGTCCCTATTATGTTACAGTAATAAACCGGGTACTAAACTTATTGTACAGGTGATTGATTGTAGGATGTCTACGAATCAGTCTTAAAACAAAAGCTATTATAGCTATCAAAAATAAATGTTATATCTAGTAGTTTTTTTAAATAATGCTATAAAAGGGTGCATTTCACCTTCTCTTAAAGATAATTGAAAGCCATTGTCAGTTCAAAGAATTCTGTTGTTGGCCACCCTGCGAGGCATCGATTCAAGAGGTGGCGATAGGCATCCTGGGGTATCTGGTACCAGAACATCAGGTCCTCTAGTTCCCGTACATTTTGGAGTGATGGTGATTTAGCGTGAACCCGCTTTGCCAAGTCAAACCACAAATGTTCGATAGGTATCTAGTACCACAATATCAACAGCAGGTCCTAGAGTTCTCGTACACTTCGGGGTGGTGGTCATTTAGCACGAACCCACTTTTCCAAGTCGAACCACAAATGTTCGATTGAGTTCATGTCAGGTGAATTTCGGAGGTCAGGGCATTAACAGAACGTCACCGGCATGTTCCTCGAACTACTCCTTGACGATTCTGGCAGTGTGGCATTAGGCATCATCCTGTTGGTAATGGCCATCACCAGCAGGGAGCACAGATACCATGAATGGGTGAACTTGGTCCGCAACGATGTTCAGATTCCTGACAGCTGTCAGGGATTGTGCTATTGGGATAATGGGGAATAAAGTGCCTCAAGAAAACATCGCCCACAGCATAACACCACCGCCGCCTGCCTGTTTCTTCGCAATATTCCATCCAGGTGCCATAGCCTTCGTTGGTTTCCGCGCTCGGCCGCTTACGTGATGCACCAGGAATCTTGATTCGTCAGAGCAGACCACTTTCTTCCAATCATCCACGGTCCAATCTCGATGATCTTGGGCCCATTTCATGCGTGGTTGTCGATGAAGTGCATTGAGCATGGTGACCTGGCTGGGTCTTCGGCTGCGCATGCTCATGCGCACAAGGCGGCGATGAACTGTGTGCTGTGACACATTACCCTGATCACCGCTCTTGTAGCTGTTGGCGATTTGTCGCCCTGTGGCCTTTCGGTCACTGTGAACAATGCGCGACAGCCTCCAATCCCCTGTGGCATCAACGAGCTGCGAGCGACCCACGGCTAGACAACGGTTGGTCGTTTGGCTATCTGTGCACCACTTTTGATACGTACTCACTACAGCGTCACGTGAGCAACCCACAAGCCACGCCGTTTCCGAGATTGTAGTTCCGAGGCGCCGTGTCGTCACAATTTGTGCTTTATCAAAGTCCAATAAATCGGCACCTTTTCCCATTCTGCCTCCGAACATTACTAACCGACAGCCTGTCCTCGGGTTGTATATATACTGCTCAGTGAACTTCACCTGCGCAATCGTTTGGTCTCCAGGAGCGCTCATTTCTCTAGGCTGGGGGTGGTCATAATGTAATGGCCCATTGGTGTATATGTGTTGTGTTCTCGAACAGTCAAACTTTTGTACATGCATTTAGATAAAAGTTATTAACACGAGTTACAACGAAGTAAATTTCTCCGTCATTTTAGGTCCACGCCGGGGATTGAACCCGAGACCCCTTATTCCGGAACAAGTCGCTCTACCAACTGAGCTACGCAGACGTTCGTATTCGCTGCTATCTGCTTTTATGTCGTGTACGTTCTGCGTGGTAGGCACGTCAGATCCCCCCCCCCCGAAAGAGGGCCGGGGCATGGCCTACGGGTCAGCCAGGACCATCCCATGAAGAACGTGCACTTGAGAACTCCCAGTCAATCTGGTGTGTGGAACTCAACATCACACACATTTATTTTTCGAAGCGCTGAAGAAGGGATTTTCTTATTTTTCCTGTCTCGCGGTGTGGAAAGAACATCACACCATTGCAAGATCTTTAACGGCCGGGTCATCCGGGAAGTTCGAGCGCCATTATATCGAAGTAAATCTCTCCGTCATTTTTGGTCCACGCCGGGGATCGAACCCGAGTCCCCATATTCCAGAACAAGTCGCTCTACCAACTGAGCTACGCAGACGTTCGTTTTGGCTGCTATCAGCCTTTATGTCGTGTGCGTCCTGCGGGGCAGGCACGTCACAGAATAATATTCTCGCATGCATACTCAAGGCCGCAGGATTTTAAACACATTTGACGGCTTCACGGAATCAAACTTTTCATAATCGATAGGAGCTAAGAGCCATATACAGTGAGAATGCTTTTCATTTTCTCTTTCAATTAGTTCTCTCAGTATATGGAAAGGACTTACAGCGAAAACATCTCCAAAGTTAAGTGAAAAGTTACCAAGACCCTTATGGAAACAGCGACAAAAATCTGTGGTATTGAGAACACAGACTACGTGATATATATTTATGAACCTTACTGAATTTTTAATTTCTGATTTTCATCTTGTAGATTCAGGTTAAAATTACAATGCTTCGCGAGGGAGTCAGGTAAATTCTGTACTGTCTGTATTTTAGCGAGGGCTTTACAGTTGTTTTGATCCAATTCGCGTGCATTTTAAAGAAAACAGCTCTATGTTTCATGTCTAAGCATATGCATGAGATCACATTTTGGGAACAAACAGCTAGCTGCTTATGCAGATTATGTTTTAGTGATCAGCATGTTATGCATTTTTACGAGACAAAATATAATTTTGTCTCGTCTCCGAGATAAACACGTGCCTGCGGTACATTACCATAAATAACGCCTCTCTCAGTGATAAGGCTGACATGTTTCAGAATACCCGTCTTTCAATAATCATGCAAATAGCACATGCAACAGCGTTATCACAAGTTTGTACGGAGTTACTTGTGTTATTTTTGTTCTGTAGCTAATGATGAAATTGTTGTTTCATACTTCATTCATTCTCTATGTTGGTTTAATTTGGGCAAATATTGCGTAGTTGTTTTCGATTTACTCAGGTATTTCTCCACACTTGATATTTTCTAGATTGCATTTTGAATCTATGACTCTCGCACCCGCAACATCGCATCGATATACATAGTGGTATCAGAATAACATGACCACGTATCTAACAATGGGAATAACCAACCGTGGCCCGGATGACGGCGGCAAAACGGCCTGGCATGAAGGCAATGAGGCCCTGGAAGGTTGTCCGAAGTACATGTGCCCATTCGGACTACAGCAGAGCACGGAAGTCCCGGATATCACGTGATTGTGGGTCGTCGGTCGGCACTTGTCGATCCAAAAGCCTCACAAGTGCTCTATGGAATTGAGGTCGTGCGATTTCGCCACGACCTCAATTCCATAGAGGACGGAGACATCGCTGTCGTGTTCCTGGAACTGGTCATGCACAAGGGATGCATGTGGTCAGCGAGGATGGACCGGTAGCCATTGGCGTTCAGGAACCCATTCAGTCGCAACAGTGGTTCCAGGTCATACCAAGAAAGCGTTCCTCAGACATGCACACTGCAACGGCCGTTCTGTACGTGACAGACAAACTTGTCGGGGTGTTGGTTCTCGTATGACTGACACCGTATCCGCCACCGCCCCTCACTTTTGTGGGGAAGAAACCTTGAATCGTCGGAGAAGGCAGGCTTTGCCCACTCTTCCGTTGTCCAATGACGGCAGTCGCATCCGAACTGCAGGCGTCGTTGCCAATGGACCTGGGTTACCATGAGCGCCTTGACGTTGACGCAGCATTGACTCTGGAGACACATGCGTAACAGGGTTCACTCTACTGTTATCAGGGACACACATCTGGGTGCCCCAGTGTTCATCTGCGTGGCCAATTGCTGCACTGTTGCGCATCGATTGCCCTTACACAGTCGACGGAAGCGACGTCCTCCTATGGACCTTTGGGAATCCCAGTTATGACATCAGGAGTTATTCTGTGTGCTAGCGTTCCATTCTTGGTAATCCCTTACTACAGCAGCTCGCGAACAGCATACGAAATCTGCTGTGTGGCAGATGTTTCCATTCTTGCGCGGTAGCCGGTGATCATTCTTTTTTGAACTTCCGTCGAATCACTACCTCTATACATTGTGCACACGCATCTCACTATTGCTCATTTGTCCTGGTCGGCCGCTTATATCTCCGTGTGGTCGACCTTGTCACATGCACCCTGTGACGCGCCCGGACGGGTACAATGTGATCCCGGGGGTGTGGTCATTTTATTGTGATACGACTATGCATATCATATATGGTACAACAAGGTTCATTCGGAAAATAATGACCATATACGCTATGTGATAAGAACTATACGGACAACCCTTTAGAGTAGTATATTTGCCTATGTACGTCACAGCTACGGCACATACAGGTATATAAAGACGCACGTGGCCTGGAAAACATCATAAAAAAAAAAATATATATATATATATATATGTATATATGGCAAACATATATATGGACAACATCATATGGCACAGCTCAGTGACTTTCAACGTGGCACGGTCATAGGATGCCATCTTAGCAAAAAGTCAGTTCACAGAAGGCATGAACAGTAGAATGGGCCGTACGGCACAGTTTAGTGACTTTCAACGTGGCACAGCCATAGGATGCCATATCAGCAAGAAGTCAGTTCATGGACAAGCATCCACAGCAGAATCGGCCGTATGGCAGAGCTCAGTGACTTTCAATGTGGCACAGTCATAGGATGCCATCTTAGCAAAAAGTCAGTTCACAGAAGGCACGAACAGTAGAATGGGCCGTACGGCACAGTTTAGTGATTTTCAACGTGGCAAGGCAATATGATGCCATATTAGCAAGAAGTCAGTTCATGGACAAGCATCAACAGCAGAATGGGCCGTAAGGCAGAGCTCAGTGACTTTCAATCTGGCACGGTCATAGGATGCCATCTTAGCAAAAAGTCAGTTCATAGAAGGCATGAACAGTAGAATGGGCCGTACGGCACAGTTTAGTGACTTTCAACGTGGCACGGCCATAGGATGCCATATTAGCAAGAAGTCAGTTCATGGACAGGCATCAACAGCAGAATGGGCCGTAAGGCAGAGCTCAGTGACTTTCAATGTGGCACGGTCATAATATGCCATCTTAGCAAAAGTCAGTTCACAGAAGGCATGAACAGTAGAATGGGCCGTACGGCACAATTTAGTGACTTTCAAACGTGGCACGGCCATAGGATGCCATATTAGCAAGAAGTCAGTTCATGGACAAGCATCAACAGCAGAATGGGCCGTAAGGCAGAGCTCAGTGACTTTCAATGGGGCACGGTCATAGGATGCCATCTTAGCAAAAAGTCAGTTCATAGAAGGCATGAACAGTAGAATGGGCCGTACGGCACAGTTTAGTGACTTTCAACGTGGCACGGCCATAGGATGCCATATTAGCAAGGAGTCAGTTCATGGACAAGCATCCACAGCAGAATGGGCCGTAAGGCAGAGCTCAGTGACTTTCAATGTGGCACGGTCATAGGATGCCATCTTAGCAAAAAGTCAGTTCACAGAAGGTATGAACAGTAGAATGGGCCGTACGGCACAGTTTAGTGACTTTCAACGTGGCACGGCCATAGGATGCCATATTAGCAAGAAGTCAGTTCATAGACATGCATGAACAATATAATGGGCCGTAAGGTAGAGCTCAGTGACTTTCAATGTGGCACGGTCATAGGATGCCATCTTAGCAAAAAGTCAGTTCATAGAAGGCATGAACAGTAGAATGGGCCGTACGGCAGAGTTTAGTGACTTTCAACGTGGCACGGTCATAGGATGCCATCTTAGCAAAAAGTCAGTTCACAGAAGGCATGAACAGTAGAATGGGCCGTACGGCACAGTTTAGTGACTTTCAACGTGGCACGGCCATAGGATGCCATATTAGCAAGAAGTCAGTTCATAGACAAGCATGAACAATATAATGGGCCGTAAGGCAGAGCTCAGTGACTTTCAATGTGGCACGGTCATAGGATGCCATATTAACAAGAAGTCAGTTCATAGACAAGCATGAACAGCAGAATGGGCCGTAAGGCAAAGCTCAATTACTTTCACCGTGGCACGGTCACAGCATGCCATATTAGCAAGAAGTAAGTTCATAGACAAGCATGAGCAGGAGAATGGGCCGTAAGGCAGAGCTCAGTGGTTTAAACGCGGCACGGTCATAGGATGCTATATTAACAGTTCATAGACAAGCATGAATAGTAGAAGTCAGTTCATAGACAAGCATGAATAGTAGAATGGACTGTACGGCAGAGCCCAGTGCCTTTCAACGTGGCAGGGTCATAGGATGCCATATTAGACACAAATCTGTTCATAAAATTTCTGCCCTACTGCAGCTGCTGCGATTAACAATAATGGATGGCATCGTTTAGTGGAAACGCCCAGAAGCAAGAACAGCGCTGTTGCGACCTGGTCCACTTAAAATTACAGAGCCGGACTTCCGAGTGCTGACGCGAGTGGTGGCATAAAATCACCTGTCTTCGGTTGAATCCCTCACCACTGAGTATTAAAACGTGTCTGAAGCAAGCGAACGCCACTGAGATCAGTTTCTGTTGATCACTGCGATACACCGCTGTATAGTTTACGTCACCTCAGTCAGACTGTGGAACTCTAGACTTTGGTATAGTGTCTTGACTTTGAAAACGGAACAAAGACACAAGGACTCGTTTCTGTGGAAGTTCCATGGTTTTTGGTCGCTACTTGGGCAAAAGCTTTTCCACTGGTTGAGCTACATGAAAACTGACATTGTCGTGAAGGAGAAGTGATGGATCCCATGTGATGAAGGATATATGCTTTCGTTCTGCTGCTGCATGCAAATTATGCTTAAAAAGCCGTCGGTAGTATTCAGCATTCGCAATATGGCCCATTGCATGGTCAACGATAACTCCATCGATTCAGTAAGCGACGATCAGGTTACTGAATCGATGGAGTTATTGGACTCTTGCAATTTTTTCACGCGTGGTGATACTGTATGGTGCTAGTCCTTGGACTATCATTTCAGTTTCGACTCGCACGCCAGAGTTTCGTGACGCGACGAAGAGGTGCATCACCCTCGTTGTGATACCTTTCCAGGTGGAGTTTTATACACTGGCGGAAAGTGAAAAAAGAACACCAAGAAGCAGACGTCTGATACCAACGAAATTTATACAGCATAATAACGGAATACAGAGGATAACGTGATCAAAACATTAAGGCAAAATACAGCTGTATTTGCCGGTAAATTGAAAAATAACATTTCCATGTAACATGGTTAGTACGAGGTTGAACCGCCATGAACTGCGTCACACGGTGCAATTCTGGCATGGAGTCTGTCGTACAGATGTTGGATGTAAGTTTGGGGTATTGAGTTCCAAGCATCCTCAAACTGAACGCGTAAATCGGAGATGGTCGTGGATGGCCGTGGAGACCGGATAAGTCGTTGCCCCATAAAATCCCACACGTGCTCAATGGGGGACAAATCCGGTGAACGTGCAGGCCATGGAAGTTGTCTCACACCCTGAAGTGCATGTTGCGTTGCACGTGCCGTGTGTGGGCGAGCGTTATCTTGCTGGAAAACACCACGATGGACCGACCTTACAAATGGCACAACAACGGGCCGAATGATGTTGTTGATGTAGGAGGTGCTGTTTAACGTACCCGGTACAGACACTACCCAGCAAAAACACAAGTGCTGGGAAACTGCTGGCACCAGCTTGCAGTGATGGGTCACTGCTGGCTGAAATCTGCCGCTCACGGCCCGGTAGTGGTCCGTTGGTGGCAGCGCTATCAGTTGGCGAGCCATTGATGGCCCTGCAGCATCGCCGTGAATTGTGGGCCTCAAAGCAAGTGCCACTAGTGGCCCGTTGCTGGCAACCAATGCAACCCCTAACAGCAGGTGGAAGCATCGGGACTGCGCATGCGCAAAAGCAACACTGGCTGTGTCTCTCATGGTACCAGTTAGTTGAAGACGACGCTAGCGCCATCGTGTTATTTTAGTGGATGTTAAGAAAAAATCCATATGTGGAGAGGCGAATTAATTTCCGAATGAAATTTTACGTCGACGAAGATATCAGATTAAGCGGTGAAATACTAGATTACAGCCATGAAATACACCCACTCCATTTCCATGAATAACAATTCATGGAATGGGGTGGATGAATAACAAGAAAAAATTTGAAACCGCTTGAAACACATATCCTGGAAAACCATTAAAACAACGTTTGTTGAAAAAAAAAAAAAGAATTATAAGCCTATAAAATTTATTTATTACTTGAAAGAAAAAAAGCTACGCTATGTGGTGTGCTCATCCATGGGTTGAATACACAAGACTGGGAGGAATTCGCTTCTAAAAATAACGAGAAGTAAAATAAAATATCTTTTACTCTTTAAAACAAATGTAGCTTCGGACAACGGAAAGGAAAGATACAACGTTAAAAATGTAACAGAATGTGACATGAACCCGGGTAAATATATATTTATTCAACAATCTCTTTTCAAGACGGCAAGGACAGTACAAAACTTTGGAAAGCGACTCTAAATATGTACACGCCTTGAAAATGTGTGAAGTTCCCTTAAGGTAAAAAAAAAACAAAAACTATCGTTTCGTTGAAAAAATTAATTTATCAATTATATGAACTGACGTTTATGAAAACTACCTCTCAATATTGTAAAATGAAAGAGGGAAGCATTCGATTACAAATTGCATACCAAACAGATAGCTTCCAGCACATGTCCGAGCGTAGTTAATTAGTCCGGTCAGTAGCGAGCGCGGCTTCCACGCAAACGGCCCAGGATCAAATCTAGTTAGATGCAAACGGGCGTTTTTCCGGTCTGTTGAGAAAATTTCCCCAGCGCAGTGCGTTAATTCACAAGCTTCGTAAGGGCTGAAAAAAAATTTTAGCTTTAGGAAACTGAGGTTATCCTGGCTTTTTTTTTTTTTATTATTATTATGGCTACTACTGGGAAATTGGCGGACAAGATTCGGCAAGCCACCAGTTACGTCACGTGGTTACTGGCTACCACTAACGGCCCACTAGCGGACCACATTAGGCTAGCCATCTTTTCTGGCACGTGCTTGCAGGGCCACTGAAGGGCCACTTGTGGCAGCTACTGCCTGTAATGGACCACTGATGGCCCTGTTGTGGCATATGACAATTGATGGGGTGCCAACTGTTGGTCAGCTGTTGGCCTGAACTGCTGGCCCTTCTGTTGGCCTCCCGGACATGTTATTGACGGTTCGGCAGCGGCAACATAGTGCTGGGTTAGCAAGATTGTTTTTGCTGGGTAGTTGTGTACGGGAGTGATAGCTGATCGCTCTTCACACCAGGAGATCAGGTGTAGACCCTGTGTGTCGCTGGCGGATGCAAGAAGGGTGGAGACACTCCCCTGTGCGTCTGCGAACACGCATACGGCCATCGGAGGCTCCCAAGCAGAATTTTCTTTCATCGCTGAACACGACAGATTGCCATTGCGTTCTCCAGTGCAGACGCTGGTGACACTACTGCAGCCCTTCATGACGGTGGGCTGGAGTCAGAGGAACACATGCCAGAGGCACACGTTCACGTAGTCCTGCATCCAGTAGACGGTTGCGGATTGTTTGCACAGTCACCTCAGGTGCAACGGCAGCTCGGATTTGGATCGCAGTGGATGTTCTGCTTGACAACGCCGCTCTTCTTATGCGTCGATCGGTCCGCTCATCAGTTAGTCTGTGACTCCCGGTTCCACGTCTTCTCATGAGGGAATGTTCCTCGGACCATCTACGCCACTATCGTACCACCACCGATACTTCCCGTCCAATTCGCTCCGCAATACGGCGATACGACTACCCGGCCTCGCGGAGTCCGACTAGACCACCTCGCTCAAAGTCCGATAAATGCTGAAATCATACACGTCTTCCATGTCCAGGCATTGCAGCTACTTCAGGATCTCCGCACGTGTCCGTACGCCGACGACTGATTACATTCACTTTGCTGTACTCCTTAAATACCACCGACGATAATTTGCATATTATGCCGTGCTGTGGCGTAAGCTCTCACCGGTTGGTCCCGAAATGAACATCACACCTACGTAAACTGGACCCCATTAACATATGTAAATTTCATGATCGTCCGCCAATTCCTTCTTGGTGTTCTTTTTTCTTTTTTCACTTTCCGGCAGTGTAAGTACGTACCTGTTCCACTTTATCACCTTCCTGAGATAGTGTAGGGGGACATCGTGCTGCGAGTTTTTACATGTCCAAGATGACTTTCAGTACGTGCTGAACTGTAAACTTACAATTCAACTTTATTTACCCACTGCCTAGTTTTCCACTGTATGTCAGTACTCATCAATGACTTTTCTTTTGCTGAACTGCTTACCGCCTGCACGGTGAACGTTATAAACATTGCCCTGATCCTTTCAGAAGGAGTGCATCAATTGCAGGCAACTGTGCAATCGGGAAGACCGGTTTACCACATGCTGTCCTCAGACCACGTCAACAATCCCTAGCATGACGGCCACGGGTCACCTCGATTTTAATCCAAATGTTTTGTCCCAGCTTCTTGAACGCGTCTTACCGAACTCCAGCAGGATCTCTGTAACGTCCGTGAATTCGTTTCGTCCTTTCTTCTACAGTGACACCACGCCAATTATGGCTTACCTTTGGAACAACTACTGTACAGCGCGAGACTAGAAAATACGCCCTTTGAGACATTTCTGCACATTTATAGACATGGTTGCCAATACTTTTCGCACCCTCGTATATAACAATCGTAGTGCGTTTGTCAGACGTGACTTCAGATTCTTTTTGCATATTAATACAAGGTAAAAGCAAAGAATATCTAACTGAGAAGAAGTTAAGGTTCGGCGAGACGTAACTAGCGCCGCCATATCCTGGGATACAAGATGCAGTGCACAGAAACCAACATATAGGCTGATAACGGAGTAGAGGAAGCAGACTGCGCATGCGCGTTTGTGTTGTTTTGTTGGCTTCAATTCTAGCAAATAACAGTCAGCAGAGCTACTCACAGCACGCGATTGTTACTTTCTCGGTTGCATAATAACTTCGCAAATCGCAGATATGTTAGTTTTCTTGCGCCAATTGTTTTAGTTAAGACTTTTGTTGGATCTTCAGTTTTTCAGAAACATTTTCAGAAATGCCAAATACTGAAGCTAATAATATATATGAATTTGATGAAAATGGAAGACATTTTCGCATCCAAAGCGAATGTTTATTAAACTGTTAACAAATTTGTCAATGGTGATTATTTGTTAGCTATTTGGAACTGAAAATCGAAAACCATTCATTCGAGTGCCAAAATATTCCACTAAATGACATGAATTTATATATTCATATACTCCAAATCTAGTACACTGTTAAACATTTTGTGGTAGGTTGCACGAAAAACTGGTGCTACAAATGATGCACCATTTTCTATGGAAAAATACAGAACCGCGTGGTGCAAACAAACCCCGACAACATGGTACAACCTTGCACTACATTATGGTACAAGGTTGCACCACATTATGGTGCAAAGTTGTACCATGTTGTTGGGTTTTGTTTGCACCACACGGTGCTGTATCGTTTCCCAGAAATTGGTGCATCAGTTGTAGCACCAGTTTTTTTGTACAACCTTCCACAAAATTTTAACTGTGTAGGAAAAACTAATTCTTACAGTAACATACACAACAACTAAGAGCCATTACATTTGGACCATTCCCAGCCTAGAGAAATGAGGGCGCCTGCAGACCGAACGGTGGCGAAAGTGAAGTTCACAGAGCAGTATATATACAACCCGAGGACCGGCTTTCGGTTAGTAGAGTGTTCGGAGTCAGAACGAGAAAAGCTGCCGATTTATCGGAGTTTGATAAAGGAAAAATTGAGATTGCTCGGCGCCACGGATCTACGATCTCGGTGCACCACAGATGGCTAGCCACCACTGTGCACCTATCAGATGGCCACCACTGTGCACCACAGATGGCTAAGCGACGAACCGCCTTCCAGCCGTTTGTAGTCCGCATCTAATTGACGCCACAAGGGAGCGGGGAGTGTCTCGCATTGTTCCCTACAACCGCTAGGCCACAGTGCAAAAAAACACCCGCAGCTACAACAGTAATCATCAGGGCAATGTGCCACGGCATAGAGTTCCTTGCAGCCTTCTGCGCATGGACCTGTGTAGCCGAAGACCCAGACGGGTCCCCATGCTCACTCTACGTCATCGCCAACAACGCATGAAATGGGCCCAAGATGATCGAGATTGGGCCGTGGATGATTGCAAAAAAGTGGCCTGGTCTGACGAATTAAGATTCCTGATGCATCATGTAGACGGCCGAGCGCGGATACGCCGGTTAGCAACAGAGGCAATGGCACTAAGATGCACTGTTGGGGAGAAAGAGGCTGGCGGCGGCGGTGTTATGTTCTGAGCGATGTTTTCTTGGGACACTTTAGACTCCATTATCCCAATAGCACACTCCCTGAAAGCTCTCAGGTATCTGAACATCGATGCGGACCAAGTTCACCCATTCATGGCAACTGTGTTCCCTGCTGGCGATGGCCATTATTAACAGGATAATGCGCAATGCCACACTACCATAATCGTTAAAGAATGGTTTGAGGAACATGCTGGTGACTTTCTATAAATATCCTGGCCTCCAAATTAGCCTGATATGCGCACAATCAAACATTTGTAGTTTGACTTGGAAAAGCAGGTTCGCGCTAAATCATCACCACCCCGAAATATGCGGGAACTGGAGGAGTTCAACAATTTATTCAGAAAATGATAATACAATCGCACCTCGGACGATGAAAACATAAAAAAGAACAATGAATGACAATATCTACAGATGAATGCATGTAACAAGATAAAATCACTGATGCAGATATAGAACAGAAAATGACATACGTACGAAAATGGCCCGGAGACGATCTGGGATGAATTACATACAATGACGTACTATAAAGTCCGATAAGGAAGGAAATGAAAGTCCAGAAAAGCTGTAAAAACGCAGGACTAATCCAGGAGCAAGTAATAAGTCAGGAAAAGTCCTACTCATCAGCAGGGGAATGACGAAGAAATGAAGCAGAAAGTTGAGCGGTGTCCTCCATTTCACAGAGCCGTTGATAACAAGAAAGGAACGTACAGTCAGTCTTGCAAAGAGCCTCAAGGTCAGCTCTTATACACGTCAGCCGACGATGAACATCATCCGGAGGAAATGTGGAGTGAGAAAGGTAAGAGGCCATATCAAACGATGGATCCCGGAAGAGCGAAAATAGGCGAAACAGTTGTCTATGGGTAAAGGGTCGAGTGAGCACAACGGTATCTTGACAAAACTATTCAAATCGCGCTTGGAGCGCAACTTCTGCGAGTTCCTCTGGATTTTCTGTAAGGCTACACCCCCTGGGGGACGCTGGAGGAGAACTAGTGCTAGAAGATGAGCAAAAGCGATACACTCGTGGACGTCCACGTTTAGCTGGAGCACTAGGAGCTTTGAAGACGGTACGTTTTGCGTATCGGCCACTGGAATCAACAACAGTCTCATCAGTAATGGCCAAGTCATCCACACAGGTGGGATATGCAGTAGGAGTAATAGGAAGGTGAAACAGTCCAGGAGTGTCCGGAGCAGTCATTAAAGCATCGCGGTAATCATCAAGATCAGTTGCCGATGAATCAATGGTAACCATGGCCACCTCCGTAGAGGGAGCCTCACCAGGAGAAGGAGAAAACACCATCTGAGCAGAAGCGTCCTGCTCAGAAATCGAACAAGGAGGTGAAAACGGTTGAGGTGAAGTTGAAGAACCAAGGAGAGGAGGAAAGTGAGCTTCAGTAAAATCAGGAGCACGTAAGTCAGGCTCTGCACGAGAACCAGATGGGGGCGTATCAACAGGCACTGATGTAGACATTATTCCAGAAGAGGGTCCAGAAGAAGAGGAAGGTCCAGGACACTCTTTATAAAAATGTCCTAGGCGTTTACACTTGCTGCAGTGGAACTCAGTTAAGAGATCGATATGTCTCCGTTGACCGTGACAATGGACAATAAGTTGTGTTGGTAAAGTTGCAATATCTTCCTGAGAAAAAATGACAGGCACCATGCGACGAGCACCATAAATATGGCAATCCGCAAAGTCGTTGGGCGATGCCGAGTAGGTTACGACGTCCCCGGCAACGCGACCAAGAGATGAGATAACTGAAAGCAGCATGACATTTGGGACTTCAGGTGGCACCGGATAAAATGACACGTTATCCGGGCCCTGTATCACAGGTTTAGGCATCAAGAGGTTATTATTAATAGTAATACCTTTCTGCAAAAGAGAGGTCACATGGTCAGGTTGAGAAAGATAAACAACAATAGTCCGAGTCCGACGATAGAGATGAGTAATAGCAGACGGAGACAAAAGCTGCTTAACTACCTTAGCATAAACTTTCAACTTGGTATCGGGAAGGGCTTTAAAAAAACTCCTAAAGCCATATGCGAGGAGAACTTTTGAGCTTGAACAGATGACACCGGAATATGAAGATGAATGGAGTTGCCGGTGCGACGAACATGAGGTTTCAAAGCATCGACTTGCTGTAACATAATCGAGGATTGGCGATCAGATGCAGAGGTCGCTGCAGCAGAATAAGACGATTGCAATCGAGCTGCTGTGGAAGGTGGAGGAGTGACGTCATCGTGAGTATGCATTGCATCAGTAAAAGTCACAGTAGAAGCTGAAGCAGAGGAGCTTTCCGACTGTGCAGCAGCAGAAGAGGTGCCGAATGACGCACCGGAAGAGGGCAGTTGAACAGCGCCATGAGCAGAAATCAGCGTAGCGGCGCCGGTTACAGCAAGGGTGGAAGTAGGGCTACCGAACATGACATCTCCACCGGAAGCCGTCATTACTAATGGCGGCGCCCAGCAGTTCTTCTGGCCAGCTCGACCAGAAGGTAAATAAAGCTTGGAATGAAGAAAATATCGTTCTTACGAATCGGAACGTAGAACAAAACGATGCACTAGAACTTTATATACACGAAAAACACAAAATTAGAACTGGGAGGGCACTATAAACTGAACTTGAGACTCGAAAATATCGGAGCTGATGCCGAGCACGGGAGGACCTGCTGTTGACATTATGGTACCAGATACCCTAGAATACCGATCACCACCTCATCGAATCGTTGCCTCTCCGAGTGGCTGCTGTTTCGCTGGCTAAAGAAGTGGGGATCATACAGTTTGTTAATTAGATGGTCATAATGTAATGGGTCATCGGTGTAAATTGCTTTGCTAAAACATTGCCTCTGCAAAATACTGGAGAATTCGGCACTCCTATATTCACAAGACCGAATCATTATTAATTAGGTGGTCATAATATATTTGGTCATCGGTGTAATTTGTTTTGTTAAAACATTGCCTTTGCAAAATACTAGAGAATTCGGCACGCCTATATTCACAAGCCCGAATTATTATTAATTAGGTGGTCATAATGTAATAGGTCATCGGTGTAAATTGTGTTGCTAAAACATCGCCTTTGTAAAATACTGGAGAATTCGGCACTCCTATATTCACAAGCCCGAATCATTATTAATTAGGTGGTCATAATATAATGGGTCATCGGTGTAAATTGTTCTGTTAAAACATTGCCTTTGCAAAATACTGGAGAATTCGGCACTCCTATATTCACAAGCCCGAATCATTATTAATTCGGTGGTAATAACGTAATGCGTCATCGGTGTAAATTGTTTTGCTAAAACATTGCCTTTGCAAAATACTGGAGGATTCGGCACTCCTATATTCACAAGCCCGAATCATTATTAATTAGGTGGTCATAATGTAATGGGTCATCGGTGTAAATTGTTTTGCTAAAACATTGCCTTTGCAAAATACTGGAGAATTCGGCACTCCTATATTCACAAGCCCGAATCATTATTAATTAGGTGGTCATAATGTAATGGGTCATCGGTGTAAATTGTTTTGCTAAAACATTGCCTTTGTAAAATACTGGAGAATTCGGCACTCCTATATTCACAAGCCCGAATCATTAGCAATTAGGTGGTCATAATGTAATGAGTCATCGGTGTAAATTGTTTTGCTAAAACATTGCCTTTGTAAAATACTGGAGAATTCGGCACTCCAATATTCACAAGCCCGAATCATTATTAATTAGGTGGTCATAATGCAATGGGTCATTGGTGTAAATTGTTTTGCTAAAACATTGCCTTTGTAAAATACTGGAGAATTCGGCACTCCTATATTCACAAGCCCGAATCATTATTAATTAGGTGGTCATAATGTAATGAGTCATCGGTGTAAATTGTTTTGCTAAAACATTGCCTTTGTAAAATACTGGAGAATTCGGCACTTCTATATTCACAAGCCCGAATCATTATTAAATAGGATGTCATAATGTATTGGGTCATCGGTGTAAATTGTTTTGCTAAAACATTGCCTTTGTAAAATACTGGAGAATTCGGCACTTCTATATTCACAAGCCCGAATCATTATTAAATAGGATGTCATAATGTATTGGGTCATCGGTGTAAATTGTTTTGCTAAAACATTGCCTTTGTAAAATACTGGAGAATTCGGCACTTCTATATTCACAAGCCCGAATCATTATTAATTAGGTGGTCATAATGTAATGGGTCATCGGTGTAAATTGTTTTGCTAAAACATTGCCTTTGTAAAATACTGGATAATTCGGCACTCCAATATTCACAAGCCCGAATCATTATTAATTAGGTGGTCATAATGTAATGGGTCATCGGTGTAAATTGTTTTGCTAAAACATTGCCTTTGTAAAATACTAGAGAATTCGGCACTCCTATATTCACAAGCCCGAATCATTATTAATTAGGTGGTCATAATGTAATGGGTCATCGGTGTAAATTGTTTTGCTAAAACATTGCCTTTGTAAAATACTGGATAATTCGGCACTCCAATATTCACAAGCCCGAATCATTATTAATTAGGTGGTCATAATGTAATGGGTCATCGGTGTAAATTGTTTTGCTAAAACATTGCCTTTGTAAAATACTGGATAATTCGGCACTCCAATATTCACAAGCCCGAATCATTATTAATTAGGTGGTCATAATGTAATGGGTCATCGGTGTAAATTGTTTTGCTAAAACATTGCCTTTGTAAAATACTGGAGAATTCGGCACTCCTATATTCACAAGCCCGAATCATTAGCAATTAGGTGGTCATAATGTAATGAGTCATCGGTGTAAATTGTTTTGCTAAAACATTGCCTTTGTAAAATACTGGAGAATTCGGCACTCCTATATTCACAAGCCCGAATCATTATTAATTAGGTGATCATAATGTAATGGGTCATCGGTGTAAATTGTTTTGCTAAAACATTGCCTTCGTAAAATACTAGAGAATTCGGCACTCCTATATTCCCAAGCCCGAATCATTATTAAATAGAAGGTCATAATTTAATGAGTCATCGGTGTAAATTGTTTTGCTAAAGACATTGCCTTTGTAAAATACTAGAGAATTCGGCACTCCTATATTCACAAGCCCGAATCATTATTAAATAGGATGTCATAATGTATTGGGTCATCGGTGTAAATTGTTTTGCTGAAACATTGCCTTTGTAAAATACTAGAGAATTCGGCACTCCTATATTCACAAGCCCGAATCATTATTAAATAGGATGTCATAATGTATTGGGTCATCGGTGTAAATTGTTTTGCTAAAACATTGCCTTTGTAAAATATTAGAGAATTCGGCACTCCAATATTCACAAGCCCGATTCATTATTAATTAGGTGGTCATAATGTAATGGGTCATCGGTGTAAATTGTTTTGCTAAAACATTGCCTTTGTAAAATACTGGATAATTCGGCACTCCAATATTCACAAGCCCGAATCATTATTAAATAGGATGTCATAATGTAATGGGTCATCGGTGTAAATTGTTTTGCTAAAACATTGCCTTTGTAAAATACAAGAGAATTCGGCACTCCTATATTCACAAGCCCGAATCATTATTAATTAGGTGGTCATAATGTAATGGGTCATCGGTGTAAATTGTTTTGCTAAAACATTGCCTTTGTAAAATACTGGATAATTCGGCACTCCAATATTCACAAGCCCGAATCATTATTAATTAGGTGGTCATAATGTAATGGGTCATCGGTGTAAATTGTTTTGCTAAAACATTGCCTTTGTAAAATACTGGATAATTCGGCACTCCAATATTCACAAGCCCGAATCATTATTAATTAGGTGGTCATAATGTAATGGGTCATCGGTGTAAATTGTTTTGCTAAAACATTGCCTTTGTAAAATACTGGAGAATTCGGCACTCCTATATTCACAAGCCCGAATCATTAGCAATTAGGTGGTCATAATGTAATGAGTCATCGGTGTAAATTGTTTTGCTAAAACATTGCCTTTGTAAAATACTGGAGAATTCGGCACTCCTATATTCACAAGCCCGAATCATTATTAATTAGGTGATCATAATGTAATGGGTCATCGGTGTAAATTGTTTTGCTAAAACATTGCCTTCGTAAAATACTAGAGAATTCGGCACTCCTATATTCCCAAGCCCGAATCATTATTAAATAGAAGGTCATAATTTAATGAGTCATCGGTGTAAATTGTTTTGCAAAGACATTGCCTTTGTAAAATACTAGAGAATTCGGCACTCCTATATTCACAAGCCCGAATCATTATTAATTAGGTGGTCATATTCGGGCTTGTGAATATAGGTCATCGGTGTAAATTGTTTTGCTAAAACATTGCATTTGTAAAATACTAGAGAATTCGGCACTCCTATATTCACAAGCCCGAATCATTATTAATTAGGTGGTCATATTCGGGCTTGTGAATATAGGTCATCGGTGTAAATTGTTTTGCTAAAACATTGCCTTTGCAAAATACTAGAGAATTCGGCACGCCTATATTCACAAGCCCGAATCATTATTAATTAGGTGGTCATAATGTAATGGGTCATCGGTGTAAATTGTTTTGCTAAAACATTGCCTTTGTAAAATACTAGAGAATTCGGCACTCCTATATTCACAAGCCCGAATCATTATTAAATAGGATGTCATAATGTATTGGGTCATCGGTGTAAATTGTTTTGCTAAAACATTGCCTTCGTAAAATACTGGATAATTCGGCACTCCAATATTCACAAGCCCGAATCATTATTAATTAGGTGGTCATAATGTAATGGGTCATCGGTGTAAATTGTTTTGCTAAAACATTGCCCTTGTAAAATACTGGATAATTCGGCACTCCAATATTCACAAGCCCGAATCATTATTAATTAGGTGGTCATAATGCAATGGGTCATCGGTGTAAATTGTTTTGCTAAAACATTGCCCTTGTAAAATACTGGATAATTCGGCTCTCCAATATTCACAAGCCCGAATCATTATTAATTAGGTGGTCATAATGTAATGAGTCATCGGTGTAAATTGTTTTGCTAAAACATTGCCTTTGTAAAATACTGGATAATTCGGCACTCCAATATTCACAAGCCCGAATCATTATTAATTAGGTGGTCATAATGTAATGAGTCATCGGTGTAAATTGTTTTGCTAAAACATTGCCTTTGTAAAATACTGGATAATTCGGCACTCCAATATTCACAAGCCCGAATCATTATTAAATAGGATGTCATAATGTATTGGGTCATCGGTGTAAATTGTTTTGCTAAAACATTGCCTTTGTAAAATACTGGATAATTCGGCACTCCAATATTCACAAGCGCGAATCATTATTAATTAGGTGGTCATAATGTAATGAGTCATCGGTGTAAATTGTTTTGCTAAAACATTGCCTTTGTAAAATACTGGATAATTCGGCACTCCAATATTCACAAGCCCGAATCATTATTAATTAGGTGGTCATAATGTAATGGGTCATCGGTGTAAATTGTTTTGCTAAAACATTGCCTTTGTAAAATACTAGAGAATTCGGCACTCCTATATTCACAAGCCCGAATCATTATTAAATAGGATGTCATAATGTATTGGGTCATCGGTGTAAATTGTTTTGCTGAAACATTGCCTTTGTAAAATACTAGAGAATTCGGCACTCCTATATTCACAAGCCCGAATCATTATTAAATAGGATGTCATAATGTATTGGGTCATCGGTGTAAATTGTTTTGCTAAAACATTGCCTTTGTAAAATATTAGAGAATTCGGCACTCCAATATTCACAAGCCCGATTCATTATTAATTAGGTGGTAATAATGTAATGGGTCATCGGTGTAAATTGTTTTGCTAAAACATTGCCTTTGTAAAATACTGGATAATTCGGCACTCCAATATTCACAAGCCCGAATCATTATTAAATAGGATGTCATAATGTAATGGGTCATCGGTGTAAATTGTTTTGCTAAAACATTGCCTTTGTAAAATACTAGAGAATTCGGCACTCCTATATTCACAAGCCCGAATCATTATTAATTGCGTGGTCATAATGTAATGGGTCATCGGTGTAAATTGTTTTGCTAAAACATTGCCTTTGCAAATTACTAGAGAATTCGGCACTCCTATATTCACAAGCCCGAATCATTATTAAAGAGGATGTGATAATGTATTGGGTCATCGGTGTAAATTGTTTTGCTAAAACATTGCCTTTGCAAATTACTAGAGAATTCGGCACTCCTATATTCACAAGCCCGAATCATTATTAAATAGGATGTGATAATGTATTGGGTCATCGGTGTAAATTGTTTTGCTAAAACATTGCCTTTGCAAAATACTGGAGAATTCGGCACTCCTAAATTCTCAAGGCCGAATTATACGCAAACAAACAATTCACAAAATCTCTAAATATAGTTGTGTTCGCTTAGCGAAATAATTAGAGGTGTACAGTGAGAAACGTAACACCTATTTCACGACTGACATGATCGTAGGACAACGAGATTTTCTGTCTAGTATGTAGAAGTCGAAATTAGTGGATTGTCCTACCAGAATTTGTTTCACCAGCAGGTGCAGTATCAACTGCGTACCGACGCAGACAATATTTTGGATGTGAGATCTGAAGTTCCGGATAGCACAAGGATAATGAACAAAGCGAAAGTCAGGTTTTGCATAAAGATGACCTTGAAAGCAGATAAAATAACTTGCTCCTTTAATCTGGTACGTGGAATCCCAACTGGTGGATAGTCCTCAAGCACTTTCGCCACCAGACCATGTTTCTCGAGCCGATACAAAGTCATCTATGTACGGACATAAACTACAGTATATTTCGGTGTGTGAACTGCAGTGCGCGAATACAGAAAGGCAACCACCAAATGCTGCTTACAGATGCGAGAGAATGCAGATTACATAATTAGCTATGTAATCGTACGTGGAGAATGGAGCAGGAGTACTGTAAAAGGAACTAGCAACCGTTTGAACCGTGGCTGAAGGGGTAGGATGAGATGGCTAAAAAAGAGGAACTGAAATTTATCTACGGCCATTTGTAAGCCTCAAACGAAGAGCTCTCTCTGCAGTGGCGTTGTAAACTGAGAGAGCGATCACTAGGAACATTATGAATGCACACTGTGGGTATATTGTTTGTGTTCGTAGAGTTAGATGGACAGTTAAACTTATTATTTACTACAGACGGACATATGTGATTATAGAGGCATGGCCAGCAACTCAAAGTTATCTTCTATCATTTGCAAGCATCCTGTTTGTTGGAGAAAATAAGATCTCCGTTTGCAGTGGCAATATAAGCTAACAGGGTGGTCACTGGAAGTTAGGTAGATAATTTAACGTATTTTTCACCATAGAGGGACGTATGGCAGCACAGAGGCATGACCAGCGAGAGGGAAACTCAAATTACAACGGTCGTTCCACAAAAACTGAGAGTAAAATCACACAAAATGAAGAAATATAGTTACAGGAAAATATATGTATTTCTTTCTCAAAGTATCTTAATTCGGATGATATGCAACGGTCCCATCGTTCAGTCCACTTTTCAAAGCATGTGGCGAAAGCATTTTTTGCAAGCTGCTTTCGCGACCTCTGTACAGTGTGACGTATATTCTAAATTAACTTTCATTTTTAGTTTCTTTTCCTATGTAAATTTTGAGTTTGTTCTGAGTTATATTTCCCAACTTAACGTGTCATCTTCTCTCTCAGGATAATACTGCTGGCAACACTCTTAAGGTCAGAGTGAACGTGACGCATCAATGTATGAGATAAGAACGATAGATAAAAAGACGAGATAACAGTTGCTGTTGTGGATATGTGGTGGATGTGTGTTTGTAGACGTTCAGTTATTAGATAATGTAATGTGATATCTTCTGTCTTGAAACTGTGGAGTGCTTCTGAAATTCGTGCTGAGACCAATAAAAGAATTTCCGTAAGTTGACTTCTGTTTTATGATTCGTCTGGTCGTAATCATTCGATTAGGAACTATTGCATCGTATTCATATCTAATGATTTAGAAATAACGTAACGACAAGATCTCTACACGAAAAGAAATTACGTTATAACAGCTTGATTAGCGTCATCATCTGTGTTGAATGTTGCGCCACGGAACTTCTCCTTCATAGTTTGAAACAACCAGTAATCACAAGGGGCGAGGTCAGGACTGTAGGCATGATTTCAATACTGCATTTCATAAGAAACGTTTTAACACAAGCAGCCACGTGTAGGCGGGTATTATCGTGGTGTAAGATCCACTTCCCCACCTGTTCCGGTCGATTAATCGATATGTGGTGTTGCAGACGCTTCAAGACTGAAACGTTATACTCAGCACTGACAGTAATTTGTGGAGGAATGGCATACTGGTGGACAACACAATTATGATCAAAGAAAATCATCATCATCACCTTTCCATCTGACTTGGTTTGGTGGACTTTTTTCGAAGGAAGCGAGCCTGTGTGTTTCCAGACACTCATTGCGCGCTTCGTGAGGGGATCGAAATAGTGGAGCTGTGTTCCATCGGCAGTTATTTTTTTTTTTTTTATTTAAGGTTTAACGACCACCGTGAGCAACTCAATGGGCTATAAGCAGTCGCCCGTCCCTAATTTAGGGTCACTGGTTCCAGGGAAGGGAGAGAGCCAGTGCCGTAAGACAAACACAACATCCATGCCTGACCGGGATTCGAACCCGGACCCCTTACGGACGAATGATCAGAGGCCAACGCCTTAGACCACTGCGCCACCGGGGCGGCCTCGGCAGTTATTACTGTGTTTAGAAAGTTTAGATCCTTTGCAATTATTTTTCCTACTCATAACACACCTGAACTTTGGCTGACAATTGTTCTCACGTCAGGTGATGAGGTACCCATCTGAAACACCCGATGCAGCAGTAATTTGGTTTTTTTTTTACTTCTTTGAAATATTTGTTGACGCCGCTATGTCTTCAAACGTCATTCGTCGATGTCCTCGATGGCTTGCCCAACAACATTTTCAGGTAGACCATGCATTTTAGGTAAAAACATTTTCAGGTAGACCATGCATTTTAGGTAAAAACATTTTCAGGTAGACCATGCGGAGGAGCGAGTTCTGCCGACAAACGCCCTTTTTTAAATCCTGGTGCCATCTAAACTTTGTCGTTGAGTCACCTAAACATTTATCTTTGTAAGCTTTTTTCATTAAATCAACTATTCCTGGAGCCATTTTATCCAAACGATAGCAACATTTTATCGCACAACGTATTTCACTTCTTAACTCTGAATCATTCACCTTCATAGCTGTATGGCGAAATGCAGACGTACCTTAAGCAACTGAACAATAACAAAACCAGAATCGTCTGCCGCGGCTAATAACTGTTGCCACAGATACTTTCTTAATTTAGTTAATCTTCTGCGTTGTTATTTTCCCCCTTCGCACTGCTGCCAACTCAAAAAAAACTTATCAATCTTTATGGAGCGACCTTTGTATAAACTGGGGAGTGGTCACTGGGAACATTGAGAATACACAACATAGTTAAATAGACAATTAACTTTATTTTTCCCTGTAGAGTGTAGATGGACGAATGACAGAATAGAGGACAACTTAGGAATGAATGTTTGCCGCTAGTGACGTTTGTTCAGGTAATATTAACTTCTGCTAGTGACGGAGCGTTCGTTCAGGTAATATTATCTTATGCTAGTGACGGAGCGTTCGTTCAGGTAATGTTATCTTATGCTAGTGACGGAGCGTTCGTTCAGGTAATGTTATCTTATGCTAGTGACGGAGCGTTCGTTCAGGTAATATTATCTTATGCTAGTGACGGAGCGTTTGTTCAGATAATGTTATCTTATGCTAGTGACGGAGCGTTCGTTCAGGTAATGTTATCTTATGCTAGTGACGGAGCGTTCGTTCAGGTAATGTTATCTTATGCTAGTGACGGAGCGTTCGTTCAGGTAATATTATCTTATGCTAGTGACGGAGCGTTTGTTCAGGTAATGTTATCTTATGCTAGTGACGGAGCGTTCGTTCAGGTAATATTATCTTATGCTAGTGACGGAGCGTTCGTTCAGGTAATGTTATCTTATGCTAGTGACGGAGCGTTCGTTCAGGTAATGTTATCTTATGCTAGTGACGGAGCGTTCGTTCAGGTAATATTAACTTCTGCTAGTGACGGAGCGTTCGTTCAGGTAATATTATCTTATGCTAGTGACGGAGCGTTCGTTCAGGTAATATTATCTTATGCTAGTGACGGAGCGTTTGTTCAGGTAATGTTATCTTATGCTAGGGACAGAGCGTTCGTTCAAGTAATATTATCTTATGTTAGTGACGGAGCGTTCGTTCAAGTAATATTATCTTATGCTAGTGACGGAGCGTTCGTTTAGTAAGGCACCGCATATATCAACTTCAACTACACGAAAAGAAATGATCTTTTACACACCGTCTGTGAAGTTCTAGAATGTACAGTTCCGCTGATCACACAAAGGCAAAATACAATTTATGAATACTAAAGTGCTTTCCTTCACAGGGCATTATTTGCTGTCTGTCTCCTTTAAATAACAAGTTCCGTACTCTGTACCGCGATTCGTGTTAAATACACTGGACAACAATTTTTGATAAAGTTCATGCTTCCGAGATAAAAATAGCCATTTCTTAATGAATACGATGTGCTGAAACAGAATATGACCACAAAAAAGTTGAATTGGCTACGGTTTGGTGTCACGTCAATTCGTCGCGTGCGTCAATTCGTCGACTACGACAATTCGTCGCGTGCGTCAATTCGTCGCGTGCGTCAATTCGTCGCGTGCGTCAATTCGTCGCGCGTTAATTCGTCGACCACGACGATTCGTCGCGCGTCAATTCGTCGCGGACAAATTCGTCGACTACGTCAATTCGTCGACTACGTCAATTCGTCGACTACGTCAATTCGTCGCGTTTACAGATTTTGGTTACATACAAAACGAATGCAGGAAAACGTACGATTTCGAACGTCTTGCTCTCTGATCAAATTTATAAAGTTTGGACACGCAGACAGGATAGGAATATTACGTTTTTCTTTGGCACTAAAAATATTAGACGGTAAACGGTTTTTGGAACGGGGCAGGGCCCGGTTGGACAGAGCCCCCAATATACAAAATTTTCGTAAAATCTACATTTCAAAATTGCCTTTATTCTTCAGTAAAATAACATTTCTATGTACATGACAATGGAATTCCACAGTTTTCAATTCAGAACAACCAAATCTGGTATACTATCTCGTGGTATTCTAACTTAGACTGTAGACGGTTTTGGGAAGCGGTTGGAGAGGGGGGTTAGCCCCCTACAGAAATGCCGTAAAATATAGTTTTCAATTTAGAACTACCAAATTTGGTATATTATCTCATGGTACTCTAACTTAGACGGTAGACGGTTTTTGTAACGGGTCAGGGGCCCGGTTGGTCAGAGCCCCCATACACAAAATATTCGTAAGATCTAGAGTTTTCAATTCAGAACCACCAAATCAGGTATCCTATCTCATAGTACTCTAACTTACACGGTTGTCAGTTTTTGGAACGGGTCAAGGCCCGGGGAGTCAGAGCCCCCCCCCCCTACATACAAAATTTTCGTAATATCTCGTTTTCATTTCAGAACCATCAAATTTGCTATCATGAAACTCTAACTTAGACGCTAGACGGTTTTTGGTACGGGTTTGTGCCCGCGGGTTCGGAGCCCCCCTCATAAAAAATTTCGTAAAATCTACAGTTTTCATCTTAGAACCACCAAATTTCGTATACTATCTCATGGTACTCTAACTTTGACGCTAGACGGTTTTTGGAAGGGGTTGGAGCCCGCGGGGTCGGCCCCCCCCCCTCATAAAAATTTCGTAAAATCTACAGTTTTTATCTTAGAACCACCAAATTTGGTATACTATCTTATGGCACTCTAACTTAGTCGGCAGACCGTTTTTGGAACGGGTCAAGGCCCGGGGGTTCAGAGCCCCCCACATACAAAATTTTCTTAAAAACTACAGTTTTTAATTCAGAACCACCTAATCTGGTATACTATCTCATGGTACTCTAACTTAGACGCTAGACGGTTTTTGGAAGGGGTTGGAGCCCGGGGGGTCAGACCCCCCTCATAAAAACTTTTTCGTAAAATCTACAGTTTTAAATTTAGAACCACCAAATTTGGTATACTATCTCATGGTACTCTAACTTAGACGCTAGACGGTTTTTGGAAGGGGTTGGAGCCCGCGGGGTCGGGCCCCCCCTCATAAAAATTTCGTAAAATCTACAGTTTTTATCTTAGAACCACCAAATTTGGTATACTATCTTATGGTACTCTAACTTAGTCGGCAGACCGTTTTTGGAACGGGTCAAGGCCCGGGGGTCAGAGCCCCCACATACAAAATTTTCTTAAAAACTACAGTTTTCAATTCAGAACCACCTAATCTGGTATACTATCTCATGGTACTCTAACTTAGACGCTAGACGGATTTTGGAAGGGGTTGGAGCCCGGGGGTCAGACCCCCCCCCCGAATAAAAACTTTTTCGTAAATACTACAGTTTTCAATTTAGAACCACCAAATTTGGTATACTATCTCATGGTACTCTATCTTAGACGCTAGAAGGTTTTTTGAAGGGGTTGCAGCCCGGGGGTCGGCCCCCTCATAAAATTTCGTAAAATCTACATTTCAAAATTGCCTTTATTCTTCAGTAAAATAACATTTCTATGTACATGACAATGGAATTCTGCCAATAAATACAGCGGTATATACATCAGCTGGAAAGTTCCAGTGAAACGTAAAACAAAATATTGTTAAAATCATAAAAAAAAATTATTTCGCCACGTAGGGCGAAGGAGAGGCAGACAATAAAGCACGAGCGATACAAACGAAAATGTTTACCTACAGTATTGTAGACAGGGCAAGACATGATTCTATACTATGCACAAATTCCAATTAAGCATTACTACCATACTAAAGATTAAACATTAGGTACTAATTCACAGAAATGCATCAGTGATGCTACATTCAAAATTTACAACATATGTACAGAAGTATTCAGTGACAAGGGGAAATAACGCTAAATGTACTCAGAAGGGCATCTTGTTACATTATATTATACACACAGTGACTAAGATTTTAAAAAAATATTCAACATAATGAAGGGGACATTGCGTGGGCAGTAAACTGTGCAGAAGGAAGAATAATATACAACAACATAAAACCCAACATTATCGAAGAGAACATGGGAAACATGGTGAGCTATCTTCAATGGCACATTAAAACAGAAAAATCACAAATAGCGAAGCACCAAAATTAATACGTAAAAACATGATTTGTTACAGTGAACGTGGGCGACAACAAAAATCCCACTTATAGGTTGAGATGTAACTGCAAATTGTGGATATGGAACCACCCAGCCGAATGGGCCCAAGTGGATTGAAAAACGCTATCGGTGTTTGTTGAGGCAGCACGAGAGTGCTCCATTTGGAGGCGAGTGGTTAACCGTGCTAGGAAGCGTCTCCGAATGATAGCACTTGCCTCCTGAGGAGGTGGAATAAGAGCGGGGAAGCGTTGTTGAAGATGGAAAGCATAGACAGTGAACTTCACAAGAAGAAAAATATAACGGCACACAGGAGGCAAGTGAGTAGGTGGATGCTTAGTTTGGAGTAGCCAAGCATATGCAAGAAATGGTAACGATCGAGCACAAATTCGATCAGCAAAACGAAATGCTGTGTTTAGGACTGGCAGGAGAACGGGGCAGAATAGGTAACGATGTTGGACGTCGCTGACTTCAGGGCAAAAGGAGCACTGCGGAGAGGTGAGAAGGGTCATGCGAAACAGTACTGATGGGGCGGGGAGACGAAGGTGAAGAAATTGCCAATGGACATTGAGTTCAAGAGGGAGGAAAGGGCAGAGGTAGATGCTGTCCAGATGGCGGGGAGAAGAGAAGGAGGAGCAGAATGAACAGAAAGTGGAAGTGCGGGAGGGGAAAGAAGAAGCCAATAAAGAGAAGAGGAGGAGAGAGAAGTAACTAGAACCGGGGAGCTACGAATGAGGAGAAAGAACGGTAGGGAAAGAGGAGCAGAGGGGACCGAGAAGAGACCATCAGGGTGAAGCGAGGAGTGGAAAGAGGCTCCAAAGCGCTGTGCGAAGAAGAAGATATTCGTTAGCAAGAGTAATGGTTGGAGATAGAAACAGGGAAGAAAGAGGTCTCCAGGTTAGATCAGAAGTTACGAGAGAACGGACAGTTATCACACCAGAGCGGATCCAATGAGGAAAGTAAAAGTAAGGGAGGTTAGGAGGGTGAATAAGAGAAGAGAAGAAGAGAGGTTCATCTAGGAGATCAAGAGTTGAAGAAGGAAATGAACGGAGAAGAGGAAGCGAACGAAAGAGAGAAAGGCCCTCTCGCAGGACAGGAGGGAGGTGGGACGGGAGAAGAGAGTATGCATCCATCTTCAGAAACAGTAGGAAAATGAAAGATGGGTCACGGAAAGAAGCTAGAACATTCAAGGTAGTGGTAAGGGACGGAACAGTTGAAGTGGCAAGGCGAATGAAATGAATAATGCGATGTGTTTTATAAAGGAAAGCTGGATCGGGAAGCTGGATGCCACCCAAAGAGGCTGGCAGATGAAGCGTGGCAGGTTTAACCCAGTGATGTGAAGACCAGATGACGGAAGTTGAGAGGCGAGTGATGGTCATCATTTGTGACACGGGCACAACCGTCGACATCCAAGAGTATTCGCATAGAGAGATAAGTTGTCGACGAACAACGGCTGCTCGTTGACGGAACGATGTGAAAGGGCGGGCCTTACTCCAGTAGGCAGCAGTCCGTTGTATCCGGGGAAGAAGAGCAGTCCAGGTGGCAGATGCAGAAGCCAAGGGCAATCCGACATACGCACCGAGGATCTTCTGTGTAGTGGCTGTCCACTGCGCACCCCAAGGAGCATCGGTGCGGGCAGCCCATGCCCCGCACCATAAGCCAGTACTTTTAGTGGCATTCAGCGCTGCTCCAGATAATGCAACATACTGTTGATATACAGAATACAGGCGATCAAACTGAGATTCATCCCGGACGCAAAAGGTCACATCATCAGATAGGCGGTGAAAATTATTCGATGATGACGAGTACTAGCCACTGTCGGCGGTAGGACATCCAGGAGTGATCAGTTTTTATCTTAGAACCACCAAATTTGGTATACTATCTTATGGTACTCTAACTTAGTCGGCAGACAGTTTTTGGAACGGGTCAAGGCCCGGGGGTCAGACCCCCCGAATAAAAACTTTTTCGTAAAATCTATAGTTTTCAATTTAGAACCACCAAATTTTGTATATTATCTCATGGTACTCTAACTTAGACGGTAGAAGGTTTTTGGAACGGATCAAGGCCCGGGGTAAGATCCCCCCCCCCCACATACAAAATTTTCTTAAAATCTTTATTTTTCAATTCAGAACCGCCAAATTTTGTGTCATCAAACTCTAACTTAGCGGGAGACGATAAGTGAAAGCGCAACATTATTAACTTGATTTGTTATGCAAACCTTATAAATACGACCACAGCGATTAAAAGTTACTAAAGAGTCCTTGTAAGTAATATTTTTTGACCGAGTGCAAGTACAGTTTACGAAATGTCAACAGGTCAAAATATCTAAAGTAACAATGAAATTTGGAATATTTCTTTTTTCTTTCTTTTTATTTCAGTTTTGACACTTGTATTAAGTTTTAAAAACATATATTTCTGCTATTGTATACCTTGATTGTTCTTTAAACAGAATTTCTTACCATGTTTTGGGTATTTTGTTTCGTGTGGTTGCAGTTTTTTTAATGTTTTGGGCATTTCATTTTGTGTGGTTACTTCTTTTTATGTTTTGGGCATTTTACTTTGTATGGGTGTTTTTGTTATGTTTTTGTTCTTTTCTTTTCTGTGGTGGTTGTAATGTCGACAGGATGAAAAGGGGAAACTGTGGACAGTCACGATGCCTACTTGCTTCTAATTTTTTTTTTCAAATACAGCACATGATTTTGTATTGAGTTATACCACTTACTCATTAAGCGACTACAGGTTTCTTTAAATATGAACGTTTTCTTAGAGCCTTTTGTTTCCTCTACCTAGCTTTTTCGGTTCCGCAATTTCTTTTCTTGGTTTTAGAATATTTTCCTTATTATTAATCTATTTTCTCATGCAAACTCTTTATGTAAGGTATGTTTATTCTATCGAAGTATTTTGCAATTATACGTAAAGCCCAGTTGCTGAAGTAAAAAAAATATTTCCAACTGAAACAACGCAGTTCAGATATTTTCCCGCTGTTAACTGAAAGAATGAAAACAAAAACAACAAATCTGTGCAATGGTTGAGGCATGAGACAGTACTTACTGGTAACCAGGCAAAGTTTTAAAGAAGAATGAGCTTAAGAATTTCTAACTGCAACAAAAAAGAGCATCCGCACTGTATCCCTCCCCATCCCCTAGTGCCGGCCTTTGGACGTCTTGAAAGAGAAGTCTTAAGGACACATCTGTATCGTAATTGCCTGAGCATTCGTGACAATCTTCTGGTGTCGTGGTAGAAAAACACACTTCCTACTTCGCCTAAATTGCTTGGATGTAATGCCAACGAACAAAGTTTTGCTCTCGCATTGGATTTCTGTTGCTTTTGATGGAATACTTTTCCCCTGGGGTTCACCGCTTTCACTATAGTCTTCAAGACAGGCGGCAATACACCCCAACGTAAAACACCAATTTCACGGCAATTAACTGCAATTAGCGAAAGAGGGGGCGGTACAGGAAATAAGTCGAACGAGACAGATCTGAACTTAGAAAGTCGGGGGAAGGTGTTGCATGAAAAACTGTGTTTGGCTTACAGATCATTTGGCACGTAGGGACGTAGGTTTCGTTTAATATGTTACGGGGTAAACAAATTGTCTTTTCAGTAAAACAATTTTCTTTCATACGCATGGTGCAACACAAAATATTTGAATTTATTTTTAAGAATTAGCATGACGCCTACCGGCCCAGAGTACAGCTTCCCAGTCCGCGCCTGCTGCCGCCTCCGGAACCTGGCTCCCGGGTTCTTCGCATCTGTTGATCCCCCGCCTGGAGCGTCCCAGCTGTAAAATACATGTACCTCTGCGTTTTGGAAAAACAAAAGATAAGATGCCGATCCTTAAAATTAACCACTTCTTGTGACCGCAGATACGAAAATCTTGAACTTCGCTTAAACCCTAACTGGAGGAACAAGCTTCACGTGATTGTCTGTATTCTGAGTGTTTTATTGAATGATTGCTCATTAGTTCGTAGTTGACTGGAGAACAGAGAACGTGCTTGTTGAAACCATTGTTGTGCGTTGTCAAGTGATAATAGTGGAAATATATCATTCTAAATATTTTGGAAAGAGAAAGTGCATTGTTTTCCGAAGGCACTATGCAGATGAAGAATGCAACATAAATAGTTAACTCACAAAAAAGAAAATGATTTGCTGAAATGGATAGGATATTTATTTTGCCATAACAGAGTGCGAGGTGATTTACGGTATTGTCACTGTATTGAAAGAAATTATGGAAATTGTACTGGCTTTGCTAGTACTATTCTTATTGGAGATGAACACAGGATGCGCAATGAGAAACCACATAATCATGCTCCAAGACCGGAGAAAAGTGATGTTGCTGTTGCAAGAGCGCAAATAAAAGAACGAGCGAGAAATACGGACGAAGCCCCTGCACAAATTATTCAAACCGTGACAACGTCAATGGCTACAGTAAATGCAGCTTACATGCCTAATATGGATGCACTAAGGCAAGTTGTAAAAAAGAGAAGACATGCCAAGACATGCCTGCGGAGCCTACGACTTCAGAACGGATCGACGCCCCAATAAATTTACAGGAGAAGATGGTGCAAAATTTCTTGGCAGAGATAGCGCATTTGGACATCAAAGAATTATTTTATTTTTAACAGAGAATAATTTACGAAAGCTTAAAGAAGCACCCCTCTGGATTATGGATGGGACATTTGAAACTTGTCCACCCTTTTTAGGCACTTATGTTCCATTCATGCTATGGTTGAAACGAATCCAGAGATGCACAGACTTGTCCCACTAGTTTATGGGTTACTTTCCAGCAAGTATAAATAATATAATACTATTATAAAGTATTTTTGTAGGATTTACAAGACTATGCATCAGACTATGATATTCAGCTTGCACCACAATATACGCATAATAATAGATTTTGAAATAGCTACCGTTATAATGCTGCTAAAAAGGAATTTGGAAGCAGCACACACAAATGTTTTTGGTTTCATCTCGGAAAAAAATGTGCTGAGGAATATCCATCCTCTGGCATAGCCTTGGAATAAAAGGAAAACAGTGAGTTTGCTCTCAAAGTCAGACATTTGCAAGCACTCGCATTTTTTTCATCTGATGAAATTCCAGCTGCTTCTGAAGAAGTGAAATCAATTTTACTAGAATATGCAGATTCTGTAGTTCAGTGGTTTGAGGAAAATTATGTTCTTGGAAAATTTCGTGGAAGCAGAAGAAACAATCCAAGCAGAAGCCCTCCGCTGTTCCCGCCAACAATTTGGTCAGTTAGTGAAAACAATTTATTTGGCTTTCCCAGAACACAAAACGAACTTGAAAGATTAGACAGACGCTGGAATACAATTCTGGGAGAGAAAAAACTGTGACTGTACGAAATAATCAGTGAAATTGCGAAAGAGCAGAGAACAACTATGGCTAAAATCGAAAGAGTGATAGCACAGATTCCAACAAATCCACCCAGAAGAGAAACGCTGGCAAGATAAAAAGGAATTCGAACTTCTTTGGTGCACAGAGACAATGTTAACATGCTGGACATTTTAAGAGGAATTTCATATAATTCTACCCTTTACTAAAATGTGCTGGTATTTCTCATTAATTGAATTATACCTTTTACTAACTTGTATTTGAATTTTTCAAGAATGTAATTCCGCCGAAGATGCAAGAATGTAAAACACAACGCAAAATTAAAAAAGTCAAAATTTTCAAAATAGCATGTCAAAAACATAAAATGTCAAAAAGTAATCCAAAAGTGAAACATATAAAAATTCAAAATGCAATCCAAAATGTGAAACAAATAAAAATTCAAAATGCAATCACAAGTCACAAGCATTACAAAAATGCGAAACGCTATGTAACAAGTACAACACAAAATAAAACAAATGCCAAAAAAAAAATACGCTTTGTAAAATGTACAAAATAAAATAAATGCCATATTCACAAGGATTTCATGACGAGTCAAGTTAAAAATGAGCTTTTACTTAGACTTCAAATAATAATTACTAGCCTCTACACCTTTTTAAGTCTTTCATAAGTGCAACATCATTAACCTGACTTGTCATCAAACATTTTCAATATGACCATAGCATACAATCACTTAAAAGACTTGTTAATGGATGAATTGAGGAATCACCAAGTTCAGCGGGTGAAAGTTAATGGTTGCTTATAGTTTTGTACTCGAGTAAATGCGCAACACAGTAAACTTTACTTTCTCTGAAAATTTTATGTATATGAGCACGGTTGATTGAAAACTGATAAAAAGGCTTAAGGCCTGTTTATTAATTTTTGTGCCTCAGTCAAAACGCAGTACCATAACCTTGGCATGTTATCGAAACCTTATGAATACGTCGGACTAAAAATTCCTAAAAAAGTTTACGCCTAAGGTCTTGTAACTAAAGTTTTCTGACAGGGTAAAACTGCAACATTAATAACTTGACATGTTATGTTAACGTTGTGAATATGAGCACGGCGGATTAAAGATTTAAACAAATAGCCTTTGGGATTAATGTGTTGTAGCTGAGTAAAAATGTAACATTATCTTGATTTTCTATATAAACCAAACTACGTGCTGAAATGGCACAACTATATATACGTATACTTCAACCCTATACCGAAGCGCTGACAAGGTGAAAACAAAAGTGCAATTTTGTACGGTCCCCTAACATTTTATGGCCAGCCTACATGGAAGTGGACACCTTGATATCAAAAACATACTTTTTGTACGGTCCACAACAAATAGCAATGGACACGTCGCAATCTTTGGGAGGGGGGGGATTAACGACCACCGTGATCAATTCAGTGGGCTATAAGCAGTCGTACATTCCCAATTTTGGGCCACTGGTTCCTGGGAAGGGGGACAGCCAGTGCCAGAAGTCAAGCACAACGTCCATGATTCACCGGGATTTGAACCAGGATCCTTCTCGACAAGTGGTCAGAAGCCAGCGCCTAGATCACTCCGCCGCCGTAGCGGCACACGTTGAAATGTATTTTTCATACGGCCCCAAACGCTCTTATGGACATACTAGATTGAACTGGACGCAAATAAATCATTAATATAATTTGTACTAGCAGGGATACCAGTTATTTGCCAGGTACATATTACTATTTGTGGAATCACCAAGTTCAGCGGGTGAAAGTTAATGAATGAAAAAGATATTCCTGCAATTTTCCAGTAAACTTATTTTAAATTTTTTGATTTAGTTAATTTAATTTTGCGAAACAAAAAAGAAAGGAATGGGAATACTTACCTTCTAGGAGACATCTATAGAACTGCCGTACATCTGGCGTGTGCTTCTGTGAATCCCGCGACACAGAAATGCAATGTACCTATGTGATGTCGCATGCATACGACTTCACATTGGCATTGATCATCTTTTTCTTACCGTTTTGAATTTTGAATATCTGGAACTCTCTGTTTACATTACATTATATTTCTTTCTGATAAGCCGTTCGTTGGTAGTGAAAGCTAAACTATATAGATTTGTGTTTTTAATACACCATTAAACGAATATTTTTGCACTTTATTGTTATCTACAGTCCCTAACTTAGACCGTAGGTTGGTTAGTTGGTTGGTTGGTTGAAGGTTTATGGTGCAAAACCCTCAAAGGGCCAAAGAGCGCATTAGAACGTAAATAGGGTATCCTTAAGAGTAAAAAACGGAACTTTTTACGAAAATTTTGCATGGGGCTACCTTGATCCGGGCCCCGAACCCTTCCAAAAACCGTCTACCGTCTAAGTTAGATAACCATAAGTAGTATGCAAAATCTGGTTGTCCTAAATTGAAAACTATAAATTTTACGAAATTTTTATGAGGAGGGGAAGGGGCTCTCACCCCGGGGTTCCAGCCCCTTCCAAAAACCGTCTAGCGTCCAAGTTAGAGTTTCATGATACCAAATTTGGTGGTTCTGAATTGAAAACTGTAGTTTTTAAGAAAATCTTGTATGTCTGTGTGTGCGGGGGGCGGGGGGCTCCGACCCCCAGGGCCTTGACCCGTCCCAAAAACCGTCGACCGTCTAAGTTAAAGTACAATGAGATAGTACACCAAATTTGGTGGTTCTAAATTGAAAACTGTAGATTTTACGCGGCAATTTTATGGGGGGGCTCTTACCCCCGGGCTCCAACCCCTTCCAAAAACCGTCGAGCGTCTAAGTTAGAGTACCATGCGTTAGTATACCAGATTTGGTGGTTCTGAATTGAAAACTGCAGTTTTTAAGAAAATTTTGAATGTGGGGGCTGTGACCTCCCCGGGCCTTGATCCGTTCCAAAAACGGTCTACTGTCTAAGTTAGAGTACCATGAGATAGTATACCAAAGTTGGTGGTTCTAAATTGAAAACTGTAGATTTTACAATAAAAAAATATTCGGGGGGTGTCTGACCCCCGGGCTCCAACCCCTTCCAAAAACCGTCTAGCGTCTAAGTTAGAGTACCATGAGAGAGTATACCAGATTAGATGGTTCTGAATTGAAAACTGTAGTTTTTAAGAAAATTTTGTATGTGGGGGCTCTGACCCCCGGGCCTTGACCCGTTCCAAAAAACGGTCTGCCGTCTAAGTTAGAGTACCATAAGATAGTATACCAAATTTGGTGGTTCTAAGATGAAAACTGTAGATTTTACGAAATTTTTATGAGGGGGGGGACCCCCCGGGCTGCAACCCCTTCAAAAAACCTTCTAGCGTCTAAGATAGAGTACCATTAGATAGTATACCAAATTTGGTGGTTCTAAATTGAAAACTGTAGATTTTTCGAAAAAGTGTTTATTCGGGGGGTCTGACCCCCGGGCTCCAACCCTTTCCAAAAACCGTCTAGCGTCTAAGTTAGAGTACCATGAGATAGTATACCAGATTAGGTGGTTCTGAATTGAAAACTGTAGTTTTTAAGAAAATTTTGTATGTGGGGGCTTCACCCCCCGGGCCTTGACCCGTTCCAAAAACGGTCTGCCGTCTAAGTTAGAGTACCATAAGATAGTATACCAAATTTGGTGGTTCTAAGATGAAAACTGTCGATTTTACGAAATTTTTATGAGGGGGGACCGACCCCCGGGCTGCAACCCCTTCAAAAAACCTTCTAGCGTCTAAGATAGAGTACCATGAGATAGTATACCAAATTTGGTGGTTCTAAATTGAAAACTGTAGATTTTTTGAAAAAGTGTTTATTCGGGGGGGTCTGACCCCCGGGCTCCAACCCCTTCCAAAAACCGTCTAGCGTCTAAGTTAGAGTACCATGAGATAGTATACCAGATTAGGTGGTTCTGAATTGAAAACTGTAGTTTTTAAGAAAATTTTGTATGTGGGGGGGGCTTCACCCACCGGGCCTTGACCCGTTCCAAAAACGGTCTGCCGTGTAAGTTAGAGTACCGTAAGATAGTATACCAAATTTGGTGGTTCTAAGATGAAAACTGTCGATTTTACGAAATTTTTTATGAGGGAAGGGGGGGGGGCTCCGGCCCCGCGGCCTCCAACCCCTTCCAAAAACCGTCTAGCGTCTAAGTTAGAGTTTCATGTTACCAAATTTGATGGTTCAGAAATGAAAACTAGATTTTACGAAAATTTTGTATGTAGGGGGGGGGGAGCTCTGACTCCCCGGGCCTTGACCTGTTCCAAAAACCGACAACCGTCTAAGTTAGAGTACTATGAGATAGGATACCAGATTTGGTGGTTCTGAATTGAAAACTGTGTGTGGGGGCTCTGACCAGCCGGGCCCCTGACCCGTTCCAAAAACCGTCTAAGTTAGAGTACCATGAGATAATATACCAAATTTGGTAGTTCTAAATTGAAAACTATATCTTACGGCAATTCTGTAGGAGGGTGGGCTCAACCCCTCCCCCCCACCCCCGTCTGCAGTCTAAGTTTAAATACCACGAGATAGTATACCAGATTTGGTGGTTCTGAATTGAAAACTGTAGATTTTACGAAAATTTTGTATATGGGGGGCTCTAACCAACCGGGCCCTGCCCCGTTCCAAAAACCGTTTACCGTCTAATATTTTTAGTGCCAAAGAAAAACGTAATATTCCTATCCTGTCTGCGTGGCCAAACTTTATAAATTTGATCAGGGAGCAAGACGTTCGAAATCGTACGTTTTCCTGCATTCGTTTTGTATGTAACCAAAATCTGTAAACGCGACGAATTGACGTAGTCGACGAATTGACGTAGTCGACGAATTTGTCCGCGACGAATTGACGCAGTCGACGAATTGACGCGCGACGAATTAACGCGCGACGAATTTGTCCGCGACGAATTTGTCCGCGACGAATTTGTCCGCGACGAATTGACGCAGTCGACGAACTGACGCGCGACGAATTAACGCGCGACGAATTGACGCAGTCGACGAATTGACGCGCGACGAATTGACGTAGGCGACGAATTGACGCGCGACGAATTGACGCGCGACGAATCGTCGCAGTCGACGAATTGACGCAGTCGACGAATTGACGCACGCGACGAATTGACGTAGAACCCTACGGTTTGTTTGTAATATACAGGTACACTGGTTGACCATTGATCAGGAACACGTGCATGCTATTTCAACGGGAGAGAACCATATAATTTGCCTGCAACTCTCGATGCGCTTCCTTTATAAATATTTGCTTATGCTGCCAATTAAAGAGTTTCAAACACTTACCACAATCAAAAATCATAACCAAAATATGTGTTTCTAACAAATGTTCCATGTGTATATGAGGAAATTTATTATTCTAAGTCAGTTTTTAGGACATTTTGATTTCAGTCTGCCAATATTTGTACCAAATCTCTCCCATTGAAACAGCATGCAAGTGTTCCTTAGCAATTGCAACCAGTGTTTATGTACATCTTCATATATATATATATATATATATATATGAAGATGTACATAAACTTTACAAGGTTGCAATTGCTAAGTAACGCTTATATATCACCATTGTCAACCATTATCAATCCACTGCTGGACGAAGGTCTCCCCAAGTTTCCTCCACAACGGTCTGTCTTGTGCCAGTCTCCTCCATGTCACTCCCGCATACTTTCGAATTTCATCCACTCATCTCCCATGTGGTCTTCTGGGTCTCTTCTTGTCCCTTGGAATCCAATCTAAAATTTCGGTTGTCCATCGATGGTCTGTTCTTCTGGCAGTATGTCCAGCCCATTGCCATTTCAGGGATTTAACTCTGATAATGATGCCTTCCACTCTTGTCATTTTTCTGATCAAAGAGTTCCTCTTCTTATCTCTCCTAGTTACACTAAGCATGCACCTCTCCATGCTTTTTTCAGTTGTCTGCAGCATTTGTATGTCTCTTTTAGTTAAGGTCCACGTCTCTGCACCATACGTAAGCACTGGAAGGATGCATTGATCAAACACTTTTCTTTTAAGACATAATGGCATATTGCTCTTGAAAATTATGCTGTTTCTTTGAAAACCTCTCAAGGCAAGTTTTGTACACCGATTAATTTCTTCATCAATGTGACCCTCACTTGATATCTGCTGTCCAAGATAAACGTACGTGTCTGTTATCTCCAGCTTTTCTCCATCAATCGATAAATCTTCATTTTTTGTAAAAGCATTGAACATCACTTTTGTCTTCTGAAAGTTTATTTTTAATCCCACTTCTTTACTCTTGTCAGCAAGTTCCTGGATCATACTCTGCAGCTCTTATGGGATAGTTGCAAAAATGACTACGTCATCAGCAAAACGAAGGTGGGTTAGATAATCTCCATTAATCTTTATTCCTTTGTTTTCCCAGTTCTGTGATTGAAAGACATTTTCCAATGTGGCATTAAAGAGCTTGGGAGATATGGTGTCACCTTGTCTCACTCCCTTTCCAATTTTTATGTGTGTGTTATCTTCAAACAGCCGAATCTTTGCACTTGCATTTTCATAGATGTTATTAATAATATTAATGTATGCATCTTCAATACCGCAGGATTTCAGAGCCATTGTAACTGCTGATGGTTTCACCGAATCAAAGGCTTTTTCATAATCGATAAAATCCATGCACATTGGAAGTTCATATTCCCTCGCTCTTTCAGTTAGTGCTCCCAGTACGTGGATATGGTCTATTGTGCTGTAGCCACTCCTAAATCCAGCTTGTTCTCTCGGTTGAGCCATGTCCAGTGTTACCTTCAAGCGGTGTGAAAGAACTTTAGTGAAGATTTTATAAACTACTGATAGGAGGCTGATAGGTCTGTAGTTCCTGAGATCCTCAGTGTCACCTTTTTTATGTAGCAGGATCATTGTAGCGTTGTTCCAATCCTCAGGAATCTTCCCTTCATTAAGGCATCGAGTGAAAATTTGGGCGAGTACTGTTTCGATTTCTCCACTTGCTTCTTGTATGATGTCTACAGTAATTCCATCTTCTCCTGGAGCTTTTCCCCGCTTCATGTTCTTGATTGCATGTGCAACTTCTGCTGGGAGGACTGGAAGAACTCTGATACTGGTACCATTCATGATCTCTGGAGTACATGTATCATCCCTTTCATATAATTTGGAGTAGAAATCTTTCACTCTTGTCAAAATTTCGCCTCTATTTCTTGTTACAAAACCATCTTCTTTTCTCAGTGACATTCTCAGTGACATTTTCTTCCCTTACTGAGATGTCCCTTTGCTATCTTTGGGATTTGGTTGCTTTCAATTGCTTTCCTCACTAGTTCACAGTTGAATTTCCTTACGTCTTCAGTGATACTTTTTCGTACTGTCTTGCATAGCTCTATATATTCCACTTTGGAAGTCACATCTTCTTTAGTTGTCCTCATCTCTCTTCTTTTTTGCATCAACATTTTGGTTTTTCCTGATAATTTGTTCATATGCAACTTGTTCTTAGACCCAGCTAATTTTGTTGCTGTTTCCATAAGAGCTTTGGTTACTTTTCTGTTAACTTCAGAAATATTCAATTCTTCCGATGTTAGGCCTTTTAAAGCAGAGAATCTGTTCTTCAGTTCCAACTTGAAGGTAGTATGGTGTTTTTTAAGGTTGGTTATGTCAATACATTTTGTTTGTCTTATGAGCTTGCCACGTTCGAGTTTAGTGTTGAGGTGCATCTTACATCTCACCAATCTATGGGCACTACCTTTGTTGAACTAGTTTATCACACTGCAGTCTTCTATGACGAATTTTTTGTTACACATAATAAAATCAATTTCACTTGTCGTCCCATTTGGATGTCTCCATGTCCATTTCCTGTGTGGATTTTTCTTGAAAAAGGAGTTCAAGATGAAAAACCCTTCTGCCTCTGCAAACTTTACGAGAGTATTTCCACGCTGGTTTCTGTAGCCGTTATCGAATTTCCCTACTGAAGTTTCATTCTGTTGCCGTTGCCCTATTTTTGCATTGAAATCTCGCATAATTATCTTCAAGTGTTGCTTACCTTTATTATGTAGATGACGAATTTCTTAATAAAATTCTTCAATTTCTTCTTCAGTATGACTTGTGGTGGGTGCATAAGTTTGGATAATCTGAGCCTTGTATCTTCTTGAGAGTTGGATAACGAGTCGTGCAGCTCTGTCAGAAGAACTTTCAACTTCTACACCTTTATCCTTCAGTTTCTTGTTTATTATAAATCCAACACCACTAGTTCTACCAGCATCTGTCCCACGATAGTAGAAGAGATGTCCACTTTTCAGTTCAATGAGATCTTCTCCTTTTCTCACTTAGCCTGACGATGTCCCACTTGATCCTTTGTAGATCCTCTTCCAATTCAAGAAGCCTTGAATCAGAAGATAGGGAGCGTCCATTATACGTAGCCAAGGTCAGCATCAGATGGCAGCCTAGTCCGGTCGTCCGGGGATTCTTAGCACCCTCTGCCTTCATGTCGCACTGGCCGCTGCCTTGGCCAGGTACATTCCAGCTGCCGGAGACTGAGGGCCAAGATTTAAGTTGTGGAGTCATTTTGGAGGGGTTTGGCCATAACTCACTACGCTGGCCAAGCGGGTTGGTGAGTGTGGGATAGCATTTCCTCTAATCCCGATAGCATAGTTATACCGCTATTGGCGGTCGTCAGAGTCCCTTTAGTGGGAACAGGATGCACCACGAGAAGGCGGGGTTGACATTTGTCAAGGAGAGTCTGTGATGTTACGCATCACCTGACCTTACATCCCGTATATATATATATATATATATATATATATATATATTGCATGCGTTACATTACACTTCTTTTGAAGTAAATACAATCCGAAACAGTAAGTGTAATTTCTTTTAGTACAATTAAAAATAGGTAGTGTAATTTTTTTTTACATTTGTATTAAATGTAGTTTTGAGATATGTACATGAGTTTTTCATGCATAGATAGAAATCAGTTACCAGTTCATGACGTTTTACTTCTCCTTGCCTTTCGGTTGTATTCCACCAGAAGGGAATCTCTGAAGAGTGTCCAAACGTAGTCTTCGAGCATCAAAGTGGGCCACTTTCCCTGGTATCTTTGCTCCATCCATTACGGCCATATCTTGATGAAACCGTTCACCATGCTCAGCACTAAATTTGCCACAGTTATCCGGGAAGAAATTCAGGTGAGAATCCAGGAAGTGGAGTTTTAGAGACATATTACAGCCAAATTTTTGATACAAAGCAAGCAAGTCGGTAATGAGATCTTCGTAATTTTCAGCCCTGTAATTCCCCAGGAAGTTTATTGATACTTGACAAAAGGCATCGCACACTTCTCTTTCATCACATTGAAGCATGTCCTCAAACTGTGAATCTTGAAAGAGCTGTCTGATCTGCGGACCCACAAAAATTCGCTCAGTCGAGGAAATTTGTCATGCAAGTACTTGAACGCTGGTTTAGTTTTGTCCATGGCTTTAACCAATTGTTTTACAAGACCGAGTTTTATGTGCAGAGGGGGTAGTATGATTTTCTGAGGATCTGTCAGTGGTGGGTTCTGAATATTCATTTGTCCAGGTGTCAAAGGCGTCCTAGGAGGCCAGTCTCTATCGATGTAGTGCAGACATGTAGCTCGGCTATCCCAGTAGCAAAGAAAACAGCAGTTCTTTGTGTATCCCTGCTGAAGGCCCAACAACAGAGACACTACCTTCAGGTCAGCACAGATAAACCAACCATAATTTTTGTAATTAAGTCTGTCCAACAGCTGTTTAAGGTTGTTGTAGGTCTCTTTCGTGTTCACCGCATGTGCATCTGGAATGGACGGTAGCTGATTCCCGTTATGCAGTAAAACCATCTTAAGGCTCAACTTGGAGGAGTCTGTAAATAGACGCCATTCTTGCGTAACATGTTGTATTCCTAGTCCTTGCATTAGGACGTCAATATTGCAACAAAACACAAAGCTTTCACTTTCTTGGAAGAATTGCTCGAATTGTCGGTGACGAATACGAAACGAACTCAGTCGAACATTTTGTTCTAGAAGATTCCATTGACGAAGCCTTGACGCTAGTAGCTCTGCTTTAACTTTGGTTAAATTCAAATCGCGAACAAGGTCGTTCAGTTCCTCTGGTGTAATTTTATGTGGCATAGACTCAGAAGATGCATATTCGTCAACGCTTTTATTAATCCGTGACGTTGACGGTTTCGGATTACACAAATAGTCTTCCTGGACTTCATCTGAATCAATAACAAAATTTGTCGGAGGCTTGGGAATGGGGAGTTCTTCAGAATGAGGTACAGGTCGTACAGCAGAAGGTATATTTGGATATTCTACAGTCCATTTCTTCTTCTTTGTGATACCTTCAGCCACTGGTGGCACCATACAGAAATAACAGTCATTTATGTGATTTGTGGGCTCCCTCCAAATCATGGGAACAGCAAAACCCATTGTTTTTCTTTTGCCATTAAGCCACTGTGACAGATTCGTTGCACACGTGCGGCAACATGCATGTGGAGCCCGGTCCTTATCCTCGTCGCCTATCCTGCAGCCGAAATACAAATGATAAACCTTTTTAACAACCGGAGTGATGGACTTTTTCTGTGCAGCAAATGTCACTTTACCACATATATAGCAAAAGTTATCCGCCTTATTCACACATGCACGCGGCATAGCTGCGTAATGTCACAATACAAGGATCACTTTAACAGGCTGCTATCACGAGAGTACACTCACGAATGAAGGGAAAGAAACAAATGGACTGAGCTCTTTACCGTTGGGCTGTTAAAACTGAAAGGATTGCATCACATCGGGTAATACTACACCGGATGTCGCGGGAACTCCGGACTTCTCACCCAATGATGCAATATTTCCTGGTCTGACGGTGCCTATATAAGAGTACAGTAAACGCCGTACGAACTTGATGTTCTTACTATATTTTTATTTCAGTACCATTTTAATACACATTTACTAACATTTATTGCATTTATCATAAATTTATTAATATGTAACATAAAAAAAATTATTACTCATTATACCTACTTTTTTACTAAAAATCACAAATTTTAACGTTCCATTAGCTGTATTTCCGGAAACAAGAGCCAATGAAAGTTTTTCATGGCGATATTCGTGTTCAGTGGGTTAATTTCATACAGAATTGCACACTTTCCCGTCAGAAGCAATTTCATTGTTGTCCAGTGATATTACCTTCTTGAAATAGTGGCTTTAAAAACAATGTGAGATAGATATTACATAAGGATGTTTTAGAATTATATTACGAAAATTTGTAATTTGGAAGCTTGTTCAACGTATTGATGTAAACGTTTGTCCGAGTTTTGGTAGTTCAAATAATATGAGTACTATCGCTCTTATGTAAAAGTTAATTAACATCATCATCATCATCATCATTGTCAACCATTATCAATCCACTGCTGCACGAAGGTCTCCCCAAGTTTCCTCCACAACGGTCTGTCTTGTGCCAGTCTCCTCCATGTCACTCCCGCATATTTACGAATTTCATCCACCCAACTCCCATGTGGTATTTTTCTGGGTCTTTTCCTGTCCCTTGGAATCCAATCTAAAATTTCGGCTGTCCATCTATGGTCTGTCCTTCTGGCAGTATGTCCAGCCCATTGCCATTTCAGGGATTTAACTCTGATCATGATGTCTTCCACTCTCGTCATTTTTCGGATCCACGAGTTCCTCTTCTTATCTCTCCTGGTTATACCAAGCATGCACCTCTCCATGCTGCTTTGAGTTGTCTGCAGCCTTTGTATGTCTCTTTTAGTTAAGGTCCACGTCTCTGCACCATACGTAAGCACTGGAAGGATGCATTGATCAAACACTTTTCTTTTAAGACATAATGGCATATTGCTCTTGAAAATTATGCTGTTTCTTCCAAAAGCTCTCCAGGCAAGTTTTGTACGCCGATTAATTTCTTCATCAATGTGACCCTCACTTGATATCTGCTGTCCAAGATAAACATATGTATCTGTTATCTCCAGTTTTTCTCCATCAATCGATAAATCTTCATTTCTTGTAAAAGCATTGAACATCACTTTTGTCTTCTGAAAGTTCATTTTTAATCCCACTTCTTTACCTTGTCAGCAAGTTCCTGGATCATACTCTGCAGCTCTGATGGGGTAGTTGCAAAAATGACTACGTCATCAGCAAAACGAAGGTGGGTTAGATAATCTCCATTAATCTTTATCCCTTTGTTTTCCCAGTTCAGTGATTGAAAGACATTTTCCAATGTGGCATTAAAGAGCTTCGGAGATATGGTGTCACCTTGTCTCACTCCCTTTCCAATTTTTATGTGTGTTGTATTTTCAAACAGCCGAATCTTTGCACTTGCATTTTCATAGATGTTATTAATAATATTAATGTATGCATCTTCAATACCGCAGGATTTCAGAGCCGTGGTAACTGCTGATGGTAACATATGCTAACTGAAATAACAAGTAGTGAAGGCAGTTCTTTTGTGTAAAATGATGCCCACGCAAAGTGATTATCATCCTCATAGCAAGCCATAATTTTAGCAATTCGTCATGGGGTTGAATCTCTAAAGCTTTAAGCTTCTCATGGTAAACTTTTTGACGCGAAAGATTATTCATTGTGTGCATACACAGCATGGAATTTTAAAATTTCTTTCTCAAACAAAAAGGCTGTGATGAATTTTAGATATGTGCTTTGTTTGAAGTTCGGAAATAAACTGTTTTACAAGGATTATGTTGTTAAGTCTTCGTCATCCATTACGTAATGCGATAGCTACTTTTCTCTTTATCAGACTTGAATGCATCCTCCCCCTCCCTCCCTCCCCCTCTCTCTCTCTCTCCTGTGCGATCTTCCGCCTATCGTCGTATAATCCTATTCGGTAAACAAGAGCTCCTTGAAAACGAACAACAGTGTTATTTCCTGCAGTCAGTTTTGCTTGTTGTACCAGACTAAGCCATTCTTACCGAGTGCTTCACGCTGAAAGACTTTTCACCTGTTGTTGGCGTGTCTCTGCAATAAAGCTTTTAATTAACCTCTGTGCATTCAGCGGTGGCCGAACAATTGGGTTTTATTGACTTTTGCGTTCATTTGCAATCTCTAGTTTATTTCTGACGGTAAATCGAGAATGAATGAAGCCTTTCGAATTCTCCAGGAGATGCCCCAACTACATCTCCTGGACAACCCGTCGGAGAAACATCTAATTAGGCAGTATTGTGTTCTTCTGTGTGTGTGAGAGAGAGAGAGAGAGAGAGAGAGAGAGAGAGATGTAACGATGTCCTATCGCTCGCGTACCTCCCTCTCTTTGCTTTGAAGAAAGGGATACCTCTACCTTGCTCTCGCAAGCTACTTCACTTAATTGTTGAGCGATTCTGTTGCCAGAGGTAAAATATTACTGAGATGTTTGCGAAAAATATAAAACGTACCTTTCTGAGCACTGACGGATACTGATTAAAACTTCAAAAAAACAAGTTATTCGAAACGACTGTTAGTTAAAGATTGAGTAGCTTTGTTATAGGCGGCCTTTTATTGCGAAGAAAGAAACTTACCTTCTGAAATATTGAAGATAAATAATAATAATTATATTAATGTAACGTATCCAGCCTAGTGATAATCTACACAGCTGACAACAGTGTGTTGTTACGTTCTAATGGGGCTTCAACAATAAATTAGAAGAGTCAATCGCAATGCGCTGTTCTTATCACGACAGAACAAACACTTAAACAAAGATAGTACGTTAGCGTAAACACTTAAACAAAGATAGTACGATAGCGTAAACACTTTAACAAAGATAGTACGATAGCGTAAACACTTAAACAAAGATAGTACGATAGCGTAAACACTTAAACAAAGATAGTACGACAGTATAAATACTTAAACAAAGATAGTGCGATAGCGTAAATACTTAAGCAAAGATAGTACGATAGCATAAACACTTAAACAAAGATAGTACGATAGCGTAAACACTTAAACAAAAATAGTACGATAGCGTAAACACTTAAACAACATAGATTCAACAGCCGACCCAGTGGCGCAGTGGTCTAAGTGATGGCTTATGACCGTTCGTCTGAGATGTGCCCGGGTTCGAATCCCGGTGAGGCATGGATGTTGTGTTTGTCTTAGGGAGCTGGCTCTCTCTCTCTTTTCTGGGACTAGTGGCCCTAAATTAGGGACAGACGACTGCTTGGTGCTCACGGTGGTCGTTAAACCTCTAATCAAAAAACAAATAGTTCAACAACATCCAAAAATACAAGGGAAATAAAATTTCCCGATTAAAGAATTTTAAAAGTACTGCATGTATTGAAAATGTTTTATGCTGACGTGTAACTTGATGTGTTCTGTTTTAGGTGGCTGAAGCTTGAAGCTCCATAAACGCTACGTTTCTGAACCACACAGATTCAAAATGTCTACTGCACTAGTTGAACGGACAAAGGAAGAAGTCCGAGGAGTCATTCGCTTCTTGTGGGCAAAAGAGACGCCACCTAGTGAAATTAACAGTGATCTTCAAGCTTTGTACGGCCCAAACGTGATGACAGTCAGCAGGTGCGAATGTGGTATCGTGATTTCAGTGGTGATAGAGTTTGTGTCCATGATGAACCAAGGACCAACGTCCTTCTACATCAGCAGATCAATGTTGAAGCAGAGTTTGTGTCCATAATGAACCAAGGACCGGACGTGCTTCTACATCAGGAGATCAGTGTCAAAGCAGAGTTTGTGTCCATGATGAACCAAGGACCGTACGTCCTTCTACATCAGCAGATCAATGTCGAAGCAGAGTTTGTATCCATGATAAACCAAGGACCGGACGTCCTTCTACATCAGCAGATCAATGTCAAAGCAGAGTTTGTGTCCATAATGAACCAAGGACCGGACGTCCTTCTACATCAGCAGATCAATGTCGAAGCAGAGTTTGTGTTCATGATGAACCAAGGACCGGACGTCCTTCTACATCAGCAGATCAATATCGAAGCATTTGAAAAGTGTTTACATGAAGATCGCCGTGTGACACTGCACCCCCTGGAGGAAACATTCCATCCTTATAGGACATTGTTTATAATTCGTGGCACCGTATAGGGCATTGTTCATGTTACTCATGGCACCGTATAAGATATTGTTCATGACAGTTTGGGCTATCGAAAAGTGTGTAGTAAAGGGATTCCCAGACAACTGACAGAGGAACACAAGAATAACTGCATGAGTGCTTCTCTCGTTCATCTGCTTCCTTTCAATGAACGTGGTGACAATTTCCTCCGGTACTTCCTCACCGGTGATGTAACATGGGTATTCCGCTACATTCCAGAGTCAATGGCCCAATCCGTGGTGTGGAAGCATCCATGATCTGTCATTGCAAAAATAATTCAAGACATCCACCAGCAGTGGGAATATCATGACGACCGTGTTCTGAGACATACATGGTGTGTTTCTGGTGGATTTTACACCTTCCAAAGCAAAACTCAATGCTGCTTCTTATCAAGCTACTGTTTCAAAGACGGAGTACTTTTCGAAGACGAAGACGGAGTACTTTTCGGTTTCGAAGATGGAACACTTTTTGAAGACGAAGACGGAGTACATTTCGAAGACAAAGACGGGGTACCCTTCGGTTTCGAAGACGGAGTGCTTTTCGAAGACGAAGACTAAGACAGAGTACTTTTCGAAGACGGATCACTTTTCGAAGACGAAGTACTTTTCGGTTTCGAAGACGGAGCACTCTTCGAAGACGAATACGGAGTACTTTTCGAAGACGAAATACTTTTCGGTTTCGAACACGGAGTACTTTTCAGTTTCGAAGACGGAGCACTCTTCGAAGACGAATACGGAGTACTTTTCGAAGAGCAATACGGAATACCTTCGAAGACGAATACGGAGTACTTTTCGGTTTCGAAGACGGAGCACTTTTCGAAAACGAATACGGAGTACTTTTCGAAGACGGAATACTCTTCGGTTTCGAAGACAAAGACGGAGTACATTTCGGTTTTGAAGACGAAGACGGAGTAGTTTTCGAAGACGGAATACTCTTCGGTTTCGAAGACAAAGACGGATTACATTTCGGTTTTGAAGACGAAGACGGAGTAGTTTTCGAAGACGAAGACAAAGACGGAGTAGTTTTCGAAGACGAAGACAAAGACGGAGTAGTTTTCGAAGACGAAGACAAAGACGGAGTAGTTTTCGAAGACGAAGACAAAGACGGAGTACTTTTTAAAGTCGAAGACGGAGTGCTTTTCGAAAGCGAAGACGGAGTAGTTTTCGAAGACGAAGTACTTCTCGGTTTCGAAGACGGAGTCCTTTCCGGTTTCGGAGACGGAATGCTCTTCGGTTTCGAAGACGGAGTACTTTTCGGTTTCGAAGACGAAGAAAAAGACGGAGTAACTTTTGAAGACGAAGACAAAGACGGAGTACTTTTTGAAGACAAAGACGGAGTACTTTTTGAAGACAAAGACGGAGTACTTTTTGAAGACAAAGACAAAGACGGAGTGCTTTTCGGTTTCGAAGATGAAGCACTTTTCGAAGACGAAGATGGAGAGCCTTTCGGTTTCAAAGACGAAGACGGAGTACTTTTCGGTTTCGAAGAACAATTTTCGAAGACGAAGAGCCTTTCGGTTTCGAAGACGGAGTACTTTTCGGTTTCGAAGAACAATTTTCGAAGACGAAGACGAAGACGGAGTACTTTTTGAAGACAAAGACGGAGTACATTTCGAAGACGAAGTACTTTTTGAAGACGAAGACGGAGTTCACTTCGAAGACGAAGTACTTTTCGGTTTCGAAGACGGAGTACTTTCGGGTTTCGAAGACGGAGTACACTTCGAAGACGAAGTACTTTTCGGTTTCGAAGACGGAGTACTTTCGGGTTTCGAAGATGGAGTACACTTCGAAGACGAAGTACTTTTCGGTTTCGAAGACGGAGTACTTTCGGGTTTCGAAGACGGAGTACTTTCCGGTTTCGAAGACGGACTACTTTCCGGTTTCGAAGAAAGATCACTTTTCGAAGACGAAGACTTTAGGTTTCGAAAATAGGGTACTTTTCGAAGACGAAGAGCGAAGACGGAGTACTTTTCCGCAATCAAACGCGCACGCATAGCGTTCATCAGTATGTCTGGCAGGGGAAGGATTGGGGGTGGGTAGTAATTTTAATCCCGTCATGGTTTCTCCCTTCCCTAGGTCTTGGGTGAATGACCAACGCTTCTGGACTCCTTTCGTGGTTCGTTTGGCAAAGAAGCTGGCGGCCAAACTAAATAGCTCTTTGAAGCCATTCTCTGCAGATTGCTACCCTTTTCGAAGATCGCCAGAGTACCTGCTGTCATTCTTCCTTTATACGCAGTATGACTCACCCGCTATTCTTTTTAGAGTTGCCTCATGCGTTATGCATGTGCAAAGGATCGGTCTTTCCACTCTAGGAGCCACTGAAACCTTCTAGGTCTTCTTTCAGGTGATTACAATACGCAACTTCCTTTTTCTCTTCTTTCTACTTTCCTCTTCGTCGCGTGCCTTCTTTTCGAAAACCCTACCACACATACCAGAGCGTTAGTACTTGACATTCTATTAAAATAGGACAAATTTATGGGTATTCCCCGATGTTCAGTTTCAATAAGATAAAGCATTCCGCACACTGCAAACATCAGCAGACCGTGTCTACAAGGTGTCGAATTGTTCCCCCGCCAGTGCGATTCGGAGACTTCTCGTCAATAGTGAACGAGTTTGACGTTATTGGAAGGTGATTTCATGCGTCTTCAGGATGACGATGAATTGTGGACACTGGGCAACGACGCATGCTCAGCGATACATCAGGACACCATCAGGGGACTTTCCATTTGATTCCAGGCCATGTTGTCGAATGTATAGCCCAGCAAAGCCGCCATACGCCGTACAGACGAAGGCCACATTACACTGTTTCATTGCCCAGCGTATTCAGTTAATCTCCAGAAAACAAATCACCTTTATTCCAGCTACTTGTCTACGTGTGTGGTAAGTTCAGCCTCATTTCGTGCATTACTTCACGTTGTGTCATGTTCTGTGTCAAGCAGTGTGTCATATGCGCCGTAATACTGAAACGCTAGGGTCACCATTTCAGGCCAAAATAAAGGCTATAGTTTCTGTTTCCCTTCTGGATCTGGTTCTTTCCCTTCCTTGCAAGCAGTGGCTTTAAGTTTCGGATAGGTGCCTCTTTATAAATAGAACAAATCACCAACGTTTGTTCACAATTAAATATTTTATTTTATGATCTACACTGCTGGCCACACAAAATGCAACACCAAGAAGGAAGCATCCGACTGGCCTGAAATTCGCAGCATGCGTCGCCCGCGAGAGGACATGCAAACAATTAGCTTTGCAGGGCATATGCAGATCATGTGCGACCGGCACACCACCGAGAAGCACTATAAGAAGGGTGCACAGAAGGCGGGGTGTAAGTAGTGGAAGTGTGTTGTGCTGCCGGATCTGTGCGTGGGAAGCTTCCTGATGCCTCGTCGCAGAATACGGCAGTCATTCCAGCATGTTTCGGAGTTCGACAGAGGACGAATAGTGGCTTATCGCGACAGCGGTTTATCGTACCGAGACATCGGCGCCCGTGTGGGATGGCATCCATCCACAGTGAGGCGAGTATGGATTCGGTGGGTGCAGGAGAGAAGGACGGACCGGTGTGAGTGATTGCCGCAGCTGCGGCACACCTCCGAACAAGAGGATCGGCATGTTGTGCGGCGGGCATTGACGGCTCGCACCGCCACATCACGAACGTTAGCGCAGGAATTAGGGTGTGTAGCGCAACAATACGTGTCAGCACGTACCGTTTGACGTCGTCTGCAGGAGCGGGAACTCGTCGAACGGCGCCCATTGCTCCGATTACCATTGACGTTACACCACCGGCAAGTGCGGCTCCAGTGGGCCGTTGAACGCCGCACCTGAACTACGGAATGGCACGACATTGTCTTCTCCGACGAATCCCGCTTCTGCCTGCAACACCACGATGGTCGGATCCGCGTGTGGCGGCACCGCGGCGAGAGACTGTATGACGCCTGCATTATACATCGCCATACCGGTCCGTCGACTGGCGTTATGGTTTGAGGCGCAATTGGATATGGCACTCGCACCCTTCTGGTACGCATCGCCAGTACACTCAACAGCCACCGCTACATCTCTGACGTTTTGGAGCCTGTAGTCCTCCCTTACCTGCAGGACCTGCCAACGGCCACATTTCGACAGGACAATACGCGCCCGCACGTGGCACGCATCGTGCAACAATTCTTCACGGCCCACCAGGTGTCACTGCTGCCGTGGCCCGCCTGTTTTCCGCGAGTGTTCCGCAAGTCGCACGGGCCTGTAATCTTAATCGTTTCATCTTTGTATCTGTTGTTATGTGTCCAGTAAATCTGGCTTTGCTATCTCGTGCCCTTCTTGGTGTTGCCTTTTGGGTAGTTGCCGCTGAGCACTATCAGGACAAATGGAGCCTGCGTGATCATTTAAATCACTGTGACATCATCAGTGTTCTGACGGGCAAGGATTTTTGTGAATTGTTTTCAAGCGCTTGAAAGAAATTGAGTCGATGTCGTGTCGTTGGGAAGCCGCAAATAGTTGTGATATATCAGGAAAGCTTCTAAAACATTAAGCTTGATATCGAATCAGGTTTATCAACAAGTTTAGTGTTTTCAAACCAAATTGTATAGCTATTTTCGTGACAATGTTGGGCTATGGACGGCTTCTTCAGTTCACAGTTTGGTACGTAAGCCATATATTCCTTAACACGGAAGCTGAAAGCCCTGCGGGTCTGTCCTATACATGAAATTCAAGATTCACAAAGCATTTGATAAATTCCCCAGGAATTTATTATTTCGACATAGTGTTTTGATCCGTAAAAATTCACTTGGTTTTTAGGTTTAAAAATAACTTTGAAATTAAACATTTTTAAAATTTTTGAAATTCATAAGCAAAGCTGAGGAGCAAAGGGGATGACAGCCTAAATCTCTCTCGTACCAGGACGTCTGTTGGCGTGAGAGTGCAGACAGGTTTCGGTTTCCTAAATTTCTGTACCTATTTGTCTATAACTAAAGTATTATGTCCTCTGTGTGCTGCAATTCCTTTAAGAAAATCAAGCTCTTTCAGCAAGGAATTCTCAGTTGAGCAGATATGTATTTCATGACATACGTATGTGTAGAAAGCACTGATAATTAATAAACAGGAACCGTACACCAACTATACTCAAAATAGTATAACTATACTAGTGATCTGAATTTTATGGCGTAAAATTGGTAATCAAAGTTTCCAAGCTTTCGCACATAAACCAGATGGCTTTCTCAAAGATGGTAGTTGGTGTCTACTTCCAGTGATTTCTCAAGCAAGGTAGTTACTGTCTACTTCCAGTGCTTTCTCAAGGAAGGTAGCTGCTGTCTACTCCAGTGCTTTCTCAAGGAAGGTAGTTGGTGTCTACTTCCAGTGCTTTCTCAAGGAAGGTAGTTGGTGTCTACTTCCAGTGCTTTCTCAAGGAAGGTAGTTGGTGTCTACTTCCAGTGCTTTCTCAAGGAAGGTAGTTGGTGTCTACTCCAGTGCTTTCTCAAGGAAGGTAGTAGCTGTCTACTTCCAGTGCTTTCTCAAGGAAGGTAGTAGCTGTCTACTTCCACTGCTTTCTCAAGAAAGGTCGTTGCTGCCTACTTCCAGTGCTTTTTCAAGGAAGGCAGTTACTGCAGTTTGCTGTCTACCTTCCTTGAGAAAGCCACCTGGTTGATGTGCGAAAGCTTGGAAACTTTAATTTTCTATTTAACGCCAAGAAATTCGGATCACTAGTACAGCTATACTATTTTCAGAAAGCACTGATTTTTGTTTCCTTTGCATGCGGGGGTTAATTTGGTTTTATAGTTTATGATAAACTGTTGTGCACTGAAGAACCTTTCAGAGTGTGACCCAAGGACACCGAGGAATGGTAAGCAGCCATTTCTTTCAGTCTCACAAGCGAACTATATATGAGGATCAATTGAATTGATAAGTTCAACTAATGCATGTGTTTCCGTATTAACGTCATTTAGGAGAACAAAGGTATCATCTACCCATCGAATCCACAGTTCGAAATTAAAAAGTCCATGGCAATCAGAACGCTGATGATGTTATAATGATTTAAATGTTTACGTTCCATTTGTCCTGACGAAGCCGCTCCAAACGCTCAGCAAAACTCTAGTTGATCTTAAAAAGAAACATTTAATTATGAATAAATGCTGCTGATTTATTCTATCTCAACGTCAAAAGTATTGTAGTCAGAAAACACTCGTATGTTAACTCTTTATAAACTTGGAAGTTTACAGATGTCATTAAAAGCAGGAAATAAATGAAATATTGAAGACAAAAATGTACAATATTTGCTAATGTGTAAAAGGAGGTACTTAAACAGAGCAACCGCAATGCTAAGAGAGAGAAAGACCTACCAATGGTTTGCCGGAGCATTGTTGGGGTCCAAATCTGTAGGTCTTTCTAATACATTTCCGTCGCAATACAGACGATTTCCAAACATTTCGCTTTCAGGTAAAGCAACACAGCGAAATATAATGCGAGAGGTTTTTATTGTCAGCTGAATTTCCAGCAATCAGTATTCGGTATCAAAATCCCATCCTTCGCTTTTGTTTAATCATGGATTTCATTCCCTCTTATTCATATTGATGCAGACGATTAAAACCTCGCAATTTAATGCACGTAACTATGAATAATTGATGATGTTCTAAATGTGAAACTGGAAATATGTTACCATCGTGTCTACATCTGTTGACTTTCGGTCTTCGAACATAACCTTGTGTCATTAATTTCCGGAGATTGTCATCACATCTTGAGTGCACACTCGAAACAGCAGCAGCACTGCAAACAGTGCGAGCAGTGCCAATTCAATTCGGAAATTAGTAGCTTCACTGAAAGCCATGGATATCATTTCTAACTTGATTACGAAACACACCAATGCTTGTTCGGATGCAAACAGATAATTAAGAATTTAGATCTCCAAGTATATGCTGCTACGGTTGCAGGCTCTATTGTAAATTCTCGTTTCACGTGTAACTTTAATTGACCGCTAAAACCTTCAAAGGTAACTATTGAAAACAGCATAAACAGTTACGAACGCTTTATTCTACCTTTTGCCATAGAATTTTATGAAGAACGAACCTTCACAAACGCAAAACAGTCATACTAACGTTACTTTCTTGATTAGATGTGCCTTATTTAACTATCACCAGGTAGCCATGTATTTCCGAAGAATTTTAATTCATTAATTGATTGGGTATCAAGAAAGAAGGTGCCCTATTTGCATTGCATTCTTTTATGTCGCTAATCAGCACAATACTTTTACATTGTATTATTTTATGTCACTAATTCGCATACGAGATTGGCAGTGTATTCTTTTATGTCGCTAATTAGCATACTATATTTGCATAGCATTCCTTTATGTCGCTAATTAGCATACTAGATTGTCACTGCATTATTTTATGTAGCTAATTGGCATACTATATGTGTACGGTGTTCCTTTATGTCGCTAATTTGTATAATATATTTGCATTGTATGCTTTTATGTTGCTAATTAGAATACTATATGAGCATTGCATGCTTTTATGTCGCTAATTAACTTGTTATATTTTTATTGTATTATTTTGTTGCCAATTTGTATACCATATTTGTATTGTATTCTTTTATGTCGCCAGTGTGCATACTATATTTGCATGGTGTTCATTTATGTCGCTAATTGCTATGCTATATTTGCATTGCATTATTTCATGTTGCTAATTAGCATACTATATTTGTATTGTACTTTTTCATGTCGTTAATCAGCATACAGTATCTGTATTATATTCCTTTATGTCGCTAATTAGCATACTAAAATGGCATTGTATTCTTTTATATCACTAATTAGAATAGTTTAATCGAGATAGGTTGCCGATGTTACAGATCTTATAAATATTCTCTACGTGGTGGAGTCGATTCATGTATGGTACACGTGTTTTGGAAGGTTAAATGAAAGTTTCTCTCGGTACACAAAACGGCCATGAAGTTTGAAGTGTTGGTTCCGTTGTACCATTACTGAAATCAAGAGTTTAGAAGGCTGAAGAAGTCTTGAGAAATGAAGTCGAAGGTCTTACGGTCAGTCGTAAGGCGCTAGTCTGGTTCATAAAGTTTTCGACAGAAGACATCAATTTGGAGAAAAAGAAAGGTTTTAAGAAGAAACCCTGTTGCTGATTCTGTGAACTGCTCACGGAAGTTGAATCAAATCTAGCAACCAGAGCACGCCGATTGCCAATCGAACTGAGTGCTTCAAAATATACCATCCGTGACCACTCTACACAAGCTTGGAAATGTCTACAGACGATGACGCGAGGTACTGCATGAGTTAAGCCCAGCTCAGACTAAACGAAGGGTTGAGGTCTACATGGAACCTCTCAAAAATTCACATGACACTCCGTTTATGAAGCACATAGTTACTGGGGATGAGAACTGAATCAATTTTAAACATATCTAAACACTTCTTGTACCAAAGGAAAACACCTTTACCCGTGTCCAGACACAGATGTTTCAAGAAAAAGGTCATTCTGGGTGTATAGTGGAATTATGAGGCTGCAATTCACTTTGAGGTCGATCCAGATGGTGAGACGATCAACGCCGAACTGTATACTTAGCAGCCAGATCGGATGTGCGACAATTTGAAGTAACAGTACACTGATTTTTTTCAAGAGGACAATGCCAAGCCTCACACCGAAATTCGAACTCAGGTAAACCTTCACGATCTTGATGGGATTGCGCTCTTATCACTCTATCGTACAACAACCCAGATCTCGTTCGTCAAATGCGGGCGTTAGGATTCTCCCACTTAAAGCCAAAGGCCACGTACCGAGCCGGAACTAAAAACTTTGTGGAAAAGTAGGTCCAAATCTTCCAATACGATGGTATATACTTTGAAATACACTCATGCCGAAAAATTAAGAATCACTTATATTTTCATAGCATACTTTTGTTCCCACAGGATGTGGATGAAAGTAGTTAATACGGAGTAAATAAAGATGAAAAGGGCATGCACACACGCATAAATAAGCATGAATTTGTGCTCACTAATAAATTCATAAAATAACAAAATGTACCATTTTCTGACATTGACTCACAATAACTAGAATTGACAGGAAAAACAACTAATAAGTGTTCATGGATCATTTTAATAGGGTACATGTCGACCCCAGACCGTAGTCCATTATTGGCATCGGCGGGCCATGCTTTTTAGAGATTGTCCAGAAGATCATAAGAGAGGTTTCTCCATTCTTCTTTCAGCGCCATTACCAGATCATTTTGGTGCCACGTGGGATATCGTGTTCAGCAATGTGCTTCCACAGAACGTCCCAAGCATTTTTGATTGGATTCATGTCGGTGAAGAACGCAGGCCCCTCTATTCCGTTGAATCCCTCGCTTTCCAACAGTTCATCAACACATTCTGATCGAAGAGGACAGACGTTTATCGTCCATAAAAACGAAAGAATTTCCTACAGAACTACGAAACCGTCTTACATGTTTTAAAATGACCTCATCAAAATAACGCTGGGACCCTCTCTACAACACTAGGAGCTTGATCATAATCCCAGAGCAGCCCATTACTCCAGCACCTATTTAATGGTAAATTTACACGATGTTCCCAGCTGAATAATCAGTGCGGGGTTCTCACCAGTTGTTTTGCCGGCTAGAGTCAGACGATAAACACGTTTGGCTTTCATCTGCGAATATAACATTGCTCCATTACTGTTCACTCCATTTGGAGTGTTCATGACACCATCGACAGCCAATTGTTTTGCATTCTGGTATCAATGAACCACACCGTACATGTTATCAGGCGTACAATCTCAAATCATTCAAACGCTTTGACATAGTTTGACGCGATATTTTGGTACCCGTTCTTGTTTCCAGCTGCTTTGCTAACTTGCCAGCAGTTATTCAGCGAGATCTTTTAGCCGTTCTAACAAGATAACGACCTTGTGATAGAGTAGTTTTGCGTGGTCGACCACTACTGAACCTTCTGGTAGCTATTCCATGTCAGAAAATTGTTTCCATATCCATGATATTATGCCATGGGCAATTCCGTTTTGCTTCGCTACGTCTCTCGTTCTCCACCCTTCTTCCAGTTCACCAACAACTCAACCTCGAGTAAAATCATCCAGATGAGTTCTTTTAGATGTACTACAAGTTGCCATAACAAAACAATGGCAGATCCTCACTTCAAAATCTACAAAACATACGATTTCTTCCCATTTACGCTTCAGCTTTTATCGTTCATCGATAGTGCACAGCGGTCATGTGATTCCTGACAATTTGCATATGATCAAATATTCTCACTTACGTGTTCTGACGACGTCGAGTGTTTTTACCGCTAACTAATGACTTGGGAGTCCGAAATGTAGCCTTTTGTCACTGTTCCTTAAAATTTGGACACTTTCTTTTTTTTTTTTTATTGGAGGTTTAACGACCACCGTGAGCAACTCAATGGGCTGTCGCCCGTCCCTAATTTAGGGTCACTGGTTCCAGGGAAGGGAGAGAGCCAGTGCCGTAAGACAAACACAACATCCATGCCTGACCGGGATTCGAACCCGGACCCCTTACGGACGAATGATCAGAGGCCAGCGCCTTAGACCACTGCGCCACCGGGGCGGCTAAATTTCGGACACGAATGTATCAGCATTTCTTTTTATATATTTCACAATTTTTCTCTGGACACGCCAATGTGTGGGTTTTCCTTAAGACCTGTTGATTCCTGGCCTGGACTAGAACTATCGTCGCCACGAGAAGACATAGGATGCTTCGAATAATGAGGAGTGAAGCACAAGATTGCCGCCCCGGTGGCGCAGTGGTCTAAGGCGCTGGCCTCTGATCATTCGTCCGTAAGGGGTCCGGGTTCGAATCCTGGTCAGGCATGGATGTTGTGTTTGTCTTACGGCACTGGCTCTCTCCCTTCCCTGGAACCAGTGACCCTAAATTAGGGACGGGCGACTGCTTATAGCCCATTGAGTTGCTCACGGTGGTCGTAAAAACTCCAACCAAAAAAAAAAAAAAAAAAAAAGAAGCAGAAGATTAGTTCCTCGTCCTGTGCTACACTCCTCTTCGTGCAATGATAACATGCTTAAGAGTCCTTTTGTCCGCTGTAAATCCACGGAATTTTCAAGTTTTTTGTGGAAATTACTACATGTTAAGTGTCCAATGCGGCACTTTGGCACGGAAAATGTAATATGATTTTTCTTATTTTTTCTTGCCAGCTGGAGAAAAATGCGCTAGTACAAATAAGCACAGCGGGATCTTGATATTGGCATGTTCTTTTTGTTTTTATTTTCTCTCCAACGTAAGGTCTCGTTCGCTTTATTATGGATCTTTACAAATAAAACAATTTTAGCAAAACAGATCTAACGAGTGCTTGAAGCTTACAACACCAGCCTAAAGCAACTAAATTGGGCACCTCAGACTGTGAAATCGTTTAGCTCAAACGGTTGGTGTGCTTGTATTGTACTAAAGGTATGCGCGTGTATGAAATTTTGAATAACACTAAAAAATTCATTCCTCCACTTTTGTTCTTCCAGGAATGCTCACCATAGAAAGGTAAAACCATAGCTCAACACCAAATATGTTTTGTTTTTCTGTTTAGACCTGGAGTGGCTTGCAAACACTTTACGCTCCATTCAGAAGTAACTGATGATTGTTATGAGAGAATCGTAAGGGATTCTAAAAGATTTTGCATACCAAGAATGAACAACTGGGAGACTTATTGTTTGATGTCAAGCAAATAAACTTCCCCTTGATGCGGAAATTTATTGGCTTGACATGAAATTGGTAATGGATGATATGACGTACAGTAGCGAACAAAAATATTTGGCGAAACACTTTTTCGACCATAATTTTTTTTCTGCTGAACCAAATCGGGTCATTTGTGGATATGATACGTGTTGATTCGTGGGTTACAATGCCGCGTAGTTTGTATTTCGTTCAGAGCGAATTTGTCTTTCGAAATGGGCCATATTCAAGAGTCGCCAATTATTACCCATTTGTTTGCTGCATGTATTAATGCGTTTCTTGTGGGTTTTGTGATGTGTAGTGTGATAATAAGTCAATCTTAGGTTTTCAGAAATGGCTAAAAAGGCAGAGATCCCTGTTGGAGCTCGCCAGGTGGCCGTGAACATGAATGGAATCCGGAATGCGCGTCACCGACATTGCAAGGGCCCTGAAGATCCGACACCAATCCATTTCAGCTATCCTGCAACGTTATAAGAAGGCTGGGACCGCCGAGAACAGTCCGCGATTTGGTAGGCCTCGTTCCACTACGTTGCGTCAGTATATACGCATCCTCCGTTGACCTCGTGTTGATCCCACCTTGACTGCTGTGGACATCGCCACCGAATTCCGCGACAGCGATGACCTGAACGTCAGCCGAATGACCATTTCCCGTCGTCTCATTACTGGTGGATTGAACAGAAGACTCCCCGCCAAGAAATCAGTCATCGCAGTCAAGAATCGACGAGCCAGAGTCGCGTTCGCGCGCTGTAATCGACACTGGACCGCAGCGGACTGGAGTAAGGTGCTTTTCACCGACGAGAGCAAGTTCAACTTGTTCGGAAGTGATGGCATCCGATACGTACGGCGTCCGTGTGGCCAGAGATTCAACCCCCAGTTCATTCAGCCGAATGTCAAGCACGGAGGAGGATCGCTCATGGTTTACGTCGCTTTCTCTCGCAATGGAATGGGCCCCATCATCAAGATTGACGGAATAATGACAGGCCAGAGCTACGCGAACATGTTCATGAACGATGTCTTCCCATGGGCAAACCAGAACATGCCACCCGGATGGATCATGCAACAAGACAACGTCCCGAAGCACGCCTCCAGAGTAGCAAAGCCAGCCTTCCAGCAGCAACAGGTCACACTTCTAGACTGGCCAAGCCAATCTCCAGACCTCAACCCCATCGAGCACATGTGGGAGGAGCTGCAGAGACGATGTGCGAAGAAAACCTGCCGGAATAGAGCCCAGAAGTTCAACCAGCTGTCTGCAGAATGGGCGCGAATTCCGCAGGTCACCGTCGAGAAGCTAGTGGACTCGATGTCGGCCCGTTGTGCAGCTGTTATTAAGTCTCGTGGTTATCCCACTAAGTATTAGTTATTGTTTTGTCGTTTTCTCGCACTTGTTTTCTGTTATCGTTGCATTAAATAAATGTGATACACACCTACTTTGTTGGTCAATTTGTATGATCTTTGCGATTAAGCTCGGTACCTGATCAGTGTTAAGGTCTCCATTCCATCTGCATATGGGTCATGTTTACAACTGAATAACACATATCATATCCCAAAATGACCCGATTTGGTCCAGCAGAGAAAATATTATGGTCGTAAAAGTGTTTCTCCAAATACTTTTGTTCGCTGCTGTATACCCTAATTTAACTTTCATATTTAGTTCGTAAATTGAGCAATACAACCTTAATTTAACGTTAGGATTTTCTTACTCAAAGAGTATTTTGTGGCAGCCATCTTGAGGTCAGGTTGAGTGACGTGTGGGTTGAAAGGATAAGAATGATCTATATAATTTGTGGAGTGAGCAGCAAAAAAGTGTAACAAGAGTTGCTTTTCGTTGTATTTGCACGACTAGATCTATGCTGTATTTCTTCTGAGATTCTTGGAGCTTCAAGATACACAGTTTCAGTGTGTGGCTTTTAATGTAAAATTAAGCTGCTAATTACAGGTCTGCACGGGCCTAATTTTGGTGATCCCGGCCCGACTCAAGCACGTGTGCTTAAGGCCCAGTCTGGCCCGGCACGTTTAAAATATCAGACATTCAGCCCGGCCCGGGCCCATCAATTGCGGTTCTTACTTAGGCCCGGCCCATGATGTACCGATTTGGTATTATTTTGTCTTTCCATTGCATTTTATTAAAATGTGAAAGCTAAATAATGAAATGAGATATTATTGAAAATATTTAATTGAATATAAGCCTAAAAATATAGCTAAACTTCGACAATTATCGAAAAATATAACCTTAAAAAAGAGAGAAAAAGGAAGACTAAGCGCTTTCACAATCTCCCTTTCTCTGAACTACAATGCCACCCAAAATGCAACACCAAGAATGGCACGAGATAGCGAAGCCGGATTTACTGAACACATAACAACAGATACAAAGATGAAACGATTGAGCTTACAGGCCCGTGCGACTTGCGGAACACGCACACGCTGGCAGTAACGGCCGCTACACACCGCGGCATCGAACGAAAACAGCCTTTGGATGTGAGTTTGGGGTACGTCGGTCCAGGCTGCTTCCACACGTTGCCACAGTTCATCACGGGTGCTACTTGCCAGGCCACTCGGTTGCCGATCAGCGACCAGACGTGTTCGATGGGAGACATATCGGGAGAAAAGGCGGGCCACGGCAGCAGTGACACCTGGTGGGCCGTAAATAACTGTTACACGATGCATGCCACGAGCAGGCGCGCATTTTCATGTTGAAACGTGCCCGCTGGCAGGTCCTGCAGGTAACGGAGGACTACAGGCTCCAAAACGTCGGAGATGTGGAGTTGGCTGTTCAGTGTACTGGCGATGCGTACCAGAGGGGTGCGGGTGTCATATCCAATTGCGCACCAAACCATAACGCCAGGCGATGGAACGATATAGCGATGCATAATGCAGGCGTCATACAGTCTCTCGCCGCGGTGCCGACACACGTGGATCCGACCATCGTGGTGTTGCAGGAAGAAGCGGGATTCGTCGGAGAAAGCAATGTCGTGCCATTCCGTAGTCCAGGCGCGGTGTTCAACGGCCCACTGCCGCGCACTCGCCTGTGGTGTAACGTCAATGGTAATCGGAGCAATGGGCGTCGTGCGAGAAATCCCCACTCCTGCAGACGACGTCGAACGGTACGTGCCGACACAGGTTGTTGCGCAACACACCCTATTTCCTGCGCTAACGTTCGTGATATGGCGGTGCGGTGCCGTCAATGCCCGCCACACAACATGCCGGTCCTCTAGTTCAGTGGCGTGCCGCGGCTGCGGCAATCGCTCACGTTGGTCCGTCCGTCCCTCCTGTACCCACCAAAATCATACTCGCCTCACTGTGGCTGGATGTCGTCCCACACGGGCGCCGATGTCTCGGTACGATAAACCGCTGTAGCGATAAGCTACTATTCGTCTTCTGTCGAACTCTAAAACGTGCTGGATTGACTGCCGTATTCTGTGACGAGGCATCAGGAAGCTTCCCACACACAGGTCAGGCAGAACAACACACTTCCACTACTTACACCCCGCCTTCTGTGCAGCCTTCTTATAGTGCTTCTCGGTGGCGAGCCGGGCGCATATGATTTGCATATGATTTGCATATGCCCTGCAATGCTAATCGTTTGCCTGTCCTCTCGCGGGCGACGCATGCTGCGAATTTCAGGCCAATCGGATGCTTCCTTCTTGGTGTTGCGTTTTGGGTGGCCAGCAGTGTAGTAAGAAGTAACTCTAAAAAAGTCAATCCTTAGACAGATTAGCGACAGGAAAAAAATCGATGTCGCCCCACTATCTCATACAAAAACGCACACACCCTCCGTCCCCCACTCTACGCAACACACACACACACACACACACACACACACACACACACACACACACACACACACACACATTCGCTCGGGGTCGAATCTTTTGTTGTTAACAAGCCCCAAAATGGTTTTACCATCTTAATACCTACAGATTGATAAAAACACTGTTAGTGCCTCTCTTTGCTTTTCTGATTACGGTCTGGGTTATATCATGAAAATTAGTAAATCCAGCGAAACAGTTAAGCACACCAGGAAATCGGCGAACACGACTTTTTCTTCCTTTACCGTTGCGATAAAAAGAATGCGTCGACTTGGCCCGGCCCGTTCAGACCTCTACTGCTAATTATGTTATATCCTGCTGTTAATTATCTTCGATGCATTAGTGAACTTGAAGTACCTGGATAATAATAAAGGACAGTAATTTTTGTAAGTTGATTATGACCCTTTTCTGGTCGTTAGGTCGCCTAGTTTACCTCAGTGTATAGTTCAGTATTTTGTATGCTAGCTTTCCGGACTTTAACACTAATAAGATTCAGTGCTACAAGAAACACTGACCGATTGTACGATAACTAATGTTTTTAGCAGAAGTATAGACTAATTAAATTAAAGAAGCATTTACAATGAATAAACTTCTGTCATGAAAAACTGCAGAAAGCGAGAAGAGCTGACAGCTGTTCAGCGAAATGCCCATGATAGTACGTGCAACAGATCCACAGAGCTCTGCAGGTAAAGAGTAAGTAAAGAAAACTAATCAGCTTCGAAGTTCAATCATACAAACTTCTCTTTTCTGCTGTACATTGAAAGGAATTGGGTTTGATTTGGTACAGGGTGTCCTGTTCCTTACCGAACCCGGCATTTCTTTAATAGCATTAACTCCAATAGAGATATTGCAACGAAATTTGAAATGGACTTCCCTCATTTCCTGCGAAATTTGATGACATCACAACATGTGCTGGAAGTGGTCACCATTTGCGTCCAGTCAGTATTGAACACGGCGCACCATATTGTCCTTGCCTGTACGTCCGCCATCACTACCTGAATTTCTTCGGTGATGTTTGCTTTCAAAGCATCTATGGTTTTCGGTTTCTTTTGGTAAACTCTCCTTTTTAAATATCCCCATAAAAAGTAACCAGGAGATGCCAGATCGGACAAGCGCGGTGGCCATAGACCCTTGAAAATGAGGCACTCGCCGAAAAAGGATGTTATAGTATCGGATCTGAACACATCTAAACAATACCATTAACAAATTTACGAAAATTAATGAAATCCAACTTGTCATTATTACTGTTGAAATTTCTCAAATAGTGAACATAATTCGTCTTCGTATGATTGAAAATGCATTGCGTGTTCAATAAGTAATGCTTCAGTGTCTCGCGAATGACTTGTTGCCTGGCAACCAGTCAGACTGCAAACGATTTTTTGAGCCGTTAGCTCCATTTTACTGCGTAATAGAACTCCATACATCTATTTGTTCGCATTTAATTGTGTTTAAAATAGATTACTCTTTTCCAATTCTGTCGACGGGTGTCAAACGACAAGCACTTATAAAGTTTTAACTTGTAAAAATGTGCCTTTCAAAGAAATTCATGCCAGATTGGTGGTGGTTTATGGTTCTGTAACTTTGGACGTATGCACTCTTCGTCGTTGGGTAAAAATATCAAAGGACAGTGGAGGAATGTTAGCCGTAAAGGATCAACCGCAGAGTGGGAGGCCAGTAATCACAATTTGCGATTTGAACAGGCAAAGAGTCGATGAGCTTATCAGGAAAAATCCAAGAATAACTCAGGGAACTATAGCAAGTAAGTTTCACATCAGTTTAGATAATTTCAATGACATTATTAACATCAAACAGAAGTCATCGCTCTTTCCACGTTTATAAGTGAGTCACGGAAAAACTATTATTGGCCGCCACCGGAATCGAACCCAGGTCTTCCAATTACGCGCCGGACATGCTACCACTGCACCACAGCGGCCTCGAATTCCTCCAGACTCACATACACTAACTTCCAAGACAATTGGAAGATTACTTCTTGGAGCCCCGCACAATGCTGGGGATTCACCAAAGATGGTAAGCAGCAACTGAACAAATAATTAGAAGGCAAATGAATAATTAATACAGACATTTGACGTGGACTAGGAACATCAAACAGAAGTCATCGCTCTTTCCACGTTTATAAGTTTGTCACGGAAAAATTATCATTGGCCGCCACCGGGAATCGAACCCAGGTATTCCAGTTACGCGCCGGAACTCTTTGGGTACAGCGTCACCTAATGACTAATGTGCGCTCGTTGGGTACAGCGTCACCTAATGACTGAAATGAAGAAATCAAGACTTGAAACCTACCAAATGTAGCTTGCTCGCTATGAAAAATATGGAAGTGATTTCTTCCAAAGCATTGTGACAGGTGATGAGAGTTGGTTTCACAATTATGGCCCATAAATGTAAAATCAATCGCCGAAATATCGACAGTCATCTCCTCGAACAAAAAAATTCAAAACTCAAATTTCTGCCGGTAAGTGCATGCTCGTTTTGTTCTGGATATACAGCATGGGCGGTTCGTCATTAGGGACCAGAGCGGCTGGGCCCCACCTAAAAATTTATATTTCTAGAAGTATTTTTTTTTGCCCTAATTCTTATTCTCTCTCTTAACTACATGGTGATAAACCTTTCCCTTCAAAAATCATTACCTAAGGGGAAAGTTTCCTTCAAAAACGAAAAACTATCCCTTGAGGAAAGAGATCACGTTCAGAGTGTAAATTTATTGGGGCCAGCTCCAACAGGCCCCAGAAACATTACTACGCAAGCGAGGAGGAGACGATTTCCTCCCCGTCTCATTCAGTATGATGACCAACATACAACACTGCCTTAACCGCGTGTGCAAGAAAAGCTGTATCTGGCCCCGCGCTAATCTGATTGGCCAGGAGAGTATCCATTTCCTTAACTCCGTGGTTTGACAGAGAAGCTTATCCCGATCAAGCTCAAGGGTAGCAGGAGGGTTAAAAATGTCGTAGCAAAGTTCAGTTAGTTGTTTTTTCTGTGTGTGTGTCTCTATCGGTGATGTGTTGTTCCTTGTGTCGTGACTTTTTTGCTTGTCAAGTACCATGAATGGAGTGGATATTTTGTTAAAATCTCCGTTCTTTACTTTAAATCTGGAAGAAAAGCTTCACTTAAGAAAAATCAGTGATTATCACCCCAAGAATTTTTAATTTGAGCTTCACTTAGAAAAACACAGTGCTCATCAGCCCAAGAATTTGAGTTTCCAAGAGTATGAAGTTTACAAAGCGCTTTGCAGAACTAATTTCAATTTTAACTAATATGATTTTTTATGTTAAAAATAAATAAATATAATAAATGAGAAAACTTGTAAGTATAATTTGCACATGAGTACATATATGTTTTTAGGTTTCACAAGTTCTTTAAAAAAAAAGGTTAAACCTTTCAAATGATGCAAATGGTTGTATGGTACTCATCCTATATGAGACGAAATTCATGAAACATTCCCTCCCTGCATATATTTGGAGTTATTATTTTTTCACTACACTTTGTTTTATCCTGTGAGTCATGTGATTATTCCTCAGTTGAGAAATCTGAAGAAACACAAAGCACAACTAATATAAATTAATGCTCATATGTTTTAAGGGAAAATTTTTTTTAAGGAGTTTTAACATTCTTCTGTTAATAGTTATGCATTCCATTCTGAGGAAATTTTTTTCGTGTGCAATACAATAGATGACACATTCCTGCCTGATTTGGGCATTATTGAGTCAAGGGGGTAAACAAAGGCAGAGTAAGCGAATCTTGTGGGGGGGGGGGGGTCTGAATAGTTGGCCTAATAATGACAGTTTTTTTTTTATTTCATTGTCTGACTTCGGCTACTGGCCCCACCTGTTTCAGTTGCCACGAGCCGCCACTGGTATACAGAGTCATTAATCATCGGGAGTACATAGTCAAAGGTACGGCTATCAACTCTGAGAGCTACGTGCATACCTTAAAAAATTAAGGCAAAGAATAAACCTCATGCGTTGGGAAGAAAAGCCAATGATTCTGCAACACGACAACGCCAAACTCCACGCCAGTGTTTTCCCTTCAGAGGCCATACAGAAAATCGGGTTTAAAGTTCTTGTACACACTACCTACAACACATATTTTGTTGCTTCCTACTTCTGATTGTTTTGTGCTCTCAATAGATATCTGAAAGGAATGCAATTCACTTGAGTCGAAGATGTTCAAACTGCTACGAAGAAATGTTTCCGAGAACAATCTGAAGATTTTTACAGACAGATTTAAACAAGAAAGACCACGTCTAATTTTCGGGTGTTGTGAGCGCGTCTTTTGAATCCGTTCTGACGCAAATTAAATTTATCAAAGCTATTCAAAGTCAATGGAACCGGTACGAAAAACAATAGTATCTGACTGAAGAAAGAAGTTTTTCAATCGGGTTTTTAATCCCTCAGAGATTGCTGTAACCCGAATCGTGAGCTAACGATTCTGGTAGCAGACTTGTGCGTTAAGAAGAACATGAATTTATATGAGAAACATTTCGCAGGAGAAACGCCCTCCAACAAAGAAAGAATTTTTCAAATCGGACTCTTCGAAGCGGAGAGAGATATGGACAAATATAGGATTTGCATCCTACGCCCCCTGGCGGGAAATCCATGCATTAATTTAGTAAAAAAGTATTCTCAAAAGGGTTTTCGATGTGAGCAGCATCGGTCCAAGAAAAATAATTTTCAGTCGAGTTTTTAGGAGCTCAGATTTTGCTGCAAATATATCAGAAGTAGAAATTAAAACTTATGCTCCCTGGTGGCCAAACCATTTTTAACCAAAAATTAGGAAATATATGCAAAATATTTCCGATAAGGAGGTGTATCCGCTACAGAATGAATTTTTCAAATCCGAGTTTTAGAAGCAGAAATAACGCAGAAAACACAATTTCACCTTTGTACCTCCTCGTGGAAAGTATATGATTTATTTGAAAATGTTGAATTCATATGAAAAACTTTTCGCATCGCAAACACTATCAGACAAAGAAGGAATTTTTCAAGTCGGTCCTAGAAGTAGAGATATTGACAAAAATAAGATATATCTACACCCCTCGGCGTAAAAACCATGCAGTATTTTCAAAAAAAAAATATTACTAAAAGGTTTGTCAACGTGAATAGTATCGGCAATCGGTCCACAAACGAATTATTTTCATTCGAGATTTTAGAAGCTCAGATTTGCTGCAAATACATCAGAAGCGGAAATTAAGGCTTACGGCCCCTGGTGACCAAACCGTTTTTTACCACAATTAGAAATTATATGCAAAGGGTTTCCCATGCAGAGTTGTATCCGGTACAGAAATAATATTTCAAATCGGAGTTTTAGAAGCAGAGATATCAGGGAAAACGCAATTTACCTTTACGCCCCTAGCGGAAAGTCCATGAATTATTTGAAAATTTTGAAATTATATGAAAAACATGTGACACCTGAAACTCTATCCAATAAAGAAAACAAATTCCAAATCGGACCATTAGAAACAGAGATATTGACAAAAATAAGATATGACTCCATGTTGGACGGTGATACGGTCCAACATGGAGTCAAAGAGACGCCGTATGTTATCCTCGGACAGATTACCCCACACTTCTTGCAACTGACACTCTAAATCACGAACACTGGGACATGAAGAAAGCTGGCGTACCATCTCGTTCCACGCGTGCTCGATGGGCGACAGATCAGGCGATCTGGAAGGACACGGAAGCATCAAAGCATGACGTAAACAGTCCTGGGAAACCCGAGCTGTGCGCCGACGGGCATTATCTTGTAAGAAAATGGCTCTGGACCGCCCCAACAAGAAAGGCAGCACATGAAACCGTAGGATCTTCTGTACGTACCACTCAGCTGTCAACGTCCCTCGGATCACTGCGAGGAAAGTCCAGCTCTCATACGCCATGTGCCGTTGTAGAGTGAGGTGTGCCGTTGTAGAGTGAGGCTGGGATTGTAGCGCTCACCTGCAGTCCTCCACACTCTGACACGGTGGTCGTCCGTTCTCATACAGAAGCGGGATTCTTCGCTGAAAACTTGTGTCCCCAGTCCGTAGCATTCCTCTTTGCTCGCTGCTGACACCACTGCAATCGACGCCGACGATGGTCAGGTGTTAATGGTAGATAAGGTAAGGGCCGTCGAGAGTGCAGATTCGCCTCTGAAATGGTTCTGTAGGACACAGGAGTCCCTTGTACAGCCGCCACATGTCCCTGGATATTGGACAAGGACGTCATTGCATAAGTGCGTGCCGCTCTCATGATCCCACGATCCTCTCTGCTGATGATGTGTCCAGGTCATCCAGAGTCAGTCCGCCGTGTCTGGGTGCCTTCTTGTGCCCATTGTTCCCAACACGATTGCACCATACTGTCCGACCGGCCTAAATGGCGACCGATTCGGCGCACCGGCCACACTGCCTCCATTATCTCGACGATACGGCCTCGTTCGAACTCCGTCAGTTGCTCGTACGCACATCTACGACTGATCCTCGGCATGTCTATCGCTCAGGGATCTCACCTGACTCTTACCGTGCACTTCGGTACGAATGTGGAGTCCCCTGCGCGGCGCCTTATAATCCCCAAGGATTTCAATTGCAGCGCAGGTCGTGGACGTGCGGGCACCCAAAATCGTAGGAAACTTTAATCATTTGCAGGTCTGTCCTCCCCGTAGCTATTCGCCGAGTTTCGCGTTAATCGCTCGGTTTTTTCTTGGTGCGGGGATTTTTATGTCAATGAGTGTATTAGGAAAATGGCTTAACTTCGTGTAGGTCAGGAGTAATTATGCAAGCTGGGCTTCCGCGATATGTGAGGGCCTGCCTCAAGGGTTCCGCGCCGTCTGAAGGCCTACCTCATGGGTTCCGCGCCGTCTGAAGGCCTACTTCAAGATTTCCGCGAACTATAAAATGTTGGGAAACACTGCCCTAAAACTTCAGCACTACATGTGTCTATTTGACTTTACACTCAAATGCCAACGATCAAGAGATTTCGCAGGGTCAAAGTTTAAGTTTTTGATTGAAGATGCATGCAACGATATCATCACAGGGTCGTTCAAGACGCAACCAGAGAAAAAATCCGTGCATTGTACTCAAGGTTTTATTAAAGAGACGGGAGCTTCATAATAGAAAACCGAATTTTGAAAAATAAAATTTCCATAATGTTGGGTTGTCGGAAAAGTCAACGTATTTTGGCACCCGATGGCGGTTGGGCAGTTTTGGGAGTACTAGAGGCACTCCCAAAACCGCTATCGCTATGGCATTTGACAGGTGCCAGTTCTAGCTGCAGTCAAAAAGGAATAGTGAGCGATTTGGTTGATTTGCGGAGATTTGACATCAAGTTGAAGATGGAAGACCAAACTGTGCATTTTCGCCATATTTTACTGTTTTACTTCCGTAAAGGGAAGAACGCGCGTCAAGCTTGTGAAAAGTTGCGTAAAGTGTACGGTGATAATGCTCTACAAAAACGTCACTGCCAGCGGTGGTTTGCAAATTCCGTGCTGGTGATTTTGACCTCAACGATGCTCCTCGGTCGGGGATGCCCACCAAGGTTGATGACGACCAAACCAAGACATTGATCGAGTCAAACCCACGTGACAGGACACGAGAGATTTTAGACTCATTGCATATCCATCATTCAAGCATTCACGACCACCTGGAGAAGCTGCGATACGCAAGCAAGCTCGATGTGGGGGTTCCTCATGAACTCAAAGAAGCTCAATTGACGACGCGTATAAACATATGCGATATGCTCATTAGACGTGAGGTAAACCATCCTTTTTTGAAGCGACTGATAACTGGTGACGAAAAGTGGATTGTGTACATCAATATGCTGAGCAAACGGTTTTGGTCCCGACGTGCTGCTTCGCCTCAAACGACATCCAAAGCAGACATTCATCAGCGGAAGGTTTTGGTCTCAGTGTGGTGGGATTTCAAAGGTGTCGTGTTTTTCGAGCTCCTACCACGGAACCAAACAATCAATTCGAATGTGTACTGTCGGCAATTGGACAGTTTGAACGAGCCCATCATCCAGAAACTTCCAGAGCTCGTTCATCGTAAAGGTGTTGGGTTCCATCACGACACCGCAAGACAACACACAAGTTTGATCACCCGCCAAACATTATTGGAGCTTGGGTGGGATGTGTTGCCTTACCCATCACACTCGCCTAACCTTGCGCCGTCAGACTTCCACTTGTTTCGCTCTCTTCAACAGTCTTTGCGTGGTATAACGTTCAATTAAGATGAGGCTATAAATCAGCACCTTGTACAGTTTTTTTGCCACGAAAGACAGGACCTTCTATGAACGAGGCACTCTGCATCTCACTGACAGATGGAAAAAGGTCATCAAACAAAATGGGCATTATATCATTGATTGATCTTTGTTCTTTCTATCGATAAATGACATTTGCAAACCATGGCTAAAATACGTCATGGCTTTTCCGACAACCCAATAGAATTTGAAAACTAAGGCGGCTACGGAGTTCCTTCGATTATCCTACCCCTGTCCAGTATGCTTTTACTTTTTGTTCGCAAAAAGAAAAAACATACGTTTCTCCTGAAGATATTCTGAAGACGAAAATTCCATTCTATATTATCTGAGTATCTAAGGATTCACCACCAGTTTCCTCAGTGTGCAACCAACCGCTAAACAAAATCACGCAATATTTCTGCGCTGCTCTAGAAATTTAGTTTAGAATTTTTTAGTGTTTAGAATGAACAATGAGCCTGTCAGGGAACTTTAAAAGGCTGCATCTGAGTCAAGTGGACGAGTTATGAAACCTATTTTCGCTTGCTGTAGGGATGATGCATCAAAGATATATCACTGCAGATAAATCAATAGGCCGCTGCACTCATAATTTTCGTCTAACTGGTAACAGGAACAATTTTGATATATCCATAATGGGAGTCTCATGAGATTTAACAAAAAATGAGCATTAAATCTTCCAAAAATTAAATATCGTACTTCAAAGTAAAAGCCAATTAAAATGCGATGGATAGGATTCTGTTCATCAAATGTTAATATTTCCGACAACTGTTGAATACATTGTACGTTCTTCACGAAAAATGCCATTTTTCAACCAAATCCAATGGCTTTCTTATATTAAGATGGAGCACAAGGAAAGCTTAATTAAGCAAAGACGTATCAGTCTGAAAAACAAGATGCAATTATAGGAACGGTTTTGTTTGAGTAATTGGTGTGATGTCTTTTATCATTATTGAAATAAACACTTAAGACTGTTTAATCTAATAAACATGAACATTTTCGATTGCTTTAATATCATTGGAAGAAATTATTTTATTCGCTCGAATAATCCTTGAGGCTTTCAATGATTTCATCAGAACCAACCTGTTGAAAGAGCAGTAATCCTGATTTTGAAAAATAAATTCAAATCTCTCTGATAGTAATAAGCATAGAACCGCAAAAAGTAATCATTCAAACAAAGTGAATTAACCGGATTAACTAGGCAGGATCACGTTTGCTACAAAATTAATTTTTTAATTCTCAGATTTTTAAATTTTGACCAGAACACCTAGACAGATGTCAAAATTAAATTTTAAACAAGATTTTCTAGAAGGGGAAGTGCCGTCATCGAAAGCAACTGTAGGGTCACTGAGCAATGTTCCTTCCCTAATATAGGGCGACTACTCACAGGGAGGCTACCAGTATCATCAGAAAACACAGTGTGATATAAACACACTGGAAAAAAATTACGGTATGTAAACTTTATTCCTCAAGATGGAGTTATAGGACCACCTGCTTAAATAACAGCTTTAATTTGGTTTGGCATGCTATCAATAACTCGCTATCACAAGACTATCAACTTTATTCCACTCCATGCTTAAAATATCCCTTAATTCCGTCAAATTCCCATGGTGTTTTTTTTTCTTCTTCATGTCCCTTTCGAACATGTCCCATATTTTTCAATCGTACTTAGATCGGTAGATTTGCAGGCCAGTTGAGAGCGAACGTACCCTATATTGACAAAAGTCACCGGGCACCAGTTCAAATGCAAATGAGAAGGTCCGCTGCCATGTAAAGAAGCGCGGTACAGCTACAAACGGTATAAAAACAATCCTGCAGCTGACCACAATCATATCGCACTGTGAGGTTGAGTGAAAAAGTAGCGGCGGGAGAGAACTAACTTTGAGAAAGGAAAAATTGTTGGGTGTTATATTAGTGGGTTGCCTATAAGAGAAACCGAGAGGCGTTTAAACATACCCAAGTCGACTGATTTGGATACACTGAATATGTGGAAGACACATGGCGTGCCTGAAGCAGCGAAACGTACCGGCAAACCAAAGAAAATCAGTGATAAAGGACGTCGGTGTAATGCACAAGACCTCAGTGTACGAGATGAGTAAACATGCTGGAACCTCAGTATGTACACGTACCATTCGCAGAGAACTTCATTCTTAGGGTTACTGAGATCATGCGGCTGCTCATAAGCCTTTCATCTCCACTCGGAATCCTACTCGTCGTTTAGCATGGTGTAAAAAATATTTATCGTGGACCATAAATCAATGGAAACGGGCCCTATGGACTCATGATTCCAGATACACGATCTATAAGTCTGATGGCCGAGTGTGGGTACGGTGGCAGCCGGGAGAACGCTATTTAGCACAGTGTAATGTTTACGGTCAAGTTTGTAGCTGGCAGTGTGCTCGTGTGGGGGTGATTTTCGTGGTATGGTCCCGACCCATTGGTTATCGTGGACAAACCCGTTAATCAGCACGTCTACCTCTATATTCTGGATAATTATGTCCTACCAACTCTTTGGCAATACTATGGAACCGAGTCTTGTTGGTACCAGCAGGATAATGCACCGAACCATAGAGCAAGGACTGTTACTGCCTGGGTTGACCATAATTCCGTATCGTGTGTGGACTGGCCGGCTCAGAGCCCTGATCTTAATCTCATAGAGCTCCTATGGGATGAATTAAAAGCCGCATGAGAAGTTTGGAACCAAGGCCTTCTACTAAGTAACAGTTAGAGGCAGTATTATGTACTGAATGGAAGCGCATACTTATCGTTGTGTTCCAAAATCTTGTCGAAAGCATGTCTCCAAGTGTCAGTGCATGCATTAAGGCCAAAGGTGGACTGACACCGTACTAATGTATGTCAATAAATGCTGTGTTGAGTTTCTCTTTCAGGTATCCGGTGTCTTTTGTTAATATAGTGTATCTATCATGCTCTTCAAACCGATCCTGCACAATTCTAGCTCTACGGAACCCATAGTTGTCTTGAAACAGAGGATCCGCTATGTATCCTCCTTGTTCCCAAAACTAGACAAATGGCAATAATGCCTAATTTAAAAGTGGCGCCTAATCCATAGATTTCCTGCGATTGGACACCTCAATGAATGTTCCAACTCCAGTACTTGAAATACAGACCCGAAACATGACACTTCCACCACCTTTTAACACTGCTCTTTGGACACATTCTGATTTAAATACTTCCCCAGCCTTCCGCATGAACCTGGAGCGACCATCAGTAGAATACAAGCAGAATCTGGATTCGTTGGATAATGTTATTCCTCGCCACTATTCAATGATCCAGTGACGATGCTGTTTTGCTCAAGCAAGGCAATCTTTCTTCTGGCTAGTTGTTATTTTCTGAAGTATCTGGGCAACACGACTGAAAATGCGTAAGTTATTTTTTGAAGTATCCGGGTACTGTCCGTAGCGTAGGTTCTGAGACCGGGTTACTGGGTCCACTTTACTGTCGAAGTAGTTCTTGATGAGTGTAGAAACGTGCAATAGTTGCTAATCGTCCAACAAACGCCTGCAATCTCGATTTTCCATCAAAGAGCTTCTACCACAGTCGCTCCGTCTACAATGACAGCTTCAATACTTCTTCCACTGAAATGGACACTACTGACTGTTGACTCGGACAGTCCAACAAACTGGAAATGGACACTACTGACTGTTGACTCGGACAGTCCAACAAACTGGAAATGGACACTACTGACTGTTGACTCGGACAGTCCAACAAACTGGAAATGGACACTACTGACTGTTGACTCGGACAGTCCAACAAACTGGAAATGGAAACTACTGATTGTTGACTCGGACAGTCCAACAAACTGGAAATGGAGACTACTGACTGTTGACTCGGACAGTCCAACAAACTGGAAATGGACACTACTGACTGTTGACTCGGACAGTCCAACAAACTGGAAATGGACACTACTGACTGTTGACTCGGACAGCCCAACAAACTGGAAATGGACACTACTGACTGTTGACTCGGACAGTCCAACAAACTGGAAATGGAAACTACCGATTGTTGACTCGGACAGTCCAACAAACTGGAAATGGATACTACTGACTGTTGACTCGGACAGTCCAACAAACTGGAAAAGGACACTACTGACTGTTCACTCGGACAGTCCAACAAACTGGAAATGGACACTACTGACTGTTGACTCGGACAGTCCAACAAACTTCGCCACCTCTCTAGCTTTTGTTCTGAGACTGGTTTACTGGGTCCAGCATTGTACTGCTGCACGTCTTCAGACTCGTCAAGCAGTTCTTGAGGAGTCTGGAGACGTGCAGGGGTTGCTAATCGTCCCAAACGCCTGCGATACCGATTTTTCATCAAAGAGCTTCTACCACAGTTGCTCCGCCTACAATGACAGCTTCCATACTTCTTCCACTAGAAATGGACATTACTGGCTGCTGACTTGGACAATCCAACAAACTTCTACTGACTGTTCATTCGGACAGTCCAACAAACTGGAAATGACCACTACTGACTGATCGTACGGTCGAGTCACAATATTGTGACCACCAGTTAATATCCAGAGTAACTATCGTGTGTAGCACAGACAGCAGATAGACGGTCTGGTAGTGACTCAATAAGGTGCTGGAAGGTGTTCACAAGTAGGTGGAGCCATATTGACTGCAGTGCATCTGACAGCTGCTGGAGGGTGCGTGGTGGAGGACCCATAGAGCGAACAACACGATCGAGGTGGTCCCACAGATGCTCAATTGGGTTTACGTCTGGGAAATTAGGGGGCCAGGGAAGTACTGTGAAGTATTCATCGTGCTCTTCCAACCATTCTCAGACATTTCTAGCTGTGTGACACGTCGCATTGGCGTCTGCAAAATCACATCCGCCCTAGAGAAGACAATCAGCATGTATGGGTGTGCGTAGTCTGAAACGACGAATTCATAACAAATTTGGTTCATAGTGCCTTCTACGGGTATGAGTTGACCCAGTGAATGCCACTAAAACATTCTCCAGACTATAACGCTACCCCCACCAGCTTGTGTTCTTCCAGCAATGGTTGAAAAGTGTTTGTTCTCTGATGTTTCTCGCCTTATACGCCAATGTCCATCCATTCAATGAAGCAGAAAACATAACTCATCGGAGAAAGCAATACTTTGCCAATCTGCGGAGGTCCAATTCCGATTCTGCCGTGCAAATATAAACCTTTTCTGCCGATGCACTATTCGTTTGCATGGGTGAAGTGACCATCTATCTGCATCGGAGGCCCATATGTACCAGGGTTCACTGAACTGTCATTTTAGACACACTTCCGTTAGCCCATTGATTCATTCGGCCAGTAAGTTGTTTCACTGAAGCGTGTCGATCAACCGCCACGCACCTTCGAAGCCGACGTTCACCTGTCACATCAATGGCACGTGGTACTCCGCAGTTTCCACCTCGCTTATTCGCAATGATGCCATTTCTCCAAACACGATACACTTTAACCACAGCATGACGAGAACAGTTCATAAACTGCGCTGTTTCAGATATACTGGCACCCTTGGCCCGAAAGCCGATAATCATCCCTTTTTGCAAATCTGATAAATCGCTCCTTTTATCCATGACAGGAATGAGCCCATATGTTTAGAGAATGCCTACAGCACACCTTATATACCCTCCAACCCAGCTTACGACACGTGCCTTCTTTCATTGGCTACGCGCTTTTGTCGTCAAAAGTAGGAGGTGGTCATAATAATGTGACTCGACTGTACGTGTAGGAGGACATCACTGCATTCACATAAACGGTAATTCGATGTCAGTATGGATAAATGTCGGAATTTTTTACCGTTTTAAGGAGGGAGGATAGATGTTACTCGACGGATGGGTCACTATCACAGAGATGGTTCAGGAATTGAAGATCCCCGTTAGACAGTATCAAACGTATACCGGGAAAACGCGATTTCCGGAATAACATCACATCGTGAGCAGCGCTTTGGGGCGGAGAAAGGTTGTAGATGAACGTTTATGTCGACATCTGTCTCGCATAGTGGCAACCAATCAGAGAGCGACAGTGGCATAAATATCCGCCTACTTCAACGATGGAGGTGCCAGAAACATCTTAACCACGACTGTCAGACGATCATTTGTCTCAATAGGTTATGAGAGGTGCCGACACACCGGAGTACCATTGTTAAAGCCACATAACCTGACTGTCCCAGGTAGCACAGGCTTGCAATTTAACGTAGGCTCAACACTAACCCACTGTCTTTTAGGAATAGAAGACGGTAGCTCAGCACTAGGCCTCAGTTCTATCGCAAGTCTGTGCTACATGGAACTACTCAACTGAGTAAAAGAACACCGGCACTGGACCTTGGTTGATTGGAGACAGGTCTGATGAAACCCGTTTAACCAAAGTCCATTGGCACTGGACCTTGGTTGATTGAAGATCGGTCTGATGAGACCCGTTTAACCAAGGTCCATTGGCACTGCACCTTGGTTGATTGGAGACAGGTCTGATGAGACCTGTTTAACCAAAGTCCATTGGCACTGGACCTTGGTTGATTGAAGACCGGTCTGATGAGACCCGTTTAACCAAGGCCCATTGGCACTGGACCTTGGTTGATTGAAGACCGGTCTGATGAGACCCGTTTCCAATTATTTCGCTCAGGCCGGAGAGTGCGCATCTGGTGGAAATAGCACGAAGCGATAGACTCGCCATGTTCACAAGGAAATGTTCAGGCTGGTGGATGCTCGGTTATGATCTTGGGCGTGTGCAACTGACACACGTTGGGATCTCTAGTATGTCTAGATGTATATGTGAGCGGTACACGCAGAGTGCCCATCCTTTTAGACCATCTGCGCCTGTTCATGGTCATCATGCACCCACAGGAAAATGGACTCTTCCAGAAGGATAATGTGCCTCCTCACACAAACGCGGTTACCATAACATTGTCGGAAGAGCATTTAGCAGAGGTTCCCAGCCTGGAAGGGCTTCCCTGTTCACTGGACATGAACTCTGTGAGAAATCTTTGTGATGTTGTAGAAAGGTCCGTTCGAGCTTTAGATCCTGAACGCAAGAATGCCAAGTAATTAAGGACAGTGGTGTAGGGTAGAGTTACCTGTGGAACGCTTTCCTGACCTAGAAGACGCAATGTATGGTATTGTAACTGCCCTTATCAGGGCGTAAGGTTGTCTTACCCGATACTAGGTAGGTATCTAATGATTTTTGTCCGCGCAATGTATGCAGGAGTGCTACGAAAGTGAGGAAAGTAGGATGTCGGAGTGCCACGAAGGTCAGGAAACTACATAAACAAGGTATTCATGGCAGAGCTACGGTTCCAAAACATCTGGTGACCCGGGTGAATACACAACGGCAACGGCAGTGGCTCCAGGAGCATGCAATGTGGACCGCCAATGAATAGAAGTGTCTGATGTGGTCAGATGAATCAAGATGTACACTATTCCACTATTAGCCACCGCAGGATGTGTTTACGTGTGGAAAACATCGTCAGAAGCATACAACCCAGACTGTGCGATCCCAACAATGCAGCATTGTGATGGTTTTGTCTTGCTCTGGGCGGTCATATAATTGTTTTCAGCAAGTCCTCTGATCACTTTGAAAAGACGGATGATTGGCAGGGTGTATGAAACCATCTTGGCAGACCAAGTCCATCAAATGGCTCAGGCACTGTTCCCTGCAGGGTATGTCATCTATCAAGATGATAACGCTCCAATGCACAGGTTCGGAATGTCCAATCATAGTTTGAGGAACTTTCACACCTTCCTTGGCCTCCCCAATCACAATACTTAAACATCATCGAGCCACTGCGGTCTGTGTTGAAAAACAGAGTAAGATTCCACCATTCTCCACCTGCATATCTCAAGGATCTGGAGCAGTTTCTGCATGAAGAATGGTGTAACATCCCACTACCCACCATCAAGGATTTGTATACGTCTATTCTAAGGAAGATTCAGGTGGTTTTGAATGCCAAAAGTGGTCCCACACATTTTTAGGTACATAAAACCTTCCTTGGCCTCCCCAATCACAAGACTTAAACATAATCGAGCCACTGTGGTCTGTGTTGGAAAACAGTGTAATGTCCTGTTATCCTGCTCCTGCATATCTCAAGGATCTGGAGCAGTTTCTGCATGAAGAATGGTGTAACATCCCACTACCCACCATCAAGGATTTGTATACGTCCATTCTAAGGAAGATTCAGGTGGTTTTGAATGCCAAAAGTGGTCCCACACATTTTTAGGTACATAAAACCTTCCTTGGCCTCCCCAATCACAAGACTTAAACATAATCGAGCCACTGTGGTCTGTGTTGGAAAACAGTGTAAGGTCCTGTTATCCTGCTCCTGCATATCTCAAGGATCTGGAGCAGTTTCTGCATGAAGGATGGCGTAACATCCCACTATCCTCCATCTAGGATTTGTATACGTCCATTCTAAGGAGGATTCAGGTGGTTTTGAATGCCAAAAGTGGTCCCACACATTTTTAGGTACATAAAACCTTCCTTGGCCTCCCCAATCACAAGACTTAAATATAATCGAGCCATCGAGCCACTGTGGTCTGTGTTGGAAAACAGTGTAAGGTCCTGTTATCCTGCTCCTGCATATCTCAAGGATCTGCAGCAGTTTCTGCATGAAGAATGGTGTAACATTTCACTACCCACCATCAAGGATTTGTATACGTCTATTCTAAGGAAGATTCATGTGGTTTTGAATGCCAAAGGTAGCCCCACACCTTATTAGGTGCATAAAACCTTCTTTTTCTAGGTGTTCACATTATTCTGTCCAACCCTTGTATGTGATCAAATATCGCGTCAACCCTTGTATGTGATCAACAATGAATTGTTTGTGTACTCGAGAGTCACGTTGTGTCAGTGGATTATATTTGTCACCTTTGACCTTCCAGTAAATGGAAGAATAATGACATTATAATTGTTACCTAAATCTGTTATGCTGATTTTTGCTCTGGTTGTTAGTATTTACTTAATTATTGAAGGAGTTCTAATATAGGTTCCACGAAGTGTTCCATAAGGACAATTATCATAGACACAATAGGTAAAGCCTACAGCACACATTGGGTAAACCTACAGCACACATTAGGTAAGCCTACAGCACACATTAGGTAAGCCTACAGCTATCTGAGAAATCGATTCTACAAAATAACCATGTCTCATATGAGACCTAGAGCAGAAACTAGCGGCCAGAAGCTAGCGTTGCTGATCGCTCGTCCATCGGAGTAGCAACATGTTTAAAATTTATTACCGGCAATTGAATATCCGAATAATCGTCATCACTGAATATAAAATCGCCTGTCTCTGAAATTAAAAAAAATTGATACAAATTTTGATACTAAGCATGTTAGTATCATTTGATGTAAAAAACGTGCCACATAAATATATAATGTTAAAATTACACGACTTAACAAGAAGTGTGCATGTTTGTGTAAAAACTCTTCACACGTTGTTCTTGGGTAGCTAAGGACATTTATGTACTTTGAAGCATATTACATCTAATGTATGAGAACAATAATAACAGCTACCATTTTCAATAGACTGACTTATTACTGACTTAACAATACCTGCGATCATCTACTACAGGTTGACTTTTTTTTGGTATTTTAAGATGCAATCATATGGACTGAACATATTTAAATGCATTTGACTTTTAATAACATTATCTTCAATAAGTGAACAGTTCTGTTTGGTTAAACATATGTCAAGTACTAGTATTGTCAGTATCAAAGATATAAGTTATGGAAAATAAATATTTAATATACTAGAATTTACATAATGATTGTATCATGAAATACAAAAAAAAAGTCAACCTGTAGTAGATGATCGCAGGTATTATTAAGTCAGTAATAAGTCAGCCTATTGAAAATGGTCGCTGATATTATTGTTCTGATGTAATATGCTTCAAAGTACATAAATGTCCTTAGTTACTCAAGAACAACGTGTAAAGAGTTTTTACACAAACATACACACTTCTTGTTAAGTTGTGTAATGTTAATACTATATAAAATAAGTATTGAATATACTATTTCATATTTAATATACTTAATATTTAATATATTTATTATTATAACTAATATATTTAATATTTTAATAGATATATTTAATATTTTAATAGATATATTTAATATTTTAATAGATATATTTAGTATTTAATATATTATTATTATATTTAATATATTTAATATTTTAATAAATATATTTATTTAATATTTAATATATTTAATATTTTAATAAATATATTTATTGAATATTTAATATATTTAATATTTTAATAAATATATTTATTTAATATTTAATATATTTAATATTTTAATAAATATATTTATTTAATATTTCATATATTTATTTAATATTTAATATATTTAATATTTTAATAAATATATTTATTTAATATTTCATATATTTATTTAATATTTAATATATTCATTTAATATTTATTAATATAATATTTAATATTTAATATATTCATTTAATATTTATTAATATAATATTTAATATTTAATATACATAAATAAATATTTAATATACTAAAATTTACATAGTGATTGCATCGTGAAATACAAGAAAAAAACGTCAACCTATACTAGATGATCGCAGGTATTATTAAGTCAGTAATAAGTCAGGCTATTGCAAGTGGTCGCTGATATTATTGTTCTCATACATTAGATGTAATATGCTTCAAAGTACATAAATGTCCTTAGCTACTCAAGAACAACGTGTAAAGAGTATTTACACATACATACACACTTCTTGTTAAATTGTGTAATGTTAAGACTAAATAAAAAAATTCATGTTTTTCGGGAAAATTCTTGTCTAATACATTTATGATATACCACAAAAGATTAAGTTTTCAGTGCTCGTCACATAAAACAGAAAATCGTAATGCACTCGTAGGGCCCAGAACAAAGGTTTTTACTCCAAGTGGTATAATTGCATTTGAAGTAGCACAAACAGTCGACTACATGGACGGGATTAGTAGGCACATTCGCATCTACGAAATGCTGTTAAAAACATTCAACCATCAAAGTGCTGTTAATTTCCCAGCTGAATGAGTCCCCATTGCTTCATGCTTTCTAAGACAGCTTGTCATCTGAATTGCAATCCATATGCATTAAACTCGCTTGTCATGAAAGAAGTCGGCTTGGGAGCAGTAGTAAATAACTTCGATGACCCAACACTGCAATTTCATCTTCTTCCCCTGACTTTCTCTGTCTCCTTTTCCCTACTTTTTTCCCATCCTGTCTCCAAATCTGACGCTCCCTGCCAGGCTGTATCTCCGTTTTTCCGTCAGTCGATGTCTTCTTTCCTCTCGATATGAGCATATATACTGAATAATTCATACAAGTTCACCCAAGCTTAAATTAATATCACGTATAACAAGGAAATGTTGATTGACATAATATCACTAATCCGTTTTCTGAGATTCAGAAAATTGCTCCTTAAAGAAAGCGCATCTCCCGGATCAAAGCTTAAAACAGGTGCGACTAGATTTTACTTACTGTTGATGTATCAAAGGCCTCCACTTTCAGCTATCTCGTCATACAATCCGCTTCATTGACATCCATCACGCATCGTGCACAATACCTTTTGTACTTCATACACATTATCTTTTTCTCTTGAATATATTCCTGAATATGCTCCTCTTATGATTTCCTTGGCTATTCTGTATCTTTCTTTCCTGCCAGTTAGGCCGAATAAATTCGCTTAGTAAGGATCTCACCACTCATTCTTTCAATAAAGCCAAACCACCTAGGAATATTAGTCTCTACCTTATTAACATCATTTTGCTTCACATCACACATGCAACACATCTTCGGTCCTCAGATGATAAGAACGTGTCTTATCACAATGAAGTAAAGGCATGGATACCAATTGGTTTAAAAATCGTCGTACGATGTAGCATGTATCGATAATCTCTCACTGCCTCTTGGATTTTGGGCATTAAATATTGTAGATCTAAAAAGCCGAGTTATAATGTCTGAGGAATTATACCAGTTGCAGAGATAATCAGTGGACGTATGTGAAATTTTTTCCGGTTCCACACATTTTTTTTCTGCAGTCAGTTGCACATACATGTTGATTTTGTTACATTCGTAGTCTAAATACTACGGTCTAAAAGTGCCGTCATGTCGATAATGATTGCTTCGTTCTGCCTTTTGTGATTGAGCTGGATTATTGACAGAGACAGGTACGCACGCTTTGAGCTCACGGTCTCAATATAATTTATATTGTGTGTTATGTAGAACTTCAGTGGGTCTATACTGAGAGCATGGTACTTCGGACACCAATAGTTTTGTACCATGTGCTATTTTCTGATGTACCCACTCAATGGTGCACTGGTCTCAGCGCTGGTTTTTGACCATTCGTTCGAGATGGGGTCCGGGTTCGAATCCCGGTGAGGCATGGATGTTGTGTTTGTCTTAAAGCCAGTGCCTTAAGACAAACACCCACGCACATGCTGAATTCCTGTAATTTGTGAACGCTGCCATAACTCTGCAAAATGTCAAGTAGGATATATTGAAAAAATCAACAACTTCAGTCACGGGTGTTTCTAATAAATATTGTCCTCTTTTGAAAAAATGTTGATCCGATATTCTTTCTTGATACTCTAGAATATTACATCACAAGTTGGATTAGACATATCACCATCAAGCAATATTATCCAGAGCTCGATGAGTCTCTCTCAGTATCTTCCACAATTCTAGTCTTCAGCAATTGCCGAATTCCATATCAATCCGGCATAATATCGAACTTCATCCACCCACTTACCACGCGGTCTTCGTCCTGGTCTTTTCCAAGGAGGTTAGAACAAGACTTCTGGAGATGCCCTGGGTTTCTTAAACGCGAGGTGTGGGAATTTGATGCCGTTTACATGATACTCTACCAAGTTCCATGCAGTTTTAGCTGCGTGCATTTTTGAATTGGGTGGGTTTTGGTTACAGAAAGGGCGTTAATACATCCTGCGATGTTAATATCAAACCGGAATGAATAATATCTCATAGACGATTGAAGTTTTAAATGCCAGCGTTATGTTTTGTTTTGAACTAGCACTAACGTTTCATGAATTTCAATTTAAAATATTAATGGGAAGATGCATTTCTTCGTATCCAGTCTAGTATTTTAGTCGTCCAAAGGTAAACAGTCCTTCACGCAGTATATCCAAAGGATTTTTATTTTAAGTATGGTTTCATTCACTCTTGCCATTTTTCCGTTCCAGGAGTTCCTTCTCCTATCTGTCTTGGTTGCATCAAGCATGCTTCTTTGAGTTAACATCTGTATCTGTATCCCTGTAAATATTTTTCAGTTAAAGACCATGTCTCTGTTCCGTAAGTAAGAAATGGTAAGATGAACTGATTAACGTTTTAGGTGGCCGATGTATCTGAACCAAATGATGTCCAAACAGAATTGTTGGCATAGCGGCCGTGTTTTACCAAAGCTACTTCAAAACAAATTCATTCCCACCTCTCATCTCAACAGTACCGACTATATACCTGTGAGTAGTGGCAAGAACTGCGTTTTAGTTCTTTATTCTCTGCTCCACGATCAAGGCATGATCGAAATGGCAAGTTCTTCTGACATGGGCAAGTGGCTAAAACATTTATCTCTCCCTTCTTAAGTTATTCGCTATTGTTGTAGGTCTCTCGACAGGTAATCAGTCAGAAACGATAAGTGTCAATCATCCCCTTAAGTATCCCCTTTAAATAACAAAGCTAAGGTTAAAGCAACGTTCTCTGATGCGCAGGTTCATTTCTTCCAGCCGTATTCGGCCCACTCCTTAGACAGCAAAAACATTCGCTCGAGATCATTTCAGCTCATTTTCGTCAATTTATTCAAGCTGGTTAAAGGCTAAAGTATTTATTTTAAGACATAACGGTAAGGTATTCTTAAAAATTGTACTGTATATGTGAAGTGTATTTTAATATAACTTTCCTTTTTATTTTCTGTATCTATGTACATTTAGTTCGTTCTCCTTTAAGCATTTTTCTAACTTTGCGCTTACATTTCTCTCTGCACTGAATGTCTTGTGGTAACGGCATTGAGGTAGGAGGTTGAATGACGTAAAGAGAAAGACAGAGACAAGAACGCTGCTTACAATGTATTTTCGCTGGTTTACATGCTGGGTGGCGTTCTACCTGATTGCGGCCAGATGCTTTCTAGTTTATCTACGTAAATTTGCTGCTTCATGTTAACCGTTTAATGTTTTGAGTCTCTCATTTATAAGAAGTTGATTGTTACACCAATGAGACATTACATTATGACCACCTACCTAATAAGATGTAGGACCCCCTATAGAGCCCGCAAAAGAGCAGCCACTTAGCGAGGCATCGATTCGATGAGGTGTCGATAGGTATCCTGTGGAATCTGGTACTCTAATGTCAACAGCATGTCCTCTATTTCCGGTAAATTTCGAGGTGGTGGTGACTTAGCGCGAACCCGCTTTTCAAAGTCGAACCACAAATGCCATTTGGAGGCCAGGGGATTAACAGAAAGACACCGGCATGTTCTTCGAACCACTCCTTGACGATTCTGGCAGTGTGGCACGGCTCATTATCCTGTTGGTAATGGCCATCATCAGCAAGGAACACAGTTGCTACGAATGGGTGAACTTGGTCCACAACGATGTTCAGATACCTGACAGCTGTCAGGGATTGTGCTATTGGGATAACGGGGCCAAACGTGTCCCGTGAAAACATCGCCCACAGCATTACACCGCCGCCGCCGGCCTGTTTCCGCGCTGCAGTGCATTCAGATGCCATAGCCTCCGTTGGTAATTGGCGTATCCGAGCACGGCCGTCTACATGATGCACCAGGAATCTTGATTCGTCAGTCCAGGCCACTTTCTTCCAATCATCCACAGTCCAATCTCTGTTATCTTTGGCCTATTTCATGCGTTGTTGGCGATGAAAGCTGCGATGAACTGTATGCTGTGACACTTTGCCCGGACTCTCGTAGCTGCGGGTGATTTGTCGCACTGTGGACCTGCGGTGGCTGTGAATAATGCGCGACAGTCTCCGCTCAACTCTGGCATCAATGAGCTACGGACCACACACGGCTGAGCGACGGTTCATCGTTTGGACGCCTGTGCACCATTTTTAATACGTACTCACTACAGCGGCACGTTAACAACCAACAAGCCGCGCCGTTTCCGAGAGCGTAGTTCCGAAGCACCGTGCCATCACAGTTTGCCCTTTATCAAACCCCGATAAATCAGCAACTTTTCTTATTCTGACTGCGAAAACTCTATTAACCGAAAGCCATTCCTCGTGTTGCATATATACTGCTTTGTGAACGTCACCATCGTTCGATCTCCAGGAGCGCTCATTTCTCTAGCCTGGGGGTGGACATACTGTAATTGCTCATTGGTATACATAATTAACTAAGAACATTACGCTTCTTTCAAACGTACAACAGGTAAGTTGTATACGCCTATTAATCTCGTCTTTCATGTGGCCCTTGTGACGTAATACTGAGATGACACACGTGTCAAGACGGCAAGTAGTAGTTCTGAACCGTTGCCGGCGTACCTTCTTTGGGAAAGTATTCGTCTCCGGAGCAAAAGGATATGGTTTCGGATATCACTACCAGCGAATTTGGTTTCACATTGTCGGCCGAACGTAAAAACGGATCTGCTGCCTTTTGGATCTTCGAAAAATATGTGATGCTCCTTCCACACACGTCTGGAATTAAGGATAATTCATTCTTATCTTGTAAAATGTGTGATGCTTCTTCCACGCATCGTTTGGAATTAATCAGAATTCCTTCTATAGTGAGCTCTCCTTCAAGCGCTGTTTCCCGGCTGACTCGGAAACTGACGATTCCGTCCCAGCCCGTTCTCAAGCGGGATACGCAGGGCGTTTGAAAAATAACTGTGCACTGTAAATAACACTTACCATGTCGAACTGGCTCTTACAGGAGGTGTTGGAAATGGGCACCACCCACATCTAGACATGTCTGCACACGCTTCTTCATGTTGGATGTGGGTCGTTATTGCAGCCTGTAGCTCTTGAAGTGTATGCGGATCATTTGAGTACACCTTCCCCTTCACTGTTCCCCACAGAAATAAGTACGACTCTTCCAGATCTGGTGACCGGGCCGGTCACAATACCCGGGAACTGATCCGATTTCCGAAGAATTCCTCCAGAAGATGTATTGATGCACCAGTAGTGTGAGCAGTTGCACTCTGTTGCTGGAAACATCATTCGTTGATTTCCCGTTCCGTGAGTTGGGATCTGATTATTTGGATAATCTAGGCGCGGTGTTGTTGTGAGTTAATCATCTTACTGAAGAAAATGAGCCCACCATGGCCCGCCTACGGGCCATGGTGCACCAAACACCGACCTTCTGGTTGTGGAGAGGCACTTTCTTAAATTCGTGGGGATTTTCAGTACCCCACAGACGAGTGTATTGGCTGTTGATGTACTCGGACATATGAAACAATGCCTGATCTGTAAAGAAAGTCACGTCTAAAATGTCCTCACCTTCTTCAGACAGGAATTCTTGGAACCACCTGCAGTACCGAACACGGGTGTCACGTGGTCTGTTTCTTTCAGCTGATGCACGACAGACGCTTTGTGCAGTTGGAAACGCAACTCCTTTTCAGAATATCGTAGTCTGTACCCATTGGCACATCGGTGATAACCGCCTCACGAACTTGTGAAAACTCTTCTGTCCTATCCTGGATATCCTGCACGGTTTCATCTGCCGCAGATGGCCTACCGAGGCGGGGGGGGGCATCCAGAACACTGGCAGTTTCCAGAAACGTGGCTATGAGCTGACGTACCGCGTTACGGTGGGGGACGTCTGCATCACGAAATTTCCTAGCGAACTGTTTTTGCACTTCGTCCGTGTACTTGTCGTCATGGTAAAAGACATGTTCCACCAAAAACACTCAACCGTCAACACCATTGTCCTTGTGCCGACGATACGAGTGGTCAATCGGCATGTCTGCCTCCGGCGACCAAGCTCTCGGGAATGACCTTCGCTCGGACTGACAGCTGTACGCGCCTCGGGGTGGGGAGATATGAAGGTTACCAGACACAGAGCCCTTACAAGTGGAGGGTCACTTCTACTGTAATTCCATTCAAAATTTCTTTATTACTCTAATTCGTACATTTAGTGCACGGTCATTATCTGTATCCGATTACCTACCTCAAAGGTGACGCACATGTCAAGACGGCCTGTAGCAGAGGTAAGCCTTTGCTGGCCCAGCTTAATTGGGAATGCATTCGGCTCCGGAGCATAAGGGTGTTGGTTCAAGGATCGCCACTGGCAGCGAGAGAGTGAACGAGTTTCATACTTTCGCTTGATATTTGTTGCACAAAGTAGAAGTATGCATTGGTTGCTCCTCAATTTGTCCCTTTAACATTTGAATATTCATTATTTATAAGAGCAGTTCGCATCAGTTTTGCTTTCTGTTAGTTCACCTTCAATCCTACTTCTTTTCCGTTTTCAGGAAATACCTGTTGATGTTAATGTCTTTTCTCACGATCTTGTAAAAATAGGAGATTCTATTCATTCATCAAGTGTGAAAACACAAGTTTGTCTGCAACGGATATCAAAGTCGTGCCCCCTCACTCCGGAGTAAGTCGCTCTCCCAACTGAGCAACGCGGACGGAATGTCTCGCTGCAGATTTGTCGTCTTGACACATGTTTGCGCCTCTGTAGTACGTCAAATCATCTCCCTCTTTTTAGCACGTCTTCTGTACAAAAGATCGTGCTTACGTTACCGGTTTGTACGTCCGTCCGTCTGTACCCACGATATCTTTGCAACTATTAGTCCGATTTGAAAACTTCTTTTTGCATTGGGAAGCTTGAAATATGCGAATGATGATCCTTTATTTCGTTTTTTTTTTTTTTTACGATGTACAATTTCGCCGCTCGAGGGCGTAAATGCAGATGATGTCAAATTCAAAAATACGTTTTATTCCACATATTTGCTTTTAAACATCCGATTGAAAAAATTCTTTATCTTTCAATTCCATTTATGTCGAAGAGTATTCTAAATATAGTTACTTTTTCAAATTAGGCATAGCTTTTCCGCTAGGGGTCGTAAGAGTAAATTATATTTTTCCCGATAACTATTCTTCTAAAACTCCAATTTGAAATTTTTTTTCTTTAGCGGATACATCTCCTGATGGAAAATCTTTTGCATATAATTTAAAATTATTGGTAAATAATACTATAGCCACCAGGGGGCGTAAGCGTTAATTTTTGCTTCTGATGTATTTGCCATAAAATCGGAGTTTCTAAAATATCGATTGAAACAATTATTTCTTGGACTGATGCCACTTACATCGATAAACCCATTCGGAATATTTTCTTCTTAAAATATTGCACAGTTTCTCCGCCAGGGGGCGAAGATGTACATCTTATTTTTGTCAATATCTCTACTTCTAGGAGTCCGATTTAAAAAATTCCTTCTTTGTTGGATAGTGTTTTCCGTGTGACATGTTTTTCATAAAAATTCAAAATTTTCAAGTAATTCATAGACTTTCCGCTAGGGATCGTAAAGGTAAATTGCGTTTCCCCCTATATCTCTGCTTCTAAACCTCCGATTTAAAAAATTATTTCTGCACACGGATACAGTTCCTGATGGGAAATCGTTTGCACATAATTTCTAATTTTTGTAAAAAAATGGTTTTGCCACCAGGGGGCGCAAATCTTAATTTCCGCTTCTGATTATTTGCAGAAAAATATGAGCTTCTAAATTCTTGATAAAAAATTCGCCGTTTGTAGACAGATAGTACTCATGTCGACAAACCTTTTAGACACATTTTCTTTTTAAAATAATGCATGGTTTCTACGCCAGGGAGCGTAGATCTCTACTTCTAGGAGTCCGATTTGAAATATTCATTCTTTGTTGGATAGTGTTTCCAGTGTGACATGTTTTTCATATAATTTCAAAATTTTCAATTAATTCATAAACTTTCCGCTAGGGGGTGTAATGGTAAATTGTTTTCCCCCAATATCTCTGCTCCTAAATCTAAGATTTGAAAAATTCTTTCTGTACCGGAGACAGCTCCTGATGGGAAATCTTTTGCACATAATTTCTAATTTTTGAAAAAATGGTTTGGCCACCAGGTGGCGTAAGTGTCAATTTCCGCTTCTGATGTATTTGCAGAAAAATATGAGCTTCAAAAATTTCGATTGAAAAAAGTGGTTTGTTCACCGATACTACTCATGTCGACAAACCTTTGAGAAACATTTTCTTCTTAAAATAATGCATGGTTTCTATGCCAGAGGGCGTAGATGTATATCTTATTTTTGTGAATATATCTACTACTAGGAGTCCGATTTGAAAAATTTCCTTCTTTGTTGGATAGTGTTTCCGATGCGAAATGTTTTTCCTATAAATTCAAAATTTTCAAGAAATGTTTTTCCTATAAATTCAGTTTTCAAGGGAAATTGCGTTTTCTTCGTTATTTCTGCTGCTAAAACTCCGATATGAAAACTTCTTCCTGCATCGCATGCAAGATCTGATGGAAAATATTTTTCACATAATTTCTAATGGTTGGTAAAGAATGTCTAGGCCACCAGGGAGCATAAGTGTTAATTTCTGCTTCTGATGTATTTGTAGCAAAAGCTGGGCTCCTGAAAACTCCACTAATTTTTTTGTCTTGGACCGATAATGCTCATATGGAAAAACCTTTTGAGAATACTTTCTTCCTAAAATAATGCATGGTTTTCCCACCAGGGGACATAAAGTCACATCTTAATTTTGTCGATATCTGTGTTTCTAAGAGTCCAATTTGAAAAATTCTGTGTTGGAGAGCATTTCCGGTGCGAAATGTTTCTCATATAAATTCCTGTTTTTCTTAACGCACAAGTCTGCAACCAGAGGGCGTAAGCTCACATTCCGTTTACAGCAATATCTGAGGGATCAAAAACCCGATTGAAAACTTCTTTCTTCCGTGAGATTCTATTGTTTTCCATACCGGTTCTATTGACTTTGAATAGCTTTGATAAATTTAATTTGCGTCAGAACGGATTCAAAAGACGTGCTTATTACACCCGAAAATTCGGTGTCATCTTTCTTGTTTTTTGTTTTTTTTATTTTTTTGGAACGAAGTAGGAATTTTTCATTAATTCCAAACAATGTGTGTAACAAACATCACACATTTTTCGAAGAACCCAACGCCCAGTGGATCCATTTTCGAAAATCGGGCGCCAATGTGAAAACACAAGTTTGTCCGCGACGAAGATCGGAACCGTGTCCCCTCACTCCGGAGTAAGTCGCTCTGCCAACTAAGCTACGCGGACAGAATTCGTCTCGCTGCAGATCTGTCGTCTTGACACAGCTTTTCACGAACTCTGTAGTACGTCGCAGAAGTTACTGTGATAAATCATTAATAAATATGGTACAAATGATGTTAGTCACTGTGCATAGATACAGAAAAAAGACGCAGGTGTTATAGTGCCACACAATCTCCATTTCTCCTCCTTTGTCAGTGTGAAGATAAGCGAAAGAAATCACTTAAAGAGCTCTTTCACATCGTGCAGTTCTTTCTGAGATCCCCTCTTCTCTTCCACCATCCCCGTTAGCAACTTAAGCATTCAGAATCTTTCACGCAGCCATTTATCTCCATTATGTGCCATTTGGATCAGTCGACTTCTGTTCTTACTGCTTCCTTTTTTTATCATTATCTTCTTTAAGTAAAGCTCTGAGAGACGGAAAATGGCGATGAACATGTTGAATGCAGACAAAAGAAGTGAATCCGGCTCATCCATAATCTCATCCCTTCCTCCGATTCCTTTCGCATCTCATCTCACTGGAACGAAATTTTCGCTCTTTCGCACTCTAACAAATGGTCTCATATTTCCTCTTGTTTTGCATTGGTAATCCATTTAAACTGCTCAGTATTCTGAAAGTAAGAATGCATAATTTCGCTCTTGAGTGTTCATCGTTTTTCTTCTTTCTCTTTTTTGTGCATAGGTTTTCTTCGGGAACAATCTAGACGACTTTAAAAAGTTGTGATATCTTAAAGGTAGCACATATTACTGTAAAGCAATATGAAGTAATAAAAAAATAATAAAAAGTTATGAGAAATCCCCTTTGCATATTCCTTTTTCTTTCTTTCTTTTTTTTTTTTTCAAAACTAATTTTTCTTCTTTCTTGAATAATTAAAAGAAAGAAATTCCTTTGAAATTCAAAGCTAAAATAAGAAAGTTCAAAAGTGAACCAGACGTCTTTAAATATTGTAGTATTGAAACCATGCCTCAATCTCTTTGATTTCTTAAATATAAATATCTGCCAGACATAAAGAAGTAGATGAAACCCAAGTTTAAAAAGAAACGCCACATGCTGAATAAGCTCGAGCAATTAAAGCACAGCAAATAGTCTGCAAACTTTTTAGACCCCCCACTCTTCCCGATGGCGCAGTAGTGGTCTAATCGATGGCTTATGACCATTCGTCCGTGACAGGGTGTGGGTTCGAATCCGGTGATACATGGATGTTGTGTTTGTCTTACGGCACTGGCCCTCTCCCTTTCCTGAAACCAGTGACCCTAAATTAGGGACGGACGACTAATTACAGCCCATTGAGATGCTCACGGTGGTCGTTAAACCTTCGTTCGAAAAAAAAAATCCTCCAATAATAATAAAAAACATTTTAAGTTATTTTTATGAACGTGAGCATTTGGAATCGCAAAATTATTAACAACTAAGAACAAGAAAGATGACACCGAATATTCGGGTGTAATAAGCACGTCTTTTGAATCCGTTCTGACGCAAATTCAATTTATCAAAGCATATTCAAAGTCAATGGAACCGGTATGATCTGACGAAGGAAAAAACTTTTCAATCCGGATTTTAATCCCTCAGATATTGCTGTAAACGGAATCGTGAGCTTACGAACACTTAGAAACAGAGATACCGACAAAACTAAGACATAACTTTACATCCCCTGGTGGGAAAACCATGCATTATTTTAGGAAGAAAGTATTCTCAAAAGGTTTATCCATATAAGCCGTATCGGTCCAAGAAAAAAATTAGTCGAGTTTTCAGGAGCCCAGATTTTGCAACAAATACTTCAGAAGCAGAAATTAACACTTATGACCCCTGGTGGCTAAACCATTCTTTACCAAACATTAGAAATTATGTGAAAAATATTTTCCATCAGGTCTTGTATGCGATACAGGAAGAATTTTTAAAACCAGAACTTCAGGAGCAGAAATGACGCAGAAAACGCAGTTTACTTTTGTGCCCCATAGCGAAAAGTCTATTATTTACTTCAAAATTTTGAATTTATAGGGAAAATATTTCGCATCGGAAACACTATCCAACAAAGAAGGAATTTTTCAAATTAGACTCTTAGAAGTAGAGATATTGACAAAACTAAGATATACATCTACGCCCCTGGCGTAGAAACCATGCATTTTTTCAAGAAGAAAATTTCCCAAAAGGTTTGTCGACATGAGTAGTATCGGTCAACAAACGACTTGTTTTTCAATCGAGATTTTAGAAGCTCATATTTTGCTGCAAATACATCAGATGCGGAAATTAAGACTTACGCCACCTGGTGGCCAAACCATTTTTTACAAAAATTAGAAATTATGTGCAAACGATTTCTCATCAGGAGCTGTATGCGGTGCAGAAAGAATTTTTCAAATCGGAGATTTAGAAGCAGAGATATAGGGGGAAACGCAATTTACACTTACGCCCTCTAGCGGAAAGACTATGAATTACTTGACATTTTTTAAATTATATAAACCACATGTCACACTAGAAACACTATCCAACAACGGAGGAATTTTTTTAAATGGGACTCCTAGAAGTAGATATATTGACAAAAATAAGATATATATATCTACGCCCCCTGGCGTACAAACCATGCACTATTTTAAGAAGAAAATGTTTCTAAAAGGTTTGTCGACATGAGTGGTATCATTCAACAAACGACTTTTTTTTCAATCGAGAATTTAGAAGCTCATATTTTGCTGCAAACACAACAGAAGCGGAAATTAAGATTTACGCCCCCAATTGACCAAACTATTTTTTTACAAAAATTAGAAATTATGTGCAAACGATTTCCTATCAGGAGCTGTATCCGATGCAGAAAGAATGTTTCAAATCGAAGATTTAGAAGCAGAGATATAGGGGGAAACGCAATTTACCGCTACGCCACCTAGCGGAAAGTCTATGAATTACTTGAAAATTTTGAAATTGTATGAAAAACATGTCACACGGAAAACACTATCCAACAAAGAAGGAATTTTTTAAATCGGACTTCTAGAAGTAGAGATATTGACAAAAATAAGATGTACATCCACGCCCACTGGCGGAGAAACTTTGCAATATTTTAAGAAGAAAATATTCCGAATAGGTTTATCGATGTGAGGGGCATCAGTCCACGAAAGAATTGTTTCAATCGATATTTTAGAAGCTCCGATTTTATGGCAAATACATCAGAAGCAAAAATTAACACTTACGCCCCCTGGTGGCCAAAGTATTCTTTACCAAAATTTTCAAATTATATGCAAAAGATTTTCCATCAAGAGATGTATTCGCCGAAGAAAACCTTTTCCAAATCGGAGTTTTAGAAGAAGAGTTATCGGGGGAAATGTAATTTACTCTTACGACCCCTAGCGGAAAAGCTATGCCTAATTTGAAAAAGTAACTATATTTAGAATACTTTTCGACATAAATGGAATCGAAAGATAATTTTTTTTTTCAATCGGATGTTTAGAAGCAAATATGTGGAATAAAACGTATTTTTGGATTCGACATCATCTGCATTTACGCCCTCTAGCGGCGAAATTGTACATCGTAAAAAAAAACGATATAAAGGATCATCATTTGAATATTTCAAGCTTCCGAATGCAAAAAGAATTTTTCAAATCGGACTAATAGTTGCAGAGATATCGTGGGTACAGACGGACGGACGGACGGACGGACGGACGGACAAACCGATAACAGAAGCACGATCGGTTTTTTTACAAAAAACGTGCTAAAAAAGATTTGTATGATCAACCAAGATAATAAACGTAAGTTTATACAATAAAGCACCCATTGAAATCTTTACTTATCTACTTTATGCATGATCCAGGCTTGTGCCAATTGTGAAAAACATAACGGTATACAAACAAACAACAATACAACTGTTTCTATATGTCCACATACATTAATGTGTAGGAATCTTCAACTCGGGGGCCCGCTGGCCACGGGGGGCCCGCCGACGACATTTCGGCATTTCTTTTGGGAGAACGAGTTTTTTTATGTGCCGAAATGCACAATGGGGAGTAAATACAATGTTTGTGAGAAGGGGCAAGGGAGATTGAGTTTCATAAAATATAGTAACGTTTATGTGATTTTCAAAATTTAATTTACCATAAACTTTTGAGTTTCGTCATTTAATTTAATTACCATCTTTTGGAGTGGTAAACACCAGCTACTAGAATCTGGAAGAAGTTAAAAGTGTCCGATAGTGTTCAAAGAACTGCTACTTTCCACCCCCTTTCTGCTACTACATGTTCTAGTATGAAAAAATTCCACTATTCTATTGAGAGGAATGGGTGCTAGGGGGAAATGTTTGCGTGATTGGTTGGTGATAAGAAGGGCACAGAGTAGTTAACCTGAGCCGGATGAAACACTTCAGTCAGCAGACACGTTGGTCTTTGAATCCGTGAAAATGGCGAGCTGTGGAGGAAAGCAAGAGGAGAAAAGTTGGAGACAAAGTGCGATGTTTTCAATAAAAGTGGTCGTCCCGTTATTTTGTTGTTGAGCATAAGAATAAGGCAGTTTGCCTTATAGAAGAAAACGACATCAACAAGCATTACGACACAAAGCACTATGACGTAAAAACTAACATTCATTTTATGTTGCTTTCTCTTTGTAAATTTGAGTCCATTTCCCTTTTGAGTTTTCAATCTTAACTTTATATCTTCTCGTTTGCGGAATCACGTTGGCACAAATTCTGAGGTCAGAGTGCGTAACGTATGCATGCGACAGATAAGAACGAGATATATACTATATTGACAAAATTCACCGGACACCCCTTCAAAAGCAAATGAACGGATACGCTGCTTTGTTAAGATGCGCGGTACAGCTGCAAACGGAATAAAAACAAGCCTGCAGCTGACCGCGATGAAATCGCACTGTGAGGTTGAGTGAAAATGTCGCGGCGGGAGAGAACTCAATTTGAGAAAGGAAAGATTGTTGGGTGTTATATTAGTGGGTTGTCCATAAGCGAAACCAAGAGTCGTTTAAAAATACCCAAGTCAACTCTTTTGGTTGCACTAAATAACTGGAAGACACATAGCGTGCGTAAAGCAACAAGCCGTACCGGCAGACCAAATAAATCAGTGATATAGGACGCCGAAGCCTCAGTAGAGTCGTTACAGCTAATCGACGGAGTACTGCACAAGACCTCAGTGTATAGGTAACTAAAAATGCTGGAACCTCGGTATGTACACGTACCATTCGCAGAGAACTTCATTCCAAGGGTTACCGTGGTCGTGCGGCTATTCGTAGGCCTTTCATCTCCACTTGGAATGCTACTCCTTGTTCAGCCTGGCGTAATGGCGTAAAGAACATTTATCGTGGACCGTAGATCAATGGAAACGGGTCCTATGGACTAATGAATCCAGATACGCGATCCATCAGTCTGATGGCCGTCTGTGGGTATGGCGGCAGCCGGGAGAACGCTGTTTACCACAGTGTACTGTTCCTACGGTCAAGTGTGGAGCTGCCAGTGTACTCGTGTGGGAGTGTTTTTCTTGGGATGGTACCGGCCTATTAGTTATCGAGAACAAATCTGTTAACCAGCATTATAACCTCGGTGTTCTGGACAATTATGCCCTACCAACTTTATGGCAATAGTATGGAACCGTGCCTTGTTGGTACCAGCAGGATAATGCACCGAGCGATAAAGCAAGGACTGTTACGGCGTGGTTTGATGATAATTTCGTATCATGTGTGGACTGGCCAGCACAGAGCTCTGATCTTCATCTCATAGAGCACCTCTGGGAGGAATTACAGCGTCGCATAAGAATTTTGGAGCCAAGGCCTACTACTAAGCAACAGTTAGCGGCAGCATTATGTAGTCTAGTGAATGGAAGCGCATACCTATCACTGTGTCCCAAAACCTTGTCGAAAGCACGTCTCGAAGGATCAGTGCATGCATTAAGGTCAAAGGTGGACCGACACCGTACTAATGTATGTTAATAAATGCTATGTTGTGTTTCTCTTCTAGGTGTTTGGTGAACTTTGTCAATATAGCGTATATAATACTGAAGGAGCAGCGAAAAAGTGTTTGGTGGTGGAAGCTATGTTTATTTGAAGTTTGCGTATTCGAGCTGTGTTGTTGTATATTGAATGTTTGGAGTAATCGAGTTTTCTGTTTACTAACTCACGTTAGTCAACGTTGAAATATTAGTACTATTCTGATTAGTTCCTCACATATTTTGGAATGTTCGAGCAAAGTGCTAACACGATGATGATAGAATAAAAAAAGTAAACAGTGAGTAAGTCTTTCTGAAACTTGATTTGAGTGACTATGTTTCACTTCGAGAAAGAGAGTGTAAATAAGAAGAGGTAGTATTCTCAAAATCTTAAGTGGTGTTCTCCAGGATACAAATAGTAAAGAACGCTACAACACAGTGAGAAATATTCTGGTTTGGAGGGATATTTTCGGAGAGAAAAAGTTAATGAAGTAAAAGACAAGCTAAATTGTAAGCAGTCGTTATTCTCCAAGATAAATGACAGTCTGAAAACAGCGTTAATGTTAGTAACATGTTAGCAAAGAAAAAAACCCTGCAAAACGTGGAGAGCCCTTCATTGACGGAGAGTTTGTGAAAGGATGGCTTCAATGTGCAACTAGATGTGCCTTTTCCGTCAAAGGCTCAAGTTGCTTCGAACATTAGCTTGTCTGGTGTTACAGTAGTGCAACCCGTGAAGGATCTGGTAGCAAATGCATTCAGCAATTTCAAATCCAAGAGCAAGGAGTTTGTATTTTATTCTGTAGTGATGGATGAATCCTCAGATGCAACCGCTGCTGCACAGGTAAGCATTTTCATTCGTGGCTTTCATAGAAACTTCATGATTGTAAAGCAATTAGCCGGTGTAGTTGCTCTTAAAGACATGACACGACTTCAGATTTGTATTCAAGCCTAAGAAATACCTCGGCTAAGTATGAATTAGACATAAGCAACATATCTGACATAACCACAGATGGTACGCTTGTTATGCCCGGAAAGAAGGGAGGAGTGGCAATTTTAATGAAATCTGACGAGAAGTATTGCCGCAATATTAAGATGATGGCTTTCCACTGCATCATCCACCAAGAAAATTTGTGTTGCGAAGTTCTCAAATGTTGAACATGTGATGACTGTTCTTGTAAAAGTGGTGAATTTTATCCGGTCGTAAGGTCTCAACCACAGGCAATTTCAAAGGTTTTTGAGCGATTTAAAAGCAGAACAAGGTGATGTTGCATATTACGCGTAAGTACGTTGATTGAACCGCGGGAAAATACTTCAGTGCCTTTTTCCTTTGAAAGGCAACAACAATCCATGGAATCCAAAGGAAACCATGGAATCGCAGGAATAACCATCAGTTCAACAATCCATGGAATCCAAAGGAAACCATGGAATCGCAGGAATAACCATCAGTTCAACAATCCATGGAATCCAAACGAAAACCCATTCGCAGGAATAACCATCAGTTCAACAATATATGGAATCCAAACTAAAACCCATTCGGAGGAATAATTATCCGTTCAACCATCCGTGTAATCCAAACGCAAACCCATTCGAAGGAATAACCATCAGTTTAACAATCCACGGAATACAAACGAAAAGCCATTCGCAGGAATAACCATCAGTTTAACAATCCATGGAATACAAACGAAAATCCATTCGAAGGAATAACCATCAGTTCAACAATCCATGGAATCCAAACGAAAACCCATTCGCAGGAATAACCATCAGTTTAACAATCCATGGAATACAAACGAAAGGCCATTCGCAGGAATAACCATCAGTTCAACAATCCATGGAATACAAACGAAAATCCATTCGAAGGAATAACCATCAGTTCAACAATCCATGGAATCCAAACGAAAACCCATTCGCAGGGATAACCATCAGTATAACAATCCATGGAATGCAAACGAAAAGCCATTCGCAGGAATAACCATCAGTTCAACAATCCATGGAATACAAACGAAAACCCATTCGCAGGAATAACCATCATTTCAACAACCCATGGAACCCAAACAAAAACCCAATGGCAGGAAAAACCATCAGTTCAGCAATCCATGGAATCCAAACGAAAACCAATGGCAGGAATAACCATCAGTTCAACAATCCATGGAATCCAAACGAAAAACCATTCACAGGAATAACCATCAGTTTAACAATCCATGGAATCTAAACAAAAACCCATTCGCAGGAATAACCATCATTTCAACAACCCATGGAACCAAATGAAAACCTAATTGCTGGAATAACCATCAGTTTAACAATCCATGGAATCCAAACGAAAACCCATTCGCAGGGTTTACCATCAGTTCAGCAATCCATGGAATCGAAACGAAAACCCATTCGCAGGAATAACCATCAGTTCAACAATCCATGGAATCCAAACAAAAACTTATTCGCGAGGTCCATGATAAGAAGTGGTTCAGTGGATATGCATTCGTAGAGAGACACCGTATGGAATCATCTAATGCACATTGTCGGTCTGCAACATCGTGGTTAAGACAAGTGTTCTGAGGATGACCTCACATAAGTCGAAAAGCTTCAACGAGAGTTAAGTGGAATGGTGGTGATCTCAAGCATGCCGTGATTTTAAACTCTTTATTGGATTTTAATAGTGAAATATTTTAAACTTCAAATTTAACTACTGGTGCAACAGGTACAGTGAACATCGATAGAATTTAATTTTTTAATGATGAATTTTTAAACTTCAAATTAAACTACTGGTGCAATAAGTAAAGTGAACAACGATGGAATAGGATATTTTATCAACATGTATATAGTGATTTTAACAATTAAAGAACTGGAACCAGAGTGCAATAATGTGTGAGCAGTGTTGTACATAGAGGAAAGGATTGAAACCGGGTGTTTCATCTCCCAAGGAGTTATCATTGGAATATCGCGACATGTGTTGAGAATCGTTAACGAATCCACAAATAAAGAAAATAGACACACCATGAATGTGCATCGTATAAACTAAGGATTAGAGGTACGTAATAGTATTTGATCTATTAGTGGATATATAATTGCTACTATGAACTTTCTGTGTTAGTTATCAACGAGGACCGGAAACAAAACTTTTGTGGTTCTACTGAGATATTTTATGGATATGCATTCCTTGTCAACATTACTTACTGATCACCTCAATGAACTGTAGAATCGTTTACATGGGAAAGGTCAAATTGTTCGTAACCTTTATGACTCCGTGAAAACTTTTGGGACTACACTAATCCTTTGGGAACGCCAATTGCAAAATAAAAACTGCAATCATTGTTCCTATATTGGCGACGTTGGTGAATGGAAATAGAACATGGAGCTCAGATGATTATGTACCATGCATTTCAAATCCCAGAGTGAAGTTCTAAAGCAGATTTTGCCGCCCCGGTGGCGCAGTGGTCTAAGGCACTGGCCTCTGATCATTCGTCCGTAAGGGGTCCGGGTTCGAATCCCGGTGAGGCATGGATGTTGTGTTTGTCTTACGGCACTGGCTCTCTCCCTTCCCTGGAACCAGTGACCCTAAATTAGGGACGGGCGACTGCTTATAGCCCATTGAGTTGCTCACGGTGGTCGTTAAACCTCCAATCAAAAAAAAAAAAAAAAAAAAAAAAAGCAGATTTTTTGACATCAGGGAGAACGTCATTTCCATGGTAATGTTCTCCTCGCTCTTGATGGTTGACATCGAAAGTGATCCACCTCATTTACAATTAGAGGTTTCAGATTTGCAGTCAAATGCAAGTTTTTACAAGTTACTACAATAATTGACTTTTTTCCAAATATGTGTCCGAAGAAAAGTAACCAAAAATACTTAAATGTGCATTGTTCATGTCTTTTATCTTGGTAGTATCAACATATGTGAGTAGTTGTTCAGAAAACACAAAATCAAAAACAAGAACATGTCTGACGGATCATTATTTGGAGGCCACTTTGAGAATCGCAACAACGCAGATTACTCCTGATTTTGAAGCTTTAGTCAAGTGAAAACAATACCAAGTTTCTCATTAAGACTGCAATGACATCCATCCTTGCTCTAATGTGAGTACCGTGTTGTCTTTGGATTTTACTTGTAATATACATAGTTACATACTAGTACTGTATTCATTCTGTTTCTTCAAGTATAAAGTATATTGCTACTGAACGTGCTTTTGGCAATATAAGTGTATATAAGATGAACTAAAATGTGCCATTTGTGGTTCTCTATCAGTGCCGACAGACGTGCGGCCCGTGGAAGCTTTCGAATTTATTGATGTGACACTCTGCCCTGAAAGGTTGAAAACCCCTATATTAACGCATGATCCAAGTCTAAGCCAATTGCTACAAACCTGTAGGTATAAAAACACGATTCACTGCCAGTTTTAGCCAAAACGTATAAGGACATTCGAGTAAGTGACGTGTCTTTCAGAAAAAAATTCCAATCGAGAAATAGCACACGTTACATAAAAACAAGAACTCCATGCGAAATATTGCGTACTCATGTCTATAAGTCGGCATGTTTCAATTGCATTGTTTTATTTGCTTGTAAGTTTTTAATTAAAAAACTTGCAAGTCTGTTTTTTGTTAATTGCGTCTGAGCTTTGTCACGTTTATTTTTGGTTCTCCCGAGTGCAGTTTTTGAGCCAAGTAAGGTGTTTCTTTTGTTCTCTTTTGTCACAGCTCAAAGTTTTCTGATTAAGCTCTCCTTACGCAAAGAGGGATAGTCAGTAAGATTATGATAAATTTGTCCCCTAAAATAATGATATTCTTATACTACACTCTTTGGAAGAAACAGCATAATTTTCAAGAGCAATATGCCATTATGTCTTAAAAGAAAAGTGTTTGATCAATGCATCCTCCCAGTGCTTACGTATGGTGCAGAGACGTGGACCTTAGCTAAAAGAGACATACAAAGGCTGCAGACAACTCAAAGCAGCATGGAGAGGTGCATGCTTGGTGTAACCAGGAGAGATAAGAAGAGGAACACATGGATCCGAAAAATGACAAGAGTGGAAGACATCATGATCAGAGTTAAATCCCTGAAATGGCAATGGGCTGGACATACTGCCAGAAGAACAGACCATCGATGGACAGCCGAAATTATTTAGATTGGATTCCAAGGGACAGGAAAAGACCCAGAAGAAGACCACATGGAAGATGGGTGGATGAAATTCGAAAGTATGCGGGAGTAACAAGGAGGAGATTGGCACAAGACAGACCGTTGTGGAGGAAACTTTGGGAGACCTTCGTCCAGCAGTGGATTGATAATGGCTGACAATGATGATGATACTGACATGGGGGCAAACAACACAATATAACTTTTAAAAAATACAGGTAATACAGAATAGATACATAAGATTAATAGACCTAAAAACTCTTAATAATTATATACCTAATCTTATCTTTAGGTCAGAAGTAAATCCCAATAAATATAATATACTTACAATAAAACAATTATTTGACTATAATCTTGGTAAAATAATGTTCAGAAGAATTAAAAATGATTTATACCATGACTTAATATCATTAAATATTCGTACTCATAATTATGAAACCAGGAATCGATCAACACTCATACCTAATTTCCCTCGGACGGAAACAATTAAAACGAATTTAAATTATTCGGGTCCAAAACTTTGGAACTCTTTGCCTTGTGACATAACATCTATTAACAATTTTGACCTATTTAAAAAAATCCAAACACCACCTTACGAACAAGTCTCTCAATTAGTATCAAATTAACCTGAGCTGGTTGCTGAATTGATTTCACGGCTTATGGATAGGCCTTGCATCTATATACACTTATGTATTTATTTAATCTTTCAGTTATATTCAATATGCCTTTGACTTGTCTTTTGTGTTGTTGTTTGTGTCAATTTTTTCTTTTAGTACTAGAGGTGGGAGGGCTATGTCAGGCCTTACGGCCTTTTCCTTCCTCCTCCTCGTTGCTACATTTTTTGTAATTGATTGTATTGTTTGTATTCTGAACTGTAATATGTGGCAACTGAAAAATGAATAAATGAAAAATGAAATACACTGGCGGAAAGTGAAAAAAGAACAACAAGAAGGAGACGTCTGATACCAACGAAATTTATACAGCATAATAACGGAATACAGAGGATAACGTGATCAAAACATTATGGCAAAATACAGCTGTATTTGCTGGTAAACTGAAAAAGAACATTTCCATGTAACATGGTTAGTACGAGGTTGAACCGCCATGAACTGCGTCACACTGTGCAATTGTGGCATTGAGTCTGTCGTACAGATGTTGGATGTAAGTTTGGGGTGTTGAGTTCCAAGCATCCTCAGCCTGGACGCGTAAATCGGGGATGGTCGTGGCTGGCCGTGGAGACCGGATAAGTCGTTGTCCCATAAAATCCCACACGTGCTCAATGGGGGACAAATCCGGTGAACGTGCAGGCCATTGAAGTTGTCTCACACCCTAAAGTGCATGTTGCGTTGCACGCGCCGTGTGTGGGCGTGCGTTATCTTGCTGGAAAACACCACGATGGACCGACCTTACAAATGGCACAACAACGGGCTGAATGATGTTGTTAATGTAGGAGGTGCTGTTTAACGTACCCGGTACAAACACTAGTTATGTACGGGAGTGATAGCTGATCGCTCCCCACACCAGGAGACCAGGTGTAGGCCCTGTGTGTTGCTGGCGGATGCAAGAAGGGTGGAGATGCTCCCCTGTTCGTCTGCGAACACGCATACGGCCATCGGAGGCTCCCAAACAGAATCTGCTTTCATCGCTGAACACGACAGATCGCCATTGCGTTCTCCAGTGCAGACGTTGGCGACACCACTGCAGCAGTTCCTGACGGTGGGCTGGAGTTAGAGGTACATATGCCAGAGGCACACGTGCACGTAGTCTTGCATCCAGTAGACGGTTGCGGATTGTTCGCACAGTCACCTCAGGTGCAACGGCAGCTCGGATTTGCGTCGCAGTGGGTGTTCTGCTTGACAACGCCGCACTTCTTATGCGTCGATCGGTCCACTCATCAGTCGGTCTGTGACTCCCGGTTCCACGTCTTCTCATGAGGGAATGTTCCTCGGACCATCTACGCCACCATCGTACTACCACCGATACTTTCCATCCAATTCTCTCCGCAATACGACGATACGACCACCCGGCCTCGCGGAGTCCGACTAGACGACCTCTCTCAAAGTCCGATAACTGCTGAAATCATACACGTCTTCCATGTACAGGCAATGCAGCTTCTTCAGTATCTTCGCACGTGTACGTACGGCGACGACTGATTGCATTCACTTCGCCGTAGTCCTTTAATACCACCGACGATAATTTGCATATTATGCCGTGCTGTGGCGCAAGCGCTCACCGGTTGGTCCCGAAATTAACATCACACCTACGTAAACTCGACCCCATTAACATATGTAAATTTCATGATTGTCCGATAATTCCTTCTTGGTGTTCTTTTTTCACTTTCCGGCAGTGTATAATGAGTTGTAAATACTGTAACATTCTATAAGCTTCTTTCAACATTTGGTGTCCTTATTATCGCATTTCTGGTTTCATAAATAATACGGATCTCGCGAGCTCGACATTAATATGCTTATTTAAATGAAGTAATTTTTATTTTAAGGGTTTTTTAAAAGTTTATCTGTAATTTTAAGTGTTGGCTTTAAGAGTTGAAATGAATTTTTAATTTGAACATATACAAGCATGACGTAACAGAAACCCACGTTTACTAAGGTTTTCCAGAAACGAGATAGAGTTATTCATGCTAGCTTTTGATAACGCCATGCTACAAGACTTGAATTTTATACACACACACACACACACACATGCACACACACACACACACACACACACACACACACACACACACACACAATTTGTCCTTTATCAAACTCATATATATATATATCAGATTCTCTGCTTTAGAAGGCCTAACATTGGAAGAAGTGGATATTTCTGAAGTTAACAGAAAAGTAACCAAAGCCCTTATGGAAACAGCAACAAATTTAGCTGGGTCTAAGAACAAATTGTATGTGAACAAATTATCAGGAAAAACCAAAATGTTGATGCAAAAAAGAAGAGATGAGGACAACTAAAGAAGATGTGACTTCCAAAGTGGAATATATAGAGCTATGCAAGACAGTACGAAAAAGTATCACTGAAGACGTAAGGAAATTCAACTGTGAACTAGTACGGAAAGCAATTGAAAACAACCAAAGCCTAAAGATAGCAAAGGGACATCTCAGTAAGGAAAAAAAAAGAGATTATGGCACTGAGAAAAGATGGTTCTGTAACAAGAAATAGAGGCGAAATTTTGACAAGAGTGAAAGATTTCTACTCCAAATGATATGAAAGGGATGATACATGTACTCCAGATATCATGAAAGGTACCAGTACCAGAGTTTTTCCAGTCCTTCCAGCAGAAGTTGCACATGCAATCAAGAACATGAAGCGGGGAAAAGCTCCAGGAGAAGATGGAATTACTGTAGACATCATACAAGAAGCAAGTGGAGAAATCGAAACAGTACTCGCCCAAATTTTCACTCGATGCCTTAATGAAGGAAAATTCCTGAGGATTGGAACAACGCTACAATGATCTTGCTACATAAAAAAGGTGACATTGAGGATCTCAGGAACTACAGACCTATCAGCCTACTATCAGTGGTTCATAAAATCTTCACTAAAGTTCTTTCACACCGCTTGAAGGTGACACTGGACATGGCTCAACCGAGAGAACAAGCTGGATTCAGGAGTGGCTACAGCACAATAGATCATATCCTCGTACTGAGAGAACTAATTGAAAGAGCGAGGGAATATGAACTTCCATTGTGCATGGCTTTTATCGATTATGAAAAAGCCTTTGATTCGGTGAAACCATCAGCAGTTGCAATGGCTCTGAAATCCTGCGGTATTGAAGATGCATACATTAATATTATTAATAACATCTATGAAAATGCAAGTGCAAAGATTCGGCTGTTTGAAAATACAACACACATAAAAATTGGAAAAGGAGTGAGACAAGGTGACACCATATCTCCGAAGCTCTTTAATGCCACATTGGAAAAAGTCTTTCAATCACTGAACTGGGAAAACAAAGGGATAAAGATTAATGGAGATTATCTAACCCACCTTCGTTTTGCTGAAGTCATTTTTGCAACTACCCCATCAGAGCTATAGAGTATGATCCAGGAACTTGCTGACAAGAGTAAAAGTGGGATTAAAAATGAACTTTCAGAAGACAAAAGAGATGTTCAATGCTTTTACAGGAAATGAAGATTTATCGATTGATGGAGAAAAGCTGGAGATAACAGACACGTACGTTTATCTTGGACAGCAGATATCAAGTGAGGGTCACATTGATGAAGAAATTAATCGGCGTACAAAACTTGCCTGGAGAGCCTTTGGAAGAAACAGCATAATTTTCAAGAGCAATATGCCATTATGTCTTAAAAGAAAAGTGTTTGATCAATGCATCCTTCCAGTGCTTACGTATGGTGCAGAGACGTGGACCTTAGCTAAAAGAGACATACAAAGGCTGCAGACAACTCAAAGCTGCATGGAGAGGTGCATGCTTGGTGTAACCAGGAGAGATAAGAAAGAGGAATACGTGGATCCGAAAAATGACAAGAGTGGAAGACATCATGATCAGAGTTAAATCCCTGAAATGGCAATGGGCTGGACATACTGCCAGAAGGACAGATCATCGATGGACAGCCGAAATTTTAGATTGGATTCCAAGGGACAGGAAAAGACCTAGAAGAAGACCACATGGGAGATGGGTGGATGAAATTCGAAAGTATGCAGGGGTAACATGGAGGAGACTGGCACAAGACAGACCGTTGTGGAGGAAACTTGGGGAGACCTTCGTCCAGCAGTGGATTGATAGTGGTTGACGATGATGATGATGATGATGATGATATCGAGTTTGACAAAGACCAAATTGTAAAAAACGCAACGATGAAACGATGAATGTTTTTTTTTTTCGGCAACGATGTTCAGATACCTGACAGCTGCCAGGGATTATGCTATTGGTACAATGAGGCCTAAAGTGTCCCCCAAAAAAACATCGCCAATAGCATAACACCGCCGACGCCGGCCTATCTCCGCCCAATAGTGCATCCAGGTGCCATAGCCTTCATTGGTAATCAGTGTATCCGCGCTCGGCCGTCTACGTGATGCACCAAGAATCTTGGTTCTTCAGACCAGGCCACTTTCTTCCAATCATCCACGGTCCAATCTCGAGGATCTTGGGCCCATTTCATGCGTTGTTGGCCATGACGTGCAGTGAGCGTGGTGACCCGACTGGGTCTTTGGCTACGGGGACCCGGCTGGGTGTTCGGCTACGGAGACCCATGCGCAGAAGGCTGCGATCAACTGTATGCTGTGACACATTGCCCTGATCACCACTGTTGTAGCTGCGGATTATTTGTCGCACTGTGTCCCTGCGGTCGCTGTGAACAATGTGCGACATTGTTCGCTTTCCTCTGGCATCAATGAGCTGCTGACAACACACAGCTGGACGACGGTTCATCGTTTGGCCATCTGTGCGCCACTTTTGATACGTACTCACTACAGCGGCACGTGAACAACCCCAGAAGCCGCGCCGTTTCAGAGATCGTAGTTCCGAGGAGCCGAGAAATCTCAATTTATCCTTTATCAAACTCCGATAAATCGGCAGCTTTTCCCATTCTGACTCCGAACACTCTACTAACCGAAAGCCGGTCCTCGTGTTGTATATATACTGCTCTGTGAACTTCGCCTGCCCCACCGTTCTGTATGCAGTCGCTCTCATTTCTCTAGTAGGGGAGGGAGGTCGCAATGTAATGGATCATCTGTGTATTTCACAGGTACCACATTATTTTGTCCAACCCCTATATGGACATTTAGCTTTGAACATATTAAGAACACTTAGCTTCAGGTTTGTAATAGATACATACCGCAAGAGTTGTGGGGATAAAACTATCTCTCATAAATTGCTTCTAATGGTTTTCTGGTAATGAGGGAAATGTTTCACAAGCATCTCATTGTTGTCGTCTGATGACAGAATGCATTAATACAACGAGAAAAGCAAGCGGTTTTGTATAACTTTAAAATATTTAAAAAGCATTTTATTGAGAGTTAAGTACTTTTTCATTACAACACATAAATATCCCTAACGGCTTTTTGAGGTTTTATGTCTTTTTGTGTTTTTATTTGTTCTTCGATTTTGCAATTCGAAGTAGTTTGTCCTCTAATTTGTTTTTTATTCGGAATGGTTTTTAGAATCCTTAACTTAAAAGAAGAGTTTCAGATAAAACGTTTCCTCTTCCCTTGCATCCAAAACATTTTATAAACATATTTTCAGCGGAACCCCAGCTTTTACATGAATTCTAAAATTATGTTATTTTAATCCTTTTTAATCCGATTGATGCCCAAAGACATTTAGCTTCAGTGACATTGCTTACTTTTTATTCTGTATTAAGAGAAATTTTTAAAATATACGAGGCAAATAAGAGAGCTTATCTTTGCACTCAGTTGATTTTATGCTTAAATATCAGATAGCCTAAAGGAATTATTCCTATTTTATTAAAACCTTTGGCCACTGCATGTTAATTAATAATAATAGTAACGACAATAAGCCGCTCGATCACTTTTATCAAGCGAAAGAATATTAATATGGTACCACTTAGAAGAACATCGAGTTCCATATATGTAAATGGCGGGAAAACAAAGCATAAATTCCCTCTAATTGCATCTCATTAGATTTCAGGATGTTGCGGTGCTATGCGCTCTTATGCAAACAGTCAATACTTCAGATTTTGATCAGGAAATAATGAAAAATGTGAGAATTTTAAGTATGCATTCATCTTGGTCGTCAGAAATGAACTTAAAAATGACTCCATTACCGAGATTAAAATGACGGTTAAAATTGGCGAAACAGCAGATTCTTTTTTTATTATTATTAGAGGTTTCCGGACAACCGTGAACAACTCAGTGGGCTATAAGCAGTCACCCGTCCCTTATTTAGTGCCATTGGTTCCAGGGAAAGGAGAGAGCCAGTACCGTAAGACAAACACAACATCCATGCCTTACCGGAATTTGAGCCCAGACCCACCTCTGATAAATGGCCACAAGCCAGTGCTTAGACCACTGAGCCACATATAAGTGCTTAACCATGGCCACAACAGATTTTTCACTCCATTATAGCAGCCCTAAGATGCGAGGAATTGAAAAAGTAGCAACTGCAACTTTCAGCTGTTGTTTCTATAATCTTTTGTAGTATTCAGGCTATAATTTAGTAAGTACAGGTGATTTTGAAAATAATGGAAACATCGTTTGTGGAGAACTTTTGATTAATGAGCTGCAGGCTCACCTGGGGCATTCAGAAACGTAGCACTTCGACTTGAAATAGACTTATACAAGTCACGCACATACGACAATGGAATCCAGGATCATTCTTTCTGTAAAATACACCGATGATCCATTACATTATAACGACCCCTAGTCTAGAGAAATGAGCAAATATGGAGACCGAACGGTGGCGCAGCTGAAGTTCACAGAGCAGTATATATACACCCAAGGACCAGCTTTCGGTTAGTAGAGTGTTCGGAGCCAAAATGGGAGAAGCCTCCGATTTATCAGAGTTTGATGAAGGACAAATTGTGATGGCATGTCGCCTCGGAACTACGATCTCGGAAACGCCATCTTCATGTGGTAGATGGCGTTGTTCGGCTGCGGGACTACTCATACCGTCTTTCAGGATACCGTCATTTACACGGGAAGGTTGCTTCAATGCACATAACGCGCACGTTTGGGCGGTGAAGAACCGCCATGCTGTATGACCACGTGCAGCACAAAACTGTTTTGCTGTTAATGTTTGGGCCGGCCTTGTCGGAGACCACTTAATTGTCCCATACCTCATGCCTCCTCGTCTGGACGGAAGGAGTTACCGGATATTACTGGTGGACGTCTTGCCAGAGCTATTGAACGACCAGCAGGTCCCTCAGTCGCTGTGCTGTGCAATGTGGTTCCAGCACGATGGGACTCCCGCCCATTTCAGCAATGACGTTCGTCATCACTTAAATATGCCATTTGGACATCAGTGGATCGGGCGTGGTTGTTCCGTTCATTGGCCTGCAAAATCGCCAGACTTAGCATGCCTTGATTACTTCTTCCGAGGTTACATCAAAGGACTGGTGTACGACACCCCCATTGAAAGTGATGAGCACCTTGTAGCACGCATCTCTGTAGCTGCTTCGGAAGTCCAAGACACGCCAGGAATTTTCCAAAATGTACGTGATTCCATGCGCCGACGATGTCAAGCGTGTGTTACAGCTCATGGTAGCAACTTTTAACAACTTCTGTAACCTCAATGCATTTTGCAAATGTCTTATGAGTAATAAAAAGCATTTTGTTCTCTTACGTGCTGCTCTTTTATTTCTCGTTTTTCTCTCTCTGTACACTAGCACATGAAGATGGCGTTTCCGACCCTGTAATTGCTATGTGATTCCGATTTGTCTTTGTACAACCTAACCCTCCCTGAAGTATGTACACGCTTAGCTGAATCATTCTGCATAGCTGTAGCTCACATCTCTGTAGCATATTACAGCTGTACGTGTGTGCTTTGTACCACCATGCACGTTTTGTCGCCCTGATGTTTGTAATCATAGGATTGTGGATTGCTGCACGGCTATAAATACCGGCAAGATGGAGTTTCTGATAAACTTCTATGAGAGAAACATGGTCATCCGAATGGTGCTGCAATTTCCGGTGCGGGAGTGTTGTGTTTCTATTGTACAATCAGTGTCAAAGTAAGCCTATCCTATCTTAAATCGTCGTATAACGTCCACAATTTGCACATTCGGAGGCAACGCCGTTCCCATTTCAATAGGTAGTCATAATTTTCGACGCATTTCTTCGTGTTATACATACCATTTCTGACCTTCTAGTTGCTGAAGCTCCTTCAAGACGCGCACCAATGTTCATGTCTTTTTTGAGGTCACTGTGATCTAACATTTACGACGACCACTTCACTACAGCTATTTCATCTCGACTTTTACACTGCTAAGTGAGAGCCAACATGGTACTACACCGCTTTATATACCTGACATCACAGGAAACGACGTCCTTGTTACTTGCATACTGCGCATTGCGTGTACGCAGTCGGTGTTTCCATAATTTTGATAAATCTTTGTAATTCCCTGCATAAAAGGAACTCTGGATACAGGAATGGTAGCACTTCTTTATGTAGTGCATAAAAATTAATTACATTAGTAAGAGTTTCGTACACAAGAGATTTCTTAAAGCATCGAAATTCTGCGGAGAAGAGAATAGAACTACAGAGTACATCTGAACATCGTTTTGTAACCATAGAGCCTTTGCACGTGACGTCAAAAAACTGTCTGCTAAACTTCCGGGTGGTTAGAAAGTACCCGAGCAGGTCTCTCTCTAAGCTTTTCAATAGCTGCTGTAAATAGAGTTAAAAATACCTGTTCTTTCTTACAAAGTTTGCCATCTTAATGTGGTGGAAAAGCAACGTTACGAAGAAAAGCTTAGAAATAATGGTATAGAAGACCCATATGACATACCTGAAAGATATTTTTATCGTCTGGAAGTTTGTGTTGCTAAGGACCTTCCTGATCTGAACTATCACGATATTTGTAACTATTTAACATACAGTTTCTCGTGTTATACCGGAAAAGCTCTAAAAGCTTATAAAAGCCTTGATGCATATAAATATTTTACCAATGGGTGGGTTAGAAATGTATTAATTCCTAAGACTTAAAACGAAAAATTTCTTATCCGATCTAAGGTGTGTTGTTACATTTCTGACTGGCTCCAGCGTGTATGGCAATTAAAAAAGGAAAATACCAACTCATATTCCGAAAAACGGACTATTTTTTTCACCAAATAAAAAAAAACAGATCTGGGAAAACAGACGACACATTAGTAATGTATGACAGCACCCTCTATTCTATGCGGACGTATATCCTTAAATTTCGGTCCGGAAAAAAAGGCATCTGTTTCAGTATTTAGAAATTACTATCAGTACAAAATCTTGAAAGTTCACGAAAACTTAGCAATTTCCGATTCGACAGCAAAGTTAATCCGGCATGCATTCAGAGCGTTTTAAACAGAATAACAAGGATTTACGTAAAAACTTGAAAATGTTGCATAAGAGTGAGCAAGAAAATATATCGATATCAATTCCACTATTAACGAAATTTGAGTGTTATATGCAGATTTACGATACCTGAAATGAAGTGTTTACTGCAGATCCGGTCATACGGCGTGGGCGACAATATCTTCCGATATACGGCAATTTTCCACATAATCAGACGTTTTTCTACCGTTGGAAAGCGATAAAAGGAAATTCCACTACCTTACTCGTACTTTGAGAAACACCCATACGTCACACAACTTTTAACCATTTCTAAAACTTCTAACAATCGAGTGACAGATGGTCCAGAAATCGCTTCCCCATGTTAATCCAATAGGAACCTTAGCACCCGAACTTTCTCTTAATGACCCGGAAGTAACCGTGACGTCGAAAATGACGTCGGTGTAAAGGCTCTATCCATTAAAATAAAATTCATCACCGTACTCATCCATAAATCTTCCGTACCTTGCCACAATAATGCACCCACGTAAAATCCCTAATGGATTATAAGCAGGATAGATAAAACTTACGTTTCCGAAAATTACCTTTTGTACAACGTCCAGAAATGAAAGTCAGGAACAGAGCTGATCAAGCGTTAATAAAACAAGTTAGTAAAATCATGCAATGCATTGATTATGATACGCTTTCCAATATACTAGAAATCATTGCTCAAGCTATTACTCAAGTTATTAGGAAAATGGCTGTGGAATAAATCTCACCCGTGTGCCTTGACCTTTGATCCATTTGGATGATATTTAACAGAACTGGTTCAGTATAACTCCAAAATTAAATGATAAAGTATTGTCGCAATCGAAGCAATTTTACGGAAGATATGATGCATAAGCGCTATGGAATAGATCCCGCTCCTGTGCCCTAACCTTTACCCCATTTCGCCCATTTTCAATAGCATTCGCCCCCAGACAGGTCCCTACAACATACCAACATTTCATCCAAATCGAAACATATTTACGTAAGTTATGACTCATAATGGCGATGGAAGTGATTCCGTTCCTATGTCCTGACCTTTCACCCCCATTTCCCCAATTTTCAATAGGCTTTGTCCCCAGGTGGTCTCCTACCACATACTAAACTTTAATCGAAATCGAACCTGTTTTACGTTAGTTATGACGCGTAAGAGTAGTGGAATAGATCCCGCTCTTATGTCCTGACCTTTGACCCCATTTCGTTCACTTTCAATAGGGTTGCTTCCCAGGTGTTCCCCTACCACATACTAAAATTTCATTGAAATCGAACGATTTTTACCTGAGTTATCGTGCGGACGAACATACGCACACAACGCGTGACGTAATGAGGCAGATGGGAATCGCGACCATCTGCTAGCAAGGTGTGACGTCATAAAACTTTAATAAGATCAACAAACAACGCGTGACGTAATGAGATAGATGGCATGACCGCGCGCCAACATCTAATGGGGCGACGCCATGACACAACACTACAAACTTGATAATTCGGGGTGATTATTTAACCCACTAAACAACTTTTCTTAAAGTCGAGATCAAGCTAAATCGATTTCTAGTACCAGAAAACGGTAGGTTAACGACTTCATCAAAATCCTTAGAGCCGTTTTCAAAATAAAATTTACATACATACAAGAATTGCTCCTTTAAGGTGAACGTCAAGTAATTTTGCTTCCTGTACTTCGAATGAAAAAATGTCTGTACACATTTTCTTCCCAATTAATGCGTTCTCAAAGATGAAAATTTGAACATCGATTAAAATAGCTTCATTTCATAACTTGGAATACTTAATATTTTCTAAAACATAACCATAATTATGCAATCCAACATTTGTTTGTCCGCTGACGTCATGAAAATACAGGCCGCGCCATCTTTTTCTGGACAATTAATGCGTTCACAAGGATGAAAATTTGGACATCGATTACAAGAGCTTTATTTTATAACTTGGAATACTTAATATTTTCTAAAACATAACCATAATTATGCAATCCAACATTTGTTTGTTTACTGACGTCACGAAAGTACAGGTCGCGCCATCTTTTTTCTGGTTCCAACACCACCAAAGGAAAAGTTATTGGTTTTTTATATAATTATGGTTATGTTTTAGAAAATATTAAGTATTCCAAGTTATTATAAAGTTATTTCAATCGATGTTGAAATTTTCATCCTTGGGAACACATTATTTGTGAAGGAAATGTGTACAAAAGTTTTTCCATTGGAAGTATAGGAAGCAAAATTACTTGACGTTCACCTTAAAAATATGGGATAAAAGCGATGGAATGGATCGCAATCCTATGTCCTGACCTTTGACCCCATTTCGTCCACATTCAATAGGGTTCGTCTCCAGGTGGTCCCCTACCACATACTGAAATGTCATCGAAATCGAACCTTTTTTACGCACGTTATAACGCAAAAGGGCAATGGAATGCATCCCGCTCTTATGTCCTGACCCTTGACCCCATTTCACCCATTTTAAATAAGATTCGTCCCTAGGCGGTCCCCTACCACATAGTAAAATTTCATTGAAATCGAACCATATGTACGCAAGTTATGACGCATAAAGGGCAATGGAAGGATCCCGCTCCTACGTCGTGACCTTTGACCCCCATTTGTCCCATTTTCAACAGGTTTCGTCCTCAGGTGGTCCCCTACCACATACTAAAATTTCATCGAAATCGAACGATTTTTACTTTTACGCCAGTTATCGTGCGGACGGACGAACGGACAAAGCTGGAGCACATGCGCTTCTTCAACCTACGTTTGGAAAGCGTAAAAAAACGGCCCTCTTAAGGGCCAGAACAATCTATTCAAGAAGGATTTTTCCAATTTACGTGCTTCAAATTATACTTAATAGAATTGTGTTCACAATATAATTCCATACGTATATTACATATTGCCCTTCATGCCACTGTATAACAACTAGCCTTTAGCACGTCCCAGGACAGTTGTTTTTAAGCTTTAAATAAATATTATTATATAGGGAATGTTGACCGTCCTATGACGGAGTAAAAATTTTTAATTGAAGCAGATCAAAAACAAATCAAATAGACGCCGGATTTCTTTAAGGATATATAGTAAATACTGATATAGTAAGAACTCATTCATATTAGAACGAAAAATATACGCTATTTATTTCCATTTTTCAAAAGACCCGTCAAATTTAATTTTTTCTACGGTACACTTGTTATTCCCTTCACGGCATGTTTTATACTGTCCTGTTCGATGATTACTTTGAAACTTTATACAGAAGCTTCTTCCACAAAATGATGCGCCACCTGGTATTGCAAATCGGAACTATCTATGTTCTCGACATTGTGCTATTGGGGCGACATCTGCTTTTAGATGCAATTTTGCTCACTTTGACATCTCAAGATTTCAGTTTTTATTGTAGGTTACGGCGTTTAGTTCGATCGATATTTTGCAAAATGTATAATATATGTATTTAGCACTAAACTTTTGCATATACTGTATAAATGTATATATATATATATTTAGCACTAAACGTTTGCAAAATGTATATTTATGTATTTAGCACTAAACTTTTGCAAAATATATATTTATGTATTTAGCACTAAACTTTTGCAAAATGTAGATTTATGTATTTTAACACTGAACTCGGAAAGTTAGTTAAATTAAAAATGTAAAAAACAATTAAAGAGTACAAATTCATATTAGGAATTGTGCTAAATTAAATTAATATACAAACGCAACTTGTCGTGACATTGGGATTTCAATTCGAATTTTGTAGATCGGAAAAACAGAACTCGAGTTATTGATAATCTAATGTTTTTTTAAATTAGCACGCGATCACCTTGACATCTAAAAGTGATCGCGTGTTATGTTATTAGATAGCAGGCAATCCCTTTAACATCTCGGGAGCCTACATGAATTGATCGATACGTGATGGCGCACAATGCAGATGTTGCTGTGTCGTCAAGCGTTCCAGAGACACAGAGAGAGAGAGGCTGTAACGTCAAGCTTTCCAGAGAGACATAGAGAGAGTTCTGGGTGTTTATATGCATAATATAACATCGCAACATTTTGCACAACATCATGTATTTTACCTAAAGTAATATTATTATTAATTAACACACTAGTATAGCAATATAATAAATTAATCTTAACAAAAGTGTTCAGTCAATGCATCCTTACAGTTCTTATTTATGGACCTGAGGCATAAAGACTTTCACTAATAAATGTATTTAAGGGCTGCAAACAACTCAAAGAAGGCATGGAGAGATGCACGCTTGGTATTACCAGGAATGATAGGAAGAGGAATGCAAGAATAAAGGGGATGATAACAGTTTACAGCATCATGATCAAAGTAAAGGTTGCCGTCCCGGTGGCGCAGTGGTCTAAGCGATGGCCTCTGATCATTCGTCCGAACGGGGTCCGGGTTCGAATCCCGGTGAGGCATGGATGTTGTGTTTGTCTTACGGCACTGGCTCTCTCCCTTCCCTGGAACCAGTGACCCTAAATTAGGGACGGGCGACTGCTTATAGCCCATTGAGTTGCTCACGGTGGTCGTTAAACCTCCAATAAAAAAAAAAAAAAAAAAAAAAAAGTAAAGGTTCTGAAACTGCAATGATATATCCGTATAGCTAGAACTGATCACCATTAAATAACTGAAGCATTAGGCTGTATATCAAAGGACAAGAAAAGACCCAAAAGAAGGTCACGTGGGAGATTGATGGGTTAAATTCGAAAACATGCTGAAATGAGAGGGAATAAAATGGCTCAGGATAGGGATTTGTGAAAGAGATTTAGGCAGACCATCCAGCAGTGGATTGGAAATGGTTGAACATGATGATGATGACGAATCTATTAGAAATGGGAGAAGAAAAAGTCAAATCAATTACGTCTTGTTGTAAGACCGTCCAAGTGTGCATCAGTAATGTCCTTTATGTAAAGTTATTTCATACTATTTAGAATCAAGATCTTTCAGAAAACATACCAGAAAGTTATTGAGCTCGCAAATGAGAAATCTGATCTGTTGGTTAAACAGATAACAAATCCTAAATGATTAGGAAGCAATGAATGCGTAGCAACGGGTTACCATGCATTCATCCTGTGCTCCATAATAAGGGAAAGCTTTTCGAATCCATTTCAAACAGCTTTTGAATGATGTAACAAAGGTACATTATTTGGCGAACTTCTCCACTATGTTTGCAACATTGGGTCGTTAAAGTGAACGGCTCGAATTCTGTTTTGAAGAGCAAGGGAAATTGAAAACCTAGCAGTTAAAGCGATGCTGGGGAAGAAATCACCGAGATTATAATCATGCTGATGTCAAAGTGATGGTTACTGTGGAAGATTATTTCAACAGTCTTCTCATATCGCAAGCCGAATCATCACTATTAGCAATAATGGAAAGTATTTCCTTTTATCTTTTTACGGTCTGTATTATACATTCAAAGAAAAAAATAGATACCTACCTAATATCGTGTAAGTCTTACTCTAGCATGAATAACAGTCTGTACACGTCCAGGCACAGACTCCACCAGATACCGGAGGTAATATCAGCTACACCTGTTGCAGCATTGTCCACAACTCCGCCCGAGATGTCCGTCCAAGATCCGTGGCTCTGATGGTTTACATCGACTCCAGTCATAAATGACATGAGACATCCGTCCAGGATTAGTGGATCTCATGTCCGTTCTATGGCATCCAAGAGAGCTTCAACTATCCTCATAAACTGATCTCCAAAATTAATATGACAAACACAACTTCGAAGAATAGGTCCAAACCGAGACGACCGATTGTAAAGATTTTTCAGAGGCATGTGTCAGGGTGAACGCTAAGTCGACGTACCAAGCAATATTGTTGTAGCTTCTACGAAAATATGCAAATGATAACTGTACGACATCGAGCTAGCAGGCCTACGACCTCGGAAAACGTTGTCCTGAGTGGGCTGAGACATTTGAAGCTTGATTTGGATTGTTAGCGGAAGATTGGCTCCGCACCATCGCTTAGAAGGCTCCTTATGGTTGAAAGCGATTGGTGGAATGGAAGCAGACCAATCGCAGGATAAAGTAACAAGATGGCTGAATGTTTCGAAGTGGTCTCCAATCTCTGGAGACAGTTCCGGGAAAGTGGAACAAGAACCGGAAGGATCCCTACGAACCATAAGTCAAGACGACGGGTATTTGTGTCTAACAGCTCGCTGCTATATGGAGTCTGCAGTCAGGCAACTCTGGCAAGAGCCCTCGTCTTCTACGGGGAACGCGGTAATGAAGTACACGGTTTACAGAATTCGAAGCAAGTTATCTCCAATCTTTAGAGACAGTCCGGGTAACAGGAACAAGAACCAGAAGGTCGGGACACGGAAGGACTCCTACGAGCCAAAAGTAAAGACGACGGGTATTTGTCTCTAACAGCTCGCTGCTCTAAGAAGTCCGCTGTCAGGCAATTCTCGCAGGAGCTCTCCTCTTTTACGGAAAATACAATAACAAGGCAAACAGTTTACAGAAGGCTCCAAGAGAAAGGTCTGTATGCAAAAAGGCGAATGGTCTGTATCCAACTCAACGCATCGCACAGAAGGATCGGTCGGAATTGAGAAACGCGATCTGAACTCCGCCAGACAACATCACCCCTGGACCCCTGATCAATGTGACAGTGTTCTATTTAGTGAGGGTTCACGGTTTCAGCCTAAACACGGATTCTCGATGTGTATACATTCGAAGAGACAGAAAGGCGGAATCTTACCACCAGCATTAGGGAAACCGACCGCTACGGAGATGGAGGACTACAGGTTTGGGCTGGCATGATGTTGGATGGACGCACACCGCTGCACGTGTTTCCTGGAGGTACCCTAACTGTTCCATGTTACATGTATGATATTCTAGAGCCCTATGTACGGCTTTTCAAAGGAGCTGTTGGCCCTCCAGTTCCTTTTTATGGACGATAACGCCTGTAGACCTCGGCTAATCGACGAATACATGGACAGTGAGGATATTTACAAAATTAAATGGCCTGCGAGATCTCTAGGCCTGAATCCGATAGAGTATGTCTGGGATGTCCCGAGAAGAGTAATTTCAAGCCAAAATCCTCCTTCGAAACCCTTTCGGGACTACAACGCATTTTGGTGGATTAGTGGCAGAATTTTACAGGGCATGAGACCTCGTTGTGGGAGCCGTATCGCTGTTCGGGGTAATCACAAACATCTAAAAATCCACGCTACTTGCCGTATCACACCCCACGAAATCCGCGCTACTTGCTGTATTAATTTCGGACTGCCATACTCTAATGCGCATGCTTCCTCCTCATGGGTGATGGCATTCCTTCTCTGCTGTGTATTGCGGTGTTATCGATATACATGTACACTGAAAAGCAATTGAATTAAAGATACCTGTCTAATAACGTGTAGCACCACCTTTCGCCCTCATGACGGCGGCGATTTGTCTCTGCATGGACTCGACAAGACACCGGAAGCGTTGGCAAGCCATACGGATCCACGACCCCTGAACAAGCTCCCACAGTTCACGAAGATTTGATGGAGGGTCGGACATCTCTCTCGATTGCATCCCAGATGTGCTCGATGGGATTGAGGTCAGGTGACCTAGCTGGCCAAGGAAGCGAGGTCACGTCGGGGGAGTGTTCATTCCAACCATTCGGATACAATTCGGGATCTGCATTGTCTTGTTGCAGGAGGAGGTCCCTAGTGGGATGTTGAAGACGCACAAATGAGAGCAAATGGTCGTCCAGGATATCCCGATAACATTGACCTGTGAGGGACGATGTCACACGTACCAGGGGTGTCATTTCAGTCCACGTAAACAGTCCCCAGACGAGAATGCCACCCCCACCAACTTGAAAAGTACCCAGCTGCCAAGAAGGATCTATCGCTTCATGTGGTTTGCGCCGTACTCGTATCCTGCCATCCGCATGTACCAACGTGAATCTCGACTTATCAGTTCAGGCAACATTTTCCCACATGTCTATGGTCCGGCGGCGATGTTCCCGCGCCCATGCTACTCTTTGCACCCTGTAATGTGCGGTCAGCAGAGGTACCCTCGTGGGACGATGGCTTCTGTACCCCATAGCGAGGAGATGGTTCTGGATGGTGTGGCTGCTTACACGTTTTTGTGCACCAGCGTTAAATTGCCGAGTGATTACTTGCACTGTAGGCCGTCTATCCGCTGTTACAATGCGAGCTAGCCGAAGATGACCCCGCTGATCCACACGCTGTTGTCCACGGTAGTTGGCCCTTGCAGGGATGGTTTTTCCGGATTCGATGTACTCGCGGCGCACCCGTGACACAGTGGTTCGTGAAAATCCCAGTGCCTGCACAACTTCCAAGATGGAGTGACCCATTCGTCGAGCCCCGACAATTTGCTACACGATCAAATGCGCTCAGATCCATCGTCTTACCCATACTGCGTCCGATTCTTACTGATTCCCGTCGCATCACTCCTTATATTGTCGGATCGCTGCATACGTCATGTCGTTTCCGTTTACATGGCCACCCACAGCGCCACATTTGCATAACGCCAGCTGTCTCTAATTCAATTGCTCTTCAGTGTATGTCCATACCAACTATCGTGTGGAGATTGCATTATTCACAATTTGGTGTTTCCCACGTTAATTTTGGACACCAGTGTATATGACTGGCCATGTCTTTAAGAATTCACATTTGTTTGTTTTTAGTCTTTTCGCAAAAATTAGTATCCCATATTTCCTACAGAAATTATTTTGTTGCATTGCACTATTCTTTCACTCTTTTCCTTTTGGACACCAGTTTAATTGGGCCAGTCGATGAAAAAATAATTTTTCGAATCCGGTTCCCGAATGAGAGGAAATTGAACGAAAACTTTTATTACTCATGAAATATATACATTAAAAAAAACCCGAAGAAATAAAAGAACTGGAGTTTCAGAATTGAAGCATTTGATAGACCTCTACTTACGTCATCCAATTAAAATTCTGTGAAGTGAAGAAATTAGATTATCGGTAAAATTTAATAATTTTTTTTAATGTTTCTTTTATTGTCATTTTTAATTTGCCAACGTGATTGGTAAATGTGTACTCGTACCGAAGCAAGATTTTTCATCCAATGAAATGTACTTCTAGGGAAAATAAATAAATAGAAAGCCTCACAGTTTAAATTAGGTCTCATATTTATATAATTTATGTGGGGCACAAGATGAAGAAACGTGGGAACCAATTAAGTGCTCGAAAATTAAATGTTTTCAAATATTTCGACGAACCGTGAAAAACTGAAGCTGTAGATTTTTGAATATAATACGCACAACAACGACTGTAAAGTGGTTTTACCGAATTACGTGGGAAGAACAGAGAAAAAAAGTATGCACAATAAAAGTTAATTCACAGTAATAAGACTGGAGGATTCTGCTGCTTTGTTGAACAGATGTTAAGAGCATAACAAGCAAACAAATGAAAAATATGTCTTCCCAGAAAAGGAGATTAAAAATGAAAATGCTTTTTAGTGCCACGGTTTTTAAAGTACATCCATGCATTTGAATTCAATATTTGACTCTTCACAGACGACGGACAAAGAACCTCGCAGATTTGAACGTGAGTTCATTAGCATACGAGTGAAATAAGTCAAAGCATTGTTATGCAACTTTATTTTTTTCCTTCCGCATTTTGCTCCAAAAATATGCTGTTTTGTTCTGAAGTAAATATAAGAATTCTATTCTGCGATATTACTTTTTTTTCATATTTTATGACTTCTTAGTTTTGATAAAGCCAGAGAAACTTTATGAATTTTTCAGCATAACGAAATGGATTTTTAAAACGTTGCTCAGTTTGAAAGAAGCAAGAGAATATGCCTTTACACAAACACGTACATTAATATATATCAGTAAGTCCCCATAAACATACTAGTGAATATGTAATGCGCGCATATACATATTAAGAGGATTCGCTCGGCAACTTCCATATGCATTGGCGCTGCTATCTTCCGTTGTGGCACAGCAAAGAAGGGATATGAGCAATAGTAAAATTGGAATTTTTAATTCTTCGTTCACCTATGTGTTTTAGCAAAAGCATCTGTTTGATAACACAGGTCATGCAAAAAAATACTTTTGGAAAACTAACCTGAATGTTTCAAGTGATTTATATATATTTTGGGTTGCTGAACCCGAAAATGCAACCCAATTTGCTCACAGATTTTTAGCAAATAAGGACTAAATAACATAGTGATACACGTTACGGTATACCAAAAAAAAAAAAAAAAAAAAAAAGATTGGGGTACGGTAGTGTCGCACTACCGTTGAGGTTTTTGGCGGAAAACGTCTTACAGGCGGTGTTGTCGGGGCTGGGTTATTTGTAGGGTTATTAAGAAAGAAATGAGCGCAACGAACTTGCATGTCTTTTATTTTATTTATTTCTCACATTGCTGACTAATTTGTAAAATTTTGTTGAAGACAGGGCAATGGTACGAGTAGTACGATATGTAAGACTTCATGCTACACATATCTAGAGAACGTTAAGTCTACCGTGGTGTTCTTAAAAGTTCTGAAGTCAGTTGGATCCGTGGCCAACACCAATCTGAACTTGTCGTTCAGAAACTGTTTCAAATTATCTTTCGACGCCTCAATGTTAAAGTCCCCGGTGAACAGGAGCGGTATGTTGGGATCGCACGGCCAGTCGCTAACTATTGTTCTGACATGCTCTGTGTAGTAAAGCATTCGTTGAAAGAGAAACATCTCGATGTAGTTGAGTGGTGTCTGTGGATGAATATGGACTGACACTAGAACGACTTTGAATTGGTTGGGTATCTCAAATTCCATTAGTACGCCTTCGCCAACATGAACATCCTGTAGACAATTGAATCCAGAATACTTGGGTATTGGCCGTTGAGGAACTTGTCTGGCGACATGAGACCGGCACGTTTTCTGATTCTTGAAGACTGCCGTGCCACCATAGAGTCCACTACGCTTCTTCTTGCCAGTGCCACGACTCGTACTGGGCTGTTGGTTGTCTTCATCGCCGTGTCTGTAGCACTCTTTGGACTCAATGTGCTTGTAGCCGGGTATTTCGACGGTTTTGTCTTTATCCATCCATGTCTCCGTAGGTGCCAAATAGTCAGAGCGTGAAGTGACAGGGTCACTGCTCAAGTCGAAGTTCTGCGCCGTTTGAAACGCCCATCAACACGAGACCAATCCACTGTTATGTTGTAGAACTTGTACAAGGGCTGTTCGACTAAGAAACGTAACCAAGCTTTCGATACAGATTTCTTAACGTAAGCGCTCAAGTATGCCGACTTGTGGATTATGCTTTTCTTCAAGTTAGCATTAATCGCTTAGTTGTCGTCCAAGTGTCTTGGAAGTTGCTTGACCACTTCATCCACATCGAGGGCACGTTAATGACTTGGCCCACAATACCGTAGTTGCCGTCAGAACGAAGACGCCTGATCTGCATAAACGGTAGTCGCGGAGATATTAGACGTTCGCTGTGTGGATCCAACAGCGGCAAGTGTGTTGGCTTCGGTGGATACGTGAAGCCGTTACTCTTACTCAACGTTGGCACCTTTCCTTGCTTTACTGATGCCCAGCAGTTTGAGCACAACATAAACTGTTGAACGTCTTCATCTGTGAATTCATGTTGTAAGAATTGCAACATAGCTGCATTGGGCCGTTTTACATTATTTTGGAACCATATGCAATCACAAACTCCACAAACAAAACCGAACTTGTTACTTTTCAAAGTGCTTCGTCGCCAGACGCCAATGGATTATAAACGCTAAATCTCGATTCTCAAACGTCTCATCTGCTTGTGTTTCGTTGCATTCCATCGGTTCTATCTCACTGTCGACATGTGAACTGTGAACAGACGTTAGGCGTTGCGGCGTCTGCGCGACTGATACTCGGCTATACTTGTCGACGCTGCCTCATCCTCCGCATTCGTTCTGCTGCTGTCATAGGAGCCTTTTTGGATTCCTCTTTTATTCTTTTTTCACTTTGTAAGCGTTTACGATAGGCATTTACTTTCTTCTTTTGAAGACATATCGACATTTTTGAAATTTTAACGAAAATTTGTCCAAGTTAAACACTTTGTCACTGTATATGTTTTCAAGTTTTTTCGCTATTGTCACATATGAGTGTTTTATTTTACAGTACTCTTGGAGCTCTGTTAAACGACACCTCACATAACGTTCTCTGCGTACGCGTTTCCGAGCTATGCTAATTTTGCCGCGCTGCGAACCGGTAATTTTCCTCTCCAACTTGGCAACCATCTTGTGGCGGCGTGTGACTTCACGCGCTGAAGGCTAATGTCGCATGAAATTCTTTCATCCTTGCTCTTTTAAACCGTGTATTGCTTATTTTGATATGCGTTTAATTTTTAAAGTTATTAAGATTTGTCTGGTATACACAAAATCGTAACATCGACTTTCGCATAGTTTCCCACCCCATACCGGACCCGCAAGATAAGACGTTTCCAGTCAAAAATAAATAAATGAAACATTCAATATAACTGAAAATTTTAACATCTTGGAACTTGAAAAGGTATCCGGAAACGTTTGGTTCCTAGTAACAGGCTTCTTTCACCGCCCCTGCAAACAAAATGAGGGCTCATAAAAACAATTCGTTAAATCTATCCCTGAAAATTTAAATTTTTAACTTCTTCGGGTGCGTTTTAGCTTGTGAGAGGCTTCTGGTGTCTCCCGTAATAATAGCCAGCAGTAGTCATACATCATATCTACGTTCATATATCTATGTCTTGATGTAACCTTTCCCTCTTTTCTTCGCTGAAGGCTCCCAAGTTTGTTTGTTTTTTCCCTAAGCCTGAGAGTGTCTAGAATTGGCCAGTCTGTTTTATTCCAGTGAGATTGCTAGTCACGGCTATCACAAAAGCAAAGAAAGCAGGGGTATTTTGTGTAACTTGATTGCTGGCCTAACAGCATTGTCAATACTTTGAAATCTCCTCATATTAACCACTTGTGGTCATCGTACCGGATTTTCTCAAGAACCAAGGCAAGATTTTCATATCTTTCCTGCAGAATAACAGAACGTCCGACCGGCACTGATTCATAATCATTACCATTTTGCAACAAGACTGCTTTTAGGGTCCGTTTTGATGAATCAATGAACAATCGCCAATCAGATGAATCGTATGGTATTCCAAATTGTTTCATCAACGCACAAACCTGAGTGCAATGGACTAGATTTCCCTCTTGTGAGAACCAACTGTCTGCCACGTTACCTGTACCATGAAAAAGATGTACCAGGTAATAACAAAGGTTTTTCTTTGATCCTGGATCCTAATAACTCAGATGCCGCTTTGGAAAGACCTAGGTCCTTTACTAAATCATTCAGTTCGCTTTGGGAAAAAAGTCGAGGTTCTGTTTCACTTTCAAACTCTGGACTTGACTCCACAAGAGAAGGGCTTTACATTTCTTCATCTGATTCCAAAACAATATCATCTAAGAAATCTGGAGGCTTCAGGACAGGTAATTCACTATTGTGAGGGGTTGGACGAATAGCAGACTCAAGATTAGGGTAAGTAATACCTTTCTTATTTTTCCAGTTATACCCCTTCACATCGCAAGAACAAAATTGCCTGTCATTGTGATTTCTCTGTTCATGCCACATCTTTGGCACGTCAAAACGGAGCTATTGTTTCTTACCTTTGAGCCACAAGCGAAGATCTTCAACACAGCATTTGCACACTTTATGCGGAGCCCAAGCCTTATCTTGATCACCCAGCTACAAACGGAAATAAGCAAAATACATTTTTTAAAGAATTCATATATATTTCTTTGAAATTTCTTTATAGTACACAGATGAAACAAAACATATCTGGAGAGGTTTTACAACCTCTAGGGGACATTTTCCAATCACACGCGAGAAGAGGCACTGCCACATTGGAAAGAAGACAACAGACTGAATAAGTGAAGGGGAAAACCGCAGGGATACGATCTGAAATGAGGCAGCGTAAACCAGTTTCTACTGGATTTCACAGGCTTTCGCACGTCGCAGGAGGTAGCAATGGGAAACAAAGCGGTTTCAGAGGAAGACGCCTGTAAACGCATTTCACAAGAAACTCTTTCGATTTTTGATTTCCTAATGAAAATTTACGTAAATTTTATCGAGAAACAGCCTCATGCAATCCTATCGTACTGATTAAAAACTTGACTTTTCTGAAGAAACCTGGTGTGATAGACCTTTTTCAATATTTTTTCTGAATTTAGCGTGCAGAAATGTATAAAAATTAACAAAAATCATCAAGGTCAGTTTTTTGGTCGCGAACCTGTGCAATTTGCTTGTGAGGTATACTCACAGGCGATTATTATCAAACAGATGCTTTTCAACACTCCTCGTTTTTTGTTTTGTTTTTCATAATTTTTCATTTAGGTATATTTTGGTTGCTTTTGCTTTTTTCATACTGAAAGTTACATCTCAACTCCCTGAGGTTTTTTTTGTGTGTGTGTGTGCCCTCTCGCTTCCTCCAGTTCGTTTCGCCCATGATTCACTTCGTTCCATGTTCATTTTGTCCACATCCGTTTGGTGGTCAGAATGGATGATTTTGCTACCAGCGAAAAATTCCATGCGTTGCAGCAGGATGAAAGTACTAAAGGTCCGATTTTAACCTTTTAAGCGGCCGATGTACCTCGGTGCCCAAAATAGTATGTGCTCTTCAAAAAGAAATGTTCCCATAAACGACGGGTTTTTACGTAAGCTACAGAAAAGCAATTACCCCCCCCCCTCTCATCTCAGGAGTACCGACCGTAAAACTGACATTTGTAATAAACTCTCACTTCTAGTCCTTTATTCTCTGCTCCATGACCCGGGCATGATAGGAGATGGGAAGTCTCCCTGACATGAACATCACGCTATAGGCAAAATTAAGTGACTCAAGCATCTTCTTTACCCTTCTTTAGAACAAAGAAGATTGTACCCCTTTAGCTGGTAATCATTCAGGAAGAAATAGGGTTAATTATCACACCAAATAATTATTTTGATTAACAAAACAAAAAGGAAGAGCAACGCTTTTTTCTTATGCTTTGGTCTTGCAGGTCGAGCAGCATTGGTATCACTAACCATGTCCCAAATAAATTAATTCCAGCTGCGATCTGACCTTTTCTAGGCAACGTTCGTGACTGCCACGGAAAGGACCTCAAGTTCGATCCCATGCAGGTACGAACGCTCGATCCACTAAATATCCACCGTGCGTCGGATGAGCACGTTAAGCCATCGGACCCCGGGTACTGGCCCCCCGGTAACAAATAAGGGCGTTTTCCTCCCCCTTTCTACTTCGCTTCCATGTCACTTTCCTATTGGGCACTCGAGCCCATATCTCCTAGCTTCTAATTTCTAAAGGTTGTTTAAGGCCTGGGGTCAGACACTCCCTTCCTATAATCCTCTACATATGATCATTTGATCTGACCTTTTCTTAGACAGAAAATGTTTGATAATTTCAGCCCATTTTGCTAAAAAAACCCGGATTTTTTCGTTCGAGACAGTTCAAGGGTTAAAACAAATTTTCAGCAGACCCTTTTCAATCATTCATTTATTTATTTCCTTTCTGTTTCCCAGAAATGTCTTTCTAACCATCTCTCCGTCCGGCCTTCTTAATACTATTGCGGACCTCACAGAACATTTGATTTTAAAAACAAATTTTCGACATTTCTCACTCTCAATATGTCTCTTGCTTATTTGTGTCATTTTTCTTCTCTAACAAATGTCAATCGATACGCCTGTCAGTCCTTCTTGCCAACACTCTTAGCTATAACACAGAACGTTCGATTTTAAAACACATTTTCGTCACCCCATCTTCAGCCGTTTATACAATTATTTCCGTTTTCTTTACAACGAGATGTCTCACCGTTTTTCTGTACGGCTTATTAATACTAGTTGGTGCCTCATAGAACACGTCCGAACTTAGAACCAAATTTTCTCGACCCGTAATCTCAATCAATTTATTTACATTAATTTTCTCCTCTATAAATTGTCTATCACTGCGTTTGCCCGTTCCACCTGTGAGGTACCTGCCAGCAGGACGCACACGACATAAAGGCAGATAGGAATCAGAATAAACGTCTGCGTTTGAACGACGTATGTATTTTACAGTTTTGTTATTGAGCCCCTACCCCGGGATTCCTGCGATAGAAGAAGTCTGCAGAGAATTTGTTGAGTTGTACTTTACATACCCTTAAATACTTATTAAAACTGGTACTTCGTGCTTTCAAAGGACCTCTACATAATCGGACTGTTGCTTAGAAGCACCGGTTCCGATTATATAGAGTTCCTTTGAAAGCAACAAGTACCGGTTTCAAAGCCAGAACTTGCTTTCAAACTCTCTCTGAAGGGAATTGTTAATTTTTGCTTTCAAACAAAGACATATATGATGGAATCTGTTACTTCTTACTTTAAAAAAAATCGCTGTGCTATAGAAACTGCTACTGTACTTTCAAACAAAACCTGTGTGATGGAATACATTACGACTTGATTACTAACACATTTCGTCTGATGGAATTTGTTACTTTTTCTTTCAAACTCTGTGCTATTGTAGCTGTTACTTCTTGTTTTCAAACTATCTCTGCGAAATGAAAATTTATTGCTTTCAAACAAACTCTAAGTGTTGGAATCTATTACCTTTTGCTTTCAAACGAACGTTGTCTGATATAGGGAATGTTCACACATTTTAGAACGACTTTCCAGCATAATAATTAATGTTTAAAAAAATTATAGCTTTCTTAAATGTTTTAATAGACCGTTTCTCTGAAGACTCCACACCTATATTTCCAAGATAACAGAGCATTACTGAAATGGTAGTTGTATTTTATTTCATTCCTCTTCCACTGCTTTCCATATAGTACAATAATTGTTTTTTGCGTTTGGAAAGAGCACATTTTAGCAGTCCAAAGGCACAACAGTCCATTGGTGACATACACTGAAGAGCAATTGAATTAGAGATACTAGTCTAGTAACGTGTAGCACCACCCTTCGCCCCGATGATGGCGACGATTCGTCTCGGCATGGACTCGACAAGACACCGGAAGCGTTGGAAAGCCATATGGATCCACGACCCCTGAACAAGCTCCCACAGTTCACGTAGATTTGATGGAAGGGGGTCAGAGTCTCGAACATCTCTCTCGATGGCATACCAGATGTGCTCAATGAGATTGATGACAGGTGACCTCGCTGTCCAAAGAAGCGAGGTCACGTCAGTGGAGTGTCCATCCAACCATTCGGATACAATTCGGGAGCGATGACACGGTGCATTGTCTTGTTGCAGGATGAGGTCCCCAGTGCGATCTTGAAGACGCACAAACGGGAGCAAATGGTATTTCAGGATATCCCGGTAACGTTGACCTGTAAGGCACGATGTCACACGTACCAAGGGTCCCATTTCAGTCCAAGTAAACACTCCACAGACGACACTGCCACCCCCACCAGCTTGAAGAATACCCTGCTGGCAAGAAGGATCCATCGCTTCATGTGGTTTGCGCCGTACTCGTATCCTGCCATCCGCATGTACCAACGTGAATCTCGACTCATCAGTCCAGGTAACATTTTCCCACATGTCTAGGGTCCAGTGGCGATGCTCCCGCGCCCATGCTAATCTTTGCACCCTGTGATGTGAGGTCAGCAGCGGTACCTTCGTGGGACGATGGCTTATGTACCCCATAGCGAGGAGATGGTTGTGGGGGTGTGGCTGCTTACACGTTTTTGTGCACCAGCGTTAAATTGCCGAGTGATTTCTTGCACTGCGGCCCGTCTATCCGCTGCTACAATGCGAGCCGACGATGACCCCGCTCATACACACGCTGTTATCCACGGTAGTTGGCCCTTGCAGGGATGGTTTTACCGTATTCGATGTACTCATGGTGCAACCGTGACACAGTGGCTCGTGAAAATCCTAGTGCCTGCACGACTTCCGAGATGGAGTGACCCATTCGTTGGGCCCTGACAATTTGCCCACGATTAAATGCCCTTAGATCCTTCGTCTTACCCATACTGCGTCCAACTTTTACTGATTCCCGTCGCATGACTCCTTATATTGTAGGATCGCTGCATACGTCATGTCGTTTCCGTTTACAGGGCCGCCCACATCACCACATTTTCATAACGCCAGCTGTCTCTAATTCAATTGCTCTTCAGTGCATCAGTGAACTTTGAATGAATATGAGCAAAAGATATAGACTTTATTACTCTTCCCCTTTTTTTTTCATGTTTTCAAGAAATGGAGTGGTAGATTCGGATGTACGACTGGTAGCCTTATCCTGATGAATTTTTCTCCTTGAAAGCCCAGTAGATAAAGGCATAGTATTTCCTCTTTAACTGTAGGAGTTGAAACATTATTTTGGCAATATGCGGAATTGATTTTAACATTCTTTTTAACTTTTCTTAGCTCTAATTTCCCCCTATACGAGAAATCAGCAACAATCTTCTTGAAGGCCCAGTAGATAAAGGCATGGTATTTCCTCTTTAACTATAGAAGTTCAAACATTATTTTGGCAATATGCAGAATTGATTTTAACATTCTTTTTAACTTTTCTGAACTCTAATTTCCCACTGTACGAGAAATCAGCAACAATCTCCTTGAAGGCCCAGTAGATGAAGGCATGGTATTTCCTCTTTAACTATAGAAGTTGAAACATTATTTTGGCAATATGCAGAATTGCTTTTAACATTTGTTTAACTTTTCTCAACTCTAATTTCCCATTGTACGAAAAATCAGCAACAATCACTAATCCTATACTGAAACTTTCTTTGGACTCTTGGAACCAAGTTGTAAGTCTTTTTCTGCTCTATTGCCATAGTAAATAAACCATTTTCGTTACAGTCGTTAAGGCAGATCCATGCTTCATCAATAGTCACAATAAGTTTTCATTTGTCTCCGGCTGAGTAATATAAAGAAGTCTACACCGTGTTCTGCGCTCAGAAAAAATGCTTAGGTGAATATTATGTTATTTTGTTTCTTTTCTTCAGATTAAAATCTTCGTTTTTTACCTTGTTTACATTTGATACAGTGAATTTAAAGACTTAGATGTTTGGATCGGTGGATTTTCTTTGAAGACCAGCGACGTCACTTTTGCAGTAGTCGTAAAAGTACGTAGCTTCTTTGGATGTTCTTTTGGTGTGTTTTTCCTGTTAAAAACAATACTTGACGATTTTCCTCTTAAAAACAATACTTGACGATTTTCCCTTAATAATATTGCATATCTCCGAAGCTCTTTAATGCCACATTGGAAAATGTCTTTCAATCACTGAACTGGGAAAACAAAGGGATAAAGATTAATGGAGATTATCTAACCCACCTTCGTTTTGCTGATGACGTAGTCATTTTTGCAACTACCCCATCAGAGCTGCAGAGTATGATCCAGGAACTTGCTGACAAGAGTAAAGAAGTGGGATTAAAAATGAACTTTCAGAAGACAAAAGTGATGTTCAATGCTTTTACAAGAAATGAAGATTTATCGATTGATGGAGAAAAACTGGAGATAACAGATACATATGTTTATCTTGGACAGCAGATATCAAGTGAGGGTCACATTGATGAAGAAATTAATCGGCGTACAAAACTTGCCTGGAGAGCTTTTGGAAGAAACAGCATAATTTTCAAGAGCAATATGCCATTATGTCTTAAAAGAAAAGTGTTTGATCAATGCATCCTTCCAGTGCTTACGTATGGTGCAGAGACGTGGACCTTAACTAAAAGAGACATACAAAGGCTGCAGACAACTCAAAGACTCATGGAGAGGTGCATGCTTGGTATAACCAGGAGAGATAAGAAGAGGAACTCGTGGATCCGAAAAATGACGAGAGTGGAAGACATCATGATCAGAGTTAAATCCCTGAAATGGCAATGGGCTGGACATACTGCCAGAAGGACAGACCATAGATGGACAGCCGAAATTTTAGATTGGATTCCAAGGGACAGGAAAAGACCCAGAAAAAGACCACATGGGAGATGGGTGGATGAAGTTCGTAAATATGCGGGAGTGACATGGAGGAGACTGGCACAAGACAGACCGTTGTGGAGGAAACTTGGGGAGACCTTCGTCCAGCAGTGGATTGATAATGGTTGACAATGATGATGATGATGATGATTTAACTGCAGCAGGTGTTTCTTTCGTGTTCATTTAAAACGCTGTTGACAGTTTCAATTATTTGAGCTTCTTTTATTTTCTGTAATTTCTTATCAGAAACGTTCTAAAAAGGTGCTAACATCCCCCGTAGAGTCTGATACTGTTACTTCTTCTTTTCAAACAAAACCTGCGTGATGGAATCTATTACATCTTTATTCCGAACACATTCCGTGTGATGGAATTTGTTTCTTTTTGCTTTCAAACTCTGTTATTGTAACTGCTACTTCTTGTTTTCAAACGATCTCTGAGTGATGGAAACTTATTGGTTTCGTACAAACTCTATGTGTTGGAATCTGTTTGTTTTTCTTTTTTATTTCAAACGAACTCTGTGTGATGGGAACTGATGTTTCTTGCTTTCAAACAAACTGTATGTGACGGAAACTCTGGTGTTGGATTAAACGTACCGATGTTTAAGTTTTCCTTATTTTTCAAGAAATTATTTTTTTCGTAATTTTATTGAATTGCTCTAATGCTTACATTTAATTTCGGTACAAAAGCGCTGTACATTTTGCTCATTTCTTATTTGCTGAACGGTGCAAAATCAGAATAACACAATTAAAACATTTTTTTTAACAGTACCTATTCCAAACGCAAACAGTTTTCTTCGCTACAGGAAATAACACAGACTACAACTGTTAATTTAATATGTGCCAATTTTACAATCATGAGGCCACATTCGCTTCAAAGCAGCAATTTATTTTGCTCCCGATCGATATTTTTTGTGTCCCGAGTCCTTGTAACAATCTTACAAAGCAGTCCTGTCTCTCTCTCTCTCTCTCTCTCTCTCTCTCTCTCTCTCTCTCTCTCTCTCTCTCTCTCTCTCTCTCTCTCTCTCTCTCTCTCTCTCTCTCTCTCTCTCTTGGAGCCTTATTTTTCAAATAGCTTAAACAAATCAATTAATTTGTTTTTAATTGAGAACACTCACATTGTTTTCCGGAGTGAGGAGCAGAGAAAGCTGGGAACATTGCCGGTCGCTCACTTTCTAACAACAGTTTCTGTGCGGATGCTGTAATTAATTTATTCTTGACCCTTTTGCAAATAGAATGGAAAACTGCTTTTGTTTACTGTCAACACCTGTTTTAGAAGAAACGTATTTTACAAATAAAGTTACCTGTCGTCAAAGGTTCTTTGGAATGTCTCCTCCTCGTGACCTTGTCATTCTTATTGAAAAAAGAAACCAGTCATTTATTTGGAATGACAAAAATACACACAGTCTTTCTCGGAGAATTTCGTCGGTAACTAGCTGAGCGTGTTCTTCTGTCAGCGGTTCAATGAGAGATAAATGAAAAAGCGACTCAGATTTCCAATGATCAGAATGTAACAGAAGTTCGACTTTGAACAAAGCATGGTTCTTCATTTCAGTCTTACAAGACACCAATCACAACGTTCTTACATTCGTCGAAGTGTCTATGCATTGGATGTAAAATTTACTCTATGGCTTCAGTATTCCTTATCCAAAATGCTTGGGACAGGAAATGTCTCGGTTTTGGGATTTTTTCGGGTTTTGAAGTATTTGTATAAAGCATACCCATACACGGTCACATCAGAATAATATGACCACCCCCGGGAATCGGAGTGTACCCGCCCAAGCGCGTCACAGAGGGCACTGACAAGGTCGACCTCACGGAGATATAAGCGCCCGGCGAGGACAGATGAGCCATAGTGCGTTACATGAACACAATGGGGCAGAGGTAGTGATTTGACGGACGTTTAAATAAGGAATTATCATCAGCTGCCGCGCCAAGGGTGGAAGCATCTCAGAAACAGCAGAACTTCCCGGGCTGTTCGCGAGATGCTATAGTAAGGGTGTATTAAGAATGGACCGCTGGCACACCGAGTACCTCCCGATGTTATAACTCCAGAACGTCGCCTCCGTCGACTTGTAAAGGGCAATCGACGCGCAATAGTGCAGTAATTGACCAGGCAAAAGAATGCTGTGGCACCCAGGTACGTGTCCCCGATAACAGTAGAGCGAACCTTGTTACGCATGGGACTCCGGAGTCGACGCTGCGTCAAGGCGTCCATGTTAGCCCAGGTCCATCGGCAACGACGCCTGCAGTTCACATGGGACTACCATAATTGGACAGTGGAAGAGTGGGAAAATGTTGCCTTCTCCGACGAATCCAGGTTCCTACTCCACAGAAGTGACGGACGGTGGCGGATACTGCGTCATACACTCGAGAACCAACATCCGGACACGCTTATCGGTCAAGTGCAGGCCAGCGGTGGCAGTGCTCATGTCTGCGGGATGATTTCGTGGTGTGACCTGGGACCGCTCGTACCACTAGATGGGTCACTGAACGCAAATGGCTACCTTCCAATCCTCTCTGGCCACATTCATCTCTTCATGTTGGACATTCACTCTGGTGGTGATGGTGTCTACCAACAGAAATGCGTCGTGCCATGTGGCTAAGGGGTTGGGTTACTGGTTCCAGGAACACGACAGCAATGTCTCCGTTCTCCCGTGACCGGCGAAATCGTCTGACCCCAATTGAATAGAGCACTTATGGGACTATTTGGATCGACAGGTTCGACGTGCCGACCCATAACTACGTCATCTCTAGGACCTCAGTGCTCTGCTGCAGTCAGAATGGGCACGTTGCCTGGGGCAACATTCCAGAGTCTCACTGCGTCCATGCCACGCCGTCTCGCCCGTGTCATCCAGGAAAAGGGTGGTTATTCTCATTATTAGGTAAGTGGTCATATTATTCTGATACGACTGTGTACACAGTGATGTCAAAAAATTAAAGATCACTTATATTTTCATAGGATACGTTTACTCCAACAGGATGTGGATGAAAATATTCTGATACGACTGTGTACACAGTGATGTCAAAAAATTAAAGATCACTTATATTTTCATAGGATACGTTTACTCCAACAGGATGTGGATGAAAATATTCTGATACGACTGTGTACACAGTGATGTCAAAAATTAAAGATCACTTATATTTTCATAGGATACGTTTACTCCAACAGGATGTGGATGAAAATATTCTGATACGACTGTGTACACAGTGATGTCAAAAAATTAAAGATCACTTATATTTTCATAGGATACGTTTACTCCAACAGGATGTGGATGAAAATATTCTGATACGACTGTGTACACAGTGATGTCAAAAAATTAAAGATCACTTATATTTTCATAGGATACGTTTACTCCAACAGGATGTGGATGAAAATATTCTGATAAGACGTAAACAAAGATGAAAAGGACATATACAGACATAAATACGCATGAATTTGTTCATATTAATTTAGAAAATGGATAAAAGAACAAAACAGCATATTCTGATACTGGCTCACAATAACTGAAATGAACTGAAAAAATTAATAATTTCACATGGGTCATTTTTAATAGGGTATGTACCACCCCTGACTGAAATGCATGATTAGCAACCCGTGAGCCACGCTTTTCACTAAATTGTCCAGAAGATCTTGAGGAAAGTTTCTCCATTCATCTTTCAGCGATCATCAGGTCCTTTTTTGCTGCCAGTTCGGGGATCGCGTACAGCAATGTGCCCGCACAGAGCGTCCCAATCATTTTCGATAGGATTCAGTGCGGGGGAGTACGCAGGCCACACCATTCGGTCTATCCCCTCGCTCTCCAACAGCTCATCAACAAATAATGCTCGATGATAACGGGCGTTATCTTCCATAAAAACGAAAGAATTTTTCACAGCACCACGAAACAGCCTTACATTCTCCAAAATGACCTCCTTACAATAAAGCTGAGCATTTATTGATCTTTCACCAGTACACTATGAGCTCTTTACGCTCATTTATCATAATCCCAGTCCACTACTCCACCACCCCTCTAACGGTCGATTTATACGATGTTTCTGGTTGTATAGGTCTCGCCAGATGTATTAAAGCCTAGAGACAGACGATAAACAAAATTGGCTTTCGTCTGGGAACGGAACTTTGGTCCATTTCACATCACTCCATGTGGAGTGTTCACGACACAATTGATGTCGAGTTGTTTTGTGTGCTCGAGTCAATGGAAAATACTGCACAGCTTTTGCGGCACAGCATCCGAAATTATTCAAACGCCTTGACACGGATTGACACGATGCTTTCGTAGTGGTGGTTGATTTTTTTTATTGGAGGATTAACGACCACCGTGAGCAACTCAATGGGCTATAAGCAGTCGGCCGGTTCTAGTGTAGGGTCACTGGATCCAAAGAAGAGAGAGAACCAGTGCCGTAAGTCAAACACAACATCCATGCCTCAACAGGATTCAAACCCGGACCCTTTTCGGACGAATAATCAGAGGCCATCGCTTAGACCACTGCGCCACAGGGGCTGCGTTTAGAGGTTTAACGACCACAGTGGGCAACTCAATGGGCTATAAGCAGTCGCTCGTTCCTAATTTAGGGCCACTGGTTCCAGGGAAGAGACAGTACCAGTGCCGTTAGGCAAACACAACATCCATGCCTCTACGGGATTCGAACCCGGACCCCTTTCGGACGAATGATCAGAGGCCACCGCTTAGACCACTGCGCCACAGGGGCTGCGATTGGAGGTTTAACGACCACTGTGAGCAACTCAATGGGCTATAAGCGGGTACCCGTCCCTAATTTAGAGTCCCTTGATCCAGGGAAGAGAGAGTACCAGTGCCGTAAGGCAAACACAACATCCATGCCTCTACGGGATTCGAACCCGGACCCCTTTCGGACGAATAATCAGAGGCCATCGCTTAGACCACTGCGCCACAGGGGCTGCGTTTAGAGGTTTAACGACCACAGTGGGCAACTCAATGGGCTATAAGCAGTCGCTCGTTCCAGGGAAGAGACAGTACCAGTGCTGTTAGGCAAACACAACATCCATGCCTCTACGGGATTCGAACCCGGACCCCTTTCGGACGAATGATCAGAGGCCACCGCTTAGACCACTGCGCCACAGGAGCTGCGATTGGAGGTTTAACGACCACTGTGAGCAACTTAATGGGCTATAAGCGGGTACCCGTCCCTAATTTAGAGTCCCTTGATCCAGGGAAGAGAGAGTACCAGTGCCGTAAGGCAAACACAACATCCATGCCTCTACGGGATTCGAACCCGGACCCCTTTCGGACGAATAATCAGAGGCCATCGCTTAGACCACTGCGCCACAGGGGCTGCGTTTAGAGGTTTAACGACCACAGTGGGCAACTCAATGGGCTATAAGCAGTCGCTCGTTCCTAATTTAGGGCCACTGGTTCCAGGGAAGAGACAGTACCAGTGCCGTTAGGCAAACACAACATCCATGCCTCTACGGGATTCGAACCCGGACCCCTTTCGGACGAATAATCAGAGGCCATCGCTTAGACCACTGCGCCACAGGGGCTGCGTTTGGAGGTTTAACTCAATGGGCTATAAGCAGTCGCCCGACCCTAATTCAGGGCCACTGGTTCCAGGAAAGGGAGATAGCTAGTGCTGTAAGACAAACACAACATCCATGCCTCACGGGATTCGAACCCATACCCACGAGGACGAATGATTATAAGCCAGCGCTTAGATCACTGCTCCACCGGGGCGGCAAGATAGCTTCATATAATAGTAGATTGAGAATGGTTGTCGTGATGATAGAGTAGCCGTCAACAATTTAAGCACGAAACAACAAAATAGTTATGGAATTCAGTGCTTGGATGTTACTATTTGAAGTAGGTAGCTGCAATAGATAAATGCGACTTTCCTATCAAAGTGTTGCGCTCCACATGAGCATCTTCAGTGTTATTAATAACACTGAAGTTGTTCAAGAAAAATATTTTTTGAATAATAAGCGAACTCCAACTTTTTCGAAAGTGTTATCGCTTGTGATAAAATCTGGATCTTCTAGTGCAATCCTGAAACGATAAATCGATGCACTGGAAAACGTGGCCGCCACTAAGGATTAGGCAAAGCAAGTCCAAGGTCATGTTAACAGCTTTCTTTGATATCAAGTGTGTAGTTTTGCCGGAATGATATCCTGATAGAGCAACAATAAAGCGGAAGTACTATCAACAGGTTCTGTTGACAAAGCGAGTCAGAAGAGGCCAGAGGTGTAGAAAACTGGTTTCATCCTTCATCAGCTCAACGCGCCAGCGCATTCAGCGCTCTCACTGAACCAGCTTCTAGCCCAGAAACACATAACAGTGCTTGAAATCCTGCCTGGTCACCAGATTTGGCCCTATGCGACACTTTTCTTTTCCCTACAGTCAAATCTGTACTCAAGAGGACCCGTTTTGAGTCAGTTACTATGACGAAGAAGAGAATGACCAAGGTCCTCAAAGGCATCAACCAGATTAGCTGCAGCAGTGCTTTCCCCAGCGAAAGATCGGAATGCAGCGATGTGTTGATGCGGAAGAGGAATTACATCGTAGGTGATATGAGTTTGAAAGGTAAGTTTCTTTTTGAACATCGTCTGTCAGTCTGGTTTTTGAAAAGCCAAACCCCGTGTGAAGCTTCGAAACCATCTAAGAAAACTGACGGAAAATGTGTGTACCGTTATGTACAAAAAGTAAGCAGATGAGCACCAAAAATGTCCTTCGTGAGAAATTTCAGAAAGAAAATAAAAGTGTTGTGTGGAGTGTCTAGGAGCGCGGGTATTGCTACCAATACACTGAAGAGCAATTGAAATAGAGACAGCTGGCGTTATGCAAATGTGGTGCTGTGGGCGGCTCTGTAAACGGAAACTACATGACGTATGCAGCGATCCGACAATATAAGGACTGATGCGACGGGAATCAGTAAGAGTTGCACGCAGTCTTGGTAAGACGAAGGACCTAAGCGCATTTGATCGTGGGCAAATTGTCGGGGCCCGACGAAAGGGTCACTCCATTTCGGAAGTCGTGCAGGCACTGGGATTTTTACGAACCACTGCGTCACGGGTGCACCACGAGTGCATCGAATCCGGTAAAACCATCCTTGCAAGGGCCAACTGCCGTGGACAACAGCGTGTGGATGAGCGGGGTCATCTTCGGCTAGCTCGCATCGTAACAGCGGATAGACGGGCAACAGTGCAAGAAATCACTCGGCAATATAACGCTGGTGCACAAAAACGTGTAAGCAGTCACACCATCCAGAACCATCTCCTCGCTATGGGGTACAGAAGCCATCGTCCCACGAGGGTACCGCTGCTGACCGCACATCACAGTGTGCAAAGATTAGCATGGGCGCGGGAACATCGCCACTGGACCCTAGACATGTGGGAAAATGTTGCCTGGACTTATGAGTCGAGATTCACGTTGGTACATGCGGACGGCAGGATACAAGTACGGCGCAAACCTCATGAAGCGATGGATCCTTCTTGCCAGCAGGGTACTCTTCAAGCTGGTGGAGGTGGCATTCTCGTCTGGGGGCTGTTTACGTGCCCTGAAATGGGACTCCTGGTACGTGTGGCATCGTCCCTCACAGGTCAACGTTACCGGAATATCCTGGAAGACCATTTGCTCCCGTTTGTGCGTCTTCAACATCCCACTGCAGAACTCATTCTGCAACAAGTCAATACACCGTACCATCGCTTCCAAATTGTATCCGAATGGTTGGATGAACACTCCACCGACGTGACCTCGCTTCCTTGGCTAGCTAGGTCACCTGACCTAAATCCCATCGAGCACATCTGGGATGCCATCGAGAGAGATGTATGAGGCTCTGACCCCCCTCCATCAAATCTTCGTGAACTGTGGGAGGTTGTTCAGGGGTCATGGATCCGTATGGCTTCCCAACGCTTCCTGTGTCTTGCCGAGTCCATGATGAGACGAATCGCCGCCGTGATCAGGGCGAAAGGTGGTGCTACACGTTATTAGACAGGTATCTCTAATTCAACTGCTCTTCAGTGTATATCGGAAGCCGATACAGCGGTTGTCTCAAAAAACTTGAAACAAGCTTTTATCTCAACGGTTGATCTGAGATATACTTGCAATTAGAAAAATGCTCAGAATGACAGAAAGACATCTGACAAGGCAATTGCAACCCTGTGGGTGGCATCAGTATAAAAATAAAATAAATATATACAACCTTCGCAGAAGAAAAGCTCAAAAGAAAGTTGCAAAATGACCTAATTAGTCAAGAAAAAAACAATACCGACATTATGCTTGCAAAACTCGCGAAGATATTCGTGATGAAATTTTTAAAAATGTATCGTCTGCAGCAAACATTTCCTGCACACACGAGAGTTTTTCCCTTACCCGCTTTCAGTGCTACAAAGCAATGCAGCGAAACAAACTACCATTCACTCGTAAACAGATTCCAGACAATACTTCATTTTCATCGTGAATATATCCGAGAGTTTCCCAAGTAGAACAACGGGATTTGTTATTTTAGACTAATTAGGACGTTGCGCAGCGTTTTTTAATTGAACTCGTTTTTCTGCGAAGGCATTGCAGCCACAGTATTTGTCATTTTTTTTGTAGGACTTCCGTCCACAGTGAGTAGAGTTTAGGTCCCAGCCACCTACAGCGAGATCGCCTTTTGGGCAGGACACAGAAACGGAAGGAATGAGAGCAAGTCTAGCGACTTTGACAGAACAGTTTGTAGTGAGATTAGAGCACAGTAGATGGCGCCATCATACAAGTACAATGTTGCACACAGAGGGGTGAGAGAATTTCAGGGGGGGGGCATAGGTAAGGATACCCATTTAACCAGTGGGTCCAGCCTGGGGGCCGTCACTTAACGTGCTCGTCCGATGCACGGCGGATATTCAGCGGTTGTTAGTAAATCACACCATCTCTGACAGGTTCGAACCTGAGGACCTTGCATTGATAGTCTGAATCGCTAACCACTAAGCCATCCGGGCTGCGAAGGCTTTCTATAAATTTTCCTTTACTTATATGCAAATGCCGCCCACAGGGGTGCAACTGCCATGTCGTAAGCCTGTAAGTCATTTTGAGTATTTTTTTAATTGAAAGTATGCCTCTGTGATCAAGATTTGAAGATATTAAAGCTTGTTTCAATTTTTTTCAGACACCCGGTATGCTCTTCTGCCCCTAGTGGCAGAGGTGCTTCATCAAGACAAATTAAAAATTGCATATGTAAAACATTTTTTCCGACAAACTGTATCTGATTCAAAAAACATTTTTAAACAATAATTTTAGAAAAAGTAATAATTGAGGAAATACAACATACGTTTTTGGAGGGCAATACAATACACATTTAGCAAAAACATTTCGCATTATTTGATAAAGAAATTGCACATAAAATGGTCTTCGCTCTAAGGGGTATCCATCTTTTTAACCTGAATTTTAGGTGCTACCGATTCGAGTCACATTATTTTGACCACCTCCTACTTTTGACATCAACAGCCCGTAGCCAATGAAGGAAGGCACGTGTCGTGAGCTGGCTTGGAGGGTATATAAGATGTGCTGCAGGCAATCTGAAAACATATCACTCTTTGCTGTCATGGATAAAAGGAGCTATTTATCAGATTTGCAAAAAGGGATGCTTATCGGCTTTCGGGGCAAGGGTGGAAGTATTTCTGAAACAGCGCAGTTTGTGAACTGTTCGCGTGTTTCTGTGGTTAAAGTGTGTCGTCATTGGAGAAATACTTCCACTCTACTTCCACTTCCACACAATCGAGAATAAGCGGCGTGGGAACTGCGGGGAATCACGTGCCATTGATGTGAGAGGTGAACGTCGGCTTTGAAAGTGCGCGAGGGCCGATCAACACGCTACAGTGGAGCAACTCACTGGCCGAATGAACTTGGAGGCTACAGGAAGTGTGTCTAAAACGCGAACACTGCTGCATATGGGGCTCCGATGCAGACGGATGGTCACTGCACCTATGCTAACGAAAGTGCATCGGCAGAAAAGGCTTAAATTTGCACGGCAGTATCAGAATTGGACCTCCGCTGATTGACAATACACCTATGCTAACGAAAGTGAATCGGCAGAAAAGGCTTGCATTTGCACGGCAGTATCGGAATTGGACCTCCGCTGATTGGCAAAGGATTGCCTTCTCCGATGAGTCGCGTTTTCTGCTTCATCGAACGGATGGACGTTTGGAGTATAATGATAGAAACACCATGCACCCTCCAGCAGCTGTCAGATGCACTGCAGTCAGCATGGCTCCACATACCTGTGAACACCTTCCAGCACCTTATTGAGTCACTCCCAGCCCGTCTAGCTGCTGTCCGCGCTGCACATGGCGGTTAATCTGGATATTAATTGGTGGCCACAATAATGTGACTCGACCGTGTATTATGTGGAATAAAATAGGTTTTTAATTCAGTTTTATCTGTATTTACGTCCCCTTGCCGCGAATTAATCCATCGGGAGTAGACCAAACGAAAGAGCTCATCGTTCTCATAGTTTACATTTTCCAGTACAAAGAGAATTTTTGAAATCGGACAAATACAGTGTTCGCAAACTGACATAATGATAACTTAAGAATTTTTCAAAAAACGGGCTAAATACAGAGGATGTTCATACATTTTTAGAACGATTTTCCAGCAATGTAATTAATGCTTAAAAAAGAATTATTTCTTTCTGAAATGTTCGTTCCGACACCTCTTTCTCTGGAATGAACCTACGTCTAGATTTCCAAGATAACAGGGCATTTCTTAAAACTGCTAATGTTGTTTTATTCCACTCCCATTCTCTTCCTTTCCACAGTTCTAGGTCTGCTTTTTGAAAACATTCTTCTAAGCTTCTAAGCAGTTCGAAGGCACAATAGTCCATTGGTGAGACTTCAGAGGATTTTTAAACAAATATGAGCAAAAGGTTCAGGATTGATATATGAATCGTTTTTCAAAAAACAGAGTGGTAGTTTTAGATGTATGACTGGTAGCCTTACCCAGATGGAGTTCTACTCTTTTGAAGGCTCTGTGAATAAAGGAATTATATTTCCTCGTTAAATATAATAGTTGTTTCTGGAGGGAGGGGTGTGTGTGTGTGTGGTTTTGATTGAAGGTTTAACGACCACCTTCTCCATATGCTATAAGCAGTCGCCCGACCTAATTTAGGGCCACTGATTCCAAGGAAGGGAGAGAGCCAGTGACGTAAGACAAACACAACATCCATGCCTCACCGGGATTCGATCCCGCACCCACCCGGGACGAATGGTCATAAGCCAGCTCTTAGACCACTGTGCTACCGGGGCTACCAAATACAGGAGTTAAAACATTATTTTGGTAATATGTAAAATAGAATTATTTTTTTTTTGCCGCCCCGGTGGCGCAGTGGTCTAAGCGATGGCCGCTGATCATTCGCCCAGGATGGGTCCTGGTTCGAATTCCGGTGAGGCATGTATGTTGTGTTTGTCTTACGGCACTGGCTCTCTCCCTTCCTTAGAACCAGTGGCTCTAAATTAGGGATGAACGACTGCTTATAGCTCATTGAGTATCTCACGGTGGTCGTTAAACATTCAATAAAAAAAAAATAGATTTTTTCCTTTCTTTTCAACTTTTCTTAACTTTAATTTTCTATTGCACGAAAAACCAGCAATAATCTTGAATCCTTTAATGAAACTTTCTTTGGATTCTTGGAATCAAATTTGTAAGTCTTTTTCTGGTCTTTTGCGATAACAAATTGACCTTTCTTTTTCACAGTCGTTTAGCAGATCCATGCTATATTATATTTCCATCCTGCTTACTTTACATTTAGAAATGCTAATTTCATGGTATTCAAAGCGGTTTTTATTGGGTTTACAAATAAGTTTTAATGCATTCTTTGTGTGACGTATACCGATAATTTAAATATCCGACATTCTCTCACGTTGTTGTCATGTGCCCATAACTGGTCCAGAGTATAAAATGTGACACAGAAGTTTGCCCAACAGTCAAATGCATTTGCACAAATGTGGGAGAAAGATAGCAAGTGATACCGCATTTATTCGACACTGCATTCACTACGAACTTCATCAAGGAAAAAGTGCTGCAAAAGCATGTGCATCAATCTCTTCTGTTCTGGGGGAGCATATTGTATCGAAAATCACGTGTGAGTTTTGGTTTAGACGGTTTAAAGCAGGTGATTTTGATGTTGGCGATCGAGAACGTAGTGGTCCCCGCAGAAGGTGGCACATGAGTAACTGCAAGCATTGCTGGATGAAGATTGGTCTCAAACGCAAAAGGAACTATCTGAACAACTACGGGTAACTCCACAAACAATTTCTAATTGTTTACGCGCAGTGAGAAAGATTCAGAAGGAAGAAAAATGGGTGCCGCATGACCTGAGCCAGAAGAACAAGGATGAGCGTGTCAGGAAGTGTTTGAGTATGTTGAATAAACAACGTCTTTCCTGTGGAAAAACGTTACGGGTGATGAAAAGTGGATATGGAACGACAATCTCAAAAGCAAAAAACACTGGGTAGTCCCCAGTAAAGCAACGACTTCGATACTGAAACGCAATATTCACTCCAAGAAAGTTCTACTGTGCATCTGGTGAGATATGAAGGGTGTGCTCTATTATGAACTATTGGAACAGGGTCAAACTGTTACTTGTGATCGCTACAAGCAACAATTGCTGCGACTGAACCAGGAAATCTATCGGAGATGTCCGCTCACAGGCAAACGAGTGCGTTCCGTGAAATTATTGCATGGCAATGCTAAGCCGCATGTCGCGAAATGGGTCAAGGAAACGTTTTTGACGCTTGGCTGGGAAGTTTTGGAGCACCCGGCTTATAGTCCCGACATAGGCCCTTCAGACTATCATTTGTTCCGATCGATGGAACATGGTTTGTCTGATGTATGGTTCCGAACATGTGACGAAGTACAAAACCGGGTTGACGACTTCATCAACGTCACACGACGAAGTATTCTTCATGGCTGGAATCCGTCAGCTGCCCGACCGATGGCGAAAGGTGATAGATAATGACAACAACATAACTTTCTACCCACAGCTTGTTTACGTGCGCAATTTTCTTAGCAGACGATATTTAACTGCAGCAGATGTTTCTTTCGTGTTCATCAAACATGCTGTTGCCAGTTTGAGTTCTTTAAACTTCTTTTATTTCTGATCAAAAACGTTCTAACAATATGTGATCATCCTCTGTATTAATAAAACGTTCTTTTGATTTCTATTGCATGTACAGGGTGTCCACAATGTCTTGTTACCCCCTTCCCCCTGTAATAAGAAATGTAAGTGAGCTATGTATCTGTTGTATGATGTATATGTTGAGTTATGGTCTGCACTGTATTTATTTACAGATTAGGTACCGGAACCATGTTTGACACCAGCGAACACACCCTGGAACAGCGGATTGTTGTCAGTGTCTGGGTACATGAACGTCCACACACAGGGAAGAAAATGCGTGACGTGCGTGCCGATTTCCAACAACGATTCGACAAAGAGGCCCCTCCAAAACAGACTCTTCAGCGGTGGGAACATAAACTCCTCCAAGCAGGCAACATCAAGGATATACCACGAACGGGAAGACCATCAACCAGAGTGCAACAGTGTCAAGCGGTCGAGGAATCAGTTATCAGGTCACCTACGAAATCGCTCCGCAAACGATCAGCAGAGCTTGGAATACCACGATCGACACTGCATAAGCACATGAAGAATGACCTGAATTGCACGCATATCGACCGATGTTCTTTCAGGAGTTTTCAGGCATCGATTTAAACCGCAGACGGGATGCATGTGCAATGATGCTTCAGACATTTACCACAATCCCAAAACGTGGAAAGGTCAGTGATGAATGTGCGATATACCGCAGCTGTCGATCACGGAACGTTGTGTTCTGGTCCAAGGAAAACCCACATTATGTCGAAGAATTGGAACATCGTCCTCCGCATGTCATCATATGGGCTGCAATGAATAGTCGACATCTGTTTGGACCGTATTTCTTTGATGGTCCAGTGAATCAGACAACTTATCTGGACATGCTGCAAACCTGGTTTATGCCACAACTTGGAAATCTTGGCATTCTGAAGGACGTATGGTTCCAACCGGATGGGGCACCAGCCCATTACGCAATCGCTGTTCGGGAATACTTTGTTGAGATCTTTCAGGATCGTTGGATCGGCCGAGGTTCGGCAGTGCTCCACTTGAATGGCCACCTCGAAGCCCAGATCTCTCAACGTGTGATAATGCCCTTTGGGGTTTCATAAAGGAGGTTGTTGCACAGCAGCGCTACCAAACCACTGATGAACTTAAACAAGCAGTGAGACGTGCTTTCTCTCGCATCACTCCGCAACTGCTTCGAAAAATGTTCCACAGAACATGGCGTAAAATTATTCTCTGTCACGAGAATGACGGAGCCCAAACAGATCCACTGGATGTTTAAGAATGCCTCAACATATAACTCAACATATACATCATACAACAGATACATACCTCACTTTCTTATTACAGGAGGGAGGATAACAAGACATTGTGGACACCCTGTAGATACAGCATAGCGTGAGATTGCGTTTTTCCTAGTACTAATAGTATTCTGTGCTTCCTTCCCTCCTCCGATTTCCCATTTGTCTCTTAGTGCTGTCATTTTAATACGGTTTCATTTAGTGCATAATGTTACACAAAAATATTGCTATAGTTCTCAAACAAAGATGTGTTAAGAACAAACAATGGTACAAAAAATTATTTACAAAAAGATGAGTGGCATTAGTGTCTTCGAGTCATCTGCACCTAATCCCAATATTTATCATCGAGGGAAAGTGCAATTTATTTGTGATGTCATCAAGAATGGAACCATTGCGTTACACAGTAGATAGAACAAGCATTAATCTAGCTGCATTTCTCACCGTAATCTTTGCCAGTAGCCAAATGAAATCAGAAAAGTTACTTGGTGATATCATAGTTGGTAGCAGCATGTCGTGTGTCATCTGAAGGACTGCAATTTACTGTCATCGTGGAAAAAGGTAGTCTTTGAGGACCATTGTCGCATTGGAATTCGGGGCTTTCTTTATTGCATTCTCCCGATCTCACCCTACAAAACGTGAATCCAATCTCCGGGAATTCCTCCTCGTCAAGGGAAAAGCTCTTATTACAATACCGTGTATAGATCAAAGTCTGAAAGTCGCATACATATCTCGGAACTTGATCCTTAGAAGTATGATCCAGATATCACTTTCCCTCGATACTTCTTTGCTTTTTATCTGGTACATTATTCTTGAAGGAAATAAACCGTGTGGAAGAAGGCAAAGAAGAATTTCGCATATCACATGTCCATTTCGCAGAAAGAAAAAGAAATACAGGTAGTCTCAGTTCTGATTGAGCCGTCAGTTTGGAATGTCAGAATACGACTTGCAGATCGGACAGTTGAAATGAGCAAGGCAAGTATGATTTCAAAGCGTTTACTTAATTCGTTATAGCCAACACAGGTCATTGATATGAAAAGCAGCTTACATACTTTTTACAAATACTTTGCGAACACAAAGCAGAGTTCGAGATGGGCCGGATTCGGGTTCGATCGGTGTGCTGGATTTTTGTTTGGCGGCGGGTGTTTTCAGGCGTTCTTGATACTCTCTAGTTCGTTAGGCTGCAGTCTTCTTGGGCTTCTTACATTCCTCATCAATTGCTCTTGCCTCTCGTTTTGATTTTCTCCACTTTTGCTTGCCTTCATTCTGCGAATTCCGCGGCATTGTCGAAAATGTAAACCCGTTTACACGAAAACAATTTTTTAAAAGTTTAGTTTAAACCGCTGCTATATGTTATTTATATTTTTGAATAGATCTCGTCGAGAGCTTTAAAATGTTACTACGCACAGTCATATTCCACGTACGGTTATCCAGATAAACCGCAATATTTTAAAAGTGTTCACAAGAAAACAATTTTTAAAATGTTTAGTTCAAACCACTGCGAAATGTTATTCGTATATTGAATAGATCTCGTCGAGAGCTTTAAAACAGTACCAGTTGGCAAGATAGACTGAGGCAAACGCGGCGGCACACCCAGAAATATGGCATCATCTCCCTCGCGCAGAGGGGACGAGGGGAGCATCGCGCGCACGATGGGTTTTTTTTTTTTTTTTTTTTTTAGTGGAGGTTTAACGACCACCGTGAGCAACTCAATGGGCTATAAGCGGTCGCCCGTCCCTAATTTAGGGTCACTGGTTCCAGGGAAGGGAGAGAGCCAGTGCCGTAAGACAAACACAACATCCATGCCTGACCGGGATTCGAACCCGGACCCCTTACGGACGAATGATCAGAGGCCGACGCCTTAGACCACTGCGCCACCGGGGCGGCCACGATGGGTTGCACAGTACGCGAATTGGACTCCATGCTGTTTAAGAATATGCTAACACGATTAGTGTGTGTGGCGCGTATTTTTAACGCTATAATGATCTCAATTGGGACCTATTTTTGTTATAGGCGGTAGGCCGTAAGTCGCCCATACTATCCGCGGTGTTAGACGCAGTCCTACGTCAAAAATTCAGGAAACTACCTTGCTACTTCTTGTAGGTAATCCTTTGTGCAATGCAGATTTTGCATCCCAAGATCTTTGTGGGTGTGAAATAAAACGAGTGATTCGACAGAATGCATTTATTTGCGTACAACACTTTGTATTTGTTCCTTGCACTCACGACTACACTGAGACAGAGTCCGGCAAAGTGGAATGAAATCATATCAACAGACGATAAGGTTTACTATTAGGCGCTTGAATTAATTCCCGCTGTTGTACAATAGAGCGCAGCAGTGGTGCGCTGTGACCCGGGCCACACGTGACCTCCCTTGTACACGCACGTACCGTCCGTAGTGCGGGCGAAGTAGTGTGTGACACGCGATCTGAGGGCACAGAACACGAGTTTGTATCGCATTCACGATGTCGGGTTTCGTACCAAAAGAAGGAGCATTTGCGGGAAGCATTACTCTTCTGCTTTCATCTCAAGAAACCTGCAGCGGAAAGTCATCGTTTGCTAGTGCAGGCCTATATGGAACATGCCCTATCGGAAACAACATGCCCTATCTGATCCCACATGACAGGTTTATTCTTCTCCACGACAACACGAGACCTCATATCGCCAAATCTGTGAAGGAACTCTTGGAGGCACTTGGCTGGGACTTCTTACACCACCCGCCTTATTCCCCGGACATTGCTCTCTCGGACTTCCATTTGTTACGGTCGCTACAACATGGCCTGTCAAAGCAGCACTTCCTTTCTGTCGCGGATATCCAAAAATGTCCTGATGAATGGTTCGCCTCGAAATAACCTGCATTTTTCTACCGCGGAATCCATTTGTTTCCCCAACGGTGGGAAAGGGTCGTAGCTGCCAAGGGACACTACTTGGAATAGACTATCCTGTACCGTTCCGTGGCAACACACAGGTGTTTGAGTGGCAAAAAACAGCGGGAATTAATTCAAGCACCTAATAATTACTGTTATTAAGCGGTACTTAGACAAGTGTATTAATGAATGGTATTGGCGTAAAACCTAAGAAAAAAGATACGTGAGTCATAAAATTAAACATTTACTGAACTACAGCGGTGCCAATATTTCGACTGCTTAGTTTCTAAAAAAACGATATTTTTATTAATATTATTAATATATATATTAATCCAGATTTAGATGAACGTAAGAAACGACCCTGATAAAATGTGATGTAGGAACGAAAGTTTATCTGGGCATGCGCAAGTTAAAATCTGGCCTCAAGATAGATAGAAAAGCTGAATCGCATATGTGTTAGAGAGTGGAATTGGTAACTTTGGGTCTAGAATATCTACAGGTTAAACACAATGGTGTAATACTCATTTTAAATCTCTCGCCAATAACAGGTAACACTTCTTGGGAGGTCGTTTTTGTTCTTTCTGCGCGCAGGCGGAGGATGTCCATCACGTCTACTTGCACTGCCCGATACTGCTGCCGCTCCTCCATCTCGCATTCCCCATTACAGGCTCTTCCTGCTCTACCGGCCTCTCCTTCGATGCCTACCAGAGACCATCCCCTAGTTCCACTCCCGCCAGAGTGTTTCTATGTGTTCTTGCGGGTGAAATATGTAATTTACGTCTACCCTCAGCAGCTACGCAGCATCGCAAGTCCGGTGCCGCCTCTCCAGGCTAGTGCAACCTTGTTGTGCCACTTCCTGAACCGTCTACTCTCCCGCCTTCGTCTGGAATACGTGTCAGCGATCAGTGTTGCCAACTCACTCATTCCGAAAGTCTCCAAATTAGCCATAAAAGCTCTCTAAAAGTGGAAAGAAGTCCCTAATAATCAGATTTTTTTTGTATTACGTTAAATTCTCGTACTTATCTGTGTGCCATTTAAAATTAAATGACACATTGCTATTATTATCTATCTGATACTTTGGGGGGGGGGTAGGTTTAACGACCATTGAGAGCAACTCAATGGGCTATAAGCAGTCGCCCGTCCCTAATTTAGGGCCACTGGTTCCAGGGAAGGGAGAGAGCCAGTGCCGCAAGACAAACACAACATCCATACCTCGCCGGGGGGATTCGAACCCGGGCCCCTTTCGGACGAATGATCAGAGGCCATCGCTTAGACCACTGCGCCACCTTTGATACTTAAATTAATTGGTGGCTTTGATGCTTTAAATTAATAATAAATTAAAAAGAAGTGAATGTTTTTTTGTTTTTTTTTGTTTGGAGGTTTAACGACCACCGTGAGCAGCTCAATGGGCTATAAGCAGTCGCCCGTCCCTAATTTAGGGTCACTGGTTCCAGGGAAGGGAGAGAGCCAGTGCCGTAAGACAAACACAACATCCATGCCTTACCGGGATTCGAACCCGGACCCCGTTCGAATGAATGATCAGAGGCCATCGCTTAGACCACTGCGCCACCGGGGCGGCATAGGCTGTAAGAAGTCAGCCATCTCTAATTTAAGTCTACTGTTCCCAGGGAAGGAAGAGAAGCAGTGCTGAAAGACAAACACAATATTCATGCCTCACCGAGATTCGAACCCGGACCCGACTCGGGTGAATGGTAATATGGCTTCAATTGTACAGAGACTTAGAGGGGAGAGGATACAGAAACAAGTTTTAAATGGCTACGAAGACCAGCTAAAAATACTTAATGTAAAGCATGGTGAACCAATATACTGTATCATAGGGTTGAAGATGAAATTTCTTGCAAAAGCAAACGTTTTATCCAGTTACGTGTTACTGTTACTTTGATTTACATTAAACAAAACTTTTGTTTTAATGAAGAATAAAACAAAAGTTTTGTATAATGATAGAATATTTCTGCAAGTCGATATACTGTAGTAAGTTCCACCACCATCACACTCGCTGTCTAAGGGATCCCAGGCAAACTGTTCGAGCATCAGCAAGCTTTCTGTGACTGATGGAAACAAAAGCGAGAAGGAAACCGGATTGCATTCTACAAGCATTAAAATTCACGGTTACGGCTATTAGATCTGCAGAAAGTGAAGAAGACATTCTCCTGATTCAAAAACCGTATTTAAAATGCTTAAAACTGTAAATAAAAGAAATCGCTGAACTTTTTAAAACAAAACGAAATCCCCTAAAAAAGTCGCTAATTCCAAACTACTGTTTTTGTCTCTAACACCAATCCAGAATCCCCTAAATTTAGCTACTTTTCCCCCAAATTGGCAACACTGTCTGCGATTGCGAATCGCCGTGACCGTGCCTTCTTCGCCACATGGTCTCCGTCAGCTCTGAGGTTACTTCCAGTTCGCTCTACCTCATGGTTGGTTGAACTAAAGAATATAAAGCTTCGCGTGGTTGAACCTTCCTCCAGCCTACTTCCACTATAATGCACCCTGGTTCCCAGACTGTGACTTTCATTCCCTCTGCGGACTTTGATCCGCTTAGGTATTACACTGTATATTGTCAATTTACATCACGTTCTACATATCTATAAATAGTTTCTCAGCAGTTTGTTTTAAATTTTCTTTCAGACTTTCCAGTGTTTCTCGTCTCCCTTTTTATTACGCAATCAGTGTAAATACTTGTACATGTATATTCTTTGAGATGCCTTTGTGTTGCACGTCTCCCCTTCCTTCTGTACCAATAAAGCGATTTTAAAACCTTGCTTTATGGCTCGGTGCATTATCCTGCTTGTACCAACAAGGCTCGGTGCATTATCCTGCTTGTACCAACAAGGCTCGGTTCCATAGTATTTCCACAGAGTTCGTAGGGCATAATTGTCCAGAATATCGAAGTAGACGTGCTGGTTAACAGGTTTGTCCACGATAACCAACGGGCCGGGACAATACCACGAAAAACACCCCTACACGAGTACACTGCCAGTTCCAAACTTGACCGTAGGAGCAGTACACTATGGTAAATAGCGTTCGCCCGGCTGCGGCCATACCCACACACGTCCATCAGACTGATGGATCGTGTATCTTGATTCATTAGTCCATAGGATCCGTTTCCATTGATCTACAGTCCACGATGAATGTTTTTTACACCACGCTAAACGACGAGTAGGATTCCGAGTGGAGATGAAAGGCTTATGAGCAGTCGCACGACCACGGTAACTCATGGAATGAAGTTCTCTGCGAATGGTACGTGTATATACCGAGGTTCTAGCATTTTTGCTCACCTGTACATTGAGGTATTGTAAAGTGCTCCGTCGATTAGCTGTAACGACTCTCCTGAGGCTTCGACGTCCTCTATCACTAATTTTCTGTGGTCTGCCGGTACGTTTTTCCACTTCCGGTACGCCATGTGCCTTCCACTTATTCAGTTGACTTTGGTATGTTTAAACGTCTCTCGGTTTATCTTATGGACAACCCACTAATATAATACCCAACAATCTTTCCTTTCTCAAAGTCAGTTCTCTCCCGCCGCAACATTTTCACTAAATCTCACAGTGCGATATGATCGCGGTCAGCTGCAGGGTTGTTTTTATACCGTTCGCAGCTATACCGCGCATCTTAACAAAGCAGCGGATCCGTTCATTTGCTTTTGAAGCGTTGTCCGGGGACGTTTGTCAATATAGTGTATCTGTAGCTACAAGTCAGATTGGAAAAATTAACTCAGCTTTTAAGACTTCGTTCGCATTTCTAAAATTACACCGACGTTGTACATTTCCCATTCATGTTTTTTTTTAAAAGGAAACACACTTTATCTGTACAATTTCTATGCTTTTAGCTCTCGATTAGGAAAACTTCTTTTTGCATCTTGAAGCTGTACAGAAGATATTCAAACATTTTTAGAACGACTTTCCAGCAATATAATAAAGTTTAAAATAAAATTAATTCTTAAATGTTCTATATGATATTCTCTGTATATGAACCTACATATAGATTCTCTGTATATGAACCTACATATAGATTCTCTGTATATGAACCTACATCTACACTGACGGAAAAAAAATCCCAACACCACGAAAAAATAGTTGTAGAGGAATTAAATGGCGGCAATACATTTGTATAGGTAACATATTTAATCGATTAAGCTTTCAAGATCACAGCTTAATGTAAGAGCGAGAAGAGCCATTTTAAATGTGAAATGCTGGTTCATTAATAACCGGTGTAACCGCCAGAATGTTGAATGCAAAGCACGCAAACGTTCATGCTTTGTGTCGTACAGGTGCTGGATGTCAGTTTGTGGGATGGAGTTCCATGCCTGTTGCACTTGGTCGGTCAATACAGGGACGGTTAATGCTGGTTGGGGGTGACGCTGGAGTTGTCGTCCAATGATGTCCCATACGTGCTCGATTGGTGAAAGATCTGGTAATCTAGCAGGCTAAGGCAACATGTCGACACTCTGTAGAGCATGTTGGGTTACAACAGTGGTATGCGGGCGAGCGTTATCCTGTTGGAAAACACTCCCTAGAATGCTGTTCATGAATGGCAGCACAACAGGTTGAATCACCAGATCGACGTACAACTGTGCCGTCAGGGTGCGTGGGATAACCACGAGAGTGCTCCTGCTGTCATAGGAAATTGCTCCCCAGACCATAACTCCAGGTGTAGATCCAGTGTGTCTCGGCCGCAGACAGGTTGGTTGAAGGCGCTCATCTGGCCTCCTTCTAACCAACACACGGCTATCACTGGCACCCAGGCAGAACCGGCTTTCATCAGAAAACACAACAGATCTCCAATCCGTCTTCCAATGAGCTCTAGCTTGACACCACTGACGTCGCAAACGGCAGTGCTTTGGAGTAAGTGGAATGCACGCTACAGGGCGTCTGGCTTGGAGCTGTCCTTCAAGTAACCGATTTGTAACAGTTCGTTGTGTCACTGTGGTGGCAACTGCAGCTCGAATTGCTGCCGCACACGCGGTACAATGCGCCACGGCCATGCGCCGTAGACTGCGGTCTTCCATCTCAGTAGTGCCACGTGGCCGGCCGATACCCGATCTTCTTGAGGCAGTACCTTCCCTTGACCACCGCTGCCAACAATCATGCCCAGTGGCTACATTCCTGCCAAGTCGTTCTACAATATTGCGGAACGAAAATCCACCTTCTCGTAGCCCTATTACACGACCTCGTTCAAACTCCGTGAGCTGTTGATAATGGCTTCTTCGTCTTCTTAAAGGCATTCTTGACTAACATCAACACACTACGTCGAATCTCAACGATAACTAAAGCTCACGAACGTTACAGCGCGTATTTACAGCAAACCTGCTTTGCATGTTCCGTGGGGTGCTACTAGAGCCACACGCATGCGCCGAGCGCGAAATTTGCATAGACGTCATCTTACAGATGTACCCTCACCGCCTACCAACTGTCGTTTATCTAACACAACCCCTTCTTGGTGTTGGGATTTTTTTCCGTCAGTGTAGATTCCAAGACAACAGAGCATTTCGTGAAATTGGTTGTTGTATTTTATTTCGCTGCTTTCCATGGTCCAATCATTGGTTTAGGTCTTACAAAGTGCCCTTTATAGTAATCCGAAGGCACAGTACTCCATAATAAAGTGAGTCACGCAAGAGTTTAAGTCCTGAGATGATGGAAAACCATTTATACCCTGGCTAGTTGGTGACACACCAGGGGACTTTGAAGGAATATGAGCAAAAGGTATATATAGTATTGAAACCATTCTCATTTGTAATTTTTTCAAGAAATAGAGCGGTACATTTTGATGTACGAATGGTAGCGTTACCCAGATGGAGTTCTACTCTTTGAAGGAGTTGTGGATAAAGGAAAGGTATTTCTTCTCTAAATACAGGAATCAAAACATTATTTTGGTAATATGTTGCATTGATTTGAATTTTCTTTTCAACTTTTCTTAACTTTTATTTCCCATTGTACGAGAGACTATCAATAATCGTGAATCATATACTGAAAATTTCTTTGGATTCCTGGAACAAAGTTTGTAAATCGTTTTCTGCTATTTTGCGATAGTAAATCGAGTTTTTATTGTTACAGTCTTTTAAGTAAATCCATGTCATAATAAAGTTCCATCCCTCTCCAGGTAAGTGATTCTCATATCGTGTTTTGCGCTCAGCCACGTGTCTGGGCAAAACGCGGTGAATATTATGTTTTCATTATGTTTTTTTTTTTTTTTTTTTTTTGATTGGAGGTTTAACGACCACCGTGAGCAACTCAATGGGCTATAAGCAGTCGCCCGTCCCTAATTTAGGGTCACTGGTTCCAGGGAAGGGAGAGATCCAGTGCCGTAAGACAAACACAACATTCATGCCTCACCGGGATTCGAACCCGGACTCCTTTTGGACGAATGATCAGAGGCCATCGCTTAGACCACTGCGCCACCGGGGCGGCTGTTTTTTTTTTTTTTTTTTTCTTATTCAAATTTTTATTTATTGCCTTGTTCACAGTTGATACAGAGTTTTTTAACGACTTGGAGATTGCTCTTTGGGTCGGTGGATTTTCTTTTAAGAACACAGTCTTTACTTTTGAAATGGTAGTACCTTCTTTGGATATCCGTTTCGTGTTCTTCCTCCTGTTAAAAGCAGTGCTTGACGCTAATTCCCTCTACACTAGTAATATTGCTTATTTTACAATTAGAAGTGCGAATTCCGTGATTTTCAAGTTTTTTTAATTACACAGTACGAATATTTCTCTTCGCAAAGAGCAACAATATAACCTTCTATCTATAGCTTGTTCACTGTGCCATTTTCTTAGCAGACGATATTCAGTTGCAGCAGATGTTTCTTTCGGTAAATAAGGTGTACTTCGTGCATTCTACTAATCCACTTAATCCATCCAAGCACGAAAATTAACCAAGAGACATCCACAAAGATAAAAGGTTTTAATTAAAATACAATTACAATACAATTAAAATGCGGGTACTTTCGGACCAACTATTGTTCCGTCTTCTGGCCTAGAGCAAGCAGCCGAGGACGTCTGTCTTATATAGTCTTGTTTGCAACATACGTGAATCTGATTGGTATAGTCAGTTCACGTGGTCAATCGAATGGAATCCATATCATGAAATTATAATTTTAATTCATGTCATTATAGTCTTCCATACTGGGTTCCCTTTTCTTCTTGGTAACCAGATTTCTTCAAGGCGAAGGTATGTACCTCGGAAGTTCATCGTTACAAAATATTGATGATTTATGGAAGATATGGAGACTTTTAGTAATGACATTAGTTAAAATTATAATTTCATGACATGGATTCTATTCGATTAACCATGTGAACGGACTATACCAATCAGATTCACGTAAGCGGCAAACAAGACCATATAAGGCAGACGTCCTCGGCTGCTTGCTCTAGGCCAGAAGACGGAACAATAGTTGGTCCGAAAGTACTTGCATTTTAATTGAATTTTAATTGTATTTTAATTAAAACCTTTTAGCTTTGTGGATGCTGTGAGCTCCATTCTGCCTCTTGGTTAATTATCGTGCTTGGACGGATTAAGTGTCTACTCTGTTTCTTTCTTGTTCATTTGACACGCTGTTGCCAGTTTCAATTCTTTGAACTTCTATTTTCTGGAATTTCGTGTGAAAAACGTTCTAAAAATGTTGGAACATCCTCTGTACAAACATGGTGAAGCTATCCTTACATTTTCGAATTTCTCCAAGTGTTTCTTTTTTCTTTCTTTTATTTTTGTTTTGTTTTGGTAGGGAGCTGGGTATAACGACCGCTGTGAGCTACTAAACGAGCTATATGCCGTCTCCCGTCGCTAATTTGGGGGTCGCTGATTTCACGGAAGGTAGAGAGGCGGTGCAGTAACACAAATGCACCCACTTATGTCTCACAAAGTATTCAAACCCGGTCCTATCTCAGACAAATATCTTTAGCAGCCAGAGCCTCGTATCACTCGGCCACCGGCGAGGCCATGCAGTTTTGCCACTACTCAACCAATGACGTCACTAAGAGGTAGCCCGCTCCCCTCAATTTGTTCCAGCGCTACCCCTGTTGCCCCCCCCAAATCTGAACTTATAATAATAATAATAATTTTTGTTTTAGCTGTTGCATCATACCTTATTTTTTTTACGCTTTCCAAATGTAGGTTGAAGAAGCGTATATCCTCCAGCTTTGTCCGTCCGTCTGTCCGTCTGCCTGAACGATAACTCGCGTAAAAATGGTTCGGTTTCGATGAAATTTTAGTATGTGCTAGGGGACTACCTAGGGACAAACCCTATGGAAAATGGACGAAATAGGATCGATGGAATGGATCGGGATCCATTCCATCGCCCTTATCCCATACTATTAAAGGAGCCATTCTTGTATGTATGTAAATTTTATTTTGAAAACGGCTTTAAGGAATTTGATGAAAGTCGTTAACCTACCATTTTCTGGTACTAGAAATCGATTTAGTTTGATCTCGACTTTAGGAAAATTCGTTCAGTGCGTTAAATAACCACCCCGAATTGCCAAGTTTTTAATGTCATGGCATCGTCCTATTAATGTAACCCATGCTTAGAAATCTTATGACGTCACAATCTCGCGATTGAGATGTTGGCGCGCGGTCATGCCATCTGTCTCATGACGTCACGCGTTGTGTGTGGATCCTACTAAACTTTTATGACGTCACACTCTTGCGAGCAGATGGTCGCGGTTCCCATCTGTATCATTACATCACGCGTTGTGTGTGTATGTCCGTCCGCACGATAACTCGCGTAAAAATCGTTCGATTTCGATGAAATTTTAGTATGTGGTAGGGGAACACCTTGGAAGGAACCCTATTGAAAGTGAACGAAATGGGATCAAAGGTCAGGACATAGAAGCGAGATCCATTACACTGCTCTTATACGTCATAACTAACGTAAAAAAATGTTCGATTTAGATGACCGTTTAGTATGTGGTAGGGGATCACCTGGGGACAAACCCTGTTGAAAATGGGCGAAATGGGGTCAAAGGTCAGGACATAGGAGTGGAATCACTTCCATCGCCATTTTGCGCCATAACTTACGTAAAAATGATTGGATTGCGACAAAACTTTATCATGTTATTTCGGAGGTATACCGAACCGGTTCTGTTGAATATCATCGAAATGGGATCAAAGCTCAGGGCACAAGACCGAGATTTATTCCGCAGCCATTATCCTCATAACTTGAGTGATAACTTGAGTAATGATTTCTGGTATGTTGGAAAGCGTATTATAATCAATGCATTGTATGATTTTACCAACTTGTTTATTGAAGGTTTAACGATCACCGTGAGCAATTCGATGTGATATAAGCAGTCGCCCGTTGTTAATTTGGGGCCACTGGTTCCAGGGCCGTAAGACAAACACAACATCCATGCATCACCGGGATTCGAACCCGAACCCCGCTCGGACGAATAAATAGTCATAAGCCAGCGCTTAGACCATGCGGCACCGAGCGGCTATCATACCTTAAATCAATTTTATATTTACATTTGAGTGTAACAAAAGTGGCTATTGTAACAGCCAGAAAAATCAGAGAAAAGGTCTTTAATGACCTGACTAAAGCCCTGACCTACTTACTCGATAGATACAAGTTATGCAAAAGTTATCAAAGAATGAAGGTAAATTGTAGGCAGGTCATACAGTAGATCAGCAGTCGTTAGTGGATATTAGACGCAATTGGAAAGGGATTGAAATGTTATAAAGTAATTTGAGTTTTTTTTTTTATTGGATTTTTAAAGACCACCGTGAGCAACTCAATGGGCTATAAGCAGTCGCCCGTCCCTAATTTAGGGTCAATGGTTCCAGGGAAGGGAGAGAGCCAGTACCGTAAGACAAACACAACATCCATGCCTCACCGGGATTCGAACCCGGACCCATTACGGACGAATGATCAGAGGCCAGGGCCTTAGACCACTGCGCCACCGGGACGGCAAATAATAATTTGAGTTTGCTTTTGTTTATAAACTAAGCAAGTATGTTTTTAATCTTTTGTTAAACAAGTTATAATTATTAATGTGTTTTAGTTCTTCGGGTAAAAGATTCCAAAAAGTTGTCCCTGATAATTAATACTTTGTTTCATGTGCTGTGTTCTAGGCAAGCATGGCTTTATCTGAAATCTATTTCTACTTTCATAATTATGGATATCAAAATTTATATCTATATCTATTTTGATATTTTGTGTAATCCTGTTAAACATAACTTGACTGATGAAAATTCATGGAGCCATTCTGTTCTACTCTCCTATCTAGTCGTGACAGAGCGAAGGTTGTTGAAGTTGTCTATCCCTCCTCCCCCTCTCCCCGCCTTTGTTCTACGCCACTCTCCTGATATTTCAGTCTAGCCACGTCGCTATATTCAACTTTAATGCTTATCTCAATATAACGTACAAACACGGGACGTGAAAACCGCTTACGATATTAACATCGGTTCAAATGGTTATGATCTAACTACCTGATCGTCACTACGTGTCTTATACTGTATAATGAATTGTGACGAGAAATCATAAACTCTCGCCATTCTTCTGTCCCTCGCGTTTTTTTAACAAATCCGTTAAAAATCATGATGTCCGGACACCACGGCAATACAATTATTCATCGGGCGTCCAACTGAGAGCAAGTAATACAAACAATAAAATACGAACCAAATATAATTATAGATTAACGCTATCACCAAGCTACCATTACAGGCCTTTGGCGATACGGTATTGGACAGAAATATTTTTTTTATTTTATTGGATTATTTGTTCAAGTCTCTGTCGAAAGGCAGGACTTTCGCTTTTAGTTATGACGGATTTTAGATATCATAAGTATTTTAATAACTTCGTCAGTTGTGATTCGTGGCGATGTGTCTGCCCCCCCCCCTTTTTTTTTTTTGGCTACATACCGAACGATACTTCAGTTCATGAAGTCTCGTAATTACTCGGGTTGCCCTTGATGAACGTGCGTCAGTCGAAGGTGAATGATAATGGTGAAATTTCCCCAAATGCGACTAGCTAATACAGAACTCCTCCCGACCAACGAAAAGTAACTAGCTATTTTATCCTCTTATTAAAGGGTTACTTTATATTTGGTTCTTATTTAATTAATGTTACTTGCTCTCAGTTGGACGCCCGATTAATAATTATATTGCCGTGGTTTCTAGAAATCGTGATTTTTAACGGCCTTGTTAAGAAAAACGGGAGGAACAGAAGAACGGCGAGAGTTTATGATCTTTCGTCCCAGTTCACTTAAGACATGTTTAGTTTTTAGAAAACTGCCAAATACACGCCTTAAAATACACTGAAGTGCCAGAAAATCTCGTACACCAGTCTACTACTTGGTAGGTACCCCACGGGAGCGCAGGACTGCAGAAATACGACGGGGCATGGACTCCACTAGCTTCTGGAAATATTCTGTAGGCAATGCACACCATACTTCCTGCAGAGCGTTCCACAATTCGGGTGTATTTCGAGGTCCCGGATTCCTGTGTTCGATAGCGCGTTGCATGACATCCGAAATGTGCTCTATCACGTTCAGATCTAGGGACTTGGGTGGGAATGGCAACATCCCAAACTCAGATGAATGCTCCTCTAACCATAATGTGGCGTCCCGACACTTCCGTGGAGGTGCATTGTCCTGTTGGAACAGGCCCAACCCATCAGCATGAATGCAGGACATGAACGGGTGTACCTCGTCAGAAAGGATGCGAACATAGCGTTGGCCGGTCACAGACGTTTGTAGACGTACCAGGGGTCCCAGTGAAGTCCAGCTAAACACACCCCATACTATTACGGACGCCCCACCAGCCGGTACAGTTCCCTGTTGACATGCGTGATCTATGGCTTTATGGGGTTTGCGCCATACACGAATCCTTCTATCTGCCCGATACAGTTGGAAACGCGACACGTCAGACCAGGCTACTTGTTTCCAGTCATCAAGTGTCCAGTGGCGGTGTTGCCGTGTCCAAGTGAGGCGCATAGCTCTGTGTCGTGCACCCGTCAAGGGGATTCGAGTTCGGCGTCGGCTCGCAAAGCCCATATCGTGCAGGGTACGTTGCAGAGTCCGGACGCTGATGCTTGTTGAGGCTCCAGCATTGAATTCCGATTATACTTGCGAGAGTGTTGCAAGCCTATCGCGTGAAAGGATTCTTGACAGCCGACAATGGTCACGTTCACCCAATGTCTTTTTACGACCACACTGGTATCGTAGGTTGGAGGTTTTGCCGGAATTCTCGTAGTCACGGTACACCCTTGCAATGGTCGTCCTTGAGAATCCGAACTTCGTTTCTACCTCCGAAATGCTATGGCCCATCTCACGAGCGCCAACTATGACACCGCGTTGAAAATCGCTTAAATCCTTATTACTTGACATTCTCATGCCGAAAACATCTTTGACAGCTGGCAAGGATGTCTATCGCTTTATATACGCACTGGCGAACGCAACCGAGTACGCGCATAGGTGACGTTGCTATGTATTTTACATAAGCTCGTCTGTACCAGTTTTTCTGGCACTTCAGTGTATCTTTAAGTTAATAACTTCCTGATTAATTTTTCCAGAAAAAACGTGCTGAATATACCTCACGAATCGGTGATGCCGTCTTCTGGAAGTATGCATAAACGAATTCCTTCCTTTCCTGGAATTACTTTGTTCTTCGACTTTAACAAGTCTATTTTGTCCAGAAAAGTAGGAGACGCCACTATTTTTATGTGAAATACCTGCTCCTCAAAAACGTTAAGAGTCTTTTCTGTCGGGAATTTTACGGCTAGGAAACTGAGCTCTTTATCAGATCATGGAACATGCCTTTGAAAACGACGAGGATGTAACTTTTACTCTCGACAACTGGACTTTATCGATCGAAGGATGTTCACTCTTTTTCTTTCAATGTTCAGGGACAGCAAGACATGCTTTGGGATCAGGAAATGAGGAAGGCTTCCGTTTTCAGATCTCACTTTACACGAAAAGTGAAAAAGAAAACACATCGAACCCTCAAGAAATTCGCAGTATGCCTAGAGGAATCAGTCGCAGGTCTCACCTGATTTCTGGTTGAAAAAAAAAAGGGGGGGGGGAGGGAGATGCTTATCACTAAAAACGCAGCTTCATACATGAGAAATATTATATATAATTTAAAACTAAAGACAACTTCATTTTTATATTATTAATATGATTCACCACATTATTCCTCTTTTGAAGTTATTGTCAGTCATTCAACGATTATTTTTAGAAACGGGGAAAAGTCCAAAAGTAAAAATTAAAAAAAAAATGATTCTTGGAAACTTGAATTTTATTTTACAGGAGTGCGATCAGGAATTATTGTGAAATATGAAATAATAAAAAAATAACAGAAAAACAATGTTATTTCCGAAACTCGCTCATTAGCATAATCTTTTGGTACATAACTCTTGAGGAAGTCTTGGCAATGCTTGCATTATTATTATTATTATTATTAATATTGTTTTATTTGGGGGTTTAGGACCATCATGAGCAACTCACTGGGTTATAAAGAGTCGCCCGTCCGTTAAGGCCACTACTCCTGGGGAAGAAAGAGAGCCATATCGGTAAGACAAACAATATCCATTCCTCACCGGGATCCGAACCCGGACCCTTCTTGGGCGAATAGTCATAAACCAGCGCTTAGATAACTGAGCCACAGAGGGGGGGCGTAATGCTGGCTTGAAAGCACTGCTGGTATTGAATAAAGATATTCTGACTTTCCTTAGGTGGACACAGTTTTTGAGAATGATTATTTAACCATCCTAACACAAGCAAAAGAATTTACTTCCAAAGCGCGTTTAAATTACCCAATGTAACCACTTACAAAAGACTATTTGTCCAGAGCTAAAACTCAAAGATACGAACATTACTCATTTAAAAAGTTTTTCAATCACTCAGAGATGGGTTTTGTCTCATTAACCATTTTTTAATGATTCTCAAGGCCCGAATAAATAACGTGAACATTATCATGAAAGAAATACGGGATAACGCCATATAATACATATTTTGAAGATGACAATCCGATTTTTTCGTAAATGTGACAAGGATGGTAAGTCAGATAATATTTGAAAACTTGAAAATTTTCATCGTCCTGGAGCGGGACTCGAACCCGCGTCTCCCAGCATACCTAGGCGTTATCTGAGAGACGCGGGTTCGAGTCCCGCTCCAGGACGATGAAAATTTTCAAGTTTTCAAATATTATCTGACTTACCATCCTTGTCACATTTACGCCAAAAATCGGATTGTCATCTTCAAAACGTGAACATTGTTGTAAATACAAAATACACTGCTGGCCACCCAAAACGCAACACCAAGAAGGGCACGAGATAGCAAAGCCAGATTTACTGGACACATAACAACAGATACAAAGAAGAAACGGTTGAGCTTACAGGCCCGTGCAACATGAGGAACACGCAGACACCAATAGTTCGCGTGGGCCCCATGGCTGGCAATAACGGCCGCTACACGCCGCGGCATCGAACGAAAGAGGCTTTGGATGTGGGCTTGGGGTATGCCGGTCCAGGCTGCTTCCCCACGTTGCCACAGTTCATCAGGCGTAGCCGCGGGTAGTGCTTGCCGGGCCACTCGGTTGCCGATCAGCGACCAGACGTGTTCGATGGGCGAAATATCGGCAGAACAGGCGGGCCACGGCAGCAGTGAGAACTGGTGGGCCCTAAAGAATTGTTGCACGACGCGTGCCACGTGCGGGCGCGTATTGTCCTGTTGAAACGTGGCCGCTGGTAGGTCCTGTAGGTAAGGAAGGACTACAGGCTCTAAAATGTCGGAGATGGTACGGTGGCTCTTGAGTGTACCGGCGATGCGTGCCAGAGGGGTGTGGGTGTCATATCTAATTGCGCCCCAAACCATAACGCCAGGCGACGGACCGATATAGCGATTCATAATGCAGGCGTCCTACAGTCTCTCGCCGCGGGGCCGCCACACTCGGATCCGACCATCGTGGTGTGGCAGGTAGAAGCGGGATTCGTCGTAGAAAACAATGTCGTGCCATTCCGTAGTCCAGGTGCGGCGTTCAACGGCCCGCTGCCGCCGCACTCTCCGGTGGCGTAATGTCAATGGTAATCGGAGCAATGGGCGCAGTGCGAGAAGTTTCCGCTCCTGCAGACGACGTCGAACGGTACGTGCTGACACAGATTGTTGCGCAACACACCCTAATTCCTGCGCTAACGTTCGTGATGTGGCGGTGGCAGCAGTCAATACCCGCCGCACAACATGCCGGTCCTCTCGTTCGGTGGTGTGCCGCGGCTGCGGTAATCGCGCACGTCGGTCCGTTCGTCCCTCCAGCACCCACCGAATCCATACTCGCCTCACTGTGGCTGGATGTCGTCCCACACGGGTGCCGATGTCTCGGTACGATAAACCGCTGTCGCGATAAGACACTATTCGGCCTCTGTCGAACTCCGAAACGTGCTGGAATGACTGCCGTATTCTGCGACGAGGCATCAGGATGCTTCCCACGTACAGGTCCGGCAGCCCAATACACTTCCACTACTTACACACCGTCTTCTGTGCACCTTTCTTATAGTGCTTCTCGGTGGCGTGCCGGGCGCACACGATTTGCATATGCCCTGCAATGCTAATCGTTTGCATGTCCTCTCGCGGGCGACGCATGCTGCGAATTTCAGGCCAGTCGGATGCTTCCTTCTTGGTGTTGCATTTTGGGTGGCCAGGAGTGTAGCTGTTTTAGTTTTTTTTTTTTTTTTTTTTTTTTTTTGAATTAAGCAAGTAGAGCATCGCTTTGTCAGTTCACCCACATAAGATAACCGTATTTCCACGCTTCTTAGACCGACTCGAAAATTTATTATGCGTTAAAAAGCGCTCTACAAGAACAACGGAAAAGAGCCAAACCAATATGACTACCTTTCTAATATGATGATGATCCTCCACGTACAGTCAAAACAGCTCTTACCCGGGGAGGAATAGACCCTACAAGATTTCTAAAGGTATCTCGTGGTATCTTGTACCAACACGTTATCAGCAGTTCCTTTAACTCTTTTAAGTTACATGGTTGAACATCCGAAGATCGTATTTGCTCTTCCAACACAAACAACAGGACCACTTTCCGACCAATTTTTGAAGATACCTAACTACGGCTTACTGTGAGCACACCCCAAGCCTTGCCGTCTCGGAAATGCTCTGATCCAGTTGTCTGGTCATTGCAATTGGGCCTTTGTCCAAGTCCACTGCCTTCTCCATCTAAAGAGCAAAAAGAACATTTTTTTATTTTATACCGTTTCATGATTTTTACAAGTGCTGTCATTTATCTGGTCAGCTTCGACTTACTTTAAAACGCACTGGTAATAATGGTTTGGCTCTTCTGTGTAAGATCCAAGCGTTTTGACCTTTTCCGACGCATGTCTTTCAGCTGGGGTGTAAATTAAGATGCTGCTGACCTCGCTAGAAAATTTCATTCCATATCTTTGCTATTTAAAATCCAGTTGAAAATTTTACCTTTTTTCGTGGGATACATTTCATCACAAGAAGTCCATCCCCCCCCCCCTTTTTTTTTTCGTATTGGCTTTTAACAACCAGCGTGCGGAGCTCTATGGCCTGTAAGCAGTCTCTTGTGTCCAATTTAGGGCCACCGGTTCAGGGGAAGAGAGTCAGCCTCACGCACGGGCCCGAGTGAACTTGGGCCCGTGCGTCATCCGTGACACGGGCCCAAGTTCACTCGTACGAACGATCAGAAGCCAGCGCTTAGAAAACTGAGCAACATACTTGTTTTTTTCTACTTCAAATAATAAATACTTTTCTTTCTAAGGTGCGTAAAAAGCATATGCTATTATTTTCCTCATGAAAATGCTTCACATGCTTCCACTATGAGCAATATTTTGATTTTTTTTTTTTTTTTTCAAAGAACGGTATTACAACTGCAGTGGTAAGTCTATATTTCTATTTCCAATGGCACCTCTGCTTCAAAAAAAAAACTGATTGAAATAATCTGTTTTACGTTTTATCGATAATATGCCACTTCCTACGGAAAAAATAACGACTTTAATTTCCCGCTAGAGGACACAGATCGATACTTTATTTTCCTCACTCTCTGCACTTTTAAAAGTCCAATTCAAGAAATCTTTTACTTGTTTCTGTATGACGGTAAAAATGAACTTGTGATATAATTTTTTCTCGAGCGAACTACCGAATACCTAAAAGACTAACAAAAAAAAGGTCGACCCACTGTCGCAAAAGAGCGTATAAAATACAAATTTTGTTCCAGGAATCCAAAGAAAGTTTCAGTAAATGATTCACGGTTATTGCTGGTTTCTCGCACATGGGAAATTAAGTTTAGAAAAAGTTGCAGAGTATAGTAAAATCAGTTCTTATAATGTTTGAACTCCTGTATTTAACAAGGAAATACCATTCAAAACAATGTTTGAACTCTTATATTTAAGGAAATAACACTACCAAAATAATGTTTAAACTCCTATATTTAAAGGGGGAATACCATTCCTTTATCTACAACGCTTTCGAAGAGTAGAACTCCATCTGGATAAGGCTACCAGTCGAACATTCAAACCTACCACTTAATTTCTTGAAAAAATGAAAAAAGAGACGGTTTTTTTTTTATTGGAGGTGTAACGACCACCGGGAGCAACATAATGGGCTATAAGAAGTCGCCCGTCCCAAATTTAGGGCAACTGGTTCCAGGGAAGAGAGAGAACCAGTGCCGTGAGACAAACATAACATCCATGCCTCACCAGTATTCGAACCCGGACCACTTTCGGACGAATGATCAGAAGTCATCGCTTAGACCACTGCGCCACTGGGGCGGCCAAAGAGACGGGTTTCCACTACTTTCCATAATCCAATCATTGTTTTACGTCTTACAAAGTGCCATTTTAGTAGTTCGTAGGCACAATAGTCCGCTGGTGACAAAGTCCCATAACGTATCACCAGCGGACTATTGTGCCTACGAACTACTAAAATGGCACTTTGTAAGACGTAAAACAATGATTGGATTATGGAAAGTAGGGGAAAGGTAGTAGAATAAAACACACTACCAATTTTTAAGAAATGCTCTCTTGTTTTCGAAATTTAGATGTAGGTTCATAGTCCAGAGAAAGAGTTATCAAATTTTTAGATGGCACCATGATTTAAAAAAGAAAGACGTCTGTCGGCAGAACTCGATGCTACGACTGGTCGACCTGAAAGCGTTTTTACGGAGTGTATTGTTAACACTGTTTGGGTAATTCTGCAAGAAGATCGACGTATGGCGTGCGAAGACATAGCAGCGTCAACTGATATTTCAAAAACGTCGGCATTCCGCATTCTACGCGACAAATTACTGCTGCGTCGTGTGTGTTCCAGATCGGTAGCTCATAATCCGACGAGAGAATAATTGTTAATCAGAGTTCAGGTGTGTCATGAGTGGAAACAAGTATTGGGTTGTCGGAAAAGTCATGACGTATTTTGGTACTTGATGGCAGTTGGGCGGTTTTGGAAGTACTAGAGACATGCGCAGCTCTGTTATCGCTATGGCATTCGACAGGTGCCAGTTCTAGCTGCAGTCTAAAAGGAATAGTGAGCGGAGATTTGACATCAAGTTGAAGATGGAAGACCAAACTGTGCATTTTCGCCATATTTTACTGTTTTACTTCCGTAAAGGGAAGAACGCGATTCAAGCTTGTGAAAAGTTGCGTAAAGTGTACGGTGATAATGCTCTACAAGAACGTCAGTGCCAGCGGTGGTTCCCAAAATTCCGTGATGGTGATTTTAACCTCAACGGTGCTCCTCGGTCCAGGAGGCCAACCGAGGTTGATGACGACCAAATCAAGGCATTGATCAAGTCAAACCCACGTTACAAGACACGAGAGATTGCAGACACATTGCACACCCATCATTCAAGCGTTCACGACCACCTGAAGAAGCTGGGATATGTAAGCAAGCTCGATGTGTGGGTTCTTCATGAACTCAAAGAAGCTCAATTGACGGCGCGTATAAACATCTGCGATATGCTCATTAAACGTGAGGAAAATCACCCTTTTTTGAAGCTACTGATAACTGGTGACAAAATGTGGATTGTGTACAACAATGTGTTGTGCAAACGGTATTGGTCCCAAGGTGCTGCTTCGCCTCAAACGACATCCAAAGCAGACATTCATCAGCGGAAGGTTCTGGTCTCAGTGTGGTGGGATTTTAAAGGTGTCGTATTTTTCGAGCTCCTACCACGGAACCAAACAATCAATTTGTATGTGTACTGTCGGCAATTGGACAGTTTGAGCGAACCCATCATCTAGAAACTTCCAAAGCTCGTTCATCGTAAAGGTGTTGTGTACCATCACGACAACGTGAGACCACACACAAGTTTGATCACCCGCCAAAAATTATTGCAGCTTGGGTGGGATGTGTTGCCACACCCAGCATACTCGCCTGACCTTGCGCCGTCAGACTTCCACTTGTTTTGCTCTCTTCAACCGCTCTTGCGAGGTATAAAGTTCAAGTCAGATAATATCCGAAAACTTGAAAAGTTTCATCGTCCTGGAGCGGGACTCGAACCCGCGTCTCCCAGAAAACGCCTGAGTATGCTAACCACTACACCACCCAGAACGACCAAGTTTCAAGTTTCCGATCAATTTGAATTTAACCATCACAGGATTCGCTAGTCGAAGCAACCGGCATTCATGTTTAGCGAATCTGGAGGTTATTATCTGCTTCTCCGGGCAAACACGGGATAAGATTCTTAACCTCCAGATTCGCTAAACATGAATGCCGGTTGCTTCGACTAGCGAATCCTGTGATGGTTAAATTCAAATTGATCGGAAACTTGAAACTTGGTCGTTCTGGGTGGTGTAGTGATTAGCATACTCAGGCGTTTTCTGGGAGACGCGGGTTCGAGTCCCCCTCCAGGACGATGAAAATGTTCAAGTTTTCGGATACTATCTGACTTACCATCCTTGTCACATTTACGCCAAAAATCGGATTGTCATCTTTAAAATTTGTATTATATGGCGTAATCCCGTATTTCTTTCATGATAACGTTCAATTTAGATGAAGCTGTAAACCAGCACCTTGTATAGTTTTTCGCCACGAAAAACAGGTCTTTCTATGAACGAGGCATTCTGCAGCTCACTGAAAGATGGCAAAAGGTTATCGAACAAAAAAGGCATTGTATCATTGATTGATCTTTGTTCTTTTCTATTGATAAATTACCTTTGCAAAACATGGCTAAAATACGTCCTGACTTTTCCGACAAACCAATAACTGCAAAGGATCCAAATTTTCTGAACACCGTAATAACTGCCGATGAAACATTGACCCACTATTTCGACTGTTCTTACGAAACGCGCAAAGAGTGCATGGAAAATCAAAGGCTCACCTCTTCCGAAAAAAGTCGGCCACACCAAATCAGTTGGGAATGTGATGATGATAATTTTCTTTGATCATAAAAGTGTAGTCTACCAGCATGCCGTTCCTCCACAGATTACCGTCAATGCTCAGTGTTACATTTCAGTCTTGAAGCGTCTACGATGACAGACACGACCGGAACTAGTGGGCAAGTGGATCCTACAACATGGTAACGCCCACCCACACGTGGCTGCTTGTGTTCAACAGTTTCTTATGAAATGCAGTATTGAAATCCTGCCACAACCTGCCTACAGTCCTGATCTCGCCCCGTGCGATTTCTGTTTGCTTTCAACTATGAAGAAGAAGCTCCGTGGCGCAACATTCAACACAGATGCTGACGTCATTCAAGCTGTTTACGGGTAGCTAAAGCAGCTTTTACCAAATGCCTTTGCCGCATGCTTTGAAAAGTGGACTGAACGATGTGACCGTTGCATATCATCCGAGGGAAGATACTTTGAGGAAGAATAACATATATTTTGCTGTACCTATATTTCTTCATTTTGTGTGATTTTACTCTCAGATTTTATGAAACGCCGTTGTATATATAGTTAAATTTTTAGTTATTCACTGTTTTGTTCAGAGTTAAATTGGTACTGTTCGGCCTACAATTTTCTCAGTCATGTTTAATAATTTTAATTGAACTTTTAACTACAAATGCTTTTTTTGTGTCACATAAAATAAACCAAAAGAGAATTTTTTCAGATGTCCAGCAAAACGCCGTTCTTCGTGCAGGCACTAAGCATTGTGAATATCGATTTCATCGCCCTTTTTATTCCTCATATCTATCCAGCAAAGAACGTTCGCTTATCTGCCTCATACAAAGTTTCGAAACAGAAGGAGAATGTTCCTGAAATGGATAAATCACGCTCAGGGGAGTGAGCCATTTGTTGGAAACACAACGCTCTTTGAATCGCTCTCTCCCATCCAGAGCTTGATGAAGTGATTCAATATGAGTCCATTTCATGAGCAGTACTGCTATCAAACAGGAAATTGTATAGAGCTACTGCTTTCCGGCAGATCTCGTTGAACGACTAAGCTATCCAAATCAGAAGTCCTCTCGAGCTGAATTAACATATTTCGGCAATCTTCTCCCGTAATTTGAATGAAACGAACATTAAGAAGACGGTATGGAGAAAGAGTTTTGGTGCTGTCGCACGTCGAACTACCGAAACGGAAAGATATTCTAATAAGAAACAACTAATCTGCCTGTATTTCATATGCCATAAATTGCGTTCATATGCGAAATCACATTCCAAATAAACCAAGCATGGATCACTTAGGATGTAATTTGTAAACTTCACAATCTTCTGCTTTTCGAATAATTGAGAAATGAAATGAGCGTTTTACTGAAATATAACGAAAAAAAAACTGGAAATTTAGGCGTTGTTATATTCAGTTGCTTCTGTATGGAAGCTAAGTCACTACTGATTAAGCAAACTCAGTCTCAAAAAGAGTGCTTCATCTTTGGAATTCTTTCCTACACTGTGTTGACAAAAGTGATTGGACACTGTAAGTAAATAGAAAAACAGTATTATACAGGGTGAGCCAAAAGTATGTGTGCAATTGGCGTGCTGTGATAAGAAATAATAATAAGAAATCTATAAAGTGTAGTTACCGCGCACGTACGTGCAATATTGTGAATGGATAATGCTCGTGTGTTTGGAGCGAGGTTACGCGCATCCTGCCGTCTGACCTTGAACGACGCATCGGGTATTTCCGGCGTCTGGCCGTGATTTAATCAGTCAGTATTGAGGCGTCTTAGTGACTGGTTGAACATGGTGTTGTCGCTTGAGGTTCGAGAACGGAATCATCTCCAAAGGCATATGGCTGCCTCAATCGCCCGATCTCACGCCTCCACATAATTATCAGTGGGGTTTACTGAAAAACTCTGCTTACAAGAACAATCCCCGTTCTCTGCCGGAACTACAGGAAGCCATCACCATAGTAATCAGCAATATTTCTAAGTTGGACTTGTCACGTGTCTTTGAGAACATGTTCAGACACGTGGATGCATCTCCACGCACAGGAATGGGCCATTTCCAGCATTTATTGTAGCAGGTACACTTGTTGTCGGAGTGTGTAAACTGTGAACTAAAATCGGACCGCTCTCAACCCCCATATATGTAAATTGCGAACCAAAATCGGACCTCTCTCAACCCCCATGCATGTAAATTGCGAACTAAAATCGGACCACTCTCAACCCCCATATATGTAAATTGCGAACTAAAATCGGACCACTCTCAACCACCATATATGTAAATTGTGAACTAAAATCAGACCGCTCTCAACACCCATATATGTAAATTGCGAACTAAAATCGGACCGCTCTCAACACCCATATATGTAAATTGCGAACTAAAATCGGACCACTCTCAACCCCCATATATGTAAATTGCGAACTAAAATCGGACCACTCTCAACCCCCATATATGTAAATTGTGAACTAAAATCGGACCGCTCTCAACCCCCATATATGTAAATTGCGAACTAAAATCGGACCACTCTCAACCCCCATATATGTAAATTGCGAACTAAAATCGGACCACTCTCAACCCCCATATATGTAAATTGCGAACTAAAATCGGACCACTCTCAACCCCCATATATGTAAATTGCGAACTAAAATCGGACCCCTCTCAACCCCATATATGTAAATTGCGAACTAAAATCGGACCACTCTCAACCCCCATATATGTAAATTGCGAACTAAAATCGGACCACTCTCAACCCCCATATATGTAAATTGCGAACTAAAATCGGACCACTCTCAACCACCATATATGTAAATTGCGAACTAAAATCGGACCACTCTCAACCCCATATATGTAAATTGTGAACTAAAATCGGACCGCTCTCAACCCCCATATATGTAAATTGCGAACTAAAATCGGACCACTCTCAACCCCCATATATGTAAATTGCGAACTAAAATCGGACCACTCTCAACCCCCATATATGTAAATTGCGAACTAAAATCGGACCACTCTCAACCACCATATATATAAATTGCGAACTAAAATCGGACCACTCTCAACCCCCATATATGAAATTGCGTACTAAGAGCCAAGACCCCTATGAGTAAATTGCGAACCAACTTTTCTGCGCCCATTCTGACGACATAAAAAAAGTAAACCAGTGTGAAAAAAATAAAGAATTAACAATGTCAACAATTTAAAGTAATGTGCTTACGAAAACAACAAAACTAGTTTGTCATCCTTGCGCAGGGGCCATGCTAATTTTCTTTGTGATGTTCCATATTTAGTATATGTACATTTGTGCGTAATTCATTTTATTCACGAAAACAACAAAACTAGTTTGTCATCCTTGCGCAGGGGTCATGTTAATTTTCTCTGTGATGTTCCATATTTAGTATATGTACATTTGTACTTAATTTATTGTATTCACGAAAATATCTTTATTTTGCAGTAAGTGTAGGTAGGCGTCTACGATTAACAAATCATTTCCTTTTTCAGAGATCGAGAGCGTCACTTCCATCGTAAAACTTGTAGAACAACAAACGATATATCGAAAGCAAAACAATCAAAACAGACGAGCTAGCTTAGGTAATTGCAGCAGATGTTCAGAAAAGTCGGTTCGTAATTTACATATAGAGGTTTAAAGACGGTCTGATTTTGGTTCGCAATTTACATACGACCCTTGTTGTTGTATATTGTCTCGCCAGGTGCACAGTCACTTTTGGCTCACCTGTATATTTACATCAGTAGCGGACAAATCCTCCATTTGCAGAGATTATAGAAAACCACCCATCGAGGTTAACTGTCCAAAAAACCATAAAGTACGGAGAGCGGGATATTCCGCCTTGAGTACATCGACCAACTCTGTCAGTGAAGAAAGTCTTGTTGGTCTAGACCTCACCCGTCGTTTACTTTCATCCCATAGGTGTTTAACGGGATTGAGGTATGAGCTCCAGGCATGCCATTCCATCCGCGAGTTCTGATTGTCCTCATACCACTCCGTTGTAGCCCTGGAAACATGACAAGTGGCACTGTCTTCCTGGAAGAAACAATCGTCGTGTCAGTAGAGCTGCCACAACACTGGAAGCATTGAGTTCTCTAGGATATCTCTATACAGCACAGAGTTCATGTTGCCATGAATAACAATCAGCGGACCCACACCGTACCAGCTAAAACAGCCCCACACCATAACTCCACCGCCTCCGTGTTTCATAGTCGGCACTGTAAACTCCGGAAGCAGACGTTCTCAGGGTAACTGCCAACCAAACCCAGACGCGTCCATCCGATCGGAATAATGTGAAGCGGGATTCGTCGCACCACAACACCTGCCGCCATTGCTCTAATGTCTAACTTTTGTGCTGTTGACACCATCGCAGCCGCATGGCTTTATTGGTCTTTGTGATGAGAGGTTTATGGGCGGCTGTTTGTTCATGATACCATAGTGTCTTTCTTCGAAGCATCTTGGTATGTACCATAGCATCTTTGGCCATCTGGAACTCATGTGCTATGGGGTGCATTTGTGCGAACCTGGATTCCAGGATCTTCCTCTGCAGCACCCTCCGGTCTCTGGGTTGCAGTTTCTTTGGTCTTCCAGGTCAAGGTGAATTCCTGCAAAGTCCCGTCTTCTTCCATTTGTTGATAACAAACGCCACGGTCGATTTGGCGACCTGTCTGACAGCAGCAATGCTTCTTATGCCCATATTTCCAATTGAGCAGCACATCATAACGCCCTTTTCACACTGGGATCGCTTTCTCCTTTTAGCCATTCTATCAGCGATTGATCTAAGCCTACTCCAGCTGCATTCCTTTTTATACTATTCACCACGTGTCTGGCCTTGCGCAGGTGGTGTTCAATCACTTTTGTCCACATAGTGTATTTCTGCAATACTTTCGCTTATTTATAGAAACGTAAATTTTAAACTGACGAAGCACCTACAACAGGAATACACTATTCTGCCATTCATATCTGGACAGCTGTGGGTATAACTGCAAATAATCTTTATTTAAAGGAAATTTGATATTTTGCAAATGTCAATCATTATGCTCCGTCATTTGACCTTCGATTTTTTTGTCATCATTCTCGAGATCATGCAAATCTGAATAGAATTGGGCCCGGGGAGGGGGGGGTTCGCCTGGGTCAATATTTAGTGTTTCAAAACTTTTGAAAACGGAAATTAAACGGAGTGAAAATTTCCCCCGTAATCGTAGTACTTTTTTCGCGACAGTATTGTTAAATATCATTTTATTTCATGAATGTTTATATTTCAGTTTGAAACTGTAGGATAAAAGTTTTAAAAACGGAAGTTCGACGGTGCAGCAGTTCCTTTGTAATCTTCGGGCGTGAGATTCTTCCACGAATTCGAGGAATTCCGCCTTTTCCGTTATCATTTTGGTCATTTCAAGAGATCGATACACAACTGAACAGAATATTTTATGGTGGTTGATGCTGACTGGGAGAGGGGGCAGTTCGTAGGGGGATGGAATTCCATCTCTATGAAACTCTCGAGAAGTTTAACGGAGTGAATATTTTTTTCCGTCATCGTAATATCTTTTCTCGCAATGTTTCTCATGCTCGAACAAGGTTTCGTTGTGCTTGCACTCAGCTTTTTCAGAACGAATTGCACGTAAATGTATTACACAGAAATAACATAAGTAAATAGACACCTGATTTCTTAATAATATTTATTTTCTGTCAATTTTTATAGCTTCGGCGCGAACGGTAAATATTGTCTTAATTAAAAAACATTTTTGCATTATACTCTGAAGTGGCAAAAGTCATGTGATACGCACCGGGGCACAGTTGGACGACACTAGTACCGTGTAGGATCTCCTCTAGCCCGGCGAAGTGCAGTAACTCGACGTGGCATCGATTCCACAAGTAACCTGAGGACTTCTGAAGAGATGTTGATCCACGCCGTCTAAGCAGCCGCCCACAGTTCCCTGGTATTCGTTGGTGCAGGATCTCTGGTACGAATGAACCTTTCTTGTACGTCCCATAAGTGCTCTATTGGGTTCATGTCGGGCTGACGTGGTGGCCACATCATCCGTCGAAACTGTCCAGAATGCTCCTCGCAGCAATTTTGGACAACTTGGGCCTGATGACATGATACATGGTCCGTCTGGAAAATTGCACCGTTTTTGGGCTACATGAAGTCCATAAAGGGCTACAAATGGTCACCAAGCAGAGCAACAAAGCGATTATCGGTTAATGACAGGTTTACGAGTACCAGAAGACACAAACCGTGCCTCGTAAAGACACCCCACACATGTATGGAACCACCACCAGCTTGCACAGTGCCTTGTTCACAGGTTGGATCCATGGTCTCATGAGGTCTGCGCCATACCAGAACCCTACCATCAGGTAGTAACAACTGGAAGCGTGACTCATCGGACCACACCACATGTTGCCAGTCTTCCACGGTAAAATTACAGTGTTCACGAGCCCAAGTGAGCCGCTGTGTCTGATGTCGTGGTGTTAACAAAGACACTCTGGTGGGTCTTCTGATCCCATACCCCATGCACGCTCAATTACGTTGCACTGACCTGATGGATGTGTCTCTGGTACCTCCTGCATTGAGATGTGGATGTTATTTGAGCAACTGTCGCTTGTTTATTGGTGTGGACAATACTGGTCAGACGCCACCGGTCACGGTCATTCAACACCCGTGGTCGGCCGCTGCGCTGTCCACGGTGGGTGGTAATGCCTTCCATGAGGAATTCTCGGTGCACACGTGACACCGTGGATCGAGAAATGTTGAATATTCGCACAACTTCGGAAAATGAATGTCCCATCCGTCTGGCACCCACTACCTTGCCCCGTTTAAACTCCGGTAATTCACGTCGTTTTGCCATAATCCTACTGGCGGTTGTTCAACCTGACTAACAAGATTGCACCTCGGAACTGATAAAAATCGTGGCATGCGTCGAAGCCTTTATACGACGCCAGTTAAAAACTTGCACATTGCTATTCCATGACTTTTGACACTTCAGTCTATACTAGAGACAACTTTTCTGCAGGATAAGGATTCGATTGTAATTTATTTAGTACTTAGCAAAAAATAAATGAAATTAAGTGAATTTCGGAAATTTCTATGATTTCAATCATCATGCGCGAACGGAAAAGGTTGTCTGATTTCAATTTCTTTCATATTATCTTTAGCTATACGAGCGGAATCTTTTCCGTATCACAGCGAATTAGCCAGAAATATTTCCGTATTTTTGTCCCACCTTAGACCACACCTCACCGGGTAAGCTACTCTGCGCCCTGCCTAGCTGCGCGGAATAGGCGATGCAGCTAACTGAAGTCTTAAAAAAGATATCGAAGTCTATATCTTTCGTTTTGTATTTTAACATTCAATAAATTTATTCATATGTACATTTCTATATTTTACGCCCCTCAGAGCATGAATCTATGCCCCTGGTAAAACCATTCCGGGAGGGCTACTGCCCCCCGATGCCCTCAAGATAAAAGCAATTAAAAGTAAATTTTATATTTAGGAAATATACGATGTCATCGCACTGTCCACGTTATTTTATAGACAACGAATAGCAAATGAAGCATTGTTCATCCGACACTGCTGGGGTCGATCCCAGCGGTGTCGGATGAACAATTTTTCAGTTGCTATTCGTTGTTTATAAAATAACGTCGACAGAGCGATGACATCGTATATTTACATAATCTCCAAGTTTTGAAATATGTTCACCATTATATTTTGGATTTCTTTGAAATAATACTATAAAAACTGCGCATTTCGCTTTTTCTTAAGGTGGATCCACCTAAATTCTCTGCCTTGTATTTCAAGTGGGCAAACTTCTGTAGCCATTTTCTTCACAATTAATGCGTTCCCAAGGATGAAAATTAAAACACCGATAAAAATAACTTCATATTATAGCATAGTATACTTAATATTTCCTAAAATTTAACCATAATTATATTAAAAATCAATTACTTTTATTTTTGGTGGTGTTGAGACCAGAAAATAGATGGCGCGACTTGTAGATTGATGACGTCAGTAGACAAATAAATGTTCGATTGCTTAATTATTGTTGAATATTAGAAAATATTAAGTATACTAGGCTATAATAGGACGCTATTTTTATCGAGGTTCAAATTTTCATCCTCGGGAACGCATTAATTGTGAAGAAAATGGCTACAGACGTTTGCCCATTGGAAATACAAGGCAAAGATTTTAGGTGAACCAACCTTAAAGATAATTGAAAGACATTGTCAGTTTATAAAAAATCTCAAGTTCCAAGGCATTCTGTTGCTTCCAAATATCACGATGAAAAACAATTCATTTGTGATAAGTCCTCCTACAGGAGAAATAAAATTGTTACAAACCTATTCAAAAAATAATAAGCTTCAACAGAAAATAAAATGATGAAATCTTTCGCAATTAATCACAAAAAAATGCATCATTGCGCAATTAGTTTTACCATGAATGTGACTCAAATTCCTCATTCTTTCTGGCTCAGTGGTTAAGACGCGAGGTACCTATTGAGCCAACCCAAATGACGTTGGTTCGATGTCCACGGCTGCGAAAGAGTTATTTGATGTAAGAGCTGAAAAATTCAGTATCTTCGATTTTGCGAAATTTCTGCATAAATACAGAGAACCCAAAAACGGATTTTTTTTAAATATACAGAATTTCTGACTAAGGAAAATCTGTGGCAATACCAATGAGCCAACGCGGTTGTGCAGTGGTAAAAGCGATGGCTTCTGATCATTCGTCCGAAAGGGGTCCGGGTTCGAATCCCGGTGAGGCATGGATGTTGTGTTTGTCTTACGGCACTCGCTCTCTCTCTTCCCTGGAACCAGTGGCTCTAAATTAGGGACGGTCGACTGCTTATAGCCCGTTGGGTTGCTCACTGTGGTCGTTAAACCTCCAATCAAAAAAAAAAAAAATACCGATGCTAAAAAGTAAACGGGTACTTTTAAAAACGGAAATTTCGTTAAAAGACGGACACTACGTTAAAAGACGGAAATTTCGTTAAAAGACGGAAATTTCGTTAAAGACGGACACTTTAAAAACGGAAATTTCGTTAAAAGACGGACACTACGTTAAAAGACGTAAATTTCGTTAAAAGACGGAAATTTCGTTAAAGACGGACACTTTAAAAACGGAAATTTCGTTAAAAGACGGACACTACGTTAAAAGACGGAAATTTCGTTAAAAGACGGAAATTTCGTTAAAGACGGACACTTTAAAAACGGAAATTTCGTTAAAAGACGGACACTACGTTAAAAGACGGAAATTTCGTTAAAAGACGGAAATTTCGTTAAAGACGGACACTTTAAAAACGGAAATTTCGTTAAAAGACGGACACTACGTTAAAAGACGGAAATTTCGTTAAAAGACGGAAATTTCGTTAAAGACGGACACTTTAAAAACGGAAATTTCGTTAAAAGACGGACACTACGTTAAAAGACGGAAATTTCGTTAAAAGACGGAAATTTCGTTAAAGACGGACACTTTAAAAACGGAAATTTCGTTAAAAGACGGACACTACGTTAAAAGACGGAAATTTCGTTAAAAGACGGAAATTTCGTTAAAGACGGACACTTTAAAAACGGAAATTTCGTTGAAAGACGGACACTACGTTAAAAGACGGAAATTTCGTTAAAAGACGGACACTACGTTAAAAGACGGAAATTTCGTTAAAGACGGACACTTTAAAAACGGAAATTTCGTTAAAAGACGGACACTACGGGCAAGTTTGCTGCACGTTAGTTTCAGAAAAAAATTTCCGTGAATTCCCATCCCCTTTTTTTGTGCAGTGTATAAATTTCGAAAGCATATAACATAGCTATGCAGTACCTAGCACGAGAACTTGTGTTAAAATCAATTATATGTTTGTTGTTGTTAATTTATAAGAGAATTAGGCTAAGTCTCTTCCAATATCAGAAAGGTCATATCTTTAGCCAAAATATGATAACAAATAAAAGTAGAATACGATATTCGGAACTCTAGCTTTACGAATTCATTCTGCGATAATATTAGATACAACATGAAACCCATGCCATATCTTTCCGAAAAAATTAAATATGACGCACATACTTCTAGGAACCGTCGATAAATCGACTTTTACAAGAAGTTCTTGTATTTACCATTTTATTGGAAAGAAAAAGCAGACATCGACATTATTTACACGCTTTCACTTGTTTTCATTTCTAAAACAGAAGCGTGCTTGGAGGAGTCACGCGTCATTGCGTGCCAGTGCGCTTCGCGAAAGCAACCGAAGTTAAACATACTCCCAGAGTTTAATACTACATCCATCTCCGTTCAAAAGTTATGTCGCTATTTTTCTTTATCTTGAACAAGACTCTTAATTGCTTCACATCCGGTTGCTATAGTTAGAAAGTCAATAGGGCGATAACTTACGGGTAGTATAGTCTCAAGACTAAGTGATTAATAAATTTTTAATCCAAAAATTTTTGCATATTTCGCTTTAATATTTACAGCTGTTAATCTGAACTTTGGCAGACATCAAGCGAAGTCACCTGTTATTGAGCCAGTGCTAATAGAAAATAGAAAGTGTGTCAAATACATGGTAAAAGAAAACAACAAGAAATACTTAAAACTTATTTCAATAGAAAACTTATTTCACTGAACTTCAAATTCCCCCCCCTCCCCGCCACGAAGTACACTATTAACATCGTTCATGTACTCAGTCGAGTCACATTATTGTGTCCACCAGCTAATATCCACAATAACCGCCGTGTGCAGCGCTGACAGCAGCTAGACAGGCTGGGAGTGACTCAATAAGCTGGAAGTATGGAGCCACGCTGACTGCAGTGTATCTGACAGCTGCTGGAGGATGCGTAATGGAGGACCCATAGAGCGAACAACACGATCGCTGTGGTCCCACAGATGCTCACTTGGGTTTAAGTCTGAGGAATTAGGGAGTCCAGGCAAGTACTTTGAAGTCCTCATCGTGCTCTTCCAACCACTCTCGGACATTTCCAGCTGTGTGGCACGTCGCATTGTCGTTCTGGAAGATCCCATCCGCTTCAGGTATGACAATCAGCATGTATAGATATGCATGGTCATCCAGGATGGATTCATAATAAATTCGGTCCATACTGCCTTTCACAGGTATGAGTGAACCCAAAAATGCCACGAAAACATTCCCCAGACCATAACGCTTCCCCCACCAGCTTGTGTTTTTTCAGCAATGGTTGATGAGTGTGCGTTTTCCTATGTTTCTCGCCTTATACGCCAACGTTCATCCGTTCGATGAAACAGGAAACGTGACTCATCGGAGAAGGCAATCCTTTGCTAATCAGCGGAAGTTCAATTCCGATACTGCCGTGCATATGTAAGCCTTTTTTGCCGATGTACCTTCATTAACATAGGTGCAGTGACTATATACGCCTGAATAGGAGCCCCATGCGCAGCAGGGTTCGCTAAACTGTCATTTTAGGCACACTTCCGGGAGCCCCCTGGTCCATTCGGCCAGTGAGTTGCTCCACTGTTGCTTGTCGATCGGCCCTCACGCATCATCGATGCCGACATTCACCTCTCACATCCATGGCACGTGGTGCTCCGCAATTTACACGTCCCTTATTCGCAATGGTGTCACTTCTCCAATCGTGATACACTTTACCCACAGCAGCACGCGAACATTTCACAAACGGCGCTGTTTTAGAAATACTGCCACCCTTGTCCCGAAATCCGATAATCATCCCTTTTTCTGATAAATCGATCCTCTTATCCATGAGGGCAACGAGTGCTACGTTTTCAGAATGCCTACAGCACACCTTATATACCCTCCAAGCTGGCTCACGATACGTGCCTTCTTTAATTGGCTACGCGATGTTGACGTCAATAGTAGGAGGTGGTCACAATAATGTGATTCAACTGTGTAACTGCTGGAAGAAATGAGAAAGCTCGTCATTTTTTTACTGCCTGCAGCTTAATCATCGTGTTCACTTAAATGTTCGAAATACCGGCAAATCTCTTCCATTTCAGAACTAAAATAAAATGTAGTGAACCGGTGACAGCTCAGGTGAACTCGGTGGGTTATTGGACCCAGCAACGCCTCGCTCGGCTAAAAGAATTTGATATTGGTTATTTGCTTCCTGTACATTGTACACTTGTACATCAGCTATCGCGACACGCTGTCTGTGCAGCACCCTTTCTCACAGCTCCGTGATGGTCACGGACGTGTTCGCACATGCACTTGACTGCATCATGAAAGTTACCGCACCTTTCACAACATTTCCTTTTACGCGTTACGAAAGCATTCACTGAAATTTATTGGCACACCTTGAACAAAATGCCCATTTTTAGCTCACATTTTATATATCAAATCCACAAATGTGCCCCTGCGTACACCTGGAGTGGAACAGAATGAACTAAAATCTTAATAACGAACCAATTTGTTTGTTTGAAATCAACTCACTAATATAAAAATAGAAAAGCATGCAAGACGGCTGTAAGCAGGCATCCTCAACAGCGCGACAATTCCCTTAAAAGAGGAGATGACGATATCTGTCATTCTGGGAATTATAGACCCCTTCCCAATATTTGTTTATCTACGCATAGTCACAGAGCCTACCAATACCTTCACTACCCAGTTCACCTCTAATTCATTCTCCTCCACTCGGTTCCTTCATTTTTCTTTCCCTCACTAGAAATACAGTGTTAGGCAAAGAAAACACCACAGCAGGAGTATTTGTCGGAACGCTATGCAGATTGGTCGGAATGTGCAGACAGTTGGGACATGTAAACAATTCCAGTTGCAAACCAATCACGTCATAAGTGAGTGAGATAAAAGCGCAAAACTTCTGGTGAGTAGCTAATGTTGGTCGTCCTTACCTGGGCGTATGAACCACTGCATGGGAGGGATTTCACTCACTCATCATGTGATCACATGCTGCGTTAGAGAGATAAAAGGGCAAAACAGCTGCTGAGTAGCTAATGGTGGTCGTCCTCACTTGGACGGGGGAACCATGCCTCACTCATCATGTGATCACATGATACGTGAGGAAGATGAGAGCGAAAAACGGCTGCTGAGTAGCTAATGTTGGTCGTCCTCACCTGGACATGTGAACCACTGCATGGGAGTGATTTTTCTCACTCATCATGTGATCACATGATGCGTTAGGAAGATAAAAGGTCAAAACAGCTGCTGAGTAAGTAATGGTGGTCGTCCTCACCTGGACGGGGAACCATGCCTCACTTATCATGGTATCACATGATACGTGAGGAAGATAAAAGACTAAAACGACTGGTGAGTAACTAATGTTACTCACCAGGGTGAGTAATAATGTGATCACATGATAAGTGAGGGAGAAAAAAGGGCAGAACGGTTGCTGAGTAGCTAAGTATTAAAACGACTGGTGAGTAATCATGTGATCACATGATAAGTGAGGGAGAAAAAAGGGCAAAACAGTTGCTGAGTAGCTAATGTTGGTCGTCCTCACCTGGGCAAGGGAACCACTCCTAACTTATCATGTGATAAGTGAGGAAGGTAAAAAAGAAAACAACTGGTGAATAGCTAATGTTGGTCGTCCTCAAATGGGCAGGTGAACCACTGCATGAGAGGGATCTCCCTCATTTATCATGGGATCAAACGATAAGTCAGGAATGGGCTTGTGATTCACTGAATAGTAGAGATATCGCTCGCTTATCATGTGATCACATGATACGTGAGGAAGATGAAAGCGAAAAATGGCTGCTGAGTAGCTAATGTTGGTCGTCCTCACCTGGACATGAGAACCACTGCATGGGAGTGATCTTAGCGTTGAAAGCACGTGTAATGAATGATAATACCTAGGCGTTTACTATCCGCACTGCCCTATGATGAAGCCTTTACCATTGGCTTCATCATAGGCCAGTGCGGATTGTTGGTCACTTGGTAGCATCGCGGCGGAAACGCATCGGGACGCAACAACTATCCGCCGTATGTGGCGACAGTGGTTGGGGGAAGATAACGTGCGTCGCTGTAGTTCTACTGGCAAACATAGGCGTCGTCCGAACGCAACGATCGCTGCATTTGACGGCAAGTCATAGCAGCATTGCAATCCAAAGGAGACGACATTCGACGAGGTGCACTGGCACATATGGATATTCCCGTATCCAGATGGACTGCGAATTGCAGATTGACTGACGCAGGTTTGCGATCTCGACTGCCAATGCGATGACTGGCACTCACGGCAGCAGATCATTCATCGCGCTAAGTTTCAGCGGTGCCATTTGCGGAATGCACGGAGAGAAAAATAATTCATGCGGCATTCAGGGTCGCGTTTTGAGACCACGTGGTCACCGTGCTGATCTCGGTGCCCTACGTGAGCGTAATGCGGCTCCTCTGCGTGGTGTCATGATGTGGGACGCTATCAGTATCAACAGCCGTTCGCAGCTCGTACACCTAGTGGGGAAAATGACAGCAGGAGGATACGTCGAGCTGCAGTCCGTTAACTTGTCGTGTCTTTGTTGGATACCTGATGCCCAATTTGAACAACATAATGCCCGCTCGCACAATGATAACACCAGCAGACATTACCTAGAGGTGTCTAAGAGCTGCACTGAGTAGCGCGATCCACAAAGAGTAAAGAAGTGGGATTAAAAATGAACTTTCAGAAGACAAAAGTGATGTACAATGCTTTTACAAGAAATGAAGATTTATCGATTGATGGAGAAAAGCTGGAGATAACAGACACGTACGTTTATCTTGGACAGCAGATATCAAGTGAGGGTCACATTGGTGAAGAAATTAATCGGCGTACAAAACTTGCCTGGAGAGCTTTTGGAAGAAACAGCATGATTTTCAAGAGCAATATGCCATTATGTCTTAAAAGAAAAGTGTTTGATCAATGCATCCTTCCAGTGCTTACGTATGGTGCAGAGACGTGGACCTTAGCTAAAAGAGACATACAAAGGCTGCAGACAACTCAAAAAAGCATAGAGAGGTGCATGCTTGGTGTAACCAGGAGAGATAAGAAGAGGGACACGTGGATCCGAAAAATGACAAGAGTGGAAGACATCATGATCAGAGTTAAATCCCTGAAATGGCAATGGGCTGGACATACTGCCAGAAGAACAGACCATCGATGGACAGCCGAATTTTTAGATTGGATTCCAAGGGACAGGAAAAGACCCAGAAGAAGACCACATGGAAGATGGGTGGATGAAATTCGAAAGTATGCGGGAGTGACATGGAGGAGACTGGCACAAGACAGACCGTTGTGGAGGAAACTTGGGGAGACCTTCGTCCAGCAGTGGATTGATCATGGTTGACAATGATGATGATGTATACATACTCACGGACAATGAAATTTGCGCAATTAGAAGAAAGCATGCTACAACCTCAAAACTTTGCAAATAGCTAGAGTGCATGCTGGTATAAAAATGATCCACGTTTGGTGCAAGTGAGCATTACCGCACACCCTGAAGTTGCACTGCAAGCACGAACCGGCAGCCTTATAAACCGGCGAGTAGTCGATGGCCCATGAAAGCGAAAAGCACCGACCAACGCAATCAAGTGTACAGAGTGACAAGAATGCCGGGTAGACACCAGCGACGTCGATTTACGCCACTTACGGACTTTGAGAGAGGCCAGATCATCGGACTGAAAACTGCAGGGTGATCGGCGCGCCGTATAGCCCGTCGCGTGGATCGTTCTGACCATACCGTCAGACAGTGGTGGGAGTAGTGGAAACGTGACGGCACTGCCACACGGCGGAGCGGCTCCGGACGGACCAGGAGGATCGACGGATCGTGTGCCAGGCACGAACGGATCCCACGGGAAAATGGTCCACTATACAGGCGGATGTAGCGGCTCCTGTGTGCCCAGAAATCATTTTCTGACGGCTCGCGAAAGCGGATCTGCGATCCCATCGCCCTTTACGTGTGCTGCCCTTAACACCGGAACATCGCCCGCTACGTGTGCAGTGGTGCCAGGCCAGAGCGATGTGGAACGCCACAGAGTGGCGAAGTGTGGTGTTTAGCGATGAGTGCCGCTTCGTTTTGGGGGAAGATGATCATCATTTCCGGATGTAGAGGTCCCCGGGTAATCGGCACAATCCCAACCTCGATATCGAGCGCCACACCTCCCCCACTGCAGGCATTATGGTCTGGGTAGCCATTGCCTACGAGAGCCGATCAGCTCTAGTAGTGGTACGTGGATCATTGACGTGCCAGCGGTATGTGAATGAGATCATACGGCCCCATATGCTCCCATTCCTGGCCGGGATTCCAGGTGCGCTATACCAGCAGGATAATGCCCGCCCGCACACGGCTTGGGTTGACCATGACTGCCTACTTCATGGTCAGACACTTCCATGGCTTGCCCGCTTCACGGATATGTCCCATGTTGAGCATGTGTAGCACCAGTTGAAACGCCAGCAGCCGCAGTGCAGCACTATCCGGGATTTGGAGCACTCCGTTCAGCACATATCGGCCAGTCTGCTGCAGGACAATATCAGGCGTCTCTTCGCCTCCATGCCGGACCGTATTGGAGCATGTATCACCGCACGAGGCGGTACGACACGCTATTGAAGATGATCGGACTACGTGCCACAGATCCCTCTGTAATTATCCTGCAGCTTTGTTTTTGCCATCTTGTCTATCATTCATCTGTATCATTACGTCCATAAAATTTCAGTTCAATCCGATGCTTCCTTCTTGGTGCGCAAATTTCATTGTCCGTGATTGTATACGTATATTGCGTGTGTGCAAAAGTTCTACCCGTTTTTGTAACAGATGCAAATAGTGATCGGAGTAGTTACGTCACAGATGACGTTCCGATGCCGAATTTTCGGTCAATAAAGCGTGGAGCAGGAGAGCATACAGAGGCACTAGATTTGTCCGTTAAGTCATTCGTAACGGAAAACACGGACGATGTAACATGGCATGCGATAAGGAACACATTAGATATTGTTTACTGTACGAGTTCCATTAAGTTAGCACAGCAGCCGCGGCTTGCCGCAACATCTTTCAAGTGTGTGAAGGAGGATGTACATAAATTTGATTTTCGTGCTGATAGTAACTAATATAGCCGAAATTTGCCGTATCTGCCCGATCTATACATAAATCGTGCAAATACGGCAAATTTCGACTATATTAGTGGTGGATGTAGCTGATGATGGCACACGTCGCAGTTGGTTTCGGAAATTCCGGGATGGAGACAGAAGCTGTAAAGATCAACCACTTCCTGGACTCCCATGCGTGGTTTCTGACGAGGATGTGGACCAAGCCATAACAAATGATCCACATCCAACCGTTCAGAAATTAGCGGAAATGTTGTCGGTACACAGAAAAACAGTCGAAAGAACGATGCATGCGCTTGGTTTCATCACCAAGTTCAATAACTGGGTTCCGCACCAGCTTTCTGTAAAGCAACGAGAGGGGAGAATCCGTGATAGTGTTTCTTTGTTTTCTCGTCACAGAAATGAACCGTTTTGGTGACGAATTGTAACGGGTGATGAGAAATGGGTACTGTACCGTAATGTAAAGCGTCGACGACTGTATGCCAAGGTGCGGAGCCTGCTCTATCGACCTGAAAAGGAGGATTGCATCCCAAATAGGTTTTGCTGAGTGTTTGGTGGGATGTCCAGGGAATAATCCACTGGGAGGTGTTGGCACCTAACCGAACGATAAATACTGACCTTCACTGTCAACAGTTGGGCAGATTGCGAGAACAACTTTCATCGAAGCGGCCAGCACTCCTCAACCGCAAAGGCGTGATGCTTAATCATGATAACGCCAGACCTCATGCTGTTTAAATCACTCGGCAAAAATTATTGGGCCTTTGGTTGGGAAGTGTTACCTCACCCGGGGTATTCCCCTGATCTGGCACCTACAGTTTACCACATTTTTCGATCTTTACAGAACGCTTTCGCTCTCCAAACCTTCGATGATGTGGACGATGTTCAAACGGCATTACATGACTTTTTTTACTCTAAAACACAGGAGTTTTTCCGGCGTTGGATTCACCTACTCATAGACAGATGGCAAGAGATCATACAGAATGATAGCACTTACGTGAAATGATAGGTACGTTATTTGTTGTGTTCTTCCCCTTTCTTTGTAGCCTACAAAAACGAGTAGAAGTTATCAATATATTGACGACATAATGCATTTAATGGCATTGTGCTTACAACTAATCCGGCAGGCAGTTGTTTTGGATATGCATGCCAAATACAAATGCTTTTGGTAAAAGCTCCTTATAAATTCTCAAACATATATCCATTTTTGACTTATTAAAAGAGTTATGTGAAAAGCCAGGCTCTTTATACCCGATTTTAAGAGCCTCAATACGTAGTTATTAGCTCTTATGGGAATATGTGAGAAACGCAGATGGTCTCAACGTGAAGGCATTTAGCAACAATGGATTGCGATAGTCGAAAATGGGAATTTCGACGTTAATAGATATGAATTACCCTAGTCTTACGTGTTCACTTGAGCACAAGGTAGAAATGGGAGTAAATAGGCCTTTGGGATACAATGCTTTCTAAGGTTCTCTCTGAGGAAACATCCACATTGGGCACTCATGCGGAGGTTGAACGAAATGAAAATAAACTGGTAGTTTATTAGATGCGGCATTTCCAAATTTTAAAATAAGTGCAAGAACTTCTAGCCAGAATTTACCGATTGGTTGCGACGCATTTTACTGTGTGTGTGTGTGTGTGTGTCTTCGCTTGCTTTGCAATATCTTATCGTTCATATTGCTACATGGACAACTAAATGCATCTTAGATTCCGGTACCTTCGGAAGAACAGGAAAATGTTCGTGTTTTATTTTTATTATTATTATTATTTGCCGTTCACCTTTTTTTTTTATTTTTTTTTATTGGAGGTTTAACGACCACCGTGAGCAACTCAATGGGCTATAAGCAGTCGCCCGTCCCTAAATTTGGGTCACTGGTTCCACGGAAGGGAGAGAACCAGTGCCGTAAGACAAACACAACATCCATGCCTCACCGGGATTCGAACCCGGACCCCTTACGGACGAACGATCAGAGGCCATCGCTTAGACCACTGCGCCACCGGGGCGGCGCCGTTCACCTTTCCCGACAGCAAAATAAATTCCAAGTAAAAAATTTAGATGTAACGAAAAATGGGTAACGGAAGTGGTCAAAAACATGTTCAAATCTGATCTTTGAATGCTGTTCCATGAAATGACGCAGCAATAGTTAATTTTATTGTTATTCATTTTACTACCAAACTATCGTCGAACAACGTTTCATCACGTTTTACATAAACGTAATAATATATCCTTGCGTGAACATGATGCTAAATGTGATAAAAGCCATTACAAAAATGCATTTGTGATGCTATAAAATCGTGCGTCGTAACGAAATTTGGATTCCTCTCGACCACTGCTATGTGGGTTATATGCTATTGACGAGAGCTTTAAACTGGCGTATAACACAATGGGGTGTAACATGTAGATATCCTAGACCAAAGTTACCAATCCCTTTCAATAACATACTTGTGATTCGTCTTTTCTTTCTGTCTTTAGGTCAGATTTTAGATTGCGCATGTGCAGATGGAATTTAGTAGCAACGTCACATTTCATCGGTGTTAAGACTGTTTCTTGCATACGTCTAAATCTGAATAATAATACATATTTATCACTAAGTTGCTCTCTGATATTAAGAGGTTACCTCCTCATTAAAAGAAATCATTGTTGCTGTATCAAACGTCTCCATTTACAGCGATCTTGGCACACAACTCGGGCTTTATTGACAACAATCACACGCTGCACACAAGACCTTTTGAACTTCACACTCATCTTTTTCTCATGCAGACATACTGAATCTAGTCCTCCAATTATTTCCTTGGCCTTCCTCTACATCTCTTTCCTGCCACTTGGGCTGAATAAATCCTCTTAGGAAACATCTCAATACAAATTCTTTCAACATGGTCAAACCACCTAAGAATACTACTCTCCACCTTGCTAACAACATTTTGCTTTACTTTACACAACTAGTCCTCCAATGATTTCCTCGGCCTTCCTCTACCTTTCTTTTCTGCCACTTGGGCTGAATATATTCTATTAGGAAGCATTTCATCACTCATTCTTTCAACATGGTCAAACCACTTAAGAATATTACTCTCCACCTTACTAACAACATTTTGCTTTACGTTACACAACTAGTCCTCCAATAATTTCTTTGGTCTTCCTCTACCTTTCTTTCCTGCCATTTGGGCTGAATATATTCTATTAGGAAGCATTTCATCACTCATTCTTTCAACATGGTCAAACCACCTAAGAATATTACTCTCCACCTTACTAACCACATTTTGCTTTACTTTACACAACCAATCCTATAACGATTTCCTTGGCCTTTCTCTAACTTTCTTTCCTGCCACTTGGGCTGAATAAATTCTCTTAGGAAGCATCTCATTACTCATTCTTTCAACATGGTCAAACCACCTAAGAATATTACTCTCCACCTTACTAACAACAGTTTGCTTTACTTTACACAACCAATCCTCCAATAATTTCCTTGGTCTTCCTCTACCTTTCTTTCCTGCCACTTGGGCTGAATATATTCTATTAGGAAGCATCTCATCACTCATTCTTTCAACATGGTCAAACCACCTAAGAATACTACTCTCCACCTTACTAACAACAGTTTGCTTTACTTTACACAACCAATCCTCCAATTATTTCCTTGGCCTTCCTCTACCTTTCTTTCCTGCCACTTGGGCTGAATAAATTCTCTTAAGAAGCATCTTATCACTCATTCTTTCAACATGGTCAAACCACCTAAGAATATTACTCTCCACCTTTCTAACAACATTTTGCTTTACGTTACACAACTAGTCCTCCAATGATTTGCTTGGCCTTCCTCTACCTTTCTTTCCTACCACTTGGGCTGAATAAATTCTCTGAGGAAGCATCTCATCACTCATTCTTTCAACATGGTCAAACCACCTAAGAATATTACTCTCCACCTTGGTAACAACATTTTGCTTTACTTTACACAACAAGTCCTCCAATGATTTCCTCGGCCTTTCTCTACCTTTCTTTCCCGCCTCTTGGGCTGAATAAATTCTCTTAGGAAGCATCTCATCACTCATTCTTTCAACATGGTCAAACCACCTAAGAATATTACTCTACACCTTGCTAACAACATTTTGCTTTACATTACACAACTGCAACGATCTTCATTTATCACATGATCAGAACGTGTCTTCCTACAGAACCTCGTATGTAACTTGTCCAAAGTCGGATTGGGTAGACGAAACCAGGCCGAGAATTTTAATTTTTGGTCTACTACAGAAACGCGTGTATTCACAAGGGAACATCTCATAAATTTCCTCATGAAAAAAAATTCTCTTAGCTCCTGGGTGACTGAGAACTGTTGAATTATATACTGTAAAACTAATTTAGTCGTGAACAAATTTAGCAGCAATTTAAGGGTGAAAGAATTTTAAAACTCCACTCATGACTGAATGGAGAATGTTAGACTATGCTCTAAACAGGGTGTTTTACCAGATGACTGTATTTATTTGGTCACTGATCGTCTACTGAGCAACGGTATTTGTACCACCTCCTTGAACAGATGCCTTTGTTAAATCTACTTGTTATTTTGGCTCACGAACTACCATTTTGATCCATGAACCAGTACTGGTAGATCGTAGTTTCTTTTAAGATAAAGGTGAGTGGGACACAGATTAACGAACATCTCTGCCGAAGAATCGCTTGTGCCATATGCCTGCACGAGGGTGAAGGTGTGGGGATGATGGACCATGATATCAATTACTAGTACCTCCTTCAAGATTACAAAAGGAGGGTGCGCCGTAACAATGTCCCTTTGGCTCCGAGTCCATGAACGCTTAACCCTAGTTAGATTAATTTATTTATAACATCTTGCTTGTTCAAGTGACAAATTTTTCACTGGAGTTCAGAGAATTTTGCTTTGTCATTTTACAGCAAACACTCAACATACAGTTGTGGCCAAAATTGTGGAAACCTTTTAGGAATGGTGTATTTTTGAGATTTGATGGCTTATAACACCACTTTTTTTTTAGAGTAATACCGTAAAATCATATACCAATGGAAAGATAATTTCATCAGGAATGTAATGCAATAACTTTTATGATGGATTTTGTATTAGAACAGCAGTTATAAAGAAGAAAAGTAAAACACATAGAAAAATAAGTTATACAAAAATTCTCACCATGTCAGTTAATACTTAGTTGGGTAACCTTTAGCGTTAATTACAGCCTTACAATGCTTTCCCATGGAGTGAACCAAGTGTTTTAGTTCTGCAGCTGTTATAATGTGAAACCAAGATTGAATTATTGCTTCTATTAATTGGTTTTTATGGCTTGGTTGCTTCTGACTAACAAGTGTCTTTAGTCGGCTAAAGAGATTTTCGATGGGGTTAAGTTCTGGGCTATTCCTAGGCCATTCCAGCAGTAGAATATGACTATCTTGAAACCACTTTTTGCACACAGCAGCAACATGACATGGAGATGAATCCTGTTGAAATATAAATGCTTCATTATCTTGGAAAAGATCACGTGCGGAAGGCTTCAGTTTGGGCTCAAGTATTTCATTAATGTATTTTTGGCCATTTATATTCCCATTAATCACGTAAATTCTGCCCACACCTTTTGATGTCAGACAACCCCAGATCATAACACTAACTGGGTGTTTCACTGTACGTGTGATGCAATCAGGATGCAAATCTTCTCCGATTCTTCTCCTTTCGCATTTTATGCCATCACTACCAAACAGGGAGATTTTTGGAGAGGTTTGGAGGTGGCGGAGTTCTCGCCCCAAACGAGAACTCCGCCACCTCCAAACCGGTCCCTTTCGATGATGTTGGAGGTGTGATTGCGTGTTCCCTGCTCTCTCCAGATGTGTATACGTTCAGAATCGCTCGTCAGACTAAATCGGCTGTCATTCATAAAGAGAACTCGACCGCATTGCTGATGTGTCCAGTTCTTTTGTTCCTGGCACCACGGAAACCGCCGTCTCCAATGAGCAGGCGTTAATGGCACACACCGTACTTGTCGTCGTGCAAATAGACCACCTTTGTGCAGCCTCCTGGCCATGGTAAAACGCGATAACGGACGTCCAGTTGTCTGTTGCATGTGCCTTGCGATTTCTCCTGCTGTCTTCCGTCTGTCTCTTCTCGCTTATAGGACAATATACCGGTTTTCCGCCGCCGTGGTTGCTCGTGGACGACCATTGCTAAACTCTCGAATAGTCGTTCCTGTCGTTTAAAATGGTCTCCAAGCTCGTGAAGCGATGCTGTGAGCGATCCCGAACTCCTCGGCCACACTAGACACACTTCGAACTTCTTCCAACTTTCCAATGGCGCGACCTCGGGTAACGTCATCCAGATGTCGTCTACTGGATTGCCGGTTGGCCATATCACACGGTGGCAGCAACTCGACGTCGTTCAAACCGATGTACACCGTGCAATAGCTTTCACCGAAATGCTGAGCGTACACCGCCCGTTTGCTTTATACCCTTCCGACACCCCTTCCCCCATGTCATGCTGCATATATGCTCATGCTCTACCGTACCAGACCCTAGTCTATCTCCTGAGTGGTCTTTCGGTCCGTTCTGCCTGCTCGTTCCGCTGTTATGCTAATTTCTCTTCTTCGTCCTTAATTTTTGCACACCAGTGTATTTATTGCAAACATGGTTCGTCGGAAAATCTGGCCTTTCCCCAGGGTTCAGAGATTCGGTTTTGGTGCCTCTGTGCTCCCTGTAGATGAACTGATCGGGTTATATCAGAGACGTGTGGCACATGAAGGAAACTTCTGCTGCAACAACCCATTTGGGTCAGTGTGCGGCTGGCTGTGTATGGTGAAATTCGTCTCTCGATACTGTTGTTGCACCGCAGAGCGGAAAGTAGAAAACGTGCGTTCTTACTTTCTTGGTTTACATTTTCCTTCAACATAATTACCGTTGCAATAGAACCGTTCTGTTTCGTACTTCCTCGTTATAGAAAATTCTAATAAGAGTGACATCCAGCCAGAAAGGGTAATTGTATGTCTATGATGCATATACTGTACGTACATGAATGGATTAGTTGCCCTCAGGTGGGTAGACGAGACGAAAATGTGTACACTAAAAACAGACAGCTGCACCAAAACTTATAACCTCTCTTTTTCTGTCTCTTTGCTCCTTTATCCCTTTCCTTACTTTCGCTCCCGCTATCACCTCTTGATCCCTGTATCCCTTTCCTGTCAAGAGTAAACAGTCTCTCTCCATCTCTTGCCTTTTTTCAACGAACTTTCTCACCTGGTGACCCCTCTCTCTCTCTCTCTCTCTTTCTCTCGTCTTTTGTCTGCGAACTTTCTCGCCTGGTGATCTTTTCTGTCTTGCACTTTTTGTCTACGAACGTCCTCGCCTGGTGATCTCTCTCTCTCTCTCTCGCCTCAAAACCGGACACTTTCTCTGCTTCTGTCTTTTCTTTTTTTCTTTCACTTCCTTGTCTTTCATTTTCTGTCTCTCTCCACCCTTAATCCCTCTTTCTGTCGTCGCTAGGATAGACGGTTTCTCTCTGTCTCGTATCCAAAATATAAAGCCTCTCTCCATGATTTCAATGATAAACAGTCCCTCGCTCTTTCTCTCTCGCTTTCTTTTGTTTCAAGAATAAATAGTTCCTCTCTAGCTGTCTCTTCTTTTATCTCATCTGAAGAATAAACGCTCGCTCTGCTCCGCTGACTCACTGTCACGACTTTTGTGTTCTTTTTCTCTTGTCTAAGAGTTCTCCCTTTCATTGACTATCATATCTTATTGCTTCCCTCATTCACAACTTTTATTTAAGTCTCTCACTGTTTGTCTTATCCCTCACAGTCCGTTTCATCTATCATCTCTAAATGTTCCTCTCTTTTTGTCTGTCTTTCTGTCTGTCTGTCTGTATGTATGTATGTATGTATCTATCTATCTATATATATATTTCTGTATTTCACTCTTTCCGGTCTGTTATTTCCGCACTCTATCACTCTTTTACTTCCCTACTCAAAGCGAAACTATTTCTCTGATAATAGTTAAGGCAACACCTGATATTTTATATTTGCTATGAAAAAAACATTGAGAGAGTATACTGGTACTCTTTGTTGATAATTTATGCTATGCATCATCTGCATGCCAAGATCATTTTGGGTGTGAAATTAAACCACTGATTCGAGAGTATACATTTAAATACGTACAACACATTGTATTTATTCCGTTCATTCGCGACCACACCGAGACACAGTCCGGTACATACTAAGATGAATTAAATCATAACAACAAACATAATAAGTTTTACTAATTCCTAACCAAGGAAATGTAGCTACGAAATCTATCTTCGTATTAGCAAGTTAAAATCTGACCTGAAGATAGAGAAAGGAAAGCTGAATCGCAAGTGTGTGGCGAGGATGACTGATAGCATTTGGTCTGAAACATCTACAGGTTACATCCGATCGTGCTATACATCATTTTAGAGCTCTCGTTAATAACATATAACCCATGTTGCGGGGAACGAGTGGAAGCCAAATTTCGCTACGGTGCACCGTGTCAGTTGCATCAAAAAATGCATTTTTGTAATCGCTTTTATCAAATACAGCATCAGGTTCTCGTAATTTGCACAGATTGCAATGAGATACTAGCAAAACGTTGTTAGCAAGGTGGAGACTAATATGATTCGGTGGTTTGGACATGTTGAAAGAATGAGTGATGAGGTGCTTACTAAGAAATATTATAAGCCCAAGTGGCAGGAAGGAAAGGCAGAGTAAGGCCAAGGAAGTCATGGGAGGATCATATTCAGGAGTGTCTGCATGAGAAGAAGATTATGAGTATGAAGTACAGAATGTATTGTGTACGTCGTGTGATGGATGTGAGTGAAGCCCGAGTTGTATGTCAAGATCGCTGTAAATGGAGAAATTTAATACGGCAGCAGTAAGTAAAAATTATCTGGCAGTTTGTATTTGTTCTTGGAGCTAACCTCTGAATCTCAGAGAGCAGCTTGGTGATATGTATGTATGTATGTATGTATGTTGGTATGCAATGAGATACCGTTACGTTTATGTAAAACGTAAAAACACAATCTTGGGCAATAATTTAGTAAAATATGTTGTTGAGTAACAGTGAAATTAACTATTATTGTGTCCCTTCATCGGACAGCAATCAAAAAACAAATTTCAACAAAGGCTTGGACCAATTTCGTTATCCATCTTCGTTACATCGAAATTGTATGCACGGGATTTAATTTACTGCTGTCAGGAATGATGCATGGCGTCAAAAAGAACCATAATCCAGTTGCCAAAGCGAATAATAGTTTTGGGAATACTACAGTTTTGCGTTTTCATTGCTAATGGTCGATTCACATTATTGTGACCACCTCCTACTTTTCACATCAACAGTGCGTAGCCAGTGGAAGAAGGGACGTGTCGTGAACTGTCTTGGAGAGTATATATGGTGTGGTGTAGGCATTCTGGAAACATATCACTCGTTGCTGTCATGGATAAAAGGAGCGATTTATCAGATTTGTAAAAACGAATAATTATCGGGTTTCGGGCCAAGGGTGGCAGTATTTCTGAAACAGCGCAGTTTGTGAACTGTTCGCGTGCTGCTCTGGTTAAAGTGTGTCGTGATTGGAGAAACGACACCATGGCGAATAAGCGACATGGAAACTGCGGAGCACCACGTGCCATTGATATGGGAGGTGAACGTCGGATGCGAAGCTGCGTGAGGGCAGATGGACACGCTACACTGGAGCAAATCACTGGCCGAATGAATCAGGGAGCTACCGGAAATGTGTATAAAACGACAGTTCACCGAACCCTGCTGCGTACGGGGCTCCGATGCAGACGGATGGTCACTGCACTTAAGCTAACGAAGGTGCGTCGGCAGAAAAGGTTTATATTTGCACGGCAGTATCGGAATTGGACCTCCGCTGATTGGCAAAGGATTGCCTTCTCCGATGAGTCACGTTTTCTGCTTCATCGAACGTATGGACGTTAGCGTATAAGGCGAGAAACATCTGAAAACGCACACTCATCAACCATTGCTCAAAGAACACAAGCTGGAAGGGGAAGTGTTATGGTCTGGGAAATGTTTCCGTGGTATTCCCTGGGTCCACTCATACCTGTGGAAGGCACTATGGACACAATTTGTTATGAAACCATCCTTGCAGACCACGTACACCCATACATGCTGATTGTCTTTCCTGGGGCGGATGGGATCTTCCAGCATGACAATGCGACGTGTCACACAGTTAAAAATGTCCGAGAGTGGTTGGAAGAGCACGGTGAAGACTTGCATCCCTGGCCACCTAATGCCCACACTTAAACCCAATTGAGCATCTGTGGGAACACCTCAATCGTGTAGTTAGCTCTATGGATCCTCCACCACGCAACCCTCCAGCAGCTGTCAGATGCACTGCAGTCAGCATGGCTCCACATACCTGTGAACACCTTCCACACCTTATTGAGTCACTCCTAGCCCATCTAGTTGCTGTCCGCGCTGCACACGGTGGTTACCCTGGATATTTACTGGTGATCACAATAATGTGACTTGACCGTGTATTTCTTATTACTGATAAAAATAGGATATATCCTGTCTTTCTGAAATTACTGTAGTCTTGTGCCACTAAAGCTTTGTATTAGATATAACGCAGCGCAAGCCGAATATATAGCGTACTATCCCTGTCGGATGGGATTACTAAGTGAGTTACATTCTTCAGAAAACCTGTATGGCAAAATATTTTCATAACTGAATAAGGCGCCAGTATTCTATTGTTTTTCTACAGGTTAGTTGTCATTATGATGATAAACACAATTAAATACATTTGATAAAGAAACAGAAGAAAGAAAGAAGAATCGTACTCACCATCTGTGTGAACTGTTGAGATGTAAGTCCAGTTGTGTTTGCGCACTAAGTCTACCATCACCTGGGCCTGGTAAAAATCTGATGGTACAACACGAAGAAAGTACTTGTAAAAACTTTTATCACTGAGATCCCGGCTTGTAGCTGAATAACCGATTTGTGGAATGCTAAAGAGTTGCAGTAGGTTTTGGACCTGAATTGTGACAGTGCTGGACCCTGGTCCAATGACGCCAACAAGATTCTTCACGGTTCTGACTGGCCGAAAGCAGTCAGGTCCGCTTGAAGCGACATCTCCACCTGAGGCTGAAGCATTGGAAACTTGATTGATTTCATCGTTCATGGCAATGGCGTCACGTATGAATTCGATGCTTTGCTCCAAAGCTATTGGAGAATACCAACAAGAATCCCTGATTTCAATGCCTAGAGTGATATTGGGCAACAATTCCTCGTCTCTGTTTATTTCGTCTACTGTCTGAAAGGCAGCCTCGACTCTCTGTATCCCGTACTGTTCTCGTATGAGACCACACGTCCTTGTTTGAGCTTGTTTTGGTCCTGGAGCTAAATGCACAGAGAACAGCGCTCCTATCATGATGTCGCCTGGAATGGTTGCGGTTAATCGCGGCTTGGAAGTTGAGCTAGCGGCCGTCCAAATGGCGGCCACTATAAAGTAAAACAGAATCTGGTGTTTCACGTAATTCATAATTGATTAATGTTCAGTACGTGTGCTTCCGTACTCTAGAACGAATAAGATAGAAGAGAAAATGCATCTTCCCATGCACCAGAAATAGATGTTCCATATCTTAAGATTTCTGCCACGTCTTTCTGTGAAAAATCCTACAACTTCTTGAGCACAAATTCTCAAGTAATTTCATCTCTTCAATCCCTAAATTTTCGTTATATTTATAGGCTCTGGTGCAGCAGCTATATGTATCTGCACGAGTATGTATCTGCACAGTACATTATTCAAGAGATAGCGTTTACCAGCAGTATGGAAAGAGTTCAGGAATCATTTCGTCTGATACATCTTTCATGGTTTTTGTCTTGAAGCAACCTTGGGCGTGAGATTAGTTTTAAGTAATACAGGAAGTATATGTGCTTCTAAACTGTTTGACATTTGTTAGTGAGAAATAAGTAATAAAAGTGTATAAAATAAAATTTCTAGGAAACTTCTGACGACCGTTTCACTCATTTCATTGAAAACTGGTCCATAGGTTTTCTATGCAATGCACGTAATACATTAATGATGAAACTTCTTTATGAACATTGAGATCTCTGTATTAAGTTATTTAAGTTTTGCGAAACACCTTTGTTTCGCAGTTCTTAGATTTCAATAACTTGACGCTTCATTTCAGTGGAGATATGCGTTCGTCATCTCAGTAGAAACGATTAAGTAACCTCCCAGTCGGTAATTTTGAGGAGACGAACGGGAATAGGTGCCTATAGAATCGGTCACAATGAACTTCAATCGCAAATGTCCGTTCGTGTTTTGAAGTTTATGATAATGCTTGACTAAAATTACTCCGCATTACCTAAAAAAAAGTATTGAAAAACCTACATTTCTTTTCTTTCTTAAAAAACACAATGCCTAAAATGAATTTAAAACATCATTTCATTTTTTTTTTGGGTTTATGAGATCATTCATTCAAACTTTCATGCGAAATAAACCAGCATTTATTATTTGCATTTTGAAAGCGTGCTGTAGCACAAATTTTTAATACAGGATCGGCTATCTGCTTTAGTTTTGACAGCTATCTTCCGTTAAATGCATCGATACATGTTATGAAAAAAGCTTTCAAACGATTTCATTTCTTTTGAGACGCGCCTTTTCAAGTACCGAGACAAAGCAAATGCATCGTTGCTCTTAAAAATATGCTGAATATGATTATTTTTTTATAAGCTAGATATTTTAATTCTGAATCTAACACAGTAAATATGTATCATAAATTACATAAAACAAAGTCTATAAAAATGTGACTGTATTATAAACACTGAGTGGAAAAAGTATCAAAATATCTCCTATCAGCTGGATTTGTATGTATGAAAATATACTGCTTACGTTTATAAATGTTAACTTTAATTAAATCTTAGAAATGACTGCTATAAATTATACACAGGTAATACAGTAGAAAAACTCACGAAGGACTAAAGTCTTCTTTACCTTACATGGCCGGACTGAAGCACGGTTAATTTCAACTTATTCCAAAAGTTTAAAACTTCAGATATGTTTCTACCTGATATGAATAACGAAGCTGTTACTATGTACATTCGTTTTTTAATGGGAATGTTAACATTTTAGATGGGATCAGCTCTGAATTACATTTTTTTTATTAAGGGGGAGGGGTTAAAGAATTTCAGTATATGGCAATTATTATTTCTGATGATGCTTCCCTATCATACATACGCTTTTAATTGAAACTGTATCGTACATTTTACAGACGAATCACACACAAACCTCACTTTCAGTTAAAATGCAGTCAATAATCTTAAAATAGAAAAGCTACATAAATATGGGGTCTCTGTCTAGCAATGATGTTGATTGCACCTATCATTGAAATTGCAATCTAACACATCCTTCAGTAGTAAAAATGTTTATTTTCCTGTTCTGATAAACGTCAGGTAGAATTTAAATACTTCAACGTTTTCCTTCAAAGAAAGGAAAATAAAAATTTCCCCTTCAACTTAGATAGTTGATTTCTTCATATTTTAAATAACACATTCTTATGAAACATTAGTATCTTTTCTGCTACACATCGTCGAGCACTTATTTCTAAGCAACTGCAGTCCATTTACAGAAACAGCAACTTTACTTTTTTTCAGGAAATTTTACATCGCACTGAAAATGCGATAGCTTAACTGGTATCAATGGTTGTCATAAACCGATATGCAGTTTACCACGGACATCTTAGTTGGATTAATTTTGCGTTAAGTAACTGAACAAAAGATTATTTACAGAAACCAAAAAATATTTGGTATTTTAAACACTGCAAAGTGCATCACTGAATTTAGTTCTTTGCTACAAAAACAAACGTTAGAACTTGTTCTAAAACATCAGCATTTTAAAATAATTTCCAGTGGATTAATAAAATGTTACTAGTATTAGCCTATTTATGCTATATAACAGTTACGAAAAATAATTATATATATATATATATATATTCATATTGATGAATTTTGCACAGTTTTATGGTATAAATATTTCTGCCGAAAAGTGTATGTTCGCAATATGTAAAAAACCAACCTCGCTATCATAATCAATTTCTATCAAATTGTTAACATCCATTGTTTGCTATAAATCCTACTACATTATTGTCAATTGTATGAGTAGCAACGAGAAAGATAAATTTACTTTAGTCTTTAAGAAATGATATTTTAGTTCTTTAGAAAACAATATCTCGATTCTGATTTTAAATATGAGATTATACATTTCAAAAAACTAAAGTAAATCAAGTTTAAAAATTAAGGGAGAAATTTGATTTCATCTCTTATATATTTTCGCATTTATTTATTCTAAAAAAATCATTAAATTTGCAAATGCAGACTCTCATTTTGCTTTTCTGAATTAGTGTACGATGTTTTACATACTTTATTCCGTTACTTAATTTTTGGCTGTTTTCTATTTTTTGGTAAAGATATATTAAGCAGTAGCTGTAACTGAATTCTTTCTCTTACAAAAGTTAACAACTGATTTCTCGTATATCTTCCTCGTAGTACATAGAGGCATAGAACTAACAAGCGCATGTGATGAGTCCAAATGCGTATATTCTTCTAACGCTTCCTGAACATGTTCATTTTCCAAGAATTTCTAAATTCCGATCGCCATTTTCGCAAATAACATTAAATGCAAAAACGCGAATTCCTCCTCTGAAATCAATGTTGAAATAAATCTCATTTGCAGCGCATTCGCATTCTAAGTAGATTTGAAATTCTTAGGAGTTCTAGTATTCAGAATCTCATTTATACTTTGAATTCCGTAAGGGTTTTTTTTCTCTCTTTCGCAAGAGAAGAGACTGTTTTTAAGTTTACAACTTAGTACTTCTGGGAAGGTGTAAATCACATTACAATATCATCACCTCGTGAGGATCAAAGTTTGTAAATAAGCGAGGGATCTGATTACTTACAGTTGCAGCAATTATCTTGAATACTGTCACGCCGGTTTTTCTTACAATCAGATTTATGTATGTTGGAAAATTGGTGTAAGCTCAGATGAGAATTTTCATTCAACAGCAGATTCAAGTTTTCTTTACGCTTGTGAGTTTAAATCGTTGATTCCATTCTGTGCTTCAAAAACCCTTTCTTCTTAATGAACTGGCTGTCGCAATTTTTTACTGAACTACTAAAAAAATATATAACGTAACCTAACGTCTAAATTGTTACAGTTTTTCATTCTGAATAGCAAACTTTTTATTAATATTTGCGTAAATCAGCATAGGTTTCTGGAGTTTCTAATAAGCTCTTTTTTTTCAAGAAAGTCTTTCAAGAGTAATAACTATCTTTGAATTGGTTTTGTTTCCCTTGTCGTTGAATCTTAAATGCCGTCCTTATATGCAAATTTTTTTGGACGATCAGATGTATCACAGTGCAAATGCCTCAAGTCAAAATACCCTTCTACATATGTTGAGGCAAACATGTATTAAAATTTTGCAGACCTGTTTTTGTCGGAATTTCTAATGTGATAAAAATTTACTAACCATTCGCGTTTAACACATTGCGAAATTGTTTAGTAGCACTTATGAAAAAATATATTTCCTAGATAGATGATTTCTATATTGATTCAGAGTAACACATTTGAAATACTTGTTTTAGTGAATTTTATTCGTCAGAAATTTCAATATGTTCATGAGGGATATCTTTAGAAAACGTTTGGCGTTAAAACAGTGGAACGAGTATTATTTACTTGAAACTGTTTCGCTTTCAGTCGTGATTTTTATTTTACTTTCAGTGAAAAAATATCATCCGTCACACCGAAAGCCAACGTATCGAATCACTTCGGATATTCAGGAGAGAAATCAAGATTCCCTCATGAATACTATGATTTGAGATCTGCGGGGATAGTTTTCTCATACTGTGAGTTACGAAAGTCCAAAGATAAAGCAACTGTTAATTCTGTATTCCGTTGCTATTATTGATACGTATATCTTCTTTCAAAGACTGAAAAGCTTCCCTTAATGATTCTTTGTGTGCTCTTAAGACAGCCCTTTGTTTCATATGCATGCACCAACAGTTTTTTATACAGTAAAATCCATGCTTTCATAAAATCAGTACATGCAGTCGACTTGTCATTGTAGATGAAATCAAACCAACACATCAGTCGAAATATAATATAAAAGCCGCAAAACACAATCTGTTTTCTCTTAATCGCTTTTCAAATATTTTCCCAATCTTTTCGAATTTCGAATGCCAAATTCTTCATTATTAAACTTTCTTTCGGTCACAGACGCTCGCGATTTTTTTATATGCCTTCCAGCTTGGTGCCTTTTCAGTTGCGGTAGATCAACACTTTGAGTCCAATAGTTGCCCGAAATTCTTTGGAAATAATTTGATCAATGACCTGTCTCTCAGCTTCGCATAGAAACGAAAATCTATATAAATTCTGTCCATGCATATGCTTTTAACTGTGACTTGTTCCGGACGACAGAGAGTGAACCTGAAAAATACAGAAGAAAAGAAAGAAGATGAGCATATGACTAAAACAAAATTCTATAAAATGTACAAACTCACAATTAATAATGGGTTAAAACTTTCAGCATTTAAAAAATACTCCCTGTAATGTTCTGAAATCAAGAAAATAAAGTTTTGAAGAAGAATCCCTTGATCAAAAACAAAAAAGCATCTTTTATGAGGAAGTTAGCAGAAGGATTCCTAATCCTAATGTGCCTCTATATATTTTTATTTTTGTTGTTTATTTGAAGGGTTCAGTGGGCACCGTGAGCAACTCAATCGGCTATAGTTAGACTCCCGTCCATAACTTGCGGCAACTGGTTGCAGGGGGCGGGGGCAGTGAGATAAGACAAACACACCATCCGAGCCTCAGCCGGTCTGTAGGTAGCCTCCCGTCATTAACTTGAGGCAACTGGTTCCAGGGAGGGGAAAGGGCAAATGGCGTAAGAAAAACACACCATCCATGCCTCAACCGGTTTTTAGGCAGTCCCCTGTCCTTAACTTGCGGCATCGGGTTCCATAGAAATAGAGAGATGGCCAGTGACGTAAGCCAAATACAGCATCCATGCCTCAACCGGTTTTAGGCAGTCCCCTGTCCTTAACTTGCGGCAACTGGTACCAAAGAAATAGAGAGATCGCCAGGACGTAAGCCAAATACAGCATCCATGCCTCAACCGGTTTTTAGGCAGTCCCCTGTCTTTAACTTGCGGCAACTGGTTCCAAAGAAAGAGAGAGATGGCCAGGACCTAAGCCAAATACAGCATCCATGCCTCAACTGGTTTTTAGGCAGTCCCCTGTCCTTAACTTGCGGCAACTGGTTCCAAAGAAATAGAGAGATGGCCAGGACGTAAGCCAAATACAGCATCCATGCCTCAACCGGTTTTTAGGCAGTCCCCTGCCCTTAACTTGCGGCATCGGGTTCCTGAGAAACAGAGAGATGGCCAGTGACGTAAGCCAAATACAGCATCCATGCCTCAACCGGTTTTTAGGCAGTCCCCTGTCCTTAACTTGCGGCAACTGGTTCCAAAGAAATAGAGAGCTGGCCAGGACGTAAGCCAAATACAGCATCCATGCCTCCACCGGTTTTTAGACAGTCCCCTGTCCTTAACTTGCGGCAACTAGTTAAGGACAGGGGACTTTTTTTTTTTTTTTTTTTTTTTTTTTTTGAGGTTTAACGACCACCGTGAGCAACGCAATGGGCTATAAGCAGTCGCCCGTCCCTAATTTAGAGTCACTGGTTCCAGGGAAGGGAGAGAGCCAGTGCCGTAAGACAAACACAACATCCATGCCTCACCGGGATTCGAACCCGGACCCCTTCCGACGAATGATCAGAGGCCAACGCCTTAGACCACTGCGCCACCGGGGCGGCGACAGGGGACTGCCTAAAAACCGGTTGAGGCATGGATCATCCGTGCCTCAATCAAGCTTTAGAGAGCATCCCGTCCTTAACTTGTGGCAACTAGTTCCGGAGAGGGGGCAGGAGGAGAACCAGTGACGTAAGACAAACACACCGTCTGCCTCAACTAATCTGCACTGCCGGACAATTGCTAAGGACGGATGACAATAGCAACCATAGAATGGAAGGCAGGAAAATGTGGAAATTAGCATAAGTGCGGGATACAGTAAGACGTGTTGTGCGTATACAAATTTTCGATTGCCGAACTTGTTCGTGATGTCATAGCGCTGATAAGAGATATAAAGGATCTGACGCGTATTGACCGTTGTTGTTCAAACGCAAAGTTGAAAGGGAAAGAATCAATTGACGAACTTGCAATTTTCAGTATGTCTTCTCGACATCACCTAGATGATTTTACGCGTGGCCGTATTATTGGCAAGATTGAAGAAGGGCGAAAAATAACAGATGTTGCCAGGGAGTTCGACGTCAGTCACAGTGTTGTTTCAAGGCTTTGGAAATCATTTCAAACAAAGGGAGAGTGTAGCAAACGTCACGGGGGAGGTCGTGTTCGCAGTACGACACCTGCAGAAGATCGGTACATAGTGCTATCAACAAAAAGACACCGGCGCAGCACAGCTAGTGAGGTAGCAAATCAGTTTATGGCTGCTACCTCACTAGCTGTGCTGGAAAGCGGATCTCCCGAAAAACTGTCGCCAGACGTTTGCGTGAAGGAGGACTATACGCCCGCCGTCCTGTTGTGTGCATCCCATTGTCCAGACGTCACCGTACCGCCCGTTTGCAATGGTGCCATCAACATCGCAATTGGACTGATAACGACTGGTCTGCTGTCCTCTTCTCAGATGAGAGTAGATACAGTCTATCGTCTGATTGTCGACGACAACTGATCTGGCGTGATAGTGGTACTGCATATTGTCCAGCAAACATACAGGAAAGGGACCGATATCCGACATGTAGTGTCATGGTATGGGCTGGCATCATGATCAATGGCCGTACGTCCCTCTATGTGCTTCCAACTGGGACTATGACTGGCCAACGATACATTAATGATGTTCTGCTACCTCATGTTCTCATGTTCCGTGGTGCTGTCGGTGATAGATTCATTTTCATGGACGACAACGCGACATGTCATCGAACAGTCGCTGTCCAGGAGTGTCTTGAGAGCGAGGATATTCAACGCCTCGTATGGCTAGCTCGTTCTCCAGATCTGAATCCCATTGAAAATGAGTGGGATGCTTTGGGGAGGAGTCTTGCTGGTCGACAATGCCCTCCAATAAACAAGGACACCCTCATCCGTGCACTGACAGAAGAATGGGATAAATTACCCCAACAGCTGCTTGATAATGTTGTGCAAAGCATGACACGACGTGTGGAATCTTGCATCACCCTCCATGGTGGCCATATCCCGTATTGGCATCTTACGCCGGAACGCCTGCGGACGGTAATTGCATTTTTTTCACGTTTACGTATTCTGCACAAAATGGCCTGTTTGTCTCTTGAACACGTTCCAAATCCTTCTGGATTTCAGAGCACAATAAATTGTCTTTCTTGTAATGTCCTGGCATTCTGACATTATTTTATTTCACTTGGCATCCAAATACACTTACTTTTTTATGCGCTACATAGCCGTTTATGATCCGTCCTTAGCAATTGTCCAGCAGTGTATAAGTATTCTCCCGTCCTTAATTTGCGGTAACTGGTTCCAGGGATGGGGAGAGTGGTATCGACGAAAGACAAACACATCATCCATGCGTCGACCAGGATTAGATACTGGACCCTTCTTGTTAGAATGATTAGAAACGAACACTTCGTACCACTCAACCATCGGGGCTACCGAGGTACTGACATCTGTCTTGAGTCTCGGTAGTAATTATCACTGATCCCTAATATAGTCAATAATATAAGCCTCTCAGGTGGCGCCACTGTCTAAGCGCTGACTTCTGCCCATTCATCCGAGCGGGTTCGTGTTCGCCTTCTCTGTTTATGGCTCTCTGTCGATTTAGGCACTGGCTAGTGATTTATTACACAAAGATTAGGCCAGATATCAATGTCATATACATACCTTGTGAAAGAGAAAATATACAAGTTTTGTTTTTACATTACCTTACTTCACAACGATTTAATGTGAGAACTACGTGTGGCACGAAACATGTCCACACGGTAATCGAAATATTTTCATACCCCGTCCAGCATGTCCTGTGTGACCGTGGTGCTAGCTTCTTCAATTTTTTGCTTTAGTTTCTGGACGTCACGTGGCAGAGGTGTTACACAAACAAGATCCTTTGTGTAGCCACACAAGAAGAAATCACAGGGAGTTAAATCCGGTGATCTAGGTGACCATTTCAAGAAACATTTGTCCCTTTTTCCAGCACGTACGATTCAGTGCTGTTAAGGAAGTCTCGAACGTCATTATGGAAGTGGGTAAGTAATATGTATCTTCCTGAACTTGAGATATCAACCATTGCTGCAGCATATCGAGGTAGGAATGCCCAGTTACAGCGCCCTCGACAAAGAAGTTCAGTATAGTTTTCGGGGTGACAAGGCGCAGAAAATATTCACCTTCGACGAATCATGCTCACGTTCAACTGTCTCTGCAAGTCTCTGGATGCCCCAGAATCGACAATTTGGTCAGTTGACCTTCCCATTGGTAAGAAATGTGGCCTGATCGCTAAACACTACGCAATTAAAGAAGTCGTCATGTTCTGCTGTCAATTCTTGCAGTTGACGACAAAATTTGAAATGCTTCTCTTTGTCGTCTTCCTTTAATATATATATGCACCAACTGCAATGTATACGGCTTCACACAAAGGTTTTAGGAAGAACCCTCCACACTGTCGTGGTTGCATTATTTGCAGCTCACGCGATGAACGCCACACTGATATATTAATGCTTCTTGTGAATATCTCTCTGACTTGTTCCACATTATCAGTAGTAACACTAGGCCTGCCACTGCTCCTTCCCGAATAGTAGCAGCCCCTGTTATCCTGAACTTGAGGCATCAACCATTCCTGCATTGCTTATGCCGCTTGTGAATACCCGAGGGCCCGATCTCAGTGTCCTGGTTCGGGAATATTAACCCGTTTCCCTTTCGGTCAGAAGAGGGACGAGCACTTTGTTCCCATGTCCCATCTTCGGAACGGATTTCTTCTATCCCTTAGAAGTGACTGATTCATGTTCAACTGCTGTTCACATGGAACCCGCCTTCTCAGTTGATGGCTCTCTGTCGCGCACACTTCGAAATTTCCTTCGGACGTCTGTTGCGCACTTAATCCTATCAAACAGTAGAATACGAAATGTCTTCTTGGGACCAGAAGCCGCAATCGTTCAACAAGGCTATGCGTGCGGTATGGGTACAAAAGGTAACGCCAACTGGCGGTGAATGATAGAAATACACGCCTCGGCAGCAACAACGGGGAAACTTTCATTTTTTCTTTTTTATAGTGAATAGAAAATTAAACGGTAGCTCTCTTACTCCATGTGTTATTTAAAGTGTTCCCACCATTTATAAACACGCTTCATAATGCTGGACCAGTTCTCTGATCATTTCAACCCGCCAATCAGAAAGATCATCATCGTCCAATGCCTCAGTTGGGTATTAATGGCCTATAACGTACAAGTTTGTCCTCCGCAGACATCGTATTCGGGTCCCCTCCCTCCAGAGTAAGTCGCTCTCCCAACTGAGCTACGCGGACGTGTGCTCTCACTGCTAATTGCCTTATTTTATGTGCGTACTGCAAGGAAGGCACGACACATCTCCTCCCCTCTTCCCCGAAAGAGGGCCTGGGCCATGGCCTACGGGTCAGCAGGGACCATGAGTCGCAGTAGGTAGTAATCCCATGAAATACGTGCATTTCAGAAATCCCAGACAGTTTTTTTGTATGTGGAACGTAACATCACACTAATTTATTTCTTCGAAGCATTAAAGAAGGGATTCTCATTTTTTCTGTCTCGCCGTGCGGAAAGAACATCATCATTGCGAGAAACTTAACAGCAGGGTCATCCTGGACGTTCAGGCGCCAATATAACGTACAAGTTTGTCCACGACGGGTATCGAACCCGGTCCCATAACGCCGGAGTAAATCGCTCTCCCAACTGAGCTACGCGGGCATGTGCTCTCACTGCTATCTGCCTTTATCTCATGTGTTTCCTGCGGAGAGGCACGTCACAGGCCGTATCCACTTCAACTGGGCGATCTGAAAGAGGATTCTTCCAATGTTTGCGGTTAGTTCAATGGTACTACCCATTTCAACTGGACAATCCGAATGAGGATAATCATCCAATAATTTCTCTCTTTAGTTTTAATGGTACAGATGACTTACACTGAACAGTCTGAAAGAGCAGAGTATTTCAAAGTTTCTCCTGAGTGTTAATGGTACTGATCACTTACAATGGATGATCCGAAAGATGTTCATCATCCCATTCCTCTGCTTTATACTAATGATACTTGCCACTTCAAATGGGTGACCCGAAACCGGATCACTTTTCTTCCAGCTTCTTTACGCCGTTTTAATTGCAATAATCACTTCATGCAAAAGATCCGCGAGAGGATGGCGCTTTTTGTCAGTTATTGGAGGTTTAACGACCACCGTGAGCAACTCAATGGGCTATAAGCTGTCGCCCGTCCCTAATTTAGGGCCACTGGTTCCAGGGAAGGGAGGGAGCCAATGCAGTAAAACAAACACAACATCCATGCCTCACCAAGATTCGAATCCTGACCCCTTTCGGACGAATGATCAGAGGACATCGCTTAGACCACTGCGCCACCGGGGCGGCCCAATGTGCGATTTGAATGACCTCTCTCAGTTAATAACAAAGTTATGCCCACTTTTGCATTACTCTTGGTACAACCCTCGTACTTCTTTGGTTAAAATCAAATTTGGAAAAAAATGGATAACGGGAATATAATAGTCCCAACTTATCAAGTTGTCATATTTAATAAACGCTGTATTATCATTTTCTGAGGTCTAGATATTTTTCGAGATTATTATTTTTTTCTTTTTTGCACAATGTATTATTAAAATCCAATGAATGCACTTTGAAATTCGTTTTTCATCAAACTATGCTACGGCGATTATATCAATGGCTCTTTAGTTGGGTGCATTTCTAATTTGCATAGCCTCTTGATATAAAAACAATCCATATCTCTGATAAAAGAAAAAAAACAATATCTTAATTTTTTCCGCATGTGGTCACCTTCAACGATCTGACGTTTTTAATAATAAATATTGCTACCCGTGATCATCAACTAAGCTGTGGAATCATTTTCCTCAAGTACGTTTCAGCAGCACCGTCACGCAGTTCTGAACGGTTACGTCCTAATATATAATTTGCTAGAGCCCTCCTACTCCGTGCCACTTTTTAAGTCGTCATAGCAACAGCCGAGAAACAAATGTTTGTGACGTCATCACCTGCACGCGCACAGTCCACGCGTATTTTACTTTGTTTTGTTGTCATAGCAACAAAAAGCACAGTTGCTGGTGTGACGTCATCTAAACCAAATCATTATCTCATGGCGTCAGAGATGCGTTACGTCAGACTGTCAACTCTCTGGAGATCCGAAAACTTTACATCAGAAATATTAGTTCAATACCTAAACCGGTGTTTAGCCATTTGTATGTGGCAACGTCAAGAGTACGACGATCTCACGACGTCAGGATAACAATAGTTAACGGAAAAGAACAGGGGAAATTGATACATGGTTCACAGTCAGTGTATACCGAAACTGTTGTGTACAAGGAAGTGTTGACGAAATAGGGACTAAAGGTTTTACAAAACACATAGCAAACAGACAGCCCGTTGTATCAAATTCCATAACCGACTGCTCGGGAAATTTTCAGAAAGCTGTAAGCCAACGTCGCTATCTATTGACGTGGAACTCAAACACTCAATAAATAAATGTCAATAATTTCTGTATAATAAATTTTATTTTTCCCCGTCATTATTGACGGGCTTTCATCTAGTATCATATATAGTACATCCTCAGTTGCTTGGAGTTTCCTTGTCTTCGGTGGTGTACTGGTAACATACATCAGGAGATGGGGGTTCGATTCCTGTTCCAGGACAATGTAATTTTTAAGTTTTCCGAGGAATGTCTACTCGTATCATATAAAGTGTTGCAACTCAATGGGCTATTAGAGGTCAACCGTCTCTAATTTAGGGCCACTGGTACCAGGCAAGGGCGAGAGCCAGTACTGTAAGAAAAGCACAAAATCCATGCCTCACCGGATTCGAACCAGGAACCATTGTGAAAACAGGGATTTGTCAGTGAAGAGGGTCTCCTCTCGCCGGAGGGAATAGCTCTAACCGACTAAACTACACTGACAGAACGTATAGCTGCAGATTTGTCGTTTGGACATGTGCTTTACTTCTTGTAATGCGTCATATCATCTCCCACTTCTCTTTTTTTTTTTTTTTTTTTTTTTTTTGAAACCAAGAACGAACTTTCATTAATTCCAGACGATATGTGGAACGAACATCGCACAGCCGCCCCGGTGGCGCAGTGGTCTAAGGCGTTGGCCTCTGATCATTCGTCCGAAGGGGTCCGGGTTCGAATCCCGGTGAGGCATGGATGTTGTGTTTGTCTTACGGCACTGGCTCTCTCCCTTCCCTGGAACCAGTGACCCTAAATTAGGGACGGGCGACTGCTTATAGCCCATTGAGTTGCTCACGGTGGTCGTTAAACCTCCAATCAAAAAAAAAAAAAAAACATCGCACATTTTCGAAAGAGAACCCAACGGCCATTAGATCCGCTTTTACGTTCCGGCGCCAATGTAAAAACAGATATCTCTCAATGACGGCGATCGAATCAGCGTCTCCTCTCTCCGGAGTGAGTTGCTTTAACCGACTAGGCTACACTGACAGAACATGTGGATCGAAACCGCGTCTCCTCTCTCCGGAGTGAGTTGCTCTAACCGACTAGACTACACTGACAGAACGTGTGGATCGAAACAGCGTCTCCGCTCTCCGGAGTGAATTGCTTTAACCGACTAGGCTACACTGACAGAACGTGTGGATCGAAACCGCGTCTCCGCTCTCCGGAGTGAGTTGCTCTAACCGACTAGGCTACACTGACAGAAGGTGTGGATCGAAACCACGTCTCCGCTCACCGAAGTGAGTTGCTCTAACTGACTAGGCTACACTGACAGAACGTGTGTATCGAAACAGCGTCTTCGCTCTCCGGAGTGAGTTGCTCTAACCGACTAGGCTACACTAACAGAAGGCGTGGATCGAAACAGCGTCTTCTCTCTCCGGAGTGAGTTGCTCTAACCGACTAGGCTACACTAACAGAAGGCGTGGATCGAAACAGCGTCTTCTCTCTCCGGAGTGAGTTCCTCTAACAGACTAGGCTACACTCGTCTTGACACGTGCTTTACTTCTGTAGTGCGTCAGAGCCTATCGGACAAATGGTCAGACGCCAGCGCTTAGACTATCTGTACAAGTAGGGCAGCTAAGAAGGGATTTTCTGGTCCTCTTTAAAGAAATATGACATGTTGTGTTATTCTAAAAATTTTTAAATAGAGTCATTACGTCTAATGGTCTACATTTCCTGTCCTCACCTAAAGACTGTAACTTTCGGACATTTTCCAATGTGACTGATGCGTTCACGGGTACTGTTCCCTTTATTAGGGGGACAGATTTCTCCAGGGAAGCAATCCGCAGTTACTTTTACCTTTTGCATAGATAATTTAGGATATGTGTTAGACATCTTTCCTGGTAGTTCCATTTTTAAAGTGTCAGATAGTCTTCTACGATAATACAAATAGCTGTACTCCTTAACAATACGTCTTCCATTAGTTTTGTGACGTACTTAGAAATTTCGTACTTAATTCTCTGAGAAAAGTCTCCCTGAACTGCGTGTTTCATAGTTGTACACTAGTGCAAATCCGCCATTACTTGCACAGAGGAGTGCCTGATTAGCGAGAGTTCCGGATTACTGAGAATGCATAAACCTTTAGTTTAATTCTTTATTACATTTAATGTTACACATTTACTGTATGTAGTGCATGTATAAAAAAACATAAATAAAAGACAAGCATATGATAAGGGTAAAAGAACACGATCATAACGCACTGTACTGTACTGTCTCATTTGCAACAATGAAATGATCTTTTCATTTCAGTGCAGTACAGTACAATATGTATGTAGTAAAAGAAACGTGCAATTGTAATACAGCACAGATTAAATCTTGTATTTTCATTGTGGCCACTTCGAAACATGTTGCGGATTTTGTCTACTTTGATGAAGATGCTCTTCGACTGAACACATTGTCACGCAATCCCTTTACTAGCGTTACGTCTGTACTGCAAGTGTCTGGTTTTTTGTTTGTTTTTGTTTTGTTTTGTTATTAGTCACAACAAAGTTATATACAAAGCAGCTAGTGAAAACAAGGTCATACTGAATATCTGGGTATGGTCAGTTTAGGCACAATACAAAACAAGAAAGATGACACCGAATTTTCGTGTGTCATTAATGAGCACGTCTTTTGAATCCGTTCTGACACAAATTAAATTTATCATAGCTATTCAAAGTCAAAGGAACCGGAATGGAAAACAATAGTATCTGACCTAAGAAGGAAGTTTTTCAATAGGGTTTTTAATCCCGCAGATATTGCTCTAAACGGAATCGTGAACTTACGCCCTCTGGTTGCAGACTTAAGAGTTAAGAAAAATTTGAATTTATATGAGAAACATTTTTCAGCCGAAACGCTCTCCAACAAAGAAAGAGTTTTTCCAATTGGACTCTTAGAAGCAAAGATATGGACAAATATAAGACATGCATCAACGCCCCTTAGCGGGAAAACCATGCATTATTTTAAGAAGAAAGTATTCGCAAAATATTTTTCCATGTGAGAAGTGTCGGTCCAAGGAAAACAAATTTTAGTCGAGGTTTCAGGAGCTCAGATTTTGCTGCAAATACACCAGAAGCAGAAATTAACTCTTATGCCCCCTGGTGGTCAAACCGTTATTTACAAAATACACTGACGGAAAAAAAACCCAACACCACGAAAAAATAATTGTAGAGGAATGAAATGGCGGCAATACATTTGTATAGGTAACATATTTAATCGATTAAGGTTTCAAGATCACAGCTTATTGTAAGCGCGAGAAGAGCCATTTTAAATGTGAAATGCTGGTACATTAATAACCGGTGTAACCGCCAGAATGTTGAATGCAAGCACGCAAACGTTCATGCATTGTGTCGTACAGGTGCTGGATGTCAGTTTGTGGGATGGAGTTCCATGCCTGTTGCACTTGTTCGGTCAATACAGGGACGGTTAATGCTGGTTGGGGTGACGCTGGAGTTGTCGTCCAATGATGTCCCATACGTGCTCGATTGGTGAAAGATCTAGTGATCTAGCAGGCTAAGGCAACATGTCGACACTCTGTAGAGCATATTGGGTTACAACAGCAGTATGCGGGCGAGCGTTATCCTGTTGGAAAACAGCCCCTGGAATGCTGTTCATGAATGGCAGCACAACAGGTTGAATCACCAGACCGACTTACAACTGTGCCGTCATGGTGCGTGGGATAACCACGAGAGTGCTCCTGCTGTCATAGGAAATTGCTCCCCAGACCATAACTCCAGGTGTAGGTCCAGTGTGTCTCGGCCGCAGACATGTTGGTTGCAGGCGCTCACCTGGCCTCTTTCTAACCAACACAAACCAACTCCGTCCTCCAATGAGCTCTAGCTTGACACCACTGACGTCGCAAACGGCAGTGGTTTGAACTAAGTGGACTGCACGCTACAGGGCGTCTGGCTCGGAGCTGTCTTTCAAGTAACCGATTTGTAACAGTTCGTTGTGTCACTGTGGTGGGAACTGCTGCTCGAACATCTGCCGCAGACGCGGTACGATGCGCCACGGCCATACGCCGTAAACGGCGGTCTTCCCTCTTAGTAGTGCCACGTGGCAGGCCGGAACCCGGTCTTCTTGAGGCAGTACCTTCCCTTGACCACCGCTGCCAACAATCATGCACAGTGGCTACATTCCTGCCAAGTCGTTCTGCAATATTGCGGAAAGAAAATCCACCTTCTCCTAGCCCTATTACACGACCTCGTTCAAACTCCGTGAGCTGTGTTGATAATGGCTTCTTCGTCCTCTTAAAGGCATTCTTGACTAACATCAACACCTTACGTCGAATCTCAACGATAACTAACGCTCACGAACGTTACAGCGCGTATTTACAGCAAACCTGCTTTGCATGTTCCGAGGGGCGCTACTAGCGCCACACATATGCGCAGAGCGCGAAATTTGCATAGACGTCATCTTACAGATGTACTCTCACCGCCTACCAACTGTCGTTTATCTAACACAACCCTTCTTGGTGTTGGGATTTTTTTCCTGTCAGTGTATTAGGAATTATATGAAAAACATTTCCCATCAGGAGCTGTATGCGATACAGGAAGAATTTTTCAAATCGGAGTTTTAGAAGCAGAAATATCGGGGGAAACGCAATTTACCTTTGCTCCCCCTAGCGGAAAGTCTATGATATACTTGAAAATTTTGAATTCATATGAAAAGCATTTCGCATTGGAAATACTATCCAATAAAGAAGGGATTTTTCAAATCGGTCTCCTAGAAGTAGAGATATACTGGCGGAAAGTGAAAAAAGAACACCAAGAAGGAATTGGCGGACAATCATGAAATTTACATATGTTAATGGGGTCGAGTTAACGTAGATGTGATGCTAATTTCGGGACCAACCGGTGAGCGCTTACGCCACAGCACGGCATAATATGCAAATTATCGTCGGTGGTATTTAAGGAGTACGGCGAAGTGAATGTAATCAGTCGTCGGCGTACGGACACGTGCACAGACCCAGAAGAAGCTGAAATGCCTGGACATGGAAGACGTGTACGATTTCAGCAGTTATCGGACTTTGAGCAAGGTCGTCTAGTCTACTCCCCGATGCCGGGTGGTCGTATCGTCGTATTGCGGAGCGAATTGGACGGGAAGTATCGGTGGTGGTACGATGGTGACGTAGATGGTCCGAGGAACATTCCCACACGAGAAGACGTGGAACCGGGGGTCACAGACGGACTGATGAGCGGACCGATCGACGCGTAAGAAGAGCAGTGTTGTCAAGCAGAACATCCACTGCGACGCAAATCCGAGCTGCCGTTGAACCTGAGGTGACTGTGGGAACAATCCGCAACCGTCTAATGCAAGCAGGACTACGTGCACGTGTGCCTCTGACATGTGTACCTCTGACTCCAGCCCACCGTCAGGAACAGCTGCAGTGGTGTCGCCAACGTCAGCACTGGAGAACGCAATGGCGATCTGTCGTGTTCAGCGATGAAAGCAGATTCTGCTTGGGAGCCTCCGATGGCCGTATGCGTGTTCGCAGACGCACAGGGGAGCGTCTCCACCCTTCTTGCATCCGCCAGCGACACACAGGGTCTACACTTGGTCTCCTGGTGTGGGGAGCGATCAGCTATCACTCCCGTACACAACTACTGTTTGTACCGAGTACGTTAAACAGCACCTCCTACATCAACAACATCATTCAGCCCGTTGTTGTGCCATTTGTAAGGTCAGTCCATCGTGGTGTTTTCCAGCAAGATAACGCACGCCCACACACGGCACGTGCAACGCAACATGCAATTCAGGGTGTGAGACAACTTCCATGGCCTCCACGTTCACCGGAATTGTCCCCCATTGAGCACGTGTGGGATTTTATGAGACAATGACTTATCCGGTCTCCACGGCCAGCCACGACCATCCCCGATTTACGCGTCCAGGTTGAGGATGCTTGGAACTCAATACCCCAAACTTACATCCAAAATCTGCACGACAGACTCCATGTCAGAATTGCACAGTGTGATGCAGTTCATGGTGGTTCAACCTCGTACTAACCATGCTACATGGAAATGTTATTTTTCAGTTTACCAGCAAATGCAGCTGTATTTTGCCATAATGTTTTGATCCACGTTATTCTCTGTATTCCGTTATTATGCTGTATAAATTTCTTTGGTATCAGACGTCTCCTTCTTGGTTTTCTTTTTCACTTTCCGCCAGTGTATTAACAAAGGCAAGATATATATCTACGCCCTCTGGCGTAGAAACCATGCATTATTTTAAGAAGAAAATATTTCTAAAAGGTTTGTCGACATTAGTATCGGTCCACAAACGAATTTTTTTCAAACGACGTTTTACACGCTCAGAGTTTGCTGCAAATAAATCAGAATCGGAAATCAAGGCTTACGCCTCCTGGTGGCCAAACCATTTTTTGCCAAAGATTAAAAATATATGCAAAGGATTTCCCTTCAGGAGCTGTGTCCTGTACCGAAAGAATTTTTCAAATCGGAGTTTTAGAAGCAGAGATATCGGGTAAAAGGCAATTTACGATTTACTTGAAAATTTTGAAATCATATGAAAAACATGTCCCCATGGGTACTCTATCCAACAAAGAAAGAATTTTTCAAATCGGGCCATCCATCAGAAGCAGAGATATTGACAAATAATAGACATACATCTACGCCCCCTGGGGGAAAACCATGCATAATTTTAAGAAGAAAATATTTTGAAAAGGTTTGTCAACGTGAGTGATATCGGTCTACGAACGAATGTTTTCATTCGAGATTTTAGAAGCTCAGAGGTTTTGGCAAATACATCAGAAGCAAAAATTAACACTTACACCCCCTGGTGGCCAAAGTATTCTTTACCAAAAATGAGATATTATATGCAAAAGAATTTCCATCAGAAGCTGTATCCGCTGAAGAAAAACATTTCAAATAGGTGTTTTAGAAGAAGATATATCGGGGAAAACGTAATTTACTTTTACACCCCCTAACGGAAAATCTATGTGTAACTTGAAAAAGTAACTGTGCCTAAAATGTTCTTCGACATAAATGGAATCGAAAGATAAAAGAATTTTTTCAATCGGAAGCTTGGCAGCAAATACACTGATGCGCCAGAAAAACTGGTACGCCAGTCTAATACTTGGTAGGTCCCCCACGGGAGCGCAGGACTGCAGAAATACGACGGGGCATGATGGACTCCACTAGCTTCTGGAAATATGCTGTAGGCAATGTACACCATACTTCCTGCAGAGCGTTCCACAATTCGGGTGTATTCCGAGGTCTCTGGTTCTTGTGTTCGATAGCAAGTTACATGACATCCCAAATGTGTTCTATCACGTTCACATCTGGGGACTTGGGTGGGAATGGCAACACCCCAAACTCAGATGAATGCTCCTCTAACCATAATGTGGCGTCCCGACACTTGTGGGGAGGTGCATTGCGCTGTTGGAACAGGCCCAACCCATCAGCATGAATGCAGGACATGAACGGGTGTACCTCGTCAGAAAGGAAGCGCACATAGTGTTGGCCCGTCACAGACGTTTATATAAGTTTAAATGATGATACGATTCTTATTCATAAGTACTAAAATAATTACTCGTTCATCAAATAGAAGTCATCGCTCTTTCCACGTTTATAAGTGAGTCACGGAAAAATTATCATCGACCGCCAACGGGAATCGAACCCAGGGTCTTCCAGTTACGCGCCGGATATACTTCCAATGCACCACAGCGGCCTCGAAATTTTTCAAACTCACAAACGACAAACTGCCAAACCACATGGCAGGGTTGCTTCTTTAGAGCCCCGTATAATGCTGGGGATTCACCAAAGATGAACAGCAGCAACTGAACAAATAACTAGAAGGCGAATGAATGATAAATAGACAGTTGACGTGGACCAGGAAAATCTAATAGAAGTAATCGCTCTTTTCGCGTTCATAAGTGAGTCACGGAAAAATTATCATCGGCCGTCACCGGGAATCGAGGGATGACATGCATATCCGGCGCGTAACTGGAAGACCCTGGGTTCGATTTCCCGTGGCGGCCGATCAGAATTTTTCGTGACTCACTTATAAACGTGGAAAGAGCGATGACTTCTATTTGATTTTTCTGGTCCACGTCAACTGTCTATTTATTAATTACTCGTTCTTCCCAAACAATCCAGAATAGAGGATACAAGAAATAGTGAGCCATTTCTCGAGTGGTCCGTTGGGAAATATCCCGGTGTGTCCCAATCCGCTCCTGGATTAACTTGCAATTGCCAGTGCAGACAAGGCAAGCCGGAAAGTACTCTTACACAGCAATACCAGAGGAATTGCTCAGTCGAACATTCGGCAATGGACGCATAATTTCTCGAGGGTCTTCGCCGTTCCTGGCTAGCCCGCTCGTCGGAACTTACTCCTTGTGATTTCTGGCTTTGGGGATACCTGGAAGATAGAGCTTATCGGTACAGCATGCCCTCTCTCTCTTAGATCGGAAAACGAATATCAGATATGAAGTGGCCAACGTCGACTGCGACATATTGCCAGTAGCCGTGTCATATACTGTTCTGCGTTTGCAGCATGTCATCTTTTGTGATGGCCGTCATATTAAGCAGATTTTGTGCTGGAATGTTTGTGCTCTCAATAAGCAGTAAATTCTCGAATGTGTCAGTTCTTTTCTTTGGGTCTGAAGCGCTATTATTCTCTTAGATGAGCAATTTGAACTATTTTCCCCCACTAATCGTTTTTCCATGCCCTCAATAAGATACCTACAGAGTTTCGTCGCGATATCTCCAGTTTTCGCTTTTGCATACACCCAAGAAAAAGAATACTTCTTTTATAACCATCCGGTACAAATAAGCACTGGTATGCTTACTGTTCAAGCTTAGGTACTTTTAGTGCGAGAACGAATAGCTGAATTTATATAAAAACCTTATGGGCACGGTGGTATATATCCATGTGCCTTGAGGAGTGTTTTACTTTACATGGGGGATAAAAGCAAAATAAAACCGCTGAATGAAGCACCTATTGTGCCACGTCTTTGTCACAAAACACCCGCATATTGACAGCGCTTAATGTTGTGCGTTTTATTTTCTTTCACTGTTTCATTTTGTCCCGCGATTCTTTCGGAGACCCACGACATCAGAATATCGGAGCTTCTTTTGTTAGACTGCTGAATATGCGCAAACAAGTCGGGCTTAAGTTTTTCACACAAGAGTTATAAGTTCGTGCAACTGACAAAGAGCTTTCGTCGATTGTCAATCTCTCCTACAACACATTCCTTTAAAAACGTAGACATGAACAACAAAGCAAATCCACCCGTCCCAGTATTGCTATGTTTACTTATTTGGCATCGATACTGAAGTAACGCCCGCAGAAAGGAGGATGCTTCTTACATTCTGCGCGGATGATGTTTTTGCCTGTCATCAGAAGTAGAGGAATCTTTCCGTTGCTTAAGAAACCGATAAACGTATTTTCTCTTCATATGATAACGGAGCCCATATGCAATGGAATAAAACGGAATAAAACAGTGAGTTGCGCTTTCGACAATCGAAATTTGTAATATTACTAAACGAAACCCGTCGGAATGGACGGTTGGGTTTTTTTATTTTCTTTTGAAATGAATAAATAAACTCATATGAAACAACAAATGTAAACTTTATTTGATAGACAAATTTATCAACCACTTCAGTAAAGATGCCAGCAAAACAAATCGCACACTGCCAGCAAGACAAAGGAGCTGCTTGATGAGTTTCACAGGGAAGTTTTTGGGCATAATAGTCCAGGTTAGTGATTTTCTTTTTTTTTAACTGAAGGTTTAACGATCACCGTGAGCAACTCAATGGGCTATAAGCAGTCGCCCGTCCCTAATTTAGGGTCACTGGTTCCAGGGAAGGGAGAGAGCCAGTGCCATAAGACAAACACAACATCCATATCTCACCGGGATTCGAACACGGAACATTCACGAACGAATTATCATAAGCCAGCGCTTAGACCACTGCGCCACCGGGGCGGCCAGGTTCGTGATGGACATCACGACTGCACCCTTTTTCAGTCGTAGAATGTGAGGCGGAAGTCCACTCATGTCGATAGTGTGCAAACATTTAAGTGGATAGCGCATTCTTTCACTTTCATCTTCAGTCACGACTGTTTTTTACGCTTTCCAACCGTAGGTTAAAGAAGCGTATATGCTCCAGCTTTGTCCGTCCGTCCGCACGATAACTGGCGTAAAAATGGTTCGATTTCGATGAAATTTTAGTATGTGGTATCGGACTACCTGGGGACGAACCCTATTGAAAATGGGACAAATGGGGCAAAGGTCACGACGTAGGAGCGGGATCCTTCCATTGCCCTTACGCGTCATAACTTGCGTAAATATGGTTCGATTTCGATTAAATTAGAGTATGTGGTAGGGGACCACCTGGGGACGAATCTTATTCAAAATCGATGAAGTGGGGTCAAAGGATAGGACATAAGAGCGGGATGCATTCCATTGCCCTTATGCGTCATAACGTGCTTAAAAATTTTTCGATTTCGATGAAATTTAGTATGTCGTAGGGGATCACTTGGAGACGAACCCTATTGAATGTGGACGAAATGGGGTCAAAGGTCAGAGCATAGGAATGCGATCCATTCCATCGCTCTTATCCCATATTATTAACGTGGACGTCATGAAATTTTGCTTACTATACTTCCAATTGAAAAACTTTTGTACACATTTCCTTCACAATTAATGTGTTTCCAAGGATGAAAATTTGAACATCGATTAAAATAACTTTTATTACAACTTGGAATACTTAATATTTTCTAAAACATAACCATAATTACATTAGAAATCGATAACTTTTCCTTTGGTGGTGTTGAAACCAGAAAAAGTATGGCGCGACCTGTACTTTGACGACGTCAGTAGACAAACAAATGCTGGATTGCATAATTATGGTTATGTTTTAAAAAATATTAAGTATTCCAAGTTATAAAATAAAGCTATTTTAATCGATGTTCAAATTTTCATCCTTGGGAACGCATTAATTGGGAAGAAAATGTGTACAGAAATTTTTCCATTCGAAGTACAGGAAGCAAAATTACTTGACGTTCACCTTAAAGGAGCAATTCTTATATGTATGTAAATTTTATTTTGAAAACGGCTCTGAGGATTTTGATAAAAGTCGTTAACTTACCGTTTTCTGGTATTAGAAATCGATTTAGCTTGATCTCGACTTTAAGAAAAAAATTTTAGTGGGTTAAATAACCACCACGAATTACCAAGTTTCTAGTGTGGTGTAATGACGTCGCCCCTTTAGATGTTTGTGCGCGGTCATGCCATCTATTTCATTACGTCACGCGTTGTTTGTGGACCCTATTAAAGTTTTATGACGTCACACCTTGCTAGCAGAGAGTCGCGATTCCCATCTGCCTCATTACGTCACGCGTTGTGTGCGTATGATCGAAGCAAAATTACTTGACGTTCACCTTAAAGGAGCAATTCTTATATGTATGTAAATTTTATTTTGAAAACGGCTCTGAGGATTTTGATAAAAGTCGTTAACCTACCGTTTTCTGGTACTAGAAATCGATTTAGCTTGATCTCGACTTTAAGAAAATTTGTTTAGTGGGTTAAATAACCACCACGAATTACCAAGTTTCTAGTGTGGTGTAATGACGTCGCCCCTTTAGATGTTTGTGCGCGGTCATGCCATCTATTTCATTACGTCACGCGTTGTTTGTGGACCCTATTAAAGTTTTATGACGTCACACCTTGCTAGCAGATGGTCGCGATTCCCATCTGCCTCATTACGTCACGCGTTGTGTGCGTATGATCGTCCGCACGATAACTTGCGTAAAAATTGTTCGATTTCGATGAAATTTTAGTATGTGGTAGGGAAACACCTGGGAAGGAACCCTTTTGAAAGTCAACCAAATGGGGTCAAAGGTCAGGACATAAGAGCGGGATCCATTCCACTGCTCTTATGCGTCAAAACTAACGTAAAAAAGATTCGATTTCGATTAAATTTTAGTATGTGGTAGGAAACCACCTGGGGACAAACCCTATTGAAAATTGGCGAAATGTGGGATCAAAGGTCAGGACATAGGAGCGGAATCACTTCCATCGCCATTATGAGTCATAACTTACGTAAAAATGTTTCGATTTGGATGAAATGTTGGTATGTTCTAGGGACCTTCCTGGGGACGAATCCTATTGAAAATGGGTGAAAATGGGGTGAAAGGTTAGGACACAGGAGCGAGATCTATTCCATATCGCTTATGCATCATAACTTACGTAAAATTGCTTCGATTGGGACAAAACTTTATCATGTTATTTCGGAGATATACTGAGCCAGTTCTGTTGAATATCATCCAAATGGATCAAAGGTCAGGGCACAGGGGTGAGATTTATTCCACAGCCATTTTCCTCATAACTTGAGTAATAGCTTGAGTAATGATTTCTAGTATATTGGAAAGCGTATCATAATCAATGCATTGCATGGTTTTACTAACTTGTTGTAAATGTTGTTGGAATGAGATTCGCGTTGCGAATACCCTTCATTCTCCCATGTCTGAAACATGTAGTTGCAACCCATTGATCGCTCACGCTTTCCAGGAAGGCTCTTGCGTCTTCTTTCTTTTCTTTTTTTTTTTATTGTGTGGGAGAGATACTCCGTTAAGGGTAAGTATGCAATAAAAGTACACTGCCGGAAAGTAAAAAAAGAACACCAAGAAGGAATTGGCGGACAATCATGAAATTTACATATGTTTATGGTGTCACGTTTACCTTAATTGTGATGTTAATTTCGGGACAAACCAGTGAGAGCTTACGCCACAGGAGGGCATAATATGCAAATTATCGTCGGTGGTATTTAAGGAGTACAGCGAAGTGAATGTAATCAGTCGTCGGCGTACGGACACGTGCTAAGACCCTGAAGAAGCTGCCATGCCTGGACATGGATGACGTGTACGATTTCAGCAGTAATCGGACTTTCAGCGAGGTCGTCTAGTCGGATTCCGCGAGGCCGGGTGGACGTATCGTCGTATTGCGGAGCGAATTGGACGGGAAAGTATCGGTGGTGGTACGTTGGTGGCGTAGATGGTCCGAGGAACATTCTCACATGAGAAGACGTGGAACCGGGAGTCACAGACGGACTGATGAGCGGACCGATTGGCGCTTAAGAAGAACGGCGTTGTCAAGCAGAACATCCACTGCGACGTAAATCCGAGCTGCCGTTGCACCTGAGGTGACTGTGCGAACAATCCGCAACAGTCTACTGGATGCAGGACTACGTGCACGTGTGCCTCTGGCATGTGTACCTCTGACTCCATCCAACGTCAGGAACGGCTGTAGTGGTGTCGCCAACGTCTGCACTGGAGAACGCAATGGCGATCTGTGGTGTTCAGCGATGAAAGCAGATTCTGCTTGGGAGCCTCCGATGGCCGTATGCGTGTTCGCAGACGCACAGGGGAGCGTCTCCACCCTTCATTGCATCCGCCAGCGACACAGAGGGCCCACACCTGGTCTCCTGGTGTGGGGAGCGATCAGCTATGACTCCCATACACAACTAGTGTTTTGTACCGGGTACGTTAAACAGCACCTCCTACATCAACAACATCATTCAGCCCGTTGTTGTGCCATTTGTAAAGTCGGTCCATCGTGGTGTTTTCCAGCAAGATAACGCACGCCCACACACGGCACGTGCAATGCAACATGCACTTAAGGGTGTGAGACAACTTTCATGGCCTGCACGTTCACCGGATTTGTCCCCCATTGAGCACGTGTGGAATTTTATGGGACAACGACTTATCCGGTCTCCACGGCCAGCCACGACCATCCCCTATTTACGCGTCCAGGTTGAGGATGCTTGGAACTCAATACCCCAAACTTACATCCAACATCAGTACGACAGACTCCATGCCAGAATTGCACAGTGTGACGCAGTTCATGGCGGTTCAACCTCGTACTAACCATGTTACATGGAAATGTTATTTTTCAGTTTACCAGCAAATACAGCTGTATTTTGCCATAATGTTTTAATCACGTTATCCTCGGTTTTCTGTTATTATGCTGTATAAATTTTGTTGGTATCAGACGTCTCCTTCTTGGTGTTCTTTTTTCACTTTCCGCCAGTGTATTTACTTGCTTTAGGACTGATCATTGAACACCATGTTGACACTAAGTCTGACACTGAACTGAGCATCCTGATGTAGATAAGGGCAGCACACCTTTCCCATAAACTTTACATGGGAAATTTGCAGCCCCTCCACGTCCGAACCGTTGCTCGAATCTCAGCTTTCTCTTCGAGTGGCACATCTGCATGGTAAGACCTTTTTATTTTGATACCTGAACCATAGTTTTACGTTTAGCCGTTCTCTCAAAATAGGTCTCACCGCAAAAAAAAGCTTATAGAATGAATATATAGATAGCTCAACTCAATATGGACATTCTAAACATTTTCACTAACAATGGTCAACGGAATGTTTATTTACATTTTTACATAATGGGAAACGTCTTACCTACGTGAATAAACTGGATCGAATGAATATTAAATTGCATATATACATCACACAGTCCAACGGCATAACGCAATCAGGTCTTCGAAGGAGTGTCGCTGTTCCGATGAGAAGAACTTTGATACGAATGCCTGCCAGCGTTGCTTTGCGCAACGGTTTGCTAAGATACGACTTCGGACTATCTCAGTCCCTCCATGTTTTCGCCTTCAACAGCGCGTGAGTCAGCCGCACGCGTCTCCCATAGACTTTAAATGGGGAAATTTGCCGCCCTACAACGCCCGAACCGTTGTCCCAATCTTATTTTTCTCTTCGACTAGAACATCTACAAGGTACGACCTTCATTTTGATACCTCAACCATATTTTGACGCTCAGCCGTTCTCTCAAAATAGGACTCACAGGAAAAAAAAATAATAGAATTAATATATAGAAACTGATCTCCAATTGCTAAAGAACCTGTGATTTCTACATAGAAATCTCAAAGATCGAGATCAACAATCATAATTTTGAGTTGGGAATGGCCCGCACTTGAAAATGGCTTTAGTTTACCGACCAAAATATTTTTCACTGTTCCACAAAAAGGATTTCGATTCATACTTGGAGGTCAGAAAGCAGTGTGGCTTAGAGTGTCAGGTAGATACAAAAGAATTTTTCGTTTTCGGACACTGAGACAAAGTATAACACATACGTAGTAGAATAGCAATTTATTCTTCAAAATAATTACCATGGGCATATACAACGTTTCTGCCAACGTGTTAACAACTTATAGATACCTCTGCGAAAAAATGCCGGGTCATGGGAAGAGAAAAAAGTTTTGGAGAGCAAAGTGCAACTCATCAGAGTTGGAGAAGCCGTGTCTACGCAAATAATTGTAGAGTGAAATAAACAAGTGGTGGTCTGAAAGACAGATATCTGGTGAGTAAGTTGGATGACATAAAAGCTCCCACCCAAGTTCTTCGATAGTGTTTCTGGTCAATGAAGTGGAATGGACACGAGCGTTACCTTGAATGAGCAGAACTCCCTTTCTGTTGACCAGTGCTGCTTCCTTCTTTTTCAGGTCCTCTAGCAAACGTTTCAGTTTTTCACTGAAATTTCATCTTTTGGCCGCCTTACAAGAGTTCATAACGAACATCACCACGTTTTGTCGACCCTACAAACAGCCTAATTTTATGTGGATGCAGTGCTGGCTTCGATGTGTGAGGAATTTAGTCACTGGTGGACAACCAACATATAGAATATATTGGGTGCTGTACTGGATACACTTCTCATCACATGTGAGTACCCTGTCCCGAAATGGTTCCTTGTCACAGCAAGACATCAATGCAAGATAAGCTGGGACACGTTGCTGTTTGTTCACTGCAGACAATTCGTGGGGGACACCCTTAGACAATCTGTATGCCTTACCTATTGCAGGCAGATGTCATTGGATATTTCCGTCACAATGACTGCGCTAGTTCCTGGCATGTTTGGCTATTGTCCTGCTCAATAGAAACCTTCAGGGATTTTGTGTCATGGCTGACAGGACGATCACCCCAGGGCTTTCCTTGAAGGGATGCATCTCCGTCTCTTAACTTTCGAAACCCATTCCAAGTTGTGCATTCCTTCACAGCATCTTCCCCGAATGCTAAGCAAATGCGACGAGTTGTTTCTGCAGTAGATGAACCGAGTTTAAATTCGTATAACAAACATCCACGAATAATCTCCACTGATACCCTTACTTAAATCGCACGTCTTTCCACTGCCAAACTACTTACTTACTCATCTGCTTCACATGCGCAGGGCATCTTGGGATTTCAGCTGACGATATACCGGGTGCGGAGCGCCATGTCTCCGCAAATTCATACATAACAAGGTGTTTCTTTTGCTCCCTCAAAAAACTGCAAATACTTTTCTGGTCACCTGATACTTTTGGTGAGTCACGAAATGAGAATTCGAATGCTGATTTATTTATTTACCAACCCAGAGATAAGTATGATGTAGTCTTTGGTACCTAACCACTTTGTGTATGCCTGAGGAACTATTGGAAACTAACCCTTTAAGAAGCCGATGCAACTGAGCCAAACGATGGCCAAATTTTTCTGCGCTCTCCAACAGAATTGTTCAGATAGTAGCCCGGTTTTACGAATGCTACGAAAACACAAATTCTTTCCCTTTCTCATCTCAGTAGTCCTGACTGAAAATCTGCTACAGGTGATATTATTAAAAACTATAAATATTAATCCTTAAATTATCCCAATTACTTTAAAATCTGTCTATTTTACATGTTATCATACACGAGCACCGAAGAGTGAAAACATTATGCCCTCATGTCTAACATGATCTTAGCATTCCACGTGTAGCTAAAACAGCTATTACATGGACGCTACAAGATTTCTAAAGGTGTCTTGTGGTATCTAGTGCAAACGTGTTACCAGAAGATCAATTAACTCTTGTAAGTTACATAGTTGAGCCTATTAGATTGTATTTACGGTTCCAATACAAACTACAGATGCTCTTTTGGCTTGATATCTGGGGGATTTGGAGGACAGGGTTATAACTTGGAATCTTGCTAATGTTTCGTTAACCATTCTTGAACAATATAAGAAGTGTGAAATGGCGGATTATCCTACTGAAAGAAGGCCTTACTAGAGGGAAATACCGTTGCTATGGAAGGATGTTCCTAGTCTGCAATGATGTTTAGGTAGGTAGTAGTCGCCATAGTTTCTTGCACATGCATAGCTAAACCCAAGGGTTCATAGAAGAATACTGCCTAAAGATTTTACTTCCTCCACCGGCTTGTTTTTGTCCCATGGTGCATCTTGTTGCCAAAACTTCCACAGATAAACGATGAACATATACCTGGCGTCCACACGGTGCAACAAGAAACGAGATTCGTCGGACAAGATGACCTTCTTCCAATCATTCAAAGTCCACTTTTGATACTCAAGTGACCATCGTAGGCGCTTTTGACGGTGAACCGAAGTAACCATGGGCACTCGGAGAGACCTGACGCTACGCAGCCCCATTTGCAGCATTGTTCGATGTACGGTGCGTTGAGACACTTAACTTCCGTCACCAGCATTCAAATTACGAGTGAGTTGCACCACAGTATCCTTTCTGTTGGCTCGTACCATATGGGACAGCCTTCGTTCACCTCTAACATTGAACATGGTCGGTGCACACCTTGCTGATGGTTCGTGGTTTATCGCAAGGTTAGTAGATGAGAAATTATGCTCATCATGCACTTCCGGTAATTGCTTTGTGACGTCACAGTCCAAACCGCCACGCTTCTTTGTATCTGCACCATAGCAGCGTGTCGGAATTATTATTCGTAAACCAGCTGGAAAAATCTTCATAAATTCTACCAGATTTTTTAAGGCATAATATTTTCAATTTTTGATTTATAAAATTTGGGGAATGTTGGAGAGATGCTTTTCCTACTTCTCATAAAGTAATTCGGCGGTGCTATCGAATGAGAACGCTGTCAAGTACTTCTCGTGTATCGTTCCGCTTTGTTTACATACCACCTGATCACACCCAACGTGAAAGCAAATACAGGGTGAGTCAAAAGTCGCAGGACACCCTTGCATTTCAGAAACGGGAAGGAAAAGGAAATATCTGAATACCTCACGAAAAAATCGGTGAGGGGGCCTATCTTTTAGACTATTTCTGGTACATGGCCGCCATCTTGAAATCCGCTATATCGGATCAAGGTCAAATGGTAAAGGGGTCATGTTGCATATAAAACAAAACCAAAATTTCCCCAGAATTTGATTGACGTAATCAAATTTGACATATGCATACTTGCCAACTTTGGAAAATGTGCATCAGTAAAACTTTTAGCCGAAAGCCATTTACCACAAAACAAAACATAATTATATTAATAAATATGCACTAAAAATCTCTGCACATGCTATAATAACTAAACAAGCATTATCTGTGTTTAAAATATTATTTTTTAAAACCATAAAGTAAAATCTTAATTCTGTTCAATGTTAGCCTCTCAAACTTGTGGTGTTTCAACACTAAACTAAAATTTTCGTTTGCTGATAACTTTGTTTCCCTTCCCATTTCTTTACTATGGTTTTTTTTAATGCCCTTGGATGACAGTTTTATCCATCATGAATGCATGACAGCTTTCACTATTTTAGATAAAAGATGAATAGTGTAACTTTAAAAATATAAACACTTTTAAACACCAGGAATCAATTTTTACAAATTTCTCACCTTCGTTACTTTTGGCTTCCCCCATTCCCCCCGTTTATCAAAGTGAAATGCAAAAATTTTTGGAGGGGAATATTTAAAAATACATGACATGGTCTGATCATCGTTGGAGGAAAAAATTTACAGTTACGGGAGAAATCTTTGCTACGTCCGATTCCGTATACACTGTTGGCCACCCAAAATGCAACACCAAGAAGGAAGCATCCGATTGGCCGGAAATTCCCAGCATGCGTCGCCCGCGAGAGGACATTCAAACGATTAGCATTGCAGGACATATGCAAATCATGTGCGCCCGGCACGCCACCGAGAAGCACTATAAGAAGGGTGCACAGAAGGCGGGGTGTAAGTAGTGGAAGTGTATTGTGCTACCCGACCTGTGGGTGGGAAACTTCCTGATGCCTCGTAGCAGAATACAGCAGTCACTCCAGCATGTTTCGGAGTTCGACAGAGGACGAATAGTGGCTTATCGCGACAGCGGTTTATCGTACCGAGACGTCGGCGCCCTTGTGGGACGACATCCAGGTACAGTGAGACGAGTATGGATTCGGTGGGTGCAGGAGGAACGGACGGACTGACGTGAGCGATTGCCGCAGCCGCGGCACACCACCGAACCAGAGAACCGGCATGTTGTGCGGCGGGCATTGACGGCTCGCACCGCCACATCACGAACATTAGCGCAGGAATTAGGCTCTGATGCGCAACAACCTGTGTGAGCACATACCGTTCGACGTCGTCTGCAGGAGCGGGGACTTGTCGCGCGGCGCTCATTGCTCCGATTACCATTGACGTTACACCACCGGCGAGTGCCGCGACAGTGGGCTGTTGAACTCCGCACCTGGACTACGGAGTGGCACGACATTATCTTCGACGACGAATCCCGCTTCTGCCTGCAACACACGATGGTCGGATCCGCTTTTGGCGGCACCGTGGCGAGAGACTGTATGACGCCTGCATTATGCATCGCCATACCGGTCTGTCGCCTGGCGTTATAGTTTGTGCCGCATTTGGATATGACACCCGCACCCCTCTGGTACGCATCGTCGGTAGAGTAAGCAGCCATCGCTACATCTCCGACGTTTTGAAGCCTGTAGTCTTCCCTTACCTGCAGGACCTACCAGCGGCCACGTTTTAACAGGACAATGCGCGCCCGCACGTGGCACGCATCGTGCAACAATTCTTCACGGCCCACCAGGTGGCACTGCAGCCGTGGTCCGCCTGTTCTCTCGGTATGTCGCCCATCGAATACGTCTGGTCTCTGATCGGCAACCGAGTGGGCCGGCAAGCACCACCCGCGACTACGCCTGATGAACTGTGGCAACGTGTGGAAGCAGCCTGGGCCGACATACCCCAAGCACACATCCAAAGCCTCTTTCGTTCGATGCCGCGGCATGTAGCGGCCGTTATTGCCAGCCATGGGAGCCACCCGAACTATTGATGTCTGCGTGTTCCTCAAATCGCACTGGTCTGTAATCTCAATCGTTTCATCTTTGTATCTGTTGTTATATGTCCAGTAAATCTGGCTTTGATATCTCGTGTCCTTCTTGGTGTTGCATTTTGGGTGGCCAGCAGTGTATTTAACAACAATTCGAGGCAGAGTAAATATCACGTGAAAAATAAAATTACGATTACCGGAGAAACCTTCAGTGTGTCTAGCTTCCGTTTTCGAAAGTTTTGAAAGACGAAACTTCCTGTTTCGAAAGCTTAGAAGGGTTCAAGAGGAAAACATCCTCCACCACTGCTAATTGCCCCAAAGTTTCTGTTCAGTTATGCATAGATCTCGAGGATAAACCAAATTATGACGGAAAAGGAAAAATTCCTCGAAGCCGTTGCACTCTCGTGCCTAAAGATTACAGCGAAATTTTTTCGCCGTCGAATTTCCGTTTTCGGAAATGTTTTCTCCATTTTCAAACTGAAATACAAATATTTATGGAATAAAATGTTATATAAAAACAATACTGGACAGAGGCAACATCACAGGAAAAGGAAATTACGATTACGGAAAAAAAATTTTATTTCGTTTACTTCCGTCTCTGAAAGACGAAATACCGTCCCTATGCGTATTTTTAGGAAATTGGTAAAATTCTTCGATGCGTAGATTTACACGCCTAGAAAAATTCCCGACGCGTACTTTAACGCGTCGAGAAAAATTCCGGTGCGTATTTATACGCGTTGGTGAAATTTCGATGCGTAAACACCCTCTTCTATGCGTACTAGACGCGTAATTACGCATTTTGGAGAACTAAGATAGGCACGTCACTTGAGCTCTCCCGGGGAGATAGAGCTACCGCACGACGTCACGAAGCGGAGCCATCGTTAGACTTGATGGCTCCGCACGAAGCCGGCGAGTCAAAGATGACATCATCGCTTGACAGAGCGCTCATAAGGTCCGGTAACAAATCTAAGTGGATGGTTGCAGGGGATTGAAATATTTCGATTGAGCAATCGAAATATTAAAAAATCCGTAAAAAAAGACTTCTATCTGGAAATCAGTAAAATTAAGCAGAAATCCGTAACTTTTACGGATAATAATCCGTAAAAGTCGGCAAGTATGCATATGTGTTGTTATTCACAAGTTATCAAACACAGAAAATTGAAATAACCATTGTTTATTACAGTCAACTGAAGATGGCGTTGACGAAAGAGGAGAGGATTGAGGTGACTAATGTCTGGGGAACGCAGCTGCTGTATCATAACAGCAAACCTCAACAACCGACAAGCAGTAGATTTTACGAAATTTTTACGAGGGGGGCTTTAACCCCCGGGCACTAACCCCTTCCAAAAAGCGTCTAAGTTAGAGTTTCATGATACCATACTTAATGGTTCTGAATTGAAAACTGTAGATTTTACAAAAAAATTATGGGGGGCTCTGACCCCGGGCCTTGACCCGTTCCAAAAACGGTCTACCGTCTAAGTTAGAGTACCATGAGATAGTATACCAAATTTGGTGGTTCTAAATTGAATACTGTAGATTTTACGGCATTTTTTATGACGGAGGGGCTCTTACCCCCGGGCTCCAACCCCTTCCAAAAACTGTCTAGCGTCTAAGTTAGAGTATCATGAGATAGCATACCAGATTTGGTGGTTCTGAATTGAAAACTGTAGTTTTTAAGAAAATTTTGTATGTGGGGGGCTCTGACCACCAGGCCTTGACCCTTTCCAAGAACTGTCTACCGTCTAAGTTAGAGTACCATGAGATAGTATACCAAATTTGGTGGTTCTAAATTGATTACTGTAGATTTTACGGCATTTTTTATGACGGAGGGCTCTTACCCCCTGGGCTCCAACCCCTTACAAAAACCGCCTAGCGTTTAAGTTAGAGTTTCATGATACCAAATTTGATGGTTCTGAAATGAAAACTAGATTTCACGAAAATTTTGTATGTATGTGGGGGGTGATGGTGGGATGGGAGCTCTGGCCCCCTCCGGGCCTTAAACCGTTCCAAAAACCGACAACCGTCTAAGATAGCGTACCATGAGATAGGATACCTGATTTGGTGGTTCTGAATTGAAAACTAGATTTTACAAACATTTTGTATATGGGGGGCTCTGACCAACCGGGCCCTGACCCCTTCCAAAAACTGTCTACCGTCTAATATTTTTAGTGCCAAAGAAAAAGCGTAATATTCCTATCCTGTCTGAGTGTCCAAACTTTATAAATTTGATCAGGGAGGAAGACGTTCGAAATCGTACGTTTTCCTGCATTCGTTTTGTATGTAACCAAAATCTGTAAACGCGACGAATTGACGCAGTCGACGAATTGAGGTAGTCGACGAATTTGTCCGCGACGAATTGAGGTAGTCGACGAATTTGTCCGCGACGAATTGACGCAGGCGACGAAGTGACGCGCGACGAATTGTCGCAGTCGACGAATTGACGCGCGACGAATCATCGCAGTCGACGAATTGACGCACGCGACGAATTGACGTATAACCCTTCAGAGGCTGTTATTTCAACTCTCTGTGTTGATAACTTGTGAACCACAGCACATATGTCAAATCTGATTACCGCAATCAATTTCTGAAAAAATCCTGGTCTTTGTTTTGATATGCAGCATGATACCCTTACCATTTGAAAAATTTGACCTTGATCCAATATGGCGGATTTCAAGATGGCGGCCATGCTCCGGAAATAGACTAAAAGATAGGTCCCCTTACCGATTGGTTTCTGGGGTATTCAGATATTTCATTTTCCTTCCCGTTTCTGAAATACAAAAGTGTCCTGCGACTTTTGACTCGCCCTGTAGTTCACGATAATATACGGATTTTTTGTTTTACTATTTTCATCAGAATAAATCTTATTGTAATGATAATAATTATAGGCATTTATTTTATTATGGAAACTAATAAACATCACAGATTTATGCATCATAATTTTTTTTTTTTTTTTTTTTGAATTTTAACGACCACCGTGAGCAACTCAATGGGCTATAAGCAGTCGCCCGTCCCTAATTTAGGGTCACTGGTTCCAGGGAAGGGAGAGAGCCAGTGCCGTAAGACAAACACAACATCCATGCCTGACCGGGATTCGAACCCGGACCCCTTCCGGACGAATGATCAGAGGCCAACGCCTTAGACCACTGCGCCACCGGGGCGGCCATCATAATTTCAATAAAGTAAACGCAACGCCCTATTCACGAAATTAATGTGTCTAACATTCATTTTTTCCACTCGGAGGAAGAAGTACTTCAATAGTCTGTTCAAATGGATCTAATTTTTGTTTTTACAAAGTCGTGGAAATAAATAAAAAAAGGCTAATGGTCATTTAAAAGATTAAAGCGTTTCCCCGCCCTTTGCGTAACAAAAATGTGTGGGAGGTATTTTTGAAATTTCCGTTACTAAAATATTCACATGACTGTAAATTTCTGGTGTATTTAATGTAAATGTACATTTGCATAAGCTTTTGTTCTGTGTTTGAGTTATAAAAATTGTTGACAAGACATCTTCCTCCATAGCTACAGTTCGGATTTACGATTCATATTTTAGGACGGTGATGTCATTCAGTGACGTCACGATTAGTCGTCTGCCAGGAAGGAGGGATGAACAAACCTTACTCTCTATTAACCTTGTTTTTTTTCCTCCTGAGACTAGTCTTCGAAGGTACGAAAAAGGCTGACTATGACTCATGAGTATACCACAAGCTTTGCCGACCCGAAACTGCTCTGACCCAGTTGTATGGCCCTTACAATGTGGCCTTTGTCAATCTTGTTTAAGTCCGCTGCCTTTCTCATCTGAAGAACAACTGATTAGCAGCGTCCGGTGTTACGCAGGCGTATCAAAATATAAGTTTCACATGTTTCGCATAACTTCTGTTAAACAATGAGAAACGAAAAAAAAGTATCATTTCTGTAACAAATACCTTGAATACTCGAGGGATGCATGTACACTGTCGAAAATAAAGAGTGTGAATTCACGAAAAATTTCTTAAAATAACGTGCAGTAAAGTTGACGGTAGGTATCCGTATTTTTCAGAAATTTCCGTTTTTAAAAGTTCCCGTTTATTTTAACTCCCGTATTATCACAGATTCTTTCGTAGACAGAAATTCCGTTTATTTCAGAAAAGTCCATTTCAGGTTTTCCCGTATTTAAATTGAAATTCCGCAAAATCGACGTCCGTGTACTTTCCAGCCGTTGTCGTAGATAATCCGTCCGCTGAGGTCAGGATCAAACCCCCGACACTTCAACTATCTTAACAACTGACTCGCGCCTTTAACGAATCAGTCACAAACTCTCGGCAATCCAAATCACGTACATCGTAAAACGAATTTCGCGACGATGTAATTTTTGTTTTTCTGTCATTAATGTGAGTGATTTAGTCATTTTATTTTCTCTTGGAGCTTGTTATTTTTCTGAATAGGTTTATAATACGCTGCTGGACTCCCAAAATGCAACACCAAGAAGGACACGAGATATCAAAGCCAGATTTACTGGACACATAACAACAGATACAAAGATGAAACGATTGAGCTTACAGGCCCGTGCGACTTGCGGAACACGCAGACATCAATAGTTCGTGTGACCCCATGGCTGGCAATAACGGACGCTACACGCCGCGGTATCGAACGAAAGAGGCTTAGGATGTGGGCTTGGGGTATGTCTGTCCAGTCTGCTTCCACACGTTGCCTCAGTTCATCAGGCGTAGCCGCGGGTGGTGCTTGCCAGGCCACTCGTTTGCCGTTCAGCGACCAGACGTGTTCGATGGGCGATAAATCGGGAGAACAGGCGGGCCACGGCAGCAGTGAAACTTGGTGGGCAGTGAAGAATTGCTGCACGATGCGTGCAACGAGCGGGCGCGCATTGTCCTGTTGAAACGTGGCCGCTGGCATGTCCTGCAGGTAAGGGAGGACTACAGGCTCCAAAACGTCGGAGATGTAGCTGTGGCTGTTGAGTGTACCGGCGATACGGACCAGAGAAGTGCGGGTGTCATTACAATTGCGCCCCAAACCATAACGCCAGGCGACGGACCGGTATGGCGATGCATAATGCAGGCGTCATACAGTCCCTCGCCGTGGTGCCTCCACATGCGGATTCGACCATCGTGGTATTGCAGGCAGAAGCGGGATTCGTCGGAGAAGACAATGTCGTGCCATTCCGTAGTCCAGATGTGGCGTTCAGCGGCCCACTGCCGCCGCACTCGCCGGTGGTGAGACGTCAATGGTAATCGGAGCATTCGGCGCCGTGCGACAAGTCCCCGCTCCTGCAGACGACGTCGAACGGTACGTGCTGACACAGGTACTTGAGCAACACACCCAAATTCCTGCGATAATGTTCGTGATGTGCCGGTGCGAGCAGTCAATGCCGGCCGCACAACATGCCGGTTCTCTTGTTCGGTGGTGTGCAGGGGCTGCGGCAATCGCTCACGTCAGTCCGTCCGTCCCTCCTGCACCCACCGAATCCATACTCGTCTCACTGTGGCTGGATGTCGTCCCACACGGGCGCCGACGTCTCGGTACGATAAACCGCTGTCTCGATAAGCCACTATTCGTCCTCTGTCGAACTCCGAAATGTGCTGGAATGACTGCCGTATTCTGCGACGAGGCATCAGGAAACTTCCCACGCACAGGTCCGCCAGCACAACACACTTCCATTACTTACGCTCCGCCTTCTGTGCACCCTTCTTATAGTGCTTCTCGGTGGCGTACCGGGAGCACATGATTTGCATATGCCCTGCAATGCTAATCGTTTGCATATACTCTCGCGGGCGACGCATGCTGCGAATTTCATGCCAATCGGATGCTTCCTTCTTGGTGTTGCATTTTGGGTGGCCAGCAGTGCATATACAGTCCCCTCCGCTTATAGTGAACCTCTGCGGATTCGCAAATTTCGTTCACTATGTCCGAGGTTCACTAAAACCGGTGTCTTCCCTTAACCTGAATTGAGTGGATTGGTGAGCAAGAAAAGAAAATATGTATATATGTATCTAAAAAATAATATTTTTATGTACGTAGTGTATATTCATTAAATCAAGTAAACAAAATGAATTTTACATTACCTTAATTAACACGAAAAAAAAACTTATGTGCCGCTGCTTGGTGCAAACAGTTATAATAAATATTTTCTCAATGTCCCTTTTTAGAGTCTGTGCTTTTGCTGCACTCGATGCTACATTTTCCATACGTTCTAGGATAAAAATGGCGAACCTTTTTCGACTAGTGTGCCACTTTCAGTTTGCTTTACTGCTTTCAACTGTTGAGTGTGCCCCCTGTTGTTTGCGTTTCTTTTTTTTTTTTTTTTTAATTAACATTAGCGTAAAACTGTTTGCTGAATGCTACTAGCTGAGGCATTTATGTTCAGTTCGTAACCTATTGTCTTCAAGGTTATGGGCACCATCAGTAGTCACATATACTATTTCATTTAAGTCAATCCCCATTTTTATATTACAAATTCCTGCTTCATTTCACACATTATATCTTTCCCTGTGATTGTAGTTGGCAAACTCAGCAATCCCCCCCCCCACTCTGCTCTCCATTACATTTCCACAAGGAAATCTAACAAAAATATCTAACCTTGCTCGTGATGTCACATCAGTGCTTTAATCAAGACATATTGGAAACATATCGGCATTGCTCAAATAAGATTTAATATGATCTGTAACTTCTTCACTCATTCTTGTTATTCTATCTTTAAGAGAGTTCCTTCTGGCTGGCATTTCCTTAACTATATTCACAAATTATAATTAAGAAAATTATATTCACATTCATAAAGAGTTCCTTCTGGCTGGCATTTTCTTAATTATATTCACAAATTATAATTAAGAAAATTATATTCACATTCACAAAGAGTTCCTTCTGGCTGGCATTTTCTTAATTATATTCACAAATTGTTGCTGGTCGGGAAATTCTTTCAAGAATGTGTCAGATCTGGCTAAGAAAACCGCCTTTAAAAAATCACCATCACAAAGTGACTTCCCACGCTGTGCAATACAGAGAAACAGATGAAAACTAGCCACAGTGATATTATTCCTTGGCCTGAAAGAAGATACGGAACAATTTGATTTTTTTTCATATTGTTTCACTTTTTGTGAAATGTACTCATTTCTTTCTTCATTTGACATGGAACAAACATTTTTATGATTCCTCTCAAAATGACGCTATACGTTGAATTTGCGGAACACTACTGTTTCCGTTCACAGGCAACAGAAAGCTTAATTGTTTATCTCAATGACTCCAAACTCCGATGTCTACTGTTCTTGAAATACTCGGCCACTACCTTTGTTAAGTTTCTGTCGTTTTTTTTTTTTTTTTTGCTTTTTTGGCATCGAAAACATGTTTGCATGGTCCGGATACAAAAACACCAGCGAAAGAACAGTTACAGTACACAAGAGAAATAAGCAGCAGCTACAAACAAATCAACATATTTTGACAAACTGAAGCTCTGGACTGGCGTCGCAGTGTTGCCAAGTTATAAATTTGAAATCTCTCCATTCATTGTTCAAGGTTACTTTCAGTTCTCACAGTAACTCGCCGTCTCACGCACATCTTCCAAATCAGATTGGTTTTATCTCTCTCCTGCGTATAGGTAAGGTAGAAGCACGAGAGATGAGGCTTGAGCTGAAGCAGGTGTGGACGTCTCGTGGTGGAAGTCCGTAGGAGCAGAATGATAAAATAATTGCGTGCATGTGATGCTTAACTTTTGGGGATAAATGCATAAGGCGATTAAATGAGGTGAGGTTAATTCATTTACGACCCATTTTGCAGGACACTTCTTGGCTAGATTAATTTTCTTGTCAAAGCTCAGTTATTTGCAAGAAAACACTACAGACATGCTTATTGAAAAATTCTCTCTAAGAAAAACTAAATTTTTATTTAATGTTAATGATTTCACATTGGTGTGCCACCCAAATCGTGTTCATGTCGGTGGCACGCGTGCTATAGGTTCGCCATCCCTGTTCTAGGAACTTAAGCACAGTCCTGACACCCTCCAACATATCTTTCACTGTTGGAACACGTTCTTCATTATCGTCCTCCTCATCTTCAGCCTCCTTTTCTTATGTGTTGGAACCGCCCTTCACAGCCTCGACAAAAGCTTCACCGACGGGATTTCATTCGTTATAACTTCACAAGCAGCATTGATAAAATCTTCAGCTTCAGTGGAATTCACACCCATATATGCTGAAGCAGGTCCTTGAGAGGCACATCATCCTCTTCTTCGAATGCCACACGTCCAGTAGCCAAACCAGACCTCTGGAAACAGTTCTGTATAGTAGTGACAGTTGACACACTCCTCCAAGTTTTGTTTCCAAAACGTACAGCATTCAGAACACTTATTGAGGTGTTCTGCTTTGATTCCATGACTTGGATTAAATGAAGCGTTACTTCCCTTCTGTAATAGGTTTTAAAGCTGCGAATCATACCTTGATTCATGGGTTGGAGGACTGACGTGGTGTTGGCAGGCAGGAACGCCAGTTTGATGTTGCTGAGGTTTTTAATCCTACTTTTGTCCTTCAATGCACTTAAAAAGTAGCATGCCTACAATATTGCTCTCAATACATTCTTCCAAGTTTTTACAAGAAGGTTTGTTTTGAAATAAGTTACAATTTCATATTACAAGTACAAATATGAATACTCAAGCGACGCATATAGCGTATAAACGGATTTAATACGCTATATGCGTTTCTTGAGTATTCACAGTATGCTGTATTTATAATTACGTTACATATACCTTTTCTTTATTTTTGCATGTATTGGCCAAGATTGAGTAAACACTTGCCGGAACGGGAAACCAGTTTTTCGATACCGAGATGGTAAAAGTTTGCTTCAATTTGCTTCAAGTTCACGGAGACATGTTTTCACAGCTTTCTTGACTTCATCACCATTTTCGAAATGTTTGCCTGATCAACATGTTAAAGAGAAAAAGAATGTTATGGATAGGACACACATTGCTCAATGCAGGCCCGATTCTGAAAGTTTTGGAAGGGAAAATTCAAGGCAAGAGAGGAATAAAACGGTCAAGGAATAGTTTTTTGGCACGGTTACTCCAAGACACTAATACTAGGGCATACTATGACTTGAAGAGAACAGTGGAGAACCGAAAGGAATGGACAGACACAGTACATCTACTGATCAACCAGTCCTTGGACTGAGTAACCAAGCAGAAGAAGTTCCTCCAAAGTCCTTTTTCATTTTTGGAAACAAGTGATAATCGCAGAGGGCTAAATCAGGCCTGTATGGGGTAATCAGGACTGAATCAGAACTTCAGTAGTACTTCCTATTTGAAATTGTGAAGAACCTCCTGTGTGATGTTTGTGTGGGATTACGTTGTAGTGCAACAAAACGATACGATTCCTTCTGACAATTTTCATCGTATTCAATCCTTAATTGCTGTCATTAACTTCTTCAGTGTCTCGCAGCAAATTACAGTGTTTACCGTACTCCCATTCGCCATAAACTCTGTGTACACCGGCCTCTCGCAGTGAAAAAAAGGCTGTTGTCATAACTTTTCCTGCAGACTGTTTCTTTGCAGTTGGTGAGCTGGGATGTCTCCACACCATGCATGCCGATTTGCTTTCCGGTGCAAAGTGATGCAACCACGTCTCATCGTCGGTCACGATGCGCTGCAAAAAATATGTGCCTAATTCAGAATAACGTTGCAGGAACTCGACACTGGACGCATAGCGCTCCTTTTTGTGCTTACCGTTAAAGATCCTGGAACTCACCTCGCGCACACTTTTCTGAAATTCAGATGCTAGTGAATGATAGTGTGTACATTACTATATAACACACCTGAATCTCCGCCAATTTCATGAATTTTAATGCTCAGGTTATCCCTACTCAAGTCCTCGACGTGTGAAGTGTGAGAAAGCCCGGTTCATCTGTCAGCTTCGTACACCCTTCTTCGAACTGCTTATACCATTTTCCCATTTTCCAGAGAGGCATTGGATCTTCTCCATAAACAGCCGACACTTCACGATGGATTTCAATTGGATTCAAACGTTCTCCCCTCCCCCACCCCCAAGAAAAAATTCACTATTTCGCGAACTTCCGGTTTCGAGTAACACTCCAGCTGCTGCGTCATAACAAAGGACCGTTATGGAAAAAAACTACGCAGCACAATTGTGCCACACTTCTTCCACAAGCAGATAGCGAAACGTATGACGTCACTCCGTGGCCGCATTTATTCCCTCTTTCCTATTCCGAAAGTCGCCGCTATGTGAAACTTATGTTTTGATACGTAATCGTATTTACAGCATTTCATGACATTCATACGTGCCGACGTTTACCTGCAGTTGCTTCGATTTGCATAACGATGAGCTAGTCATAGTGTTTTGGTTCTTCGGTGTATGCATAAAAAGATTTGTTTTGATTAGTAGGGCTAGGATCCCAGGCAGCACAGTTTCGCAATGTAACGTGGGCCCAACACTGATCCACCGTCTTTTAAGGATAGGAGACGGTAGCTCAGTGTCGGGCCTACATTAAATTCCAAGGCTGTGCTACCTGAGATTTTTATGACTTAAAAATTGCTAGAAAATACCCTATTAAAATCCATTTATGACCTAAAAATTGTTTTTAAATGTCGTATTAAACGGAAAAAAAAAACTACCTAACAAATGCACATTTCACTTTTTAGTTTACTTAAAAAACTGATTAGTTAAAGAAAGAAGAAGTGCATGAAACAAAACAAAAAGTATCTAAAATTATAATTTAATCTGTTGCTGTGTCAACTGAAATTCTTTATTTTACTATGCCCTATAGAACAAAGCAAAGAATAAACAAGAAATGCAATTTCATTGTTTTAAAATTTCTGTGCCAAACTAAAAATTTATTGCCCCAAATCATGCCCTCTAAGGCAAGAGAATCTCTTAAAAATACAATTACTTTTTACTGTTTTTGTGCCAAACTGAATTTTTTTTTTTGAAACATGAAAACGAAAACAAGAAAAAGACATTAAACTGTATCATCCACCACACCGAACCTCACTTTCCAATATAATGGCAACGGCCATACTCCAAATGTGAGAAAAGTTCATCACAGACTTGAAGGAAGAGACAGGAGAGAGAGGCAAGTGCTTTTACCGCCGTTTGTTACGACTTGTGTACAGATATACTAAACACGAGATCCCCCCTTCCCCTTTTTTTCAGTTTTGCTTCTGGCTTCCAGGAAAATTGGAGTTTCAGGGAAATGCCCCCCAAAATGCCCTTTTTTATAGAAAATACCAAAATATGCAAAATAATGACTCAAATAAAAACAAATAAAAAATTGCCCAAATAACCTGAAAAAAATGCCATATCGCGTAAAAATCATGAAAATATGCAGTCTTATAAAATACCCTATATTGGATTGATGCACAAGTTCATGCCGTTTTCTTCACCGCACTACAGGAATGTATATATTACATTAGAAGGGAAAACGGAGTCAATTAACTATGTACCCCCCCCTGGTTAAATGTGGCGTCCCAACGTCTGGATAGTTCTGCAATGTCATTCATGAAAAAACGTGCAGGTTTTGCTGCGAAGAAATCATCAAGGAAATTCTGGAGATCAACGTCATTGTTGAACGTTCAGCCACGGAGTGTATCCGACAGAGATCGGAACAGGTGATAGTCTGAAGGAAGGACATCTGGAGAATAGGCCGGTTGTGAAAGGATCTCCCATTTCATGTCCTGAATGGGCATTTTAGTCGTGTTTGCACTGTGAGGGCGTGCATTATCATGTTGGACCATGGCGCCGATGCGGCCGTTTCTGATGAAATGCTCCCTCTCTATGTACAGCGAACTTGCTCAGAATAGAGTGCAGCGTTGATTGTCTAATTCCTTGGTAGCATTTCTAAGTGAATAATGCCTTCCATGTCCCGCCAGACACACAACATGATTTCCGCAGGATGAAGGTCATGTTTGGAATGTGGTATGGGCGTCTTGTTTGGGCTTAACTATTCCCTCCGATGCCTAAAATTCACGTACAGGCACCACTTTTTATCTCCAGTAACAATACGTGACAGAAAGTGTTTGTGTTGCTGAGCACATTCGCGCGATAACGGCTGAGGAAAAAACCACATATGACAACACGGTGATTCTTGTTGTTCTTTGGTGAAAGTGTGAGGCACCAAAGACCCCAATTTCTGGACCTCTCCCATACGTTCCAAGTGTCGCACTACAGTGGCCTGATCACAGTCCATCTCAGTGGTCGATTCGCGTGTGGTGTGACGCAGATCGAAGTGGATGAGATGGTTCAAACGATCCTCATTAAAGCGAGATGGGTGACCTGAGCGTAGGGAGTCGTTTAGGTCGAAATTGCCATCTCTGAAATGCTCAAACCATTTGCGGGCTGTCCTCGAAGCAATACACGGCACAAAATTGTCGAGTAGCCTCGGCGGCTGTGGATCCCTTGTTAAACTCGAAGAGGGGCAGATGTCGGAAATGTTCATTTCTCTCTACTTGACACTCCATACTTCCGGACTTGAAAGCCAAAAAACAATTAGCCACAATCACACAACGCAATAAAATTTATAAGGTGTATGAAAAAATGTCCGCCGTTTTAAGAAGAAAGGAGACGGGAACAATCAGGAAACCAATACACATTTATTCAACGAAATATTGGACGTTAGCATCAATGACCTTTTGCTATTTTTCAGGCAAAAAATGAATGCTCCTGTGATAGAAGGACTCGGGATTTGAGCTGAAAAACGCAGTGACGAAATTTTCCACCTCTGGAATTGTAGTGAACCGCTGTTGGGCTAGGGAACGTTGCATAGGGTGAAACAGATGAAAGTCTGAGGGTAAAATGTCCGGGGAGTAAGTCGGGTGCGGTAGAATTTCCCAGTGTAACTGTTCAAAGGTTAATTTCGTGGTGGCACCGACATATGGTCTGGCATTATCGTGTAATAGGATGACTGGGCGGCGTCCTTTTCCTGTCCACTGGCGCTTTTGCGCTCGACTGCGGCGTTCAGTGTTATCAACTGATCGATAATCGTTGTGCAGTGATAGCGTCGCCAGGTTTCCACAATTCGAAGTACAGCACTTGGTGCATATCCCACCACACACAAAACAGCACTTTTTAGCGTGGTTATCCTGTTTTGCAGTGTATGTTGATAGCTGGCTTGGGTCGACCCAGGATCGCTTGCGTACGGGGTTTTCGCAATTGATCCATTTTTCATCCCCGGTGACAACCTTCCACAAGAAATTCTTTCTTTGAAACCTCTTCAGCAACGACATGCAGATGCCCAATCGTTGACCAATATTACGCTCCGTTAAAGTATCCTGAACCCACTTACTAATCTTCTGGATCTTCCCCAAGGCCTGTAGACGCCGTACCACTCTCGATTGATCCAGTTTCAAACGTTTCGCCAGTTTCGTGGTAGATTGTGTGGCATCCTCTTGCAACAGCAATTCCAGCTCTATGTCTACGAGTTCCTGTGGTCTACCTGCACGTGGCTTGTCTTCCAAGCTTAGACCACCTTTCTCAAACCTGCCAAACCGTTCTCCGCACGTCAGCTCACCCATAACCGTTTCGCCATACGCCTGACATATTGAACCGTATGCTTCACTCGCACTTTTCCCTAAATCAAACATGAATAACAAACAGTGCCGCAAATAAACTTTATCGACCGCCATGCTTGGTTTCATGTACGAACTGATAGCACTGGTCGCCGGCCGGTTAGACCCCTACAGCTCCAGCTAGCGGGAGCGGCGGAAACTTTTGCATACCCCTAATAGATACACAATATTACTGGCTACAGTTTGATATACATCTGCACGGTCACTACTGACATAGGAAACACTCGTCAAATAAAATGGCAGGAACTTATGTATCAACCCAATGTATGACAAATGTACTTAACCCTTTAAGCGGCCGATGTATCTGAGCGAAACCGTGTCCAAAACTTTCTGCTCTTCCCAAAGAGATACGTTAACGTAGCGGAAGAGTTAAAGCTAAGAAAAATAATTCCTTCCCCTTCTCATCTCAACGGCACCAACCGTAAATTTGTGCAATGGTGTCAAGTCTCCCGGACACGGACATCATGCCACCGGGTAGAAAAAAGTACCTGAAACATCTTCCCTCTTCTTTCTTAGGTTCTACGCCATTGTTACAGCACTTTCAGTAAGCAATAATTCAGAAAATATTGGTGTAAATCATTTCCCTAGATGATAAGTTTAAATACCAAAGCTAAGGGAAACGCAACGCTTTCTGATGCTCAGGTTCACTCGTTCCAGCTGCGTTCTGCCCACTTCTTAGACAGCAAATATATTCGTCAGACCTGATTTCAGTCCATCTTGCTTACCCCGAGTTAACTCGTTCCGGCCAGTTAAAGGGTTGAATCAGTTTAGTTTTGTATGAAACACATTGGGCAAACTTTTGGTTTTACCGAAAAAATGCAAAATCATAAAAATCCTAGCCCTAATCATTCATTACCAAATTCGTTGAATTTTTTCCGGTACATGCCGGTATCCAGTAGTAGTGTGCGTGGAAACCAATTAACGATAAATACCAACACTTAACCCAAAATACGTATGCCATGATTAGCTACTGTAGCACCCGCAAAAAGAAAAATCGATGTTTATTTGATGCTGTTTATTATCCAGGTTCTCTCTCAATTATTATGTAAACAAAAACATCACAGAAACTGGAAACGAGAAATATATATGCTTGAAACTAAATACGTCTAATGCCACGAATATTGCAATTTTCATTAAAAAAAGCAAGTGACTGTTATTAAAGATCTTTTAAAAGCATGAGAAAAAATTGCTTTCGCATAATTAAAGGGAAGTATCACATAAAAGCAGACTCGAGCAGAACGAACAGAGAAGAACTTGTTATTCGAACACATCGAAGAATTGCATGGTTTTTCTATCATAATTTCCGATGCCATTTGCGAAACACAAAACAGCAAATAGAAGGATACATTTGGCTATAAATCGAAAAAGAACGTGTTCATTATGGCGAAGTAAGGAAAGGCACTTGAAAATGCGAAAAACATTTTTTTCTCCGTGTAATCTCATATTTCCTCATTAAAAGTCCCTTCTAAATTCCGCGGACAACTTCGAATTGAAATGTTTGTCCTATTAGAATATATCAGGTAAAACTACAAAATTTCCGTACTGCCTGAAAAACAAATCTTTTACCTCGCTTCAGAAACACAAAATTTTTGCTCATTAATATAAATGAAATAGCTGGGTTACAGTTTTCTTTTCTTGGGTGAGGGGAATCTCTCCGGCGCTTTTGATGAGAATTTTCCCTTTCAATTCTCTAAACGAAATTTCATTAGGACGATGTCTAAAATTTAAACGGACAGTACATCAATGCCTTGGATGGATGGTCAACTGGAGTTGAAGTGATTTGATTCTTCTTAGAATTGAGTTCGAATCTCGAATAAGACCTAAATGTTGTATCAGTTCTGGCCGCACTGCCGCTGTTCTGGATAGAGAATTCTTGAATGAGAGTTCCCACACCTCAGCCTTGGTGGCGCAGTGGTCTAAGGCGCTGGGGCAACAAGGACCATTCGCCCTAGTTGGGTCCGGGTTCGAATCCCGGTGAGGCATGGATTTTTGTGTTTGTCTTTCGGCACTGGCTCTCAATGTGTTACTTGTCCAACACTGGTTCTCTGTGTACGTTGGTCATTCAGTATACTGTAAAAACTATGTTTGATGTATATGTGTTCACAACGTGTTACGTGATCAGTACTGGCTATATCTGAGTAAATAGATGATTTCGCCCGCTGTAAACCATGTATGATATGTAATTGTTGATGTGAAATATCTCTATCCACTTATGTCTGCCTATTTGTTATGTCTCTGTACCACAAGTTCCAATAAATCATTTAAAAAAAAAACAAGTTAGTAAAATCATGCAATGCATTGATTACGATACGCCTTCCAACATACCAGAAATCATTGCTCAAGTTATGAGGATAATGCCTGTGGAATACATCTCGTTGCTGTGTCCTGACCTTTGACCCCATTTCGATGATATTCAACATAATTGGTTCAGTATACCTCCGGAACAACTTAATGAAGTTTTGCAGCAATAGAAGCATTTTAGTCACGTTATGAGGGTAATAGCTGTGGAATAACTCTCGCTGCTGTGTCATGACCCCATTTTGGTGACATTAGACAGAATTGGTTTGGTATACTTCCGGAACAACATGATACAATTTTGTCGCAATCGAAGCATTTTTACGTAAGGTATGATGCATAAGGGCAATGAAATGGATCCCGCACCTATGTCCTGACCTTTGATCCCATTTCGACCATTTTCAAAGGAATTTGTCCTCAGGTGGTCCCCTACCACATACTAAAATTTCATCGAAATCGAAGCATTTTTAGGCACGTTATGAGGCATAAGGCCAATGGAATGGATCCCGATCTTATGTCCTGACCTTTAACCCCATTTCGCCCATTTTCAATAGGGTTCATCTCCAGGTGGTCCCTTACCACATACTAAAATTTCATCGAACTTGAACCTTTTTTACGCGAGTTATCGTACGGACAGGCGGACGGACGGAAAAAGCTGGAGTTTATTCGCTTCTTCAACCTACGGTTGGAAAGCGTAAAAAACAACCTCCAATCAAAAAAAAAAAAAAAAAAACATCTCAGCCTTAATTTCTCATTGAGGTAAATTTTTCTAACACTAATGGATTACAATTACATCTATGCTCATCGGTATGAAAGGGATGGACAGAGATACGAGTAGGCGCAAATGAAGGGGAAAATGGGAGTAAGGCTGCATTTAAAAAGCGTCGGATGACACGGTATTCGTTAGTTTAAGGGAAGACTGTTGCTGATTGTTGATTAAAGAAACTGATCCTAACACACGGAGAAGGTCCATTTTGATGCGCAGTAATGAAGGCATTTTTGGGCCACTCGCGCATGACGTAGCTGTGGAGGCAGATCATTTGCTTCTGTGGTTTGTTTACACGCGGTCGCTATTAGTCTTGCGTTTATTTAGTGGTATTTGATCAGTTCTTTGTGGTCGAAAGTCACATTTTCATTGTGATAGGATAAAGATAACTACTGTGGTAACGAAAAGAATTCGTTCTGTTGCTGTGTGTTTGTTTGCTAGAAAACTTCGCTACTCCACCATTCTGTGCTATTATTTCTTTAAAAACTGCTTACGAATCTTCGGTAATGAATTTGTTTAGAAAGAAAGAACTGTTCCGTGTCCTAAACAAAAACGTTCATTTCACTGCAGTAAAAGTCGAATTATACAGATTGCATCCCAAAAATTTTAGAAACTTCGCAAGTAAATTTCAAGTATAATTTCTATCCGAATTTTTTAAAAGGCTTGCCATTTCGAAGTCGAAATGTAAAATGGAGATTAAGAAAGTAACAACTCCGTGTGTAAAAGAAAGTCGACTACATTTCGGTAGCGAAAAGAAACATTAATTTCTGGTATAATTCAGCAAATCTTTATTTTGTATCTAAATTTTATGACTCCTATGAGAATAGTTCTGACGCTAGTTATTAAAACTACGCAAATTAGAAAAGATCGCGGAATTTTTGCTTTGTCAATATAAATTCCTTATTTGTTTTGGTAAAAATCTCAGGTCCGCACTGTGCTTTATCACAAAAGCATATGACAAACGTAACTATACAGTGGAACTTCTATTAACGGACAGTTCTTGATAGAGGACATCACTCTATAACGTACATTTTTTATTCCCCTGCAGAAATGCATGGCTTCTTATGGGACATTCACTTCTTGATAGCGGACATTCTTTAAATACCGGACACGGACACACTTAAAAGTACAATATAACGGATAATTTGCTTTCGATTCCCAAGGGTGTGATTCTCCCAAACTCGTATAAATTTTCCTTTTTGTTATTTTACCCTTTTTCATTCTCTATCTTAACCGTTTTTGTTCCCGAGACCTAGTAAATTTTAAGGTGCTAAGTGCTATGTACTCCGGGTAAGTGGCCGAAATCGCTGGAAAAAAGATTAGTCAAACAGAGGACATCGCTCTTTCCACGTTTATAAGTGAGTCACGGAAAAATTATCAACCGGGAATCGCACCCAGGGTCTTCCAGTTACGCGCCGGATATGCTTCCACTACACCACAGCGGCCTCGACTTCCTACAGACTCACATACACTAACTCCCAAGTAAATTTGACAGGTTGCTTCTTGGAGTCCCGCACAATGCTGGGGATTCACCAAAGATGGTAAGCAGCAACTGAACAAATAATTAGAAGGCAAATGAATACAGACATTTGACGTGGACTAGAAACATCATTAGAAGTAAATGAATACAGACATTTGACGTGTATAACGAAGTGAATTTCTCCGTCATTTTTATCCGCGCCGGGGTTCGAACCCGGGTCCACTCATTCCGGAATAAGTTGCTCTACCAATTAAGCTACGCGGACATGGATTCTAATTGCTATCTGCCTTTATGTCGTGTGCGTCCTTCTGGCAGGTACGTCACATCTCCTGGTACGTTACATCATCTCCCCCTTATTTTTCTTTCGAAGTGCTGCTCATATTTTTCCTATCTCGCGGTGTGGAAATAACATCACACCAATGCGAGATTTTGAACGGTCGGGTCATCCGGATAGTTCGGGAGCCATTATAACGAAGTGAATTTCTCCGTCATTTTTATCCGCGCCGGGGTTCGAACCCGGGTCCACTCATTCCGGAATAAGTTGCTCTACCAATTAAGCTACGCGGACATTTTATTCTGATTCCTATCTGCCTTTGTGTCGTGTGCGTCCTTCTGGCAGGTACGTCACATCTCCTGGTACGTTACACGTGGACTAGAAACATCATTAGAAGTAAATGAATACAGACATTTGACGTGCACTGGAAACAACATTAGAAGTATATGAATACAGACATTTGACGTGGACTAGAAAAATCATTAGAAGTACGTGAATGCAGACATTTGACTTGGACTAGAAACAGCATTAGAAATATATGAATACAGACATTTGACGTGGACTAGAAACATCATTAGAAGTACGTGAATGCAGACATTTGACATGGACTAGAAACAACATTAGAAATATATGAATACAGACATTTGACGTGGACTAGAAACAACATTAGAATTATATGAATACAGACATTTGACGTGGACTAGAAACAACATTAGAAATATATGAATACAAACATTCGACGTGGACTAGAAACATCATTAGAAGTACATGAATACAGACATTTGACGTGGACTAGAAGCATCAAACAGAAGACCGCTCTTTCACCGTTTGTAAGTGAGTCACCGAAAAATTATCATTGGCCGCCACCGGGAATTGAACCCAGGGTCTTCCAGTTACGCGCCGGATATGCTTCCACTGCACCACAGCGGCCTCGAACATCCGGCGCGTAACTGTAAGATCCTGGGTTCGATTTGCGGTGGCGACCAATGACAATTTTTTCGTGACTCACTTATAAACATGGAAAGAGCGATGTCCTCTGTTTGATGTTTCTAGTATACGTCAAAAGTCTGTATCAAAAAGATTAGTGTTCGTGCTCACCAAAGAGCCCGAATCTCTCTTTGCATGTGTACATCTGACCAGGAGAGACTGCCTTCTAGCTCTTCTGGTGCTACCAATGGGGTGAGACCTCAAGGCCGGCTAATTCGGGAACGGTAATCGAATTGAAACATATACAAACACAATTCAGGTGTGGGTGGGAGGGACTCACTTTTTTTTTTTTTTTTTTTTTAAGGTCAAGGTCAGTGTACAGAGATCAATTTCAAGTCGAGATTACTAGAAATCGCATTTTTTTGCAATAATCCTTTATGATTTTCTTATCAAGAGAGCTGTGAAGCAAAGATTTCTCAAACACCGATTTTGAAATGTCCCACAAACGTAAGCGCTTGACTGTAACAAAAAAACTAGAAATAGTGGAACTGGGTGAAAAGGAAAGATTAAGTGTCTGCATTTTAGGAGATAAACTCGGCATTGTAAAAATGCAAGTGAGTGAAATCGTGAAGTCTTGGCAAGATTGTAATGGCAACCAGAAGATTAAGAGAGCTTCCCTAAAACTGATATCTTAGCTGTGGATACTCTTACCTATGAACGGTTTTGCCAAGCTAGAGCCAACAATATTCCCTTATCAGGGATCATAATTCGTCAAAAGGCTTTAGAAATCGCAAATGAATTAGGATTCACAGAATTCAAAGCTTCAGGCGACTGGCTAGAAATTCATTTAGAAAACAAAATTTCACAAGAATGCGATGGACAAAAAAACAGTGCTTGATTATTTTGCCTCTTAGGTTTTCATAGATATTTTTAATAAAGGTTAGCACAAGTTTGCTCTATGTATTGCATTTACATACTTGTACTTACTTATCTTTTAAACTGTTTTTACGTTATAAACATAGTCTGTCATAAAGCACGATTTTCCCAATAGCGGACACTTCTAAATAACGGACAGTTTTTCTTTCCCCTGTGACGTGCCTGCCCAGCAGGACGCACACGACATAAAGGATAGCAGCGACAACGAACGTCCGCGTAGCTCAATTGGTAGAGTGACTTATTCTGGAATGAGGGAATCCGAGTTCGAGCCTTGGCGTGGACAAAAATGACGGAGAAATTTACTTCGTTATAATGGCGCGCGAACTCTCCGGATGACCCGGCCGTTCAAGATCTCGCAATGGTGTGATGTTCTTTCCACACCGCGATATAGGAAAAATAAGAGGATCCCTTCTCCAGCGCTTCGAAAAATAAATGTGTGTGACGTTGCATTCCACACACCAGATTGACTGGGAGTTCTCAAGTGCACGTTCTACAGCGGATGGCTGCCTGCAACGAATCATGGTCACGGCTGACCCGTGGGCCATGCCCCTGGCCCTCTTTCGGGGGTGGGGGGAGACGCATACGACATAAAGGCAGATAGCAGCGACAACAAACGTCCGCGTAGCTCAATTGGTAGAGTGACTTATTCCGGAGTGAGGGGACCCGGGTTCGACCCCTGGCGTAGACAAAAATGACGGAGAAATTTACTTCGTTATACCCCTTCCATGTCCGCTATTCGGACGTTTTACTGTACTATATTAATTACGTTCTTCATTAGTTACACAAATAAGAACGTAACTATTATTTAAGAATGCATACTTAGATATTAGTTAAGAATTCATTCTGAACTACATATTTTTCTTTTCTTTAGTAATTGCGTGACGAAGTGAAACATTTGAAATGAAGACAATTTTTAGCTTTTGCTCATCTAAACTTTATGTTCTCCTCTTTGCCTGGAGTTACGTATCAACGCTGTGTGTGTGTTTTGCTTCCGCTCCGTGCCTTCACAATGACGTCAAATGAAAGAGCCAATAAGAGCGTAGATCGCTAATGGACCCGACCTAAGAACCCTGCCTAACACATGAATCCAGTTTACCATATAAGTGTAATGCGATTTCTGCGTTGTAGTAGGGCCTCGGGTGGTCTGGTGGTCAACGTTCGTGACTGCCACGGAGAAAACCTCAGGTTCGATCCCAGGCAGGTACGAACGCTCGAACCACTAAATATCCGCCGTGCATCCGATGGGCACGTTAAGTCTTCGGATTCCGGGCACAGGGCCCCCGATAATAAATAAGGGCGTCTTTCTCCCTCTTTCTTCCTCGCTTCCGTGGCACTCTAGCCCAAATCCCCTAGCTTCCTATTTCTAAGGGTTGTTTAAAACCTGGGGTCAGACACTCCCTTCTTAAAATCCTCTAGATATGATCAGATCTGCGTCGTAGACCGATGTTTACCATGCATACGGAGTTTGAGTAAAGTCATATGATAGATCTATGTGAAGAGAGATGGTCTACACGAAGAATAGTAAGGCATATGGTACGTCATGCGAAAATAATTTTCTTTTGTTGGTAACAGTGGACACAGGAAGGCTTTTCACGTTGCAGTCCTTAAGCATACCGTCGTTCTCTAGTTACACCGTGAAAAAAAGTGGTGTGAATTCACCAAAAATTTCTGAAAATAACGGTCAGCAAAATTGCCGGCAAGTATTCGTCTTTTAATGAAATTTCCGTTTTTAAAAATTCCCGCTTTTTTTTTAACTTCCGCACTTTCATAGATTTTCCGAAGTTGGTAATTCCGCTTATTTCACAAAAGTCCGTTTCACGGTTTTCCGTATTTATACAGAAATTTAGCAAAATCGAAGACGCTGAATTTTTTAGAACAGAGAGTCCGTATTATGGGGATCATTGTGATGATGTGAGTGCTGGGAGATGTTGGGTAAAACAACGTAAATATACACAGTCGTATCAGAATAACCTATCTAATAATAGAAAAACCTTCCCTTGTCTCGGATGACAGCGGCGAGACGGCGTGGCGTTGACGCAATGAGTCACCGGAAGATTGCCCGAGGCACACGTGCCCATTTGGAAAACAGGGAGGTCCCAGTGGTGATGTTGTAGTGGGTCGGCACGTCGAACCTGTCGATCCAAATAATCCCACAAGTGCCCTATGGGATTGAGGTAGAGCGATTTCGCCGGCCAAGGGAGAACGGAGACATCGCTGTTGTGTTCCTGAAATCATTCACGCTCCCATTTATCGACGTGGGATGACGCATTGTCCTGTTGGTAGACACCATCACGACAAGGGTAAGCGTCCAACATAAAGGGATGCATGTGGTAAGATAGGATAGATAGGAATCCATTGGTGTTCAGGAACCCATCCAGTGGTACCAGTTGTCCCAGATCATACCAGGAGAACATCCCCCAGGCATGCACACTGCAACCGCCGGCCTGTACTTGACCGGCAAGCGTGTCCGGGTGTCGGTTATCGTGTGTCCTCCCGTCACTTCTGTGGAGTAGAAACCTGGATTCGTCGGAGAAGGCAACCTTTTTCCATTCTTCCACTATTCAATGACGGTAGTCATATGTGAATAGCAGGTGACATTGCCGGTGGACCCGGGTGAAGATGAGCGCCTTGACGCAGGGTTGACTAAGGAGACCCATGCGTAACAGGGTTCGCCGTACTGTTATCAGCGACACATACCTGGGTGCCCCCAGCGCTCATTTGCGTGGTCAATTGCTGCACTGTTCCGCTTTGATTACCCCTTACCAGTGGACAGAGGCGAAGCTTTCTTCTGGGATCAATGTCCTTTGGGGCTCCACAGTCATGACGTCGGGAGGTACTCGGTGTGCCAGCGGTCCATTCTTGGTACACTCTTACTATAGCACTTCGCAAACAGCCCACGAAGGTTGCTGTGTCTGAGATGCTTCCACCCTCGGCGCGGTAGCCGATGATCATTTCTTTTTTAACGTCCGTCAAATTACTACTTCTGCCCATTTTTCTCACGTTACGCACTATGGCTCATCTGTCCTGGCCGGTCGCTTATATTTCCGTGTGGTCGACCTTGTCAAGGGCACTCTGTGAAGCGCCTGCGCGTGTTCACTGCGATTCCGGGGTGCTCATATTATTCAGATACGACTGCGTAGATGTGGCTGCTTCTTTAGGGGTTTTGGAAAGTGCATTAAGCTGTCTACATACAGGATTTGTACGGCATAGAATTGTTGCAGATGGACCCATGAGTGGTCAGCCGAGGATGACGACCAGGAGGCAAGGTCGCTATCTGGCAGTAAGTGCTCGGAGAAGGCCTAGTTTCACGAGAAGCCACCTCCCGGAATCACTTCGAGCTGCTTCTGGTGTCAAAGTATGCACGCAAACGATACGAAACCGTCTTCACGAGTGCGGACTCAGAGTAAGGAGGCTGCTGAGATGTATAGCATTGACATCAGCTGACTGTCGTCAAAGTTATACCTGGCTCCAACAGTACATGTCATCTAATGTAGTGACACTCTGTATTTTTTACAGACGAATCCCGTTTCGCTCTTCATTCTGATACTCGACGAGGACATGTGTGGAGGAGATCTAGCACACGAGCACAGCCACACTATGTGTAGTCCGTTCATCCTCACCAGGAGCTGTCAGTTCTGGTCTGGGCAGGAGCGTGTTTTAATGGCCGTACTTCCTTGTATGATTATCAAGGCAACATGAATGCCTCAGCGTACCGAAACAAAATCAATATGTCCATTTCAAAACTGTTTCACGCTGCTATTGGACATGCATTCCGTTTTCTCAATGACAATGTAACCAGTCACCGTGCCTGGAGCTTGCTTCAGAAGCTGAAAAATCATGGAATTCAATCGTTGCAGCAGCCTCCGTAGTCTCCTGAACTTAATCCTATTTAGAACATTTGGAACAGTGCACAACGACGTCTATATAACCACGTTAAATACCCCAGTACAGTGGCAGACATCCGTAACGTTTTGCCTGTAATATGAGACGAGCTGCACCATACACTCATCGATTCATGGAATCGATATATTTATGGAACTCATCGATTCATGGAATCATAAATATTCACGGAACTTGAATATTCATGAATATTCATGAAACTGAAAATATAATATTTCATGAATATAGAATATTCATGGAACTTGAATATTCGTGGAATCAGGAATATTCGTGAAACTCATCGATTCACGGAATCGATATATTCATGGAATTCATGATTCAAATCATGGAATTGAATCACTGCAGCTGCATCTGTGGTCTCTTGACCTTAATCCTATTTAGAACATTTGGAATACTGCACAGCGACGTCTGGATAACCACGTTAAATACACCAGTACAGTGGCAGACACCCGTAACGTTTTGCCTGTAATATGAGACTAGCTGCCCCATACGCTCATCAATTCACGGAATCGATATATTTATGGAACTCATCGATTCATGAAATCGATATATTTATGGAACTCATCGATTCATGGAATCATAAATATTCACGGAACTTGAATATTCATGAATATTCATGAAACTGAAAATATAATATTTCATGAATATTGAATATTCATGGAACTTGAATATTCGTGGAATCATGAATATTCGTGAAACTCATCGATTCACGGAATCGATATATTCATGGAATCATGAATATTCATGAAACTCATCGTTTCACGGAATCGATATATTCATGGAACTCATCAATTCATGGAATTCATGATACAAAGTCATGGAATTGAATCATTGCAGCTGCATCCGTGGTCTCCTGACCTTAATCCTATTTAGAACATTTGGAACACTGCACAGCGACGTCTGGAAAACCACGTTAAATACCCCAGTACAGTGGCAGACATCCGTAACGTTTTGCCTGTAATATGAGACGAGCTCCCCATACACTCATCGTTTCACGGAATCGATATATTCATGGAACTCATCAATTCATGGAATTCATGATTCAGAATCATGGAATTGAATCATTGCAGCTGCATCCGTGGTCTCCTGACCTTAATCCTATTTAGAACATTTGGAACACTGCACAGCGACGTCTGGATAACCACGTTAAATACCCCAGTACAGTGGCAGACACCCGTAACGATTTGCCTGTAATATGAGACTAGCTGCCCCATACACTCATCGGTTCATGGAATCGATATATTTATGGAACTCATCGATTCATGGAATCATAAATATTCACTGAACTTGAATATTCATGAATATTCATGAAACTGAAAATATAATATTTCATGAATATTGAATATTCATGGAACTTGAATATTCGTGGAATCATGAATATTTGTGAAACTCATCGTTTCACGGAATCGATATATTCATGGAACTCATCAATTCATGGAATTCATGAAACAAAGTCATGGAATTGAATCATTGCAGCTGCATCCGTGGTCTCCTGACCTTAATCCTATTTAGAACATTTGGAACACTGCACAGCGACGTCTGGATAACCACGTTAAATACCCCAGTACAGTGGCAGACACCCGTAACGATTTGCCTGTAATATGAGACTAGCTGCCCCATACACTCATCGGTTCATGGAATCGATATATTCATGGAACTCATCGATTCATGGAATCGATATATTTATGGGACTCATCGATTCATGGAATCATAAATATTCACGGAACTTGAATATTCATGAAACTGAAAATATAATATTTCATGAATATTGAATATTCATGGAACTTGAATATTCGTGGAATCATGAATATTCGTGAAACTCATCGATTCACGGAATCGATATATTCATGGAATCATGAATATTCATGAAACTCATCGTTTCACGGAATCGATATATTCATGGAACTCATCAATTCATGGAATTCATGATACAAAGTCATGGAACTGAATCATTGCAGCTGCATCCGTGGTCTCCTGACCTTAATCCTATTTAGAACATTTGGAACACTGCACAGCGACGTCTGGATAACCACGTTAAATACCCCAGTACAGTGGCAGACATCCGTAACGTTTTGCCTGTAATATGAGACGAGCTGCCCCATACACTCATCGTTTCACGCAATCGATATATTCATGGAACTCATCAATTCATGGAATTCATGATTCAGAATCATGGAATTGAATCATTGCAGCTGCATCCGTGGTCTCCTGACCTTAATCCTATTTAGAACATTTGGAACACTGCACAGCGACGTCTGGATAACCACGTTAAATACCCCAGTACAGTGGCAGACACCCGTAACGATTTGCCTGTAATATGAGACTAGCTGCCCCATACACTCATCGGTTCATGGAATCGATATATTTATGGAACTCATCGATTCATGGAATCATAAATATTCACTGAACTTGAATATTCATGAATATTCATGAAACTGAAAATATAATATTTCATGAATATTGAATATTCATGGAACTTGAATATTCGTGGAATCATGAATATTTGTGAAACTCGTCGATTCACGGAATCGATATATTCATGGAATCATGAATATTCATGAAACTCATCGTTTCACGGAATCGATATATTCATGGAACTCATCAATTCATCGAATTCATGATACAAAGTCATGGAATTGAATCATTGCAGCTGCATCCGTGGTCTCCTGACCTTAATCCTATTTAGAACATTTGGAACACTGCACAGCGACGTCTGGATAACCACGTTAAATACCCCAGTACAGTGGCAGACACCCGTAACGATTTGCCTGTAATATGAGACTAGCTGCCCCATACACTCATCGGTTCATGGAATCGATATATTTATGGAACTCATCGATTCATGGAATCGATATATTTATGGAACTCATCGATTCATGGAATCATAAATATTCACGGAACTTGAATATTCATGAATATTCATGAAACTGAAAATATAATATTTCATGAATATTGAATATTCATGGAACTTGAATATTCGTGGAATCATGAATATTCGTGAAACTCATCGATTCACGGAATCGATATATTCATGGAATCATGAATATTCATGAAACTCATCGTTTCACGGAATCGATATATTCATGGAATTCATGATACAAAGTCATGGAATTGAATCATTGCAGCTGCATCCGTGGTTTTCTGACCTTAATCCTATTTAGAACATTTGGAACACTGCACAGCGACGTCTGGATAACCACGTTAAATACCCCAGTACAGTGGCAGACATCCGTAACGTTTTGCCTGTAATATGAGACGAGCTGCCCCATACACTCATCGTTTCACGGAATCGATATATTCATGGAACTCATCAATTCATGGAATTCATGATTCAGAATCATGGAATTGAATCATTGCAGCTGCATCCGTGGTCTCCTGACCTTAATCCTATTTAGAACATTTGGAACACTGCACAGCGACGTCTGGATAACCACGTTAAATACCCCAGTACAGTGGCAGACATCCGTAAAGTTTTGACTTTAATATGAGACAAGCTGCCCCATACACTTATCGATAATATAATTGCGAGTATGCTTTGTAAGTGTCAAGACGTTCTTCACACAGAGGGTGTGTTACGGGGTGCTAAAATCCGGAGGTACGTACATTCTCCGAATTCACCGTTTTGTCTATATTGCAGTTCTACTTTATTGTGCGCAGAAATTGCCGAATAAATTGTTTTCATAAGCGCACTCTTTATCGTTTGCGTTACGTAGCCTCAATGATGTCATTGGAACGTGTGTTACTTGAGTCGGATACATGCGTCTTCATTTCGTGTAATATCTCTTTTTTTTGTGACCAGTGTATCTGTAGAATATGCGTATTGTATGAGTTTGATAACAATAGAGAGCGCACAGCTATATATTTAAAATACAAGGCCGTTTCTTTCTACAATCCTCCAGCGCCACCCACTCGAGCGATTTTCAGGGCATGTCCTTGTGTGGCTTTAAATTAAAGCTACTGACCCACAGATTTGTCATCGGTATTTCTTATTGTCATAAGTATTTTTTATGTTACCATAGCATTTTCTAGTACAAACTCCGTTAGTTATTCTGGCGTTTGTTCTAGCTTTAGTACTTGCAGCGCCATCTGCCTTTCTGCGGTGGTCGGACTTGGAACTAAGCCTTCCGCTACCAACTACGTAATTGTAATTACCCGAATCGGCTCAATAGTTTTCGAGATTAGTAAAATAATTTTGTATATTATCGTGAACTACTTTTTTTCACGTTGGGTGTGATCAGGTTGCATGTAAACAAAGCGGAACGATACACGCGAAATCGGGAACTACTTGAAAGCGATCTAATTCTGTAGTACAGCCAAAAATAATAAAAAATGAACGAAATAGCCTATGTCCACCGGAAAGGAATAAGCTTCCCAACGGTAAAAGAATTGTCCAGATCGGTTCAGTAGTTTTTATGATTACCTCAAAGACACAAAGTTTCTCTCTTCATATATTACTAGCTGTGCCCACGGCTAGTAATATATGAAATGTGTGACTGAAAAACAGGGCTATGATAACACGTGTAATCCGATCCATTAACTGTAGTTGAATTTATGAGCAACCAATAGAGGAAATTGGCCGAAGGATTAAATAGTCGGCAGGTAGTTTTTCACGTGAGAGAAAATTATAACTAACTTTTACATAAATTTAAATACATAATTTTTTATCTTATTTTTTGAAAATATTTCATAAAGCCTCTGCATATACAACATGCTTTGTCTTGCAACACATAAAGATAGCATACAGTTACAATAACGGATATAACGATTAACGCTTTTAACGAGGATTATCCTTTGATTCCTTGGATTTAGTTAAAACTGTGGTTCACCGTATCAGCAAACTGAACTGAAGAAGATTTCAACCTTAAAACACGAAATATGTCATTTAAATGCTATATGATTTGCAAACGTATACAACTTAGAAAAATTTCTCCTTGCAAAATATGGCATGGAGTTACTTCGAAAATCGAGAAAACGTGCGCTTCTCGGAAGCACATTTACTGCGTGTAGATTCAGAAATGTTTAAGAGATGTTCGAGTTTTCATTCGTGACATGAAGTTGAATAAATTTCCTGGTGTCTTTTCCATGACAGATGTTTATCTTACCTGAGTTATGAAGGTTTGCTTAGCCAAACAGCGTTCGTGAGGAAACGTGATACCGCTAGTCATATGTAAATGTTATCTTTTGACAACTCGGAATTTCCTGCTGTGCTTCCGATCAGCCTCCCCTCCGTCGTAGAGGATTACAAGAATTTTTGTATCATGGAAAACGTGCGGATCCCTGAAAAGTTGTGCCTGGAGGATTATTTTGGAGAAATGACGAGATTTCCAGGATCCGGATATTCGCTCTCCTGAAATGTCGTGGAATGATTAATGTATTCAAAATGCATTTCGATTTAGGAACGACAAAAAAACGCGATGTGAGAGCCTGTGATTAAAGCTATCACAAGCGCATGCAATATACACTCTTTGCCAAAAATAAAAGGAAAAATAAAAAAAAACGTGCACCCAGAACGAATCATCCAATCGAGAAGAAAATTGGTACGTGTAATGTACATGTATAGGGAAAGAAATTATTTCAATTCCAGAGCACTTGGGCGATTTATTACGATAAAACAGCTCCACGAGTCGAACAAATCAGTACGTTGTAACGCCACCACTGGGTCGGATATATGCGGTTAGCCGGCGTGGCACAGAAGAAGTCCATATCACCCTCAAGGCTCACAGAAGTAATCCATATCACCCTCAGGGCTCACGGAAGTAATCCATATCACCCTCACGGCTCACGGAAGTACTCCACATCACCCTCACGGCTCACGGAAGTACTTCATAACACCCTCACGGCTCACGGAAGTACTCCATATCACCCTCACGGCTCACGGAAGTAATCCATATCACCCTCACGGCTCACGGAAGTACTCCATAACACCCTCACGGCTCACGGAAGTAATCCATATCAACCTCACGGCTCACGGAAGTAATCCTATCACCCTCACGGAAGTACTCCATATCACCCTCACGGCTCACGGAAGTACTCCATATCACCCTCACGGCTCACGGAAGTAATCCATATAACCCTCACTGCTCACGGAAGTAATCCTTATCACCCTCACGGCTCACGGAAGTAATCCATATCACCCTCATGGCTCACGGAAGTGATCCATATCACCCTCACGGCAGTATTCTATATCACCCTCACGGCTCACGGAAGTAATCCATATCACCCTCACGGCTCACGGAAGTAATCCATAACATCCTCATGGTTCACGGAAGTAATCCATATCACCCTCACGGCTCACGGAAATAACCCATATCACCCTCACGGCTCACGGAAGTAATCCATATCACCCTCACGGCCCACGGAAGTAATCCATATCACACTCACGGCTCACGGAAGTAATCCATATCACCCTCACGGCCCACGGAAGTAATCCATATTACACTCACGGCTCACGGAAGTAATCCATATCACCCTCACGGCTCACGGGTACTGTCCTGAGCAATAGCGTGTCTTGGGTCCGAGACCTGGGCTATCTCACCCGCCCTCCTCCCCCACAGTACTGTTTTTCAAAAATTGCGAAGTTTATTTTTTAATTGTTAAGTAATAGAAGTAAAATTTTTTTCCTAAATTTTAGGTACATGCTATTGCTAACATGATACCAAATAATTATGAAGATTAGTATTCGAACACTTATTAGTACATGAATTCCATTCTTCTTTACTTTTTTGTGAACTTGAGTGTTACGTTTTCACAAAAATGTTTCTTCCGAGTACTTTTTCATATTTAAAAATAATGTTTTTCTCTATTAACAAACCAGCCAAGTTGGTCGATGTGCATGTCTTTGTGTGGCTCTAAAACATATCTTGATTCTTTTTAATACCGAAAAACGTCTTTCAACAGTTGCAGTTGTTAATGAGTAGTTTAATATTAGATTTGCTAATTTGTACACCTCAATAAACACTATGTTCAATTATTCAACTTTATGTAACAAGTAATGTCTCTTTGTTTTGTATTCATCAAAGGAATTAAACACCTTCAGTACATTTTTTAATCAAGCTGTATCAAAATTTGAAGCATGGAGTTCTTTAAAGCTCTGATAATAGATCTCCAGGGAAGCTTTCACAAAATTTATCAGAACAGTTCGAATCCAACAAAGCCACGAATTCCAGATATAATATCCCTGATTTTAATTCAATGACACTTCCCACAAACTGAAACAACTCTCACGAAACACGCGCTGGGAGCATGGAGCGACTGAGGAAGTCCGAAGTCTTCTTTCTTTGGAGCAAACCTTGACCAAAGCAATGGCCCACTCACCTCCGTAGCTCATTCATGTTGTCATGGAAACGCTAGCAGGAGATAGTATTGAAGCTCTTCGCATCAGAACAGCGAAGGCTTTCGAAGACCTACTTGCGTTATGCCGTTGATCATCGCTCGCCAGACTGATTCTCATAACCAAAAGAAGTGAATCCGCTCGTGTGTGTTTTTTTCGCACCGAAAACATCGACATATCTTAATACCGTTGATAATTGACTTTTATTTGTGTATATTTAATTGACTTTTATTTGTGCGTTCTCTGAGCTTCGCAGCTAGCCTCGAATATAAGACACTGGACCTGAGGTTTACTATGCCCGATAGTGTCGAAATTGAGGACCAGTTCGCCGACATTCTGGGTCGGGCGTAGGTGGCGTCCCACCGTATCCCAAACATGCTCGGCCGTTGAGAGGATGGCCAATCGGGCTGGTCATGCAAACGGGTCGACATTACGGAGGCAGGACTGGAAAATCCTGTTGATTTGCCATTCTTGTCGTAACATCACCGAGCAATTATTCAACTAGATAATGGCCTGGCCAGGCATTATCCAGTTGAATAATTGCTCGGTGATGTTACGACAAGAATGGCAAAACAACAGGTCGTGGAATATCGCCGATGTACCGTTAAGCAGTGAGGGTGATACGGAGGACTTCCAAGGGTGCCAGACTCTCATATGAAATGGATCCCTAAACAGTCCGAGAGCCGTGTGCTGTTCGACAGTAAAAGCAGGATCCATTGGCTGGCTAGCTCGAACACAGACAGGTATGCCCTGGTCATCGGCCAGTCGCAAACCGCGACTCATCATTGAAGACAACTCGATGCCACTGGACACAATCCCACGTTGATCATGCCCGATATCACCGCAACCGGTGCCGGCGATCCTGAGTGCTAGGCGGCGAATTGGCCTCCTCGAATGTATTTCAAGTCATCTGGCAACGGTCCAAGTGGCCACTTCCGTACCTGTAGACGACGCAATATCGCCACGGATGGATGAGAGCGATGAATTTGGTTCTGTTCGTGCGGTTCTCGTGAGCGCTCGATCCTCCCGTTCTGTTGTTTCCTTCGGCCGTCCAGCCCGCGTTCCGCAAAGTTGTCCTCCTCGACCCATTGGCGCCAAAATCTTATAATTTCCGTGTAGCTCTGACTCAAATGCCTGGGCTATACGGCGACTTGAACAACCAATTATACGTCCTCTCTTTCAAACTCGCTCAGCTGCTCGTTTTGAGCACGGAACTGACGTCGAGGCATCCTCACATCTCGTGTAGCTAAATGCAGTCGCAAGATGCTATCACAATTGACCCTGCATGAGAGCTTTGCTCTTGGCATACCCTACTCGATGCGAGGGCCAATATTTAGACATTGGACGTTGTGATGATGTAAACATATTTAAAACAGGAAAAATGGGGAAAAAAATCCGAAATGGGAGGCAGAACGCCATTTTTGCCCTGTAGGAAGAAAAACGGCATCAGGTCAGCTAAATTGTGTTATAACGAAGTAAATTTCTCCGTCATTTTTGGTCTACGCCGGGATTCGAACCCGAGGCCGCTTATTCCGGAACAAGTCGCTCTACCAACTGAGCTACGCAGACGATTATTCTGATCCCTATCTGCCTTTATGTCGTGTGCGTCCTGCTGGCAGGTACGTCACATCTCCCCCCCCCGAAAGAGGGCCGGGGGCATGGCCCACGGGTCAGCCGTGACCATGAATCGTTGCAGGCAGCCATCCACTGTAGAACGTGCACTTGAGAACTCCCAGTCAATCTGCTGTGTGGAATGCAACATCACACATTTTTATTTTTCGAAGTGCTGGAGAAGGAATTCTCTGATTTTTCCTGTCTCGCGGTGTGGAAATAACATCACACCAATGCGAGATTTTTCACGGCCGGGTCATCCGGATAGTTCGGGCGCCATTATAACGAAGTAAATTTCTCCGTCATTTTTGATCTACGCCGGGATTCGAACCCGAGGCCGCTTATTCCGGAACAAGTCGCTCTACCAACTGAGCTACGCAGACGATTATTCTGATCCCTATCTGCCTTTATGTCGTGTGCGTCCTGCTGGCAGGTACGTCACAGTGTGTCAGGGTCGCACGAAGAGAAGGGGGAAGGAAATTCTTCCCTTGGTGAATTCCACTCTGACGCAGAAGTTCACAAAATCTGGGGATGTCTTCGTAGCGCAGAACGTACAGGCAGCTGGAGACAGGCGGAAGAGAAATATTTTTACCACATGGCCCCTTGCTCCAAAGGCGTGCGTTTACGTGATTCGTTGTGCGAGATCCGGGCTACATAGGGCTGCAAGTGTTTGAGAGGGAAAAAGTTGTAACGAACTTTTGCTGGACACTTCATCCAAGAATATCTAACGAGAAGAAGTTAAGGCTCGGCGAGACGTAACTAGCGCAGCCGTATCTTCAGGGAAAACATGCAGTGCACAGAAGCCAACATACAGGCTGATCGACGGATGCCAGCGCAGACTGCGCATGCATATTTCTGTTGACTTCAATTCTTTGGTTAAAGAACAGTCAGCCGAGCTACTCAGACTCACAGCACGTGATTGTAACCTTCTCGGTAGCATAATCACTTCGCAAATCGGATATGATAGTTTTGTTACGACAACCGGGTAAGTTAAGGCTTTTGTTTGTCCTTCAGTTTTTTTAGAAATATTTTCAGTAATGCCAAATACTAGGGAATTTCTGCCATTTGTACGGATCCTTAGCCCTAACTGTAATATTTGCTGAAATTTAATTTAAATAGTAATACTAATGTTATTGCATATTTTTCTCACCAAAATAAGGGATGGGCGGGATATCAGAAAACAACAACAACAAAACTGCTCTAAGCAAATAGTCGTCAGATCGAAGGAAACCATCGTGGATCAAAGAAAAGCTTTACTGCCGTAGTCCCCTTAACGTGTTTTGCTCCTGAATTTTAACTTTCCCGCACAGCATATTACCTCTTAAGATGTGGTGGCGCTGTTGCCGCCTGTTTTGCCTTATTTCTATTAGAGTTGACTTTCTTTAAGCGTTGACTTCATGTTCGAAAAGGAAATTGGACGGTCGTTTTATAATCGTCGCTCAAGGGATGAGAGTGCTCGATATGTACGCAAGCTAGTCAACTGCGGCCTACAAGGTAGTTAGGAGCCTACCTGCGCGTTAAAGCCACTAGGTATTACACTGCATTACCTGAGCGTGAACGTAGTAATTACACTTATAGTGCAGGACTGAACGGTGAACGAACTCTGACCATGCTGTGAGATTGGTTTGCTCGACATCAAGAACCGTCTACTGTATGTCAAATGCATCATCAGTTGTGATATCAACGGAAATCGCTTCCCTGCTGAAGGGTAACTTGTAAATAAAATTGTACAGATTGTTTAACCACCCGGCTCTAAGTATATACAAGTCATCTTATCCTTCATCATGCCTCTGAGGAGCAGCACAACAGCGTAAGTTGAACGGGACTGAGAGATATCCTGGTCTGGTGGCAGCGAAATAACAAACCGAGTTCCTGAAGCAAACTGCAATCTACTCGCACAGAATATAAAGAACGAGAAATCAGCAAGTATAATACATTCTACCAACCCCACAAAAGATCACACTACGTATATATACTTGACAATACATATATACCATTATGACAGTCTTTATATTTTAATCATTTGCATATTCGGCACTTGCTTGCGGAGATTCATCAGGATCAAACGAATTTCTCGGGGTGCATCGTATTTTTATTTTATTTTTTTTTGCAAAGAGTGCACTTACTGTGTATCTAAAACGTTCTTTACATACACTGAAGAAGCAATTGTTAGGCGTTAGGACCACCAAATAGCAATCAGACACGCGCAATCCTCACTCTTAAGTTAGCAACTATGACGTTGAGATGGTTTTATTAACAGCTCATTGCAAAAGATTAGGATGTGTATGACGCCTAGACTCGTAATTTCAAAGAGGCGTGACATTGAGCTCTAGGAGGGTAGGTTCAGGTATCTCGTAAATGGCAAACATTCTCCGCTCTCCAAGAACAAATACATCAAGGATGTGCAAAAAGCTGCTTGGTTTTTTTTTTTTTTTTCAAAAAACAAAACAAGCCGCCAGCGGTCTTCCTGTGAGCGGAAATGAATGATCGATGTGCGAGAGCAGTGGTGACTAGAGAGGATTGCACGAAGAAACAGACTAGTTCAGATGTTATTCATTCTACAATGCAAACCATTAATAAAATTTACATAGACGATGAGTGATAAAAATTTTCATTATGGGTATACACTGAAGAGCCATTGAATCAGAGACAGCTGGCGTTATGCAAATGTGGCGCTGTGGGCGACCCTGTAAACGGAAACGACATGACGTATGCAGCGATCCGACAATATAAGGAGTGATGCGACGGGAATCAGTAAGAGTCGGATGCAGTATGGATAAGACGAAGGATCTAAGCGCATTTGATCGTGGGCAAATTGTAGGGGCCCGACGAATGGGTCGCTGCATCTCGGAAGTCGTGCAAGCACTGGGATTTTCACGAACCACTGTGTCACGGGTGCACCGTGAGTACATCGAATCCGGTAAAACCATCCCCGCAAGGGCCAACTGCCGTGGACAACAGCGTGTGGATCAGGGGATCATCGTCGGCCAGCTCGCATTGTAACAGCAAATAGACTGGCCACAGTGCAAAATTTCACTGGGCAATTTAACGCTGGCGCACAAAAACGTGTAAGCAGCCACACCATCCAGAACCATCTCTTCGCTATGGGGTACAGAAGCCATCGTCCCACGAGGATACCGCTGCTGACCGTACATCACAGGGTGCAAAGATTAGCATTGACGCGGGAACATCGCCACTGGACCCTAGAAATGTGAGAAAATGTTGCCTGGACTGATGAGTCGAGATTCACATTGGGACATGCGGATGGCAGAATACGAGTACGGCGCAAACCACACGAAGCGATGGATCCTTCTTGCCAGCAGGGTACTCTTTAAGCTGCTAAGGCTAGCATTCTCGTCTGAGGACTGTTTACGTGGACTGAAATGAGGCCACTGGTGCGTGTGACATCGTCCCTCACAGGTCAACGTTACCGGGATATCCTGAACGACCATTTGCTCCCGTTTGTGCGTCTTCAACATCCCACAGGAGACCTCATCCTGCAACAAGACAACGCACCGTGCCATCGCCCCTGAACTGTATCCGAATGGTTGGATGAACACTCCACCGAAGTGACCTCTCTTCCTTAACCAGCTAGGTCACCTGACCTCAATCCCGTCGAGCACATCTGGGATGCCATCGAGAGAGATGTTCGAAGCTCTGATCCCCCTCCATCAAACCTTTGTGAACTGTGGGAGCTTGTTCAGGGGTCGTGGATCCGTATGGCTTCCCAACACTTCCGGTGTCTTGTCGAGTCCATGCCGAGACGAATCGCCGCCGTCATCAGGGCGAAAGGTGGTGCTACACGTTACTAGACAGGTATTTTTAATTCAATTGCTCTTTAGTGTATTACAGTTGATATGAATAAGAAAAAAAGAAAGAGATTATTTTACGTTTACACACACTATAACGACGAGGTCTCAGTTCTTGTTTTTCCAGTAAATGGAAATGGACGATGTCATCGCTCTTCCCACGCTATTTTATAAACAACACATAGCAACTGAAAATAGTGTTCCTACACCGCTAGGATCGAACCCCAGATCTCTCGATAACTAGTCGAGTGCGTTCGCATTTACGCTACGGTGCCAACAATTCTCAGCGCCACGCGTGGTTTATCAGTCAGCGAACGCACTCGACTAGTTTTTTTTTTTTTTTTTGAATTGGAAATTTAACGACCACCGTGAGCAACTCAATGGGCTATAAACAGTCTCCCGTCCCTAATTTAGGGTCACTGGTTCCAGGGAAGGGAGAGAACTAGTGCTGTAAGACAAACACAACATCCATGCCTAACCGGGATTCGAACCCGGACCCCGTTCGGGCGAATGATCAGAGGCCATCGCTTAGACCACTGCGCCACCGACTCGACTAGTTATCGAGAGGTCTAGGATTCGATTTCAGCGGTGTCGGAACACTATTTTCAGTTGCTATGCGTTGTTTATAAAATAACGTGGACAGAGCGATGACATCGTCCATTTACATTGCCTCCACGTATTTGATATACACTATACTGACAAAAGTCACCGGATACCTAGAAGAGAAACACAATAAAGCATTTAATGATATACATTAGTACGGTGTCGGATCACCTTTGGCTTTAATGCATGCACTGACCATTCGAGACATGCTTTTGACAAAGTTTTGGAACACAGCGATGGGTATGCGTTTTCATTCAGTACATAATGCTGTCGCTAACTTTTGCTCAGTAGTAGGCCTTGGTTCCAAACTTCTTATGCGGCTCTGTAATTCATCCGATAGGTGCTCTATGGGATTAAGATCAGGGCTGTGTGCTAGCCAGTCGACACACGATACGGAGTTATCGTCAAACCACTCCGTAACAGTCCTTACTTTATGGCTCGGTGCATTATCGTGCTGGTACCAACAAGGCTGGGTTCCGTAGTATTGCTACAGAGTTGGTAGCACATAATTGTCCAGAATATCAAGGTAGACGTGCTGGTTAACAGGTTTATCCATGATAACCAATGGGCCGAGACCATACCACAAAAAACATCCCCACACGAGTACACTGCCAGCTCCAAACTTGACCGTAGGAACAGTAGTACACTCTGGTAAATAGCGTTCTCCCGGCTGCCGCCATACCCACACATGGCCATCAGACTGATGGATCGTGTATCTGGATTCATCCATTGATCCACGGTCCACGATGAATGTTTTTTTCACCATGCTGAAGGACGAGTAGCATTCCGAGTGGAGATGAAACGCATATGAGCAGCCACACGACCACGGCAACGCATGGAATGAATCTCTCTGTACGTGTACAAACCGATGTTCCGACGTTTTTAGTCACCTGCAAACTGAGGTCTTGCCCATTACTTCGTCGATTAGCTGTAACGACTCTCCTGAGACTTCCACGTCCACTATCACAGATTTTCTTTTTTTCTTCGGGTACGTTTTATTACTTCAGGCACGCCATGTGTCTTCCACTTATTCAATACATCTAAAACAGTTGACTTGGGTAAGTTTAAACGCCTCTAGGTTCCTCTTTTGGAGAACCCACTAATATAACACCCAACAATATTTCCTTCCTCAAAGTCAGTTCTCTCCCGCCGGGACATTTTCACTCAACCTGACAGTGCGATATGATGGCGGTCAGCTGCACGCTTGTTTTTATACAGTTTGCAGCTGTGCCGCGCATGTTAACAACGCAGCGGTTCCGTTCATTTGCTTTTGAAGGGGGTGACTGATGACTTTTGTCAAAATAGTGTATATTCACCAGTTTTTCCAGTACTTGCTAATATCACGATCAGTAGTACACTTGACTTTGATACACTACTGATTTTAAAAATTGCAACACCATGAAGGTTTGCTAGTGTTAGCTTGAAACACTGACAGGATATGTACAACACTTTGTGGCATACAAATCATTAAGACGTCAGTGAAAATGCGCATGGGATTTTGAAGCAGCGCACTCTGAATAGTCCAGCCTTGGATATAAAGAGCTGGCTTAAACAGGATGTTGCAATCAGTGAAGAGCCGATATTGAGTCAAAAGGGTGTTTCTTTTGTCTCACGTCGCCGACGAAGTTCGCATTATGAACACCTGACGGACTTCGAGCGAGAAAGGATTGGTGGAATGAGACAGGACAGACTGAATTTTCCCACTGCGAAATTGCCACTCCTACTGGACAATACGACAGTCCAGTGATGCGAACGTGGCGTCAGTGGGCAGATGAGGCTTGGACGCATAGAAATCAGGGAATTGGACCACAAAATCGCGCGTCTGCACTGCAAGACAGACAACTCTACCACATGGCAGTGGCCCATTGCACAGCGACATAGCAACCCTAGCAACCCATTGCTGCGCAGTCCTTTGACCTTCAACCACAGACGTCTCTGGTTGCAATCGGATCTCGAGCACAGACGTTGACGCACTGATTGGTAACAGGAGTTGTTTTTTGAAAAGTCACGATTCGACTTGATGCACCATGATGGTCAGATACATGTTCGAAGACATTATCGTGAGCCGCTCCTTGCAGCATTGTACAGGCACAACGCCAAGCGCCATGGTTTGGGCCACCCAACGCCAAGCGTTATGGTTTGGGGAGCCCAACGCGAAGCGTCATGGTTTGGGGAGCCCAACACCAAGCGTCATGGTTTGGGGCGCTCAACACCAAGCGTCATGGTTTGGGGCGCCCAACACCAAGCATCATGGTTTGGGGCGCCCAACACCAAGCGTCATGGTTTGGGGCGCCCAACACCAAGCGTCATGGTTTGGGGCGCCCAACACCAAGCGTCATGGTTTGGGGCGCCCAACGCCAAGCATCATGGTTTGGGGAGCCCAACGCCAAGCGTCATGGTTTGGGGCTCCCAACGCCAAGCGTCATAATAGTTTGGGGCGACATTGGGTTCAATTCGTGATGTCACCTAATACGAATTGAGGAAACCCCCAACAACTATTGATACATCAGGAATATTTTAGAGGCAGAGGTGATACCCTTCCTTCAGAGTTGTCCTGGAGCTATATTCCAGCAGTACAATGCTCGGCTACATCCTCGGTCGCATATGGCCAGGAATGTCCAAGACTCCTTCCATGATCGGCAGATACCGCTTCTTCCCTGGCCTGCGCGTTCGTCGCACATGTTGCCGATCGAACATGTTTGGGACATGATAGCTAAGCGACTGGCTCGTCAAGCGCCTCCGCCAGTCACCACGCATGAACTCTGGTTTCGCATAGAAGCTGCCTGGCAGACTATTTCACAGGATAATATCAAAAACCTCTTCCATTCAATGGCACGATGTTATTGTTGATCGAGGGGGCTTCACACGATACTAAGTTTTGATGCGAAAACATCGTGTATGACCCTATTTCGTGTATAGTTCGTGCCGTTTCCATATGAAACGTTTAATTATGCAAGGAAGTCATACACGCTCACCTAATTCTGCAAAACACACGACGCTGTTTTCTAGTCCTTTGCCAACGTTCCACCGGAGCCACGAACCTACGATGGAGCCAGTTGGCAGGTTTCGAGGACAGAAACTCTCTGATGCCAGATTCCACATCCACCGCTGAAGCGAAGTGCCGTCCTTGTAAGAAATGGGCCATTGAGCCAAACAAGTGGTAGTCGGAAGGGGGCAAGATCCAGACTGTATGGAGAATGGGGTAGGACGTCAACGCCTCCCACCAATTCCTGTAGTTTTCGGCGGACCACTTTGTAGATGTGAATTGGGGGGGGGGGGGGGTCAACACCTCAATTCTAGGCAACACCCGCCTTCAATAGATGAACTCTGGGTAGTGTTGGCGCACAGCATCGTGAACCCGCTGCAGTTGCTTGGAATAAAGGTTGCTGTGCACAGCCTGACTATTTAGCACAAGTTCCCAGTGCACTGGACCCTGACAATTCTTCCAAATGCACACCCTGACTTTCCTCTTAAACCACCTTATTTACACGCTAACTGTACTTTCTGATGTGGCCTCAGCCACTATTTCCCAGTAGTAAGACAACGTTGGAGCATCTACACTATATTATCAAAAGTATTCGGACACCACAATATTTTGGTACAAATGGCTTTATTAACGCTATTATTAGTTACTCAGCCCTCCATTCGCTAGTATGACAGCGGAAACACGTTGAGGCATACTGTCAACGAATTTCCGGTAGGTCTCGACAGAAATGGCTCGTCATTCGTCCTGCAAAGCTGAAGCCAGAGTGGAGAGCGAAGGCGCTGGAAACCAGTCCTGCGCGTGCCGTGCAGTGTGGCAGAGAGCTCGATCGTGTTGGAAGAGACAACAGCCAATTCCATAATACTGCCAAATTGTTCGTAGTGTATAATTATCCAGAACGTCGAGATACGCTTCAGAGTTCATGATTTGTGGTATGATAACCAACAGGTAGAGGTCCCATCCACGAAAAACAACTCCATACGATGATGGAGCCTCCAACGGACTTAACTTTGGAAGGACAGAGTCCGGCAAAAGCGTTCGCCAAATCCAAACACGCCGATCATACGGGAAGAGTGAGAAGCGTGACTCATCATTCCAAAGAACAACTTTCCAGTCACCCACACACCAGGATCGACGGGAGACACACCATTTGTAACGGCACTTCGCATTCACGGTAGTACTGTGTGGCTTATGTACTGTTCTACCATAATAACCCAACGCTGTGCAACTCTCTGCGGGTAGTTATGGTACCAACCGAGCCATTACAAGCATTTCCTGTTTCAGCAGCGATGGAAGCGACAGGTAAAGAACGGGATTTCTTAGTAATTCTTATCATGGCTCTTCTCTCACGTTCTGTCAGTTTGTGTCGCCTTCCTGAACGTTTTTTCACTGTAGTTGCACCGTCTTGCTTCCACCTCTTCACCACATCACTTACAGTCGATTCTGGTGTGTTTATTTCAGCTGCAATGCTCCGTATGGAAAGGTTACTCAAATGACATCCTATGACCAATCCACGCTGGAACTCGGAAAGTTCACTGTTTACGCGGCATATCCGCTTCAAAGTTATTTATAACACAACATATCATCTCAGCTTTATATACGTACGTACCTCCTTACACACAGCGCACCTTCTTGCGAAACCGTTCTTTACATTATGCAAACATTAAATAGGTATGTAACGATTGTTCGACAAACGGTTGGTCGACATAACGATTGGCCGACAGTAACGATTGGTCGACACACGATTGGCCGATAGTAACGATTGGCCGACAGTAACGATTGGTCGACAGTAACGACTGGTCGATATAACGGTTACTCGACAGTAACGACTGGTCTATATAACCATTAGTCGGCATTGGTCGACATAAAATGGTCAACGGAACTTTGGAAAAAAATTTAATAAGTGCAAACAGTTTGGCGGTAAGTTGCCCCACCGGAAGATTGCCACACATCATTCAGCAACCCGAAAAATTGCCACATGGTTTTTATTAAGGGGACGAGCACAAATCGCCGTTCGTCCGAGAAACGCTTTGAATGTGTGGCAATTTTTCCGGTGGGGCAATTCGAGTTTCTGAATTATGTGTGTCAGTTTCCCTAAGGTGCCGGTACCTAAAGTGTCCCGGGGCCCTTTCGGAAATAACATCGTTCAGAATGCCCTCTATATAGATTTCACTTAGAGTACAAAAGATGACACGGGGGCCTATTTGGAAATTATATGTTATAATGCTGTACGTTCTGAGGACTTTTTTTTTTTTTTTTGATTGGAGGTTTAACGACCACCGTGAGTGAGCAACTCAATGGGCTATAAGCAGTCGCCCGTCCCTAATTTAGGGTCACTGATTCCAGGGAAAGGAGAGAGCCAGTGGCGTAAGACAAACACAACACCCATGCCTCACCGGGATTCGAACCCGGACCCCTTACGGACAAACGATCAGAGGCCATCGCTTAGACCACTGCGCCACCGGGGCGGCGTTCTGAGGACTGCATTCTAAAAGATATTATTTCCAAAAAGGAACGTTACGTTTTGAGAGGTCAGTACGTTCTGAGAGGTACCGCTGCGAATGTAAACCATAATCCTCTGAACCAATGGTTATCTCGACCAATCGTTGTGTCGACCAGTCGTTACGGTCGACTGATCGTTATGTCGACCAATCGTTACTGTCGACTAGTCGTTACGGTCGAGTGATCGGTATGTCGACCAGTCGTGCTGCCGACCAATCGTTACTGTCGACCAATCGTGCGACACCGCATTAAATATCCACAAGGCTGTCTGCGTACGATACGTTAATAAACTATACCCTTTCGGACTGCAAATTAAAATCACTTTATAAAAATCACTCTAAAAAGTCTAGTTAAAAAATGCGAGATCTTTTAGGGACACGAAGCCCCATCCTCAGGATAAGTGCCACGAACCACCACATACACCATACGTCACTCACAATGCACTATGTAATTCAAAATTTGTTGGCAAGGTAGAATTTTTCCCTCTTCTTGTTTCTATCCTTAAAAAAGCTTGTCACAAACATAATTTAAATTTTGGAGTGACTATCAGAAATGTCTTTTCCCTGGTACGTAACGACCGAGACAAAGTCACAAGCCTGCACAAAACTGGGGTATATTGCATCCCTCTGGTCCATGAGGACCCCGGTGTTGCTGTTCGTTACTTCATTGGGTCTACACTTAGGACGTTCAACATACGGATGTCTGAACATAAATTTTCTCTCCGTTTAGGAGGATCAACTTCTACGGCTCTAACTAATGCCGTTAACCAGGAGGGGTTCTCACCTGACTGGATTAGCTCTAAAGTTCTGTATTCCAACGTTAATAAACGTACAGTCTTCCTCTCAGAAAGTTTGTTTATTATCAAGTATGGGCCAACCTGTTGTAATACAGAACTTCCAGCCTTCGTCCCTCGACAATGGAGGCAGCTAGTCACACTCAACTTCATGAAGATGAGGAATTTACATAATATTTTGTTACTTACTTCCTTTGAACTTTAATTTATTACAATGGCATCATTTGTGCGAATGACAGAGTGCATTGTGGGTGACGTATGATGTATATAGTGGTTGCCTCTCGGTGTTTCTTCGCACTTAGCCTGAGGATGGGGCCTCATGTCCCTGAAAGATCTCGCATGTTTTAACTAGGCTTTTTAGAGTGTAAATAAAGTGATTTTAATTTGCAGTCCGAAAGGGTATAGTTTATTAACTTATCGTACGCAGACAGCCTTGTGGATATTTTTTGTAACATTCCGTATGAAAATACTTGCTTTTACTATGCAAACATTTTGTAGTGTCAGGATACTTTTGATAATATACGTATTTTTCATCACCTGTGACGATACAACGCCAATACCTCTCGTTTTGTATATTTGGCAGTTATTCACAACAGAGAGCGACATGTTGTTCCGCGTGCTATATCAATTCATGGGAAACCATTCTGTGTCGCATGGAGAAGACCTCAAGTTGGTGCAGATGACGAACGATGGTGAATTGGCAATACCCCACCTCAGCTGCGAATTATCGTGTTCTGATACCAGATTTCTTTTTTACACAACTTCGACCAGAGTGATCGTTTGACGTCCTGACCACATCTTGTCTTCGAAACTGGTGTCCGCAGCATTGAAACACCGGAACCATATTCGTGCAGTGCTGATACCCACTGTTTCCTCGTTTTCAACAGCAGAAATTTCTTTTGGTGCAACTGCCTTTTTTTTTTTCAATAACGGCGTAGGAGCGCCCGAACAGCACATTTATCGACCTCCATCCTTTTCTCATTTGATAACGCAATGTGGCTCTGTGCCAAATGCACGTCATTAACTTTATGTGTTCCGCGTCATGGCGGTACCCAGGCCATACTAGCCCAGTCCGTAATATGACTGGTATGGTCCTAGTCCGTACTGCGTTGCGCACAGAAATAGCGACCGAACATGTGCAGCTCAAAACGGCACGAATTGTTGACTCACTCTGGTACTTCACCGGGTGTCATTAATTACTTTAAACTCATGTTCCATCTGATAAGCATTTGTATCACAGAATTTCTACATGAAAATCCCCATTTCTATCTTTCGATGGTGCTCAATTTATATGGAAAACTTTGAACGAAGTACCAAATTAGAAAACGATACTAATGCAGACGTCTCTTCAAAGCATTTGATGGAAACATACTTCAAATTCTGCAGATATTCCCTTTGATTTTATTTTCAATTCTTACCAGTTTCCAAGAAATGGGAGAAAAAAAACGAATTCTGATTCTTAGGAATCGCTGATTGGTTGTTTTTGTACGGCAGCGACTAACCAATAAGGAACGAAGTCAAAAGAAATAAAAAAAAAAAAAAGATCGAAAACTCCGACGGCAAAATTCGCTCTCGGACACCATAAACTTCGGTATCAGGAAAGAAAACTGAATGAATAATAAATAAAAAGCTTGCAAGCATTTTTTCATTTTATTTTTCACTTATTTCTACCGGTGCTTTTGAAGAAGGGAATTATTCGAAGACAACCTCTGATCGTTACTTCGTTGTCATGGCAACTTTCGTAATGGATCACATGCGAATACGAAAGGACGACATGTTTTTGTCCTTTAGTTCCCGTCTGGGAATGCTTTCGCACTAGAGCATCAGTGCGGGGACGTTTTTGCTCGTTTCCCGCCACGCTCTGCAAAGAATGCAGATATGCTCCTACTTGCTCTCGGCCGAACTGCGACATTGGAGTCGTATTTCCTTCTCCAATTTCTAAACATCTTCACGGTGTAGGGTTTACATTCATAGCAAATGGAGGACTAGATGGATTGGAAAGCACACTTGGGAACTCGAGGAGACTCTGCACATCTTGAGGATAAATTTTTTATGTCCCAAGAAAGCTCGGCCGTATGAATTCTCCCAAGGAGTGGCGAGTGGAGAGCAGAGTGTATGAATGAAAAACGTTCGTCGTGCACTCTCGAGAATGTGCAAAACGGTTAACTTTTAAATTAATTCTTGATAGAAATAACCGCCATTTTGTGTATAATAAAGAACAGCATCAATGAATGAAATACAGGATTACACCATTGTACAATCCAAATTTGCAAGATGTGAATCCGTTTTTTGGTGTAAATATGACAAGGATGGTAAGTCAGATAATATCCGAAACCTTGAAAATTTCGTCGTCTTGGAGCGGGAGTCCCGGATAGCGCAAATTAATTGGAAACTTGAAACTTAGTCGTTCTGGGTGGTGTAGTGTTTAGCATACTCGGGCGCTATCCGGAAGACGCGGGTTCGATTCCCGCTCCAGGACGGCAAAATTTTCAAGTTTTCGGAAATTATGTAACTTAACATCCATGTCATATTTTCACCAATTACCGGATTCACATATTCCAAATTTGTATTTTACAATGGTGTAATCCCGTATTTCATTCACTGATATTCTGCGCCTACGGGCAATTACGGGAAGAATTCTTAACCTCCAGATTCGCTATATATATATGAATGCCGGTTGCTTCGACTAGCGAATCCTGTGATGGTTATATTCAAGTTAATCGGAAACTGGAAACTTGGTCGTTCTGGGTGGTGTAGTGGTTAGCATACCCCGACGCTATCCGGGAGACGCGAGTTCGATTCCCGCTGCCGGACGGCGAAATTTTCAAGTTTTAGAATATTATGTGACTTAACATCCATGTCAGATTTAGGCCAATTAGCGGAATAAAAGTTCCAAATTTGTAAAGAACAGCATATTAGCAAGACTTGAAAAATTTCGTGCTGGTTCACCAGTCAGGCAAACATCTCACTCGCCAGCTGAAAATCGACAGCTCCGCAGGGCAGGGTTGTCGTTTGTTTAGTGTTTTTTTTTTGTTTGTTAAAAAAATATACACGAATAATATTTCACCGCTAACCTAATTTAAACGATTAGCCATTGCATTGAAACTCAATTTTCTCCCACAAGAGTAGATGATGCAAGAATCGTTCAATGTTTTAGAACTTCCCGAACAGCTCCGCGAAAACACGGATTCCCGTGTTTGCCCTTCGACCTACGACAGTAGTTGGCTACGCGGCCGCTCGCGAGGCGCATGTGACTCTTAAGGTACTATTTTGCTGGAACTGCTCACCGCAGTGGTTGGCAGTATCGGCACGCAGCCTCGAACTGTTTTATTGATTTTAAACGGGATTTTTTTCGCTGGAACTGCTCGGAAGTCGGCGGCCGTGACGTCATGACGATCCGATCCCCACTGTCACCAGTCAAGCAATGTCCTCGCGACTGCCAAGAGGAAGACGTTGGCGATTTATTTTTCACTTATAGCTTAACCCTTTATCGTGAGCAAGATTAGTATTAGGCTATGTCTAAAACCATGTCTAAGGAAATGTTAAACTAAATGAGAACACGATGCAATAGTTCCTAAATTAGCTACGAAACATAAACAGAAGTCAACTTACGAAATCCACAATATAGCCACTACAAGTTGTAAATTTCACATTTATCTTAACGTCGATCGAACATCTCCACACACACATATATATAGCAAGTGCTGTATCGTCTTTTTTATCTATCGTTCTTATCACATTCCTACGTCACTCACTCTGACCTCAGTTTTGTTGCCAACCTCATTCTTGTGAGAGTGAAGATATCACGTTAAGTTTGGAAAATATAAAGAACAACACAAATTTGCATAGGAAAAGGAACTAACGGTAAAAGTTATTTTAGAATATACGTCCCACACTGTTCGTAAAATTGTGATTGATTCTTTGTGTTTTTGAAATTGTGACCCATTCTTTCATAATGGCGAGAAAAGGGTTCATTAATCATGACGATGAACATTTTTTGTGTATGTGAGAAATTATAGAGTGCTGTACGATCATGAACACAAAGATTTTCGTAAAAAAAAAAAAAAAAAAAATTATAGTCGCTTTCCCGACTTTTAAATATTTCATTTGAAACCTTCTTGACGATAGGCTTATAGTTTCGGCATCCTCTTCTTCCTCCTCTAATAAGAACGCTGTAATAGTATTTAAATATATCTTCGAACAAGTCGCAGGGGGTTTGTAACGTCCCAAAACTAAAAGGCAACTGACTGCTTACCCTTTAGTAGGAGAGCGGACGACCGCGACGGAGGGCAGTTTCAACGGCAAACCGTAACCACTCACTGCCGGACCTTACGGTTGGCTCTTACTGCCAACCGCCGCGATGGGCAGTTGCAGCGAAATAGTACTTTTACACTGCTTATCTTTTCACACAGCTTTTGGAGAAATCATTCTACCGGGGCTTGCGGCTTCTGGCCTCATGTTCCTTGTTAAGCTCACCGTACCGGATATACTTTTTTTTTTTTTTTTTTATTGGAGGTTTAACGACCACCGTGAGCAACTCAATGGGCTATAAGCAGTCGCCCGTCCCTAACTTAGGCTCACGAGTTTCAGGGAAGAGAAAGAGCCAGTGCCGTAAGACAAACACAACATCCATGCCTCACCGGGATTCGAACCCGGCTCCTTACGGACGAATGATCACAGGCCATCGCTTAGACCACTACACCATCGGCGGTCCCGGATGTTTTGACTCACGGGATTCGCTGTCTAATTTCCTTCGCGGAGAAGCAGGTTTTCCATGCTAGCGCACAATCACGCATCACTTCTGTGCATTAAAATAAGCTTTATTAAGAAGCTGAGGGTTTTACGTATCCAAAAAAAAAAAAAAAAAAAAAATAGGCATATTAACGTATAAATAATTGCTGGCTCAATTTAAATTGCTCTACTAAAGTTCTTACTATTCAACTAAAACTTTTCACTTGTCACGGACGTGCAGACGAGCGCATTTTGCAAGACCCGCATATTAGTTTCTGGATTCTAAACACAAAAACAAGATTGTTATATAACTGCATACCTACCAATCAGCATTAGCGGCAATTTGGAAAACTATTTTCTTAAAAACCTAGAAGATATTTCAACAAGTTATTAAAATCACGCAATGCATTGATTATGATACGCCTTCCAACATACCAGAAATCATTACTCAAGTTATGAGGATAATGGCTGTGGAATAAATCTCGCTCCTGTGCCATGACCTTTGACCCTATTTCGATGATATTAAACAGAAGGGGTTCAGTGTACCTCCGGAACAACATAATAAAGTTTTGTCGCAATAGAGGCAGTTTTACTCAAGTTATGAGGATAATGGCTGTGGAATAAATCTTGCTCCTCTGCCCTGACCTTTGACCTCATTTTGATGAATTTAAACAGATTTGGTTCAGTATATCTCCGGAACAATATGATTAAGTTTTGTCGCAATAGAAACATTTTTAACGAAGTTATGAGGATAATGGCTGTCTCGTTCCTGTGCCCTGACCTTTGATATCATTTCGATGATATTAAACAGATTTGGTTCAGTATATCTCCGGAACAATATGATTAAGTTTTGTCGCAATAGAAACATTTTTAGCGAAGTTATGAGGATAATGGCTGTCTCGTTCCTGTGCCCTGACCTTTGATATCATTTCGATGATATTAAACAGATTTGGTTCAGTATATCTCCGGAACAATATGAAAGTTTTGTCGCAATACAAACATTTTTACTCAAGTTAGGAGGATAATGGCTGTACAATAAATCTTGCTCCTGTGCCCTGACCTTTGACCTCATTTTGATGATTTTAAACAGATTTGGTTCAGTATATCTCCGGAACAATATGATAAAGTTTTGTCGCAATACAAACATTTTTACTCAAGTTATGAGGATAATGGCTGTAGAATAAATCTTGCTCCTGTGCCCTGACCTTTGACCTCATTTTGACGATTTTAAACAGATTTGGTTCAGTATATCTCCGGAACAATATGATAAAGTTTTGTCACTATACAAACATTTTTACTCAAGTTATGAGGATAATGGCTGTGGAATAAATCTTGCTCCTGTGCCCTGACCTTTGACCTCATTTTGATGATTTTAAACAGATTTGGTTCAGTATATCTCCGGAACAATATGATAAAGTTTTGTCGCAATAGAAACATTTTTAGCCAAGTTATGAGGATAATGGCTGTGGAATAAATCTCGCTCCTGTGCCCTGACCTTTGACCACATTTCGATGATATTAAACAGATTTGGTTCAGTATATCTCCGGAACAATATGATTAAGTTTTGTCGCAATAGAAACATTTTTAGCGAAGTTATGAGGATAATGGCTGTGGAATAAATCTCGTTCCTGTGCCCTGACCTTTGATCCCATTTCGATGATATTAAACAGATTTGGTTCAGTATATCTCCGGAACAATATGAAAGTTTTGTCGCAATACAAACATTTTTACTCAAGTTAGGAGGATAATGGCTGTACAATAAATCTTGCTCCTGTGCCCTGACCTTTGACCTCATTTTGATGATTTTAAACAGATTTGGTTCAGTATATCTCCGGAACAATATGATAAAGTTTTGTCGCAATAGAAACATTTTTAGCCAAGTTATGAGGATAATGGCTGTAGAATAAATCTTGCTCCTGCCCTGACCTTTGACCTCATTTTGATGATTTTAAACAGATTTGGTTCAGTATATCTCCGGAACAATATGATAAAGTTTTGTCGCAATACAAACATTTTTACTCAAGTTATGAGGATAATGGCTGTAGAATAAATCTTGCTCCTGCCCTGACCTTTGACCTCATTTTGATGATTTTAAACAGATTTGGTTCAGTATATCTCCAGAACAATATGATAAAGTTTTGTCACTATACAAACATTTTTACTCAAGTTATGAGGATAATGGCTGTTGAATAAATCTCGTTCCTGTGCCCTGACCTTTGATCCCATTTCGATGATATTAAACAGATTTGGTTCAGTATATCTCCGGAACAATATAATAAAGTTTTGTCGCAAGAGAAACATTTTTAGTCAAGTTATGATGAGAATGGCTGTGGAATAAATCTCTCTCCTGTGTCCTGACCGTTGACCCCATTTCGATTATATTCAACAGAATCGGTTCAGCATATCTCCGGAACAACATACTAAAGTTTTGTCGCAATAGATGTATTTTTACCTACGTTATGACCCATAAGGGAAATGGAATGGATCCCGCTCCTGTGACCTGACCTTTGACCCCATTTCGCGCATAGGGTTTGTCCCCAGGTTGTCTCCTACCACATACTTAAATTTCGGTGAAATCGAATCATTTTTTACGCGAGTTATCGTGCAGACAGACAGACGGACAAAGCTCGAGCATATACGCTTCTTCAACCTACGGCTGGAAAGCGTAGAAAATCAAGAAAACATCTTCGACCGGCTGAGAGATATCTCACGAGCTGCCCTTCCTTTTTCTCCAATGTTTCCTGATGTAAAACATTCCTCCCTTTTACCAGTTTTCCCAATCACTAGCCATCCGGATTTTATAGGGCAAAAACGGTGTGTCACTATCCAACAAAAAGTGATTTTCCTTTCCTCAGATGCAGTGGAAAAACAAAGAACATCCCTGTTCGTATTCAGCTCCGACCACATTGGACTCATACAGTAGTAAACGGTACAGAGAGAAGAACCTCCTGCAACGAAGTCCTTGACTACGACCGGGGTACCTTAAAAGTAGGTGCAGATTTTTCATCGTGTGGAATAAAACTACGCAGGTATAGATGATAACAGTTGAGGCTTATGTCAAAAATTTTGTATTAATCTGAACGTGAAAATATCTGGTCTCAGGCATTGGAGTGGCTATTTCTTCGAACCATTTCTTGGAGTAATCTAATTTTTTTTTTCAAATAAAATTATACATATAAACACCCAGATCTATCTTTCTCTCACTGTGTCTGTCTTTCTGGAACGCTTGATGTCACAGCAATGTCTGCATTGTTGCGTCATCACGTATCAATCAATTCGGGTGTGCTCTCGAAATATCGTAGGGATTACCTGCTATATAATAACACACGATCACTTTTAGATGTCAGGGTGATCGCGTGCTAATTCAAAAATATTGGATTATGGATTACTCGAGTTCTATTTTTTCCGATCTAAACAATTCGAATTGAGTCCTTAATGTTCCAGCAAGTTGAGTTTGTACACGATTACTTTGCGATCTCCAGTAACAATATACATGACACAAAGGGTTTGTGTTGCTGAAAACATTCGCGATAACGGGCGAGCAAGGAGCGACTATGACAATACGCTGATTCTAGTTGTATTCGGTGAAAATGTGAGACATCCAAGACCCCAATTCCTGGACCTTGGACCCCACTTCGGAACCTGAGGAACAGACTTGGAATCGAGAAGGTACATGAGTTTTCCATCAGACTCTCCAGAAAGTTCTTCAAGAAAGCCGAAACCCACCCTAATGGACTTGTTAGGGGCGCGGTTGATTACAATCCCAGCGAAATCCTTAGGTATCCCAGAACAAAGGCGGCGATCGTTGAACCCCTTGACTGATAGAGTAAGTATGTGAACACTGGTGGGTGTTAGACAGACCACCACCCCTTCTTTTTCAGATTGGCATCGAGATGGCGAAAATGGATTCTACTTGGACATTTGAAATTGGTATCGTTGAGTTTCAGTCACTTCCTGGTGCGTCGGCGGCCGGGTGGTGGTGTGTTTCTCTGTGTTGTTGTGCGGTACTTCGTTCCCTTTGCCGCCCTTCCCCTCGGACTGGTGTCACGGATCACCCTCTCTTTTCACTATATTTTTCTGTTTGTCTTTCCTATTGAGTTCACTTACTCAGATCTCCTAGCTTCCTATTTCTAAGGGCAGTTTTAGACCTGGGGTCAGACACTCCCTTTCTAAAACTTCTTCAAATATCGTGCTATCGTGATACTAAACTATGGCCGCGGGTAGCCTAGTGGTCAACGTTTGGAACTGCGACGGAGAGGACCTCGGGTTCGATCCCATACAGGTACGAACTCTCGAACCACTAAATATCCGCCGTGCGTCGGATGGGTACGATAAGCCGTCGGGCCCCGTGTACTGGACCCCCGGTAATAAATAAAGGCGTCTTCTTGCCCCTTTCTACCTCGCTTCTGTGTCACTTTCCTATCGGGCACTCTAGGCTAAGTCTCCTAGCTTCCTATTTCTAAGGGTTGTTTAAGATCTGGGGTCAGAAACTCCCTTCCTAAAATCCTCTACATATAATCCGATGATCTGATCCTAAACTATGGCCGCGGGTGGCGTAGTGGTCAACGTTCGTTGCTGCCACGGGGAAGACCTCGGGTTCGATCGCAGTAAGGTAGGAACGCTCGAACCACTAAATATCCGCGGTGCGTCGGATGGGCACGTTAAGCGGTCGGGCCCCGAGTACTGGCCCCCGGTAATAAATAAAGGCGTCTTCCTTCCCCTTTATACCTCGCTTCCGTGTCACTTTCCTATCGGGAACTCTAGCCCAAATCTCCTAGCTTCTTTTTTTTTTTTTTTTTTTTTTTTATTCGAGGTTTAACGACCACCGTGAGCAACTCAATGGGCTATAAGCAGTCGCCCGTCCCTAATTTAGGGTCACTGGTTCCAGGGAAGGGAGAGAGCCAGTGCCGTAAGACAAACACAACATCCATGCCTCACCGGGATTCGAACCCGGACCCCTTTCGGACGAATGATCAGAGGCCATCGCGCCACCGGGGCGGCAATCTCCTAGCTTCCTAAGAGTTGTTTAAGACCTGGGGCCAGACACTCCCTGCCTATAATCCTCTACATACAGTATGATATGATATGATATATGATACTAAACTTTGATATCCCAGTGAAAATAATTTTCGATTAACAAAATGAGCTCCAGAACGGAAACGAGTGTTAAAGCTCGGCAACTTGTGATTCGAATGTCTGAAGAAGGTATAAATCTTTGCGTGAAATTGCGAACACAATTCAACGCGGACACGGATGTGTTCAAAAAATAATCCAGAAATGTAAAAAGTTTGGACATATTGCAAATAAGCCCGGAAGAGAACGAAAACGCAACCTCAGTTCCACGACCAAGAGACGAATCATTCGAGAAGTGAAAGAAAATCCTATGGCGAGTGTTCCAAAAATTGCTGCATCCACTTCTATAACGATAGGAAGATCTGTTTCTGCAGAAACAATTCCAATTTCAGAAAAGCAGGTTTTAATGGTCGTATAGCTAATAGAAAACCAGGAAACCCTTCATTTCCAAAGTAAATCGGGAGAAAAGGATTTCATTCGCTAGGAATCATATTTCAAAGCATCAAGTATTATTCAGTGACGAGAGTAAGTTCAATGTTTTCTGAAGTGATAGTCCATGTTATTTTTGGCGGAAGCCTAACAGTAAACTGCTTTCCCAAAACACCATCCCCACTATCAAGCATGGAGGTGGTGGTTCGGTGCTTGTATGGGGCTGTATGTCGGCAAAAGGCGTGGGAAATTTAATTTTCATTGATGAAATCATAGATAAAATCAAATACTTGGACATAAGCATTAAAAAATAATTTAAAACAAAGTGCTCAAAAGTTGGGTTTAAGGTCAAATTTTGTTTTTCAATAAATTAACGATTCGAAGCACACCGCTATTATAGCGGTGTGCTTCGAATTGTTATCTTATAGTTAATTAGGTAAGCTGTGGTTGTTATATAATTGTAAAATGGAACTGCACACCCCACCGCAATCTGCAGATCCGAACATTATTGAAAATGTTTGGTCACAGTTGAAAATATTGGTTCAAAAACAAGATATTAGGAGCAAAGAACAGTCAAAAACAGTTTTACGTGAAGAATGGGCAAAAATATCCAGCGACAAAATACAAACTGTTGTTAACTCAGTGCAACACCGTTTGAAAGCCGTTCCACGTGCAAAAGGATATGCAAGAAAATATCAGTTCATGTTTTTTTTTTTTTTTTTAATTAGCTAATTATACAAGATCTCCATTTTAATTTGTGACTTCGAATTTTGTAACTTCGACATAAAAATTATGTAATTAACATATTATATATAGAGACTTCATATTTGTTTTCTAGCCTAAAACATTTCTTAATGTGTATTTCATCGTTCCTATAAATATTTATTTTCAAAAGCAATTTAATAATATTTTTTTGACCTTTGAAAAAGAGAGTGAGTGGTGTTTACTCAGTTTCTGGAGCCACTGTATATTTTCGCACACGATACATAGCTGAGAGCGAAGAATTTGAATTTCCGTGTTTCAAGGATAGAGACACATTTCAAGAGCTGCAACAGTGCAATCGATTTCTGTCTATGTGTGTCTATGCAAATGCAAATCAGATAACTTGACGGACCGTAAAATCTCTGAGACTAGCAAACGAAGTTCGCCACGCATCATCATCTCGGTGCATTTGCTGAACAGAAGTTCGTGATGACAAGTTCGGTTTCGTAGGACTAATTATGCTTTCATGCTCCCAGCGCTACCATTTATAAACATTGGGGAGAGTCTACATTTCACGGCACAGACTTCATCCCTTTTCATTAAAAGCGTATTATCTCAAAGGGATGTTATGTTGTCTCCCATCGACCGCATTTATTACCAAGCAGACACGGTTATATGGGACAACACGATTACTAGCCTTTGATAGAAAGCTTGCGTGTCTAACTCTGTTACAGTCATGCGCCGTGCCTAATGACAAAGTTCTCTGATCTCGGGAGCTTTCCTTTCATTGCTACGAGAAAAAAAAATCAGCAAACTTCTAAATAAAAATTTACAATTGGCGAAAACAACAAAGATGACACCGAACTTTTTGGTTTTAATGAGCAAGTCTTCTGAATCCTTTCCGACACGCAAAAATATTTCAAAGTTCTTCGTAGTCTATGGAATCCTTTCCGACACGAAAAAATATTTCAAAGTTATTCGCAGTCACTGGAATTTTCCAACACGAAAAAATATTTCATAGTTATTCGTAGTTAATGGAATTCTTTCAGACACGAAAAATTATTTCAAGGTTGTTCGTTGTCTATGGAATCCTTTCCGACACGAAAAAATATTTAAAAGTTATTCGCAGTCCATGGAATTTTCCGACACGAAAAAATATTTTAAAGTTATTCGTAGTCTATGGAATTCTTTCAGACACGAAAAAATATTTCAGTTATTCGTAATCTACGGAATCCTGTCAGACACGAAAAATTATTTCACATTTGTTCGTAGCCTATGGAATTTTTTCCAACACGCAAAAATTATTCAGTTTTCCGTAGTCTATGGAATCCTTCCGACACGAAAAAATAGTTCAAATTTATTCGCAGTCCATGGAATTTTCCGACACGAAAAAATATTTCAAAGTTATTCGTAGTCTATGGAATCCTTTCAGACACGAAAAATTATTTCACAGTTGTTCGTAGTTTATGGAATTATTTCAAACACGAAAAAATCATTTCAAGGTTGTTCATAGTCTATAGAATCCTTTCCAGCAAGAAAATATATTTCAAAGTTATTCGTAATCTATGGAATCCTCTCAGACACGAAAAAATATTTCACAGTTTCTGGTACTCTATGGAATCCTTTCCGACACGAAAAAATATTTAAAAGTTATTCGCAGTCCTTGGAATTTTTCGACACGAAAAAATATTTCAAAGTTATTCGTAGTCTATGGAACCCTTTCAGACACAAAAAAATATTTCAGTTATTCGTAATCTACGGAATCCTTTCAGACACGAAAAAATATTTCACAGTTGTTCGTAGTCTATGGAATCCTTTCCGACACGCAAAAATATTTCAGTTTTTCGTAGTCTATGGAATCCTTTCGACACGAAAAAATATTTCAAAGTTATTCACAGTCCATGGAATTTTCCGACACGAAAAAACATTTTAAATTTATTCGTAGTCTATGGAATCCTTTCAGGCACGAAAAATTATTTCACAGTTGTTCGTAGTCTATGGAATTCTTTCAAACACGAAAACCTTATTTCAAGGTTGTTCGTAGTCTATGGAATCCGTCCGACACGAAAAAATATTTCAGTCATTCGTAGTCTATGGAATCCTTTCAGACACGAAAAATTATTTCACAGTTGTTCGTAGTCTATGGAATTCTTTCAGACACGAAAAATTATTTCAAGGTTGTTCGTAGTCCGTGGAATGCTTTTCGACACGAAAACATATTTCAGTTTTTCGTAGTCTATAGAATCTTTCCGACACCAAAAAATATTTCAAAGTTATTCGCAGTCCATGGAATTTTCCTACACGAAAAAATATTTCATAGTTATTCGTAGTCTATGGAATCCTTTCCGACACGAAAAAATATTTCAAAGTTATTCTCTGTCCATGGAATTTTCCGACACGAAAAAATATTTCAGTTATTCGCAGTTCATGGATTTTTCCTACGCGAAAAAATATTTAAGTTATTCGTAATCTATGGAATCCTTTCCGACACGAAAAAATATTTCAAGGTAGTTCGTAGTCTATGGAGTCCTTTCCATAGACTACGAACTACTAGAAAATACAAAAAATTAACGGCATTGCTACGATCGATAAGACATCTAGAAAACGAAACGCTCACTTTTCCCGACTAGTGATTGAAAAGTCTGTTACGAAAATTAACAAATTGTGCTCAACAGTTCTTGGCTGAAAAAACGTATCAGAGACAAAGCGATTTTTATATCAAACAGATAGAATAACAGATATAGAGGAACACATCATCTAACTTTGCGCCCCTAACAGAGGAATTTTTAATAACGGAAAAGTAGAAAACATGTGAAAGGTGTTCTTCAGAGCAAAAGCAATGCACAGTAAAAAACAATGTTTTAAATACATCTCTTGGAAGCTGAGGCAGCGAGGGAAATGTTTGGATATTTCTGCCCCTTAGCGGGTAAATCGTGCACTATTAAATCAAAGATTATATTATTCATCTTCACTGTAACGAACAGCATACAATAAAAAAAGAAATTCTTCAAAAGGATTTTTAGAAGCGGAGACACAGCATCAAACTGAGGTAAACATTAACACTACCTGGCGCCAGAATTGTTAGCTACAAACCCTCACGAGTAGAGGCAAAGTGTTTCACAAAGCAAGTAGTATACAGCGTTCAAATAATTTTTTTAAACAGACTTTTAGAAGCAGAGATATTAACAGAAACATATGAAACATTTGCGGCCTTAACGAGTCAGTTCTGCACTATTTTTGGCAAAATATGTACACAAATGATTTAGAAGTTAGCATCTAAGAATTTTTTCAATCGGGTTCCTTAGACGCGCAGATGTTGCTGTTAACATGATGAAAACGGAAACGTGAATTTATGCACTCTTAGTGCCACACCTGTGAGTTAAAAAAGATTTGAAATTATATGAAAAATATTTCGCACCTGAATCAAACACACTCCGACAGTTTCTTTCTTTTTTTTTTTTTTTTCTCAAATCGGACTGTTAGAAGTAGAGATATCGATACAAATTGTACGCCTTTGGTGGGAAAATTATGCACTATTTCACAACAAGGTATTCTGTAAAAGTTTTTTTCTGCTGGGGGGTACCTGACAGCAAAATAATTCTTTAAATCGATCTTTCAGAAACGCAGATATCGCTGCATAAATATCAGAAACAAGGCTATACACTTACTCCCCTAGTGGTCAAATCATTCTTTACAAGTATTTGAAATAATATGAAGAACATGTCCCAACACGAACTCTATCCAATGCGAAAAATAATTTTGAAACCGAACTTCTATAAGCAGAAATATCAGGGAAATCGCAATTTAACTCTACACCTCTAACGGGAAAATTATACACTAGGACAAGCCGCCAACAGTTACCGATAACTCGGCTACAATTGGCAAATTTTGAGCGAAGCTATTGTAAAATCTAAGCTCATTAAGGAGTCTATTGTAACAAATTCTAAAAACCGAACGTCTAAAATTTATGATTTCCAGAACAAAAGTACAAAACATTCTAAAAAAGAAACGTCTAAAATTAATCATGAGCTACTTTCCTTCACGCCATCACGTTGGTTGTGATCAGGTTGCATGTAAACAAAGCGGAAAGACACATTCAGATCGGGAACCATGTTTTTCATTTTGTATCGCAAAAGACAGACACATACACAAACTTCCTTTTATTGTTATAGATTAAGCAAGTGTTGACCTAACAGACGGAATCTTTCCATTTCTTCGTTTTTCAGTTCAAACGATTTTTTTAAATTAATGTTAGTAAGCCGACATTCGTGAAACGGTTCAAGTAAAAGGCCATCTAGTTTTAATTGAAATTCCTCAATGACACGGAATTTCGGGAAATCGGAAGGCGTCAAAACCTGACCATGGACGATGTCCAATAACATGCAAACAATCACGGTGATCAGATGTGTCATCTCGTACCTATGCCGGAACAACTAATTGTCTCGAGTCTCGTAAAGAGATCTCCACTCGGCCTTCTCTAATTGTCCTGAATCTCGTATAGAGAGCGGATTTTTTTTAAATATTATTAAAATTGGTCGGTTTTTCAATGGTCATTGTTTTTATATGATACAACCAATCACCATGATACCAGCCCCATGTCACTCATCATGTCCTTCCCTTTCTCTGTGGCAAGTGTCACCGCGATCAGCTGAAGATCTTTGGAGGAGATAGGTAACAAACGACCCCTTCTCAAAACCCGGAAAAATCCCTAAAAATGCAAGTTTTGGGACGATTTTTCCTGAATGACACGGAATTTCGGGAATCGGAAGGCGTCAAAACCTGACCATGGACGATGTCCAATCAAAAAATCATGGTGATCGGATGTGCCATCTCGAACCTATGCCCGAACAAGTAATTGTCTCGAGTATCGTAAAGAGATCTCAGCTCAATTACTTGAAAAATAAACACTACCCAAAATAGTCTTCGTTATAAATGGCATCGAATGGAAGAAAGAATATTTTTGTTCGGTTGTTGAGAAGCAATTATGTTGAATAAAATGTATTTTGAAGTCAATAGCATCTGCACTTACGCCGACTTTTGGCGAAGTTGTGAATGGTTGAAAACTGGAAAGTGTCCCACATTTCAAGCTTTCTAATGCAAAAAGAATTATTCAAATCGAACTAATAGTTAGAGAGATATGGCGTCCAGACCCGGCCGGACAGACGGACATAGTAAAAACATACGCACAGTTATTTTTTACAAAAGACGTGCTCACATATGACAGAAAAAATCTAATGAATTGTAAATACGCCGGAAATCCTCCAGTGTTGAAAAAATTGTGCGCATCAAAATTTTTTTAAAGAATAATAATGCACACACGCACATCTTTGGATACAACTCAGCAGCACGTGATTTCAGATTTTACAGACAACAATTTTAATGTTCAAAGAGAAATCAGGATAAAAACCTAGATTGCACAAAATAACTAGATTTAGGCAGGAATATGCAAAATCGTGTTTTAATGGGAGATTATTGATTTATGAATAGCGACGTTTTTACCCAGAAAAACGCAATACACACAAAGAAGTTTTCTGGAAATACACACAATTTATTCTAGGAGAGACACAAATCTGTCTGCCCGGCTGGAGTTGTGGAGAAGAGCAGCGTCCTTGACTGAAACGTTAAAGTTAAGTCGGTCACGTGACTCAAAGGCACCTGTTTCAGGGCAATAATATGCCGTCTGTTTTCAAGTAAGCGATTATGCCTGTGATGAAACGCATGAGACTACCGTATGACGAATGCTTGTTATTTTCGCAAACTCATTTTCTAAGAGAAATATTGACAATTCTTTCCATATGTTCCACAGATACGATGCTTCTAGGGTGTTCCTCACTAAACGTGTGCCGCTATGCCGAGATCTGTTTACACCTCAGTTCATTACTTCAGTCCTCCGTGATTTGATATTAAATTCAGTATGCTTTTGCCACTCGTTAAACGCAATAACATTTCATAAAACCCAAAAATGAACACTACAATCTAATCGAAATTTTGTGGGTAATTTGGAAAGGCTACAATCTACATTTATCAAGACAGGATTTAGATATGGAGAATACAGCCGTTTTTGAGTGTTCCAGTTGTTTTAAAAGAGAAACAGTGCGCTGGGCGTTTCTGAAAGCGATACCTACTTCTGTAACATACTACCTTGCTCAGTTTATTCTGAAGCGACACAAAAACGATTAATCGGAAAATATAAGAAAGGGGCAAAATTTATTATGGCTCATTTTCGACCATTGTTAGAGATGAATCATGATTGTATCAGGTAATCACAAAAGTATTTGCGGTTTTTGGAGAAAGACAAATTATAACGCACACGTAGTAGAAAAGCAATTTATTAATCAAAATAATAACATGGGCATTAACAACGTTCTGCCAACGTTTTAAAAACTTATAGACAGGGCTGGCCTGGGTCATCTAGGAGGGCGGTGGACCAACTCTCTAGAGGGCGCCAGACCCATCTCAAACCATCCAACCAAGACCCACCCATTTTGGCCTCAGTCACACTGCCGCACCCACGGGGGGGGTCCTAAAGTCCCTTTCAGACGCTTAAAAATGAATAGAATTGAGTGAAATTCATTTTTGTTATGCATATAATTTGCAGGTACATTATAAATAAATGGTACATTATAAATAACGCCATTGAGAGAGATGTGCGAGGCTCTGACCCCCCCCCCCCCCATCAAATCTTCGTGAACTGTGTGAACTTGTTCAGGGGTCGTGGATCCGTATGGCTTCCGGTGTTTTGTCGAGTCCATGCCGAGACGAATCGCCGCCGTCAACATAGCGAAAGGTGGTGCTACACGTTACTAGACAGGTATCTCTAATTCAATTGCTCTTCAGTGTATAATAGAAGAGCGAAATGCATGTGAGTGCGTGATAAATTGTAAACCATTATGTATATTTTCTCCAACGAAATTTCACCGAGTGGCGCCAAAGTAGCACTTTGCACCTGGGCACAGCATGGCATGAGCTGGCGCTATATTCGACTTGCAATTTTAATTTTTTTTTATTTAAAATATACCTACTAAGTAAAATTTAATCACCACATTGCATTGTTTTTACCTATCTAAAGTGAGTATAAACAGGCTATTTTGAAACACTTCAACGCTGTACAGAAATGACGCTGATGCCTTCGCAGGCTTTTTTCTATAAATCTCAATTCTCTGCAGTTAAAAAGGATAGCGCATCAGTTTTTTTTTATACATGCTTTATATTCCTATGAATCGCACATCCGTTCCTCTCCCTTCAAATTTTTTTATCAAGTTTATCTTAGGATCTCTATCAGATGAACTGGGCAAACAAGGAGGCGTTTTGCTACCTTCCTCTGGTATATAATCTACTTGATTCTTTGATTTCTTGATTTACTTCCCGACTTTTTTTTTCTTACGTTGGAAGAAACGGAAACAGAAATTTCTTTCTCACAGTGCCAAGCGACAAGGCCTCTATCAATATTTTATGAGACACCAAAGAACAGGAAGCAAGTTTCTAAGGATGTTACCTAGAAAGTGTTTTTATCTTCTCCTTTTTCGTAATCTAAGTTGACTTCAAAGAACCTGACGATCAAGTGACTATTGATTTTTAGACTTACCCTGAGTGCCTGAATCGATTCTTTTATTCTGTTCTCCCTCAAACCTTTTAAGCATGCTTTTCTTAATAATAATAATTGTGCACTTTCCCTGACAAATATCATTAGGATTACAAAATTTCAAATTGCATAGCAAAAATTCTGGAAAATAATATTTAGTTGGGAAGTTACATCATCATCAACCATGCTCAGTCAACTGCTGGATGAAGTCCTCCCCAAGTCTCATTCACAACTCTCTGTCTTGAGCTACTATTCCATATCATTCCGGAATGCTTCGGAATTTCGTTCACTTATTTCCCACATTGCTTTCTGGGTGCTATCTTGTCCATTTTCGTTCAGTCTAGTATTTCAGTTGCCCAATGGCATTCAGTTCTTCTATCAATATGTCCAGCCCATTCCCACTTGAAGATCTTTGCCTTGATCATGACGTCATCATCTATTGCCATTTTATGATCCATAAGCGCCTTTTTCTGTCTTTCTTGGCTACAAAGTGGGCTCAACAAGTAATGCCTCCGCACATGTGTCTGGCGCATCACTTGTTGCTTAGCAACCAGTCAGACGGCAAACGATTCTTTATGCTATTAGCTTCATTTTACGGCGTAATAATACTTCGGTCTGTTTCTTCGCATTTAATTGTTTTAAAAATGGATGATATTTTTTTAACTGTGTCGAGGGGTGTCAAGCAACAATCAGTTATAGAGTTTTTAACTCATTACAATGTACCTCCAAAACAAATTCAAGCTAGATGAGAGGCAGTTTATGATTCTGGAGCTTTGGGCATAAGCCCTGTTCATCGTTAGTAAGAAAAATCAAAGGACAGTGGGGTAATGTTGGTCGTAAAGGATCAGCCGCGGAGTGGGAGTCCCGTAATCGCAACTTGCGATTTGAACAGGCGAACATTCGATAAGCTCAGTGAAAATCGAAGAAGACCTCAGAGAACCATAGCAGGTATGTTGAACACTAGCGACATTGCTAACGTTTCAGAATACAGCAAAATGTGTGTTCGTTGGGTACCACTTCACCTAACTACTGAAATGAAGAAAGCAAAACTCGAAACATGCCAAAGGTTTTGCTTGCTCGCTATGAAAAACATGGAAGTGATTTTCTCCAAAGCATACTGACTAGTTGGATTCACCATTACGACCCAGAAATGAAACATCCAACGCTGGAATGCCAACATCCATTTTCTCGAGTGATAAAATTCAAAATACAAATTTCTGCCGTTAAGTGCATATTCACTGCGTTGTAGGACTACAGAGGCATTATTCTTCAGAGGTACATGATCTAAAGGTACGACTATCAAATCTGAAAGCTATGTGCATACTGTTAAAACGTTAAACCAGAGAACAAATCGAGTGTGTGGGGAACGAAATGTCATTGATTCAGGAACACGACGACGCCAAACCTCACGCCAGTGCTTTCACTTCAAAGGCTACACAGAAAATCGGGTTTGATGTTCTTAAGCACCCTACGTAAAGCTCAGATTTGGCGCCGTCTGATTTATGGTTGTTTTCTGCTCTCGAGAGATATCTTAAATAAATTCAGTTCACCTATGACGAACATGTTCAAGACGCTACGAGGAAGTGGTTCCACGGACAACCTGAAGATTTTTGCAGAGATGGGTTTAAAAAATTTGTTAAACGTTGGCGTTCTGTACCAAGCATGAGGGGGGGAGGGCTATATCAAAAATAAAATATGCGAATAGAAGTAGAAATTCTGGGCTTTGTTTCAATTTGATGCCTTGCCACTGGGCGTGTATATAGACTGGCGGAAAGTGAAAAAAAGAACACCAAGAAAGAGACGTCTGATACCGACTAAATTTATACAGCATAATAACGGAATACAGAGGATAACGTGATCAAAACATTATGGCAAAATACAGCTGTATTTGCTGGTAAACTGAAAAATAGCATTTCCATGTAATATGGTTAGTACGAGGTTGAACCGCCATGAACTGCGTCACACTGTGCAATTCTGGCATGGAGTCTGTCATACAGAGATGTTGGATGTAAGTTTGGGGTATTGAGTTCCAAGCATCCTCAACCTGGACGCGTAAATCGGGGATGGTCGTGGCTGGCCGTGGAGACCGGATAAGTCGTTGTCCCATAAAATCCCGCACGTGCTCAATGGGGGACAAATCCGGGGAACGTGCAGGCCATAGAAGTTGTCTCACACCCTGAAGTGCATGTTGCGTAGCACGCGCCATGTGTGGGCGTGCGTTATCTTGCTGGAAAACACCACGATGGACCGACCTTACAAATGGCACAACTGGCTAAATGATGTTGTTGATGTAGGAGGTGCTGTTTAACGTACCCGTTACAAACACTAGTTGTGTACGGGAGTGATAGCTGATCGCTCCCAACACCAGGAGACCAGGTGTAGGCCCTGGGTGTCGCTGGCGAATGCAAGAAGAGTGGAAACGCTCCCCTGTGCGTCTGCGAACACGCACACGGCCATCGGAGGCTCCCAAACAGAATCTGCTTTCATCGCTGAACACGACAGATCGCCATTGCGTTCTCCAGTGCAGACGTTGGTGACACCACTGCAGCCGTTCCTGACGGTGGGCTGGAGTCAGAGGTACACATGCCAGAGGCACACGTGCACGTAGTCCTGCATCCAGTAGACGGTTGCGGATTGTTCGTACAGTCACCTCAGGTGCAACGGCAGCTCGGATTTGCGTCGCAGTGGATGTTCTGCTTGAGAACGCCGCTCTTCTTATGCGTCGATCGGTCCACTCATCAGTCCGTCTGTGACTCCCGGTTCCACGTCTTCTCATGAGGGAATGTTCTTCGGACCATCTACGCCACCATCGTGCCACCACCGATACTTCCCGTCCAATTCGCTCCGCAATACGACGATACGGCCACCCGTCCTCGCGGAGTCCGACTAGACGACCTCGCTTAAATTCCGATAACTGCTGAAATCGTACACGTCTTCCATGTCCAGGTATTGCAGCTTCTTCAGGGTCTTCGCACGTGTCCGTACGCCGACGACTGATTACATCACTTCGCCGTACTCCTTAAATACCACCGACGATAATTTGCATATTATGCCGTGCTGTGGCGTAAGCGCTCACGCGTTGGTCCCGAAATTAACATCATACCTACGTAAACTCGACCCCATTATTATATGTAAATTTCATGATCATCCGCCAATTCCTTCTTGGTGTTCTTTTTTCACTTTCTGCCAGTGTACCTACGGAGGCATTAGTTTCTGAACATCCTCTGTATGTTAAACATGTATCCCACCATACTCCTTTGAGTTGTCGGCAGACTCTGGATGTCTTTGTTAGGTAAGGTCCATGTCCTCATTCATGAATAAGAACTGGAAGGATGCATTGATTAGACACTTTTTTTAAGGCATAATGCTAAATTGTTCCTGAAAATATTGCTCTTTCTTCCAAATGCACTCTAACCAAGTTTTATATTCGCATTAATTTCTGCTTTGAGGTAACCCTTGCCTGATATCTTTTGTTCATTGTACAAGGGGCATCCTGAAAGTAATGCCTCCTCCTTAATAACTTTTGAAATTGTGAATTGATTTTAGTAAAACTGCACTGACATGTACTATGACATGTTACAATGCGGGAAAAAATATTTTTCAGAGTCGGAAATACAGATCATGAATGACAGAGAACAACAGCGAGCCGTAACTGAATACCTAGGAATGGGTGGCTTCAAAAATCCTCAGAAGACTCCAGGCGGTGTACAGAACTGCCACAATCGATATCAGTAATGTTCGAAGATAGATGAAGAGGTTTCGAGAAAGAGAACTTTCAGTGTCGGACAAACAACGGAGTGGAAGACCCGCAACTGCAGTGACAGATGCCAACAGGCAAAGAGTGAAATACCTTATCACAGCTGATCGTCATGTCACCATCCAGGAGTTCTGTGATGCAATTCATTGTGGTCATAGTGCTATGGGCACATTAAATAGGGATCTGGGCTACAGTTTAAAGTTGATCCCAAGAAACCTAACACGTGAACATTGTGAGCAAAAGGTGGACATGTGCCTAAATCTCTTGGACTGTTATGACAGGAAGGGTGAGGTGTTTTTCTTTAATGTAGTGACGGGGATGAAACCTGAGTGTTCTTTCATGACCCAGAAACAAAACGTGCGTCAATCGAATGGCACGCACGTCTCACCTCGACAGAAAAATGTTAAAATGATTCGTTCCACGGGAAAAGTGAGGGTGACAGTTTTCTGGGGAAATCGTGGTGTCATTTTGACTGATTTCCTTAAACGGGGTACAACAATAAACGGGCTCACTATGTGCATACATTGAAGAAGCTAAAGGAAGCTATCAGAAGGAAAAGACGTGAGATTCTACTTCATAGTGTTGTTTTACACCATGATAATGCGCGTCCCCACACCTCAATGGAGACTTCACAGGCTATTTCCAAAATGGTGTGGACGCTGATGCCCCAACCCCCTACAGTCCTGATTTGGCTCTCTCAAACTTTCTGCTGTTTGCCCCTTTGGAAAACACCCTTCGTGGGGAACGTTTCGACAATGTGATAGACGTTAAACTGTATGTGAACTCATGAGTGAAACGACAGCCTCTGTAATTCTTTCCAAAATGGATTTTACCAATGGGTTTGGCGGAAATGTATAGAAAGTGATGACCAATACTTTGAATAGGCTAGCATTATTAACAATATGTCCAAGTATTTTGCCAATAAGTTTCACATTTTTGTTGCTACAAATAAAAATCTTATGAGGGACGAGGCATTACTTTCAGGATGCCGTTTGTAGATGTAGATATCAGTTACTTCAAAATTTCCCCTATCAATATCTAAATCTTCAGTTCGTGTAAAAGTCTTTTACCTCAGTTTTGTTATCTGCAAGTTCATCTTTAGTCACATTGCTTTACTCCTTCTCAGCCAGTTATTGGATCATAATATGCATCGTTAGGGGTTGGTGCACTTGCAAAAATCACCATGTCGTAAGCAAAACGATGTTAGGTTAAACTATCTCCGTTAATCATAATCACCTTTCTTCCAGTTCAATGATTGAAAGACCTTCTGTAGTGTGGAATTAAACGGCTTGCGGGATATAGTATCATCTTGACAGACAAACAGATCACATCAATAATATCTCGTGCTGAGAAGTTCAAGCAAATTATAGAAGTACGATTCACAAACACTTTAGCCGAGTTAAGCAGCAGAGATAAAAATATTTTATTTACAATTTAAAATTAACTAAAAGACACGGGCAAGATCTTTCACAGCCGCGACGACAGCATCATCAGTCCCAATCAGCAACAATGGTGTGATTGGGACTGATGATGTTATCCCATTAAATAGTTATCCCCCCTCAATTCTCACAATGCATAGCGAGACTAGTTCACGTTGCCAAATAACAGTTTAATAGCTAGAGGTGTTTTGTAAGTTTTTAACCATGTCAACAGTCCTTGCCAAATAGAGTTCTCATTTATCGGCATTTCCTCATTGCAACCCCTTCAGAAAAATACGTGTTGTATAATGCCTCTGTAAATAGTAATGTCTGTTTATTACTAGCAGATGTAATAATCCTAAAAACTATCTCAGTCCGGGTAAATTGTTCCGTTCGCGAGAGTCCTGGTTAATGATGTTGAAATAGTATTGGAACGAAGCGAATATTCTTTTTTTTTTTTTTTAATTGGAGGTTTAACGACCACCGTGAGCAACTCAATGGGCTATAAGCAGTCGCCCGTCCCTAATTTAGGGTCACTGGTTCCAGGGAAGGGAGAGAGCCAGTGCCGTAAGACAAACACAACATCCATGCCTCACCGGGATTCGAACCCGGACCCCTTCGGACGAATGATCAGAGGCCAACGCCTTAGACCACTGCGCCACCGGGGCGGCGAAGCGAATATTCACGTTCCGCCATCCGGAACGAAGCGAATATTCATGTTCCGCCAGTCAAATAGACGTTACAATGTTACATCAAGCAAATAGACATATCTCTGAAAACTTGAAACTTACATCGTCCTGGAACGGGAATCGAACCCGCAGCTCCCAATTTACATTCGAGTATGTGAGTCCCGAGACATATCCTCAAAAGGTAACAAACTAAAACGTAAATCGGGAACCTCGGGTCCGATTCCCGTTCCTGGACGAGGCAATTCTCAGGTTTTCTGAGGCATGTGTACTTGCTTGATAGCATTACCTTGTGTTACTCCCGAATAAATAATATTTTATCGGCGCCAATAACTCGAAAAATTTTCACAGATGTTATGAATAATATTTTTGAACAGGGTCATATGCAAAATTCTTTCCCGGGGCGATTACCCCAAAAGAAGTAATCCAACCAATGTGGAAATAAATCTACCGAATGAAACTCGGTATGTACTTCCGTAAAGCACGACTGCACGGCAGGCGATATGCGGAATGCACGAAAATGAAATCGAGAAATATCGCAGACAGCAGAAAACTTCCAGTCACAAAGTTGTACAGCACTAAGAGTTATGTGTAAAAACGCATTAAATCGAACAAAAACGGAAAAGTAATTGCAAACAAGTCCAATGAAAATATTATTGCGTGATGAGAAATTACCTCTGTGAATAATCAGTTGGCAGGTGAATCAACGACGTTAACCACCCGGCAGCACAATGTACTGCGCATTAAAAAGTGCTGCTGATAGAATTGAAATTATTAAGCTGAGCAACCACGTGTATTTAGTACAATGCAAAGATTTAAACGGGTCACGAGTCACCGTATATCTTGGGGGTCAATTGGGTCGGGTCAAGATGTTCCTGACCCGGTTTTATTTCCGTTTTATTTTTTAATAGCAAAAAATAATATTTCAAAGAATGCGTCAGTAGTCTTTGAAATAGTACTTCAGAACTTCTGAGAAGGGTAAAGAAATGAGATTAAAAATGAAGAATGCAAAACTGAAGTGCAATGCTTTTTACAAGGAATGAAGATTTTTCAGTTTGTGGAAAAGCTGGAGATAACCAATTCCTACATTTACCTTGGGCAGCAGATGTCAAGCAAGGGTCACATTGATGAAGAAATGAACAGGAGTGTAAAATTTGGTTGGAGAGCTTATGAAAGAAATGGAACAATTTTTAAGAGCAATATGCCATTATGTTTTAAAAGAAAAGTGTTTAATCAATGCGTCCTTCCAGTGCTTACGTACGGAGCAGAGATGTAGACCTTATATATAAAAAAGACACCTAAAGACTGCAGACAACTGTGACGTGCCTGCCCCACAGGACGCACAAGACATAAAAGCAGATAGCAGCAATAACGAACGTCTGCGTAGCTCAGTTGGTAGAGCGACTTGTTCTGGAATAAGTAGACTCGGACTCGATCCCCGGCGAGGACCAAAAATGACGGAGAAATTTACTTCGTTATAATGGCGCCCGAACTTCCCGGATGACCCGGCCGTTCAAGATCTCGCAGTGGTGTGATGTTCTTTCCACGCCGCGAGATAGATAGGAAAAATAAGAGAATCCCTTCTTCAGCGCTTCGAAAAATAAATGTGTGTGACGTTGCATTCCACACACCAGATTGACTGGGAGTTCTCAAGTGCACGTTCTACAGCGGATGGCTGCCTACGACGATTCATGGTCACGGCTGACCCATGGGTCATACCCCCGGCCATCTTTCGGGGGGGTGACGTGCCTGCCCCGCAAAACGCACATGACATAAAGGCACATAGCAGCAAGAACGAACGTCTGCCTAGCTCAGTTGGTAGAGCGACTTGTTCCGGAATAAGTAGACTTGGGTTCGATCCCCGGCGTGGACCAAAGATCACGGAGAAATTTACTTCGTTATACAACAGAAAGAAGAGTGGAGAGATGCACACTTGGTGCAACCAAGAAAGATAAAAAGAGGACCTAGTGGATCAGGTAAATAACAAGAGTCGAAGACTTCATGGTTAGAGTAAAATCCCTGAAGTGGCAATGGGCTGGACATACCGCCACGAGAACGAACGGACCACCGATGAAAAACTGAAATTTTAGACAGGATTCCAAGGGAAAGGAAAAGACCCAGAAGAAGACTACGTAGGAGATGTGTGGATGAATTAGACTGGCGCATGGCAGTCTGTTGTTGAAGAAACTTGTGGGAGACCTTCATCCAGCAGTGGATTGATAATGTTTGACAATGATGATGATTATGATAAGATTATATTTGAATTTATAGTTAAAATAAGATTTGTGCGGGTGAGCTCCGGGTCTGGGCCAATTATGTGATGGCGGGGTTCGGGTCGGGTCCGGGCACAAACTTTTTGACCCGTTTGCAACTCTGGTACAATGCTATTTAAAACAATCGTCCCGGAAGCAAAGAATAAAATGCGTAACAGAACGGTTCGTACACCAATGTATGAAAATAAAATACAGAAACAATCCGTTTCACTGGCGTAAGCACTAAAACAAACATTTTTGCTAAGCTTTTGCGCATCAGCGGATGGCAGTTTCAAAGCTGACAGTGAACTACAAACTGAACACTAAAATAGAATAAAATTAGCAACTTTTCTCACAATAAAATGTTTATTATACATGGACTATAGTTTCGAAGAGCGTTTGGCTCGGCATCCTCAGGACGAATGGACGAATGATTAGCCACTAGCCTCAGGACGAATGATTAGACATACACAGTTGACGTGTACCGCGGCAATGAATGCAGTCACGTGCTTTCAGATTTGGAATAGGATGACGATGACGTAGAAAGCAACGATGACGTAGAAAGCAACGCTGACTTTTTGATTAGATTATTAATTAATTCATAACTCGCGAACGGAACAACGTAGAGATCTTAAAATAATTGCGTTGACCTAGAAAGTTCCGTATTAATAAGCTATGGAAATTCCACGATGCCACAGTTCGGCGTCCGAGGGTTTTTGCTGCTTCAGACAAACAGACGTTTTGTGTTTTATATATAAGATTCTCAAAGAATAGAAATACCTGTGGATGTGCCGCGGCGATTAATGCAGTCACGTGCTTTCAGATTTGGAATAGGATGACGTAGAAAACATCGCTGACTTTATTGATTAGATTATTAATTAATTCATAACTCGCGAACAAAACAACGTAGAGATCTTAAAATAATTGCGTTGACCTAGAAAGTTCCGTATTAATAAGTTATGGAAATTTCACGATGCCACAGTTCGGCGTTCGAGGGTTTTTGCTGTTTCAGACAAACATACGTTTTGTGTTTTATATGTAAGATTCTCAAAGAATAGAAATACCTGTGGATTTGCCGCGGCAATGAATGCAGTCACGTGCTTTCATATTTGGAATAGGATGACGATGACGTAGAAAGCAACGCTGACTTTTTGATTAGATTATTAATTAATTCATAACTCGCGAACGGAACAACGTAGAGATCTCAAAATAATTGCGTTGACCTAGAAAGTTCCGTAATAATAAGCTATGGAAATTTCACGATGCCACAGTTCGGCGTTCGATGGGTTTTGCTTCTTCAGACAAACATAAGTAGAGGAAAAGGGCGGGTTCTGGCACAGGGGCAGCCCTCCCATAGACTTAACATTAGCTGTCCACGAGGCTGCCAACGAGGCTGCCCCTGGCTGCCCACGAGACTGTCCCAGCTGTCCCCGAGTCAGAATTTTTGTCACGTGGTCGTCCCCATGATGTACTGCCCCCTGGCGGTGCTTCTTGGAACTTTCAATGGATCTTTTGAGGGATGGCAACGACCGAGAGGGAAAGGGGGTGGATATAGGGGGATGTCAACTCGATGTGCTGCCCCCGAGGCAGAATTTTTGTCACGCGATCGCCCCCATTATGTGCGGGCCCCTAGCGGTGCTTCTTGGAACTTTCAATGAATATTTGTTTTTGAGGTATGGCAACGATCGAGTGGGAAAGGGGGTGTATATAGGGGGATGTCAACTTGATGTGCTGCCCCCTAGCGGTGCCTTTTGGAACTTTCGATGGATCTTTGATTTTGAGGGATGGCAACAACCGAGTGGGTCCGTTGGGATTTTTGCATTTATTCCAGTGGTTTTCAAGCGGGATTTTTCCTCCTCTTCGATGTTATTTTTCACCGGAGGAAATTTTTACGTAACGATGCTGGGGAATTTTCTTTCCAATGGAGTAAAAATGCTCTAATGGTCTTAGCAAGGTCCTAACTCACGATGATTTGGTTTCAAAAAATTGGTCAGGTGGTCTCGTGTACTACGTATTCCCTCTATTTTTTTTTAATTACTTTTACATTATTTCTTCATGTGTTTTTTATATATTTTTTGTATGTTTTGAGGGAGTTTTTTCGTGTAGATGTAATGAATTTTCTTGGGAACTTTTCTTTTTCATACATTTCATTTTATTTCAGACCATGAGACGGGGAAATGCTTCTTTAGAAACGATTTCGTTCCTGTTCGCAGTAACTATTGGACTTTGACAAAATTTTTGGGAAATCAAGCGGAAATGTAGACATGTTAATTCTGAGTCTTTCGCCATTCCAATATTTTTCTTTTCTAGTCGTAATGTTTTCATGTACTATGTATTACCGCTCTTTTCTTTTTTATAACTTTTACGTTATTTCTTCATGAATTTTTTATATTTTTTGTATGTTTTGAGGGAGTTTTTTCGTGTAGATGTAATGAATTTTCTGGGGAACTTTTCTTTTTCCTTTTTTCAATTTTATTATAGATCATGAGACGAGGAAATGCTTCTTTAGAAACGATTTCGTTCCTGTTCGCAGTAATTATTGGACTTTGTCATTTTTTTTTTTTTGTTAAATGACTTCATACTAATTCTGAGTCTTTCGCCTTTGCAATATTATTTTCTCGTAATTTTTTCGTGTGTTCAAGAACTCTACAGGTCTTTCACAGTTAAAATTCTGATGAAGCAATATTTTCTTACTTTATTTCGCATATCATTATAGCTTCCCAATTTCGCTTATTTACTTCATCTTTTTTTTTTTGAAATTTCGTAAAACTTTTCAGTATGTCAGTAATTGTTTTCTTACTTGGTCAAACTTGTGACTCCATTTATTTGGACTCTTTTTTTTTTTTTTTTCATTTCATTTCAACAAAACGATTATTTTAGATGTAGCAAGTCATCAGATTTTTTTTTCCTTATATAGCATATTTTCAAACTTGCTTAAAAATATTCCTCAAAGCTTTGCATGTAATCAAATATGCATTTTTTTATTCTTTCCTAGTTTGCTATACTTTTCGTGGACTGTCCCAATAAGAAAGCATTCATTGTCAAGACATACAATCTAAAACCTTTTTTCTTACGATAAAATTTGTATTCTTTGGGCTGTATATTTTTCTGTCTCGTCCGAAAAAACATTCGTTCTAGAGGCAAAGCTAGTGATTCCGTTCATCCCATAAACATTGTTTTTTTAACGTTTTACTAACTCATCAGAAAAGCAGTTATTCACCACCCCCATAGCGAAAATAAAGAAATTCTTACTTCTTTTCCATACATATCGACTCAATCTATTTCTTTTCGAAATGCTGGTCATGACATTTCAACTAAAATTTCCTACTTTCACCAAAAATCATATTCTTAAACGAGCTATTTTTTTTTTTTTACTTTATTTCATGTATAACTAAATTTTTATTGTTTCATCACCTCATCAAAGTTAATAAGAACTTCCCCAATCTCATTCCTTTCCCTCATTTAGTTCGCTTTAAATTGAGATGTTTCAAAACTTCGCGTATATTTCTTTCACTAAATGTCCAGTTCTCCCGTATCGGTCCCATCATTTTTAACTTCTGTGCCTACCGCATTTTTTCTTTAGACGTTTAGTTTCATTGACCTTTTCTTTCGTTTTAATTAGGTTTTCATTATCGTATTTTTTATTCATTGTCTCAGCAGAAAAAGCTTTCATTCTGGAGACATTGCGACTAAGTCCGTACTTCCTCTAAACATTTTTATTTCACGTTTTACTAATTCGTAAGAAAAGCAGATGTTTCCAAACTCTCATAGTGAAAATATCGTATTCCCCTTATTTTACTTATTATGTTTTTCCTTCTACTCAGTGTTGTATGATTCTTAAAACTTTGGTTTATTTTTATGAAACTTCTTTTTTTTTTTTTTTTCGTAGTTTTTTTTTTCTGATTCAACCTATCAGTCTTTTCCTATCGATTTAATTGCTCTTAATTTTCCAGTCGACTTTACTTTTGAACAGAAATGTGTCTAAAATCTTCAGATGTATTTTAGTCTCTAAGGCCGATTCTTCACTATTTCAAATAAAGTCATTGTAGGATTTTAGTGTAAATGCCCCTAAATCTTTAGAACTTCCTTTTCATAGTTAGATACTAATTCCTCGAGGTTTAAATTAAAACATGAAAGAAGAGTGTTTTTACGCTCTATCCAGTGAAAGAAGAGTGTTTTTACGCTCTCTCCAGTGAACGAAGAGTGTTTTTACGCTTTCCCCCAAGAAATTAACTTTGGAATCTCAAAAAGTATAAGTTTTATATAAAAAAAAAAATTCCATGAAAAATATTGGAGGGCAAATGATATCTCACATCGGTCTTCCACTCCTCCCAACATTTAACGAAGTCCATTAAATCTCTGTTGTCAGTACACGTATTTGTTTAATTTTGGGAGGAGTGGAAGACCGATGTGAGATATCGTTCGCCCTCCAATATTTTTCATGGAATTTTTTTTTTATATAAAACTTATATTTTTTTATGTTTTCGGGAATCCCGTCTATGCATTATTTATTCAATTCTCATATTTTTCCTCTCTCCAATTTTAATCAATGTCGATTTTAACCGTTGCCCCCTTTCATGAGAGCGATTCCCCACTCAAAGGAATGCATAAGTCGAGATTTTCACCATGTATTGGATTTCACTCAGAAAAAAGTGGGTCAGGATGGTGAAATTTTGAAATCTGAAATTTCTCTGTGCGGCGAACATTGGACTAAAGGGGGTGATAAGATATCTACTATGTTAAGAGTCATACAACAGACGTTTCTTCGTTCCATTTCGTTTTCAGCTTTAATTAAGAAAGCATTGGAAAAAAAAAATAATTTGACTTTGGAAACATTACAAACACCAAAAGAATAATTTCTGTAGAATGAATGCTCTTTTCTGCTTGAAGAAACTCTCGGGGACACAGTGTATGACATGGTGGACATGAACGGATTGAAAATCTCCGACAACGACAATCAAATAAACCACTACCAAAATTATTTTACAACTGGATTTTGAGAAAATATCTTAACAGTATCGGGAAGAACTCCCTCGGAATCGAAATACTAAAGTAGACGAAGCATTTCTGGACTCAGTTGATCTTAGTTATTACGTGTGAGAAATTTTAAGAAAAAAGGGAATATTGAAATCGTACACTGTGTTTTCTTCATGTGAAGAACAAAGTATTCTATAGTTTACTGGTTGTTTTTTTTTTTTTTCAAAAGCGGTTTTAATTCTGAGATGAATTCTTTCAGGGTGTCTGATTAAATTATTTCGCTTTCCGTATTCCTTTTGTGGAAAATTCAACCATGAAGAATTTCTTACCGAATACATTTTAGTTTTATTCTCTCTGGATATGAAAATTAATTATAATGAAGTCCTTTCGTTTTTCTCTAAGAATTTACCTGAAACTAAGCTTTGTCTGATTAGAGTCGATAGCATGTTCGTTGAGAGATGAACAGATAAGGAAACAGTCACCGTGAAGCGCTGACGCATGGTGACACACCAACACGTGTTGTGATAAGGGTCATGCATTAGTCACAGTATGCAAAGGAAACGCATAGTGAATTTTAGTTCTGTTCTAAGTTTAAATAAAGTAAGAAGTCTTCAAGTCTTTCAAATTCTGTTTCAGGATTTTTCACTTAACAACAGGAGTTGCATTAACCAAAAAGCAGTGTAAGAAACTCCAAATTATTTTGGATGGCGTGTGGGACAGCATCCTGGAATTGTTAATGGGTTCAGAATTCCTGAAAATCGTGCTCGGAGAATCCCGAAAGTTTCAAAATACATCGATTGAGGAGTGTGAACTTAGACACATATGTAGACGTCGCGAATGCATTTTTGAAGTACTTCCACCTATTCAGATGCATCCTCCATGCCTAACTACTGAGTGGAACAGGAAAGCGATTTCAAGTTTCGTGAACGATGAGGCCTTGTTGAATCCTAAGGATGTAGCTCAAGCTTTTATGAACATATGTGGAAAAGTGAAGATTTCAGAAGAGTTCCTCTCTACAATCAGGGGAAAAGAACTACTTGGAGAAGTAATGATTTCGATTATATAAATTCAAAATTTTTTTTTTTTTTTTAAATGGGCAAGGTAGAAGGTGAGTTTGTGAATATTTATTATTTATTGAAATATTAAGCGTAAATATTTTTTAGTTTTAAGACATAAATTTAAAGAGTAATTATTATTTTTTTAAATTAAATTTTAAGTGATTTTTTTTTTGAAATGGGTCAAAATTTAAGCTTTCAAGATTTTTAAAGTAAAAGTGAGAATGAAAACTTCTTTTTTGAAAAGTTTAAAACAGTGACAGAATGAATGCCATTGATTTAATGGGGGACTAGTGCTTTTTTTTGCTAGACTTTTCTTAAGGATATTTGGGAATTGTTATTGGAAAGGGGTCTATGGTTTTCCATTAGGCAACCAATTGAGGCGGAATTCCGACTGGTCTGAGAGCAATGCTTTACTGTATTGAGTCGAAACCAGAGTACACGGCTTATTTTCGGGGAGTTTGAAATGTTTCAAACTGACTCGCTTCATTCTTTGGGTTGAAAAAGAAGAAGTGCTCTCACTGAAGACCCCGCTAGCCTGGGAAAACTAAAACAGTTTGTGTTTTATAACAATTTCTTTCCTTAGACATTTTTCCAAATTTCAACCTCATCTATTTTCACCTTTCCGGAACTTGCTGTGACTGTTTTTTCTGCATTCTCTTTTCTACCTGAATCGTTTTCAACTGAATCGAAAATAGACCTTTTAAAATATTTTCCTTGAACGAAAACGTGCTTCTTAAATTTCATAGTTCCCCATGTTATTCAATGGGAATTTCACTGTTTTTACTGAAACGTGTTTCATCAAAACCGCCCCTAAGAAAATATGAAGTGTTCCATTTTTTAACCCTATATGAGAATGTACTTTTGTGAAACGAACATTATCTGTTTTCAACTTTCCCGAAACGAACCTTATCAGTTTTCAACTTTTTCTAAAACGATCTTTCAATCCAAATTTAAACCCTTCTCAATATGAACTTAGGAATGCATTTGAGAGAGAGAGAGAGAGAGAGAGAGAGAGAGAGAGAGAGAGAGAGAGAGAGAGAGAGAGAGAGAGAGAGAGAGAGAGAGAGAGAGAGAGAGAGAGAGAGAGAGAGAGAGAGAGAGAGAGAGAGAGAGAGAGAGAGAGAGAGAGAGAGAGAGAGAGAGAGAGAGAGAGAGAGAGAGAGAGAGAGAGAGAGAGAAAATCAACTCAAAAGAATGATACTTTATGAAAAATAAATTAAGAAAAGAAGTTTTGAGTTACATAGGGAAAAACAAGAAACGAACGACGATATGAAGTAGAAAAAGAATAAAGTTAACATGAGGAAATACAGAATTTGATGCGAAAAGAGCCACTTAATGCTTTGAACAGGGGAAACTTGTTTCAGTAAAAAAAAAAATTCTTATTCTTATGATTTCTTTAAGAAAACTGACATTTTCATTACATTTATGCTTTTCTATGAAAGTTTTTCTCAAAGGACTCGATTAAGATGATCTCAAGTCTTGGAAGTGAATGGGAAGAAAAATAACATGTCTATGTGTTATGAGAAAATGAAAGAATATCCTTAAGACAGCGTGAAGTGAATTGAACATCAAGCAGTTGTATGATGTTTTACTATCGTATATGTACATACATTTCGGGAAAATATCTTCTAAAGTTAGAGGGAAAAATATATGAATATTAAAAAAAAAAAACCCTAAAACAAAAACACCTCCTTAGATTTACAAAGAGAGTATTTGAAGTAGAAAGAGTGATGGTATGCTTTGAATAGGAATTTCTTGTTTCATTTAAGGGATTCTTATTTTGGAATTTTTTTTAAAAAGAGAAACTATCATTTTCAGAAAATTTCTGGTGGAGTCGAACTTGGACATTTAACAAAATTCTTGGGTATATAGGAATTTGAAGAAAGTTTATGGAATGAAACATGAAGAGAAAGAAATGGGTTGAAAGACTTAACATTCAAGCTTCGTCAATTTATTTGGTTCTGTGGAAATTTTACGTTTTTGGGAGAACTCGTTTTTTCTTATTTTTTCAAAATCAACCCTTTAGAAGTTTTTAAGATAGAAAAAATATTGACTAAGGGAAATCTTAAGTAATACAAATTCTGACTTGAAGCACTTTTAAGTAAGAAAATATTTGTCTGAAGTAATTTTTCAATGTCTAAGCATTGACATCTGACTAATCGCCCGTCCGAAATTAAATCCTGGGGAGGCTTGAGTTATGAGCTTTTGAATTACGACACTAGCTTTCTACCTTCCTTGGAAACAGTGGACTAAATCAGGGTCTGCTTATTTCCCTTGTAGTGGTTCACGACTGATCTCTTAAATCTTGAATGAACGGCAAAGTTCAAACGCTCTGTCCCATTGAGTCACCAGTTTTAGATTTTTGTCATCTTAGACAGTTTAAGTTCGCTCAGAGAACTATGCTTTTGCAAGCTTGAGTTTGCGTTCAAAGTTCAAAACCAGAATTTAGTTTAATCTACCAAGCAAAGGGATTTCATGTCATATGAGGTTTTCCAGCAAAGCAGTAGACGCGTGAAAACAGTCACACAAGATAGTCATTTTCCGGTAGAAGAAGGGAGATTCCAAAGTTAATTTCTTGGGGGAAAGCGTAAAAACACTCTTCGTTCACTGGAGAGAGCGTAAAAACACTCTTCTTTCATGTTTTAATTTAAACCTCGAGGAATTAGTATCTAACTATGAAAAGGAAGTTCTAAAGATTTAGGGGCATTTACACTAAAATCCTACAATGACTTTATTTGAAATAGTGAAGAATCGGCCTTAGAGACTAAAATACATCTGAAGATTTTAGACACATTTCTGTTCAAAAGTAAAGTCGACTGGAAAAATAAGAGCAATTAAATCGATAGGAAAAGATTGATAGGTTGAATCAGAAAAAAAAAAAACTACGAAAAAAAAAAAGAAGTTTCATAAAAATAAACCAAAGTTTTAAGAATCATACAACACTGAGTAGAAGGAAAAACATAATAAGTAAAATAAGGGGAATACGATATTTTCACTATGAGAGTTTGGAAACATCTGCTTTTCTTACGAATTAGTAAAACGTGAAATAAAAATGTTTAGAGGAAGTACGGACTTAGTCGCAATGTCTCCAGAATGAAAGCTTTTTCTGCTGAGACAATGAATAAAAAATACGATAATGAAAACCTAATTGAAACGAAAGAAAAGGTCAATGAAACTAAACGTCTAAAGAAAAAATGCGGTAGGCACAGAAGTTAAAAATGATGGGACCGATACGGGAGAACTGGACATTTAGTGAAAGAAATATACGCGAAGTTTTGAAACATCTCAATTTAAAGCGAACTAAATGAGGGAAAGGAATGAGATTGGGGAAGTTCTTATTAACTTTGATGAGGTGATGAAACAATAAAAATTTAGTTATACATGAAATAAAGTAAAAAAAAATAGCTCGTTTAAGAATATGATTTTTGGTGAAAGTAGGAAATTTTAGTTGAAATGTCATGACCAGCATTTCGAAAAGAAATAGATTGAGTCGATATGTATGGAAAAGAAGTAAGAATTTCTTTATTTTCGCTATGGGGGTGGTGAATAACTGCTTTTCTGATGAGTTAGTAAAACGTTAAAAAAACAATGTTTATGGGATGAACGGAATCACTAGCTTTGCCTCTAGAACGAATGTTTTTTCGGACGAGACAGAAAAATATACAGCCCAAAGAATACAAATTTTATCGTAAGAAAAAAGGTTTTAGATTGTATGTCTTGACAATGAATGCTTTCTTATTGGGACAGTCCACGAAAAGTATAGCAAACTAGGAAAGAATAAAAAAATGCATATTTGATTACATGCAAAGCTTTGAGGAATATTTTTAAGCAAGTTTGAAAATATGCTATATAAGGAAAAAAAAATCTGATGACTTGCTACATCTAAAATAATCGTTTTGTTGAAATGAAATGAAAAAAAAAAAAGAGTCCAAATTAAATGGAGTCACAAGTTTGACCAAGTAAGAAAACAATTACTGACATACTGAAAAGTTTTACGAAATTTAAAAAAAAAAAAGATGAAGTAAATAAGCGAAATTGGGAAGCTATAATGATATGCGAAATAAAGTAAGAAAATATTGCTTCATCAGAATTTTAACTGTGAAAGACCTGTAGAGTTCTTGAACACACGAAAAAATTACGAGAAAATAATATTGCAAAGGCGAAAGACTCAGAATTAGTATGAAGTCATTTAACAAAAAAAAAAAAGAATGACAAAGTCCAATAATTACTGCGAACAGGAACGAAATCGTTTCTAAAGAAGCATTTCCTCGTCTCATGATCTATAATAAAATTGAATAAAGGAAAAAGAAAAGTTCCCCAGAAAATTCATTACATCTACACGAAAAAACTCCCTCAAAACATACAAAAAATATAAAAAATTCATGAAGAAATAACGTAAAAGTTATAAAAAAGAAAAGAGCGGTAATACATAGTACATGAAAACATTACGACTAGAAAAGAAAAATATTGGAATGGCGAAAGACTCAGAATTAACATGTCTACATTTCCGCTTGATTTCCCAAAAATTTTGTCAAAGTCCAATAGTTACTGCGAACAGGAACGAAATCGTTTCTAAAGAAGCATTTCCCCGTCTCATGGTCTGAAATAAAATGAAATGTATGAAAAAGAAAAGTTCCCAAGAAAATTCATTACATCTACACAAAAAAACTCCCTCAAAACATACAAAAAATATAAAAAATTCATGAAGAAATAACGTAAAAGTTATAAAAAAGAAAAGAGCGGTAATACATAGTACATGAAAACATTACGACTAGAAAAGAAAAATATTGGAATGGCGAAAGACTCAGAATTAACATGTCTACATTTCCGCTTGATTTCCCAAAATTTTTGTCAAAGTCCAATAGTTACTGCGAACAGGAACGAAATCGTTTCTAAAGAAGCATTTCCCCGTCTCATGGTCTGAAATAAAATGAAATGTATGAAAAAGAAAAGTTCAAGAAAATTCATTACATCTACACAAAAAAACTCCCTCAAAACATACAAAAAATATAAAAAATTCATGAAGAAATAACGTAAAAGTTATAAAAAAGAAAAGAGCGGTAATACATAGTACATGAAAACATTACGACTAGAAAAGAAAAATATTGGAATGGCGAAAGACTCAGAATTAACATGTCTACATTTCCGCTTGATTTCCCAAAATTTTTGTCAAAGTCCAATAGTTACTGCGAACAGGAACGAAATCGTTTCTAAAGAAGCATTTCCCCGTCTCATGGTCTGAAATAAAATGAAATGTATGAAAAAGAAAAGTTCCCAAGAAAATTCATTACATCTACACGAAAAAACTCCCTCAAAACATACAAAAAATATATAAAAAACACATGAAGAAATAATGTAAAAGTAATTAAAAAAAATAGAGGGAATACGTAGTACACGAGACCACCTGACCAATTTTTTGAAACCAAATCATCGTGAGTTAGGACCTTGCTAAGACCATTAGAGCATTTTTACTCCATTGGAAAGAAAATTCCCCAGCATCGTTACGTAAAAATTTCCTCCGGTGAAAAATAACATCGAAGAGGAGGAAAAATCCCGCTTGAAAACCACTGGAATAAATGCAAAAAATCCCAACGGACCCACTCGGTTGTTGCCATCCCTCAAAATCAAAGATCCATCGAAAGTTCCAAAAGGCACCGCTAGGGGGCAGCACATCGAGTTGACATCCCCCTATATACACCCCCTTTCCCACTCGATCGTTGCCATCCCTCAAAAACAAATATTCATTGAAAGTTCCAAGAGGCACCGCTAGGGGGCAGCACATCGAGTTGACATCCCCCTATATACACCCCCTTTCCCACTCGATCGTTGCCATCCCTCAAAAACAAATATTCATTGAAAGTTCCAAGAAGCACCGCTAGGGGCCCGCACATAATGGGGGCGATCGCGTGACAAAAATTCTGCCTCGGGGGCAGCACATCGAGTTGACATCCCCCTATATCCACCCCCTTTCCCTCTCGGTCGTTGCCATCCCTCAAAAGATCCATTGAAAGTTCCAAGAAGCACCGCCAGGGGGCAGTACATCATGGGGACGACCACGTGACAAAAATTCTGACTCGGGGACAGCTGGGACAGTCTCGTGGGCAGCCAGGGGCAGCCTCGTTGGCAGCCTCGTGGACAGCTAATGTTAAGTCTATGGGAGGGCTGCCCCTGTGCCAGAACCCGCCCTTTTCCTCTACTAACATACGTTTTGTGTTTTATATATAACATTGACAAAAAGTTAGAGATACCTAACTAATAACCTGTTGGTCCTCCTCTAGCCCGAATAACAGCCTGTACAGGCCGATGCATTGTCTCTACCAGATGCCGGATGGTTTCCAGAGGTAATGCTAGTCTTGTCTCTTGCAGCATTATCCACAAATCCGCACGAGACGTCGACTCAGGATCCATTCCATGAATCTGATGTTCCTCTCTACGGCATCCTAGAATGCTTCCACATGGTTTTATTCCAGGAATCTTGGGGCCACCGGATGGTTCCAAACCCAGATGAATGTTCCTCGAGCCATGCCTGGGTGGTTGCGGCCAGGTGGTGCTGCGCATTGTCCTGCTGAAATAGACCATCTGTCGTAGGATGTTTTTTTTTATTGTAGGTTTAACGACCACCGTGAGCAACTTAATTGACAATAAGCAGTCGCCCGTCCCTAATTTAGAGTCACTGGTTCCAGGGAAGGGAGAGAGACAGTGCCGTAAGACAAACACAACATCCATGCCTGTCCGGGATTCGAACCCGGACCCCGTTCGGACGAATGATCAGAGGCCATCGCTTGGACCACTGTACCTATGGGGCTGCATAGTAGGATGTGCGAAGTCAATGAAAGCATGCAGGTGTTAAGTCAGGACATGTTGGTATCGCGCAGCTGCTAAAGACCCCTTCAGACACACTAAGGCACCTAATATGTGTCCCATAAGACGGTTATCCCAAACTATCATAGTGCCACCACCGCCTTGAACACAGCTGACCTCGCACGACGGGGTCATGGCCTCATGCTACGCCACACCCGTACCCTCCCGTCAGTTTGGTACAGCTAAAAAACCGGGATTCGTCTGACCACACAACGCGGCTTCACTCTGCAAAGGACCAGTTTTAATATTTTCTGCAGCAGGGGAGACGTAATTTCTGATTACGGGCTGCCAACAGTGGCCAATGGGACAGGCGTCGCGTCGGCTTCCGTATCCCATGCTGTGCAGAGTGCGCCATACCGTTCGCTCGCTGACGCTGCTCGGGTCTTCGACATTTAATTTGGATGTGATTTGTCCAGTCATTGCCAAGTGGTCCCTTTGTACGAGCGTGTATAATCTACCTTGACCCCGGTCATGAAACGGGTGCGGTCGGCCGCCGCTTGCTCTTTGGGCGATGGTACGTTCGTCGATCGTGTACTCGCGGTACACCCTTGATACGGTTGCCCTCGGGTACCCTAGGGTTCTTACCACTTGGGCGATACAATGACCCATCTGTCTTGCCGATAATGCGCTCACGATCAAAGTCGCACAGATCCAAGATTCCGTTCTTTATTCGTGCCAGTTGATGTACACCGAAACTCAATGCTGTCGAGACACGATACAAAAAATATGGAAATAATTGCAGATTTTAAAAGATGAACTTTTATTTACAATTACAAACCAGATTCAAATCGTCGCAAGATCTTTCAGACCCACTATGAGTCCGTCATCAAGCACTGCGGGGTGTAACTCCGCGAATTTTATAGCCGGAGGCAAACCCCACAATGCAACAGCATTGGAAGGTTGTCGCTCCTACCCACGCACGCGCACTCGACAAAACATACACAATGCAAATCACTACAAAAAAATTACGGTTATGAGTTGTAATGATATGTACAATGATTTGAAATAAAGTATTTTCATGAGGTGGGTAGAATCCATGACGCGCCATGGACACTACCCACCTCATGGAAATGCTTTATTTCAAATCATTGTACAAGTACATAACATCAAAACTCATAACCGTGTTTTTTGGTAAAGTATTTCTATGAGCTGATAGAGTCCATGACGCGCCATGGACTCTACCCACCTCATGAAAATGCTTTATTTCAAATCATTGTACATATCATCACAACTCATAACCGTGTCGTTGTTTTTTTTTTGTAAAGTATTTCCACGAGGTGGGTAGAGTCCATGACGCGCAATGGATTCTACCCACCTCATAGAAATACTTTATTTCAAATCATTGTACATACCACCGCAACTCATAACAGTGTTTTTTTGTAAAGTATTTCCATTAGGTGGGTAGAGTCCATGATGCGCCATGGACTCTACTCACCTCATGGAAATTTTTTATTTCAAATCATTGTACATAACATCACAACTCATAACAGTGTTTTTCTGTAAAGTATTTCCATTAGGTGGGTAGAGTCCATGATGCGCCATGGACTCCACTCACCTCATGGAAATTTTTTATTTCAAATCATTGTACATAACATCACAACTCATAACAGTGTTTTTCTGTAAAGTATTTCCATTAGGTGGGTAGAGTCCATGATGCGCCATGGACTCTACTCACCTCATGGAAATTTTTTATTTCAAATCATTGTACATAACATCACAACTCATAACAGTGTTTTTCTGTAAAGTATTTCCATTAGGTGGGTAGAGTCCATGATGCGCCATGGACTCTACCCACCTCATGGAAATACGATGACGCGATGACGCGCCATGGACTCTACCCACCGCATAGAAATACCTTATTTCGAATCATTGTACATATCATCACAACTCATAACCGTGGTTTTTTTTTTGTAGTGATTTGCAATGTGTATGTTTGATCGAGTGCGCGTGCGTGGGTCGGAGCGACACCCTTCCAATGCTGTTGCATTGTGAGGTTTGCCTCCGGCTACATTATTCGCATAGTTACACCCCGCAGTAACTGATGACGGACCCATAGTGGGTCTGAAAGATCTTGCGACGATTTTAATCTGGTTTTAATTGTAAATAAAAGTTCATCTTTTAAAATCTGCAATTTTTTTCATATTTTTTGTATCGTGTCTCGACAGCATAGAGTTTTGGTGTCTCACAGATTACCACATTTATCCATGTTCGTCGATTGCGATACACTGTTGCTACGTGCCTATTTATCGGCTACGTTCGCATTGGGTCTGTCCCACTCTGCGTGGGGAATGCCCATGGTAACTGCTTCTCACCCCTATTTCTATTATTTTGTTTACTGAGTGTGAATTGCATCGTCTTAGAGTTCAGCTGGTAGTTTTATGTCAGCCATTACAAAGCCATCAGCTGATGTGCAAAGCTTCGCAGAAATGTTTAAATCCTTAAGCCAATAAGACTGATAGTTTCTGCACCTTAATTGCAATAAAAATCGAGCCTAAGTACACAAACGCGGAACATTACGAAATGGTTGTTCTTTACTGTCAATGCAAACGGAACACCCGTACGCCGCCCCGGTGGCGCAGTGGTCTAAGCGATGGCCTCTGATCATTCGTCCGAACGGGGTCCGGGTTCGAATCCCGGTGAGGCATGGATGTTGTGTTTGTCTTACGGCACTGGTTCTCTCCCTTCCCTGGAACCAGCGACCCTAAATTAGGGACGGGCGACTGCTTGAGTTGCTCACGGTGGTCGTTAAACCTTCAATCAAAAAAAAAAAAAAAAAAAAAAAAAAAAAAAACACCCGTACTGTGCGAGGCTTTAAGACAGTAGATTTCCCCAGAGTGGCAGGTCGATGCATAAGATCATCCTCAACACTGAAGTTCGATCTAATCGATATACCGGAAGTACAGTGCAGCGTCCGAAATCATGGAGATTTTGTTCTGTCCTCTGATCCCTTGAGATCCGTAACGATCAACTTTCTGAACCCTTTGATCAATGTTGCCATTCAACTGATTTATCAGTAGATCTACTGATTTTGAGTGCAGGTTACCGATAGATTTTCGAAATTTTCTGATTTTTAGCTACTTTAAGACCACCTACACACTCAAGGATATGATAAGAATATCTACATTCTTTCAGTTCTCATCATCTACTGATCCAATCGACCAGACTCACCTCAAAATTGGTCTCCACAGAAAATTCTGACAAAGACAAAGATTATTCAACAGCTGCTACCTGCTATTTTTTCTTTTAATTCACAATGCTTGCCTTGAAATATTCTTTTATTCTAGATAACTAGTTAGCCTGTTACACAAAGATTTCTCGTACTTTTGTTAAAATGCAGAATTTTAGGAAAACCGCTAATATTTGTGTTAAGATTTTTTGAGTATAGCACTTATTTCGCGGAATTTGGGAAAATCTGAATATCGTTTAGTAAGAAGTGTATGTATATAACTCTGTTTCTTAGGGAGAGAAGAAGGGGGACCTATCCAACTGTGTCTACATTGTAAGGTAAATGCCATGATTATTTACACCAACATTAATTTTAATGATGAGCATTATTTTATACAGCTGATCATCAGTAATATCCTACAGAAAATTTTTCAGGATTGTATTGGTTTGAATTTTACTCCGATGTTCAATAGCAGTTTGTGGAGTACGGGTATTATTTGAAATACCAGTAGATTTAAATGTTCCTTCGTACTGAAATTACATCCGATACTACATTATATCTGTAAGATGGTTGGTTCATATCTCAAGTAAAAATCTGGTCTACTGCTTTTTTGAGCTCTAGACTACTGATTTCAGATTCCAGGGAAAAACTCCGACACTGATCCATACTACCTTGCAAGACGTTTGTGGGAAAGGAACTCTTGATAGAAACGCAATTTCTTTCTCAGGACAAAGTTGAGACCGAAAATTCGTCCAAATCCCCCCAACGTAGAAGCAGGAGCGATCTTTCTGCATGACAACTCATCGTGTCTTGGTGCAGCGTGGGTACCGGGACTTTTGTCGAAATATATGGCTGGGAAACTTTATCTCACCCACCATAAAGCCCTGATCTCACTCCACCCGATTTTGATCTTTTCCCAAAGTTACAAAATCGGCTCCGTGACATCTGCTACAAATCGCTGGACGAACTGTTATTGGACGTGATCCGGGTAATACGACAGCTGATCAAAGATGGCGTACTACGGGGCATCCAGGACTTACCTCACCGCTGGCAAGCTGTCATTAGCAGCGGAGGATTTTTTTTTTTGGGGGGGGGGGGGGATTAGAGGTTTAACGACCACCGTGAGCAACTCAAAGGGTTATAAGCAGTCGCCCGTCCCTAAATTAGGGTCACTGGTTCCAGGGAAGGGAGAGAGCCAGTGCCGTAAGACAAACACAACATCCATGCCTCACCGGGATTCGAACCCGGACGCCTTTTGGACGAATGATCAGAGGCCATTGCTTAGACAACTGCGCCACCGGGGCGGCATAGCAGCGGAGGGGAGTACATTGTACGGCAAAGAGGTATATTTTCTCCGTTACTTCACACTTTTCTCAAAAATGGGGACAGTGTGCAGAACGTTTCTTATGACACCCGTACCACGTTCACCAAGGACAATATGTGAAGTATTTGCAGGACTAAAGCTGAAAAGAATTCTCCGCTATGCAAAATGTGCACACTTTCCAACTCATTTGAAGAATGTCCGCGCATTTTTTATGTAAGTTAAGATTTCTTTCGTAAAGCATGTTTTGCAAGATTGTGATTATTACCTTTAATGCACTAAGATGTTAACCCTCCCCGATTGGTCTTCACCTGCCTGCTCTGACAACCCCAAGAGCTATGTCGGCAGGGCCTTCCAAGTAGGACAGGTCTTGGTGGGGTAAGAGCCAGACTAAGAGATATACTATGGTAGAGTGCAGCAGCACCTGCGATTACTGGTAAGAGGCTGAAAATAAATGATATTAGTAAGGCTCTGGATCAGATAACTATGGGCATGGACATAGTGTTGCTGCACCAGCGGCGCAGTTATGTAAGTGCTAGCTTATGACCATTCGTCCGTGATGGATTCGAGTCCCGGTGAGGCATGGATGTTGGGTTTGCCTTACGGCACTGGCTCCCTTCCTTCAATGGAACCAGTGGCTCTAAATTAGGGACGGGCGACTGCTTATAGTCTATTGAGTTGCTCACGGTGGTTCTTAAACCCCCAATACAAAGAAAAAAATGGACATAGGGATAAATACACAGTTGACGTGAACCAGGAACATCAAATAGAAGTCATCGCTCTTTTTACGTTTATAAGTGAGTCACGAAAAAATTATCATCGGCCGCCACCGGGAATCGAACCCAGGGTCTTCCAGTTACGCGCCAGATATGCTTCCACTTCACCACAGCAGCCTCGAAATTCTCCAGACTCACAAACGACAAACTACCAAACCACATGACAGGTTGCTTCTTTGGAACCCAGCACAATGCTGGAGATTCACCAAAAATGAACAGCAGCAACTGAACAAATAACTAGAAGGCGAATGACTGATAAATACACAGTTGACGTGGATCAACTGTGATGTCAACCAACTGGAAGACCTGGGTTCGATTCCCGGTGGCGGCCGATGAGAATTTTTACGTGACTCACTTATAAACGTGCAAAGAGCGATGACTTCTATTTGATAATGCACATAGTGTAAGTAATGGCCATAGTACAGCGAAATGGAAGGTAACGGGGAATCCACCACTTTATTTTCCCAAGATTGTCTAAAATGGAAGTTTGAGGAAGTCCCTACTGGAACATTAAACTTTTGGGTCAGGAAAGAATTCATTTGTGGATGATGACCAAGAATTTATGGAGAATGATGATAACGCACAGTGTGTGATGTTACAGTAATCCCCGTAACTAGATCTACTGTCTATAGGGATGTACTTACAGATAAATAAATTAAAAGATTGTTATTAAGCTATTCAAAATATCAAGTCATGACGACAGCAAGATATTGTAAAAGTTGTGTTTCACAGGCATCACATCGTTCCCATGGGAAAACACGCGCCGTTCAAGCGACGTGCTGCCCACAGAGAATCAATAAATGTGATACGACCTGAAAAGCGATTGCGATAAGGGAAGGATAAGGAAGATATCATCAGCAATAAAAGTCAGAAAACTAATACATCTTTCGTCGATATGACTTGTGAGTTTCCACGTTAAACGAAACGTGACAGCACTTGCGAAAAGCCGAAACTTACCAATAAATAAGAGGGCAGTCGTGCTAGCCTGCCTCCATCAATCAATCATACATGTTGTAAACAACAAAAATAAAGGGAACTTCTCGAGAAATGAAATAAAACCAGGAATCACAAACTAAGAACATTGCATTTATTAGACATGCTCATGTTATACAGGGGGATTCATAAAGAAGTATACAGTTTCAACGCACTATAAAACAAGAACAATGTAAGATATTTTATGTTACCTGTAACAGAATTGTAGGAGAATGTTTCAAGTTTTTTAGAGACAGTCATAGATGTTCTATGTGTGCACCCTTAGTCAAACGACACACATCGGTAATCCATTTCCGCCCAAACGCGAGGTAAGATATCTGAATCAAGTGCAGAGGTATTGGCTGTGATACGTTGTTTCAGCTCCGCTAGATCAACAGGAAGGGGAGGGGCGAATACCTTGTCCTTTACGTACCCTCAAAGGAAAAAGTCACAAGGTGTTAAGTCAGGACTTCTGGGTGGTCATTGGGTCAGTTGCATGTTGTAGTGCGCGGCTCGTCCAATCCATCAGTGAGGAAGATGTTCATCGACTGACTAGTCACGTGAGACATCGCCTACGTCACTTCCCTCAGTAGCAGGACACAAACTTTATGAGTACATCTACCTAAAGGATAGCAGTTGTGGTCCGTTTCTTCAACTGTTACTGTGTTTCAGCATCTGGAAACTGTATACTTCTTTATGAATCACCCTGTATTTCTTTATACAGCAAATGTTTCAAAGTTTAGCAGCACGAGTCCAAAGGGGTGCGAAAAAAAATGACATTAAGAAAGTTATCCTTTCTCATATAAACGTGTTTATAAAAACTACAGGATCACTTAAATAATTTCTTTTGTTTCATAAAAATAAATGATTGTTTATAATATACACAGTCGTATCAGAGTAATATTACCATCTACCTAATAACTGGAATTAACATCCTTGGCCCGGATGAGAACGGCAAGACGGTGTGGCATGGACGCAATAGGCCCTGGGCACATGTGCCCATTCGGACTGCAGCAGCACATGGAGGTTCTGGAGATGACGTGGTTGTGGGTCTGCACGTCGAGCCTCTTGATCGATATAATATCACAAAGGCTCTATGGGATTAAATTCAGTAAATTCAGGCAATTTCGCCAGACAAGGGAGAGCGAAGACACCGTTGAGGTGTTCCTGGAACCAGTCACGCACCCCCTTCCCTTAGTCACATGGCAGGGAGCATTGTGCTGTTGGTAAACACCATCACCCCCGGGATAAACGTCCAACATGAAGGGATGTATGCGGTCAGTGGGAATAGACAGGTAGCCATTGGCGTTCAGGAACCCATCCAGTGGTACCAGTAGTCCCAAGTCATACCAGGAAAACATCCCCTAGACATGCACACTGCCACAACAGGCCTGAACTTGTCTGACAAACGTGTCTATGTGTTGGTTATGGAGCGTGACGCCGTATCAGCCACCGCCCTTGCTTCTTCTTTTTTTTTTTTTTTTAATTTATTTTTGTTGTTACATGCTTTTAAAAGAAAAAAAAAGTGGAAAAAAAAAATGACAATTCATAAATGATGAGCATAAACTGTAACAAGAGGAAAGACAAAGGAAAGGGCCAAAATGGCCTGACATAGCCCTATACTCCCCGTAGAAAAAACAAATGAAACAACAGATAGACACATCAAGTCAGACAATATGAAGAAGTTTTGCCAATCCTTTCTTTTTTTTTTAATTATTATTGAGGAACATAGAGTTTCAATTTTTTTTTAAATAAATTAAAATTATTTAAATTAGTCAGGGTACTAGGTAAATAATTCCATGTATTGAGGGCCTCTGTAATTTAAAGCGAGTTTCATTGATTTCGCACTTGGAAAAATAGGTTGTAATTGTAGTTTATTCCTTGTTTCATATGAATGTGTATGTGTATTAATAAATATGAGATCAGAATATAAATTATATTTAATTCGTTTGAACATAATTTTACCAAGATTAAAATAGTATAGTTGAGTAATAAATAGTAAGTATATTATATTTATTAGGATATACTTCTGTTCTAAAATTTATTGAAGGTCGAGTATTAGGATGTGATTTGAGATCAATTAGTCTAATAAATTTATTTTGTAGAATTTGTAATTTATTGATATTGTATTGTGTCGTTTGTCCCTATTAATATGAGTTTGGAATAAAGTGTAATACAATGAGATCAATGTTTTTGTTGTTAGGTCAGTTAGGATATTACTCATTATACCAATGTTTCTAGATAGTTTAATTAAAAGAAAATCGATATGTTTATTTCATTTGAGGTTAAAATTTATTGTAGTTCCTAGGTAGTTGAATGAAGATACTATGTCAATTATTTTATTATTAAGGGATATTTGTGCATTTGGTGTTAAAGGAGATAACGTATTAGAAAAAATCATTGCTTTAGTTTTATTACTATTAATTATTAATTCATTAGTTTAAACTGTCATATATAGTTTGCAACTGTTTATTACATTGTGTTAGTATTTCACCCAAGTTTTTTTCTTTTATAAGAACAGCTGTATCATCAGCATACAAAAAAAGATCCATATGAGTTGACAGCGAAAATAAATCATTAATGTATATATTGAACAATAAAGGGCCGAAGACAGAATCCTGAGGTACTCCCGATATCATAATTTGAAATGAGGAGTGATAATGCTCAATTTGTGTATATTGTTGGGAGTAGAAAGCTTGATTCGTACCAGAAGGTTATTTTTTTTCACTTTTCCCCCTGTCCAATGACGGTAGTCCCATGCGAACTTTTTTTTTTTTTTTTTTTTATTGGATGTTTAACGACCACCGTGAGCAACTCAATGGGCTATAAGCAGTCGCCCGTCCCTAATTTAGGGTCACTGGTTCCAGAGAAGGGAGAGAGCCAGTGCCGTAAGACAAACAGAACACCAATGCCTCACCGGGATTCGAACCCGGACCCCAGACGGACGAATGATCAGAGGCCAGCGCCTTAGACCACTGCGCCACCGGGGCGGCCATGCGAACTTCAGGCGTCGTTGCCGATGGACCTGAGTTAACATGGGCGCCTTAACACAGCGTCGACTCCGGCGACTCATGCGTAACAGGGTTCACTCTACTGTTGTCTGGGACACGTACTTGAGTGCCACAGCGTTCATTCGCGTGATCAACTGCTGCACTGTTGCGCGTCGATTGCCCTTTACCAGTCGACAGAGGCTACGTTCACCTCTGGTGTTGATGGCCTATGCGGCTCCACAGTTATGACGTCGGGAGGTACTCGGTGTACCAGCGGTACATTCTTGGTACACCCTTACTACAGAGCCTCGCGAACAGCCCATGGAGTGTGCTGTTTCCGAGATTTTCACCTTTGGCACGATAGCCGATTATCATTCCTTTCTGAACGTCTGTCAAATTAATAATTACAATTTGGGAAAAGCCATGTACAGGAGAATAACAAGAAAGATGACACCGAATTTTCGGGTGTAATAAGCACGTCTTTTGAATCCCTTCTGACGCAAATTAAATTCATGAAAGCTATTCAAAGTCAATGGAACCGGTATGAAAAACAGTAATATCTGACGGAAGAAAGAAGTTTTTCTATAGGGTTTTTAATCCCTCAGATATTGCTGTAAACGGAATCGTGAGCTTACGCCCTCTGGTTCCAGACTTCTCCCTTAAAAAAAACATGAATTTATATGAGAAATATTTCGCACCGGTAACGCTCTCCAACACAGAAATAATTTTTCAAATAAGACTCTTAGAAACAGAGATATCGACAAAAATAAGATGTGACTTTACATCCCCTGGTGGGAAAACCATGCATTGTTTTAGGATGAAGGTATTCTCAAAAAAAATTTCCATATGAGCGGTATCGGTCCAAGAAAAAAAAAATTTAGTCGAGTTTTCAGGAGCCCAGATTTTGCTACAAATACATCAGAAGCAGAAATTAACACTTATGACCCCTGGTGGCCCAAACCATTCTTTACCAAACATTAGAAATTATGTGAAAAATATTTTCCATCAGGTCTTGTATACGATACAGGAAGAATTTTTCAAACCGGAGTTTTAGGAGCAGAAAACGCAATTTACCTTTGTGCGCCCTAGCGGAAAGTCTATGATTTACTTGAAAATTTTGAGTTTATAGGAAAAACATTTCGCATCGGAAACACTATCCAACAAAGAAGGAATTTTTCAAATCAGACTATTAAAAGTAGAGATATTGACAAAAATATGATATATATATCTACGCCCCTGGCGTAGAAACCATGCATTATTTCAAGAAGAAAATTTTCCTAAAAGGTTTGTTGACATGAGTAGTATGCTTAACAAGCGACTTTTTTCAATCGAGATTTTAGAAGCTTATATTTTCCTGCAAATACATCAGAAGCACAAATTAAGGCTTACGCCACCTGGTACCTAAACCACTTTTACCAAAAATTAGAAATTATGTGCAAACGATTTCCCATCAGGAGCTGTATCCGGTGCAGAAAGACTTTTTCAAATCGGAGATTTAGAAGCTGAGATATAGGGGGAAACGCAATTTACTGCTACGCCCCCTAGCGGAGAGTCTATGAATTACTTGAAAATTTTGAATTTATAGGAAAAACATGTCACACTAGAATCACTATCCAACAAGAAAGGAATTTTTTAAATCGGACTCCTAGAAGTCGAGATATTGACAAAAATAAGATATACATCTAAGCCCCATGGCGGAGAAACTGTGGAATATTTTAAGAAGAAAATATTTCAAAAAGGTTTATCGGTGTGAATGGCATCAGTGCATGAAAGAATTATTTTTTCAATCTATATTTCAGCAGCTCAGATATATCAGAAGTAAAATTTAACACTTATGCCCCCTGGTGGCCAAAGTATTCATTACCAAAAATTCGAAATTATATGCAAAAGATTTTCCATCAGGAGATGTATCCGCTGAAAAAAATTCAAATCGGAGTTTTAGGAGAAGAGTTATCGGGAAAAATGTAATTTACTTTTACGCCCTCTAGCGGAAAATCTATGCGTGATTTGAAAAAAGAAACTATATCTAAAATACTCTTCGACATAAACGAATCGAAAGACAAAATATTTTTTGCAATCGGATGTTGAGAAGCAAAATGTGGAATAAAACGTATTTCTGAATTCGACATCATCTGCATTTACGCCCTCTAGCGGCGAAATTGTACATCGTAAAAAAAAAAAACGAAATGAAGGATCATCATTGGATCATCATCAGCTTCCGAACGCAAAAATAATTTTTCAAATCGGACTAATAGTTGCAGAGATACCGTGGGTACAGACAGACGGACGGACGGACAAACCGATAACATAAGCACGATCTTTTTTTACAAAAGACGTGCTAAAAAGGTGATGACGTGTCATAATATAATCCAGAAAGCAGTTTGCATTCACAGATCACCCGCACGAAATCACGAAAAGCTAAGCGTGACGTCAGAAATACTACTTTCTCGGTTGTTGCTATGGTGATGACTCTTTCCACTGAGCGAGCAAAATGGTTCAAACGTTCAGAAAAAGTAAATAATATTGTTTGTGATTGTGCTGTTCATAATGTATAAGCCTTTTAATAATCACTAAAAGCAATATACATCGTGATAGCTCCCATTCGTTCGCCCTTGAAGTTAGTTGTCTCCGTATATGGATATGATCTATTGTGCTGTATTCTCTACAGAATCCAACTTATTCTCTTGATTGAGCCATGAGCAGGGTTTCCTTCTATGGATATGAGAATACCTTAATGAAGATTTTGTAAACAACTAACAGATTTGTAGTTCCTAAAATCCTGAAGTTCCCCCTTTTTAATTCAATAGGATCATTGTACAAGGGGTATCCGGAAAGTAATACCTCATTCTTAATAACTTTTGAAATTTTGAAGTGATTTTAATGAAACTGCACTGACATGTACTATATGTTACTAATATGAGAAAAAAAAAATTCAGAATCGGAAATAAAGATCATGAATGAGAGAGAAAAGCAGCGAGCCGAAAGTGAATTCCTGCAAAAAGAGGGATGTGAGGCTCCAGGAATTCACAGAAGACTCCTGGGGGTGTATGGAGCTGCTACAATCGATATCAATAATGTCCGAAGATGGATAAAGAGGTTTCGAGAGGGAGAGAGTTCAGTGTCGGACAAACAACGGAGTGGAAGACCCGCAACTGCAGTGACAGATGCCAACAGGCAACGAGCGAGAGATCTTATCATAGCTGATCGTCGGGTCATCATCTCAACAATAAACAGTGCTCACTATGTGCAGAATTGAAGAAGCTAGAGGAAGGAAAAGACGTGACATTCCACTTCATAGTGTTGTTTTATACCATGATAACGCACGTCCCCACACCTCAATGGAGACTTCATAGGCCATTGCCAAAATGGGGTGGACGGTAATGCCTCAACCACCCTACAGTCCTGATTTGGCTCCCTCAGACTTTTTCCTGTTTGTCCTTTGAAAGACACCATTCGGGGGGAACGTTTCGAAAATATGACAGACGTTAAACTGGCTGTGAACTCATGAGTGAAACGACATCCTCACGAATTTTTCCAAAATGGATTTTACCAATGGGTTCAAAAATGGCGGAAATGTATAGAAAATGATGGACAATACTTTGAACAGGCTAGCATTATTAACAATATATCCAGGTATTTTGTCACCTAGTTTCACATTTTTACTGCTACAAATAAAAATCTTATAAGGGACGAGGCATTATTTTCAGGATGCCCTTTGTACTACTGTTCTCTTCATTAAAGACCTTCTTTGACGCATCTAGTGAAAACTTGGGACGTAATGAGGCAGCCAATTTTAGCATTCCCACAAAATTAATTTTTCTTGTAGTTGCGAGGTAGTTGTATTAATTTTTCTTGTAGTTACGTCTCAATGAGCATATAGCGCTGTTACCTACCCCTAATTTAGGGTCAATTGTTCCATAAAAGAAGAGAACCAACACCAAAAAGACAAACAGGGCATTTACACCTTGCCATGACTTTAGAGCCCATACCCATCTGGACGAAAATTTAGAAGTAGCCCGTGCGTCAAACCACTTAACCACGGGACAAAACGTATCCCTCACATTTAACCCAAAAGCATCAGCAATAAACTGCTGCACAATTTGTGGTGCGCAGACAGCACGTGTAAATATATATTACACAGATGAATATTTTCATTATGGTCGACTTGCTTTCACAGCATGTATTGGTTTGTGCGGCAAATCACCCAAGTGAATATGCCTTATCAATGGTCCCTGTATTCAAAGGAATAGTTTGTTCACTCTTTCCCAGCCTTTCTGCTAATTATCTTAATTCCTTCTTGATGATTTAATTTCAGGAAAAGGAATGATTAAAGATAATTAAAATGGGAACAAAATGCCTTTGCTAATTAATAAAATCGAAAATTCTTTGAGGGTAAAGGTTGTTTCACAAGTCGATTTTCTTCTTTCAAATTTTCTTTTTCTCTTCCAATCATCTTTCGAAACAAATGAAAATAAGAATTCATTTTTGTGATTTTAGAATTTTTTTATCATTATTTTGTTCCTATTTTAAGTACAAGTTATTTGATGCAAATTAATTACATCAAGAAGGATTCAATGAAGGAAAATTTCATTTGAAATAATTGCAATTACCTTCAAGTTACTGCAAAAACAGCGAGATGAAGTTTTACGCTGATATTCAATTTCAATTAAATTTGCGATTACAAATAAAGTTGTAACGGCGTCATACGAAAGAAAAATAAATAAATGAGGCATTTTTCTTAGTTCAGAATTTTGGGACAATTCTCCTGTACATAATATGTTTCTACATTCTCTTTTTTCACATGCATAAAAATCAGAAAATTAAGCTTAATGCCATCAGATATTCGATATGATTTAAATTCTGCCGTCAGTCCTGATGAACGAAGAACAGAAAATCTCAAGTTTTTCTATCGTACAGCAGAAAAACAGAATATAATCACAAACGGCCTCTGGTGCTCAAGAAGATGTACGGATTTTTTTCCTTAAGGAAGTAATATTCAAATCATTTCAATTGCCATTCTTACGCGAATCAGTTGAATCCGTATTTTCATCAATCGCAAGTTTAATATTCTTATATCCCTTTTGAAGTTGTGCGGGGTCCAAATTTTCTTTTTTCTCTTCCAATTATCTTTCGAAACAAATTAAAATATTTCGCAGCACAACTTTAAAAGTGATTGCCTAGAGAAGTCCTAACCTAAGAAGGGAGAACACACACACACACACTTACGCAAATGGCTCAACGGAGAGGACAAGCTGGATTTAGGAGTGGCTACAGCAATATACACTATATTGACAAAAGTCACCGGACACCTAGAAGAGAAACATAACACGGCATTTATTAACATACATTAGTACGGTGTCGGTCCATCTTTGGCCTTAATGCATGCACTGACCCTTCGCTACATGCTTTCGACAAGGTTTTGAAACACAGCGATAGGTATGCGCTTCTATTCAGTACATAATGCTGCCGCTAACTGTTGCTTAGTAGTAGGCCTTGGTTCCAAACTTCTTATGCGGAGCTCTAATTCATCCCATAGGTGTTCTATGGGATTAAGATCAGGGCTCTGCGCTGACCAGTCCACACACGATACGTAATTATCGTCAAACCACGCCGTAACTGTCCTTGCTTTATGGATGGGTGCATTATCTGCTGGTACCAACAAGGTTCGGTTCCATAGTATTGCCACAGAGTTGGTAGGGCATAATTGTCCAGAATATCGAGGTAGACGTGCTAGTTAACAGGTTTGTCCACGATAACAAATGGGCCGAGACCATACCACGAACACCACCCCCACGCGAGTACACTGCCAGCTCTAAACTTGACCGTAGGAACACTACACTGTGGTAAATAGCGTTCCGCCGGCTGCCGCCATACCCACAGACGGCCATCAGACAAATGGATCGTGTATCTGGATTCATCAGTCCAGAGAACCCGTTTCTATTGATCTACGGTCTACGATGAATGTTCCTTACACAATGCTAAACGACGAGTAGCATTCAGAGTAGAGATGAAAGGCTTATGAGCAGCCTCACGACCACGGTAACCCATAGAATGAAGTTCTCTGCGAATGGTAGGTGTACATACCGAGGTTCCAGCAATTTTACTCACCTGCACACTGAGGTCTTGTGCAGTACTCCGTCCATTAGCTGTACGACTCTCCTGAGGCTTCGAAGTCCTGTATCACTGATTTTCTTTAGTCTGCCGGTACGTTTTGCTGCTTCAAGCACACCATGTGTCTTCCATTTATTCAGTACATCCAAAACAGTTGACTTGGGTATGTTTAAACGTCTGTCAGTTTCTCTTATGGATAACCCACTAATATAACAAACAACAATCTTTCCTTTTTAAAAGTCAGTTCTCTCTCGCCGCGACATTTTCACTCAACCTCACAGTGCGATATGATCGCGGTCAGCTGCAGGCTTGTTTTTATACCGTTTGCAGCTGTAGCGCGCATCTTAACAACGAAAAGGATCCGTTCATTTGCTTTTGAAGGGGTGTCCGGTGACTTTTGTCAATGTAGTGTAGAGCATATCGATATACGGAGAGAACTAATTGAAAGAACAAGGAAGTACGAACTCTCCGCATGTTAGTTTTTGATTCCGTGGAACAATCGGCAAGAATAATGTCTTTGAAATAAAACCCTGCGATCTTGAAGATGCATACATTAGCATTATTAATAGCATCTGTGAAAATGCAAATACCAAGGTTCCGCTATTTAAAGATACACCACCAATAAAAATTGGAAAGGGAGTGAGACAAAATGACACCTTATCTCGAACTCTTTAATGACGCATTGCAAAATGTCTTTCAATCAATGAAATACGAAACGAAAGCGATAAATATTAATAGAGATTATTTAACTCACTTTAGTTTTGCTGATTACATATTCATTTTTACAACAAGATCTTGAGAGTATGATAGAGAAATTCCTAACAAAAGTAAAAAAGTGGGATTAAGAAGTGAACTTTCAGGAAACAAAATTCAATTATAATGCTCTTACAAGAAATGAATTTTTAGCGGTTGTTGGTGGAAATCTGAATACGTTTACCTAGGGTAAAAGATATCAATAACATTGCTGAAAACATCAATCGTTGTATAAAACGTGGAGGAAGAGCATTTGGAAGAAACCGTAAAATTCTCAGGAGCAATATGCTGGTATGTCTTAAAAGAAACTTGTTTATAGTCAATGCATCCTTCCAATTCTTACGTATGAAGCAGAAACGTGGACCCTAACAAGATAAAAAGGCATACAGACGCTGCAGGAAATAAACATGTAGAGATGCATGCTTGATATAACCAGGAAAGATAAAGAAAGGAACTCCTGGATCAAGAAAATGGCAAGAGTGCAAAACATCATGATCAAAGTAAAAATCCCTGAAATGGTAGCGGGCTGGACATATTGATGGAAGAAGGGACCACTGATAGACAGCAGGAATATCCCACTGGATACCAAGGGACAGAAAAATTCCCAGAAGAAGGCCACATGGGAGACGGATGGGTGAAATTCGAACGCATGACAGAATGACATGGAGCAAACTGTCTCAAGACAACCAGTTGTGGAAGAAACTTGGGCAGGCCTTCATTTACAAGAGGATTTGTAATGGTTGACAATGATGATATATACATTTATATGCACACACATATAATTTTAACAGACAAAATTTAAAAGGCAGAAACAAACAAAAGAACAAACCCAAACTCAAGAAGATGATCTGTTATATTTACCTTCTGAAATAAAGGTAAACTTTAAACCTTTTAAAGCATACGAGAGAAAGCAAGTTTAGAAAGAAAGAACTGAAAGAAATGCAGAAAATATTGAGAGCAGTGATTTGTGGCTTCTCCAAGGACCGACACAAATGATTTCTCCCTAATTTCTGCGTAGACCTAGTGGAAATGGAATTCTACTACATTACTTTTATATATTGGGCCTGAAAACGATTTCCAAGGAAAGGAAGCACCACATACATAAATTCGCAGTTAGAAAGCAGCATAACCTTCCAGTACGTATATGGCCTGGAAACGGGTACAGGCCAAAAACAGTTATCCCCCCCCGTCCTTCCCCATTCCCTAAATCAATTTTCCATTTTTTATTTCAAAATGACAAGTTGTAGCAACTAAAGAAATGATATACATACAGGAACCCTACGTCACAAAGGATATAAAAATGTGAAACTCAAAATATATATTTTCACCCAAAGTGTAAAATAAATACCGTGTAAAATATATATACTATATATATATATATATATATATATGTATATATATATATATATATATATATATATATCTATTAAGAAGAGACCTAAGCAAAAAAAAAATATTTTTGACTCATACCAAGTACAACATAGAAAAAGTTATGTATCTACCGGTGTGAGTAAAAAGAGAAAAAATAAAAATAAAATAAAACAACTGAATGTGGAAAGTGTCGAGAATACTGAGCCTTGGCTTTATATTCTCGACACTTTCCACATTCAGTTGTTTTATTTTATTTTTATTTTTTCTCTTTTACTCACACCGGTAGATACATAACTTTTTCTATGTTGTACTTGGTATGAGTCAAAAATATTTTTTTTTTAGGACCAGCAAAAACTCTGCATTTTCTCACTTCCACAAAGACCTAGTTGGAAATGGGTTTCTGCAAAGCCATAGATGCAAGTAATTAGCCCACCAAAAATTTTTAAAAAATATATATATAAGTCATGACCTCCGCAGAGTTGTATGACCTAGCTCTAGTTTACAATTTAGCTTGCATCCATAACTTTTCTGTCCCGACTCATGCTCTTCATCTGTTACGATTAAACAGAAAGAAGAAGATTAAAGAGAACTCAAGTTGTGAGAGTGACATAATAATTAGAAATAATGTTCAGCAATAACGAAATGCCAAGTTCGCCTGAGAGAGAATTTAAACCTGAATAGCAATGCAAAAGTTTTCCAAATTCTTACATTGCAATTAAAAAAGGAAATATTAATTATTTAAAACTCAGATTCTTGAAAGAAAACTTGATTCTAAAACCCCCTACTCCACAACTTCTGACAACACAAAAACGAGAATAAATTAAAGACAATAATTAACTAAAGAAATGCTTTGTGAAGGTTATATGACATAAACAATTAGTTGCAATATGTACAAAGTATTTCAGAAGTGCTTTAAGTGCATAATTAAGTAGTTATTAAGAACTTAACTACTTTGAAAACACAGCGCAAAGTACAAGAACTATGAAAGGCCAGCTGCTTGGCCTAAGTTTCCTAAAAAACGTGCAAAGTTACCAAGAAAAGAAAGAGTTAAAATCCGCAAAAAAGTTAACAGACTTGCCAGTGCCTAAATGCTAAAAAGCAAAAAATAACAGAGAAAAAAATACTAGAAGTACAAACATTGAACTTGGAAAACCTAAAACCCAAAGACAATGAAGAGAGCTTACCTCTTATGCAGCTGAACTTTCTCCACACAAGAGGAAACATGGCCGTCCTTTACCCCAAAATTCCAACAGACTCCTCTGCCACTCCCTAGTCGCTGGGGGGCAATGAGAAAATGCAGAGTTTTTGCTGGTCCTTGATAAAGCCAAGGCTCAGTATTCTCGACACTTTCCACATTCAGTTGTTTTATTTTATTTTTATTTTTTTCTCTTTTTACTCACACCGGTAGATACATAACTTTTTCTATGTTGTACTTGGTATGAGTCAAAAATATTTTTTTTTTTTTTTTTTTTTTGCTTAGGTCTCTTCTTAATAGAATGTGAATTCTGAATTTTCATAACTGCTCCGTTGCGCGTTTTGATCTTCAGGTTATTTTGCAACTTTCGTTTTAAATTCAAAGTTTTTCCTTTGTTTTCAGCTTTGCTCTGCAGTATATATATATATATATATATATATATATATATATATATATATATATATATATACATATCACACTAAAGAATAAAATAAGAAAATATGTTGAATCACCAACAAAAGGTTTTGGATTTTCTTGGTAAAAATAAAGATGGTGTTAGAAAAGCTGATACCTAAAACCACACCAATCTTTTTACCACGATTAATCTAGCTGATCTAAAAAAAGTACTTGATTGGTACTTCTCAAAATATAAAGAATAGTTAAATGTTGGTCAAGGTTATTGGGATATCCTCTGTGATTTTTGTGTCTTCAATAATTACTTATTTGATACAAAAAACCTAAGAACACAAATACACAGTGCGTCAAAGAATTTTTAAGACTGGCGCTAGATTTCAGCCTGCGGTGGCACCACCAGTGTAATCCCGAATTCATTATAAACCGTGACCATCTGCTTGCTTTCTGCCAAAAGTACTGCGCAGTTGTTAAAGTAACTCAAATGAAACGGCCGTTCATTAGAGAAATATTTTTTTTCATGTTGAATAATTAAGATGGAACAAAGGGTTGTTATTAAATGTAACGCAAAACTTGGTAAAAGTGTCTCGGAAACGTACCAAATGATGAAACAAGTTTACGGTGAGTTTTGTTTAAGTAGATCAAATGTTTCCCTGTGGCACAAACGTTTTTTGGACAGAAGAAATACGCTAAAAGATGATAAGCATACCGGAAGACCAAGTTCATCTAGGACACCTGATATTATTGAAAAAGTGCGTGATTTCGTGGCAAACAATCCATGTGCGTCACTAAGAATGATGGAAGAGTCTTTAAACATCACCAAAGAAACGATTCGAACCATCCTGCATGAAGATTTGGGCAAAACAAAAGTCTGTGCTAAATTTGTTCCACACACGTTAACCAATAAACAAAAATCAAGGAGAAGTGCACATTGCAGAGACATCATTTCAGCCGCTGAAAATGATCCAAACTTCTTAAAATCGATTGTTACAGGTGATGAAACATGGTGTTTTCAATATGATCCTAAAACAAAGCGACAAAGTGCGGAATGGAAGACAAAAACCTCACCACAAGCCAATAAAACAAGGAAAGTTCCATCGAAAAGCAAAACAATGCTCATTACATTCTTCGATAGTAAGGGTATTATCCACAAAGAATTTGTTCCAAGAGGACAAACAATTACTGGTGAGTTTTATTTAAATGTTTTGAGGCATTTGATGGGCAGAATTCGTCGCATTCGTCCAGAATATCGGGATGAAAACAGTTGGTGTTTGTTGCACGATAATGCACCCAGTCACACCTCACTTCTTGTTCGTAGATTTTTGGCGAAAAATAACGTCTGGGTGTTGAATCATCCACCGTATTCGCCTGATTTAGCACCCTGCGACTTTTCTTTATACCCAAAACTTAAAATAACGTTAAAAGGGTGTTATTTTGATGATATTTCGACCATACAAACAGCTTCGACGCGTGCTTTGGAGGCAATTCCGCAAAGTGAACTGGAACAGGCATTCGAATCATTATTAAATCGCTGTAACAAGTGTATTGAAGCCGGAGGGACTTATTTTGAATAACAAACTAAAACAAATTATAATTTCTTGTTTCTATTTCATTTTACAGACCCAACCTTAAAAATTCTTTGCCACACTATGTATGTGGTATTCCTATGGGCACCTGTTTCTCTAGCCGTTTTGCTAACTTAACCTTCATTAGTATAAAGAGCAGTGTTGCTTGACAGACGTTCATAATTTTAGATATGTGGATGATCTTATTATAGTTTCAATTCGAATTCTGAGCCTTTTGTACTGATTGATATTTATCCTAAGGAATTGATCCTGCTACAAACAAATAATGAGGGTCATTTTTGTTTTTTCGGTATGAAAATACTCTTTAATAAAAGAGATGTTGTGATAGATATATTTGATAAAAGAATTGCATTTAATTTTGGGCCTAAATATTTGAGCCATTGGTCTTCAAATATTTCTGAAAATATTGATAGAAATATTATTGTATCTCAATTTTTAAGAATAACACGAATTTGCAACACCAAGTTTAACATCACAAAACAGCTAAACAAGTTATTTTCTCTTTGTATTAATAATAACTATCTATATGGTTACTGACTTTTTCATTTTAAGAATTTAATTGCCTCCCTGAATTATGAAAAAACTTGCAGTATAAGATTATGCAATATTGCTGCACCTTTCTCTTTAAAATAACTTTTTCTTCGGGCTTCAAAAACAACGTTCATTTCTTTCGAGTTACCCCGGAAAAATTAACTACATCACTTGCTGACATCCACTCCTAATTATGTCATTAGCTGTCTGTCATACTTCTGAACACACCTGCGAAATCCTGAGGGTTGCTGGGATGGCTTCAGTGGAGTCGGAAGTTCTATAACCGTGCCCCTTGTTGTTGTTGTTTTTTGTTTTTTTGTTTTTTTTCTTTTGGTTGGAGGTTTAACGACCACCGTGAGCAACTCAATGGGCTATAAGCAGTCGCCCGTCCCTAATTTAGGGTCACTGTTTCCAGGGAAGGGAGAGAGCCAGTGCCGTAAGACAAACACAACATCCATGCCTCACCGGGATTCGAACCCGGACCCCTTACGGACGAATGATCAGAGGCCATCGCTTAGACCACTGCGCCATCGAGGCGGCCAACCGTGCCTTGTGGGCCAATGTTTACATTTGGCTGATGTGATATACATTGGGCTTATTAATTTCCACGTTAGTTGTAAGTTATATTTCTTAGCATTTGTGATCCTCATTTCAGTAGGAAAAGCACGATGTTTTGTCCGAAATTTCAAGAAACAAAACTTAAATAGACGCCTTATTTTGGCCAATTTGAGTTAATTTACACCCGCATGAGACCTGAAGTTTGAGGTGTGGTCTGTGGTTGGGGATGTCTTTCCCTCACGAATGGTCCTCGGCCGCTGGCCACATAATTGTTGGAAGTTTTCTTTTGAAATTGTGTTTTGTTAGTGTGACTGAGTGTGTGACTTGAGTGAATTATAATTTTATGTATATATATCATCATTGTCAACCAATATCAATCCACTGCTGGACGAAGGTCTGCCCAAGTTTCCTCCACAACGGTCTGTCTTGTGCCAGTCTCCTCCATGTCACTCCCGCATACTTTCGAATTTTATCCACCCATCTCCAATGTGGTCTTCTTCTGGGTCTTTTCCTGTCCTTTGGAATCCAGTCTAAAATTTCAGCTGTCCATCGATGGTCTGTCCTCTGGCAATATGTCCAGCCCATTGCCATTTCAGGGATTTTACTTTGATCATGATGTCTTCCACTCTTGTCATTTTTCTGATCCACGAGTTCCTCTTCTTAACTCACCTGGTTACACCAAGCATGCATCTCTCCATGCTTCTTTCAGTTGCCTGCAGCCTTTGTATGTCTCTTTTAGTTAAGGGCCACGTCTCTGCACCATGTGTAAGCACTGGAAGGATGCATTGATCAAACACTTTTCTTTTAAGACATAATGGCATATTGCTCTTGAAAATTATGCTGTTTCTTCCAAAAGCTCTCCAGGCAAGTTTTGTACGCCGATTAATTTCTTCATCAATGTGACCCTCACTTGATATCTGCTGTCCAAGATAAACGTACGTGTCTGTTATCTCCAGCTCTTCACCATCAATCGATAAATCTTCATTTTTTGTAAAAGCATTGAACATCACTTTTGTCTTCTGAAAGTTCATTTTCAATCCCACTTCCTTACTCTTGTCAGCAAGTTCTTGGATCATACTCTGCAGCTCTGATGGGGTAGTTGCAAAAATGACTACGTCACCAGCAAAACGAAGGTGGGTTAGATAATGTCCATTAATCTTTATCCCTTTGTTTTCCCAGTTCAGTGATTGAAAGACATTTTCCAACGTGGCATTAAAGAGCTTCGGAGATATGGTGTCACCTTGTTCACTCCTTTTCCAATTTTTGTGTGTGTTGTATTTTCAAACAGCTGAATCTTTGCATTTTCATAGATGTTATTAATAATATTAATGTACGCATCTTCAATACCGCAGGATTTCAGAGCCATTGTAACTGCTGATGGTTTCACCGAATCAAAGGCTTTTTCATAATCGATAAAAGCCATGCACAATGGAAGTTCATATTCCCTCGCTATTTCAATTAGTTCTCTCAGTACGTGGATATGATCTATTGTGCTGTAGCCACTCCTGAATCCAGCTTGTTCTCTCGGTTGAGCCATGTCCAGTGTTACCTTCAAGCGGTGTGAAAGAACTTTAGTGAAGATTTTATAAACCACTGATAGGAGGCTGATAGGTCTGTAGTTCCCGAGATCCTCAGTGTCACCTTTTTTATGTAGCAGGATCATTGTAGCAGTGTTCCAATCCTCAGGAATCTTCCCTTCATTAAAGCATCGAGTGAAAATTTGGGCGAGTACTGTTTCGATTTCTCCATTTGCTTCTTGTATGATGTCTACAGTAATTCCATCTTCTCCTGGAGCTTTTCCCCGCTTCATGTTTTTGATTGCATGTGCACCTTCTGCTGGAAGGACTGGAGTAACTCTGGTACTGGTACCTTTCATGATGTCTGGAGTGCATGTATCATCCCTTTCATATAATTTGGAGTTGCAATCTTTCACTCTTGTCAAAATTTCGCCTATATTTCTTGTTACCGAACCATCTTCTTTTCTCAGTGACAAAATCTGTTTTCTTCCCTTACTGAGATGTCCCTTTGCTATCTTTAGGCTTTGGTTGTTTTCAATTGCTTTCCTCACTAGTTCACAGCTGAATTTCCTTACGTCTTCAGTGATACTTTTTCTTACTGTCTTGCATAGCTCTATATATTCCACTTTGGAAGTCACATCTTCTTTAGTTGTCCTCATCTCTCTTCTTTTTGGCATCAACATTTTGGTTTTTCCTGATAGTTTGTTCACATGCAACTTGTTCTTAGACCCAGCTAATTTTGTTGCTGTTTCCATAAGAGCTTTGGTTACTTTTCTGTTAACTTCAGAAATATCCACTTCTTCCGGTGTTAGGCCTTCTAAAGCAGAGAACCTGTTCTTCAGTTCCAACTTGAAGGTATTATGGTGTTTTTTAAGGTTGGTTATGTCAATAAATTGTGTTTGTCTTATGAGATTGCCACGTTCAAGTTTAGTGTTGAGGTGCATCTTACATCTCACCAATCTATGGTCACTACCTGTGTTGAACTTGTTTAGCACACTGCAGTCTTCTATGACGAATTTTTTGTTACACATAATAAAATCAATTTCACTTGTCATCCCATTTGAATGTCTCCATGTCTATTTCCTGTGTGGCTTTTTCTTGAAAAAGGAGTTCAAGATGAAAAACCCTTCTGCCTCTGCAAACTCAACGAGAGTATTTCCACGCTGGTTTCTGTTGCCGTGACCGAATTTACCTACCGAAGTTTCATTCTGTTGCCGTTCCCCTACTTTTGCATTGAAATCTCAAATAATTATCTTCAAGTGCTGCTTGCCTTTATTATTTAGATGACGAATTTCCTCATAAAATTCTTCAATTTCTTCTTCAGGATGACTTGTGGTGGGTGCATAAGTTTGAATAATCTGAGCCTTGTATCTTCTCGAGAGTTGGATAACGAGTCGTGCAGCTCTGTCAGAGGAAATTTCAACTTCTTCAACTTTATCCTTCAGTTTCTTGTTTATTATAAATCCAACACCACTAGTTCTGCCAGTATCTGTCCCACGATAGTAGAAGAGATGTCCACTTTTCAGTTCAATGAGATCTTCTCCTTTTCTCCTTAATTCACTTAGCCCGACGATGTCCCACTTGATCCTTTGTAGTTCCTCTTCCAATTCAAGAAGCCTTGAATTAGAAGACAGAGAGCGTCCATTATACGTAGCCAAGGTCAGCATCAGATGGCAGCCCAGTCCGATCCTCCGGGGTTTCTTAGCTCCCTCTTCCTTCATGTCACACTGGCCGCTGCCTTGGCCAGGTACATTCCAGCTGCCGGAGACTGAGGACCAAGATTTAAGTTGTGGAATCATTTTGGAGGGGTTTGGCCATAACTCACCACGCTGGCCAAGCGGGTTGGTGAGTGTGGGATAGCATTTCCTCTAATCCCGATGGTATAGTTATACCGCTATTGGCGGTCGTCAGAGCCCCTTTAGTGGGAACAGGATGCACCACGAGAAGGCGGGGTTGACATTTGTCAAGGAGAGGCTGTGATGTTACGCATCACCTCACCTTACATCCCGTATATATATATATATATATATATATATATATATACACTATCTACCAACAAGTAATTGGACACCCCTGCAATCGACGATATCTGCGGTCCTGATACACGTCACGGCCGCCGCCGTTAAATATCGAGTGGGAAACAACGCAACCAGTCGCAAACAAGATGCCACGCAGTTCGGAGCTCTCTGATTTCAAGAAATATGTAATCGTCGGGTATCACAGAAATGGCCGATCCATACGTGACATATCCAGCGAGTTGAAGTACCCGAAATCGACAGTGGTCTACGTGATTGGCAAGTGGAAGGTCAGAGGTGACTGTCGGAATGTGACCCGACCCGGCAGACCCACAAAACTGGGAGTTAGAGACCGACGGGTGCTGGCCAGAGAAATTCGGATGAACCGCACCAAATCGATGGGCCACATCAGCGAGGAGTTTCAACAGGCAACCAGAAGTGTTCTCTCGATGAATACCATCCGTAAGGAAGCCCATCTACTCGGTTATCATGGACGTGCTGCTGCCCACAAGCCTTTGATCACCAATTCCAATAGCGCTGCTCGGCTAACGTGGTGCAAAGAACGTCGACAGTGGACCGTTAAACAGTGGAAACAGGTTCTCTGGAGCGACGAATCACGGTTCACCCTCTACCGTTCGGATGGCATGGTCCGGGTTTGGCGTCTGCCTGGAGAATGCCTCCTGCCGGAATGTATTGTACCAACTGTGAAATTCGGCGGCGGTGGAATTGTGCTATGGGGATGTTTCTCCATGTATGGCATGGGACCTCCTGGTAAACTCAACGCCGAGACCTACTGCACCATTTTGGATGACCATGCGCTTCCTACGCTGTGGCAGTTTTACGGGATGGACCCATGTTACTTTCAGGATGACAATGCCACCTGTCATGTTGCGAGGTCCACCATGGCTTGGTATGGTGACAATGGGGTTAATCGAATGGACTGGCCTGCGTAGAGCCCGGACCTTAACCCTATGGACGAGTTGAAGCGTCGACTTAAGGGGTGCCCCCACCGTCCGAAATCGCTGAAGGAACTGACCTGTCTTCTCCAAGCCGAGTGGAAATAAATACCGCTAGCCGTCGTACAACACCTGGTTGAGAGTATGCCCCGGAGGGTCGCAGCTGTAATCGCCGCTCTTGGAGGCTCCACCAACTATTGAAGGTGAATAAACTTTGTTTTCGTTTGCTATCCAGGTGTCCAATTACTTGTTGGTAGATAGTGTATATATACAGGGTGATTCATAAAGAAGTATACAGTTTCCAAATGCTGTAAAACAGTAACAGTTGAAGACACGGATCACAACTGCGAACCGTTAGGTAGATGTACTCAAAGTTTGTGTCCCGCTACTGAGAGAAGTGACGTAGGCGATAGCGTGCGCGTCACGTGACTAGGCAGTCGACGAACATTATCCTCACCGATGGATTGGACGAGCCGCGGACTACAACATGTCACTGACCCAATGGCCACCCAGAAGTCTTGACTTAACACCTTGTGACTTTTTCCTGTGGAGGTACGTAAAGGACTAGGTATTCGCCCCTTCCCTTCCTGTTGATTTAGGGGAGCTGAAACAGCGTATCAGAGCCACTATCACTGCACTTGATTCAGATATCTTACCTTGAAATGGGCGGAAATGGATTACCGGCTCGATGTGTGTTGTGTGACTAAGGGTGCACACATAGAACATATGTGACTGTCTCTTAAAAAACTTGAAACATTCCCCTACAATTCTGTTACAGGTAACATAAAATATCTTACATTGTTCTTGTTTTATAGTGCTTTGCAACTGCATACTTCTTTATGAATCACCCTGTATATTACCGTCATCAACCATTATCAATTCACTGCTGGATGAATGCCTACCCAAGTTTCTTCCACAACTGTCTGTCTTGAGCATGTCTCCTTCATGCTTTCAAATTTCATCCATTCATCTTCCATGTGGTCTTCTTTTTCTGGGTCTTTTTCTGTACCTTGGAATCCAGTCTAAAATTTCGGCTGTCCATCGGTGGTCCGTTCTTCTGTCAACATGTCCAGCCCATATTGCCATTTCAGAAATTTTACCCTGATCATGATGTCTTCCACTCTTATCATTTTCCTTATCCACTAGTTCTTGTTCGTATCTTTTCTGGTTGCACCAAGCATGCATCTCTCCATGCTGCTTTCAGTTGGCTGCAATCTTTGTATGCCTTTTTAGTTAAAGTCCGTGTCTCTGCTCCATATGGAAAAACTGGAAGCATGCACTGATTAAACACTTTTCTTTTACTAAGACATAATTGCATAATGCTCTTCAAAATTGTACGGTTTCTTCCAAAAGCTCTCCAGCCGAATTTTATACGACTATTAATTTCCTGACGAATGTGATCCTTGCTTGATATCTGTTGTCCAAGGTAAATGTAGGTATCGGTTACCTCGACTTTCCCCCATCAAACGCAAAATCTTCATTTCCTCTAAAAGCATTGTACATCAGTTGTGTCTTCTGAAATTTCATTTTCAATACCGTTTCTTCACTCTTGTGAGCAAGTTCCTGGATCATAATCTACAGCTCTGAAGGCGTAGTTGCAAAAATGATTAGGTCAGCAGCAAAACAAAGGTGAGTTATATAATATCCATTAATTTTTATCCCTTTATTTTCCCATGTGTATATGAAAGTGACCAAGTCACCCTAAAAGTGTACTGTTATTAAAGGCGGGGAAGCCTTATCACGACTCGTCGTGGAACGCAAGATAGTGTTCATCCGCGTTACAGTGCAGTCCGCTTGTTTCCTTTCACCCAAGCAATAACTCTCGCAAGGAACGCTTATAGCGTAGTAAATCCGTTTATTTTCGTGGTGTAATATGCATAAAGATTCGCCAAGTTTTCGCACTCCACTGGGAGACTTTCTCAAGACAATGTAGACATAAAATGCATGGAATTAGAACACGTAAGAAACAAAGATGATCCTATGAAAATAACGTGGGGGACATCACGAGCAGTATTACGTTAGTTTTTATCACGCAATTACAAGGTGTGCCGCGATGTGTTTCTATCTTTCAATAACGCATGACACACAAAGTATTGATAGTTCGATAGATAATATGTCATTGCATGCTAGTTTGCTCGAAAGGATTTCTACTGTTTACCTGATGACAGTCTCTTTAAAGTTCATGTAAGGGTCAATTCTTCTAATACTATTCCATACAGGAGCGGCTGATGAATGCATGACTTCTCTGGCGAGGGCTGTATTCTGCATGTCCTGGCTGACACTTCGCAAGCGTTCTTTACATCAAGTGTACCAGGAACGCTTTTTCATTCCAATGTATATCTTGTCCGTGTTGTCAGGATACACCAACGGTATAGCGTACATATCCGCTTTTCTTTCTCACACTGTCTCTTCTTGCAGCTTGATATTATATATGATAACGGGATTGGCGATTTCATTGCCATTAAGATGTTGTACTTAGGAAATAAATTCCTCGACCAATATGTAAAACTGGAACATATGTAATGGATCCTGCGTATCTCATTATCTTATTAGTTGGTTTTGTTATCGCAGACATTACACGATTTCTTACAGTTCTATGTATTCTGTCTATGTCCTCCTCCTTATATTCACCCTTTAGACCTTTGTTATAATTGTTATCAATTTCCTTATTATCAGTTGTGTTATCAATTTCCTTATTAAGAAAATTGAAAAAGGAAATTGATAACAATTATTATAATTGGTATCAATTTCCTTATTATCAATGTATTCGAGGCTAGCTATACTAGCTGCGAAGCCCAGAGAATGCACAAATAAAAGTCAATTAAATATGCACAAATAAAAGTCAATTAAATATGCACAAATAAAAGTCAATTAAATATGCACAAATAAAAGTCAATTATCAACGGTATTAAAATATGTCCATGCTTTCGATGCGAAAAAAAAAAAAACACGTGCGGATTCGCTTCTTTGACTCAGTCTGGCAAGCAAGAACCAACGACATAACGCAAGCAGCTCTTCCAAAGTCTTCGCAGTTATGATGCGAAAACCTTCCGTACAATCGCTTGCTAGTGTTTCCATAACAGCATGAATCAGCTGGTAGAGGGAAATGCGCCATTGCTTTGGGAAACGGTTCGCTCAGGAAAAAGAAGAGTTAGACAATCTCAGTCACTCGCATACTTCCGCCCATAAGTATTTCATATTGTGAAAGCTTCCCTGAACGTCTACTGTCAGAACTTAAAAGAACTATATGCTTCAAAATTTGATACAGCCCGACTAAAAAATGAACTGAAGGTGTTTTATTCCTTTGATGAATAAAAAAACAAATCAGTAAGAAACATTACCTGTTACATAAAGTTCAATAAATTGGACATAGTGTTTAGTGAGGTGTACAAATTAGCAGACCTCATAGTAAACTTTTCGTCAACAACTGCAACTTCCGAAAGAAGTTTTTCAGCATTAAAAAGAATCAAGTTATATCACACAAAGGACATGCACATTCGAAAAACTTGGCTGTTTTTTAATACAGAAAAACATTATATTTAAATATGAAAAAGTACTCGGAAGAAACATTTTTTGTGAAAACATAACACTCAAGTTCACACAAAAGGAGAAGAAAAATGGAGTTCATGTACAAATAAAGTATTCAGAAGAAGAATGGAGTTCCTGTACAAATAAAGTATTCAGAAGAAGAATGGAGTTCATGTACAAATAAGTGTTCAAATCCTAATGCTCATAATTATTTGGTATCATGTTAGCAATGGCATGTACCTAAAATTTAGATAAAAAGTTACTTCTATTACTTAACAATTAAAAATTAAACTTTACAATTAAAAAAAACTTTAACGGGGGAGGGGGGAGATAGCCCAGGTCTTGGACCCAAGATACACCACTGCTTATTATCTCGGTAGTGGGGTTTGCATACTATGACGAAGTTAATTTCTCCGTCATTTTTGTCCACGCCAGGATTCGAACCCGGATCCCCTCATTCCGGAATAAGTCACTCTACCAATTGAGCTACGCGGACGTTTATTCCGATTCTTATCTGCCTTTATGTCGTGTGCGTCCTTCTGGCAGGTACGTCACATCTCCTGGTACGTTACATCATCTCCCCCCCACTTTTTTTTTTTTTTTTTATTCGAAGTGCTGGAGAAGGGATTCTCTTATTTTTCCTATCTCGCGGTGTGGAAATAACATCATACCATTGCGAGATTTTGAACGGTCGGATCATCCGGATAGTTCGGGCGCCATTATAACGAAGTTAATTTCTCCGTCATTTCTGTCCACGCCAGGATTCGAACCCGGATCCCCTCATTCCAGAATAAGTCACTCTACCAATTGAGCTACGCTGACGTTTATTCCGATTCTTATCTGCCTTTATGTCGTGTGCGTCCTTCTGGCAGGTACGTCACATCTCCTGGTACGTTACAATACGATATACAATTTACAGAACCATGCTCTAAACACGAAAATAAATGGATCTACTACGCTATAAGCTTTCCTTGAGAATTCACAATCTGGTGTATTTAAAATAAGAATTACTCTTGCACTGACCCCCCCACTCACTCACACATCACACAAGCAGTGAGGATAGTGAATAAGGGCGTGGTGGAGTCCGAACTTCTTCCCTTTTACTGCCTGTTTAGGTAATCTTCCCTTCTAGTTTCCCAGATTGTCTGTGAATGTTGGGAGAGGTCTTCCAACCCTTCCTCCCTCCGCAAGTTATGTCCCAAATGGACCGAAGCAGCCGAAAGTGCGAGGTTCTAGATTGAGTGACTTCTCATATTAAATTTATTTCTAAAGGTGATCTAACTTTTTGATTTTTTTCCAGATAGCAATTTTATCCGATAAACTGCTGAGCAAACAAAAATGAATTCTGAGCAACAGTTCTACTGCTTTTCGCTCTAAACGCTGAGGGGCTATTTTTCGTAGCGGACGTTGGTGTTTTGTACCCTACATAGTGGTACACTCTTGAGTTGACTCGAAATAAAGGTATCCCCGGAATCCAATGACCTAGTTTGCAAGATTCCACTGAAGGATCCTCAGCGATAGAGAAGTACGTAATGCCGCAGTGGAGATAATTCCAAATGTCGCTTGGCTATCGTTGGTAGAAGTCTGCATGGGACTAATTTGGTGAACCCAGCCCGGCCCGTTTAAAATACCAGACACACGGCTCGGCCCAGGCCCGTCAATTGCAGCTGTTATTTAGACATGGCCCAGCCCGTGATTTGCCATTTGGTGTTATTTTGTCTTTTTGTTGTATTTTGCTAAAATGTGAAAATTAAATAATGTAATGAGATATTATTGAAAATATTTAGTTGAGTGTAAGCCTAAAGATGTTAACTAAACTTTGACAATTTTAAAAAATATATAACCTTTAAAAAAAGAGAAAAGATAAGACTACGCGTTCAGAATCTCCCTTTCGCTGAACTAGTAGGCTGTAACACTACAAAAGTCAATCACTGTACAGATTAGGAATAGGGGTAAAAGTCTGTGTCGTCACCCTCTCTCGCTCGCTCTCTCTCTCTCTCTCTCTCTCTCTCACACACACACACACACACACACACACACACACACGCTTGCTCGGGTCGAATCTTTTTGTTGTCAATAAGCCCCAAAATGGTTTTGCCATCTTAATACCTACAGGTTGGTAAAAACACTGAGTACCTCTAGGAATTGGAACAGTTAGATAAACACTTAAACCCATCAAGAAATCTGGGAACACCACTTTTCTCCTTCTTTACCATTGCGATAAAAAGAATGGGTCGACTTGGCCCGGCCCGACCCGGTCGCAAGTACCTCAGAAAAAGCCTGACCCGGCCTGTTGCTTTGTTCTTTAAACTACAAAAAGGCCAGCCCTTTGCAGACCTCTAATCATTGCATAACGAAGTAAATTTCTCCGTCATTTTTGGTCTACGCCGGGATTCGAACCCGAGGCCGCTTATTCCGGAACACGTCGCTCTACCAACTGAGCTACGCAGACGTTTTATTCTGACTGCAATCTGCCTTTATGTCGTGTGCGTCCTGCTGGCAGGTACGTCACATCTCCCCCCCCCCGAAAGAGGGCCGGGGGCATGGCCCACGGGTCAGCCGTAACCATGAATCGTTGCAGGTAGCCATCCACTGTAGAACGTGCACTTGAGAACTCCCAGTCAATCTGGTGTGTGGAATGCAACGTCACACACATTATTATTTTTCGAAGCGCTGGAGAAGGGATTCTCCGATTTTTCCTATCTCGAGATGTGGAAAGAACATCACACCATTGCGAGATTTTGAACGGCCGGGTCATCCGGATAGTTCGGGCGCCATTCTAACGAAGTAAATTTCTCCGTCATTTTTGGTCTACGCCGGGATTCGAACCCGAGGCCGCTTATTCCGGAACAAGTCGCTCTACCAACTGAGCTACGCAGACGTTTTATTCGGACTGCAATCTGCCTTTAATGTCGTGTGCGTCCTGCTGGCAGGTACGTCACAATTGGACCTTGAGAGATTTGGAAACGCACGTGGACGAAGTGCTCTTATTTCTCCATGTAGGATGTCCACTTCAGGTGTAGTAAGCAGCAGCCGTGTCAATCCTATCTTTTATTTATGACTGTCTGAAGTTATGAAGAGTGAGTGAACTGTGAATTTAATCGAGTTTTCCCCGTATAGATGTCAGTATTTTCTACAACAACAAAATAGAAGTATAGCATTTAGGATCAGTTCCGCCTGATGATTTACTTCTTGCCAATAGTGAAAGCGAGTTGGATAAGCTTTAAAAGCAAGATTACATTATTATTAAAAAAACAATTTACAGGACCTGTAATTCTACACCGGCGTGCAAAAATTAAGGACGAGACGGGTTTTCAAATGCAACGTCGTGCAGAAGTGCTCCACATCGACTCAAATCATACCATAAGATCCCCAAGATGTAAGAATATGAGACAAGTGAGCAAAACCGTCCAAACAAGGAATCCAAAGGATACAAAGGCACTTTATTGAAAAGGTAGCTTCGAGCACAACTGGACAAAAGACAGAAACGTCCATGTGACAGGTGGCTGGCAAGAAAAATCCAGTCTTTAGTAGGATATATGATCACCCCTGACTGCGTTGCAGCATTTACAACGTCTGTCCATGCTGAGGACGAGGTTGTCAAGGAGCTGTTGAGGCATCGTGGCTCATTCCTCTTGCAGCGCCAATCGCAGCTGCGGAATCGTTGCTGGCGATTGGTGACGTGCTGCCCAGCGTCTTCCCGAGAAGGTCCCACACGTGTTCGACTGGATTTAGGTCCGGAGACTTTGCGGACCAATCCATGCGTTGAATATCTTCACTCTCCAACAGCTCTGCGGCAGCCACTGTACGATGAGGTGTAGCGTTGTCGTCCAATGAAGAGGAACTCAGGACCCACAGCACTTCTAAACAGACGCACGTGAGGCAGGAGAACCTAGGTACAATAGCGCACAACAGTGACTGAACTTCCTTGGAAAATGTGGAGGTCAGTACGGCTACCAAACATGATACCGCCCCGAACGAGAACTCCGCTACCTCCAAACCGGTCACTTTCGATTATGTTGGAGGTGTGATTGCGTGTTCCCTGCTCTCTCCAGATGTGTATACGTCCAGAATCGCTCGTCAGACTAAATTGGCTCTCATCCGTAAAGAGAACTCGACTCCATTGCTGATGTGTCCAGTTCTTGTGTTCCTGGCACCACAGAAACCGTCGTCTCCGATGAGCAGACGGTAATGGCACACACCGTACTGGTCGTCGTGCAAATAGACCATATTTGTGCAGCCTCCTGACCACGATAAAACGCGATGAGGGACGTCCAGTTGTCTGTTGAATGTGCCTTGCGATTTCTCCCACTGTCGGCCGTCTGTCTCTTCTCGCCTGTAGGACAATATTACCGGTCTTCCGCCGCCGTGGTTGCTCGTGGAAGACCACTGCTAAACTCTCGAACAGCTGTTTCTGTCTTTTGAAATGCTCTCCAAGCTCGTGAAACGATGCTGTGAGCGATCCCGAACTCCTCGGCTACACTAGTCACACTTCGACCTTCTTCCAACTTCCCAATGACGCGACCTCGGGTAAAGTCACCCAGATGTCGTCTACTGGATTACCCGTTGGCCATATCACACGGTGGCAGCAACTCGACGTCGTTCAAACCGATGTACACCGTGCAGTAGCTTTCACTGAATTGCTGAGCGTACACCGCCCGTGCGCTTTATACTCTTCCGACACATCCCCCCTTCCTACGTCATGCTGCACATATGCGCATGCCCTACCGTACCGGACCCTTGTCTATCTCCTGAGTGGTCTTTTGGTCCGTTCTGCCTGCTCGTTTCGCTATTTTGCTAATTTCTCCTCTTCGTCCTTAATTTTTGCACACCAGTGTACTATTAAAAACATTTTATAGAACTTGCAATTATTATTAAGAGCAATTTATAAGGAATCTGTTTGAAATGTATGGCATTATGTTAAGCAGTAGTGATGTACTACGCATTGCGCACTCATATATGTACTTCGGTGTACTACGAATATATTTTTTTATATCCCCACCTGCTAATAGTACAGGCAGGATAAGTTTTTAATTTAAACAAAAACTATTTTTGGTTTATATTCCTCCCCATACATTGCAGATTAACGTACTAAAAATCTACATTCATACTTTTGCGCCAACGGCCGCCATTTTACAAAATGGCGGCCGAATAACAGTTTTTTCCAAAACTCCCATGAACGAGTGATCGTCGTATAGCTCGTATGTATGGCGGGGCTGGCGAGACATTTCGTTTTCGCCGAATAACTCGCGTGTGGGGTGTCACCCGCTACGCCGCCTCTATAGCTCGTATGTCACGGCTGGCAAAATAAGGCTGAACTTTCACAGCTAAGTTGTGTCTTCTACAGCATAAAAAGAAAATGCGAAAGCAGAGTATGGGTGAAATGTTATTCGAGTGGAAAGGGGTTAACCCTTTAACAGGCTGGAACGAAGAATGTATTAGCTGTCTAAGAAGTGGGGCGAACGCTGCTGGACCGAGTGAACCTGCGCACCGTTGTTTCACCCCTTTGCTATTTTATTCAAAGTGGTCGTTTGTGAGCATGATTGGCACTAATCTTTTCTGATTGATCGCCCTCTAAAGGGACTAAACCATGGCGACGAATCTGAGAAAGGAGTTAAATGTTTCAGTCGCTTTGTTTCCACCCAGTCGCATGATGCCCGTGTCAGGGGAACTAACTCTTCCCCATCATGTCTTGGGTTATAAAGAAGAAAATAAGAAACTAGAAGCAAGCACATGTCCCCAATGGCAGGTAAATGGTCGATACTCCTTAGACGAGACGGGGGAAAGGGATTGATATGCAGTAGCTTTCATAAAACCAGGCCGCTGTATGAACACCTTGGAGGGCAGGAAATTTTGGCACCATTTGGTTCAGGTATATTGGCAGCTTAAAGTGTTGATGAATACAAATATTTCACTCTAATCATAAAAATATGCGTTATTTGAACTTTCTTTTTACTCTATCTTCCATGAGAAAGAGAAGTGCAATCTTCAATCTCCTAGCATCACGCTAATCTTGAAAGTTTTATGCAGTCCTCACTCCGTGTGAACAAACATGCCGACAGCATCAGTTGATTGAGAGTGGTTGATAATGAAATAAGAGTGTTTTCATGAATGAAATACGGGATTACACTATATAATACAAATTTTGAAGATGACAATCCGTTTTGGGGTGTAATTGTGACACGGGTGGTAATTCACATAGTATCCGAAAACTTGAAAATTTCGTCGTCCTGGAGCGGGAATCGAACCCGCGTCTCCCAGATAGCGTCCAGGTACGCTGCCCACTACACCACCCAGAACGACTAAGTCTCAAGTTACCGATTAATTTGAATATACCCGGGCACAATCTGGGAGACGCGGGTTCGATTCCCTCTCCAGAACGACGAAATTTTCATGTTTTCGGATATTATCTGATTTACCATCCCTGTTACAATTACACCAAAAAACGGATCCAGAACGACGAAATTTTCAAGTTTTCGGATATTATCTGATTTACCATCCCTGTTACAATTACACCAAAAAACGGATCCAGAACGACGAAATTTTCAAGTTTTCGGATATTATCTGATTTACCATCCCTGTTACAATTACACCAAAAAACGGATCGAGAACGACGAAATTTTCATGTTTTCGGATATTATCTGACTTACCATCCCTGTTACAATTACACCAAAAAACGGATCGAGAACGACGAAATTTTCATGTTTTCGGATATTATCTGACTTACCATCCCTGTTACAATTACACAAAAAACGGATCCAGAACGACGAAATTTTCAAGTTTTCGGATATTATCTGATTTACCATCCCTGTTACAATTACACCAAAAAACGGATCCAGAACGACGAAATTTTCAAGTTTTCGGATATTATCTGATTTACCATCCCTGTTACAATTACACCAAAAAACGGATCCAGAACGACGAAATTTTCAAGTTTTCGGATATTATCTGATTTACCATCCCTGTTACAATTACACCAAAAAACGGATCCAGAACGACGAAATTTTCAAGTTTTCGGATATTATCTGATTTACCATCCCTGTTACAATTACACCAAAAAACGGATCCAGAACGACGAAATTTTCAAGTTTTCGGATATTATCTGATTTACCATCCCTGTTACAATTACACCAAAAAACGGATCGAGAACGACGAAATTTTCAAGTTTTCGGATATTATCTGATTTACCATCCCTGTTACAATTACACCAAAAAACGGATCCAGAACGACGAAATTTTCAAGTTTTCGGATATTATCTGATTTACCATCCCTGTTACAATTACACCAAAAAACGGATCCAGAACGACGAAATTTTCAAGTTTTCGGATATTATCTGATTTACCATCCCTGTTACAATTACACCAAAAAACGGATCCAGAACGACGAAATTTTCAAGTTTTCGGATATTATCTGATTTACCATCCCTGTTACAATTACACCAAAAAACGGATCGAGAACGACGAAATTTTCATGTTTTCGGATATTATCTGACTTACCATCCCTGTTACAATTACACAAAAAACGGATCGAGAACGACGAAATTTTCAAGTTTTCGGATATTATCTGATTTACCATCCCTGTTACAATTACACCAAAAAACGGATCCAGAACGACGAAATTTTCAAGTTTTCGGATATTATCTGATTTACCATCCCTGTTACAATTACACCAAAAAACGGATCCAGAACGACGAAATTTTCAAGTTTTCGGATATTATCTGATTTACCATCCCTGTTACAATTACACCAAAAAACGGATCCAGAACGACGAAATTTTCAAGTTTTCGGATATTATCTGATTTACCATCCCTGTTACAATTACACCAAAAAACGGATCCAGAACGACGAAATTTTCAAGTTTTCGGATATTATCTGATTTACCATCCCTGTTACAATTACACCAAAAAACGGATCCAGAACGACGAAATTTTCAAGTTTTCGGATATTATCTGATTTACCATCCCTGTTACAATTACACAAAAAACGGATCGAGAACGACGAAATTTTCAAGTTTTCGGATATTATCTGATTTACCATCCCTGTTACAATTACACCAAAAAACGGATCCAGAACGACGAAATTTTCAAGTTTTCGGATATTATCTGATTTACCATCCCTGTTACAATTACACCAAAAAACGGATCCAGAACGACGAAATTTTCAAGTTTTCGGATATTATCTGATTTACCATCCCTGTTACAATTACACCAAAAAACGGATCCAGAACGACGAAATTTTCAAGTTTTCGGATATTATCTGATTTACCATCCCTGTTACAATTACACCAAAAAACGGATCCAGAACGACGAAATTTTCAAGTTTTCGGATATTATCTGATTTACCATCCCTGTTACAATTACACCAAAAAACGGATCCAGAACGACGAAATTTTCATGTTTTCGGATATTATCTGATTTACCATCCCTGTTACAATTACACCAAAAAACGGATCCAGAACGACGAAATTTTCATGTTTTCGGATATTATCTGATTTACCATCCCTGTTACAATTACACCAAAAAACGGATCCAGAACGACGAAATTTTCAAGTTTTCGGATATTATCTGATTTACCATCCCTGTTACAATTACACCAAAAAACGGATCGAGAACGACGAAATTTTCAAGTTTTCGGATATTATCTGATTTACCATCCCTGTTACAATTACACCAAAAAACGGATCCAGAACGACGAAATTTTCAAGTTTTCGGATATTATCTGATTTACCATCCCTGTTACAATTACACCAAAAAACGGATCCAGAACGACGAAATTTTCAAGTTTTCGGATATTATCTGATTTACCATCCCTGTTACAATTACACCAAAAAACGGATCGAGAACGACGAAATTTTCATGTTTTCGGATATTATCTGACTTACCATCCCTGTTACAATTACACCAAAAAACGGATCGAGAACGACGAAATTTTCATGTTTTCGGATATTATCTGACTTACCATCCCTGTTACAATTACACAAAAAACGGATCCAGAACGACGAAATTTTCAAGTTTTCGGATATTATCTGATTTACCATCCCTGTTACAATTACACCAAAAAACGGATCCAGAACGACGAAATTTTCAAGTTTTCGGATATTATCTGATTTACCATCCCTGTTACAATTACACCAAAAAACGGATCCAGAACGACGAAATTTTCAAGTTTTCGGATATTATCTGATTTACCATCCCTGTTACAATTACACCAAAAAACGGATCCAGAACGACGAAATTTTCAAGTTTTCGGATATTATCTGATTTACCATCCCTGTTACAATTACACCAAAAAACGGATCCAGAACGACGAAATTTTCAAGTTTTCGGATATTATCTGATTTACCATCCCTGTTACAATTACACCAAAAAACGGATCGAGAACGACGAAATTTTCAAGTTTTCGGATATTATCTGATTTACCATCCCTGTTACAATTACACCAAAAAACGGATCCAGAACGACGAAATTTTCAAGTTTTCGGATATTATCTGATTTACCATCCCTGTTACAATTACACCAAAAAACGGATCCAGAACGACGAAATTTTCAAGTTTTCGGATATTATCTGATTTACCATCCCTGTTACAATTACACCAAAAAACGGATCCAGAACGACGAAATTTTCAAGTTTTCGGATATTATCTGATTTACCATCCCTGTTACAATTACACCAAAAAACGGATCCAGAACGACGAAATTTTCAAGTTTTCGGATATTATCTGATTTACCATCCCTGTTACAATTACACCAAAAAACGGATCCAGAACGACGAAATTTTCAAGTTTTCGGATATTATCTGATTTACCATCCCTGTTACAATTACACCAAAAACGGATCCAGAACGACGAAATTTTCAAGTTTTCGGATATTATCTGATTTACCATCCCTGTTACAATTACACCAAAAAACGGATCCAGAACGACGAAATTTTCAAGTTTTCGGATATTATCTGATTTACCATCCCTGTTACAATTACACCAAAAAACGGATCCAGAACGACGAAATTTTCAAGTTTTCGGATATTATCTGATTTACCATCCCTGTTACAATTACACCAAAAAACGGATCCAGAACGACGAAATTTTCAAGTTTTCGGATATTATCTGATTTACCATCCCTGTTACAATTACACCAAAAAACGGATCCAGAACGACGAAATTTTCAAGTTTTCGGATATTATCTGATTTACCATCCCTGTTACAATTACACCAAAAAACGGATCCAGAACGACGAAATTTTCAAGTTTTCGGATATTATCTGATTTACCATCCCTGTTACAATTACACCAAAAAACGGATCCAGAACGACGAAATTTTCAAGTTTTCGGATATTATCTGATTTACCATCCCTGTTACAATTACACCAAAAAACGGATCCAGAACGACGAAATTTTCAAGTTTTCGGATATTATCTGATTTACCATCCCTGTTACAATTACACCAAAAAACGGATCCAGAACGACGAAATTTTCAAGTTTTCGGATATTATCTGATTTACCATCCCTGTTACAATTACACCAAAAAACGGATCCAGAACGACGAAATTTTCAAGTTTTCGGATATTATCTGATTTACCATCCCTGTTACAATTACACAAAAAACGGATCGAGAACGACGAAATTTTCAAGTTTTCGGATATTATCTGATTTACCATCCCTGTTACAATTACACCAAAAAACGGATCCAGAACGACGAAATTTTCAAGTTTTCGGATATTATCTGATTTACCATCCCTGTTACAATTACACAAAAAACGGATCGAGAACGACGAAATTTTCATGTTTTCGGATATTATCTGATTTACCATCCCTGTTAGAATTACACCAAAAGCGGATCCAGAACGACGAAATTTTCAAGTTTTCGGATATTATCTGATTTACCATCCCTGTTACAATTACACCAAAAAAACGGATTATTATCTTCAATAATTTGTAAGAGTGTTTTCTATCTTTTTTTTTTTTTTTTTCTTAGTAAGAAAAAAGGAGAAATCTATCCAGACACCAAAATTTGCTAGCGTCTATTCCTTTCACTTAACGGGGAGTAAATAAAAGTGTCTTCTGACATTAGCAAGCACGCATAATATAATCACTGAACAACCGTTCTTCTCTCGGAGAAAAGCGTTTCAAAGGTACGTATCCGATAAATTAGTAGTTGACAACAAGCATTATGTTCGACGAGTTTCGAGGTAATAACATTTTGAAGATGCTGTCCCTTTATTCATTATTAATCGGCAACAGCATTCCAATATCTCATTAAATATTCGCAGAATGCTGCACCACGATCTACAAACGGTGGCTTAATAATGTCTGAGGCGGTCGAACTTGACGAACTATTGTAATCCATAAATAAGTACGAAATTCCTTGCGCTAGTGCGAGGAGAATTCACGCCGCCTGACTCCTGTGTGAGGTAAGCTTCTTTCCTAAACAATAAAAGCTTTATCTGTGATGTACTTCGATTTTCTGGAAAGCGCGGATAACATCGACACCTAAATTTTCGCACCACTGATAGGAAAGTCAAAGGCTAAAACCACTAAATTCCCGCCAGCGAAGTAGATGAGAGTATCCGATAACAGGACTTTATTGAACACATTTTGCTATTATGAGTATTTCAGAACTCATAAATGACAGATCAGTCTTCCGTGCTTTACGTAATTCTTCCAAGCTACACTGCACTTCTTGTTGTTGGGGTATTTTTAGCACGTCTTTTGTAAAAAAAGATCGTGCTTATGTTACCGGTTTGTCCGTTAGCCTGTACATACGATATCTCTGCAACTCTTGTTGTTGGGGTATTTTTAGCACGTCTTTTGTGAAAAAAAGATCGTGCTTATGTTACCGGTTTGTCCGTTAGCCTGTACCCACGATATCTCTGCAACTATTAGTCCGATTTGAAAAATTCTTTTTGCATTGGGAAGCTTGAAATATGCGAATGATGATCCTTTATTTCGGTTTCTTTTTTTACGATGTATAATTTTGCCGCTAGACGGCGTAAATGTAGATGATTTCGAATTCAAAAATACGTTTTATTCCACATATTTGTTTCTAAACATCCGATGGAGAAACTTCTTTTATATTTCGATTCCATTTATGTCGAAGAGTATTTTAGATGTAGTTACTTTTTCAAATTACCCATAGATTTTCCGCTAGAGGGCGTAAAAGTAAATTACATTTCCCCTTAATAACTCTTCTTCTAAAACTCCGATTTGAAATTTTCTTTCTCCAGCGGATACACCTCCTGATGCAAAATCTTTTGCATATATTTTCAAATTTTTGGTAAAGAATACTTTGGCCACCAGGGGGCGTTAAGAGTTAATTTTTGTTTCTGATGTATTTGCCGTAAAATCTGAGATTTCAAAATATCGATTGAAAAAATTTTTTCGTGGACTGATGCCACTCATATCAGTAAACTTTTTCGGAATATTTTCTTCTTAAAGTATTCCATAGTTTCTCCGCCAAGGGGCGTAGATGAATATCTTATTTTTGTCAATATCTCTACACCTAGGATTCCGATCTGAAAAATTCCTTCGTTGTTGAATAATGTTTTCAGTGTGACATGTTTTTCACATAATTTCAAAATTTTCAAGTAATTCATAAACTTTCCGCTAGGGGGCGTAGAGGTAACTTGCGTTTCCCCCTATATCTCTGCTTCTAAATCTCCGATTTGAAAAATTCTTACTGCACCGGATACAGCTCCTGATGGGAAATCGTTTGCACATAATTTCTAATTTTTGTAAAAAAAAAAAAATGGTTTGGCCACCAGGGGGCGTAAACCTTAATTTCCGCTTCTCATGTATTTGCAGCAAAATATGAGCTTCTAAAATCTCGATTATTTTATTATTAGATGGCAAACCTTACAGTTCCAACTGTAAATTCTCCTCGGCATCATCGACCTAAAACTAAATCGGTCCTGCAATAGCTAGAATGGTGTTTCATGCTTGTAGAAATGACCAAAAGTCTTTCAAGCTAAGCTTTCAACAAATTAATATTTGTGACACAGTGCTCAACATCAAAAACATACTTATCAGACATGGCCCACATATATTTACAAAATGAAAAGTAGGAAAGCGTTTACTCAGCTAACTGCCGCTTTAACGTTCCAATTTCAATTGGAAAGGCTTCAGATCAAAAAACAACTCATGTCCGAGTGTATCTTTCCTTAGCAAATTCCAATTGAGTTGATTGTGATGGTCAGTAATGTCTGTTAAAAATGCAAGGTCCAACAACCAGAAGGTGTCACCGCGGGCCGGATAACGGCTTCTCACGGGCAGGATTTGACCGACGGCCCGTAGTTTGGTCACCTATGGTCTTAGCGATGGCTTCTGACTATTCGTATGTGATGAGTCCAGGGTTCGAATCCCTGTCAGGCAAGGATGCTTGTTTGTCTTACGGCACTGGCTCTCCCTCTTCCCTGGAACTAGTGAACCTAAATTAGGGAGGGGCGACTGCTTATAGCTCATCTATTTGCTCACGGTTGTCGTTAAACCTTCAATAAAAAGAATGATAAGCTGCTTTCAATTATGCAGAGTTTTGAAACATTTCTCAGCCCTCTACCTACCTCATTTCTTTTAAGGAAAAGCCTTTCAATGCGAATATTGACACATTTGTATTTACTTAAAAGCTTTTTAGTGAACCAGTCTCTTTCCTGCAGATCATTACTGAGCTGCTTAGGGATTTCAAAAGAGGGCATCACTGTAAGAAGACTCTAAGAGTCTACGGCAGTTATTTTACTTTTTAGCATAATTTGGAATTTTGAATCAAAAAACAGCCGGTTTTAAAAGTATTTTGTTATATCTTTTAAATTTAATGTTGTTTATCATACAGATGTTTTAATTGATTTCTAGATATTTATATTTAGTTGGAATATAATTTTAGATCATCCAAGAAAAGTACATTCCTGACTTTGAACTGATATTTCTGAATATTATATCATCATCATCATTGTCAACCATTATCAATCCACTGCTGGATGAAGGTCTCCCCAAATTTCTTCCACAACGGTCTGTCTTGTGCCAGTCTCCATTGAATATTATATAGGCCCTACTAAAAACACACTTTATTATACTGTAAACACCGCACCCACCCATCCATCCAACAATTGCGTGCCATTTTAACTCCCTGTTGGCTATACATGGGTCAGTTATCTACCTAAGAACTGTGATGATCATAGGCAAACACTGAGACCTGATCGAGTTCGATCGTAAACATATACACACACCGGCCAATGAATTAGAAACTTTCATACGGATGTACATAAACGTCACAAGATACGTGCTCAAGTGAGTCACCACGAGATCTAGTCAACTATTTAAAACTGCTGCTTCTCAGTAATCGTCTGTAGTGTAGATGATCACAAAGGTGAAAGAAACGATCTTTCAGAGTTTGATAAAGGGCTTATTTGTGGGTGTCCGCCTGGATGGAGCGACGACTTCAAAAACAGAGGAATTGTCTGGTTTCTCAAAAGGTGAGATATCCCGGGAACTTTAATCAGTGGGAAGATAACCCACATTGCTTGTCTAAAAAGCAGTAATGGTGGCGCAACGACAATCTGTCAGCATCCACATCGCGTCATCTGAGAAGGCTTGCACGGAGAAAGACTCCCTTTGAGCAGCAATTGAGCGAAGCATTCAATGAAGGCCGTTACCGACCCATATCTCGGCGATCCAGATTGCGTCGTCTGAGAAGGCTTGTATGGAGAAAGACTTTCTGAAAGCAGCAATTGAGCGAATCATTCAATGAAGGCAGCTTCCAACCCATATCTCGGCGATCCAGATTGCGTCGTCTGAGAAGGCTTGTATGGAGAAAGACATTCTGCAAGCAGCAATTGAGCGAATCATTCAATGAAGGCCGCTTCCAACCCATATCTCGGCGATTCAGATCGCGTCGTCTGAGAAGGCTTGCACGGAGAAAAACATTCTGTGAGCAGCAATTGAGCGAATCATTCAATAAAGGCCGTTCCCGACCCAAATCTCGGCGATCCAGATTGCGTCGTCTGAGAAGGGTTGTATGGAGAAAGATTTTCTGTGAGAAACAATTGAGCGAAGCATTCAATGAAGGCCGTTTCCGACCTTATCTCGGCGATCCAGATCGCGTTGTCTGAGAAGGCTTTAACGGAGAAAGACTTCCTGTGAGCAGCAATTGGACGAATCACTCAATGAAGCCGTTCCCGACCCATATCTCGGCGATCCAGATTGCGTCGTCTGAGAAGGCTTGTACGGCGAAAGACTCCCTGTGAGCAGCAATTGAGCGAAGCATTCAATGAAGGCCGTTCCCGACCCATATCTCGGCGATCCAGATTGCGTCGTCTGAGAAAGCTTGCATGGAGAAAGACTCCATGCGAGCAGCAATTGAGCGAATCATTCAATGAAGGCCGTTCCCGACCCATATCTCAGCGATCCACATTGCGTCGTCTGAGAAGGCTTGCATGGAGAAAGACTCCATGCGAGCAGCAATTGAGCGAATCATTCAATGAAGGCCGTTCCCGACCTATATCTCAGCGATCCACATTGCGTCGTCTGAGAAGGCTTGCATGGAGAAAGACTCCATGCGAGCAGCAATTGAGCGAATCATTCAATGAAGGCCGTTCCCGACCTATATCTCGGCGATCCACATTGCGTCGTCTGAGAAGGCTTGCACGGAGAAAGACTCCCTGTGAGCAGCAATTGAGCGAAGCATTCAATGAAGGCCGTTCCCGACCCATATCTCGGCGATCCAGATTGCGTCGTCTGAGAAGGCTTGTATGGAGAAAGACTTTCTGTGAGCAACAATTTAGCGAAGCATTCAATGAAGGCCGTTTCCGGCCCATATCTCGGCGATCCAGATTGCGTCGTCTCAGAAGGCTTGTATGGAGAAAAACTTTCTGTGAGCAGCAATTGAGCGAATCATTCAATGAAGGCCGTTCCCGACCCATATCTCGGCAAACTTTGTGCAGGGAATTGAAGAGGGTCGGTTTTGGCAGCCACACGCCTATACGGAAACCACTGATTTCTGCGAAGAACCAGACAGTTCGTCTACAGTGTTTTCAGGAACCCCGTGACTTGACACTGAAAAAAAGTCATCTGGTCCGACGAGTCGCGGTTCACTTTGTTCTGTACCGACGGTAGGCAGACAGTTCGGTGGGAGCTCCATGAAGCAATGGACCCAGCTTGCCTTGTAAACACAGAACTCAAGATTCTGGAGTGGAGCACGTTTTGTTGGTACGAAACAGGCCCTTGATCTTGCGGAAAGGTCGGGTGTCCTCCAGCAATTATCTGAACATTGTTGTCGATCAAGTGCTTCTGCACTGTTGGCATTTTATCCAGTAGGTGAGAGCTGTTTCATGCACGACAATGCTACTGTCCATCGCACAAGATGAGTTCAGCACTGGTTCAGAGAGTATGACAGAGACTTTCACCATATTCCCTAGCCACCCCAAACCCCGGATCTGAACCCCATTGAGAGTGTATAGACCATGTTAGCAAAACAAATTCGGGAGGAAAGTCTTCTTCCGTTAAATCTAAGCCAGTTAAATGAGTGTCTAGAGAACGCTTGGTGTGCTGTAGAATGTAGAAGTGGATGAATTTTAACACCTTGTGGAATCTACGCAAAAAACTTCCGTGCTGTAATTCGGGCTAAAGGAAGTCCAACCCCATACTGAATAACTTTCTATGTCAGTGGTCGGTATGTGTACATTATCCACTTCAACTGTGCAAGCAAAAGTGAAAAGGGCTTTGTACGTCAACCTTAAAATGCTGATATTTATAGATACTTAAAACTTTTGTCTCATTCAGGAACAGCCATTTTAATCAGAAGTTCACAAGAACTTGAATTATGTTAATTCGCGGATTAATTTTTCAAACAGTAAGAACTTTAACAACACAGAGATAAGGAATCGGATGTTGCATAATTTTCGATTTCACTATTACATTCGCTTTAAATGTATCGATTAATCGTAAGTTATTCATCGCAAGCAAAGTATTTTTTTAATGCACCCCTTCTTTTTCCTTTAGTGTATTTCAATCACTTCAGAGTGTTGATAAATCCTATTACCAAAAACAGTCATAAAGATTTCGTAAATTCTCATTGATCAGTATATCTGAGGCTCTTTATTTTTTCCTTTCTGTACGTAGTAGAATAATATTTCGAGTACTGAAGAATTTGAGGACTTCTTCTTTTTGGCTCTGTAATTTTATTATTGAGAAAATAAGTGAGAGAGATGTGTTCTAACAAAACAATCTTCCGCCAAAAAGCATGGACGTTACAAATACCTCGAGGACTTTCAAACATTTAGAGATTTTAACAGAACTTTTGATTTCTTTATAAAAACAAAGACCGAAATAAGTGCCATGAAATCCTTTTGCTGTTTGAAGCCCGACGGTGTTTAGCCAAGGGACTTGAATTCTTTTACCCACTTTTAAGTTCACCTCTCTCATATACACAAATGAGCCATTGTATTATGGCCACCCCCAACCTAGAGAAACGAGCGCGCCTGGAGACCGAACAGTGGCGGAGGTGAAGTTCACAGAGTAGTGTATATACAGCCCGAGCACTGGCTTCCTGTTAGTAGAGTGTTTGGAATAAGAATGGTAAAAGCTGCCGATTTATCTGAGTTTGATAAAGGACAAGTAGTGCGGAGCGTGTAAATTGCGAACCAAAATCGGACCGCCCTCAACCCCTACATGTGAATTGCGGACTAAGGCCCAAGACACCTATGCGTAAAATGGCGAGCCAACTTTTCTTGACCCTATGTGTAAAATTGCGAACCAACTTTTCTTGATCCTATGTGTAAATTGCGAACCAACTTTTCTAGACCGTATGTGTAAATTGCGGACCAACTTTTCTAGACCCTATGTATAAATTGTGAACCAACTTTTCTAGACCCTATGTGTAAACTGCAAACCAACTTTTCTAGACCCTATGTGTAAATTGCGAACCATCTTTTCTAGACCCTGTGTGTAAATTCAGAACCAACTTTTCTAGAACCTATGTGTAAATTGCGAACCAACTGTCCTAGACCCTATGTGTAAATTGCGAACCAACTTTTCTAGACCCTATGTGTAAATTGAGAACCATCTTTTCTAGACCCTATGTGTAAATTGCGAACCAACTTTTCTGCGCCCATTGTCACGATATCAAACAGTAAACCAGTATGAAAAAAATAATGATGAAAACAACGTAAAACAATTTAAAGCAATGTATACACGAAAACAACGAAACTAGTTTGTCATCCTTGCAAAGGGTTAATTTTCTCTGTAGTATTCCATGTTTAGAATACACTGAGTGGCCACTTTATTAGGACCACATGACAGTTTTAAGCAAATGAGCTAGGGCTGCACGCTTTTGCAGCCAGAGGGTGAGGCTAATATAAAAAGGGAAAGCTCAGTGCTTGCGACAGAAGTTAGAAGTGATTTTTGGGTGACGAGATGGGTAAAAAATGCAATTAGACGGACTTTCAACGTGGGATGATTGTAGGAGCTCGGAGCCATGGAGCGAGTATCACCGAAACCGCTGCATTCATGAAATGTTCCAGAGCAGCTGTTGTTAAAGTGTTTAAAGACTGGACTGGACTGTAAGCCAAAAAACTGGGCCTCTACGTGCAACGTGTGGTCGTCATCGACTAGTGACTGCTCGGGTGGAACGGAGAGTATCCAGACTGGTAACAGACAACAGAAGGGCAACAGTGCAGCAAATTACAGAACATCTTAATCAATGATCCCCCCAAATGATCTCTGCACGCACTGTTCGTCGTACACTGCATCGGATGGGATATGACAGCCGAAGGCCCGTTCGCACACCTTTGCTGTCTGCCGTTAACAAGAGAAAACGACTCCAGTTCGCACACGAGCACAAGGATTGGACAGTCGATTATTGGAAACAAATTATGTGGTCCTGTGAATCACGGTTTCAATTGCATCATGCCGATGGCAGAGTGAGAATTTGGCGGAAACAGCACAAAAGCATGGACCCCAAATGCATTGCTACAACCCTTCAAGCTGGTGGAGGCAACGTAATGGTTTGGGGAATGTTTTCCTCGCATGCTTTGGGTCCTTCAATTCATGTTGATCAACGCCTGACTGGCACATCATATCTAAACATCGTTGCGGACCAAATGCATCCTGTCATGTGGATGGTTTATCCCAATGGCGATGGCTACTTTTAACAAGTTAATGCGTCCTGCCATAGTGCTCGTATTGTACAGGATTGGTTTCAGGAACATGCCGGTGAGATTACTTTGCTTAGGTGGCCTCCACAATCTCCAAATCTCAACCCCATTGAGAATTTCTGGGATGTAGTTGAACGAGTCATCAGACAGCTGGGTCCACAACCCTACAATCTCACACTCCTGGAAAGTGCTATTCATCAAGCATGTTCTCAGATTCCACAAAGCACCTATCAACATCTCGTGGAATCCATGCCACGAAGAATCGACGCAGTATTAAAGGCAAAACATGGCCCAACGAAGTACTGAGGGCCACCTTAGTACATAATAAAGTGGCCACTCAGTGTATGTACTTAATTCAATGTATTCACGAAAACAATCAATGTGTTAAGTAAGTATATATGCACTTAAACAGTATCAAAAGTAAACAAATAATGATGAAAACAATGTAAAACCATGTATTCATGAAAACAAGAAAATCAGCTTATCTTCCTTGCGCAGGGGCCATGCTGATCTTCTGTTGGTTTTCGGAAAGAATCACATTTTATAGTGATGCGGTGCAAATTTTACATAAGAAACTCTTGAAATAAGTCCTCTTTTGTAATCGTCTATTTTTTCTTGTAAATTTGTTTTACGTTGTAGTGCCCTCTTACCGATTCTTTTCTTTGGATCTTTCACACTTTGAATTTTAATGTACGTTTGCGTTTGAAATAATGTCAACGCTTCTACGAAATTATACAAACTTGGGTGCGGATGAGAAAAATGGGTGTTGAATCTAGAATGAAAGGACTGGCGTGCATTTGTAATGTGTTCATTAGATCCACTGCCCTCTGCCCACAAACTTCGAGGAAAATTCGTTCCGATTGTAAAAACCTTTGCTTTACAGATTTTAACTGTGCATAACTAGAAACACTCCTCATTTTTCAATATCTTCATTTTGCGTCTACGATTAACAATTTTTTTCCTTTTTCAGAGATCGAACGCGTCACTTTCATCGTAAAACTTGTTGAACAACAAAATATATCTCTAAAGCAAGGCAATCAAAAATGACAAGCTAGCTTAAGTAATTCCTGCAGATGTTCAGAGAAGTAAGTTCGGAATTTACATATAGCGGTCATGGGCCTTGGTTCGCAATTTTCATACAAAGTTTTAATGGCGGTCTGATTTTGGTTCGCAATGTACACGCTCTAGTTCAAATTTTACATACCACCCAAATTGTGATGGCATGGCGCCTCGGAACTACGATGTCCGAAGCGACACGGCTTGTTCACGTGCCGTTGTAGTGAATTCGTATCAAAAGCGGTGCATAAATGACAAAACAAAGAACCATCGTCCAGCAGTGTGTCGTCCGCAGCTCATTGATGCCAGAGGGGAGCAGAGACTGTCGCGCATTGTTTTCAGCGATCGCCGGTCCCGGACGTTTCGTCCAACGGCGATTGGTCCAATGCCGATTCGTCCAAAGGGACGATTGGTCCAATGCCAATTGGCACAATGCCGATTGGTTCAATGTCCGATTTGTCCAATGCCGATTCGTCCAATGGTACGATTGGTCCAAGCCGATTCGTCCAATGGTACGATTGGTCCAACGCCGATTCGTCCAATGGTACGATTGGTCCAACGCCGATTCGTCCAATGGTACGATTGGTCCAACGCCGATTCGTCCAACGGTATCATCTTACCAACGGTAAACTTTTTTATTTTCCAGAAAGGAATAATAATTTTAATTTATTCTCCTCTTTATATCCTTTTTAAAGATAATTTCCGTATATTTAGTAATTGTAAACATTTTATATAAACCTGGTAAAAGCCACTCAATGGAGCATTTCTCAGCTGTTTCCAAAGCACCTAGACCTCAGGCATTTTTTTAAGATTTAATTTACATCCTAGATATTTGGTATTTGTAAATATGTTATAACACCTAATAAAAAGCACTCATCATATCATTTCTCAGGTCTTTACGAGGCATCTAGGCCCCGGGCCTTTTTAGAAGATTTTGAGTTACAACCTAGATATTTGGTATTTGTAAACATTCTATAAAACTTTATAAAAGGCACTCATCGTATCATTCCTCAGGTCTTTACAAGGCACCTAGGCCCCGGGTCTTTTTAGAAGATTTTAAGTTACAACCTAGATATTTGGTATTTGTAAGCATTTTATAAAATTTTATAAAAGGCACTCATCGTATAATTTCTGAGGTATTTGCTAGGCACCTAGGCCGCGGGCCAATGAATTAATATTTCGTGCTTAAATGAAAGCGCAATATTATTAACTTGATTTAATATGTAAACGTTATGAATATGACATCGGTAGAATAAAAGTCCTAAAAAGGCCTAGGCCTAGAGCCCATGAATTAATATTTCATGCCTAAGTAAAAGCTCAATATTATTAACTTGATTTGATATGTAAACGTTATGAATCTGACATCGGTAGAATTAAAACTGTTAAAAAAGCCTAGGCCTAGGGCCTATGAATTAATATTTCGTGTTTAAGTAAAAGCACAATATTATTAACTTGATTTAACATGTAAACGTTATGAATATGACATCGCTGGAATAAAACCTGTTGAAAAGGCCACTGTACAAACCCCGACCAGTTGTTTCCATTGGGCAGTTGACGGAAAACCCCACTGTATTCTACAAACAGCAGCGGAACACTAGTATTTTATATTATTTCATTCAAAAGAGAAACATTGAAGTTGATAGAACGGCTCGTACATCAGTAACTTCATACGGCAGCAAGGACAGTATAACAAGAAAACGCGATTTCAAAACAAAAAAATCTAACCACAATGTTACGCATGAAATGTAACATTATTTTACTTTCTTTGGACTACCGGTACTTTCGCATAACATCGGAGATATAAATCAGAACAGATGAGACTTTTATAGCACGAGTAGCATTTCAGACAGATAGGACGGAATTGGATCAATCGTCCATTTTCCTAATCGGCATTGGACCATTCGTACCTTTGGACCAATTGTCCATTGGACGAATCGGCATTGGACCAATCGTCGTTGGACGAATCGTACCAGACCCAGCGATCGCAAAGCCACATTACGACAAATCACCCGCCGCTACAAGAGTGGTGATCAGGGAAATGTGTCGCAGCACACAGTTCATCGCAGCCTTCTGCGCAGGGGCCTGCGTTGCGGGAAACCCCATACGGGTCCCTCATGCTCACTGCACGTCATCGTCAATAACGCATAAAATGAGCCCAAGATAATTGAGATTGGACCCTGGATGATTGGAAGAATGTGGCCTGAAGTAATGGTCGAGACCGGAAACGCCGATTTCCAACGGACGCATAAAATGAACGCCAAGATAATCGAGATTGGACCCTGGATGATTGGAAGAAAGTGGCCTGAAGTAATGGTCGAGAGCGGATACGCCGATTTCCAACGGAGGCATAAAATGCGCCAAGATAATCGAGATTGGACCCTGGATGATTGGAAGAATGTGGCCTGAAGTAATGGCCGAGAGCGGATACGCCGAATTCCAACGGAGGCATAAAATGAGCTCAAGATAATCGCCCTGGATGATTGGAAGAAAGTGGCCTGAAATAATGGCCGAGAGCGGATACGCCGATTTCCAACGGCATAAAATAAACCCAAGGTAATTGAGATTGGACCCTGGATGATTAGAATAAAGTGGCCTGAAGTAATGGCCGAGAGCGGATACGCCGATTTCCAACGGAGGCATAAAATGAGCTCACGATAATCGTCCTGGATGATTGGAAGAAAGTGGCCTGAAATAATGGTCGAGAGCGGATACGCCGATTTCCAACGGAGGCATAAAATGACCCAAGGTAATTGAGATTGGACCCTGGATGATTAGAATAAAGTGGCCTGAAGTAATGGCCCAGACAGCGGATACGCCGATTTCCAACGGAGGCATAAAATGAGCCCAAGATAATCGAGATTGGACCCTGGATGATTGGAAGAAAGTGGCCTGAAGTAATGGCCGAGAGCGGATACGCCGATTTCCAACGGAGGCATAAAATGAGCCCAAGATAATCGAGATTGGACCCTGGATTATTGGAAGAAAGTGGCCTGAAGTAATGGCCGAGAGCGGATACGCAGTTTTCCAACGGAGGCATAAAATGAGCCCAAGATAATCGAGATTGGACCCTGGATGATTGGAAGAAAGTGGCCTGAAGTAATGGCCGAGAGCGGATACGCTGATTTCCAACGGAGGCATAAAATGAGCTCAAGATAATCGCCCTGGATGATTGGAAGAAAGTGGCCTGAAATAATGGCCGAGAGCGGATACGCCGATTTCCAACGGAGGCATAAAATAAACTCAAGATAATTGAGATTGGACCCTGGATGATTAGAATAAAGTGGCCTGAAGTAATGGCCGAGAGCGGATACGCCGATTTCCAACGGAGGCATAAAATGAACCCAAGATAATTGAGATTGGACCCTGGATGATTAGAATAAAGTGGCCTGAAGTAATGGCCGAGAGCGGATACGCCGATTTCCAACGGAGGCTATGGCACCTGGATGCACCGTTGGTTGATAACAGGCCGGCGGCGGCGGCGGCGGTGTCATGCTGTGGGTGATCTTTTCTTGGGACACTTTATTCCCATTCTCCCAATAGCACAATCCCTGACAGCTGTCAAGTGTCTGAACATCATTGCATGACCAAGTTCATCCATTCATGGCAATTCCCTGCTGGTCATTACTAACAGGATAATGCGCTATGCAACACTGCCAAAATCGTTAAGAAATGGTGCGAGAAACATGTGCGTGACTTTCTGTTAATGCCCTGGCCTCTAAATTCACCTCACGTGAACCCAACTGAACATTTGTGGTTCGTCTTGGAAAAGCGGGTTCGCGCTAAATCCCCACCACCACGTAATGTACGGTAACTGGAGGACCTGCTGCTGACATTATGGTACCAGATACCCCAAGATACCTATCGCACTTCATTGAATCGATGACTCGCCGAGTGGTCGATGTTTTGCAGGCTAAATGGGGGTCTTAGAGCTTGCTAAGTAGGTGGTCATAATGTAATGGCGCAGTGGTGTATATACGGTGAAGGAGCAAATTACAGTCGAATCTCTTTACACGAACACCGCGGGGACCCACAAATTTTTCGCGTTCAGAGTAGTTTGTGTTACTGATATGCAATTAACTGAACAACTATATATTAAATGCGTACTGAAATACACAGTCAAGTCCAACAATTGTGAACACCCCTTATGTGAAAAGGAGCCGTAACCATCAGCCAGATAGCGTGCGTTGCAACATATTCAAATCATGTAAGGCATTTAAATGAACACGAACTCGCAGATCGTATGCAATTCCGCGTGAAAATAAAAAAAGGACGTAACCTAGCAGAGTTTGAACAAATTTAGTAAAATCATGCAATGCGTTGATTATGATACGCTTTCCAACATACTAGAAATCATCCGTCAAGTTATGAGGATAATGGTTGTGGAATAAATCTCGCTCCTGTGCCCTGACCTTTGACCCCATTTCGATGATGTTCAACAGAACTGGTTCAGTATACCTACGGAACAATATACTAAAGTTTTGTCAAAATAGAAGCATTTTTAATTAAGTTATGAGGACAATGGCTGTGGAATAAATGTCGCTCCTGTGGCCTGACATTTGATCCCATTGTGATGATATTCAACAGAACCGGTTCAGTATACTTCCGGAACAACATGATGTTTTGTCGCAATCGAAGCATTCTTGCGTAAGTTATGATGCATAAGGGCAATAGAATTCATCCGGCTCCTATGTCCTGGCTTTATACCCCACTTCGGCCATCTTCAATAGGGTTCGTCCCCAGGTGCTCCCCTACCACATACTAAAATTTCATTGAAATCGAACCATATTTACGTAAGTTATGACGCATAAGGGCTATGGAATGGATTGAGTTTCTATGCCCTGACCTTTTACCCCATTTCGCCCATTTTCAATAGGGTTTATCCCCAGGTTGTCCTCTACCACGTACTAAAGTTTCATTGAAATCGAACTATTTTTACGCGAGTTATCGCGCAGACAGGCGGACGGACAAAGTTGGAGCATATACGCTTCTTCAACCTACGGTCGGAAAGCGTAAAAAAGGAATGATTGTTCTCTACCGACTGAAGAGTGGTAGCGTTACAGAAGTGGCTGATGTTTTGGGTCGTTCAGTTGGTGCAGCTGTTAAATTGTTTCAGAAATGGAAGGAAGCTGGCAAGTCCTGAAGTAATCGGAGTAATAGTAGACGCCCACGTGGCATGACGAACGCAAGCTGCGACGGCTATCCCGACAAGTACGATCCAACATACGGATCACAAAGAAACAACTTGCCAGAGCATTCAATGCAGGTACATGGAGGTGAGTGTCACAAACCGTAATCCAACGAGCTCTAGTCTCTGTGATAGAGGTGTGCACGTGCCGGGTCGGGCCTTTTTTAATTTAGAGAAAAAAGCAACGGGCCGGGCCGGTCTCTTACCCAGACAAGGGAAGGGAGGGGCCAAGTCGAACGATTATTTTTATCGCAATGGTGAAGAAAGAAACAAGTCGTGCTTCCCTAATTTCTGGTCTGTTTAATTGTTTTGCGGGTTTTACGTACTTCCATGACATGTGGTTTTACCATCTGTAGGTATTAAGATGATAAAATCACTTTGGGGCTACTTGACACCAAAACTATTCGATCCTGAGCGAGCGAGTGTGTGTGGGTGTGGGTGTGTTGTGTGAGGAGAAGTGTCTGCAATGAGGTGCGGTGTGTGTTGTTTGTATGAGGGATTGGGACGACATAAATAGTTTTTCCTATCCCTAATTTGCATAGGGAACGACTTTTGTGGTGTTACCGCTTGCTAGTTCAGAGAAAGGGAGATTTTGAACGCGCTTAGTGTCTCTGTCGCTCTCTCTGTTTCTTTCTTTCTTTCTCTCTAACTCCCTCTCTCTTTCTCCCTCTCTCTTTCTCCCTCTCTCCCTCTCGCTCTCCTTCTCACCTTCTCTGTTCCTCTTTCTTCCTCTCTTCTTCTCTCTTTCTCTCTCTCTTACTCTCTCTCTCTCTCTCTCTTTCTCTCTCTTTCTCTCCCTCCCCCCACTCTCTCTTTTCTCTCTTTCTCTCTTCTTCCCCTCTCTCCATCACTCCCTCTCCATCCCTCTATCCCTCTCTCTCTCCCTCTCTCTCCCTCTCTCTCCCCTCCCCCATCTTTCTCTCCCTCACTCTTTCTCTTTAAAGGTTATGTTCTTCGATAATCGCCAAAGTTTAGTTAATATGTTTTGGCATATGTTCAACTAAATATTTTCAATAATATCTTGTTTCATTATTCACAATTTAATAAAGTACAATAGAAAGACAAAATAATACAAAAATTGCACAACACGGGCTGGGCCTAAATACTGTAATAGCTGCAATTGACAGGCCCGTGATGGGCCGGGCCGAGCGTCAAATATTTGAAACGGGTCGGGCATTAAACGCACGGGCTTGGGCGATGCAGGACTCACCAAAAAGGCCCGTGGAGACCTCCATTCTATGGGTCTCCGGAGCCGCCCACCCATTTAAGGTTCTCATGTTGACGGCCAGGCATCTACGGTGACAGAGTAAATTTCCATCTGAGAGGAGGCATTGGACAATCGAACAGTGGAAGAAAATCGCCTTTTCAGACGAATCACGTTTTCTTCTTTATCGTGTGGATGGTCGATGGAGAGTACGGCGAAGCACTGCTGACAGAAATCACCCCGACAGGATGCTCGAGAAGAAACAGGCAGGAGGTGGCAGTGTGCTCGTGTGGGGTACATTTTCCTGGGAATCATTGGGATCAATCATTTCCCTCTATCGCAAGATGAACGCTTCAGGCTAACTATCCATTGTGACTGATCAGGTGATCACATTCATGATAACTGTCAACTCCGATGGCACGGGTTGCTTCCAGCAAGATACAGCTCCTTGCCATGTTGCTATGCGTGTGCGAAAATAGTTCGAAGAACAGTTCACTGACTTTAGCTTACTATCCGGGTCACTATACGCCGGACATCAATCCCACTGAATATATGTGGAACTATCTTGACTAACAGGTTCGATGTATGAATCCACCACTGATTACTCTTGATTATCTGAGAAAAGCTCTGGTGTATGCATGGTACAGCATCCATACAGAAAAGGCCTCACTGAATCAATGCCACGCCGTATATCTGCTGTATTGGCGGCACGAGGAGGTAATACGTCATACCATTACAAAACAACGCACAGTTTGCAAAGCAGTGAAATCTGAAAATTTCACAGTTGTGCCAGAGACTTGCTAGTCATTGTCATCATCAACTTATGTGGCTCCACCTTCCTGCTGTTAATGACGTCATCCACCATTTCGACATGTGTCAAGATGTCTGAAGTCATGATATTGTACTCCAAGGAGACATACTCTTAAAACGTTGCAGATGCAGGGAACACTTCTCATATATGAGCCTATTCCACTATATTGCAGGGAATTTAATCAAGGAATGTTTCATCTAATGTTGGCTCTTCATCGACAGCAAATCCTGCTTGGAGGAAACATTTCTCAACGGTCTTTGAAGAAACACATCTCCAAACAGTTTTTAACGAAGTCCAAGCATCGAACAAAGAAAAATATACGGAATTTATAAATGAAATAATGAAAAGCCTGACAAATAATTTCTCTCCGATAATGCGTCTTCATGTATGCAATTTTTCCCTGGTCAGATGGTTGGATTTAGCTTTCGCATTTAGAGGAAGGAACACAATTTCAGTTGCTTTAAAACCAATTATTTTACACAGGAAGCTTCAGTTGTCCAAAATCAAGCACATCCTTCCTCTTTACCGTAAAGATTTATAATCCAGTTGCTTTGCCGATTTTCGAAAAATAGCCTTATTCATCCACGCATTTTTACCAACACCGCATTTAACCTGTGGTGTTTTAAAGACCTTAAAATATCGGTTTATTTGATTTACCAATGGCAAGTACAGGAGAGTTTTTTTTTTTTTTTTTTTTTTTTTTGAGCCATGCATGATGCACGCAAATAAAACTTAATTCCTGCATACTATTTTTGCAGCCTTTACATTTCATACCACTCATGGATAGGATAAGAACAAAGTGATTTTGCCAAAACAGACCTGTTTTCTTCGGCATTGGCTGTTAATGAAGGACTTCGTGCAGAACATATACAATAATAAAGCATACAGTCTAACGCACGATGTACACCGAAGTCCGCCTTGGGACTAACAGTCAAGATTTATTAAAACCAAATGATTAATTTAAAAAGTTAAAAGTATGAGACCTTTCATATTACTGGTGCGGGAGTCCGAAAAGCCTCATACCCACTTCCCCTTATTTTAACACCTGGAGTCCGAAATGTCTAGCCCACTTTCCCTCTCTTTAACTTGTCTGAAGATGTGCAGGAGTCCGAAAGGTCTCATACTTTCAACTTTTTTACGCTTTCCAACCGTAATTTGAAGAAGCGTATATGCTCCAGCTTTGTCCGTCCGTCCGTCCGCACGATAACTGGCGTAAAAATGGTTCGATTACGATGAAATTTTAGTATGTGTTAGGGGACCACCTGGGGACAAACCCTATTGAAAATGGGACAAATGGGGTCAACGGTCACGACGTAGGAGCGGAATCATTAAATTGCTCTTATGCGTCATAATTTGCGTAAATATTGTTCGATTTCAATGAAATTTTACTATGTGGTATGAGACCGCCTGGGGACGAACCCTATTAAAAATGGGTGAAGTGGGGTCAAAGGTCTAGACATGAAATCGGGATGCATTCCATTGCCCTTATGCGTCATATCGAGCGTAAAAATGGTTCGATTTCAATGAAATTTCAGAATGCAGTAGGGGACCACCTGGGGAAGAACCCTATTGAAAATGGACGAAATGTGGTCAAAGGACAGGACATAGGATTGTGATCCATTCCATCGCCCTTATCCCATATTATTAAGGTGTACGTCAAGTAATTGTGCTTCCTATACTTCCAACGGAAAAACTTTTGTACACATTTCCTTCATAATTAGCGTGTTAACAAGGATGAAAATTTGAACATTGATTAAAATAACTTCATATTATAACTTGGAAAACTTAACATTTTCTAAAACATAACCATAATTATATTAAAAATTATATTATGGGATGTAAGGTCAGGTGATGCGTAACATCACAGCCTCTCCTTGACAAATGTCAACCCCGCCTTCTGTGGTACATCCTGTTCCCACTAAAGGGGCTCTGACGACCGCCAATAGCGGTATAACTATACCATCGGGATTAAAGGAAATGCTATCCCACACTCACCAACCCGCTTGGCCAGCGTGGTGAGTTATGGCCAAACCCCTCCAAAATGACTCCACAACTTAAATCTTGGCCCTCAGTCTCCGGCAGCTGGAATGTACCTGGCCAAGGCAGCGGCCAGTGCGACATGAAGGCAGAGGGTGCTAAGAATCCCCGGAGGACCGGACTAGGCTACCATCTGATGCTGACCTTGGCTACGTACAACGGACGCTCCCTATCTTCTGATTCAAGGCTTCTTGAATTGGAAGAAGAACTACAAAGGATCAAGTGGGACATCGTCGGGCTAAGTGAGGTAAGGAGAAAAGGAGAAGATCTCATTGAACTGAAAAGTGGACATCTCTTCTACTATCGTGGGACAGATACTGGCAGAACTAGTGGTGTTGGATTTATAATAAACAAGAAACTGAAGGATAAAGTTGTAGAAGTTGAAAGTTCCTCTGACAGAGCTGCACGACTCGTTATCCAACTCTCGAGAAGATACCAGGCTCAGATTATTCAAACTTATGCACCCACCACAAGTCATGCTGAAGAAGAAATTGAAGAATTTTATGAGGAAATTCGTGATCTAAATAATAAAGGTAAGCAGCACTTGAAGATAATTATGGGAGATTTCAATGCAAAAATAGGGCAACGGCAACAGAATGAAACTTCAGTAGGTAAATTCGGTCACGGCAACAGAAACCAGCGTGGAAATACTCTCGTAGAGTTTGCAGAGGCAGAAGGGTTTTTCATCTTGAACTCCTTTTTCAAGAAAAAGCCACACAGGAAATGGACATGGAGACATCCAAATGGGACGACAAGTGAAATTGATTTTATTATGTGTAACAAAAAATTCGTCATAGAAAACTGCAGTGTACTAAACAAGTTCAACACAGGCAGTGACCATAGATTGGTGAGATGTAAGATGCACCTCAACACTAAACTCGAACGTAGCAAGCTCATAAGACAAACAAAATGTATTGACATAACCAACCTTAAAAAACACCATAATACCTTCAAATTGGAACTGAAGAACAGATTCTCTGCTTTAGAAGGCCTAACATCGGAAGAAGTGGATATTTCTGAAGTTAACAGAAAAGTAACCAAAACTCTTATGGAAACAGCAACAAAATTAGCTGGGTCTAAGAACAAATTGCATGTGAACAAATTATCAGGAAAAACCAAAATGTTGATGCAAAAAAGAAGAGAGATGAGGACAACTAAAGAAGATGTGACTTCCAAAGTGGAATATATAGAGCTATGCAAGACAGTACGAAAAATTATCACTGAAGACGTAAGGAAATTCAACTGTGAACTAGTAAGGAAAGCAATTGAAAACAACCAAAGCCTAAAGATAGCAAAGGGACATCTCAGTAAGGGAAAAAAACAGATTATGGCTCTGAGAAAAGAAGATGGTTCTGTAACAAGAAATAGAGGCGAAATTTTGACAAGAGTGAAAGATTTCTACTCCAAATTATATGAAAGGGATGATACATGTACTCCAGGCATCATGAAAGGTACCAGAGTTCTTCCAGTCCTTCCAGCAGAAGTTGCACATGCAATCAAGAACATGAAGCGGGGAAAAGCTCCAGGAGAAGATGGAATTACTGTAGACATCATACAAGAAGCAAGTGGAGAAATCGAAACAACACTCTCCCAAATTTTCATTCGATGCCTTAATGAAGGGAAAATTCCTGAGGATTGGAACAACGCTACAATGATCTTGCTACATAAAAAAGGTGAAATTGAGGATCTCAGGAACTACAGACCTATCAGCCTCCTATCAGTGGTTTATAAAATCTTCACTAAAGTTCTTTCACACCGCTTGAAGGTAACACTGGACATGGCTCAACCGAGAGAACAAGCTGGATTCAGGAGTGGCTACAGCACAATAGATCATATCCACGTAATGAGAGAACTAATTGAAAAAGCGAGGGAATATGAACTTCCATTGTGCATGGCTTTTATCGATTATGAAAAAGCCTTTGATTCGGTGAAACCATCAGCAGTTGCAATGGCTCTGAAATCCTGCGGTATTGAAGATGCATACATTAATATTATTAATAACATCTATGAAAATGCAAGTGCAAAGATTCTGCTATTTGAAAATACAACACACATAAAAATTGGAAAAGGAGTGAGACAAGGTGACACCATATCTCCGAAGCTCTTTAATGCTACATTGGAAAATGTCTTTCAATCACTGAACTGGGAAAACAAAGGGATAAAGATTAATGGAGATTATCTAACCCACCTTCGTTTTGCTGATGACAGTCATTTTTGCAACTACCCCATCGGAGCTACAGAGTATGATGCAGGAACTTGCTGACAAGAGTAAAGAAGTGGGATTAAAAATGAACTTTCAGAAGACAAAAGTGATGTTCAATGCTTTTACAAGAAATGAAGATTTATCGATTGATGGAGAAAAGCTGGAGATAACAGACACGTACGTTTATCTTGGACAGCAGATATCAAGTGAGGGTCACATTAGTGAAGAAATTAATCGGCGTACAAAACTTGCCTGGAGAGCTTTTGGAAGAAACAGCATAATTTTCAAGAGCAATATGTCATTATGTCTTAAAAGAAAAGTGTTTGATCAATGCATCCTTCCAGTGCTTACGTATGGTGCAGAGACGTGGACCTTAACTAAAAGAGACATACAAAGGCTGCAGACAACTCAAAGCAGCATGGAGAGGTGCATACTTGGTGTAACCAGGAGAGATAAGAAGAGGAACTCGTGGATCCGAAAAATGACAAGAGTGGAAGACATCATGATCAAAGTAAAATCCCTGAAATGGCAATGGGCTGGACATATTGCCAGAGGACAGACCATCGATGGACAGCTGAAATTTTAGATTGGATTCCAAGGGACAGGAAAAGACCCAGAAGAAGACCACATGGAAGATGGGTGGATGAAATTCGAAAGTATGCGGGAGTGACATGGAGGAGACTGGCACAAGACAGACCGTTGTGGAGGAAACTTGGGGAGACCTTCGTCCAGCAGTGGATTGATAATGGTTGACAATGATGATGATGATGATATTAAAAATCAATAACTTTTCCTTTGGTGGTGTTGAAAACAGAGAAAAGATGGTGTGACCTGTACTTTGATGACGTCAGTGGTCAAATAAATGTTGGATTGCATAATTACGGTTACGGTTTAGAAAGTATTAAGTATTCCAAGTTATGAAATGAAGCTATTTTAATCGATGTTCAAATTTTCATCCTTGGGAACGCATTAATTGTGAAGAAATGTGTACAGAAGTTTTTCCGTTGGAAGTATAGGAAGCAAAATTACTTGACGTCCACCTTAAAGTAGCAATTCTTGTATGTATGTATGTACATTTTATTTTGAAAACGACTCTAAGAATTTTGATGAAAGTCGTTAACCTACCGTTTTCTGGAACTAGAAATCGATTTAGCTTGATCTCGACTTTTTTTTTTTTTTCGATTGGAGGTTTAACGACCACCGTGAGCAACTCAATGGGCTATAAGCAGTCGCCCGTCCCTAATTTAGGGTCACTGGTTCCAGGGAAGGGAGAGAGCCAGTGCCGTAAGACAAACACAACATCCATGCCAGACCCGGATTCGAACCCGGACCCCTTACGGACGAATGATCAGAGGCCAGCGCCTTAGACCACTGCGCCACCGGGGCGGCGATCTCGACTTTAGGAGAATTCGTTTAGTGGGTTAAATAACCACCCCGAATTATAACGTTTTTAGTGTCACGGCGTTGTTCCATTAATGTTACTAATGCTTAGAAATCTTATGACGCCACAATCTTGCGTTTAAGAATGTTGGCGCGCGGTCACGCCATCTGTCTCATTACGTCACGCGTTGTGTGTTAATCCTATTAAAGTTTTATGACGTCACACTCTTGAGAGCATATGGTCGCGATTCCCATCTGCCTCATTACGTCACGCGTTGTGTGTGGATCCTATTAAAGTTTTATGACGTCACACTCTTGAGAGCAGATGCTCGCGATTCCCATCTGCATCATTACGTCACGCGTTGTGTGCGTAGTCCGTCCGCACGATAACTCGCGATACAATCGTTCGATTTCGATGAAATTTTAGTAACTGGTAGGGGATCACCTGGTAAGGAACCTTATTTAAAGTGAACGAAATGGGATCAAAGGTCAGTACATAGGAGCGGGATCCATTCCACTGCTATTATGCGTCATAACTAACGTAAAAAGAGTTCGATTTCGTTGAAGTTTTAGTATGTGGTAGGGGAACACCTGGCGACAAACCCTGTTAAAAATAGGCGCAATGGGGTCAAAGGTCAGGACATAGGAGCGGAATCACTTCCATCACCATTATGCGTCATAATTACGTAAAAATGCTTAGATTTGGATGAAATGTTAGTATGTTGTAGGGTATGGCCTGGGGACAAATTCTATTGAAAATGGGCAAAATATGGTCAAAGGTTAGTACACAGGAGCGGGATCTATTCCATAGCCCTTATGCATCACAACGTACGTAAAAATGCTTGGATTGCGACAAAACTTTATCATGTTATTTTGGAGGTATACCGAACCAGTTCTATTGAATAACATCGATATGGGATCAAAGGTCAGGGCACAGGACCGAAATTTATTCCACAGCCATTATTCTCATAACTTGAGTGATAACTTGAGTAATGATTTCTGGTATGTTGGAAAGCGTATTATAATCAATGCATTGCATGATTTTACAAACTTGTTAACTTATTAACTTAATCATTTGGTTTTAATAAATGTTGACTGGTAGTCCTAAGGTGGACTTCGGTGTACATCGTGCATTAGACGGCATTTTTTGTTACGGCATTAGCTATATAATAAACTGCATAACGTTTTAAAAACCAGGACAATTTTTCACGAGAAAAGTTTTTTGTGGTTTCCAAGTTCACCTCTCCATTTTCACCAGGCGCTTTTTTGCATATAATGCCTCGTCTCTGGTAGAGTCTCTAGAGCCAATCAATGGAATTCACCTATACATTTAGAGCATTTGTGAAAAATCGAGCCTTTCCTGGCGTAATAGCACCACTTAAAGAAAGGTTTTCACCGCGTGTTTCTCTAATCCACCTCATTAGCGAAATTCGACTTCGTTTTTTGCGGTTCGTAAGCAGAAACAGCTTTAATTTTCTCACGATTTCTTAGAATTGTCTGTAGTGTACGTTTTTACAATGCCGAATTTCGCCGCAGCTGAAGTTTTATTTAAAATATCGTTCTTTCGTTTAAAATTTACTGTTCGTTCTCTAAGCTCAAATGCTGCTGAGTTTTGCTACTAATGTTAATACGAACAGCGTGTACGTAAAATGGAGAAAAAATAAAAAAAAACTTGCAATAAAAAAAAATAAGAGTGCTCTCAATACTTCTCTTCTGTGATTGAGAAGAAATTCAACCTACGAAACTTCGAGGAACTGAGAGGAGAGACGTATGACTTCTCCGTAAAAATTAACCTTTCATGAAATTTCATATCCTTTTTTAATATACTGCTGGCCACCCAAAATGCAACACCAAGAAGGACACGAGATAGTAAAGCCAGATTTACTGCACACATAACAACAGATACAAAGATGAAACGATTGAGCTTACAGGCCCGTGCGACTTGCGGAATACGCAGACATCAATAGTTCGTGTAGCCCCCATGGCTGGCAATAACGGACGCTACACGCCGCGGCATCGAACGAAAGAAGCTTTGGATGTGGGCTTGGGGTATGTCGGTCCAGGCTGCTTCCACACGTTGCCACAGTTAATCAGGCGTAGCCGCGGGTGGTGCTTCCCGGGCCACTCGGTTGCCGATCAGCGACCAGACGTGTTCGATGGGCGACATATCGGGAGACCAGGCGGACCACGGCAGCAGTGACACCTGGTTAGGCCTTGAAGAATTGTTGCACGATGCGTGCCACGTGCGAACGAGCATTGCCCTCTTGATACGTGGCCGCTGGCAGGTCCTGCAGGTAAGGGAGGCTCCAGAACGTCGGAGATGTAGCGGTGGCTGTTACGTGTACCGGCGATGCGTACCAGAGGGATGCGGGAGTCATATCCAATTGCGCCTCAAACCATAACGCCAGGCAACAGACCGGTATGGCGATGCATAATGCAGCGCCATACAGTCTCTTGCCGCAGTGCCGCCACACGCGGATCCGACCATCGTGGTTTTGCACGAAGAAGCGGAATTCGTCGGAGAAGACAATGTCGTGCCATTCCGTAGTCCAGGTGTGACATTCAACTGCCCACTGCCGCCGCACTCGCCGGTGGTGTAACGTAAATGGTAATCGGAGCAATAGGCGCCTTGCGACAAGTCCCCACTCCTGCAGACGACGTCGAACGGTACTTGATGACACAGATTGTTGCGCAACATACCCTAATTCCTGCGCTAACGTTCGTGATGTGGCGGTGCGAGCCGTCAATGCCCGCCGCACAACATGCCGGTCTTTTTGTTCGGTGGTGTGTGCTGCGGCTGCGGCAATCGCTCACGTCGGTCCGTCCGTCACTCCAGCAGCCACCGAATCCATACTCGCCTCACTGTGGCTGGATGTCGTCCCACACGGGCGCCGATGTCTCTGTACGATAAACCACTATTCGTCCTCTGTCGAACTCCGAAACATGCTGGAGTGACTGCCGTATTCTGCGACGATGCATCAGGAAGCTTCCCACGCACAGGTCCGGCAGCACAACACACTTCAACTACTTACAACCCGCCTTCTGGGCACCCTTCTTATAGCGCTTCTCGGTGGCGTACCGGGCGCACATGATTTGCATATGCCCTGCAATGTTAATCGTTTGCATGTCCTCTCGCGGGCGACGCATGCTGCGAATTTCAGGCCAATCGGATGCTTCCTTCTTGGTGTTGCATTTTGGGTGGCCAGCAGCGTATAATTGCTTAAATTGAGGTGTAGAGTTGGAATTCTACTTTAGGTTATGTTAATCTTAATTGAACTTGATACTTAGAACTTTTCGCTGAAATACGGATTACATCGCAGTCGTCTATAGCAAACGACTGAGGTGTAACCCGTATATATTTGTAGAAGCTACTTCAGTGACCCCTGTACAGCTTGAATAGCATCATCATCTGTGTTGAACGTTGCGCCACAGAACTTCTATATAGTTAGAAACAATCAGACATCGCACGGGGCGATGTCAGGACTGTAGGCATGATTTCAATACTGCATTTCGCAAGAAACTGTTGAACACAAGCAGCCACATGTAGGCAAGTGTTATCATGATGTAGGGTCCACTTGCCCACTAGGTCCGGTCGATTAATTGATGTGTCTTCGCAGACGCGCTTCAAAGCTGAAATGTAATACTCAGCCATGACAGTAATTTTTGGAGGAACGGCATGCTGGTAGACTACACATTTTTGATCAAAGAAAACTATCGTCATCACCTTCCCAGCTGATTTGGTAGTGGCGGACTGTTTTTAGAGGAGGCGAGCCTGTGTGTTTCCAGAAACTCGTTGGGCGCTTCGCGAGGAGGTCGAAATAGTGGATCCATGTTTCATCGGCTGTTATTTCTGTGTTTAGAAAGTTTATAATCTTTTAAAATCATTTGTTTCCACTCATGACACACCTGAAATCTGGCTAGCAATTGTTCTCGTTAGGTGATGAGTAGGACAGTAATTTTATCGCGGAAAAAAAGGCAAAATTCGCTGGGCTGTCGCTGGGTAAATTATGAAATTTCGCGGAACGTTCGCGGCCGATGATATGCACTAACATTTCCAAAAAAAAAAGTCTACCAAGTTACGAAGCAGTAATCAAATGACTAGAACGTAACCAAATAAGCATTACAACTTTACAAGTTTTTAAAATTGACACTCACTTTTATAAACCATTCAAATTCTGGCAATGTTAGCTACGCCGTTTCACGAGATCAAGGTTTCCATTTAAGTGGACGGCATTTTTGATACATTATATTATACATGCACAGATTTTCTTCTTTAATGCTGTGTCTGATGTCCTATAACATGTTTTTACCACGTCTTTTGTAAAAATAGATCGTGCTTCTGTTATCGGTTTGTCCGTCCGTCTGTACCTACAATATCTCTGCAACTATTAGTTCGATTTGAAAAATTCTTTTTGCATTGGGAAGCCTGAAATATGCAAATGATGATCCTTTATTTCGTTTTTTTTTGTTTTGTTTTTTTTTTGTTACGATGTACAATTTCGCCGCTAGAGGGCTCAAACGCAGATGATGTCGAATTCAAAAATTCGTTTTATTCCACATATTTGCTTCTAAACATCCAATTGAAAAAAAAAAATTATCTTTCGATTCCATTTATGTCGAAGAGTATTTTAGATATAGTTACTTTTCCAAATTACGCATAGAATTTTCGCTAGGGGTCGTAAAAGTAAATTACATTTTTCCAGATAACTCTTCTTCTAAAACTCCGATTTGAAAAATTTTTTCTTCAGCAGATACATTTCCTGATGAAATATCTTTTGCATATAATTTCAAATTTTTGGTAAATAATACTTAGGCCACCAGGGCGGCGTAAGTATTAATCTTTGCTTCTGATGTCATCATCATCATCGTCAACAATTATCAATCCACTGCTGGACGAAGGTCTCCCCAAGTTTCCTCCACAACGGTCTGTCTTGTGCCAGTCTCCTCCATGTCACTCCCGCATACTTTCGAATTTCATCCACCCATCTTCCATGTGGTCTTCTTCTGGGTCTTTTCCTGTCCCTTGGAATCCAATCTAATGTATTGGCCATAAAATCGGAGCTTCTGAAATATCGATTGAAAAAATTATTTCGTGGACTAATGCTCCTCACATCGATAAACCTTCTCGGAATATTTTCTTCTTAAAATATTCCACAGTTTCTCCGCCAGGGGCGTAGAGGTACATCTTATTTTTGTCAATATCTCTACTTCTAGAGGTTCGATTTGAAAAATTCCTTCTTTGTTGGATAGTGATTTCCATGTGACACGTTTTTCATATAATTTCAAAATTTTCAAGTAATTCATAGACTTTCTGCTAAAGGGCGTAGCGGTACATTGCGTTTCCCCCTATATATCTGCTTCTAAATCTCCGATTTGAAAATTTCTTTCTATACCGGATACAGCTCCTGATGGGAAATTGTTTGCACATAATTTCTAATTTTTGTAAAAAAGTGGTTTGGCCACCAGGGGGAGTAAATCTTAATTTCCGCTTCTGTTGTATTTGCAGCAAAATATGAGCTTCTAAATTCTCGATTGAAAAAAACGTCGTTTGTTGACCGTTACTACTCATGTCGACAAACATTTTAAGAAAATTTTCTTCTTGAAATAGTGCATGGTTTCTACGCCAGGGGGCGTAGATGTATATCTTATTTTTGTCAATATCTCTACTTCTAAGAGTACGATTTGAAAAATTCCTTCTTTGTTGGATAGTGTTTCTAGTGCGATATGAGGCTCATATAATTTCAAAATATTCAAGTAATTCATAGACCTTCCGCTAGGGGGCATAAATGTAAATTGCGCCACCCCCCCATATCTCTGCTTCTAAATCTCCGATTTGAAAAATTCTTTCAGCACCGCATACAGCTCCTGATGGGAAATTGTTTGCACATAATTTCTAATTTTTGTAAGAAATGGTTTGTCCACCAGGTGGCGTAAGTCTTAATTTCCGCTTCTGTTGTATTTGCAGCAAAATATGAGCTTCTAAAATCTCGATTGAAAAAAAAGTCCTTTGTTGACCGATACTACTCACGTCTACAAACCTTTTAGGAACATTTTCTTCTTGAAAAATTGCATGGTTTCTACGCCAGGGGGCGTAGACGTACATCTTATTTTTGTCAATATCTCTACTTCTAAGAGTACGATTTGAAAAATTCCTTCTTTGTTGGATAGTGTTTCCGATGCGAAATGTTTTTTCTATAAATTCAAAATTTTCAAGTTAATCATAGACTTTCCGCTAGGGGGCACAAAGGTAAATCGCGTTTTCTGCGTTATTTCTGCTCCTAAAGCTCTGATTTGAAAAATTCTTCCTGTATCGCGTACAAGACCTGATGGAAAATATTTTTCACATAATTTCTATTGTTTGGTAAAGAATGGTTTAGCCACCAGAGGGCATAAGTGTTAATTTCTGCTTTTGAAGTATTTGTTGCAAAAACTGGGCTCCTGAAAACTCGACTAATTTTTTTTTTCTTCTACCGATACTGCTTATACGGATAAACCTTTTGAGAATACTTTCTTCCTAAAATAATGCATGGTTTTCCCACCAGGTGACGTAAAGTCACATCTTATTTTTGTCGATATCTCTGTTTCTAAGAGTTCGTAAGCTCACGATTCCGTTTACAGCAAAATCTGAGGGATTAAAAACCCGATTGAAAATCTTCTTTCTTTCGTCAGATCTTTTGTTTTCCATACCGGTTCTATTGACTTTGAATAGCTTTGATAAATTTAATTTGCGTCGGAACGGATTCACAAGACGGGCCTATTACACCCGAAAATTCGATGTCATCTTTCTTGTTAAAGTTAGAAAAGGATCGTTCAGCATCGACACTGTTTGCGGGTAATGACAGACAACGGCTGGCGACCTTATGTAGTTTATAGGAAAACGACCTTTTTTTTCGTATTCTAGATGTCTAGGAAACCTTCTGACATGAAATTCTTTTACACTCTCTTTATATGAACGATATTCACATTTTTAGTTGGTCATCATCTTCGAGCATTGGAATGTGGCTGAAAACAAACAACCCAGGTAACACAACCTTGCAATTTATCGTAAGCCCAACATTGAGCCACCGTTCTTTAAGAACAGGAGACGGTGGTTCAGTGTTGGACATACGTTAAATTGCAAGGCTGTGTTACCTGGGAAATCTTCTTCGTCGTCTAAAAGGCCCAAGGATTTAAATTGATCGGGATCAAACACCCTACATGCTTTGAAGAAATTTGCGGCTGCCTGACAAAGTCGATGCTTTCTATTTTCAAAACACTAATGCTTAATTTTTTCATAACGAGTGGATACAGTTCTTTTTGCATCGACATGATCGCAGTCTTGACTCTTGCTAAGAAGACTGTTGGCGATGTCCGACATTTCATTATATACTGTATATCTTGTGCGCGAAAATTCGCAGTTTTTCTAATAAAGTGAGCAGTTTACTAGTCCGGCAAGTCACAAAGGTCATTCAAAAGTAGCGGGGGAAATCACGAAAGACCACTTGTGCATTCTTCAGCAGAGTGCATGTAACCTAGCTTGTTCGAAAATAGTATCTTCGTAACGAACAATCTTGAGAGGTAATTCAAGGTTTTAAGCTCTGATTTGGACTTTCGAGTAGGATTATTTAGCTGTATATTTTTCGCGTAAATTCTAACAAAGGCAGTATTGAAATTATTTAATTGTGAAAGAATACAGCAATCAAAAATTTATAATAGAAATTAGGCGAAATTACAGAAAAAACCCTAATATTCGTGGAAATTCGCGCCGCGACAAAATTACTGCCCTAGTGATGAGGTACCCATCTGAAATACACACGATGCAGCACAAATTTGTCGCGTAAAATGCGAAATGCCGACGTTTTTAAAATATCAGTTGACGCTCCTATGTTTTCACACGTCATTCGTCGACCTTTTTGCAGGATTGTCCGAAGTTTTAACAATACGCTCCGTAACAACACTTTCAGGTCTACCAGGCCTAGGAGCGAGTTCTGGCGATAAACTCCCTTTTTTGAAATGATGGTGCCATCTAAAAATCGTTGACTCACCCAAACATTTATCTTTGTAAGCTTTTTTCATTTCATCAACTGAATCTGGAGCCGTTTTACCCAAACGATAGCAAAATTTCATCGCGCAACGCATTTCACTTCTTAACTGTGAGTCACTCATCTCCATAGCTCTATGGCGAAATGCAGACGTACCTTAAACAACTGCGCAATAACAAAACCAGAATCGTCTGCCACGGCTAATAACTGTTGCCATAGATACTTTAACTCAGTTAGTCGCCTGAGGGGTTATTTTCCCCCTTCGCACTGTTGCCAACTCAAAAAAAAAATTACTCTCAGTTTTTTATGGAACGGTCTTTGTATATACAACCAAGACCCAAAATATTATGACCAGAACGTCTTTATGTAAATCAGAACAACTGCAGGTAAACGATGCCGCGTGTGTATGTTATAAAATGATATAAATAACAGCTGATATATTGAGCTATGTTAATCAGAGTCATTCTTAGCACGTCTTTTGTAAAAAAATCGTGCTTATGTTATCGATTTGTCCGTCCGCCTGTAGACATGATATCTCTGCAACTAATAGTCCGATTTGAAAAAACGGACTATTAGTTGCAGAGATATCGATATATTTTTGCATTACGATGCTTGAAATGTGCGAATGACTGTCCATCTCGTTTTTTGTTTTTGTAATGGAAAATTTTGCCACTTGAGGGCGTAAATGCAGATGATATCGAAGTCAAAATACATTTTATTCTATATATTTGCTTCTATACATCCCATTCAAAAGATGCTTTTACCTTTCGATTCCATTCATATCGAAGATTATTTTAGGCATAGTAACTTTTCCAAGTTACGCATAGATTTTTCGCTAGGGTGTGTAAAAGTAAATTTATTTTCTCCTGATATCTCTGTTTCTAAACCTCCGATTTGAAAATCTTTTCTTCAGCGGATACAGCTCTTGATGCGCAATGTTTTACATATGATTCCTAATTTTTCGTATGAAATGGTTTAGCCACTAGGGGGCGTAAGCGTTAATTTCTGCTTCTGGTGTATTTGCAGCAAAATCTCAGCTTCCAAAATATAGATTAAAAATTCTTTCGCGGACAGATACTACTCACGTAGACAAACCTGTTCGAAATATTTTCTTCTTAAAATAATGCATGGTCTCTTTGCCAGGGCAGGGGGCTTTGATGTATTCTTATTTTTGTCAATATCTCTGCTTTAATGGTCCGATTTGAAAAATTTCTTCTTTGCTGGACAGAGTTTCCGGTGCGACATGCTGTTCATAAAATTTCAAAATTTGTAAGTAGTTCATTGACTTTCCGCCAGGAGGAGTAAAGATTAATTGCGCTTTACCCGATATCTCTGCTTCTAAGACTCCGATTTGAAAAATTATTCCAGCAGTGGATACAGCTCCTGATGGAAAATTTTTATTCTAATTCTTTATAAAATATGGTTTGGCCACCAGGGGGCGTAAGAGTTAATTTCTACTTCGTAGGTATTTGCATCAAAATCTGAGCTTCTAAAAGGCCGATTAAAAATATTCTTTCGTGGACAGACACCGCTCATGGCGATAAACATTTGCGAATATTTTCTTCTTAAAATAATGCATGGTTCTTCCGCCAGAGGGCGTAGACGTATATCTGATTTCTGTCAATATCTCCGACTCTAAAAGTCAGATTTGAAAGATTCCTTCTTTGTTAGATAGCGTTTCCGGTGTAAAATGTTTCCCACATAATTTCAAAAATTTTAAGTAATGCATAGACTTTCGCTTGGGGGCGTAAAAGTAAATTGCGTTTTCTCCGATATCTCTGCTGCTAAAACTCCGATTTGTAAAACTCATTCTGCACAGGATACATCGTCTGATGGGAAATGCCTTGCATGTAATTTCTAATATTTGATAAAGAATTGTTTGGCCACCAGGGGGCGTAAGTGAAAATTTCTTCGTCTGATGTATTTGCAGCGAAATCTGAGCTCCTGAAAACTCGAATGAAAAAATTCTTTCATTGTCCTATACCGCTCAATCAAAAAACCTTTTGAAAATACTTTCCTTTTAAAATAATGCATGGTTTTCCCGCCAGAGGGCGTCGATGCATATCTTATATTTGTCAATATCTCTGCTCCTAAGAGTGTGATTTGAAAAATTATTTCTTTGTAGGAGAGCGTTTCCGCTCCGAAATGTTTCTCACATATTTTCAAAATTTGAGTGCTGATGACGAGGGTAATGTATCACAACACACAGTACGAGCCAACAGAAGGAATAATGTGGCGCAACTCGCCGGTAATTTGAATACTGGTGACGAGAGTAAAGTGTCACAACACACAGTACGAGCCAACAGAAGGAATACTGTGGCGCAACTCGCCGGTAATTTGAATACTGGTGACGAGAGTAAAGTGTCACAACACACAGTACGAGCCAACAGAATGAATACTGTGGCGAAACCTGGGTTCGGTCATTCATGTGCATGAAACTATGATTTCTACCACCTACCTAAATATCATTGCAGACCAGGCACACCCTTTCATGGCAACGGTATTCCCCTCTAGTAGTGCATTCTTCCAGCTGGATAATGCGCCATACCACACTGCCCGGATTGTTCGAGACTGGTTCGCAGAACACGAGGAAGACTTTCAGTTGCCTGGATTGTTCGAGAATGGTTCGCAAAACATGTGGAAGACTTTCAGTTGCCCGGATTGTTCGAGAATGGTTCGCAGAACTTGAGGAAGACTTTCAGTTGCCCGGATTGTTCGAGAATGGTTCGCAGAACATGAGGAAGACTTTCAGTTGCCCGGATTGTTCGAGAATGGTTCGCAGAACATGAGGAAGACTTTCGGTTGCCCGGATAGTTCGAGAACGGTTCGTGGAACATAATCGTTTTTTATTGGAAGTTTAATGACCACCGTGAGCAACCCAATGGGCTATTAGCAGTTGTCCGTCCGTAATTTAGGGCCACTGGTTCCGAGGAAAGGAAAGAGCCAGCGCCGTAAGACAAACACAACATCCATCCCTCACCGGCATTCGAACCCGGACCCATCTTGGACGAATGATGAGATGCCATTGCTTAAACCACTGCGCCACCGGGGCGGCAAAAATGAAGAAGGCTTCCAGGTATTGAGCTGGCCTCTAAATTCTCCAAATATCAATCCTATCAAGCATCTGTAGTTCGTGTTCGAACAGCAAATCCGATTTGCGGCGGCTTAACGATATAACTTCCAAGAGTTAAAAGACCTGCTGCTACTGTGTTGGCATTAGATTGCACAAGACACCTTTAGACATCTTGTAGCGTCCATTCCTCGAACGGGTAAGAGCGGTTTTGTCGGCCCGTGGGGTGCCAACATCATATTAGGCAGGTTGTCATAATGTTTTGGCTCTTCGGTGTATACAACCAATTTAGAATTCATCGCAAACCGGAGCAACAGAGTATAGTTTTTTGACGATCTATTTAATTCTTTCAGTCTTTTGTTCCCGAGAAGCGCAGCAAAAAATTATGTAAAATGTTTCTTTTTCTCAAAATGTTAACAGGCTCTTGCTTCAAATAACAGCAATAATCCTCCCAAAGAAAGATAGCACAATGTATTTCTGTGTATTTTATTGCTGTTTTCAGAAAAAAAAATTCTTTCTGAAAGCAGCAAGTTATTCCACTTTGAAGATGGCAATTAATGTCTGTTGAGAGCACTTCAATGTGCACGATAAGTAAAGAGATTTGAAGTTAAACCGAAATGGGGATCATATCTTTTCGATGAAAAAAAGGAAAGCATTAAGACAGCATTCTGTCAACTAAGTTACAAGAGTCGTTTTGTGAGACCATCGAGCCGTGAATGTCAGAGAATGTCATTCCGGATTGCTGCCGATGTTGACACTTCTATCACTTGGTGTCCACGCTTTCATGATTCGAATGCCTCAATCATTACATCCTCTCATCTTTATTTTCAGTTCATTTGCTACTGTGGACAATACAGTTGTCCTCTGTGTTTTGTATCTGGTGCTACCTCTGTATGTACGCCTTCCCTCTCAATCGCTTTTTCGTTTTCCATCGCTGTTTGGAAAAACCTTTATCCTACGGTTTTGTTCGTTTCCACGATATCGTGCGTGCAAGCTTCCCTATTTCAACCAATGCTAAGCGCATATGTGAAAAAGGAATTTCATTTCATTCTGTAAATACAGTCATTTGCAAAAGTTTAAGACCACCTGTCAATTTATTGAAAATTTAGAATTTCAAAAGAAACAACTAATCACTAGTCAGAGATATTTAAAAAATGACACCACAGATGAATACTTACATTCTTTAGAACACAAAAAGACCGAAATCAGTACTTTGTGTGGCCATCTTTTTTTTTTTTTTTTTTTTTATAACGGACAGAATACGATGTGGCATACTCTCAATGGGGGATTTGCAGTATTCACTTGAAATGTTTTTTTGCACCACACGTATTTTATCACGTTAATCAAAGTTTGGGAATTTGATGGCTGTTTTTCTGCTACCTTGTCTTTTGAAATGGTCCACAAATTTCCAATGAGGTTAAGGTTGGAACTATTACCCGGACAGTCAAGCACAGTTATGTTTTTCCTCTGCAGGTTTACTATCTTTGATCTGTGGCATGGAGCACCATCTTGCATAAAGATTGTGCATCTGTGCACTTGCATATGAGTTAACAGCTTCTCTCGTAACATTTCCACATAAAAAAGGACCAGTCATGGTAGTGCCTGTCGACAAAAAGGATAATGAAGCAGTACCGAATGCTGACATAGCACCTTATACCATCTGACTAGCCGAATGTCTCAATGTTCTAAGGGTGTTTTTTACATCAAACCTTTTGCTTTTAGATCGTCGAACATGTGCTTCACATGATTTAAATTGACACACAGTTGATTCAACGGAAAAAAGAACTTGGCTTCAAATTTCAGCAGTCCACGATTGATAACGCTGCGCAAACTGCAGACTTCCTTTTCATGATAGAGGTTAGTCTAGGTTTATGTGCAGGTTTATAAGACTTTAATATAAAATCTTTGTTAAGACGTCGGGAAACAGTACTGATACTAATATCAGACCCTTTTGAATGTAGAAAGGTCTTGATTTTCTTGCATTAACTCCTCGGAGAACGCATAGCCATTCGACTTATGGCATTGTCATCACGTGGAGTTGTTTTCCTTGGACGTCCACTTCTTCTCTTTCGATCTCTAACTTCACCTGTATCTCTATATTTCATGGTCGTATTATAAATAGCAGTTTTGCTCACATTCACCTTTCTGTTTATAAAGAATTATCCAAAAAACATAAACATTCACCTTTCTGTTTATGTTTTCGGAGAATTCTTCATTGTATAAAATCACTATTTGTGCTCTCTGAGTAATATTGACGCATTGACGCTTTTGTTTGCCCATTTTTTGGTATACATAAAATTCGTACAAAACCTCTGAGCATGAAAACTAGAAGCAAACTGACGCTTGCACTCTTCCCCCAGTTCTATCAACAGGGGCCGATGTAGGACGATTCAACAACGGCAGGAAGTTGAGTAATACCGACAGTAGTTGAGGCAATCGGCATAAATCTCTTAATATCAACAGGTGGTCTTGAACTTTTGCAAATGACTGTATAACCCAAACTCTGATAATGTTTGATCAGACATAGCATTTACAGGGTACCTACTGATTTCCAATGAGCCAAATTCATGACTTTTTCATGACATCTTCAGTTAAATTCATTACCTCGACAATGCGTGGCACAATGACAACCATTCTAGACTCATAATCTAGTACCCTTGGCTTGAGATCCCAGGTTAATTTTTTTATTTTTACAAACACTGAAATTAATTCCATGCGACAATAGTTCAGGCAGAACTGATGTGTCTATAATATCATTGCTTGCTGTTAAAATGGCTATATGGGGGGGGGGGGGGTCTTTTCATGAACCCCTACCAGAAAGCCAGTTGAGATGAGAGCTAAATGTAATTCTTATGTCACTAAAATTGCTTAACATGAATAATGTAATTATGTATGACTTGCACTATGCCATTCACCACATTCTGTGTGTTCAAAGAAATATAAAAACATTCAACTCTCATCTAGGATGGGGTATGGCTATTTTCAGAAATATTTATCATTGCATCTATTAATACACAAATTCTTTTAATATGGTAATGCTGTAAAAACTTACAAGTTTTTATTAACGCAATATAAAAACTATGAATGTGCAAAATTTATGGAGACTGAAATTTCACAGTGAAAAACTCAGTGTTTAAGTATCTTAGCTAAACTTGTTATCTCAGAATCTAGGAATTCAGCTTCTTCTTTTGCCTTTTCTATAAGCTTTATTTTCTTTTCTTTGAGTTCTTTTCGTTCTTGGACTGCTCTCCTTTTAGGATAGGCCACTTCATCTTCGTCAGATTTCTTCTTCTTTAAGGCTTCTACTCTTTTTGATGAAGCATTCTTGACAGCTAATACGTATCATTGATTTTGTGATGTCCACATTCAGTTCTTTCGCACTATTAGCTAAACCACCTAACGATTGTATTGCACTATAAACACTTCTTTCTACGACAACTGCATTTTCTTCTAAGTTTTCAATTAAAAGTTCTTTGTTAACAGAAAGGCCTCTTTCAACTGCAGCATTGCCATGAAACATGCATAGCAGCTTCTGTAAGAATTTGATAAAGTCATGGTTCTTTTTTTTTTTTTTTTTTATTGGAGGTTTAACGACCACCGTGAGCAACTCAATGGGCTATAAGCAGTCGCCCGTCCCTAATTTAGGGTCACTGGTTCCAGGGAAGGGAGAGAACCAGTGCCGTAAGACAAACACAACATCCATGCCTCACCGGGATTCGAACCCGGACCCCGTTCGGACGAATGATCAGAGGCCATCGCTTAGACCACTGCGCCATCGGGGCGGCAAAGTCATGGTTCACACTTTGTAGTAAATTCACCACGAAGTGATCAAGTTTGTCCTCCTTAGGATTGAACTGTTTCAGTTGTTTTTTAGAAGATTCACAAAATTGCCAATATCCCATCTTCCCAGCATCAGCTTTTGATGAAGCCATATATATTTTTATATATATGTCATGGGGCATCGACTACACGCCGGTTTATAAGAGTGCCGATTCGTGTATTCTTCTAGGTGCGCCAACTTGTCTACACTCAGGTGCTGATAAAAAAAAAAAATTCATGACCACCCACTCAATTTTGTTACTCTTTCATTACTTCATGACCACCTGCTCAATTTTATTACTTTTTCATGACCAGTAGACACCCTGATTTAAATATGAGTATCGCTCAGTTAGATTGAGATACTTTTTCTGTTTTAATTGAGCAAAGCAATTTTCCGTACATTAGCTTTTAGAAGTGGTTTCTGTTTACCACATTTTGAGCTAATTTTTGAGATAAAAATATCCATATTTTGAGCAATTTTTATCAGGATAAAATTACCACACGTATTCCAGAAGACCGTAGTACTTGACCAATCAGCGAACAGTGATTGGAAACCGGTTTATTCCAGTACCGACAGGCGGCAAGCGATCATTAAGGGAGTCACAGCAAGCGTTCTCGTCCCATTTCATTTTAGCCGTGGAAGAGCAGGAAGTAAACATCCGTTTTTCTCGCAAACTTCGTGAATCAGCTACTGAAATTTACAGAATGTTAAAAGAAGCGTATAGAAACATAGCATTAACCCGCAGCCGAGTTTTCGAATGGTATACACGGTTTTGTGACGAGCGGGAATCCTTTAGTGATGATCCGATATCTGAGCGACCCTCCAGCAAAGAATATCTAACTGATAAGAAGGTAAGGCTCAGCGAGACGTAACTAGCGCCACTATATTATGCGGCAAAGAATTACTACACAGAAGCCAACATTACAGACTGATGCCGCAGGATGCCGAGCAGACTGAGTTAGACTGAGCATGCGTGTTTGTGTTCAAAGAATATAAACGCTTGTTTGTGTTGGCGTTTTGTTCAAAGGTTTTGTTGTTCTCATCTAGATCTGCGTTTATATTACAGCCATGAAATACACCCACTCCATTCCGATGAATAACAGTTCATGGAATGGAGTGGATGAATAACAAGAACAAATTTGAAACCGTTTGAAACAAATATCCTGGAAAACCATTAAAACAACGTTTGCTGAAAAAAAAGCTATCGTTACGTTGAAAAAATTAATTTATCAATTATATGAAACTGACTTTTATGAAAAATACCTCGTAATATTGTAAAATGAAAGAGGGAAGCATTCGATTACACAATGCATACCAAACAGACAGCTTTAAGCATGCTCTCAATCGTGGCGAGTTAGTCCGGTCGGTAGAGAGCTCAGCTATCACGCCAGCGGCCCAGGTTCGAACCTACTCAGATACGAACGGATGTTTTTCCGATCTGTTGAGAAAATTTCTCCAGCGCAGTGCGTTTAATTTACAAACTCCGGAAGGGTAGAAAAAAATTGTAGCTTTGGGAAACTGCGGTTGTCTTTGCTTTTTTTTTTATTATTATTATTATGGCTGCTACTGGGAAACCAGCCTCAGCATTTTTGACATTTCAGGTATATTGTAAATATGAAATTCATGCCAAGCAACCTGGTATTACTACGGTGCTTAAAGTGAGAATAAAACTGCTAAAATTTCCTTAAAATAATATTAATTGCTAATGTATATATTTGTTTCACCAAAAGAAGGGACAGGAGGGATACTCAGAAAAGAACAACAACAAAAAAAAATGCTTTAGTAGACCCAATGAGACCGAAGGAAACAGTCGCAGATCAAAGCTTAGCTTCCTTTCCGTGAAATAGGCTTCCCGTTCCGTGTCTCCTACGCTTTTTGCGCCTGAATGTTAACTTTCCCGCAGAGCATCTGCTGCCGCATTACATGGTGGCGCTGCTGTCGCCTGTTTTACATTATCTCTACGAGAGTTGAGCTTCTTCACGCGAAGCGTTTATATTCTTTGCCTCCAGTATGCGGAGAGTGGAAAAAATCAAAGAGGTGCAAAATCAGTTAAAGAAAGATCGCCGAATTACGGTAAGACTTTTGGTTGAGTCGGTGAACTCTTCATGAGATTTTACGCGAGTATCTGGGAAAACAAAAACTTAATGCCAGATATCGAAGATTCAAAAAGTCCGTCGATGCATCATAAAATCACTAAAAGCTAAGATCAATTAAAACCTTTAATTACAGACTTAGCATAGTTAGCATTCTAAAACCTCTGATTAAAGGCTCTTAATACTCGGTTTCGAGTTCACTTCAGGTAATCGGCAGAATTAGAACATAAGAAACCAAAGGGAAAAACTTCTACATGGCTTCCCTGGACGTAGAAGCCTTATTTCCCAGTGTTCATGGTACCATCGTTCACCAGGTAATTTAAGAAAAACTAATCAACCAGGGACAAGTATCTGCTTTGGAGGTCCAGACCATTTTGGTTGCTCTCAAGTTAATACAAAATCGATCATTTTTCCGATTTAATAACCAATTTTATCAACAACTTGAAGGGGCCCCTATGAGGTCACCCCTATCACCTATCCTCGCGGAGATTTCTATCCATTTGGAGGATAGTGTTATAGAAAGCTTTCCTATTAAACCGTTGTTATACGCTCGCTATCATTCTGGCCTTCGACGCAGGAAAATCGGAATTTATTTGCTACAGCTCTATCTTCCAAATTTCCAACCCTTAATTTTACAACAGAATTTGAACATCAATACTCCTTACTGTTCATGAATATCCAACTATGCAGAGACCCAGTCACCCAAGTTATAACCACTTCAGTGTACCAGAAACCTTCATCAACCACAGTAATGATACCTATGACGACGGCATATCTCCTTCATTATAAACTAGCCTCCATACGCTTCTTGTTTCAAAGAGCATTTACACATTCATCCACGTTTAACTAGCGCCATAAGGAGATTAAGGTCATTTATGACATTGCTAAAACTTTTGGCTTCCATATTTCATAGAGTTCTAAGGCACGAAGAAAGGTTTGACACTCTCAACTTTGCAACGAGAGAGCCGGATAAACAAATATGTGGGAACAATTAAATTTGTACCAGAACTCATTAATACTTTAAAAATGCCTGTCATAAAAATAAATTGGACTTTGGGGTGCGAACTTTTTAATATATTTTCTCTGGTTAAGGGTGAGCGTGACCAAGTACAAGCTGAAAGTAAATTTGGGGTATACGCGATCTCCTTAAAATCAGTGGACGTATCCAGTAGCGATTTAGTATACATTGGCTCTACTACACGCACATTGAGTACGAGACTAAAGGAACACCGCTGTAATGTTAAACTGCATTCACAAACTACTGCGTTATCACGTCTTTCCAACCTGGGATCTTACCACCCTAGCTGGAATTATTCCTATGTATTAGCTTCCCCTCGTACTAAATTTGAGATGCTATTTATGGAAAGTTTATTTATCTACAGCGTTGCGAACTCCTGCTGATGAAGTATCGGTTAATATTCCACAACCTTAGAAACAAGTACTAAAAAGAACTGAACCTTATGAACATGAATAAATATTCAAGTACTATTTATAATAAGGTATTTAAATCAGATGTAATTGTTGTGCCCCTCAGTTATTTATAAAAAAGTTGTATTTTCAAAAGGAGCAATATGCTATACCTTTGGCACCAGTAATTTATGCACCAATTTGAACTCATGCAGCTTACTATTATGACGTCATTCATTATTGCTATATATACGATAATGTAACCCGGAGCTTTTTTCCTTGTAATCGCATCTGAGGATCAGCCCAGTCGGCTCGAAAGATCTCACGTGTTTTAGTATGAACTATATTTTTTAACTATGCTAAGTCTGTAATTAAAGGTTTTAATTGATCTTGGATTTTAGTGATTTTATGATTCTCATATTGTGCATCGACGGACTTTTTGAATCTTTTTCGATATTTTACATTTGCACGACAATTAGACGAATCGATGCCTTAATGCCAGATAGGTACTCTACACACTGGAAGAACGCACAGATCTAGGATCATCATCAAAGGATCCCCACCAGTCCCGAAACCATGCATACCATTCAAAAACCATGCTGCGGGATAATGCTGTCTGCATACGCTTTTTTTAATATTCTGTAAATTTCAGTAGCTGATTTACCAAGTTTCCAACAGAAACGAATGTTTACTCTCTGTTCTTCAATGGCAAATGAAATGGGACGAGAACTCTTGCTGCGACTCCTTTATCATTAAAAAAGTCATAGCAAGCGTTCTCGTCCCGGTTTACACCGGTACCGTCTTCCACCTGTTGGTACCGGTATAAACCGTTTTCCAACTGTTCCCTACTTTGCCAAGGACAGCTGTCTTCTGGCATATGCGTGATATATTTATCCCACTACCGTAACATCAGTTATGCGGTCAGTCCTGGAACTTATTGGACGTAGGTTGTAGATATAAACAGCAGACAAAATACACTCCTTGAGTAACAGAGGCTTTCACTTTTCCATGTTCAAAAACAAAGTGCGTTCACCACAGACTTTCACTTCTCATGTTCAACATGTGCATTAACCAGGGGCTCTCACTTTCTCATGTTCAACAAGTGCATTCACCAGAGGTTTTCAATTTCTCTTCTTCAAGTAGTGCATTCACCTGAGGCTTTCACTTTTTCATCAACAAGTGCGTTCAGTAGAAGCTACCAATTTCTCGTGTTAGAAAAGCACCTTCACCTGAGGCTTTCACTTTCTCATGCTCAACACACGTATTCACCAGAGGCTTTCACTCTCTCAAGTTCAACCAGATCGTTCACCAGAAGCTGTCTCTCTCATGTTCAACGAGGACGTTCACTAGAAGTTCTCACTCTCTCATGTTCAACCACAGCGTTCACCAGAGGCACTCTTCATGTTCAATGAGCAATTCAATATGTTAGGTGTGCAACTTAATTCTCGGCCACGGGCACGACACGTTGACAGCAAATTATAGCAAATCGAATACGTATCTGATCAGGGAAATGATCTCCGTCGTGTTGGATACCTTTGAGCCATCGGTCAGGGAGCTGCCGAATGCCAATGCGGAAAACAAAGGGCTGTTTCGAGTTGATAAAGTCATCAATACTTGTGTGGACCTCCTCGACAGAAGTGAAGTGCGTATTACTCAGGTGATGTTACATGGAGCGAAAGGGGTGATAATCCGACGGGGGCGAAGTCTGGAGAATACGCCGAGTGGGACAAAATCTTTCATCCCAGGTCGGTGATCGTGTTTAAAAATCGTTTTCGCGGTGTGAGGATAAGCGTTATCCTAAAACAACAGGACCGACATTCTGCCCTTGCCGGTATATGGCCTTTTCGCCTTCAATGCGTCACGCACACGAATGAGTTGCTGACAATAACGCTCAGCATTAACCGTTTCACCAGGTTTGAGCAACTCATAGTGTACGACACCGCGCTGATCCCATCATATGCACAGCAACAACGTCTTAGCATGGATATCCGGTTTGGCGGTATACTGACCTGGATAAACCCAGGATTTGCGCCGCTTAGGATTATCGTAAAGGATCCACTTCTCATCACAGGTCAAAATCTTGTGGAGGAAATCCTTCTTCTTGAATCTGGAGAGCAAGAACACGAATGAGTTGCTGACAATAACGCTCAGCATTAACCGTTTCACCAGGTTTGAGCAACTCATAGTGTACGACACCACGTTGATCCCATCATATGCACAGCAACAACTTCCTAGCATGGATATCCGGTTTGGCGGTAGGCTGACCTGGATAAACCCAGGATTTGCGCCGCTTAGGATTATCGTAAAGGATCCACTTCTCATCACAGGTCAAAATCTTGTGGAGGAAATCCTTCTTCTTGAATCTGGAGAGCAAGAACACAGCAACATCGTAGCGCGCCTAGCCTTTTTCGCAGCTGTGAGTTGGTGGGGCACCCCACGGCCCTCTTTGTGAATCCGTCCAAACTTGTGCAGGCGCTTTGCAATGGCTTGCCGTGTTACTCCGAGTTCCTAGGCGAGCTCTGACTGTGCGCGACAGGGATCCGCGTCCAACGGTTGTTCCAGTTCCTCATCGTCAACTTTCAGCATCACGGAGATCGAAATTTATCTGCTTAAACTGCTGGAACCACTTCTTACACGTACTGTAGGACACAGCAGACTCACCCAAAGCAGCACAGATCATTTTCTGGGCTTTCGTAGCACTTTTCTCCAGCTGAAATGCGAATAGCAGGCAGTGCCACAAATGTTGCTTCACGAACGACATTGCTTTCACCGTCAACTTTCGTCCCTTCTGTCACTACAGCTGCGAGAGGTTACGGTTGCTTAGAAAGCTGTTGGGTGGTGCTGAAATCAGCCATTATCGCACATAGCCTTTGCATTTGCCGGCGTTCTATGATCGCTTGCGGTTAGGGGCCGAGAATTAAGTTGCCCACCTAATATGTTATCAATTTCTCATGTTCAACAAGAGCATTCAACAGAGGTATTCAATTTTTGATGTTCAACAAGCGCATTCAACAAGGGCTCTCACTTTCTCATGTTGCCATACAATAGAAAATGAAAGCCTCTTTTGAGTAAGGATGTGTGTTTCCGTTACATTTTTTTTGTTGAAAAGCAGAAGTTGACGACTGTAGCGTTCTGCAGCCATTATTGCACCTGGTGGCACGTGTTCATGATACACCACACCCTGCACGTCCCAAGAAATGCATAAAAGGACCTTCTTACAGTGGATGTTGAGCTTCATTGCTGATGGCATTGGCTGGCCGGGGTCTACCCATTACCTTTTGCGTTGCGAGTTGTCATAGTGAACCCATTTTCATCACCTGTGATGAAGTCAAAGAAATCTCATGAAGTCAAAGAAATCTCAGGACGTCCTTTTTTGATGTCTGGCAAGCACTGAAACATATGTGTTCACCTCCGATCAATGTTGCGCTCGTTGAGTTCTTGTGAGATCCACTTTTGCACTTTCGGAATCTTTCCCACAGAATGAAATTTTTGAACCACCGTCGACTGATTCATGTTGAACTATATTCGAAGTTCTGTGATCAATTGAGCGGCAACTTCGTCCAGAAGAGCTTGTAAATCTGCGTTCTGCGTCTCCTTCGGCAGTCCGCTACCCTGCTTGTCCTCCACGCTTCAGCCACCTTTTCTGAACTTCACAAATCGTTCATCACATGAGCTTGCACTTTTACAGCTCTCTCTCCGTATGCCGAAAAAAAAAGTCCAATCTCATGCATCTGCAGTGGTTTACCCGAGATTACAGATGAACAACAGACCGTGACGAATGTGCAACTTGTCAGTCGCCATGTCCTAGTTCAACTAACCACACGTGGGGCTGTCTGCGAACACGTGTCGTTCGAACCACTTAACCATGACACTTGAAAATTCTGACAAAAATTCAAAGGTTTTCTTTTTACCGCCTGTAATGTTTCTAGGTTATACGGAGTAAAGTATATGTGCAAAGTCAATTCAACGAACTTAAAAGATACCCAAAAGAGAAAACTAAAAATGAAAGTTAAGTTAGAATATACGTTATAAGCCAGCGCCTGAAACTTCTGCATACTCCTAATAAGTTTGCTACAACTCCAATTCCGATACTCACAAAATAAATTCTGGTGTTTCCGAAATGCAAAGGAATTATTTAAGCACAATGATTATCTATCTCCCAAGTTAAAAATGTTAACTTTTTCCCTCATAACAGCGAAAGACTCGATACTGTAGAAAGCATCCTTCAAACAGATGGTTCCTAACGCTAATCATATGATGATTGACAGAATATTTTTGTCACTGAATCGAACCGAACGGAATTTTTTGGCTGTAATGAACATATTTTTTGACGAAGTCCCAAGCATCATAAACTACAATGTTTGAAGATTTTTTTTTATTTTAGACTTTACAAACTGTAGTGTTCTTTTTATAAACAAAAGATCAGATCATATGTAGAGGATTTTAGGAAGGGAGTGTCTGGCCCCAACACGCCTTAGAAATAGGAAAATGACACAGAAGCGAGGTAGAAAGGGGGAGGAAGACGCCCTTATTTATTACCTGGGGGGCCAGTACGCGAGGTCCGACGGCTTAACGTGCCCATCCAACGCACGGCGAATATTTAGTGGTTCGAGCGTTCGTTCCTGCCTGGGATTGAACCTGAGGTTTCTCCGTGGCAGTCACGAACGCTGACCACTAGACCATATTAGGAAAAGATTATGAACATCATGTTTTTAAATACAGCATGTCGTCTTCCTCTTCCGCTCAGGGCGGGTTGAGTTCCCCAAAGACGTATATTTCGATTTATGAGGATGTTGACAAATTAATGAAGCCGGCTCGTCACTCCTCTGCTGCATATCTCGACAAGGGACAAAGTGCGTCCGGGGCAGACTTCACAGGGAACCACCTACGCATTCGCGTTCCCAAACACAGGGAGTCTGCGGAAAACCCCGGAAAAATCGCAGACTAGATGGGCGGCAGGACCGTGATTCGAACACCCGACAGAAAAGTCATCTTCCCACACAGTGCACAGCGACTTAGCTGCACGGTGAAAAGTCACTTATATACTAAATGTTTTATTCTGAATAAACAAAGACATCGCTCTTTCCACGTTTTAGCAACACATAGCAACCGAAAAATTGTTATTCGGTCACTACTGGGGATCCGAATTCCAGATCTTTCGATATCTAGCAGAGCGCGTTTGCCTTACACCACGGTGGCCAACAATCCTCGGCGCTACGTGTGTTTTTTCTGTCAGCTTTTGACATCATAAATCCGTAAGATGGGTTCAGCTACTGAGATGTCTCCATCTGGTGGGCACTAACGGCACTGGCTATATATTAATTATATCAGTTAAATCCAAAGAGCGAGATCCAAAGTGAAAATCCGGTTGCTTTTTCGGTTGCTATGTGTTGCTAAAACGTGGAAAGAGCGATGTCTTTGTTTATTCACTGACGCCACGTATTTGAAAGATTTTCACTTTGGATCTCGCCACTTTGGATTTTTTTTTTTTTTGACTGGAGCTTTAACGACCACCGTGAGCAACTCAATGGGCTTCAAGCAGTCGCCCGTCCCTAATTTAGGCTCACTGGTACCAGGGAAGGGAGAGAGCCAGTGCCGTAAGACAACCAACATCCATGCCTTAGCGGGATTCGAACCCGAACCCCTTTCGGACGAATGATCAAAGGCCATCACTTAGACAACTGCGCTACCGGTGCGGCCCTTTGGATTTAACTGCTATAATTAATAGCCAGTGCCGTTAATTCTTACCAAAGGGAGACGTCTCAGTAGCTGAGCCCATCTTACGGATTTATGATGTCAGAAGCTGACAGAAAAACACATAGCGCCGTGGATTGTTGGCCACCGTGGTGTAAGGCTAACACGCTCAGCTAGATATCGAGAGATCTGGGATTCGGATCCCCAGCGGTGACCGAATAACAATTTTTAGGTTGCTATGTGCTGCTGAAACGTGGAGAGGGCGATGTCTTTGTTTATTCACTGACTCCACGTATTTGGAGGATTTTCACCATGTTTTATTCTTTTCGACAATATTCTGCAACGATGTGAAGCAAAATTTTCTGAACGAGTGATAAAGGTAGGAAATTACAATAGTCGCCCTAAGCCCGGACTTCTGAAGCCGATCTGTTATGATATCCTTCCGCGTGCTTGACTACCGACAGAGCGCAGACTACTTTCTCGGTAGCACCTGCCATTGAAAAGCATTAAAAATTCGTGATTTTAAGAAGCTGATATTTCCTCTTTTATTGGATTTCCAGCGTAGATTTTTTGCTCTGTTTGACAACATAATTCAGCGTGTTCGTATTTGGTTTCCATAAGTTCCTGCATCACTTAAATGATACTACAAGGAAGAAAACTAAAAACGAAAGTTCGGCTAGAATATACGTCATAGGCCTGCGCCTGAAACTGTGCAAGACTGTGTAATAAAATAAAAGTCTGAAACTGTGCAAACAGTCTGAAACTGCGCATGACTGCTCAAATAAATTTAGAAGAAAATACCTAGTAAGACATTTCACTAGTTATTGGGGGGGGGGGGGCAGAAATTAATATCGTTTTTGGAAAAGAGAAACACTGTTTGTAACAGAAGAAATTTATTCCTCAATCAATTATATAATCGTCATCATTATCGATCACACTTGCCCATCGTGAAACCAAACTTTCAATGCCTTCTTTATAAAAAAAAAACGTCGGCTGTGATGCAAAGAAGTCAGAGAGCCTCGTTTTAACTTCATCAATATTGTGGAATCTTTTCCCATTAAGAAAGTGCTGCACAGATCTGAACAAATGGTAATCAGATGGTGCAATATCAGGAGAATAAGGGGGATAGGGCAGAACTTCCCAGCCAAAATCTCTGATCGTCTGCTGGGTCCGCCTTGAAGTGTCAGGTCTCGCGTTTTCATGCTGGTGGAAGACACCTTTTCTGTTGACCAGTGCTGGATGTTTTACAGTAAGAGCTTGCTTTAAACGGTCCAGTCATTGACAACAGAGGTCTGCCGTTAGAGTCTGTCCGGGTTCCAAGTGCTCAAAGTGAGCTATGCCAGTGGTAGTCCATCAAACAGAGAGCAAAACCTTTTTGGGGTGTAGGCCTAGTTTTGGAGTAGAATTTGTGTCTGACCTGGAGAAAGATACTCGTTTTTGCGTTTATTGTTCACGTAAAGAACCCACTTTTCATCTCCAGTGACAATTAGATGAATAAATGGATCCTTTTCCTGTCGGCTGAGCAAAGAGTTGCAGATGGTGGAACGCTGAGCCTATGAAGAAATGGGTCCTATTCCTGTCGGCTGAGCAAAGAGTTGCAGATGGTGGAACGCTGGGCTTATGAAGAAATGGATACTATTCCTGTCGGCTGAGCAAAGAGTTGCAGGTGGTGGAACGCTGGGCTTATGAAGAAATGGATACTATTCCTGTCGGCTGAGCAAAGAGTTGCAGATGGTGGAACGCTGGGCTTATGAAGAAATGGATACTATTCCTGTCGGCTGAGCAAAGAGTTGCAGATGGTGGAACGCTGGGCTTTGTTGTCAGGTGAAAGTTGGTGTGTGACCCAAACTCCTTGTCTATAGAACTTCCCTATCTGTTGCAGGTGATCTTGAACAATAGACCATGATGCATTAAGATGTTGGGATAAATCATCAATGATTTGACGAGGATCTGCTCCAATGGCTACTCACAGCAGGCCATTGTCCAGCTCCATGGGCCTTCCTGCACAGAGAGGTTGAAATTGCCAGACCGGAACTGGCCGAATCAAAACTGGCACTTGCGGACATTTAGCGCATTCCGATAAACAGCGTAAATGCTATTGGTGGGCGCGGATGCATTGTTCCCCTTGTGAAATTCATACAGCATACAGTGACGAACATGGCTTTCCTCGGGTTTTATGTCACTCATTTTGTTCTGCAAATCTAGAAGACGAAAACACCTACATAAGTTAAAGGCGAATAGTTTATTCACTTGTACCTGTACTTACTTTGAACATACATAAACACCTCACAACTGCTCTCCAAACTTAGCCCCCCCCCCAAAAAAAAACGACATTACTTTCCGGTCCCCCAATAGCATCATTTTATTTTATGTTCACTATGCTTAAATTCTCTATTTATTGATCACTCATTGCAATTTATTGTGAATAAATATTGTACACTTTGTTGTGATTAGCTTGTTTTTAGCTTATTACTCAGTGTTTCGAATTTGTGGAAAAGTTACAAAATCGGAGTCTTTACGTACATCATACTAAGCTATTTACAAAGGTTGTAGCAAAAGTTTTGGGTGTAGTATACATTATGTAATTGGATGCGTATTCAGAACTAAAGCTCGTTTGAAAGAATGTTCAATAAAACTACATCTTAAACATAATCGTTTTTGACGTATCAGTAGCAATTATCAAAAAATGGAAGAATTTAATGAAACTACAGAAGCGTAATCTCTTTGAGCCTGTATTTCTTTTTATTTATTTATTTAAATTTTGTATTTTCTTTAAAAAAACTCGCTGATTACTCATGTTTACTATAACGGCTTGAAAATGCGATCCAGATGATTCATGAACTTTCGTTTTTAGAAATATTCATGTAAAATGAGAATATTTCTTCTTTCTTATTTATTCGCTTATGAACAATCGTAATTGTGTTTCAAGTAAAACATGCGTGGAATTTCGTAAAAAAATTTCTCCATTTTGACGTAGGACTGACCACGTATCACTCCGCGGATAGTATGGGACAACTTACAGCCGATCGCCTGTGACAAAAAGTACTATAACGAAGTAAATTTCTCAGTCATTTCTATCCGCGCCAGGATTCGAACCCGAGTCCCCTCATTCCGGAATAAGTTGCTCTACCAATTGAGCTACGCGGAAGTTTTATTCTGATTCCTATCTGCCTTTATGTCGTGTGCGTCCTTCTGGCAGGTACGTCACATCTCCTGGTACGTTACAGAACGTCCCAATTGAAATCATTATAGCGTTAAAAATACGTGCCGCACACTAATCATGTTAACATATTCGTAAACAGCATGGAGTCCAATTCACGTACTTCGCGACGCTCCCCTTGCTCCCTGGAGTGGGGGAGATGATGCAATATTTCTGGGTGTGCCGTCGCGTTTCACTCATTCTCAGTCTATCTCGGCAAGCGTGAGCACAACACGACTGTGCATGGTATCATTTTAAATCTCTCGACGAGATCTCTTCAAGTATAGGAAGAACATTTCGTGGTTGTTTGAACTGAACATTTTAAAATTGTTCTATAGTGAACCGGGTAATATTTTTGACAATATCGCGGTTTATCTGAAAAACCGTGAGTGGAAAACGACTGTACGTGGTATCGTTTTAAAGCACTCGACGAGATCCATTCAAATTTCAAATATATAAAAAAAAAAATACCGCGGTGGTTTAAACTAAAATTTTTAAAAATTGTTTTCGTGTGAACGGGCTTTCATTTTCGACAATGCCGTGGAATTCGCAGAATGAACGCAAGTAAAAGTGGAGAAAATCAAAACGAGAAGGCCGCCCCAGTGGCGCAGTGGTATGAGCGCTGGCTTATGACCATTCGTCCGAGAAGGGTCCGGGTTCGAATCCCGGTTAGGCATGGATGTTGTATTTGTCTTACGGCCATGGTTCTCTACCTTCCCTGGAAACAATGGCCCTAAATTAGGGACGGGCGACTGCTTATAGCCCACTGAGTTGCTTATGGTGGTCGTTAAACCTTCAATAAAAAAAAAAAACGAGAAGCAAGTGATAAGGAATGTAAGAAGCCCAAGGAGATAGAGTACCACGTTGGTTAATTCGTGTATCGATCTGCTTTGTGTTCACAATGTATCCAGCATTATTTGTAAAAATTATGTAAGCTACTTTTCATGTCATAAACATGTGTTGGCTATAACAAATTAAATAAACACTTTGAAACCATACTCGACTAGCTCATTTCAACTCTCCGATCTGCAAGTCGTAGTCCTACGTTCCAAACTGAGGGCTCAATCAGAAGTGAGTCTACATGTACTTTTTTTTCCTTCTGACAGTAGGATAGAGATCATAACTCCTTTCAAGCCCTATCCCTTTAAACTTTACTACCCAATAATTTCAGAAAGTCAGCGCAGCTGCATGGAAATTTCATTAATACAAATTCTCTGAAGTTCGACCGCTACTATTTCTATGAAAACCAATATTCCACGATAACGGACTAACACAAAGAAAACTCTCGTGTGTTTTATAAGCGTGCGTTTAACCTAAAACACATTTTTAATAGTCCTTCCACACAGTCTCCAGTGGTTATTTTCTTTTCCTCCATAAAAATCCAAGGATTTTTTTTAATATTGCCTCCATAACGAACCAAGGGTTCACTCAATCAATTCCAGTGCTTTCCAACTTCGTTTATAATTTAATATAATATAAAATCTTAAAAAAAAATCAGGTAGGATCAGTTCTGATTGAGCCGTCAGTTTGGAACGTAGGAATACGATCATTGTGTTGGATTTTTGTTTGGCGGCGGCTGCTTTCAGGCGTTCTCGATACTCTCTAGTTCGTTGGGCTGTAGTATTCTTGGACTTCTTACGTTCTTCATCAGTTGCTCTTGCCTCTCGTTTTGATTTTCTGCACTTTTGCTTGCGTTCATTCTGCGAATTCTGCGGCATTGTCAAAAATGTTAATCCGTTCACACGAAAACATTTTTTTTTATTTTAGTTTAAACCACTGCGATATGTTATTTATATATTTGAATAGATCTCGTCGAGAGCTTTAAAACGATACCACGCACAGTCGCTTTGCACTCACGATTGTCCAGATAAACCGCGATATTTTCAAAAGTGTTCAGCGGTTCAGAAGAAAACATTTTTTTAAATGTTCAGTTCAAACCACAGCGAAAGATTCTTCGTCTATTTGAATAGATCTCGTCGAGAGCTTTAAAATGTTATCACGCACAGTCGTGTTGCGCTCACGGTTGCCGAGATAGACTGAGACAAACGCGGCGGCACCCCCAAAAATATTGCATCATCTCCCCCGCGCACAGGGAGCGGGGGGAGCGTCGCGCGCACAATGCACTGCGCAGTACGCGAATTGGACTCCATGCTATTTACGAATATGCTAGCACGAGTAGTGTACGGCACGTATTTTTAACGCTATAATGATTTCAATTGGGACCTATTTTTGTCAGAGGCGGTAGGCCATAAGTCTCCCCATACTACCCGCGGAGTTAGACGTAGTGCTACGTCAAAAAATCGAAAGAGCACCGTGGTACTATTTGTAGATAATTTATGCTATACATTTTTCGCATGCCAAGATCTTTGTGGGTGTGAAATAAAAAGAGTGATTCGAAAGGATATTTTCATACAGTACAATATTCGTGTCAGTCACGACTACATCGAGCCACAGTCCGGCACATACTAAGTGGAATTAAATCAAAACAAACACTATGGCTTTCTAATTCCCGACACTGCGCTGTACTAAAGTAGGTGGATTAATAAATGTTGTTGTCAGAAACCAATGAAAGAAGGTATGCGAGTCATAAAAGTAAATATTTACTAAACTATGGTGGCGGCAATAGAAAGTATTTCGGCTGCTTAGTTTTTCACAAACAATATTTATTTTTATTAGTGTTACTATATATTATTCAGATTTAGACGAACGTAAGAAACGTCCCTGACATCGCTGAAATGCAACGTGGTTATGAAAGTCCACCTGCGAATGCGCAAGCTAAAATCTGACTTCAAGATAAAAAGAAAAGCTGAATCATCAGTATGTTAGTGAAGGGGACTGGTAATTTTTGATCTAGGGTATCTAGTTTCCACCCCATCATGTTATACAACATTTTAAAGTTCTCCTCAATAGCAGGTCCCCATCTTGGGGGATCGAGAGGAAGCCAAATTTCACTACGACGCACAGTTCCCCTAGCATCAAAAATGCAATTTTGTAATGGCTTTTATCACATTACCATCAATTTCTCGTAATTTGCGCGCAGATTGCAATGAAATGTTATTACTTTTATGTTAAACGTGATGAAATAATGTTCAGCGACAGTTGAGTAAAATATATTGTTAGGCAACGATAAAATTAGCTAATGTTGCGTCACTTCATGAGACAGCATTTAAAAAATCTGATTACAACAATGGTTTTGACCATTTCCGTTACCCATTTTCGTTACATCGAAATTTTTTACTTGGGATTTACTTTACTATCTGTCGGGATAGATGCATTGCAAGAAAAAGGAAACAAATTATCCTTGTTTACTAAATGGATCTTCATTACTACAATCCGTTTCGCTGTCCATAATATATATATATAAATAGCCAGATGTCTTTCTGTCTCACTGGAACGCTTGTCGTCACAGTAACGTCTGCATTGTTGCGCCATCACTTATCAATTCGTGTGTGCTCTCGTGATGTCAAAATGATTGCCTGCTATATAATAGCACGCGATCACTTTTAGATGTCAAGGTGATCACGTGCTAATTTAAAAAAACATTGGATTATTAATGACTCGAGTTCTATTTTTCCGATCCACAAAATTCGAATTGAATTCTTAATATCACAGGAAGGAGTGTTTGTATTTTTGCCGCGAAAATTCTTCTAATTTCGGGCACATTGCTTTCGGTATAGAAATGCTCAAATTCGGGATTAAAATACCAAACTAATTGTTTTAATTATGTTAATTAATTAACATAATTAATTACGCAACTGTTTAATTGGAGTAATTTGTAATTAGGTGCACGAACTATTATCCCAACCCAGGCCGCATAGGGAGTCGCTGGGTTCTTTTCTTCTCTTTTCTCCACCTTCCCTTCCGCGAGGGAAAGGAGATCTAAAATGCAAACGCCAGGCCAGGTGCAAAAATTTCGTAAACAAGGCGAAAGGTATTTTCTTCCATTCCCGGCAGGCGAGAAGCAACAGCATTGCGAATTGCATAATGCTTCCGTAACAACAATGGCGTAATGGTGGCTACACGACGAAAATTTAAGAAAGAAATCTTAAAGTTGGTAAGAAGATAAGGCTAGGCAATAAATGTCACCCAAGAGCGTTGTCGGAGAACATATTTCAGTCGGGCATACGTACCTTCGAGCAGTCTTCAAGTTTTAAAAGGGTTTTCTCGGATGCTCCGATAATAGAATTTAACAACGGGGCGACAGTTACTACGGCCGAATAAAGTTTTAAAGGGCTTAGCTCAGCAGATGATCAGCAGGCCCAGAGAAACATCTGCCCAAAGTAGCCACTGGCCAGCAGTAACTGGACAAGCGGTCCACTTGCGTAAGGACACGCCTTGCAGCAAGGAAAGCGAAAACTAAAATAAAAGGACAAACTTCGAAGTTTGGTTTTTTTTTCGAAGGTAGGACAGTCACAGTAATTTTGGTCTGAGTGGTGTGTGGGAATTTTGGTCGGAAAGTGGCAGCGGTAGGCAAGAAATGCCTAACTATGCGGGTTTCCAGAAGTCGGTCGTCGCGAAGGAAGGAACTGTAGACACCCAAGAAAAGTAAAGGGAAAATCTCAGATAACTACCGGCTGTGTTTTTATCCACGGAGGATACCAGTCAAAGCCTATGGCCACCAGACAACCAGCGCCTTCCTCAACCGCCGGATCGGTGCAGCCCAGCAGAAGTTCTATTTAGGGTAAGACATCATCCAATTATTTCAATCCCTTGCATGCTGAGTATTCAGTGAAGATTTAGAAATGAAATATTATTGCTCACCTCGTACTGGTTGGATTGTTAGGGATATTGGTAGTTTTACAATTCTCAAGTTAAATCATAACTTCTTTTTGTAGAGATGTCTTATTATAATTTAAACTGGTCCCACCATTAAAGTGTTCTCAAATTAAGAATTATACCCAAAATAAATTTTATATTTGTTTCTTAAAACAACGTGTTTTTCTTCTCGCTGCTCTGCAAATGAGTACGAATGTCTGTGTACTGGTTAAATTTAAAGTAACAGTTTTCAGTCTTCACAGATACCCCTGTTCAAACATATAACTGAAATGTTAGTTCTTTTTAAATTTAATTTCTTTGCGGCATATGAGTTCTTGCGACAACCTCGTACGAGCTCATATGAAACACAACGCTTTTAAGTCCCAACGATGAGACTGGGTCGCCTATACTTGGAAACCCATAGTCATTGTTGCCAATCTAGATGATCGAAAATCGTTAACAAAATGTATGCCCCTCAAGTTCCTATCAGGACTTGGCGTGGTGACAGTATATTAATTTAATTTAACACAATTCGAATATTAATTTTACGCTTTAATTATTTTTTACTTTTTTAATTGAAATTACTTTTCGAGTTTAGCGCCGATTATATTATGCATTTTGCAAAATATCGATCTAACTAAACGCTCTAACTTACAATAAAAACTGAAATCTTGAGATGTCAAAGTGAGCAAGATTGAATCTAAAAACAGATGTCGCATAAAAAGCTTTAGTGTGAAGTTTCAAAATAACCGTCGAATAGGACAGCCTAAAACAAATGTGCCGGGGAAAAAGTAATTTAACGCGAAAAATCAAAGTAAAAGTTCTTAAGGTTAGTTTACACGAAAATCACTTTCTGAGTTTAGTGCTGATTAAATTATACATTTTGCAAAATGTCGATCTATCTAAACGCTCTAATCTACAGTTGTTAAACACCAAATATTTTACAAAGAATGTTATTTATCGCAAGGTCTTTTGAAAAATGGAAGTAAATAGCATATAATTTTTAGTTCTAACATGAATGAATTCTTATTATGTAGGTTTTTACTATGTTTCCTTACAAAAATCCGGCGTCTATTTTATTTGTTTCCAATCTGCTTCAATTAAAAATTTCACTCCTTCACAGGACGGGCAACATCCCCTGTATATCAATATTTATTTAAAGCTTTAAAATAAACATCCTACGACGGGCTATACGCTAGTTACCTTATAAATACGTCGGCAGGTAATTTTGAGATGATAGTTTACTTTTATTAAAATATTCACATGGCTCTTAATGTGCTCTATAATACATGATGTAAATGTGATTCTGCATAAATTTGGACTACAATTTGTAGTCTTACGCCATTGTCCGAGTTTCAAATTTTTGAAGAGGATTCCACTTTAATATCTTCAGTCTGAACCCGTGACTCATCCGTTAGGACGGTGACGTCATCGATTCTGCGCCTGGGGGCGAAGACGAGCTGAACGAATCTTGTATTCTAGTGACTTTGGTTGTCATGGTAATAAGGCAGGGAAGTGGCTTCAGTTTCGACGAATTTTTCTAATGGAACGCATGTTTTTAAATTCCTCGTCGTCTCGTCTTACAACAGCGCTTCACAGAACACAAGCAAACATTTCTCCCCACTCCATTATCAGCGAAATTAAAATTTAGAATCCGTAAAAACTCTCTCCGCCGCTGTCTTTCTTTTCCAGAAAAGTATACCGATTTTGAATTTCAATTTAGTTTAAAAGCAACAGGAAAGATGACACCAAATTCTCCGGTGTAATGAGCATGGCTTTTGAATCCTTTCCCACACGAAAAACATAATTCAAAGCAGATTTAAAAATATATATATATATAAAGAAAGAAAGATAATACGGAATATTAGGTTGCAATGAACATGCCTTTTGAATCCATTAAAAAACACAAAATAAAAATTAAAAACATATTTTTATAAAACCTAAAAATTCTGCTAAAGATGTTAGTAAAATCATGCAAGGCATTGATGATGATACGCTTTCCAACATACCAGAAATCATCATTCAAGTTATTACTCAAGTTATGAGGATAATGGCTGTGGAATAAATCTCCCTCCAGTGCACTGGCCTTTAACCCAATTTCGATTATATTCAACAGAACCGGATCAGTATACCTCCGGAACAACATACTAAAGTTTTGTCGCAATAGAAGCACTTTTAGTCAAGTTTTGAGGATAATGGCTGTTAAATAAATTTCGCTCCTGTGTCCTGAACTTTGACCCCATTTCGATGATATTCAACAGAACCGGTTCAGTATATTTCCCGAACAACGTGATAAAGTTTTATCGCAATCGAAGCATTTTTACGTACGTTATGATGCTTAAGGGCGATAGAATAGATCCCGCTCCTATGTCCTGACCTTTGACCCCATTTCACCCATTTTCAATAAGTTCAATGGCCAGGTGGTCCCCTACCCCATACTAAAAATTCAACGAAATCGAACCATTTTTACGCAAGTTATCGTGCGGACGTACAAAGTTGGAACATATACGCTTCTTCAAATTACGGGGGGAAAGCCTAAAAAAAAAATACAGTTACAAAGAATTCACATTTAAACTACACAATGTATCCGAGTTCAAATAGATGCTACGGGTAGATGGATGCCAAATTAATCATGCAAATAGACATGAAAAGGAACGGGAATCGAACTCGCACCTCCCGATTTATGTTCGAGTATGTTTTTTTTATTGGAAGCTTAACGACCACCGTGAGCAACTCAGTGGGCTATAAGCAGCCGCCCTTCCCTAATTTAGCGTCACTGGTTCCAGGGAAGGGAGATAGCCAGTGCCGCAAGACAATCCTAACATCCATGCATCACCGGGATTCGAACCCGGACCCCTTTCGGACGAATGATCAAAAGCCATCGCTTAGACCACTGCACCACCGGAGTGGCTCGAGTATGTTACCGTTACACAAAAAGAACAAGGCATCTCCAAGGAACTGAGGATGTAGTACAATCTTCGGGTGAAAAGCAAACGTACCAGCAACTCCCTCCACCCCGGACTCAGATGAAACGCTCCACCGTGTGCAAATCGAAGCATGTATCTGGAATGAGAATCGAACCAGCTACGATGAAAGATCGGTATCATACTCATACGTAAATCGGGGGGAGGTGCCTGTTCGATTTCGGTTGCAGTACGATGTAATTTTCAAGTTTTCTGAGGCATGTCGACTTGCGTGACCGGGATTATTCATAGTTAATAAAATCTGTTGCAAAAAAAATTTACTACATTTCTGCAATCGATAAAACATCCACAAATATAAATGTCAACTTTACTCCGCAGTAGTGGAACTGGTGCAGGCACGCAGACGTCCGTAAGCCTCGATAGCCCCATTCGACGGCAAGCTGAAGCAGCCAAACAATCCACAGCGTGGGACATTCAACAAGGTGTATGTACGGGCAGCTATGGACATCCCCGTATTGACACGGACATTGAATCGGAGATTGGCTGAGGCAGGTTTGAGCTTCTCCCACCCATTGTGACGACTGCCAATCATCGCATTGCATCGTCGAGCAGCGTTGCAGTACTAGACATGCGTGGCACGACGAATGGAACCATGTCACATTCATCGACGAGTCTCGCTTCTGTCTTGGCGACAACAATTGTTGAGTCTGGAGACGACGTAGTGCCCCGGCCGATCTTTCTGCCATCCGTGAGGGTCACATGACTCCTTACCACACACAAATGGAGCCCACCGCTCGTACGCATAGGGGGTAGAATGACATTACGAAAAAAAGTCGATGAAAGCTGCAACCCGTTTTGTTGCCATATCTCCGCTGTATCCTTAATGCTTATTTTCAACAAGATATTGCCCGTTCGAACACTGCCAACATCAACAGAGTGCCTAGGAGATGTCCCTGGACAGCGCTTGGAGTGACGGGCGATGAGTCCTGGGCTACACTTGCGAAACAAAGAAGGCCAGTATGGTGTGCGAACATTTGGACTCCTCACCACCAAAAGAATTTAGAGTAACCCAATTTGCACCACAAGTCCTCATAACGGTGTTCCGTGACATATGTGGCGTTCTCCTGGTGGTGTTTCATCCAACGGGGACCAATGTTAATGCCAAAACCTATGCTATCACATTGACAAAATTGTATTGTGCCTTCGTGACAAAAGACCCAACAGAGACGCTGCAAACATCGGACTGCTTCATGACAACGCCCGCCCACATCTTGCACAACACGTTCGTGACAAAATTGCGCAATTCGTCTGGAAGGCGCCACCCACTGTACAGTCCGGAGCTGGAATCTTCGGACTTTCATCTGTTTGATCCCTTGAAAACATTCCTGGGCTGACAACACTTCGATTCGTCTGACGAAATCAGACCGGTTGTCCGCAGGTGGCTATACACTTAGAAAACGGGCTTTTACGAACAATGTATACTAAAACTTGTACCACGCTGGGATAAATGTCTCCTACGTCTCGGTTCTTATGTTGAAAAATAGCTAAGAAATGTAGTTTCGCTGTGTATATGTTTTGTTTATCTATTAAAATATTTCCAACAAAAAACAAGAAAGAAGACACCGAATTTTCGGGTGTAATAAGCACGTCTTCTGAATCCGTTCTGACGCAAATTAAATTTGTCAAAGCTATTCAAAGTCAATGGAACCGGTATGGAAAACAATAGTATCTGACGGAAGAAAGAAGTTTTTCAATCGGGTCTTTAATCCCTCAGATATTGGTGTAAACGGAATCGTGAGCTTACGCCCTCTGGTTGCAGACTTATGCGTTAAGAAAAACATGAATTTATATGAGAAACATTTCGCACCGGAAACGCTCTCCAACACAAAAATAATTTTTAAATCGGACTTTTAGAAACAGAGATATCGTCAAAAATAAGATGTGACTTTACGTCCCCTAGTGCGAAAACCATGCATTATTCTTAAAGTATTCTGAAAAGCTTTATCCATATGAGCGGTATCGGTCCAAGAAAAAAAAATTTAGTCGAGTTTTCAGGATCTCAGATTTTGCTACAAATTCATCAGACGCAGATATTAACACTTATGCCCCCTGGTGGCCAAACCATTCTTTACCAAACATTAGAGATTATATGAAATATATTTTCCATCAGGTCTTGTATATGCGATACAGGAAGAATTTTTCAAATCGGAGTTTTAGGAGCAGAAGTAACGCAGAAAACGCAATTTACCTTTGCGTCCCCTAGCGGAAAGTCTATGATTTACTTGAAAATTTTGATTTTATCGGAAAAACATTTCGCATCGGAAACACTATCCAACAAAGAAAGATTTTTTTCAAATCGGATTCTTAGAAGTAGAGATATTCACAAAAATAAAATATACATCTACGCCCCCTGGCGTAACAAACCATGCATTATTTCAAAAAGAAAACATTCCTAAAAGGTTTGTCGACATGAGTAGTATCGGCCAATAAACGACTTTTTTTTCAATCGAGATTTTAGGAGCTCATATTTTGCTGCAAATACATCAGAAACGGAAATTGGGACTTACACCACCTGGTGGCCAAATCATTTTTTACAAAAATTAGAAATTACGTGCAAAGGATTTCCCATCAGGAGCTGTATCCGGTGCAGAAATAATTTTTCAAATCGGAGATTTAGAAACAGAGATATAGGGGAAAGCAATTTACTTTTACGCCCCTAGCGGAAAGTCTAGGAATTACTTGAAAATTTTGAAATTATATGAAAAACATGGAGGCACTATCCAACAAAGAAGGAACTTTTCAAATCGGACTTCTAGAAGTAGAGATATTGACAAAAATAAGATATACATCTACGCCCCCTGGCGGAGAAAGTGTGGAATATTTTAAGAAGAAAATATTCCGAAAAGGTTTATCGATGTGAGTAGTATCAGTCCACGAAAGAACTTCTTCAATCGATATTTCAGAAGCTCAGATTTTATGGCAAAGACATTAGAAGCCAAAATTATGACTTACGCCCCTGGTGGCCAAAGTATTCTTTACCAAAAATTTGAAATTATATGCAAAAGATTTTCCATTAGGAGGTGTATCCGCTGAAGAAAAAAATTTCAAATCGGAGTTTTAAAAGACGAGTTATCGGGGAAAATGGGATTTACTTTTACGCCCCCTAGAGGAAAATCTATGCGTAATTTGAAAAAGTAACGATATCTAAAATACTCTTCAACATAAGTGGAATCGAAAGATAAAAGAATTTTTTCAATCGGATGTTTAGAAGCAAATATGTGGAATTGAACGTAATTTTTGAATTCAACATCACCAGCATTTATGCCTTCTAGCGGCAAAATTGTACATCGTAAAAAAAAAACCAAATAAAGGATCATCATTCTCATATTTCAAGCTTTCCAATGCAAAAATAATTTTTCAAATCGGACTAATAGTTCCAGAGATATCGTGGGTACGGACGGACAAACCGATCACATAAGAACGATCTTTTTTTACAAAAGACTTGCTAAAAATAGTGTAACTTTTCGATCCACCCTCCTACAATCCCTCAAATACGTATCTTCTTTGCCACCTATTTGTCTACATGCGCGGTGAAATTCTTCTTATTTAGTGCACCCTCTCATGGTGCTGCATGTTTTGGGGAGCAATATACAGGGTTACAAGCAAAATCCTTGATCAGGCCAATATCTCACGAACTATGGCAGTTAGCGATTTACTTCTTGTGTAATTGTATAGGAAACCCCTATGGCGCACACAATAACACCACAAGGGATACCCTCGCTCCCTTTTTTCGGGAGTTGAGTAGGCTATTGCGCCGCCTTTGCAGATAGGACAAAAAAGTCAATTACAAACTTGTTCAGCGAGGCAAAAATAGTACATAAATGTTTTTGATCCATAACAAAAGATAGAAGGGGACCGGGAATGTGTCCCCAAAAAACTCACAACATCCGGAAGCAACGACAGAGTATTTAGAAAAGTACTTATTACCTAGAACTTATCTAAACTGGTTCATTAGAGTAAAACACAAGGCAGCTCACCTTGGTGCACGGTACGTCAATAACATCAATCCACGTTTTAAAACCTGATTTGATGAACCATGACTTTAATTATGCTCAAGATACAAGTTAAAACCTGATGATAATTAAAAACACTTCATGAGAACTTTCTGGTCCACCCTGGATCCCGTCTTCAGATGAGAATTACAAATGCAAAGGTAAGATATATCATATCATATGTAAAGGATTTTAGGAAGGTGTCTGACCCCAGGTCTTAAACAACCCTTAGAAATAGGAAGCTAGGAGATTTGGGCTAGATTGTCCGATAGGAAAGTGACACGGAAGCGAGGTAGAAAGGGATCAGAACAAATCAGATCATATGTAGAGGATTTTAGGAAGGGAATGTCTGACCCCAGGTCTTAAACAACCCTTGGAAATAGGAAGCTAGGAGATTTGGGCTAGATTGCCCGATAGGAAAGTGACACGGGAGCGAAGTAGAAAGGGGGAGGAAGACACCCTTATTTATTACCGGGGCGCCAGTAACCGGGGTCCGACGACTTAACGTGCCCATCCGACGCACGGCGGATATTTAGTGGTTCGAGCGTTCGTACCTACCTGGTATCGAAACCGGGGTCTACTCCGTGGCAGGCACGAACGTTGACCACTTGGCCACCCGCGGCCCTGCAAAGGTAAGACAGAGTAACACGTTAATTTATAGGTCTCGACAATGACGTATGTGTAGTGGTCCCTTAGCGGCCACCAGGATATCGACAGTGTTAACTGTTATCAAAGTGAGACAATTAGGTTGATATTCGTACTTATTCTACCTTTCCTACATACCCCCTTCACTATCAACTTATTTGTCTCACTTTGATATCCGTTAACGATGTCGATATCCTGGTGGCCGCTAAGGGACCACTACACATACGTCATTGTCGAGACCTATAAATGAATTTGTTACTCTGTCTTACGTTTGCATTTGTAATTCTCATCTGAAGACGGGATCCAGGGTGGACCAGAAAGTTCTCATGAAGAGTTTTTTTTATTATCATAAATTTTTAACTTGTATCTTGAGCATAATTAAAGTCATGGTTTATCAACTCAGGTTTTAAACCATGGATGGATTTTATTGACGTATCGTGCACCAATGTGAGCTGCCTTGTGTTTTACTTTAATGTTTTTAGCTGCACGAAAGTATTTATAGATCTAAACTGGCAAGTTCTAAGTAAATGAAAGTACAACGGAAAATTTTTCCTACAAACCTTATCAACAGTTCTTGTTCTGAAATAAAACGCAGTTCCTTGACATATTCAATATCAGACTTTGATGTCCAATACAGTAAAAAAATACACTGAGACAAGAAGAAATAGCATAAAGTGGCGAAACACTCATCCAATTGGAAAACTGTATGCACATCTAATTGACGTGCGTACGTGGCAAAGCTTTCGACTTCCCGTCACTGGTTCACGAAGTGTTGGCATACCAACAGCGCATATCATTTTTGTATTCTGACGAATGAACAGAAAGCACATTTGAAATCCATGCAAATATGCTTCAGAGACAGCCACTCAGGTGGCTTTCCGATTTTTTCGCATTTGTAGTGTCTCCCTCCATCTTTTGTTATGGCACAAAACATTTATGTACTATTTTTGCCTGGTAGAACAAGTTTGTAGTTGACTTTTCTGCCCTATCTGCAAAGGGGGTGGGGGAGCGATAGCCTCCTCAACCCCCCCCCCCCAAACGGAGGGCGAGGGGCTTCGTGGTTTTATTGTGTGCGCCATAAGGGGTTTCCTATACAAGTGCACAAGACTTAAATCGCTAACTGTCATAGTTCGTGAGGTATTCGCCTGATCACGGACTTTCCTTGTAACCCTGTATAGGAAACGTATCTTTTTTTCCACACACCCTCATAACATTAAAGAAAAACAAGTTAGTAAAATCATGCAAAGCATTGATTATGATACGCTTTCCAACATACCAGAAATTATTACTCAAGTTATGTGGATAATGGCTGTGGAATAAATCTCGCTCCTGTGTCCTGACCTTTGACCCCATTTCGATTATATTCAACAGAACCGCGTCACTATACCTCCGGAACAACATGATAAAATTTTGTTGCAATAGAAGCACTTTTACGCAAGTTATGAGAATAATGGCTGTGGAATAAATCTGGCTTTTGTGCAATGACCTTTGACACCATTTCGTTGATATTCAACTGAACCGGTTCACTATACCTCCGGAAAAACAATTATTTGTCGCAATCGAAGCATTTTTAGGTAAGTTATGATGCACAAGGGCAATGGAATGGATCCCACTCCAGTGTCTGACCTTTGACCCCATTTCGTCCATTTTCAATAGGGTTCGTCCCCAGTGGCTCCCTACCACATACTAAAAATTCATTTGACCCCATTCCGCCCATTTTCAATAAGGCTCGTGCCCAGGTGGTTCCCTACCACATACTAAAATTTCATCGAAATCGAACAATTTGTAAGCAAGTTATGACGCATAAGAGCAATGGAACGGATCCCACTCCTATGTCCTGACCTTTGACCCTGCTTCACCCATTTTCAATAGGGTTCGTCCCTAGGTGGTCCCCTACCACATACTACAATTTCGTCGAAATCGAACCATTTTCACGTGAGTTACCGTGCGTACGGACGGACAAATCTGGAGCATATACGCTTCTTCAACCTACGGTTGGAAAGCGTAAAAAACAGATTTTACTCGCTTTGCAATCATTCAGATTTCATCTAATTCGGTTCTACAACGTCCGTCGAAGTTTGCACTAATAAAAATCATTTACTTAAACTATTGTCTTAGTTACGTAAAATACACTCTTCGCAAAAAAAAAAATATATATATATATATATATATATATATATATATATAAGGATCCCGAGAAAGTGGTTTGATCTTGATGAGATTCCGCCGCATGCAAGTACCACAGGGCCGGATATGCAATTGATTAAAAAATAACGAGCAATGACTAAATAGTGGTTCGCTACAGCGCATGGGAACCGCGCATCGAGGAGGGTATGTTGAGAGCAACTCCCGCACGCAGGGACAATTGTGACACCGGATTGCGGTTGCATTGACCTCCACGGACTGCGAGGATACCTCGACGTCGGATCGGTGCTCAATACGAGCAGGTTAGCGAGTTTGAGTGAGAACGTATGATTGGGCTGAGAGAGGCCGGTTGGTAAATCCGCCGTATCGCCAGGTATTTGGGTCGGAGCGAAGCGACAATCTGGGCGCCAATGGGTCGAGGATGGCACAACCCAGCGGCACGTGGGCAGTGGATGGCCGAGGGCAACGACAGAACAAAAGGATCGGTCGACTGTGAGATCCGCACTAATAGATCCGAATTCTTCGCTGTCAACCATCCGCCGCCATGTTGTCTAAAGTTACAGAGGTTGCCGTCTGGACCGTTACCATACGACTTGCGCACATGGACTACATTCGAGAAGGGCACTCCCCTGCTTACCGCTGACCAGCGAGCATCGCTGGCACGTGTTGCAGTGGTTTCGGGCATGATCGACGTAGGATAGTGTTCAGTGGCGTCGTATTGTATTCAGTGATGAGTCACTATTTGCAAATGGGGCCGTTGACCAACGTAGACGTCTCTGGAGACTATCCGGCCAGCGCACGGATCCTGATTTTACCATGGGATGGCCCACGGCTCGGACACCAGAAGAAACTGACTGTCTGGGAAGCCATTTTATACGATAGCTGGGCACCCTTGGTAGTCCTCCGTACCACTCTCACGGCTCGAGAAGCAACGGTACGTAGAGGACATTCTACGCCCTGTTGTGTTGCCATTCCTGTCACGGCATCACCGAGCAATATTTAAACAGGATAATGCCCGTCCGCACATGGAACGGTTCTTCCAGGCTTGCCTCCGTAATGTAGATTTCCTTTCATGGTCAGCCCGATCACCAGACCTCTCACCGATCCAACATATTCGGGACATGATGGAACGCCACCTACGCCCATCCCGAAATGTCGGCGAACTGGCAAACAATTTGGACACCATCTGGCATCAGGACAGTAGCGTGAACTGTATGCGTCTATGCCATCCCGTGTAACCGCTTGCTTCCGAGCCATAGATGGCACTACAACCTACTGACTTGTTCCATTCGTGTAGTTATTTTACCCGAATATATGTCTCAAATGCTCTGAAATTGCAATCATCTCCTTTCTTATACATGTACATTGCACATACCAATCTTAATCTCGATTGGATGATTCCTTCTGAGAGTTACTTGTTTTGTTTTTTTTTCTGTTTTTGCAATGAGTGTATATTTGATAAAAAAAAATAATTTTTTTTTTATTAGAGGTTTAACGACCACCGTGAGCAACTCACTGGGCTATAAAGCAGTCGCCTGTCCTGTTTGTCTTACGGCACTGCGGCTCTCTCCCTTCCTGGACCAGTGACCCTAATTTAGGGTTATTGGTTCCAGGGAAGGGAGATAGCCAGTGCCGTAAGACGAACACAGCATCCGTGCCTCACCGGGATCCGAACCCGGACCCCTTTTGTGGACGAATGATCAGAGGCCATCGCTTAGACCACTGCGCCACCTGGGCGGCCAGAAAAGAATACTTCTACTGCCTGAGAGAATAAACAACGTACTGAGGTTCGGATTGAATTATTTGCACTAAATGCTCATCGGAAGAAAATTTAAATTAGATAAGTTAGGAGTTTTCACTACTATCTTCCTTCAAGACAGTTCGTTATGCGAAAGCGCACTTCGGCTTTTGCCACATTATCTTGGTGTATTCTTGGAAAGACTGTCAGTTTTTTGTTACTCCTTTCTCGAAATTCAGCTTCTTCGTAAAATGGATTTCCATGTGCATACTTTTTGCTCAACCAAGCGTAGTTTTCAACTTTATACTACGTAGCTCTTTCCGCCCCATTTTAAAGAAATAACTCAGATCTACCTTCGCCGTTACCTACTGTGCTTCCACTTCTTTCCGAAACTGCTGGCAATTTCTTTTATAAGCTTCTTTTGCTCTGTCGACGTTGTGTTTCAGACTTGAAGCAAGTCTGGCCACGTCATTTTGACCTGACACTAATTTCTGTTTAGTTGAAATAAAGAGGAAAAATTTCACACTGCGCAGTTATGAAACCTCTTCCCACGAAGCAGTCGTTCGGCAGAATTTCTTTCTCTTTTCTTCCTGGAAAGCATGTCAATACACAGAAGATGATACTTTGCATCTAATTTTTCGCTTGACGTAAATTGGGGAGCACATGCAATCTAGAGCAAAGTTATGTTCTCCAAACTTTCAAATTAATAGAAATATTTTTCAGTAATTGAAACTGAAGAATGATCTCTGCTCCTGGCGCAGAGGAAGCTTAATTAAAAACCAGTTTGAGAGCGGCTGGAACTGCATGAGATTCCATTATTCTCCACAAACATAAAGTTGGGCATAAAGCTTCTTCTTGCTTCAGACTCGAAAGGGCTAAAAACAATTTTTTCTTCGACGAGAACTAATCTCCAAAGATAATTATTGTGCAGCAGATCACCATGTTGTTTTCACTTTTCAGTTGCCCTGTAATTAATTACACTAGTGCCCAAAATTATGGAAACCTTTCAGAAAATTTGTATTTCTGGGGTTTGATGTCTCATAACACAAGCACGAGCGCGCACACGTAAACACCAGTCCTTTTTAGAATAATACCATAAAAGTATATATCATTAGAAAGATAATTTAATGCAGAATATACACCGAAGAGCAATTAAATTTGAGACAGCTGGCGTTATGCAAATATGGCGATGTGGGCGGCCCTGTAAAAGGAAACGGCATGACGTATGCAGCGATCCGACAATATAAGGAGTGATGCGACGGGAATCAGTAAGATTCGGACGCAGTATGGGTAATACGAAGGGTCTAAGCGCATTTGAAAATGGGCAAATTGTTGGGGCCCGAAGAATGGGTCACTCCATCTCGGAAGTCGTGCAGGCACTGAGATTTTCACGAGCCACTGTGTCACGGGTGCACCGTGAGTACATCAAATCCGGTAAAACCATCCCTGCAAGGGCAAACTGCCGTGGACAACAGCATGAGGAAGAGAGGCGTCAACGTCGGCTAGCTCGCATTGTAACAGCGGATAGACGGGTCACAGTGCAAGAAAAAGAAATCACTCTGCAATTTAACGCTGGTGCAAAATAACGTAAGCAGCCACACCATCCAGAACCATCTCCTCACTATAGGGTACAAAGGCCATCGTTCCACGAGGGTATCGCTGCTGACCGCACATCACAGGGTGCAAAGATTAGCATGGGCGCGGGAACATCGCCCCTGGACCCTAGACATGTGGAAAATTGTTGCCTGGACTGATGAGTCGAGATTCACGTTGGTACATGCGGATGGCAGGATACGAGTACGGCGCAAACCACATGAAGCGATGTATCCTTCTTGCCAGCAGGGTACTCTTCAAGCTGGTGTTGGTGGCATTCTTGTCTGGGGACTGTTTACGTGAACTGAAATGGGGCCCCTGGTACGTGTGACATTGTCCCTCACAGATCAACGTTACCAGGATATCCCGGACGACCATTTGCTCCAGTTTGTGCGTCTTCAACTTCCCACTGGAGACCTCATCCTGCAACAAGACAATGCACCGTGTCATCGCACCCGAATTGTATGCGAATGGTTGGATGAACACTCCACCGACGTGACCTCGCTTCTTTGGCCAGCTAGGTCACCTGACCTTAATCCAATCGAGCACATCTGGCATGCTATCGAGAGAGATGACCTCCCTGCATCAAATCTTCGTGAACTGTCGGAGCTTGTTCAGGGGTCGTGGATCCGTATGGCTTCCCAACGCTTCCGGTGTCTTGTCGAGTCCATGCCGAGACGAATCGCCGCCGTCATCAGGGCGATAGGTGGTGCTACACGTTACTGGACAGATATCTCTAATTCAAATGATCTTCAGTGTAGTGCAGCACACTTTATTAAAAAAAATTGCATTTTAAAAGACGTTATACGCAGAAAACCATGATAAAGCGTCATTTATAACATCTCACCATTTCTGTTATTAGTTACAAGGGAACGGACATGTGGTTGTAGCTGATTGCAAAACCAAAGTATGTTGTTTAGATAGAGGATTATAAGATATGTTTATATCCAAACTTTCAGCTGCTATGGACAACAGGGGGAGCCACTAGAGCCATGTTAAACAGATTATATTATGTAATGTATGTATATTATGAATGTTATATTAGAACACTTCTTACAATTATTTTGTATAAAAATAAGTGCAAGAAGTTCCTATAAAAATATGGTTAAATTCATAACGGACACTGTATTGGTAACTTCAAACATGAACTTTTTTTTTGATTGGAGGTTTAACGACCACCGTGAGCAACTCAATGGGCTATAAGCAGTCGCCCGTCCCTAATTTAGGGTCACTGGTTCCAGGGAAGGGAGAGGGCCAGTGCCGTAAGACAAACACAACATCCATGCCTCACCGGGATTCGAACCCGGACCCCAGACGGACGAATGATCAGAGGCCAGCGCTTTAGACCACTGCGCCACCGGGGCGGCCATGAACTTTTGGCCGCCCCAGCTTTCTCCGTCAGCAGTGTTTTGTTCACTATCAGTTTTCAGCGCCCTCGATTACAAATCCTAATCCGCTTTTGCATTTTATAAGTGTAGTTACGTCACTACTCACCCTGGATACTTCCAAACAACTCTCCAGTATTGTTTTGGATTGAACCTAATTGAGGAATATTATAGAGAAGATTCCGAGATAACAGCATTCCTGAAATGTGCTCACTTTGAGAACTACTTTTGTTTGGACCGTTCCATAATTAAAGATCTTCATATTTTTTGTCGTACATGAAAGGTGAGTGCAATTTTCATTACTGAACACGCTACATTGTATATTCATTCCTGAATACTTTGTAATGTATACCAATTGCTTAAAACAACAAAAACAATTCAAATACGGGCCGCAAGAGTAATGGAAATTCCATGAATTTTGTCTCTGCCAGTGTTCTTTGATATCCTATAACTTCATTTATATTCCATAGCCCCTAAACATTTGTCATTATACATTACCCCTTGAGTACTGTCGAATGATATAACAAACACTGTGCATCTAGTGACAACGGTCCGGACCGTTCTCTTGTTTATCGAGAACCTCTTGACGTAATTACAGCTCTATAACGGTGGCCCATGGAGTAAACCAAACGTTTCAGTTCATGAGGTGTTATAATGAAAAACCAAGATTCTATGATTGCTTCTCAGTACGCTCAATCAAAAATAGCCGACCCGGTGCTTCTGATCCTTCGCCCAACGGAGGAGGTCTGGGTTCGAATCCCGGTTAAGGCATGGATGTCTGTGTTTGTCTTTTGGCGATGGCTCTCTCTGTTATTTGCAAATCTGGCATACTGTGTCACATGTTCGATCTGTACTTTGAAGATTTTTTTTTTTGATTGGAGGTTTAACGACCACCGTGAGCAACTCAATGGGCTATAAGCAGTCACCCGTCCCTAATTTAGGGTCACTGGTTCCAGGGAAGGGAAAGAGCCAGTGCCGTAAGACAAACACAACATCCATGCCTCACCGGGATTCGAACCCGGACCCCTAACGGACGAATGATCAGAGGCCATCGCTTAGACCACTGCGCCACCGGGGCGGCACTTTGATGATTGCAATGTATTGTATAATATTCGTATCCTGTGACGCCCAATACTCTGTCTGAATTCGAGATGTATATGTCAACCACGACCAATATATGAATTCATGTATGTGTTACCTGGGACCAATAAATAATTTAAAAAAAAACCTCAATCAAAACAAAAAATCCAAAATAAACTTATTGTTAATTGGACGTTATCTTAAAATGATTTGACCACATCGTTATCTTACTCAGCCTCTTAAATTGGAATCTCAAAAGAAATGCTTTTGACGTTAACATATCAATTCTACTCTTGCTACCCCTGTGGCTCAGCGGTTTGAGTGCTGGCTTCTGACTATTCGTCCGAGCTGGGTCCGGGTTCGGTATCCCGGAGATGAATGGATGTTGTGTATTGTCTAACGGCACTAGCTATCTCTCGTTTTTATGGACTTACATTAGGGGCGGACGATTGCTTATAGCCCATCGATTTATTCACGGCGGTCGTTACTTCAAACCAAAAACAAAAAGTTCGTTTTTTTTCGTTAGGAGAAATCTCTGCCTTTAGAGATTAACAATCAGTTTTTCGACTCTGCTTTGTGCACTTCTTAAAACCAAAATTAAATAAGAATACAGAAACTCAAAAGGAAAGATAAATACGAGGTTTACGTCATAGGTTCGGAGAGCAAAACTTTTCGTATTTTTATCTCTTTTCAAAATATATTTTTGATTTAGCTCTTGTAATGTATTCTAACTTATTCTACACTCCAATGCCAGTTTATTTGTCACTCTTGTCCTCATCACATAAATGGCCAGGTAGCCGCGGTGCGCGCTATAAATGAAGCAGATCAGCTCGTTCAGCATCGGTTACCGCTGGCTTCATGGTCGGAACGGACAAAACGAGTAGCCTGAGAGACTTTGAACGTGGCATGTTATTTGATGCTGGATAATTGAGGCAGCTTCCAAACGGTTGTCGCACAACAATAGCAAAGGTTTACCCTGAGCGGTTCGACAGAGCAAATAACTTCCAGTAATCAGTGATCTTGTGGACGAAAAAACGATGGTGAAACAGAGGGGTCAAAGGGGACTGTGTTGTATTGTGCAAGCCAAAACACTGGGCCACAACCCGGACAATAACTGAAGGATTCAACACTGGTATGCCTAGGAACATCTCCAAACGTACTACGTATAGAACCGTCTCGCGGATGGACTACAACAGCTGAAGATCTGGTCACCAGTCTCTTTCAGTCCTCTGACCCACCAGTTGTTTTCATCGCGAGTGGACTACAACGGCTGACGATCCGGTCACCAGTCTTCATTCATTCCTCTGGTCCACCAGTTGTTTCAGTCGCGGATGGATAATAAGAGATGACGATCCGGTCACCAGTCCGTTTTCATGCCTCTCACCCACCAGCTGTTTTCGTCGCGGGACGTGACTACAACAGCTGACAATCCGGTCATCAGTCCTCTTTCATTCCACTTACCCACCAGTTATTTCCGTCGCGGATGGACTACAACGGCTAACTATCCGGTCACCAATCAAAAAAGAAATTCAATGAAGGCAGGGGACTACCGTTACCATTAAAGTACATACTTTGTGTGCTGTGATGCTTATTTAGTGGGAGACGTCATAGTAGTCTGCACATGAATGAATGGATTACTCAGCAGAATATTGCGCGCATTACAACTTCCTCCACGGGCTTGTCTTCGTCGCACGGTGCATCCTGGTGCCAACAATTCCCCAGTCAAACAACGCCCGCGTAACCGGTAGTCCCCATGGGACAAATGGAGACGAGATTCGCCGGGCCAGACAACCTTCTTCTGACCATTCAAGATCCAGTTTTGATGGTCACGTAACACCGTAGGCGCTTTCGACGGTGAACCAAGGTTTGCATGGGCACTGGGAGTGGCCAGCGGCTACGCAGCCCCCATTTTCAGAAGGGTTCAAAGTACTACGTTGTGACACATTACCTCCGTCAGCAGCACTGAAATTGCCCGCGTGTTGCGCCGCAGTATCCCTTCTGTTGACTCGTACCATACTGAAATAGCTTTCGCTCACCTCCAGCATCGATAAACCGTGGTTGGTCAACACCTTGCCGGCGGTTCGCGGTTGTGCGCTCCTCGGAACACTTTTTGAAAACAATAACCACGGTTAACCGTGAGCACCACTCAGGCCTTGCAGTCTCGATAATGCTCCGACCTATTCGTCTGGCTATTTCAGTTTGACCATTGTTAGACTAGCTTATTATGTACGCTGCTTTTCCCATCTGAAGAAAAAGAATGACACTGATTAACAGAGCTGAGTATCAGGTGTTATCTATACCATTTCATGACCTGCACACGCACGCGCCTGCAGTTGCTTCGATTTTTTTAATTTTTTTTCGATTGGGGATTCAACGACTGCCATCAGCAACTCATTGGACTATAAGCAGTCGCGCGTCTCTAATTTAGCGCCACTGGCTCCAGAAAAGAGAAAGAGCCAGTGCTACACTTAAGACTAACACACAACATCCATCCCTCACCGGGATTCAAACCCGGACCTATCTCGAACGAATTATCAGAAGCCATCACGTAGACCACTGCGCCACCAACGTGGTGCTTCGGTTTTCATAAAGACACGCTAGTCGTAACGCTTGGGCTCTTCGGTGCAAACGTCACACGCTTTGTTGCACACATTTAATTTCGAAATTAAGAAAAGAAAAGGCACGAACTTCAAAATGGTCTTAGCTGAGAGAAATCCAGGAATTTTAAACCTTTATTACGAATGTACAGGGCCGGGTAGAACTTTTGTAGGGCCCGGGACGAAGTTTCATTTCGGGGCTCCGGAGCAAGATTTCATTGCCTCCATTAGGAAATAAATCTCATATTTTAATAACGTCGTTGTGTGAAAAATTTCCGTAAAGAACACTGTGACGTATATTCTATTTGACTTTCATTTTTAGTTCCGTTTCCTATGTAAATTTGAGTTTGTTCTCGTTAGCACTTCCCAACTTAACGTGGTACCTTCTCTCTAACATGAATGGAGCTTTGGCAACACCCCTGAGGTCTATACGTAAGTGACAAATGCTTGTTGATAATAACGAGAAACGATAAATATATATTTTTGCGACGCAGTTGTTTGTGTGCAGATGTTAAATCTTTTTTGAGCTTATTGATTGTACGAGAGCTAATGTGAAGTTATATTTTTATTGCTGTCTGTATAACTAAGTTGTGAGCGTTATACTACCGATTGATTACCAGTTGCGGGTTATCGACGTTAAAATAAACAGTATCATGCTATATTGAAGATGGATACCAACGAAAGATTTGTAAATAGCAACCCTTGACGTTATTTCGAGTGAACACCTGTTTCATTAATCGTGAACTTGACATTTAGCACGTGTAGTGGCTTAGCCAGTTAAAAACTTAGGAATAGTTGTTACACTACAACACACACGATCTGAAATCCAGAAATCTGCAGTGATGCGACGAATCCGCTGTCCAATACTCCGGAGCCGAATGCTTTACAAATTAGGCTACACCGACAGAATTTATCGCCGTAACTTTTCCATCGGGACATGTGCTTCACCTTTGTAGTACTTCATGACGAAAACTATTATAAAGACAAAATTTAAGCTTAACAAGAAGATTACAATATACGCCGGCGGAAAGTGAAAAAAGAACACCAAGAAGGAATTGGCGAACGATCACGAAATTTACATATGTTAATGGGGTCGAGTTTACGTAGGTGTGATGTTCATTTCGGGACCAACGGGTGAGCGCTTACGCCACACCACGGCATAATATGAAATTGTCGTCCGTGGTATTTAAGGAGTACGGCGAAGTGAATGTAATCAGTCGTCGGCATACGGACACGTGCGAAGACCCTGAAGAAGCTGCAATGCCTGGACATGGAAGACGTATACGATTTCAGCAGTTATCGGACTTTGAGCGAGGTCATACAGTCGGACTCCGCTAGGCCGGGTGGTCGTATCGTCGTATTGCGGAGCGAATTGGACGGGAAGTATCGGTGGTTGTACGATGGTGGCGTAGATGGTCCGAGAAATATTCCCACACGAGAAGACGTGGAACCGGGAGTCACAGACTAACTGAGGAGCGGACCGATCGACGCATAAGAAGAGCGGCGTTGTCAAGCAGAACATCCACTGCGACGCAAATCCGAGCTGCCGTTGCACCTGAGGTGACTGTGCGAACAATCCGCAACCATCAACTGGATGCAGGACTACGTGCACGTGTGCCTCTGGCATGTGTACCTCTGAGTCCAGCCCACCGTCAGGAACGGCTGCAGTGGTGTCGCCAACGTCTGCACTGAGAACGCAATGGCGATCTGTCGTGTTCAGCGATGAAAGCAGATTCTGCTTGGGAGCCTCCAATGGCCGTTTGCGTGTTCGCAGACGCACAGGGGAGCGTCTCCACCCTTCTTGCATCTGCCAGCGACACACGGGGCCTACACCTTGTCTCCTGGAGTAGGGAGCGATCAGCTATCACTCCCGTACACAACTAGTGTTTGTACCGGGTACGTTAAACAGCACCTCCTACATCAACAACATCATTCAGCACGTTGTTGTGCCATTTGTAAGGTCGGTCCATCGTGGTGTTTTCCAGCAAAATAACGCACGTCCACACACGGCACGTGCAACGCAACATGCACATCAGGGTGTGAGACAATTTCCATGGCCTGCACGTTCACCGGATTTGTCCCCCATTGAGCACGTGTGGGATTTTATGGGACAACGGCCAGCCACGACCATCCCCGATTTACGCGTCCAGGTTGAGGATTCTTGGAACTCAATACCCCAAACTTACATCCAACATCTGTACGACAGACTCCATGCCAGAATTGTACAGTGTGACGCAGTTCATGGCGGTTCAACCTCGTACTAACCATGTTACATGGAAATGTTATTTTTCAGTTTACCAACAAATACAGCTGTATCTTACCATAATGTTTTGATCACGTTACCTCTGTATTCCGTTATTATGCTGTATAAATTTCGTTGGTATCAGACGTCTCCTTCTTGGTGTTCTTTTTTCACTTTTCGCCAGTGTAGATTGAAAGTTCCGAGAGAGGGAAGGGGGGGGGAGAGAGAGAGAGAGAGAGAGAGAGAGAGAGAGAGAGAGAGAGAGAGAGAGAAAACTTAAAATATACGATTTTCTCTCCGGGTAGATGGGGCTGAGGTATTGTGATTCTTAAAAAACCTTTCTCAGAAAATGACAAAACGTTACATGTGCATCGAAAATTTTTGGATTGCGAAAATTTTAGTGTAGGAACAAAAACAAATTCGTATAAATAGTTTTTTTTATTCTTCATACATGTTTTAGTGGTTGATTTTTAATAAACACGTGTTCAGTTAGGGACAAATTAATAACTTTTTAAACTTTTATACTCTCTCTTATATGATTTTTTTTTCATTTCTAGTATTTCTTTTTAAATCACTGAATACATGGTTTCCATATGTAACCCGAAACCAATTTTAATATTGATTTTTTTTTATTTCTTTAAATTGAAATATCTGGTTTGCACGCAAATAGTTAAATATATAAAAGGGCCACAAAATAATGAAATTTAATTTACTATTTCATGAATGCGGAAAATGTTAATAGTTACAGTAATCACTTGAAATATGCAAATCTGAGTATTTATACGACAAAGGGCTATAGCCTATTCGAAAATGTGGGGGTTGGAAACACAAAAAAATTATTATTTACAAAACATTTTTTAAGGGCCTCGCACCCTAAAACTTACACACAAAACATGATAATTGTAAAAATTTCGACCGAAAATTATTTTTTTCCTAAAGTGTGGGGGGGACCCCTTAGGCGAACCAGGGCTGTTGCCCCGGTTACCCCTATGATCCAGCCGGCCCTGCGAATGTAAATTGCCAGTTTCATGCAGCCAAACAATTCCAGCGTCTTGAGGGTAATATGTATGTCATTTGGCAAGAAAGCTCTTGTCAACTTACAGTTTTATAATGCTGTTCCTTCCTTGCCTCCATTCAGTGAATGCATTTATTCATTTACCACTTGAAATATCTGCTAACTTCCCTGAGACATCCGAAGCTTATCCTTTGAACGACGCTGTATACTGGTTAGCGTGCATTATCGGGGGACGGTGAACTTCCGGTTCCTGTGTTCGTTGCCTTCAAATTCCGTTGCGGTTCCGAAGTCACGTAAAGGCGTTATTTTCGAGGCAAAGACTCATTGTTGGGAACAAACTTATCTCCATTTCCTTGAAACCTCGAACACATACAGCCAACTCCCTGTATAGCGCAAGCACTGTCTGGTTGGGAGCTAGCAAAGCAACCTAACTTCGAAGCAATTCATAAAGATAACATCAATAGGTAAGGGTAACCAGCTCACACGAAGCATGTTTCTTCCAAATTTTTATTATTCTGAAATGCAAATTGTTATGCACAACATTGAAATTTAAATTGCATCGATGTAAAACACCAATATATGGTGCGTCTGTACGCAATTGATGGATGTTAGAGAAAAATCTGATATGACGTTAAGAACAGATAGCGAGAAGCAACATAATTTAAATAAGAACAGAGAACCAAAACGTAAAGTTAAATTACAGCACACGCCGAAATGCCAAATCACTATGACCGCCTGCCTAATATGATGTTGGTCCACCATGTGCCGCCGAAACAGCTCTTACCCGTCGAGGCTTCGATGCTACAAAATTTCTAAAGGTGTCTTGAGGTACCTACTGCCAACACTTTACCAGCAGATCCTTAAACTCTTTCACTTAATCACTTTTTGTCTATATCTCCAGTGCACAGCGGCCGAGTTACCAGAAGCATAGTTTCTGATGCAACTCATTTTTCCCGAAAGTATAATAGTAAAGTAAAAACCAATTTCGATGTAACGAAAAAGGATAACAGTGCGTCACCGACAAAACCATTGTTGAAACCTGACTGTGCCCTCTGATCATTCGTCCAAAAGGGGTCCGGGTTCGAATCCCGGTGAGGCATAGAATTTGTGTTTGTCTTACTTACGGCACTGTCTCTCTTCCTTCCCTGGAACCAGTGACTAAATTAGGGACGGGCAACTGCTTATGGCCCATTGAGTTGCTCATGGTGGTCGTTAAACCTCAAAAAAAAAAAAACCTGATAGTACAGATGCTGTTCCATGAAGTGACGGAGCTAACTTCATTGTTACTCAACAATATACACTATCTACCAACAAGTAATTGGACACCTGTGATAGCAAAGGAAAACGAAGTTTATTCACTTTCAATAGTTGGTGGAGCCTCCACCAGCGGCGATTACAGCTGCGACCCTCCGGGGCATACTCTCAACCAGGCGTTGTACGACGGCTAGCAGTATTTTCTTCCACTCGGCTTGGAGAAGACAGGTCAGTTTCTTCACCGATTTCGGACTGTGGAGGCACTCCTTAAGTCGACGCTCCAACTCATCCCAGAGGTGCTCGATAGGATTAAGGTTCGTGCTCTGCGCAGGCCAGTCCATTCGATTAACCCCATTGTCACCATACCAAGCTATGGTGGACCTCGCAGCATGACAGGTGGCATTGTCATCCTGAAAGTAACATGGGTCCACCCCGTAAAACTGCCACAACGTAGGAAGCGCATGGTCATTCAAAATGGTGCAGTAGGTCTCGGCGTTGAGTCTACCAGGATTTGCGACTAAGGGTCCCGTGCCATACAATGAGAAACACCCCCATAACATAATTCCTCCGCCGCCGAACTTCACAGTTGGCGCAATACATTCCGGCAGGAGGCGTTCTCCAGGCACACGCCAAACCCAGACCCTGCCATCCGAACGGTAGAGGGTGAAACTTGATTCGTCGCTACAGAGAATCTGTTTCCACTGTTCAACGGTCCACTGTCGACGTCCTTTGCACCATGTTAGCCGAGCAGCGTTATTGGACTCTGTGATCAAAGGCTTGTGGGCGGCAGCTTGTCCATGATAACCGAGCAGATGGGCTTCCTTAAGGATGGATGGTATTCATCGAAAGAACACTCCCGGATGCCTGTTAAAATTCCTCGCGGATGTGGCCCATCGATTTGGTGCGGTTCTTCCGAATTTCTCTGGCCAGTGCCCGTCGGTCTCCAACTCCCAGTTTTGTGGGTCTGCCGTGTCGGGGCACATTCCGACAGTCACCTCTCATCTTCCACTTGCCAATCACGTAGGATACTGTCGATTTTGCGTACTTCAACTCGCTGGATATGTCACGTATGGATCAGCCACTTATGTGATACCTGACGATTACACCTTTCTCGAAATCAGAGAGCTCCGAACTACGTGGCATCTTGCATGCGACTGGTTGCGTTGTTGTTTCCCACACGATATTTAACGGCGGCGGCCGTGACGTGTATCAGGATCGCAGATATCGTCGGTTGCAGGGGTGTCCAATTACTTGTTGGTAGATAGTCTATTTTACTAAACTATCGCTGAATATTATTTCGTCACATTTTATATAAACGTAATAACATCGCATTGCAATCTACGTAAATTACGAGAACCTCATGGTACATGTGAAAAACGCCATTACAAAAATGCATTTTGATAATATGCATCTTTTTTTTTTGTTGTTGATTGGAGGTGTGACGACCACCGTGAGCAACTCAATGGGCTATAAGCAGTCGCCCGTCCCTAATTTAGGGTCAATGGTTCCAGGGAAGGGAGAGAGCCAGTGCCGTAAGACAAATACAACATCCATGCCTCACCGGGATTCAAACCCGGAACCCTTCCGGACGAATGATCAGAGGCCATCACTTAGACCACTGTGCCACCGGGGCGGAATATGCATCTCTCCCGACAGCAGTAAATTACGCGTCTCGCCGCGAGCTACCAATTGGCTCCAAAGGCATTCACGTGAGTTTACCACAACCGAATGGCCCTCTCGATTCCCGGATATTTACAGCATTGAGCTCTACTGCAGGCGATCTATTAATACTTAATGGGAGGAAATACTACCTCAGCGTTTTTAAAACCTTAAGATTCCTTACCAAGTCTTCTGGCTGCTGTTGTGAGGGTAAAATGTGGAGCAACACATTATTAGATAGGTGTGTATATAATATTTTGTCCACATTCAGTTAATAAGATCTTCTGCATTCATTCGTTCAGACTTCTGTACAATTGCGGAAACAAACACGTGACTTAATTTCGCTACGAAACTTTCAGATCTGCCGAAAAAAAAATAATAATAATTACAATTTCAGAAGATCGATGGTAAGAAATGCGAAAGTACACATGAAGAATTTTTTCCAATTCTGTTACGCCCATTTAACATAATTTAACAACTGTTCTTGTAAGATTCGCTAACCCCACAGTTCAGGAAAAATTATGAATGGAATATTCAAGCAGAGCAAACTGAATTTGCCTGTAGCATTTACTGGTCATCCATGTAACATTTCTCAGAAAACTTGAAAATTTCATAGTCCTGGAGCTGAAATTGAACTCCGCATCTCCCGATTATTGGTCGAGTATGCTATTGGGAATTGATATACACAGTGCGTCAAAGAATTTTTAAGACTGGCGCTAGATTTCAGCCTACGGTGGCACCACCAGTGTAATCGCGAATGCGTTATAAACCGTGACCATCTGCTTGCTTTCTGCCAAAAGTACTGCGCAGTTGTTAAAGTAACTCAAACGAAACAGCCATTCATTAGAGAAGTAAAATTGTTTTCATGTTGAATTATTAAAATGGAACAAAGGGCTGTTATTAAATTTAACGCAAAACTTGGTAAAAGTGGCTCGGAAACGTACCAAATGATGAAAAAGTTTACGGTGAGCTTTGTTTAAGTAGATCAAATGTTTTCCTGTGGCAAAAACGTTTTTTGGACGGAAGAGATACGCTAGAAAATAAGCATACCGGAAGATCAAGTTCATCTAAGACACCCGAGATTATTGAAAAAGTGCGTGATTTCGTGGCAAACAATCTATGTTCGTCACTAAGAATGATGGAAGAGTCTTTAAACATCAACAAAGAAACGATTCGAACCATCCTGCATGAAGATTCGGGCAAAACAAAAGTCTGTGCTAAATTTGTTCCACACACGTTAACCAATGAACAAAAATCAAGGAGAAGTGCACATTGCAGAGACATCATTTCAGCCGCTGAAAATGATCCAAACTTCTTAAAATCGATTGTTACAGGTGATGAAACATGGTGTTTTCAATATGATCCTAAAACAAAGCGACAAAGTGCGGAATGGAAGTCAAAAAACTCACCGCAAGCCAAAAAAAACAAAAAAAGTTCCATCGAAAATCAAAACAATGCTAATTACATTCTTCGATAGTAAGTATTATCCACAAAGAATTTGTTCCAAGTGGACAAACAATTACTGGTGAGCTTTATTTAAATGTTTTGAGGCGTTTGATGGGCAGAATTCGTTGCATTCGTCCAGAATATCGGGATGAAAACAGTTGGTGTTTGTTGCACGATTTGTAATGGGGCTAACCGTGTCTGATACACGCGGTTAGCCCCATTACAATCGGCGTAAGTATGTAAGTATGTCTTGTGTGGCATGAGAATGTTTCAAAGGGTGCTTTAATGTGAGAGACACAAACTTAATGGTATTTACAAGTAGCCGAAAGGAGATGAGAAACCCCATTAAGCGTATATAATGCGGAAGAATTATTCTTCTCATAATACGTGGAAAATACGTCACGATAATTAACACGGCAATCAGAAATATCTGAATAGACTGTATTTTTACTGTTCGTCACGTAATAGCAATCACATCAGAAAACTTGAAAATTTCATCGCACTGGAGTGGAAATCGAACCCGCATCTCCCGATTGCCTCTCGCGTATGCTAACCAGATCAGATTACATATAGAGGATTGTAGGAAAAGATTGTCTGACCCCAGGTCTTAAACAACCCTTAGAAATAGGAAGCTAGGAGATTTGGGCTAGAGTGCCCGATGTTAGGAAAGTAACACGGAAGCGAGGTAGAAAGAAGGAGGCAAGACGCCCTTATTTATTACCTGGGGAGGGGGTACCCAGGGTCCGACGGCTAAACGTGCCCATCCGACGCATGGCGGATATTTAGTGGTTCGAAATTTCGTGCCTGCCTGGGATCGAACTTTAAGTTTCTGCGTAGCAGTCACGAAAGTTGACCACTAGGCCAACGTATGCTAACCGTTACACCACCAAGGACGATAATGTTACAAGTAGCTGAGTGTTAAACACTCAGATTCTAATGGTTAGCATACCTGAATGGTAATCGGGAGATGCGGGTTCAATTCCCGCTCCAGGGCGATGACATTTTCAAGTTTTTTGATGTGTTTGATATTTCGTGATGAACAGTAAATATAGTCAACTCAGAGATGTCTGATTGCTGTGTTAATTATCACAATTAAGGCTGATCGGAGATTTTCTGAAGTTTTCGGAGGTCAAAGGAGAATAACGGTGGTTTGGGTTCGGAGATAGGGCGTTTTGGAATTGTCGTCGGAAGAAACGAAACGTTTCCGGACAGCGTTGTTGGTATTGGGTCGGTTAGCTGTAGCGTCTGTTTAAGGAAAGCACAAAGTGCGGGTCTTGGGTCCATGGCATGGACGGAGACTAAGTCAACCCAGCCTTCCATTAACTTGACCTGCCATGAATCCCAAACCACATAGATAACTTATATCAACATAAACAGTTTGTTGTAATTGTTGCACGGAAGGGTCAGAACTATATGTTTTTCATGATGTGATTCTATGGAACGAACCAACAAAATTATATGATGCCTCTCGCTGGACCACAGTTATATTAAGAAAGAAGTAGAAAGGAACGAGGGTCGCTACGGTTATTTTTTTACCTGATGTTGCTATACGCTGATAAACTAAAGAACCAATTCGAAAAGTCGACTTTCGTGATAATAAAATTTGTGTAATATTTTAAAACACTAATAACACAGCACTGATTCGATAGTTACCATCATTGGACTCCTTAAATATCCATCATAAAAAGTAAAGCGTGAGGTACCTAAAACTTAACACCCATAAGCTACATACTTTTAATGTGAACGTACATGAGAGTAAATGTCCAGCAGTTAGCGTCGCCTGGAGTATCATATCACTAGATCGATTCCTGAATGGAACATAATGTCACGTGCTGCCCTGTTCATTGTCTCATAATGGGAACGTCTTGATTTGACACGCTTTTCTCGGAAAAGTCCATAAAAAGATCTACGTATGCCCTCTCTTTATTTTGGAGAAAACAAAAAAAAAAAGGCCCCGCGTCACATCTGGTATCGTCATTTTGATCGATGATGTGAGGGAAGCAGCAGCAAAAATTAACGATCATCTTCAGAAATGTCTTTCATTTCCAGACTGATGTGGCAGCGTTACTATTTTTTCTCAAAGTTTCGTGATATATGAGAATTTCTATGATGGGATTTTCAGAAAACATGTGCAAAAACCTTGAAAGAAATCTTAACTTTCATTTAATGTTTAAATCCAGGAGTTTAAGATAGTAAAACCACTGATAATCATCACATTTTTCGTACTATTTCGTTCATGGTTACGACGATTTTCATATAGTAAACGGTTAGCATAGGTTGCTCCCCTATATTAGAGCTTTCGGGATGTTCGCTTCTCGAAGTGGAAGGGATGAAAAAAAATGGAGCTTCCATTCATAACGTTGTTCTAATTTTTCTAAGTTATTTATCTCAAATAGCCCTAGATCAAAAAAAGATGAGAGACTCACTCCCTCCCTCCTGATGCAGGGAGGATTTATAACCAGGGACTTATTATTATTAATATTTTGTTTGAAGGTTTAACGACTGCTATCGGCAACTCGATGGGCTATGTCCAATGTTCCCTCTTAGGACGTTCGACGCGCAGCGACTTAACGTCCTCCGCGCAGCTAAAATATCTTCCTCGCAGTAAGCATTTTAGATTAAAATTCCTAATTAATTTTTATAAATCGAAAATCAATTACCTGCAAAAATAAAACTAAGTAAATAAAACTAGGTCTCTCAAAAGTCCAAAGAACACTTTCCTTAAATGCCTTTCGCCTCCTTCTAAGTCCGTCTCATTGTCCTCTTTCTTCTCAAGAGCTTCTTGCAAAGTAGCCTCGTGCGAGAAGATAGTGAACGCGAGAATGCGGTTCGGTGATTTTCCCACGCCGAGAAAGAGCAATTTGTTTCTTACTCTCCTTGGTATTTTGATATGCAAAGAAACTGTGTATCATGCGTAAACAATGCTTTTCCTTTTAGTAGAAGTTCAATCTATACATACATACATACACTTGAACACCAAATTACGTGGGAGATAGGCAATGTTTATTGGGACAAAGTCCTATAATACTGTTACACACGTAGTATAATACTACGTTTGCAACAGTATTATAGAGGACTTTGTCCTAATATACGATGCTTTTCCTTATTCCCAGTGTTTTTATTCCGGAACTAAGTTTAAGCTTCTCAATTTTAATAAACTAAAATTTTTGATTAATGAAATGTTTAGTATATTTTTATTTAAAATAAATTGCGAAAAGAACGGTGATAAAAATGGGGGAAGAGTGGGGTGTCGAAAAAATTAAGCTTCCAATCCAAGTTCCGACTTCTACTGCATTAGTACGAGAAGCTAAGAAAATGTTTTTTTTTTTTTTTGCCCAAGTGGTTTTGATGCCTTGCCCATGGGCGTTTGGAGGGAATATTGGCTATGTCTCTAATTTAAGGCCACTGGTTACAGGGAAGGCAGAGAGCCAATGCTGTATACGTACACAATATCCATGCGTCTCCGGGATTCGAACCCTGACACATTTCAAGCGAATGGCCAGAAGCCAGCGCTTAGACAACTATACCACCGGGGCTCATTTGGACGACAAACCCGATCTTGGAGTTTTAGTCCTGAGGTTCCCTGCAGAATCACACGTACCTATAAAGCGAGGGGAAACACCTCATATACATTCAGTAGACAAAACACTAGGATAGGGGTGATGGGTAGTTGACATGGACATTATCCGCGCAAAGTGGAACAGACCAAACAGAACGCAGACGATAAATATGCGAACATCAGGGATCTAAGGGAATCTAAGAAAATCTAAGGGCCGTCCCGGTGGCGCAGTGATCTAATAGATGGCATCTGATCATTCGTCCGAAAGGGGGTCCGGGTTCGAATTCCGGTGAGGCATGGGTGTTGCGTTTGTCTTTCGGCACTGGCTATCTCCCTTCCCTGGAACCAGTTACCCTAAATTAGGGACGGGAGACTGCTTATAGCCCATTGAGTTGCTCACGGTTGTCGTTAAAACTCCAATCATAAAAAAATCTAAGGCATTCTAAATAAAATAATTATTCCGGTGCATCTGCAAAAATAGCTCAAAATGCTAAGAAAGTATAAATAACAATTTAAAATGGTATTAAACTATTCCATTATTGAAAACAAAGCCCTGCACAACATTATGAATTAAATTATTAAAATTATGGGTGAGTTTTTTCAATGACAAAAATAGCTTTTTCGCGGCTTAACATGAAGCCATTTAAGGCAATGCTGTCATAAAAGTAAATTGGAAATTGGGGTGCGAACGTCTAATATACTGTCTCTGGTTAAGAGTGATCGTGATCAAGTAGATGCTTAAAGTAAATGTGGGGTATATGCGATCCCCTTAAAAACAGTAGACGCATCCAGCAGCGATTTAGTATATATCGGCTCTCCTACACGGACATTGGGTACGAGAATAAAGGAACACCGCTATAATGTGAAACTGCATTCACGAACTACTGCATTATCACGTCTCTCCAGCCAGGGTACTTACCACCCTCTCTGGAATGACTCTTACATAATGGCTTCCCCTCGTACGAAATTTGAGATACTATTTACGATAAGTCTGTTTATTTACAGCTTTGCTAACTCCTGTTGTAATGATGAAGTACCGGTTAATATTCCACAGCCTTGGAAACAAGTTCTAAAGGAGCTGAAAAGAACTACACCTGATGGGCATGAATGACTGTTCGAGTGCTGATTGTGGTGAGGTATTTGAGTGAGATGTAATTGTTGTGCCCCTCAATTATTTATATTCACGGTTTTTTTTTGTTTTTTTTTTTATACCTGTAATTTATATAATAACTTTAACTCATGCAGCTTACAGTTATGACGTCATTTATTATGGCAATATATACGATAATGTAACCCGGAGCTTCTTCCATTGCAATCACGTCTGAGGATGAGCCCAGTCGGCTCGAAAGATCACGTGTTTTAGTGTTAATTATACTTTCTAACTATGCTGAGTATGTAATTAAGGGTTTTAATTGATCTTAGCTTTTAGTGATTTTATGATTTTAATATCCTGCATCGACGGAAGTTTTACTCTTTTTCAATATTCTCATAAATTCTAGTCTTTCATCACTTTGGCTCTAATTATTTGCTACCATGAACACCTATTCGTTCCTCCTTTCAAAACGGTTGGACCTACGTCACGTCTTTTCCCTTCTTCCAAGGCCCTGAGGGGCTCGCGTGTTGGAGACTAAACCTTTTAGAGAACCAGGAACCAGAAGGAGTTATTTAAAAATAGCCGCCCCGGTGGCGCATTGGTCTAAGCGATAGCTTCTGACCTTTGCCCAACGTACGGATCTGGGTTCGAATCCCGAGTAAGGCATGGATGTCTGTGTTTATCTTTCGGCACTGGCTCTGTTATTTGCAAATCTGGCATACTGTATCACATGTTCGATCTGTACTTTGGTGATTTCAATGTATTGTCAATGTATAATATTCGTACCCTGTGACGCACAATACTGTATTTGTCTGAATTAGAGATTTATGTGTTAACCACGACTAATGTATGAATTCAAGTTGTATGTGTTCCCTGGGAGAAAAAAAAGCCTCCAATTAAAAAAGAAGCATGGCATGTCTTTCAAATTGCATTTAACTCACAGTTTACCCCTCACTGATCAAGAAACTTGAACTATAAATAGAAAAACTCTCAGCAACGACGCACAAAACAAGCGGTATGAGCTGACTGTTTACACGACTTCACCACACAGCACTGTCCACGTGCGATAAACGACATACAGACTAACGCGCACTGGCACGTTTCCCTGCGCTGTTGACGCACTGCAGCAGGCTGCAGCAGGATTGCAGGAATAAACTGACCGGGGAAGAAGAATGGCGCGAGCAAGGAGGTTAGAATAAAGGGAGTAAGGACCAACCTTTCTCCTCGTGTAATCAAAGTGAAGTCACCGAAACGTCACGATCATTACATCACAGCTTCTGCAGCCATGTTGGTGAGACGACTTAGTATCAAAGTCGTCTGCTCCAAGTGCTTCAAGTTTTTGACGTCATCCTCACTGCATCTATTCTAAGATGCTTGGGCGCGGGCGCGAATCCAGAAATGAATGAATACATTTTAGCCGTAGCTTGATAGGATATATGATAACAATAGAAGAATTTGATCAAAATGTATTTGAATTATTGTAGTGTATTGAGAATCCAGAAGTGAATGAATACATTTTAGCAGTGGCTTGGTAGGATATATGACAACAATAGAAGAATTTGATCAAAATGTATTTGAATTATTGTAATGTATTGAGAATCCGGAAATGAATTAATACATTCTAGCAGTGGCTTGATAACATATATGATAACAACAGAGGAATTTGATGAAAATGTATTTGAAATATTGTAATGTATTGAGAATCCTGAAACGAATGAACACATTTTAGCAGTGGCTTGATAGGATATATGATAACAATAGAAGAATTTAATCAAAATGTATTTGAATTATTGTAGTGTATTGAGAATCCAGAAATGAATGAATACATTTTAGCAGTGGCTTGATAGGATATATGATTACAGTTGAAAAACTTGATCAAAATGTATTTCAATTATTGTAATGTATTGAGAATCCAGGAATGAATGAATACATTTTAGCAGTGGCTTGATAGGATATATGATTACAGTAGAAGAATTTGATCAAAATGTATTCGAATTATTCCTTATTGAAAAAGCCGGAAATTTGGACATGAGGACATGGTAAGAAAAGGAAGACATGCCCTCCAAATAGCGGATCACATACACGCTTTTATGGCCTTAGGGCATCCGGCGGCCGATGGTCTGTTCCAGAAATACAATGCGCCGCCCCACCGGGTCGCAACCTCCCAGGCATGGCTCGAGGAACACTCATCTGTGTTTGGAACTATCAAGTGACACCCGAAGTCCCCAGATTTAAACCCTGTTGAAACTCTGATTCCCTGGAGCGAGACTTTAAATTCGTGGATCCTGAACCGACATCTTGGGTGGAGTTGTGGACAAAGCTGCAGCAGGCATGGCTGGTGAATTTTCTCCGGGAAGCCTTTGGCATCATGGTGCAGTCCATGCCTCGTCGAACACAAGCTGTTATTCGCGCTTGCGGTGGACAAATGCTCTAGTAGATTGGTATCTCTAATGTTTTCCCATTGAGCGTATTCTCCCATGAAAATAAAATCTGATAGATCCTGGATGAAAGAGAACCGTTGTGTCGTAAAACGAATTCACCCATAAACAAATTAAAGGTGAGAAATTAAAAAAATTCCGCTCATGGTTGAATGTAGCATCAAAACAGGGTATGGTACCACGTGATTACAGAGGGCGAGTCGAAAGCTTTGCAATATTTGCATAAACGCATGTGCTGCGGTGGGTATGTCACGTGTTTAAACTAATGCAAGTCGCGCACTGTAGTCAGTTGAAAGGGATATAAAGTGGTAGTCGTTGCTGTGAACAGCATTGCATGCCGTCGTTCTGTCTGTGTTTGGAATGCCTAAAAGACGAACGGCCACAAACACATAATTAGGGATCTTTTGCTTTACGAGTTTGAACTCTGCCAGAACGCTGCTCAAGCAACACGAAACATTTGTCATGCGAAAGGGGAAGGTTCCGTAGACCACAGCAACGCAACTAGATGGATCAAGAAATTTCGATCAAGAGACAGAAACCTCGACAGTCAGCCAAAATGAGGTAAGTCCGCGAACCGTGGATTCGGAGGTCGTAGAGTCAAATCCGACAACCAGCACACGGAGATTATCAGGCAAGTTGGGTATATCGCGGACCACCGTGGTTCATCACCTTTAGAACCTCGGCAGGGTCTACAGGAGCTGCCGCATTGTCCCTCACGAACTGACGAAACCTGAAGCAAAAACCGCTGAGTGGAAGTGTGCACGAAACTCCTGGAAAACCCGCGCTATCAAAGTTTCATCCAGAAAATTGTTACCGGCGATGAAAAGGGGGTCTATTTCGGTAATCCCAACACACAACAGCAGTGGTGGTTGAGCGCGGGACAGCTTTCTGAACCTGTTGCCAAACGTGGGAGGTTCGAGCACAAGGTGATGCTCTGCGTCTGGTGGAATTTAAAGAGGATAATCCATTACGAATTTGTTCCAGACGGTCGGACCATCAACGCCAACCTCTACTCCGAATAGCTGGAGCGGATGTATGACGGTTTGGTTGAATGCCGTTTTCGGTAGAAAGCGCGCTCTCCTACAGCAGGACAACACTCGGCCTCATACCGCGCGAACGACCAGGGCAAATCTCCAGGAACTTGAGGGCATCGAACTGATGCCACACCCAGCATATAGTCAGGAGCTTGCCCCGTCGGATTATTTCTTGTTCTGGTCCATGGCTCACTTCCTTCGCGGGCGGCATTTCAACAACCAGGAGGAGGTTTCAGCTTGGGTGAAAGAGTGCCAATGCCAACCTCTTCCTGTTTGACATGTTTACGAAGGACAAGAACTGGTACCATCGCGGAATAGAGGAACTGGCAGACAGATGGCTAAAGACGGTGCAACATGATGGCCTATACTTTGAATGCTAGTCAGCTTTCGTCGTAAAGGTACGCATGAAGACATAAAGTGATCCAAATATTGCAAAACTTTCGACTCACCCTCTGTAGAATCGAAGAACTGGCAGACAGATGGCTACAGACGGTGCAACACGATGGCCTATACTTTGAATGCTAGTCAGCTTTCGTCGTAAAGGTACGCATGAAGACATAAAGTGATCCAAATATTGCAAAACTTTCGACTCACCCTCTGTAGAATCGAAGAACTGGCAGACAGATGGCTACAGACGGTGCAACACGATGGCCTATACTTTGAATGCTAGTCAGCTTTCGTCGTAAAGGTACGTATGAAAGCATAAAGCGTTCCAAATATTGCAAAATTTTCGACTCACCCTCTGTAGAATCGAAGAACTGGCAGACAGATGGCTAAAGACGGTGCAACACGATGGCCTATACTCTGAATGCTAGTCAGCTTTCGTCGTAAAGGTACGTATGAAAGCACAAAGTGTTCCAAATATTGCAAAATTTTCGACTCACCCTCTGTAGAATCGAAGAACTGGCAGACAGATGGCTACAGGCGGTGCAACATGATGGTCTATACTTTGAATGCTAGTCAGCTTTCGTCGTAAAAGTACGTATGATAGTATAAAGTGGTCCAAATATTTCAGAAATTTTTACTCACCCTCTGTACTTTCCTTTTAAGAATTCGGTTCGTAAAAAAAAAAAAAGGACATAACGAGATTCTTGAAGATCTGATTTCTAAATAAATCACTATAAAGTTCATTCTGAAAGTTTAAATGTGCACATGTCACATAATAATTTTTCTACGCAATTATTTTTTATATTTATCTGGGCACAGATCGCCTTCTATGCCGTGGTATTGTTACCTTCTCCTTGAGTGGACGCCCTTTTTAAGTCTGCTCATTATTTTGACTCACGAACCAATCCTAGTAAATCTGTTGGTTTTCTTTTAATACAAATGTACAATAGATGGGACAGTGATTTCTGAATATCTACCAGAGAATAGCTTCGTGCTCTGTGTCAATCTATGAGTAAGGGATTGGAGATGATGGGTCATCACAATGGGATATTAGGGTCTACTTCAAGATTATAAAAGGAGGGACGGGCATACCAATGACCCTGGGATCCAAGTCTAACGGCCTACGTCTAACTGTAGTTAGCTTTAGATTAATTAATTTATGACAGCGTGTTTGATCTGGCACCACGTTTCTTACATAAGTACAGAGAATTTTCGCTATGTCATTTAATACCATATAGATAAAAGGAAAAGCTCTTTTTTTAAATATCAAAATTATTATTCGTTCATTCCAAAAACATTATCTGGAAACAGGCTACACTGGTGTGCAAAAATTAAGGACGAAGAGGAGAAATTAGCATAACAGCGGAATGAGCAGGCAGAACGGACCGAAAGACCACTCAGGAGATAGACTAGAGTCCGGCACAGTAGCGCATGCTCATATATGCAGCATGACGTAGGGAGGGAGTGTCGGAAGGGTATAAAGCACACGGGCGGTGAACGCTATTGCGCGGTGTACATCGGTTTGAACGACGTCGAGTTGCTGCCACCGTGTGATATGGATAACAGGCAATCCACTAGACGACTTCTGGATGACTTTACCCGAGGTCGCGTCATTGGAAAGTTGGAAGAAGGTCGAAGTGTGACTAGTGTGGCCGAGGAGTTCAGGATCGCTCTCAGCATCGTTTTACGAGCTTGGAGAGCATTTCAAACGACAGGAACAGCTGTCCGAGAGTTTAGCAGTGGTCGTCCACGAGCAACCACGGCGGCGGATGACCGGTATATTGTCCTACAGGCGAGAAGAGACAGACGGCAGAAAGCGGGAGAAATCGCAAGGCACATGCAACAGACAACTGAACGTCCGTTATCGCGTTTTACCGTGGCCAGGTGGCTGCACAAAGGTGGTCTATTTGCACGACGACCAGTACGGTGTGTGCCATTAACGCCTGCTCATCGGAGACGGCGGTTTCTGTGGTGCCAGGAACATAAGAACTGGACACATCAGCAATGGGGTAGAAATCTCTTTACGGATGAGAGCCGATTTAGTCTGACGAGCGATTCTGGACGTATAACACATCTGGAGAGAGCATGGAACACGCAATCACACCACCAACATCATCGAAAGGGACCGGTTTGGAGGTGGCGGAGTTCTCGTTTGGGGCGGTATCATGCTTGGTAGCCGTACTGACCTAAACATCTTCCAAGGAGGTTCAGTCACTGGTGTCCGCTATTGTACCAAGGTTCTCCTGTCTCACGTGCGTCTGTTTAGAGGTGCTGTGGGTCCTGAGTTCCTCTTCATGGAGGACAAAGCTACACCTCATCGTACAGTGGCTTTCGCAGAGCTGTTGGAGAGTGAATATATTCAACGCATGGATTGGCCCGCAAGGTCCCCGGACCTAAATCCAATCGAACACGTGTGGGACCTTCTCGGGAGGCGCTTGGCAGCACGTCACCAGCCGCCAGCAACGATTCCGCAGCTGCGATTGGCGCTACAAGAGGAATGGGCCGCGATGCCTCAACAGCTCCTTGACAACCTCGTCCTCAGCATGGACAGACGTTGTAAATCCTGAAACGCAGTCAGATGTAATCATATCCCCTACTAAAGACTGGATTTTTCGTGGCAGCCGCTTGTCACATGGATGTTTCTGTCTTCTGTCCAGTTGTGCTCGAAGCTACCTTTTCAATAAAGTGCCTTTGTATCTTTTGGATTCCCCGTTTTGCTCACTTGTCCCATATTCTTAAATCTTGGGGATCTTATGGTATGATTTGAGTCGATGTGGAGCACTTCTGCACGACGTTACATTCGAAAAACCGTCTCGTCCTTAATTTTTGCACGCCAGTGTATTTCGGGATATAACCAAAAAGATTAAAACATCCACTAACAACCAAGAAATTAATCAATGTCAACTATTATCATCATTACACCGAGCATGCGTATAGCAAACATCACCCAACCATTAACAGAAATGTGTTCTACAGCATAGTCTTGCATTGACTGATTCATTCACGCGTACATGTGATGAAGGTCTTGAAACAAGACTGAACGGACCTAATATGATTTTATACGTTTTTAGTATGATATATTTTTACTGTGACTTTGCGACTTAAATTTCAAGGAATCATAGTTTTTCATTATATGTATCACTTTCATTAGCGTGCAAAAACACTGCAAGTATTTTCACTCAGTTTACTACAGCACGAAAATTATGAATCACGACGTCTACAGTTATTACCCATTTGGGCCACTGTGCGGCGGACTATGTATGCCCAAATTCTCCTCTCGACATCGCTGCTGTAATATGCGGTTACTTGATGTAATCGTGATTGTCTGTTATTTCGTACTGTCAGGGCCAGATAAAGGCCTTAATGGGCCTCTAGACTAAGACATCTGGGTGGGCTACCAGGGCTAAGACATCTAAGGCTTTGTAGTCCACTCAGAGGTTTTAGGCCTGGACTATGAAGCCTAAAACATTTGAGTGAACTATTAAGGCTAAGATATATCACCAGACTAAGACATCTGAGTGGATTACCAAGTCTATGACATCTGACGGGACTATTAAGGCTAAGATATTTCACTGGACTAAGACATCTGAGTGGATTACAAAGTCTATGACATCTGACTGGACTACCAGGGCTAAGACACCTAAGGCTTTGTAGTCCACTCAGAGGTTTTAGGCCTGGACTATGAAGCCTAAAACATCTGAGTGAACTATTAAGGCTAATATATTTTACTGGACTAAGACATCTGAGTGGATTACAAAGTCTATGACATCTGACTGGACTACCAGAGCTAAGACATCTAAGGGTCCACTCAGAGGTTTTAGGCCTGGACTATGAAGCCTAAAACATCTGAGTGAACTATTAAGGCTAAGATATTTCACTGGACTAAGACATCTGAGTGGATTACCAAGTCTATGACATCTGACTGGACTACCAGGGCTAAGACACCTAAGGCTTTGTAGTCCACTCAGAGGTTTTAGGCCTGGACTATGAAGCCTAAAACATCTGAGTGAACTATTAAGGCTAAGATATTTCACTGGACTAAGACATCTGAGTGGATTACCAAGTCTATGACATCTGACTGGACTACCAGGGCTAAGACATCTGAGTGGATAACCAAGACATCTGACTGGACAACTATGGCTTTGACATATGAGTGGACTACTAACACATCTGAGTGAACAACCAAAGCTAAGATATCTGAGTGGGCCCCCAAAGAACTTATGACAGAGCATCATTATTTAATTGATAATTAATACGTAGTTCATTCTTCAAAATTCTAAATTACCTGCAAAATTTTCAAAACAAGTCACTGTATTTTCCACTGTTCTCACAAGAACATCTGTTAAAAGCTTAAGATTACTAGATTTTCTCATAGAATATTAAATAATTTAGCATTGTATACTTTTCTTGGTGCATAGTTTTTGTTGTACAATGTAAAGTCCCAGTGGATTTCGCCCATTAACAGTTCGAAGCGAAGTGTGAGTGGATGGCAGTGGAACAACTGAAACTGTATGTGTGTCCCGCCGACCCCGATGTACACAGCGACATGGGTAGCGTACCCTTACTTAGTGAGTCACAACCTTGAATCTGTTAGTCTTCTAGCCACTGTTTGTGATCGAATGGAAATCATACGAGACAAACCTAAAACTATTTTACTTCTCTCTATATATAAATATACACTGAGTGGCCATTTCATTATGACCACCTGACAGTTTTAAGCAAATGAGCTATGGCTGCGTGCTGTTGCCGCCAGAGGGCGAGGCTAGTTTTAAAAGGGAAAGCTTAGTGCTTGCGACAGTAGTAGAAGTGATTTTAGGTGACCAGATGGGTAACAAATGCGATTTGACGGACTTTCAACCTGGGATGATTGTAGGAGCTCGGAGCCATGGAGCGAGTATCACCGAAACTTCCGCATTCGTGAAATGTTCCAGAGCAGCTTTTGTTAAATTATTTAAAGACTGGACTGTCAGCCAAAAAACTGAGTCTCTACGTGCAACGTGTGGTCGTCATCGACTAGTGACTACTCGGGCGGAACGGAGTGTCCAGACTGGTAACAGACAACAGAAGGGCGACAGTGCAGCAAATTACAGACCATCTTAATCAAGGATCCCCTCAAAAGATCTCTGCACGCACTGTTCGCCATAAACTGCATCGGATGGGATATGGCAGCCGAAGGCCTGTTCGAACACCTTTGCTGTCTGTAGTTAACAAGAGAAAACGTCTCCAGTTCGCACAGAAGCACAATGATTGGACAGTCAATAATTGGAATCAAATTATGTGGTCCGATGAATCACGTTTTCAGTTGCACCATGCTGATGGCAGAGTGAGAATTTGGCGGAAGCATCACGAAAGCATGGACCCCAAATGCATTGCTACAAACCTTCAAGCTGGTGGAGGCAACGTTATGGTTTGGGGAATGTTTTCCTGGCATTCTTTGGGCCCTTTAATTCGTGTTGATCAACGTCTGACTGGCACATCATATCTAAACATCGTTGCGGACCAAGTGCATGCTGTCATGTGGAAGGTTTATCCCAATGGCGATGGCTACTTTCAACAAGATAATGCGTCCTGCCATAGTGCTCGTATTGTACAGGATTGGTTTCAGGAACATGCCGGTGAGTTTATTTGCTTAGGTGGTCCCCACAATCTCCAGATCTCAACCCCATTGAGAATTTGTGGGATGAAGTTGAATGAGCTATCAGACAGCTGGATCCACAACCCTACAATCTCACACTCCTGGAAAGTGCTATTCATGAAGCATAGTCTCAGATCCCACAAACCACCTATCAACATCTCGTGGAGTCCATGCCACGAAGAATCGACGCAGTATTAAAGGCAAAAGGTGGCCCAACGAAGTACCGAGGGGGTGTTCATAATAAAGTGGCCACTCAGTGTATAAACTGTGTATTATTTACAGTATAGCGGCATGACTTCTTGGTCCTTGGTACTGGTGGAACCATAGGCTATAGCCCCGTTAAACCCCCCCCCCAACTTAATCCGGCCCTGCGTACAGTCCTCCACAAGCCGTTGTATTCAAGCATCGCCTTGAATACCGACTATAAGAAGACTGCTGACTGCTTGTCTTATACTGCGTCACTCATTATACACTCTCGATACAGTGGTTCTTGCATTAACAGTTCGAAGTGCAAACGTTTCTGAGATGCTCGCAGCTGCCCGTGTAGCACCAACTACCATGCCTCTTTCAAAATCGCTTAAAAAAATCGAAGTCTTTCCCATGTAACTTCTATTTATGCTTCGTACACGTTTGAATTCTTTGCAGTGTGAGCTGTTGATGTAGCTGTGCTATTGGGTGTTCCTAATAAGTTGTGACTTGACTGTACTTAGTGTGTCAATTAAGTAATGAGACTGATTTTGTTTTTTAATATCCCGGTAAAACACACGTGTTGGGAAGGCATGCGTTTTTGATAAGTCATTTTTCAGCCATGCAGTGGCAGCAGAGTTTGCGTAAAAATTGTGGAGATGATTACTTACGCTGTGCATGACGTCATTCTGCAGAAGAGCATTGTCACAGCTCTGTCATGGAATATAGATCAAATATCCGGTTCTGTTTGAATTTCAGTAAAAATGTTTTTCTTGATTGGAGGTTTAACGGCCATCGTGAGCAATTCAGCGCGCTATAAGAAACCGCTCGTCCCTACGTTAGGGCCACTGGTTCCAGGAAGGGGAGAGAGAAGTGCGGTATGGCAAACACAACATACATGCCTCACCGGGATTCGAACCCGGACCCCTTTCGGACGAATGATGAGAAGCCATTGCCTAGACCACTGCGCCACAGGGGCGGCATCAGTAAAACTGCATCTGAGACTGTTGAATTGTTGCGGGATGTGTAATGGGATAATTTCCTTTCACGTGCACAAATATTTCGATGGTATGCACATTTCGAGGATGGGTAGGAAGATTTGGAAAATGACGAAGGGCGCCAAAGCCCGATTTCAGTGCGAATGTCTAAACTCCATTCGAAAGATCCCGAAATTATGCAAAGTGATTGTTGTGTGGCATTGAGGATGCTGGAATGTGAACTCGGTGTTAATAAGGAGACGATTCGTCAATATTTGTGCCATATTTGGGGAAAGAAAGAAAGTTTGTGCTCGTTTTGTTTCCCATGCTTTCTCAGACGGCCAGGAAAATGCAATGGTGGAGTACGCAAAAGACATCCTGTAGACTTCAGATACAGGTGAAGAGACAGGGTGTATTCGTTACGATCCTGAAACGAAGTGTCAGAGTGCTCAGTGGAAGTCACCTCAGTCACAGTAGGTATAGTTATAGATATCCAACTTCAAGACCTGATATATCCAACTTCAAGACTTGATGTATCCACCTTCAAGACCAATATCCAACTTCAAGACCTGTATTAGTAGGTATAGTTACAGATATCCAACTTCAAAACAATATCCAACTTCAAAACCTGATATATCCAACTTCAAGACCAACATCCAACTTCAGGACCTGTGTTAGTATCTGTAGTTACAGATATTCAACTTCAAGACAATGTACAACTTGAAAACCTGATATATCCAACTTCAAGAAAGATATCCAACTTCAAGACCTGTGTTAGTAGGTATAGTTACAGATATCCAACTTCAAGACCTGATATATACAACTTCAAGACAGATATCCAACTTCAGGACCTGTGTTAGTAGGTGTAGTTACAGATATCCAACTTCAAGACAATATCCAACTTCAAGACCTGATATATCCAACTTCAAGACCTGATATATCCAACTTCAAGACCTGATATATCCAACTTCAAGACAGATATCCAACTTCAGGACCTGTGTTAGTATGTGTAGTTACAGATATCCAAGACAATATAGATCTGCAAAACCTGATATATCCAACTTCAAGACCTGATATGTCCAACTTCAAAACCTGATATGTCCAACTTCAAAACCTGATATATCCAACTTCAAGACAGATATATCCAACTTCAAGACAGATATATCCAACTTCAAGACAGATATATCTAACTTCAGGGCCTGTGTTAGTAGGTATAGCTACAGATATCCAACTTCAAGACCTGATATATCCAACTTCAAGACCTGATATATCCAACTTCAAGACAGATATCCAACTTCAGGATCTGTGTTAGGTGTAGTTACGGATATACAACTTCAATACAATATACAACTTCAAAACCTCATATATCCAACTTAAAGACCGATATCCAACTTCAAGTCATTATACAACTTCAAGACCAATATACGACTTTAAAACCTGATATATCCAACTTCAAGACAGACATCCAACTTCAAAACAATATCCAACTTCAAAATCTGATATATCCAACTTCAAAACAATATCCAACTTCAAAACCTGATATATCCAACTTCAAAACAATATCCAACTTCAAAACCTGATATATCCAACTTCAAAACCTGATATATCCAACTTCAAGACTAATATCCAACTTCACGACAGATATCCAATTTTAGGACCTGTGTTAGTAGGTGTAGGTACAGATATCGGACTTCAAGACAATATACAACTTCAAAACCTGATATATCCAACTTCAAGACAGATATCCAACTTCAAGACCTGTGTTAGTAGGTATCAGGTTCGAATATTAGGGGTGTGCTAGGTATGCGGCGCACACCTACACAGAGTCGCAATTTAACCTATATTATTGATATTTTATTTTTTCGGATTTGTTTGTAATAAAACTAGCCAGAATTCGTCCTAAGGCTTCTAGTGGTGGTTAAAATTAATTTCCCCACATAATGTTTTAATTGATAAGAAAAGGTTCTTTCAGTAAGCATATCGCATTCGCGAACGCTCCCCAGACGGCGCTGCAGATCACGTTCTTATATCCCTGGGATCTCAATCGTACCAGCGGAACTCTCAAGATGTGCTACCCAAAATCAGTACCGCTTGAGTCTCACGGAGCAGCCAGTTGGTTTTTTGTTGTTGTTGTTTTTTTGCAGTAAGACACGTTGAAGTTTGTCCGCTGAACTTAATTCCCTTGTGCAATATTATCATGAATAGGAGAAGGTTCGTTGCTTTGTGCAGTAAACAAAACGTAGTAAATAATATTTGCATCTGCACGAGTGCTGTTTTAACAGTGGACACCCTAAGTCATTAAAGCAACTGTAACTCAAAGCTCTCCAGATGGCGATGCAGGTCATATTTTTATTTCCTCGTGGATCCAGCGCAGAATTTTAAATTTCCAGTGTGTGCACGCTTAAAAAAGCACCACTGGTCGTACTAGTTTGCGTTTGGAATAGCGTGGAATCATAAACACACTTCAACGTTCTGCTACGAGTTTTCTATCTTTTCGTCGCTGTGTGAATCGATGTTTTTATGAGCACAATACAGTTGAATGTTGACATCCATTTAGGTTGGCGATGTACTAAGTGTCCCATTTTTTGCCAGAGATTTTACAGATTGTGTAAAGCGGGTTAAAGAAAGTAAGCTTCGTGCTGTATTTAAAACTTAATATAAAGAAAAAGACACCGAAAATTCGTTCATCACTCTAGTATTTGCACAGGAAATTCAGATTTTTCTTACAATGGAGTGTACGTAAAAATCTTTACCGTAAGTTATTAGACAACTGCTAAATAAAAGAAGAGCTTTTCGTATGTTCCAAATCAATGCGCGAATTTTGCAGCTGGGGATACATAATAAAATTTTGGCGTGTTTTGTCCCATATCAGCGCACACCCAACCTAAATAGGCACGCGACGCCACTGGTAGGTATAGTCACAGATATCCAACTTCAAGACCTGGTATATACCAACTTCAAGACCTGTGTTAGTAGCTATAGTTACAGATATCCAACTTCGAGACATTGTTTCTTCTAAGCTTTTGCGACAGCAAGAGAATTCCGTATCAGATGTTCATTCCTATAGGAAAATGTCACTGTCAATGCTTACACATCCATTTTGTAACGATTTCGGAAACGAATTATCTATGTCAGGCCTGAGTTCGAAAACGGGCAATGATTTATTCTTCACGATAACGCACCCGCATACGGAGCAGTCTCAGTGTACAGCAATTTCTGGCACGAAAAAAGTATTATATACCATCTGTCCTATTCTTCAGATGTGTTACTACTTTCTATTTCTTGAATTAAATCTGCCTTTAAAAGGAAACATTTTTAAGACATTGAAGACATGCAAAGAACTGTAACATCAGTTCTTCACTCCATATCAAAAGATGACCTCTGGAAGAAGTTCCTTTCGTTGCCTGATCGTGCCACATCGTGTATTAATGTAGGAAGACAGTACTTCAAATAAAACTATATTCTCGTACGTGTTTCTGCTTTTGAAATTTTTAAATTCAATTTCATTACTTAATTGCTTCACTGCGTATATGCCGAAAAGGTTAAAAATAAAATTTTCTAAATCAGCGTTTACAAAACTAGCAAAAAGGAATCAGTATATTTTAATATAATGGCATGGTAAAAAACGGAAACTTTTTCGTTCCAATAAAAATGCTTCAAGAAAAGTATTTATCACGAGAATCAGGACATTCAGATGCGAAGAACGTGTTCCAAGGACGCTTTGAGTCTCTTTCGCTCAAAATGCATTGCGTTCTTTGTTGGATGAAAAATCTATATATTTTTCTGTCAACATTCAATTGAAATGCTCTTCTGTTCAACGCTTTGTAACCTCCTGCTAGAACGGTTTCGCACAATGTTACTTGGAGAATTTATTCGTAGTCTGCCGCTATTCGGACTTCCGCTTTTAGTTGTTTTCAGTACGTCACGTGCTTCCATTTTAGGTCATTCATAAATATAATCGCACTGAAGTGAACTCCGCTGAGAGACAGACTCTTTTGTGGAGAAATCCAAGGAAAACTTCGCAAACTGCGATCAGCCTTCACAAAAGCATGCGTAAATTCTTAGAGGAACTGGCTCGATGAATGCGTCAGTTTTGTTTGCGTGCGCTCACAGAACGGCATTCGGAATTTTGGGGAAGAGGAAGGTTAACGACCACCGTGAGCAACTCGATAGACTATAAGCAGCGGCCCGTCGCTAATTTAGAGGCACTGGTTCCAGGGGAAGGAGACAGCCAGTGCTGTAACTCAAAGCAACATCCATGCGCCACCGTGAACCGAACCCAAACCCATCTCAGCCGAATGGTCAGAAGCCAGCGATAAGATCACTGTCCTATTGGGGCAACAGAAATTCTTCAAACAGGCGCAAACCTGTTTTAAATAAATTTTCTTCGCCGTCACTTTACTTTTCTGATCCATGTATTTTGGGGTGTCCCATTCAACCAGAGCTTTCAAACTGACCAAAGTGAATACTTTGATTGTACTTTTGTTTCGTTGGGTGATTTTTTTGGAAAACAAACCTACGACACTGAGTTTTTTAGATTAATTAAGCGTTAAAATGCTTTCACAAACTATGCAAATTCATGGGAGAATCAAATTAAAGTAACGGTAAGATTCCCTCCTTTAATACCTGGAACTTCGGGCAAATGAATGTAACAGCTATATCACCTCTAACATAGCCATCCTGAACATCTATGCGCTTCTTGTATCGTTCTACTTAATTCTTCATTCCTTGTAAGAAGAAACTTTCCGACTGCCTCCGAACCAAGGTCTGCACCGCTTTTCTTAACCTCATCAGTGTGCGCGATATTGATGGCCTACCACATTGAGCTTCGTCGGTAAGACTTGTTCTTTCCCACGCTTTAACCCTTTCTACCCATTCATAAACTTTTCGTTGAGTCACGCTGTTTTCACTTCCGTACTGAGCCAACATCCTTCGGTAAATTTCAGCAGGTTTCACTCTCCCTGCCAAAAGAAATCTCACTACGGCGCGTTGTTCAACAATGGTGCAATCCCCAGCGGAGGGTCCATGCTTGTTTTTCTTTGGCTTGAACTAGACTAACGGCAGCGCGCTACACTGTGCATGTTCGAACAACCCATAAGCCATTGCGAACGTGCTGTGGTGCGCCAGCTTCTATCCGTTGCAGTCACTGCGAATTTCGCAATTGCCTTTACTTTTTGATTTACCTACTACAGAACAAATTTTTGTCACAGTTTCTGAATGCAAATATCAGAATTGTGAATTTATAGAACGCGAAAGCACCGAACAAATTCACACAAGCGATTACATGATTTACCAGTGCAATTTAAAATGAGAAAGAAAGGGGGTTTGCATTTTCTCGATATATTTTTTTCTGCGTGTACAACACAGTCATTTGCAAAAATTTAAGATCGCCTGTTGGTATTAGGAGATTTCTGCCAATTGCGCCAGCTACTGTCTGTATTACTCAACTTTATGTCGGTGTTGCATCACCCTACAGCGACAACTGTTGATAGAGTTGGGGAAAGCGTGCGAGCGTCAGTCTGCTTCTGGTTTTCATGCTGAGAGGGTTTGTACGTATGATCTATATAGAGAAAAATGGGCAAGAAAGAGTCATTAAGTGCTACTCAGAGGGCACAAATAGTGACTTTATATCATGAAGGATACTCCGAACGTGACATAACCAGAAAGATCAAGGTGAGCAAGACTTCTGTTCTTAATACGATCATGAAATATCGTGATACAGGTGAATTTAGCGGGCGAAAGAGAAGTGGACGTCCAAGGAAAACAACCCCACGTGATGACAATACCATAAGGCGAATAGTTACCTAAGTAGCAGTGAATATCGACTACATATGGGGCCGATATTGGTTATGTCGGCCGAATGTCGTAAATATCTGATGACATTGAGCCGATATCGGCATTGTTGACATATCCGACATTGTCTTGCCGTTCTTCAGCCGATATCGGCATTGTCGACATATCCGTCATTGTCTTGCCGTTCTTCAGACGATATCGGCATTGTCGACATATCCAACATTGGCTTGCCGTTCTTCAGCCGATATTGGCATTGTCGACATATTCGACGTTGTCTTGCCGTTCTTCAGCCGATATCGGTGTTGTCGACATATCCGTCATTGTCTTGCCGTTCTTCAGCCGATATCGGCATTGTCGACATATCCGTCATTGTCTTGCCGTTCTTCAGACGATATCGGCATTGTCGACATATCCAACATTGGCTTGCCGTTCTTCAGCCGATATTAGCATTGTCGACATATTCGACGTTGTCTTGCCGTTCTTCAGCCGATATCGGCATTGTCGACATATCCGACATTGTCTTGCCGTTCTTCAGCTGATATCGGCATTGTCGACATATCCGACATTGTCTTGCCGTTCTTCAGCCGATATCGGCATTGTCGACATATCCGATCTTGTCTTGCCGTTCTTCAGCCGATATCGGCATTGTCGACATATCCGACATTGTCTTGCCGTTCTTCAGCCGATATCGGCATTGTCGACATATCCGATCTTGTTTTGCCGTTCTTCAGCCGATATCGGTATTGTCGACCTATCCGACATTGTCTTGCCGTTCTTCAGCCAATATCGGCCCGATATTGGCATTGCCGATATATACGATATCGTCTTGCTGTTGTTCGCCCGATATTGGCATTGCCGAAATCATGATGTCGGCAATGCCCATCTTTCCGTTCTTCACTTTTTATGCAGATAGGTAAATGGTAAATTAAATAATCTAAAGTACACCACTACCAGTTTTTATATCATGTAAAATAAAAATAGTATTATACATATTGTGTAGCCGAGTAGAAATAACAAAATACTATTATGCTTCTCGTATCAGTGCAATGTCGAACTAAGCCAAGAACGGCCGCCCTGGTGGCGCAGTGGTCTGAGGCGCGGGCTTATGACCATTCGCCCGAGATGGGTCCGGATTCGATGGTGTGTTTTTTGTTTTTTTGTTTTTTGGTTGGAGGTTTAACGACCACCGTGAGCAGCTCAATGAGCTATGAGCAGTCGCCCGTCTCTAATTTAGGGCCACTGGTTCCAGGGAAGGGAGAGAGCCAGCGCCGTAAGACAAACACAACATCCATCCCTCACCGGGATTCGAACCCGGACCTCTCTCGGATGAATTATCAGACGCCATCGCCTAGACCACTGCGCCACCGGGGCGGTGGATGTTGTGTTTGTCTTACGGCACTGGATCTCTCCCTTCCCTGGGACCAGTGTCTTTAAATTAGGGACGGGTGATTGCGTATAGCCCATTGAGTTGCTCACGGTAATCGTTAAACCCGCAAACAAACAAAAAAAATAAGCCAAGAACGTAAGCAGAGAGTTCTTGTCACCTGACGCTGAAGTTTTAGCCAATGAATTCTAATTCCGTTTGATAAACAATAACCGTTACCTTTATATACCAGCACATCGTGATCGTATATCTCTTGCTTTCTCTGCCAAAAATTGAAACATACTAACACATTGTCTATTTAGGTACTTTTTCCTGAAAGCGCAAGGCAATTTATTTTGTAAAATTATACACCAATCATTACAAAATTGCTAAAGAAATTGCTGAGGTTTCTGAGTCCTTACAGAAGCAGGCAGTTCACCGTAGATTTAAGAAATTTAAAGTCTCGCGTTGTTAGCTAAACTCCGTGAAGGCTGAAAATTAATTCTCTTATTTTGTTTGTCAGCCTGAAACCAGTCTGCAAACGCGTTAACTACACCCCGCGGGAAAATAAAAAGGCGTTTGAAGTGAGGTTCTGCTGGTAATTATGCATCATCGAATAAATTCTAGCGGAATGGTTTTTTCATTTGCGAAACTTCTTTGCGAACTGGAGGAAATAAGAATTAAGAAATCGTAATTAAAGGCGGCAAAAATGTTTAGGAACTGCTCATGTGGGTTACCAAGTGTTTCAGTGTAATCAAACTGTGAGCAAACGCATTTATATAACAATGGTTGAATTTATTAGCAGCAGTGGCGTAACTACCACCCCCACAGCTGTGGGAGCGCAAGTAATGAACGGTCGTACTGCAGTTGAAGATGTATGTGGCTTTGCCTAAACAAATGTCAAGTTACACTTTTAAAACACTGGATGTGCCACATATTGAAGTTATTCGGCGTTTTGGCTCCAGGTTTTAATGCGATCGCTCTTCAGTGCGTTGTAAATAATACGATCGGTCTCCAATCGGCGAGAGTCCTGCTGTGTTTTCGCTCTGCAGTTTTTGATTGGTTAGTGCTTTCTTCCGTGTTTCCAGTTATTAATTTGTGTGTGTGTGTGTGTGTGTGTTGTACGTGAAAGTCTCGCGTATCTTTTTAGCTACCTACCTAGTTGGCAAGTCTTTATTTTCAATAGTTATCTTTATTTTTCTGTCTTGGCCAAGTCAGCCAAGACGTGAGTGTTACCTCGCCATTGCAAATGGCGGCTTCTGGAGTGAGTGACGTCCCAGCTCTTGATTCCGGAAGTGACTTCCATCCTCTCTCATCAACTCTTCGTCCATCTACCAATGAAGGGCCTGTCTCGACAAGCCCCATCTCTACTTCGCAATGTTCCGCTGCCTTACACGTTGCTAATGATGCAACATCCACGTCACTGAGTAGTGACTCGTTGACTTCCTTTAAGTCTCTTAATGAGGCGGAGGACGCCACAGCTTCATCAGTGGACTCTCCGTCGCCTCAGAGTACACCTACTCTTCCTTATGCAGTCCTCTGCATTCACCGCTCCATCATCTTCCACCACCTACCCTTATAAGTTGACGTGCGATGCCAAATCACAATTTTATGTGGATCTTCCGTCGATGTCTCCTGAGGGATAGTATTTCCTTGACAGGATGGACCTCGCAGTTATCTTCTCTAGTTTCCCAAATACCAAGCTTTCTGCTTACAGTGCTGCTCTCCCTCTGAAGTTCCCGAAGTCAGTCGTTACCCATATGGCCCGGACAGATCGTAAAGTTGTTGCCTATTTTTCCACTGCGCATTATGCCCTTCAGGTCATTACTGAGGTCCTTTCCATCGGCGACCGTCCCATTTTGGCGGATCATCTTTCCCATAAGCCGACCATACTGAGTTTTTTTTCTGATGATCTTCTGATATCTGTTGCACGGGACTTTATTCGACCAAAGTCCCGTGCAACAGATTCGTACCCGGTTTCGCCAGATGATCCTTTAGTCGGCAAAGTCACCACTTTTCCCTCCTTCCCAACAACGCCCGAGGATCGTTACCTGCTTAGTCTGCGGCGCAATATCCAAGTGGTTTTCCCTGCAGAAGAGGCAAAACACCGTGTTCCGGCGAGGTTCAGTGTCCGGTGTAATTCACAGGTTCGTGACATCAACATCAATGTCAGCGCCCTATGCTTCCATTGTAAAGAATACGGTCACTCTCGTTATGCCTGCCCTCATATCACTGCTACAACTTTGGTCTCGCCAGCACAACCACAACGTCCTTCCTCCACACCCTCCACTTCTGCCTCTGGTCACAGTTGACTTCTGGTGAAAGTAGTGATAAAGCTGTTAGTCGACGCGCGTCTTCGCTATAGTCATCATCCCTCAGTTCTGATCCTGATCAGCAGGCACCTCCTTCCACTAGTATTCCTCCGGATGATCCTCATTCGCCTCCTGTTCTGCTTTCCGAAGCCGCACCACAACAACAGTCTGTGCCTCCCAATACAGTCATTAGTCCTGAACCTTTTAAGGTGCCAGAGTCTCCTACTATCGCTTCTACAGCCTCTCGGAGCTTTCCAAAACGTCGTCGGAGCAGTAATTCTAACGCTAAGAAGACTTGCACAATGCCTATTTGCCGTGATCGTAGCGATCGCTAAGTCAGCGGTTCCGCTTCGGATGCTACTGCTTGAACTGACACCGATGTCGGATCTGCAGATCCAGTCACACTGCAGGAATTTCTGCTTGTCCTCGATGCTGCATCTCTTCTACACGCATTCTACACGCATTTCTTGTCCGTCCACGCACTGGTAAATTGTCGATGAAATTTTTGTCACCCTATACTCCTCGTCTCCATGATGTCCTAATACAACTGCAGACCATCCGCTCATATCTGGCATCAGTAAATAAGATGATTTTCGGCGACCCCCGGTGGTTAACAAGACTAATCAGTCGCCTCCACAATCTTTAAAATGCCACTGATTCCATCCTGCAACCGCCATCTGATTGTTCAATTCAAAGTAGTGACGCTGAATTGTAGGGGCTTTAGCTCCCCACTAGCGAACGCGCTAGTGCATAAAGACGTCGCCCATTTTAATGCTGATCTTCTGTTTCAGGAGACTAATTGTCTTTCCACGACGTTGTTCCATCGTTGGCGTAGATGGGACTACCAATTCCATCATGTCTATTGTCTTTTCCAACATGGTGGCCTGGCAATCGGGGTTCGTTCCCGGTTTCGCCAGACGATCTCCTCATTCCACGTTCATAATTTATGTTACGATCTCCTACAACGCCTTATGTTCATTCTCGACGGTCAACGTTACCTCATTTTCAATGCATATATTCCTTTTTCCTCCACGCATCTTACATTGTTCTTTTCTATACTACATTCTGCACTACAGTCTGCGGCACCGCCTGATCATATATTGATCGGCGGTGACTTCAACTGTACATTACAACCTGATCTAGACCGCACTCCATCTCATCATGAATATAGAATCCGTCTAGTGGATTCACTTCGCACGTTAGTGGATTTTGATCTACATGATGTCTTTCGTCGGCTTCATCCCACTTCTATCTCTCACACGTGGCGATCATCTTCTTCTTCCTCCTCTATTATCTTCTGCACGTTTGCATCGCTTTTATGCCACCACTTTGCTCCTACCAGTAGTGAAGACTTGCCAGCACTCCCCGACAGCGTCTTTAGATCCCTGTACTGTTATCACCACCTTTGGCTCCTCGTCACGTCTACACTCCGGATATCGTTTCTGGACTCTCGATTCATCCCTGCTTACTGAACCCAGAACTTTGTTCAGCTGTTCGTGAGCTCTTTTATTACTTCCGCACAGGTCTTGATTCTACACCTTATGCACTCACCTATTGGCTTGAGGTCAAAGCTCATCTCCTACTTCTTAAATATTTCTCCTTTCGTGCCGCTACTGTACGCGCAATGGAGGAACAAAATCTTCGTCAACTACTCGCTCCAGATCGGTGTTGATCACCCGCACTACAACACATATCATGACGATCTTCGAGCCCTTCAGGAACCACGTGCACGTCAAGCTATTCTCCGTCTCCGCTTACAGCATCTTACACCGTAGGATTGCTCATTTGATTTTCTTTCAACTCTTGAAGCGGAACATCGCACGTCACATTATCTCCGGCTTCTCAGTCTACCTAATGGGCAAGTTGTGTCAGAGCCTGACATCCTCTGCACACAAGTTCGACAATACTTCACCACGAAGTACAGTGAGACTCCGGCTGCTTCCTCCTTACTTTCCTCAAGTTCCCCCTCGCCTTGTAGACTCTTCTACAACCTCCTTCATTTTCTGAATTTAGCACCACTCTCCAATCCCAAAATTTCCATGCCGTCCCTGGTCCTGACTGCCTTCCTCTTTCTTTCTATCTAGCTTTTTTCCCTGCTCTCCTCCAGTTCCTGCTCGCTGCTTTCACTGTTGGTCTCACTTCTACTTCTCTTCCGAGGAGTTTCACTATTTCTCACGTTGCCCTGTTCCCTAAGAAGGGCGATCTACTTTACTCGGGGAACTGGCGTCCCATCTCTCTCTCTCTCTCTCTCTCTCTCTCTTGAACCTAGATTATAAGCTCTACACTAAACTTTTAACTTGCAGTTTCAACTCTGTTCTTCCTCTCTTTCGACCAGAGCTACACTGTTCTTGGTCGGACTATCACTTCTAACCTCCATCTTCTCCGCGACCTCATTCATTTAGCTCGTATTAACACAGAATCGCTCGCCCTGCTTAATTTAGGTCAGCGCAGAACGTTCGATAATGTCTCTCACTCCTTTCTCTGACTCTCGGCACTTTCGGCTTTCCTCCTGTTTTTGTTAACACAATTCTTAACCTCTATCGGGACGCGGTTCTTCAGGTCAAAACGGTCGCGTTCCTTACTTACTGCACCTAACAGTTTCAGCCGTGGCATCCGCCAGGGATGCCCTATCTCTGGGCAACTCTTCGCCTTAGCGTTTGAACCGTTCCTCAGGAGAATTCATCGTTCCTTCTTCAATGTGCTACCTCCTTTGATAGCAAGTATCCGGCCTTTTCGTATGACGTGCATATGTGGATGATGTCACGTTCTGCGTACGTGATAAGTCCCAATTTAATATCCTCGCACAGTGCTATCAACTCTACTCATCTTGTTCAGGCGCTGCTCTCAACACCACTAAGAGCACCGGGATATGCTGCGGTGGCTGGACTTCTCGGTCCGACACCCCATGGGGTGCTTCTTGGACTGAAACGTCACAGAAGTTCCTCGGCACTCACCTCAGTGTGCCATTAGCCTCCAGGAACACTACATGGAATTCTATGCAGCCTCACTTGGCTCATTCCGCCGCCTTCTGGCGGAATTCTCAATTTTGTACCTCCTACGTAATGAGGGCAAGGATTGCCCGCACATACCTTCTTTCATCCTGTTTCTACATTTGGTCAGTCATCAAACTACCCATCTATTATCTCCAGGAGATCACTCGGATCATCTCCAAAGTGGTCGGGACCCACTATCACTGTGTTCAAGTTTCTAACCTCTACCGCCCAGTCTCTGCAGGAGGGATTGCTCTCGTTGATATTGTGCTCTACTATAGGGCTCAACTGATTGTTTCCCTTCTCCGTATTCTCAAATCTTCACCGACTCCAGCTACTGTCACCATGGATGTCACGGTGTCACCCCGGAACCTCGTTTGTCACACTCATAATGGTGGACCACTTCTCTTTTCTCCGCTCTCGCTTTTCCCCCATCTGTACTGAAGCTCTTTCTTTTCTCCACTCTCTCCCTCTTCTCCCACTGAACTCTTAGCCGAACCCCTTTTCTGCTACTCTCTCATCCATCCTCCTGACGCCCCTTATTTCATTGAACTCTCATGGCTCCCGGCCGGGATCGTGACCGTTCAAGACCTTCCCTCTAATCTCTTATGGAAATCTTTTTCTGAACTTCCTCCTCTACTTCCCAACACTCCTGCCTCACTCTCTTTATAGTCTGCCCTTCTTTCAGCTATTGTTACTCTCTTTCCCACTCTTGCCTCTCCTACTGGCTTGCTCTGTTCCCATCCTCTTCAATTCTTTCTATCTTTCTAGGGCTCTACCCTACCGCCATCCAGTTTCTCTGTTTCTTCCCTTTACAGTTTCCTCTGTGCTTCAACGTTTACTACGCCACTCCCGATTCGGATGTCCCGACTGCTGCATTACCTTGTATTTGGTCAACTGTTTCATCATCTTTGTCCACTCCAATGGAAAGAAACATCCATTGGTTGTTCCTACATCGTCGCCTACCACTCTGTAACGTATGACACTTGTAACCTCGCCGACCTGTGTATTTTGTTCCTCACCAGCTGATGTTCCACGTGTTTACCTTTATTGTCCGGTGCTACATCCTCAGTTGCATCTAGCCTTCTCACTAGTCCAACGCCTGTGTGCACTTCATCTTCACTTTCAAGCACACAGTTCTCTCTACAGCTCATTTACTCCGCCTACACCACTACCGGTTGCCAGCGCTTATGTGTTCATTCTTGCCCGTCATGTCGTCTATCTGTACCATCAACAGCTCCGTTCCACACCCACCATACCATCCATCTTCCAAGCGGGGGTGCACTTTGCGGTATATTTCGCAACCGAATTCTTTCTCGGCTACGACTTGCATATTCACCAGCTGCCAACCAATTCCCTCGCTTTTTCCGGGTTTGGTCGCCACACCAACCTTGATTGATGAACCCATCTGATGATCTCCGACTATTACTCTAAAACTTGTTGTTTGCCTGGTTTCTTCACCCGCCATTCTCCGGACATCCCCTTATGGACACTGACTTTCCCCATTACTATCCACCTCCGTGTTCTTCTGGCAGCCTCTGCCAACACCGTTGTGTCCATGGTGTTTTTTCTTCAGCATACCTGAATCTGGACACTCGTAGTTTACTACTGCCGTGTTTTCGGCCACCGTATTATTATCTTGTTTACTGTGCAGTCATCACCTCTATCTGCATTTTCAATATTGGTGCCTTCATTGTTGTTTGCATGCTTCTCATTATTTTGTCTACGCAACTATTGTGTGCCTAATAATGTTCGTACATGCATGCCTCCGATCTGTCGTGTGACAGAGTCAGCATTCCTTAGCTCGCATGGAATGCGCTTATACATTTTACACCGTATTTACCTCCTGCTTCATTGTACTTTTGCACAATTTGTACCGTGCTCGCTCCATTTTGAAGCCATATGCCCTTGGTTGTTTCCTTATGTATTGTATCGCATAGTGTTACTGCATCCTATTCTATTTTTCTTTATGTAATTTTGCGCATTGTTATTTTATCAATTCCGCACTGTGATGAACATTATTACCCTGTTGTTTTGTCTTCAATGTACCTTTGCACTGTTATGTACTGTGCCCGTTCCCATACGGGGCAATTTTACGCTTCTTTCAACTTGTTTCTTTTCCTTTTGTTTTAATGTACAAAATGATTCTATCGCATAGTGTTACTGAATTCTGTCAATTCTATTTTTCTCTTTGTAATCTGTGCACTGTTATCAAATCAGCACTATAATGTACATAATTATCCTGTTGTGTTGTCTTCATTCTACCTTATGCACTATTATGTACTGTGTCGTTCCCATACGGCACAATTTAAAGCTTTCTTGCGCTTTGCTTCTTTCCTGTTCACGCTGTTATTTGTACGCACCTTAGTGTGTACTTTAACGCAATTAGTTAACCGGTATGCATCTTCCAGACTTTGTGCTCGCCGGAGATCATTTTACTTTTAAATTTCACTGTATATTGTTCATTCCCATTGTAATTATCATTTTTTCACTGTATATGTCTTATCCTAATTTTGGCATTGTCAGTAAACGCACCGCACCGCCTGTACTATTCTCTTATTTGCTCAATAAACAATTTGAAAGCTCTCCAATCGCCCTCTCTAAGCTGCTGAGAAAAAATGCGATGGCATATGAGGATTCTCCGTAGAAGATGTGAGAAAACAGTCAGACACCTAACATTTGCTCACAGCAGCCACTGATCCGCTATGTATCAGAGGGTGATTTATTTAAGTTACTTATTTTAGTTTTTTTTTTTATTGGAGGTTTAACGATAACCATGAGCAACTCGGTGGGCTATAATTAGTTGCTCGTCCCTAAGTTATGTCCACTGGTTCCAGGGAAGTGAGATAACCAGCGCAGTAAGACAAACAAAACATCCATGTCTCAGCGAGATTCGAATCCTAACCCAGCTCGGACGAATGGTCCAAAGCCAGCGCTTATACCACTGCGCCACCGGTGAGGATTTATTATAATTTTGAGCAAAATAAACATTGCTATTACTTTTAGTTCTTCCCTATAACAAATATCTCTTTCATTCACTGTGTAGAAACTTTAATATACAAGCGAACGACATCGATTTGCAAAATGTCACAAAAGCGTCCAAAAGGCCCAATATCGTCGAAAGAAAACAGAAAGAAAGCGTGTGAAGAAACTTCCAGTTCTTTTTGCGCTGAGTCAGCTAAGCTCAAGAGCCGTTTCCGATTAAAAGAACGAAGAAGCAAGTGAAATCGAAATGGGTGATTGTGAAGTCTTATAAATATTAACCTTAACATTTAAATATATTTTGCCAAATACGTCTTGCGGCAAAATGTACTGTATATTGATATGTTAATCGGCATTGGCTGATTGATAGAATTGCATTACGTATTTCTGTTCCAAAAATTACTTTAAAAGTTTGAACTACAGGGCTCCAGGTATAGCCCCTCCACCCTTACTTTCCAGACACTTTTCTATCTTCTTGACATTCCTCTCCCTCCCCATCCGCCCAACATCACAGACACACACCCACACACAAAGCGAAAAACACATCCTCCCTGGTGTTCAAAATTCTGCGGAAATTACTATGCTTAGGGGAGCTGAAGTAAATATATCGTTGCGAGAGGTGGCGCACCTTGTGCTAGTTAAGTCACTGATTAGTATGATGTGTCTGTGTAACTCATCGCTATCATTCTACTCTTTATTGGGCGTACCTTCTCAGTTTCCAATTTGTTGGTTTGCTTGTTTATTCTAGGGAAACTTAAACCTAAATTTTTTGTTTGTTTTGTTTCAGGAGGATTCTTAGAAGAATCATTCCAAGGGTCTACAGGTGGCAAAACCCCACCTCTAATGAGCTGCTTTTCGATAGTGAAGACCCAGTGTGGGAATGGAGAGATTTAAACGACCCGATTTTGCATCCACGTTTTTTGCCGTCCAGAAGTATGAGCTTTTTTCAATACTTTACATCTTGATATATTCTTATTTAGTGTATTAAAATCATCCCAACAATATTCCTTTCATTTGTTTCATTTCAGGGATTAGTATGCTTGCTGAAACTCCTTGGTAAGATCGCCGGGTCGGAGCTCCATATTAGATAAGAGATAAGATTTGATAGGCCATATTAGATAAGATTTGATAGGCCCAGTGTCATTCGCACTCCCTTTTAGGGACCCTTTGTGATGGCTCTTCTGGATTGAGAAGATCGCCGGGTCGGATCTCCTTATTAGTTAACAGTGTTTGATAGGCAAAGTTTGATTCGGGCTCCCTTTCAGGGACCTTTTGTGATGGCTCTTCTGGATTGAGATGATCGCCGGGTCGGAGTTCCTTATTAGATAAGAGTGTTTTGATAGGCAAAGTGTGATTCGGGCTCCCTTTCAGGGACGTTTTGTGATGGCTCTTCTGGATTGAGAAGATCGCCGGGTCGGAGCTCCTTATTAGATAAAAGTGTTTGATAGGCAAAGTGTGATTCGGTCTCCCTTTTAAGGACCCTTTGTGATGGTGCTTCTCGAATGAGAAGAATGGGCCGATCTCTGCTCAGTTACCCCGTTCTTTAGCAGAGTAGATTTCTTCTCGGTGCACCCTGCTGTGAAAGTGACGGTTGGTATAAGGAGCTCCATGCCAGAGACCCTGCACGGAAAGTCTGGATTGAAATGTGGCGGTTTAGAGCATATCCAAGGATGCTCAAACTGCCAACCAACCATCAGTTGGGAAAATAGGCCTCGTGCCATGGAAGTTGAATAAACTGCCATGGCACCGGGGAACCCCGCCCTTGAAAGGGGGTAACGAATTGAGCATCGTACCTCACTCAGGTGATCTGGAAACCGATGCACTTTTATTTAGAAGTCGAATCTCACCTAAAGCTGTAAAGTACAAAAGATGAAATGTATTGTGTTTCACTGATTTAGGAAAGTGACACCAGTGAATCACAGTGAGGGCTAATTATTTACCAGTAAATTACCATCTCCATCTGCTGGTCAATGGCATTTGGATAGGCATCCATGAATAACAAAAATCCCAATATATTGGGTTGTCGGTAGGTCATAACGTATTTTGGCACCCGATGGCCTTTGGGTGGTTTTGAAAAAACTGGAGGCATGCGCAGCTCTGTTATCGCTGTGACATTAGATAGGTGCCAGTTCCAGCTGCAGTCTAAAAGGAATAATGAGCGATTTGGTTGATTTGCCATCAAGTTGAAGATGGAAGACCAAATTGTGCATTTTTCTCATGTTTTACTTCCGCAAAGGGAAGAACGCGCGTCAAGCTTGTGAAAAGTTGCGTAAAGTGTACGGTGATTTTGTTGTACAAGAACGTCAGTACCAGCGGTGGTTCGCAAAATTCCGTGCTGGTGATATTAATCTCAACGATGCTCCTCTGTCCAGGAGGCCAACCGAGGTTGATGACGACCAAATCAAGGCATTGATCGAGTCAAACCCACGTTACACGACACTAGTGATTGCAGACACATTGCACATTCATCATTCAAGCGTTCACGACCACCTGAAGAAACTGGGATACGTAAGCAAGCTCGATGTGTGGGGGCTCCTTATGAACTCAAAGAAGCTCAATTGACGGCACGTATAAACATCTGCAATATGCTCATTAAACGTGAGAAAAACGATCCTTTTTGAAACAACTGATAACTGATGACGAAAAGTGGATTGTGTACAACAATGTGCTGCGCAAACGGTCTTGGTCTCGACGTGCTGCTTCGTCTCAAACGACATCCAAAGCAGACATTCATCAGCGGAAGGTTCTGGTCTCAGTGTGGTGGGATTTTAAAGGTGTCGTGTTTTTCGAGCTCCTACCACGGAAACAAACAATTAATTAGAATGTGTACTGTCTGCAATTAGACAGTTTGAACGAATCCATCATCCAGAAATGTCCAGAGCTCGTTCGTCGTAAAGGTGTTGTGTTCCATCACGACAACGCGAGACCACACACAAGTTTGATCACCCGCCAAAAATTATTGGACCTTGGGTGGGATGTGTTGCCACACCCAGCATACTCGCCTGACTTTGCGCAGTCAGACATCTACTTGTTTTACTCTCTTCAACAGTCCTAGCGTGGTATAACGTTCAAATCAGATGAGGATGTAGATCAGCACCTTGTACAGTTCATCGCCACAAAAGACAGGTCCTATGAACGAGGCATTCTGCAGCTCACTAACAGATGGCAAAAGGTTATCGAACAAAACAGGCATTATATCATTGATTGATCTTTGTTCTTTCTATCAATAAATGACCTTTGCAAACCATGGCTAAAATACGTCATGACTTTTCCGACAACCCAATAATTCATTGTTCCGCTAGTGTGAACACTATGGGAGAGATCCAGTGTTTAGAATTACATAGCGTGAACTGAAGTAATTTCATCTCCTGGAATCTGTAAAGATTAATGTCTAACTAGAACTGTTAGTTGAACTGATGTTAATTTAGCATCACAGCTCTTTTTTTTGATTGGAGGTTTAACGACCACCATGAGCAACTCAATGGGCTATAAGCAGTCGCCCGTTCCTAATTTAGGGTCACTGGTTCCAGGGAAGGGAGAGAGCCAGTGCCTTAAGACAAACACAACATCCATGCCTCACCAGGATTCGAACCCGGACCCCGTTCGGACGAATGATCAGAGGCCATCGCTTAGACCACTGCGCCACCGGGGCGGCCATCACAGCTCATTAGGTTTAGTTTCACTAACGACATGACGTATGCACCGATCCGACAATACAAGGAGTGATGCGACGGGAATCAGTAAGAGTCGGACGCAGTGTGGGTACGACGAAGGATCTAAGCGCATTTGATCCTGGGCAAATTGTCGGGAGCAGACGAATGGGTCACTCCATCTCGGAAGTCTTACAGATACTGGGATTTTCACGAGCCACTGTGTCACGGGTGCACCGTGAGTACATCGTTTCCCGTAAAACCATCCCTGCAAGGGCCAACTGCCGTGGACAACTGCGTGTGGATGAGTGGGGTCATTGTCGGCTAGCTTGCATTGTAACAGCGGATAGACGGGCCACGATGCAAGAAATCACTCTGCAATTTAACGCTGGTGCACAAAAACGTGTAAGCAGCCACACCATCCAGAACCATCTCCTCGCTATGGGGTACAGAAACCATCGTCTCACGAGGGTACCGCTGCTGACCGCACATCACAGGGTGCAAATATTAGCATGGGCGCTGGAACATCGCCAATGAACCCTAGACATGTGGGGAAATGTTGCCTGGACTGATGAGTCGAGATTCACGTTGGTACATGCGGATGGCAGGATACGAGTACAGCGCAAACCACATGAATCGATGGATCCTTCTTGCCAGCAGGGTACTCTTCAAGCTGGTGGGGGTGGCATTCTCGTCTGGAGACTGTTTACGTGGACTGAAATGGGACCCCTGGTACGTGTGACATCGTCCCTCACAGTCAACGTTACCGGGATATCCTGGACGACCATTTGCTCCAGTTTGTGCGTCTTCAACATCCCACTGAGAACCTCATCCTGCAACAAGACAATGCACGGTGCCATCACTCCCGAATAATTGTATCCAAATAGTTGGATGAACACTCCACCAACGTGACCTCGCTTCCTTGGCCAGCTAGGTCACCTGACCTCAATCCCCTTGAGCAAATCTGGGATGCCATTGAGAGAGATGTTCGAGGCTCTGACCTCCCTCGATCAAATCTTCGTGAACTGTGGGAGCATGTTCAGGGGTCGTGGATCCGTATGGCTTGCGGTGTCTTGTCGAGCCCATCCGGAGACGAATCGCCGCCGTCATCAAGGCGAAAGGTGGTGCTACAAGTTACTAGGCAGGCATCTCTGATTCAACTGCTCTTCAGTGTATGTCCTATGCGTAGAACGACAACTTATATTGTGCGTTAAAGTTTATTTAGTTTAAAACGTAAAATCGAGGTTTCACTACATGTCCTACGCGTACAATGACAACGTATATTGTGCGTTAAAGCTGATTTAGTTTGAAACATAAAACCGAGGTATCACTATGTCTTATGCGTACAATGACAACTTATATTGTGCGTTAAAGCTGATTTAGTTTAAGCGCGTGTAATGCATCTTACATATGAGGTACGTAGTGTTCATTTTATTTTTATTTCTCATTTATTCGGATTTATTACTTTCTTTTTTAACGTACTTAGAACTGGAGATAACAACTTTAATGGGATAAAGGTAAGTGTGGTAATGAGAAAATTCTATTTCAAGATTTATTTGATGAGAAGCGCTGAAGAGGTGAATATTTTTTTGTTTTTCTTCTCTCAGTAAAAATCTAATTTGTTAGACCCCAAATTTGTACAGAAGCAAGGTTAAATAACTTTCATCCGCACATTTATACAGAGCCGTCAAAACCACAGTGACAACGGTTGAAAGGCGTTTTCTTCGGTTTTTTTCTTTTATTTATGTTTTCTCTTCTCCGGGTGAAATGCTCTTAAAGGCCACCTTTTTAGCGCTATTTAAAAAAAGTGAGATACCTACGGCTGGTTTAAAGCGGATTACTTTGTTTTGTCAAAAGAATTTTTTTTTTTTTTATGGAACGGGCAAATACCTATGATTTAGAAAACGGAAACACATCCACGCGCAAGTTTTTCATCGTAGAAATATTTCAGTAACATAATAATCGAAGTGATTCGAAAGGGAAAGAGTGCGTATACAAGGCAAAGAAATACATAGTTCACTTTACTGCCCCAAAAGGTAAGAAAAAACAAACATTTTTTTTTACTCTGAAAAAAACACTACCTGAAAAAACAAAAAACTCTCAGCCCTTCATTTTATGTTTCATCGAGCAGCAACACATTCGTCCACAGCTGATGAAAAAGGCCTATAAAATTGCAAAAATTAAAGACATTGCGGCATTCTATGATTTACCAATCTACTACCACCCTTAACTCCATAATGTGTCTTCTCTTTAACGCGTCGTACATTACCAAGAACGAGCCCAACCTCTTCATACGTTGGTTAATTATCATCCTTTCTCTCACAAATACCCTAAAAAATGCATGTCGGCCATTCAATATCGATTTGGCATTAAAACGTGCAACATTTATCGCCCATATTAAAAATGACAAGGATCAGATCCCCCCCCCTTGAGTCCAAGTTTGGTGTGAATGCAGTCTCACTAAAAGCCATGAATGATGATGTATCTGACCAAATATACGTACATAGGCTCGACCCGTCGTAGCTTTAATTCAAGTGTCTCTGAACATAAATATAATGTTAAATCATGCTCTACCTACACCGCCTTTTCAAGACTATACCTAAAGAGTCAACACCAACCCGTCTGGGATGAAGTTACTATGCAAAATACGCCGACTACCTGATCTATCCTCTCCAGAAAAAAGCTGTCTGGGATGAAGTTACTATGCAAAATACTTCGACTACCTGATCTTCTATCCTCTCCAGAGAATGCTGTCTGGGATGAAGTTACTATGCAAAATACGCCGACTACCTGATCTATCCTCTCCAGAAAAAAGCTGTCTGGGATGAAGTTACTATGCAAAATACGTCGACTACCTGATCTTCTATCCTCTTCAGAGAAAAAGCTGTCTGGGATGAAGTTACTATGCAAAATACGCCGACTACCTGATCTATCCTCTCCAGAAAAAAGCTGTCTGGGATGAAGTTACTATGCAAAATACGTCGACTACCTGATCTTCTATCCTCTTCAGAGAATGCTGTCTGGGATGAAGTTACTATGCAAAATACGTCGACTACCTGATCTTCTATCCTCTTCAGAGAATGCTGTCTGGGATGAAGTTACTATGCAAAATACGCCGACTACTTGATCTATCCTCTTCAGAGAAAGCTTATTGATCCATTAATGTAGGGTAGAATTATGTAACGACGATACCCCTATCACTATATCATTACCATGGAGACTGCTTTGTAACTATTACAATGAAAGGGGCAATACCAGGAACGACATAACTTCCAATATATAGCGATATGATTATGAAATAAGCCTGCGCACGTCAAAAATATACACTGCCGGACAATTGCTAAGGACGGATGACAATAGCAACAATAGCAACCATAAAATGGAAGGCAGGAAAATGTGGTAATTAGCATAAGTGCGGGATACAGTAAGACGTGTTGTGCGTATGCACATTTTGGATTTCCGAACTTGTTCATGACGTCATAGCGCTGATAAGAGATATAAAGGATTTGACGCGTATTGACCGTTGTTGTTCAAACGCAAAGTTGAAAGGGAAAGAATCAATTGACGAACTTGCAATTTTCAGTATGTCTTCCTGACATCACCTAGATGATTTTACGCGTGGCCGTATTATTGGCAAGATTGAAGAAGGGCGAAAAATAACAGATGTTGCCAGGGAGTTCGACGTCAGCCACAGTGTTGTTTCAAGGCTTTGGAAATCATTTCAAACAAATGGAGAGTGCAGCAAACGTCACGAGGGAGATCGTGTTCGCAGTACGACACCTGCAGAAGATCGGTACATAGTGCTATCAACAAAAAGACACCGGCGCAGCACAGCTAGTGAGGTAGCAAATCAGTTTATGGCTGCTACTGGCAAACGGATCTCCCGAAAAGCTGTCGCCAGACGTTTGCATGAAGGAGGACTATACGCCCGCAGTCCTGTTGTGTGCATCCCATTGTCCAGACGTCACCGTACCGCCCGTTTGCAATGGTGCCATCAACATCGCAATTGGACTGATAACGACTGGTCTGCTGTCCTCTTCTTAGATGAGAGTAGATACAGTCTATCGTCTGATTGTCGACGACAACTGATCTGGCGTGATAGTGGTACTGCATATTGTCCAGCAAACATACAGGAAAGGGACCTATATCCGACATGTAGTGTCATGGTATCGGCTGGCATCAAGATCAATGGCCGTACGTCTCTCTATGTGCTTCCAACTGGGACTATGACTGGCCAACGATACATTAATGATGTTCTGCTACCTCATGTTCGCATGTTCCGCGGTGCTGTCGGTGATAGATTTATTTTCATGGACGCCTATGCAACATGTCATCGAACAGTCGCTGTCCAGGAGTGTCTTAAGAGCGATGATATTCAACGCCTCGTATGGCCAGCACGTTCTCCAGATCTGAATCCCATTGAAAATGTGTGGGATGCTTTGGGGTGGAGTCTTGCTGGTCGCCAATGCCCTCCAATAAACAAGGACACCCTCATCCGTGCACTGACAGAGGAATGGGATAAATTACCCCAACAACTGCTTGATAATGTTGTGCAAAGCATGACACGACGTGTGCAATCTTGCATCGCCCTCCATGGTGGCCATATCCCGTATTGACATCTTACGCCTGAACGCCAGTGGACGGTAATTGCATTTTTTTCACGTTTACGTATTCTGCACCAAATGGCCTGTTTGTCCCTTGGACATGTTCCAAAGCCTTCTGTATTTCAGAGCACAATAAATTGTCTTTCTTGTAATGTCCTGGCATTCTGACATTTTATTTCACTTGGCATCCAACCACACTTACTTTTTTATGCGCTATATAGCCGTTTATGATCAGTCCTTAGCAATTGTCCAGCAGTGTACTTTTTAGTCAATGTGCTTAATATATACACTATTTTGACAAAAGTCACCGCACCCCTAGAAGAGAAACACAACATAGCATTTATTGACGTACATTAGTACGGTTTCGGTCCACCTTTGGCTTTAATGCATGCACTGACCCTTCTAGACATACTTCCGACAAGGTTTTGGAACTCAGCGATAAATATGCGCCTCCATTCAGTACATAATGCGGCCGCTAACTGTTGCTTAGTAGAAGGCATTGGTTCCAAAATTCTTACGCGGCGCTCTGATTTATCCTATGTGTGGTCTATGGGATTAAAATCAGGGCTCTGTGCTGGCCAGTCCACACACGATACGGAATTATCGTCAAACCACGCCGTAACAGTCCTATGGCTCGGAGCATTATCCTGCTGGTACCAAAAAGGCTCGGTCCCGTGAATTGCCACAGAGTTGGTAGGGCATAATTGTCCAGAATATCGAGGTAGACGTGCTGGTTAACAGGTTTGTCCACGATATTCAATGGGCCGGGACCATACCACGAAAAACATTTCTCGCCCATAATAAAAAAATATAGAAAATATATAGGAAAACATTTCTTCCCCCACACGGGTACACTGCCAGCCCCAAACTTGACCGCAGGAACAGTACACTGTCATAAATAGCGTTCCCACGGCTGCCGCCATACACACACGGCCATCAGTCTGGTGGATCGTGTATCTGGATTCATCAGTCAATAGGACCAGTTTCCATAGATCTACGGTCCACGATAAATGTTCTTTACAGCATGCTAAACGACGAGTAGCATTCTCAGTGGAGATCAAAGGCTTATGAGCAGCCGCACGACCACGGTAGCCCATGGAATGAAATTCTCTGCGAATGGTACGTATACGTATCGAGGTTCCAGCATTTTTACTCACCTGTACATTGAGGTCTTGGGCAGTACACCGTCGATTAGCTGTAACGACTATCCTGAGGCTTTGACATCCTCTACCACTGATTCTCTTTGGTCTGCCGGTGCGTTTTGTTGCTTCAGGCACGCCACATGCCTTCCACTTATTCAGTACATCCAACACAGTTAACTTGGGTATGTTTAAACGCCTCTCGGTTTCTCTTATGGTCAACCCACTAATGTAACACCCAACCGCTTTTCCTTTCACAAAGTCAGTTCTCTCTCTCAGCGACATTTTCACTCAACCTCAGAGTGAGATATGATTGCGGTCAGCTGCAGGCTTGTTTTTATATCGTTTAAAGCTGTACCGTGAATCTTAACAACGCAGCGGATCCGTTCATTTGCTTTTGAAGAGGTGTCCGGTGACTTGTCAATATAGTGCATATAGATATAAAATATACGTAAGTATATACTGTATATATACATCGAATCCTTCTCTACAAAATTTGTTTTCAGTTACTTTTCGTAACATATATATGTTATGGGCTGGGTCTTCGCCTCACCAGCATTTTATTCCACGATCAGCCACTGTTCAGCAGTGGATTAGCGAGCATGAAAGCGAATTTCACTATCTTCTCTGGCCACCACAGAGCCCGGATTTGAACCCCATTGAGGATGTATGGGGCATGTTATAAAAACAGATTCTGGAGCAAAGTCCTCTTTCGTCAATTCTGAGCCAATTAAAGGACTCTCTTGTGAACGCTTGATATGCTCTAGATGTAGCTGCACTGCAACACCTTCTGGAATCTATGCCAAACAGCGTACGTGCTGTAATTCGGGCAAATGGATGTCCAACCCGTAACTGAATAAAAGTTTCTAATTCAGTGGTAGGTATGTGTAGCTTATATATAGCATTTTTCAGGAAATTTGGCAACACCACTGCTGTTAACATATTGATACAAACGTGCCGAGCTTTATTGTTATTCTATCCAACGCTCGTCACCAATTGATACGTCCTGTGGGTAACTATCACACCCTGAACGCCAGTTGATACAAACGTGCTCTCGATCGTGCCGCAGCCAACAATTGATACGATATTTGGATCAGAGACTTGTGGGTTCTTTTAAATTCGGGAGCTGGTATATATGAGCGGAATTATTAACACCAACTTATACATGAGCGGAATTATTAACACCAGAGCGTATAGAATGAATAGAGTAAGATTAAAGCATTTAAACATCTTTATTTTTGGAAGGAAACTATCCCGGGGCATTGCCCACGGCGATACAAACAAGAGTTATTCTCCTTATTCTGAGCTAATACAATGTATTATCTGACTCTAGATTCTGAAATCAGTCTTCCGCCCAAAAGGCGTATCAGAGTTCAAAAATAAAGTCTGGGTTCAGTTAATGTCCTCAGTTTGTCCACTCAGCGAAAGGATAACAATAAACAAAAAAGTACATGTACTCACTTATTACGTGCTGCTTGTTTTGTAATTCATCATTACAAAGAACTATTCAAATTATAATGAGGCTCTATTGGACGCGCGCACGCACACACACACACACACTGATGAGCGCTTTATTTGGCTTGTTATGGAATTTCACCTGTATGAAAAAAAAGCGCAGGAGGTTGGTCACTTCATTTGCTTCTCCTTTCCCCGGCGATCAGACCCTGCTTTTAGAATGTACGGGGGGGGGGGCTCTCTTTTACCCAGTAGGAATTTCGTCGTCGGCTTGAAACGGACGCTCTCATGTGGTTTCACGCAGGTCAGCGACCTTACGCCACCTCGGAGGAAGAGGACGTTTTCAAGGGGAGAACTTCCGTAAGAGAAACAGATTATCTTTGCTTGGCGTACAGAACCTTCTTTCTCGCTGGAGATTCGTCGTGATTTCTTGGCTGGATGCAGGTTTATGAGAAGATCGACACTGTCTACGGGCCTCGCTCAGACAACGGTTGATGACTTCCGTCAATAAATTTAGCGGCTCCCTTTCAATGGCGGTTGAATCGCTCCTCTCAGTTTCTCAATTTTGGCATACCTAGCGGGGTTACCCTCACCCACCAAGTTATTGCTTTTCATATAGTCGGACGTCTGCGACCGAGCCTTATTTCGCATGTTTCCTTTCGCGGCAGGCTGGGCCGTCTCTCGCCGTCGTCTTACGTCTGCGAACTGCGAAAATCAACTAACTTTACATTTAGTCAGTCCCTTGACTGAGGCGACCTAAAATTGCCTCTTCTGTTGCAAGGGGGCTTCGCCTGCCTCTTTTCTGTCAACACTTAAAAAGTTGCCCTTTTCTCTTTCGTACAGAGCCCCGTCGCTTCTGCAAGAATAGTTCCGCAACTGACCTTCGCCCCTCATAATCGTAACTTTCAACGTTTCCTAAGGATTTTTTGGCACTAATGGCTCACTTGAAGGCGTATTTATGAAGTCCCGGATGCCGCCGCGTCGCTCTGCTGGGTGGTCTCCTTGTTGTTGAGTAGGCCTCCAAAGGTGATCTCTCAATTCCTTTGTTTTCACTTAGCCAAAGCGAATTACAAGACTTCCCCAATTAAATGAGTTAATTTTCCAATTAATTTGCAATAGGCCAAATATTTAATTTAATCATCATCATAATTTAACCACGCCTATCGAGTCCGTCCTCCCATTCTAATAGTAATTAATTTGTATCCAATTTTCGTATCAATATCATTCTAAACATGAAACATCTCCTTATGTGCCAACATCAAGAAAAACGAAGCATTAGTCAATTTTTTGGTGTGACATTCTGGGAGCACAAAGCAGAAATGGAAACAGGTCAATGGTCAACAATTCTTTGTGGGTCCAACTGGTCAGGTCAAGGTGTCCCTGACCCTATTTTGACCCGGTTTTATTCCAGTTTTATTTTTGAAAAGAGAAAAATATATTCCAAAAAAAAAATGCGTGTTGTGGAATTCTGTAGTCGATGCTGGTGCCCACGGAGTGAATAATGATTTGCATTGCAAAAATATTGTCTCTTTCTTAAAGCAACAAAGATTTCCGCCGACCGACGTAAAACACACCGACACCATATCGTAAAAAGATACTTCCTTTGCGTTCTTTTACAGTGCGACTGTCCATGGCAAAGGTACAGGCAGACGCCATTCGCCTGTTTCTCAGCTGATTCACTCTCTCCGTGCGAAGTTCACTGTATGACTAAGAGTTACTTTTCACATCACATCTTTTACATTGAGCATTCAGAGGTTTTCGATTGATGTGCTAACATCCCATTCTCATGACATGTCGAAATCAACTCCTTTTTTGTTAATATCGATGGATTTAATATTTAGGAGGTTGAGAAAGGTGTCGATACCAACAAATACGTGCTTGTTGAAAACTACAAGGGGAAGAGTGAATGCTGGAAATTGTTTAGTCTCATTAAGGAGCCGGTGAATAATTCTGTGTTGTTTGGTCTTGCTTGTTGTTCAAAATGTGGGAAATGTGTACAAAGGAAGATTTCGACGGTGTATTAAGAGATTATGGAACCAAAAATCTAACGGACCATGTGAAAGTATGCGCACCTCCATCAAAGCGTGGAAAGAGTGAACAATCTTAATACTTTAAAAAAAATACATTAGTGTAATCGTAAATAATGATTCACATTTGTAATCTACTCACGGTCATAGTCAACCATTACTTATGGATTACGCAAAATAGTGGCACTAAAAATGTAGCAAGTAACCAAATTTTATTATTAAAAAAGGATTTCAGTTATTAAATATCAAGCACTTATTGGGATGAATTTTTTATATATATATATCATCATCATTGTCAACCATTATCAATCCACTGCTGGACGAAGGTCTCCCCAAGTTTCCTCCACAACGGTCTGTCTTGTGCCAGTCTCCTCCATTTCACTCACGCATATTTTCGAATTTCATCCACCCATCTCCCATGTGGTGGTCTTCCGGGTCTTTTCCTGTCCTTTGGAATGCAATCTAAAATTTCGGCTGTCCATCGATGATCTGTCCTTCTGGCAGTATGTCCAGCACATTGCCATTTCAGGGATTTAACTTTGATCATGATGTCTTCCACTCTCGTCATTTTTCGGATCCACGAGTTCCTCTTCTTATCTCTCCTGGTTATACCAAGCATGCACCTCTCCATGCAACTTTGAATTGTCTGCAGCCTTTGTATGTCTCTTTTAGTTAAGGTCCACGTCTCTGCACCATACGTAAGCACTGGAAGGATGCATTCATCAAACACTTTTCTTTTAAGACATAATGGCATATTGCTCCTGAAAATTATGCTGTTTCTTCCAAAAGCTCATCCAGGCAAGTTTTGTACGCCGATTAATTTCTTCATCAATGTGACCCTCACTTGATATCTGCTGTCCAAGATAAACGTACGTGTCTTAACTCCAGCTTTTCTCCATCAATCAATAAATATTCATTTCTTGTAAAAGCATTGAACATTACTTTTGTCTTCTGAAAGTTCATTTTTAATCCCACTTCTTTACTCTTGTCAGCAAGTTCCTGGATCATACTCAGCAGCTCTGGTGGGGTAGTTGTAAAAATGACTACGTCATGAGCAAAACGAAGGTGGGTTAGATAATCTCCATTAATCTTTATCCCTTTGTTTACCCAGTTCAGTGATTGAAAGACATTTTCCAATGTGGCATTAAAGAGCTTCGGAGATATGGTGTCACCTTGTCTCACTCTCTTTCCAATTTTTATGTGTGTTGTATTTCCAAGCAGCCGAATCTTTGCACTTGCATTCTCCTAGATGTTATTAATAATATTAATGTATGCATCTTCAATACCGCAGGATTTAAGAGCCATTGCAACTGCTGATGGTTTCACCGAATCAAAGGCTTTTTCATAATCGATAAAAGCCATGCACAATGGAAGTTCATATTCCCTCGCTCTTTCAATTAGTTCTCTCAGTACGTGGATATGATCTATTGTGCTGTAGCCACTCCTGAATCCAGGTTGTTCTCTCGGTTGAGCCATGTCCAGTGTCATCTTCAAGCGGTGTGAAAGAACTTTAGTGAAGATTTTATAAACCACTGATAGGTCTGTAGTTCCTGAGATCCTCAATGTCACCTTTCTTATGTAGCAGGATCATTGTAGAGTTGTTCCAATCCACAGGAATCTTTCCTTCATTAAGGCATCGAGTGAAAATTTGGGCGAGTACTGTTTCGATTTGTCCACTTGCTTCTTGTATGATGTCTACAGTAATTCCATCTTCTCCTGGAGCTTTTCCCCGCTTCATGTTCTTGATTGCATGTGCAACTTCTGCTGGGAGGACTGGGAGAACTCTGGTACCTTTCATGATGTCTGGAGTGCATGTATCATCCCTTTGATATAATTCGGAGTAGACATCTTTCACTCTTGTCAAAATTTCGCCTCTATTTCTTGTTACAGAACCATCTTCTTTTCTCAGTGCCATAATCTGTTTTCTTCCCATACTGAGATGTACCTTTGCTATCTTTAGTCTTTGGTTGTTTTCAATTGCTTTCCTCACTAGCTCACAGTTGAATTTTCTTAAGTCTTCAGTGATATTTTTTCGTACTGTCTTGCATAGCTCTGTATATTCCACTTTGGAAGTCACATCTTCTTTAGTTGTCCTCATCTCTCTTCTTTTTTGCATCAACATTTTGGTTTTTCCTGATAATTTGTTCACATGCAACTTGTTCTTAGACCCAGCTAATTTTGTTGCTGTTTCCATAAGAGCTTTGGTTACTTTTCTGTTAACTTCAGAAATATCCACTTCTTCCGATGTTAGGCCTTTTAAAACAGAGAATCTGTTCTTCAGTTCCAATTTGAAAGTATTATGGTGTTTTTTCAGGTTGGTTATGTCAATACATTTTGTTTGTCTTATGAGCTTGCCACGTTCGAGTTTAGTGTTGAGATGCATCTTACATCTCACCAATCTATGGTCACTACCTGTGTTGAACTTGTTCAGCACACTGCAGTCTTGGAACACGACTTTTTTGTTACACATAATAAAATCAATTTCACTTGTCGTCTCAATTGGATGTCTCCATGTCCATTTCCTGTGTGGCTTTTTCTTGAAAAAGGAGTTCAAGATGAAAAACCCTTCTGCCTCTGCAAACTCAACGAGAGTATTTCCACGCTGGTTTCTGTTGCCGTGACCGAATTTACCTACTGAAGTTTCATTCGGTTGCGGTTGCCCTATTTTTGCATTGACATCTCCCATAATTATCTTCAAATGCTGCTTACCTTTATTATTTAGATGACGAATTTCCTCATAAAATTATTCAATTTCTTCTTCAGGAGGACTTGTGGTTGGTGCATAAGTTTGAATAATCTGAGCCTTGTATCTTCTCGAGAGTTGGATAACGAGTCGTGCAGCTCTGTAAGAGGAACTTTCAACTTCTACCACTTTATCCTTCAGTTTCTTGTTTATTATAAATCCAACACCACTAGTTCTGCCAGTATCTGTCCCACGATAGTAGAAGCGATGTCCACTTTTTAGTTCAATGATATCTTCTCCTTACCTCACTTAGCCCGACGATGTCCCACTTGATACTTTGTAGTTCCTCTTCCAATTCAAGAAACTTTGAATCAGAAGATGGGGAGCGTCCATTATACGTAGCCAAGGTCAGCATCAGATGGCAGCCTAGTCCGGTCCTCCGGGGATTCTTAGCACCCTCTGCCTTCATGTCGCACTGGCCGCTGCCTTGGCCAGGTACATTCCAGCTGCCGGAGACTGAGGGCCAAGATTTAAGTTGTAGAGTCATTTGGGAGGTGTTTGGCCATAACTCACCACGCTGGCCAAGCGGGTTGGTGAGTGCGGGATAGCATTTCCTCTGATCCCGACGGCATAGTTATACCGCTATTTGGGGATCGTCAGAGCCCCTTTAGTGGGAACAGGATGCACCACGAGAGGGCGGGGTTGACATTTGTCAAGGAGAGGCTGTGATGTTACGCATCACTTGACCTTACATCCCTATCTTAATATACAATGGTGGACAATTGCTAAGGACGAATCATAAACGGCTATACAGCGCATAAAAAAAGTAAGTGTGGTTGGATGCCTAGTGAAATAAAATAATGTCAGAATGCCAGGACATTACAAGAAAGACAATTTATTGTGCTCTGAAATCCAGAAGGCTTCGGCCTGTTCAAGGGACAAACAGGCCATTTTGTGCAGAATACGAAGGCGTTCCGGCGTAAGATGTCAATACGGGATATGGCCACCATGGAGGGAGATGCAAGATTCCACACTTCGTGTCATGCTTTGCACAACATTATCAAGCAGCTGTTGGGGTAATTTATCCCATTCCTCTGTCAGTGCACGGATGAGGGTGTCCTTGTTTATTGGAGGGCATTGGCGACCAGCAAAACTCCTCCCCAAAGCATCCCACACATTTTCAATGGGATTCAGATCTAGAGAACGTGCTGGCCATACGAGGCGTTGAATATCCTCGCTCTCAAGACACTCCTGGACAGCGACTGTTCGATGACATGTTGCGTTGTCGTCCATGAAAATTAATCTATCACCGACAGCACCACGGAACATGCGAACATGAGGTAGCAGAATATCATTAATGTATCGTTGGCCAGTCATAGTCCCAGTTGGAAGCACATAGAGGGACGTACGGCCATTGATCATGATGCCAGCCCATACCATGACACTACATGTCGGATATCGGTCCCTTTCCTGTATGTTTGCTGGATAATATGCAGTACCACTATCACGCCAGATCAGTTGTCGTCGACAATCAGACGATAGACTGAATTTGCTCTCATCTGAGAAGAGGACAGCAGACCAGTCTGTTATCAGTCCAATTGCGATGTTGATGGCACCTTTGCAAACGGGCGGTACGGTGACGTCTGGACAATGGGATGCACACAACAGGACGGCAGGCATATAGTCCTCCTTCATGCAAACGTCTGGCGACAGTTTTTCGGGAGATCCATTTGCCAGTAGCAGCCATAAACTGATTTGCTACCTCACTAGCTGTGCTGCGCCGGTGTCTTTTTGTTGATAGCACTATGTACCGATCTTCTGCAGGTGTCGTACTGCGAACACGACCTCCACCGTGACGTTTGCTACACTCTCCATTTGTTTGAATTGATTTCCAAAGCCTTGAAACAACACTGTGGCTGACGTCGAACTCCCTGGCAACATCTGTTATTTTTCGCCCTTCTTCAATCTTGCTAATAATACGGCCACGCGTAAAATCATCTAGGTGATGTCGGGAAGACATACTGAAAATTGCAAGTTCGTCAATTGATTCTTTCCCTTTCAACTTTGAGTTTGAACAACAACGGTCAATACGCGTCAAATCCTTTATATCTCTTATCAGCGCTATGACGTCACGAACAAGTTCGGCAATCCAAAATGTGCATACGCACAACACGTCTTACTGTGTCCCGCACTTATGCTAATTTCCACATTTTCCTGCCGTCCATTTTATGGTTGCTATCGTCATCCGTCCTTAGAAATTGTCCGGCAGTGTATATATATATATATATAAATTGAGTTTCGAATTTATATTTCAAAGCAGATTTATCTGGGTCAGTTACGGGTACAGCTCGGAACGGGTCGGGTTCCGGTCCGAAATTTTTGTTCCGTTTCCAACTCTGGCACAAAGGTCGCATAATTCTACGTTTTTTCAGTCGTGTGAATACAAACGGGGGATAAAGGCATGCTTGAAATGAAGTACACTTATCTGGGAGGGGGGATAGTTTACCGAAATACATTAATGATTCTCTTTTAAAATGTTTCAAAACAACGCGTGTTCAATAAGGAAATGTTCCACATACTTCTTGCTTTACCCACATGAGATCGTAAATGGTAAACTGCGACATATACAAGAGGCAATTTGTGAAATCACTCAATGCTTTCCCATAAAAATAAATTGCGTTTTATTACGCACCCTGAAGAGAGTTCAGTATGACCAGATTCAGTAGACGATAAAGCAATCTGTGCCGCAAGAGGAGAGTCAAAACAAGTATTGTGTGATGCAAATTGCCTTCTAGAGTTTCAAATCGGTAACCAGAACCCCGTGATATTCTGTTGCTTTCAAAATCTGAATCCCGAGAAATGATCTTTCAAATGCATGAACCCTTTTGTGTCTTAGTCTTTCCAGCTTCGGTAATTTGCGTTCTGCGTTGTCAGCGATGCTACGACGTAGTTAAACTGCACGGTAACTGCATCCAGCAGATTAGTTGCTAAGAAGTTTTCAGCAGAGGTAAATGATTAATTCTTGGTATTCGATTTATTGCATAAATGGTTAAAATGCGCTGGAGGCACGCAGTAATGCTTTAGATTGTGCTTAAAAGTGGAGCAGCGGACTGATACTCGCTGACGTGGAAATTTGCTTCGACGCAGTCAAGTGTTCAACGGAGCAAGACAGTGAAGAATTTATTGCAGCGTAAACAAGAGGAAGAGAGATTCTTTCAATCAAAACAGGCTCGAAACGATTCACATTTCTTCCGACATAACTCAGATCATTATTTGGAGAGAAAACGAACTCTTGGGTATGTGTAGCGCAGAGCTATATTCTTATGTAATCTATATCTATACTAATACCTAAAGAGAGAAATTTTGTGTGTTTGAGGAAATCTCGGAAACTACAGAACAGATTTAGATAATTTTTTCACCGTTGGGAAGCGTATTTCTTTCCGGTGGACATAGGCTATTTCGTTTACTTTTTTATTATTTTTGACTGTACTACCGAATCACATCGCTTTCAAGTAGTTCCCGATTTCCGTGTACCGTTCCGCTTTGTTTACATACACTCTGATCACACCCAACGTGAAAGAAAGTAGTTCGCGTTCATATACGGAATTTTTTTTACTATCGTGAAATAATATTGAAACGCTTCATTTACGAACAAATATGAGAGCTCATTTAGGAGGCGGAGATACCCAATTTTCTACTCAGTTACTACGTGTCACGGTGATGGCAAAGTAACTAATCAGACCAGTTTGATTCCACTACGTAGTACAGTGGGAAGCATTGTAAGATCTATTAATGAATTAGTTCACAAAATTTATCCTATTGTAGAAACTTCGCTCCAAAACAAGTCACAACTGGATGTGTGAACGAGCTATTGTGTCTCCAAAAACGCATCTGTTGATGAAATCAAGTATGCTATTTTGCAAAAACTGCCCGGCGAATACAGAATTTACACATCGATCGATACTGTCGTTAACTTTGAAGATACAGTGCATTACCCACATGATTTTTTTAATTATTTAAATCCCTCAGGACTTCCATCGCATTGTCTAAAATTGAAAGTTAGTTTTCCTATAACATTATTACGAAATCTGAATCCTCTAAACCTACAAGTGCTGCGTAATAATATTATTGAAGCCATTATACTAACTGGGTCAGCAGCTGGATAAATGGCACATATACCCAGGATCCCGATGATTCCGACGGACTTGCCTTTCACGTTCAAAAGATTACAGTTTCCTATTATCATTCGCTATAACGATCACTAAATACCAGAGCCAAACTTACAAACATGTGGGATTGGATTTGAGTCAAGAATGTTTCTCGCAAGAACAGTTATACGTCGGCTTATCGAGAACCCACAGTTCAGACAATCAATTTATTTTGATAACGACTGGAAACGAGACAAAGAATGTTGTATATGCAGAGGCATTATGAATTATTATCAAAAAATAAAATAAAAATTATGTACTTAAATGTATATAAAAATTATTTATAATTTTCTTTCACGTGAAAAACTAACTGCCGACCATTTGATCTTTCGGCCAATTTTCTCCATCGGTTGCTATGAAATTCAACTTCAACCTCAGATTTTTGCTAATTGAAGCATTGGTTTCGATTCCCTTTCCAGGGCTATGAAATTTTCAAGTTTTCTGAGAAGTATTACAGGGATGACTAGTAATAGGTGAAATCTTTGCTTCGACCGTCTTCCGTTTTGGGGAAACTCTTTCCTCCATTTTTAAGCTGAAATGTAAGTATTTATGGAATAAATGGATATTTAAGAAAAATACTGGGCACAAGGAACATCGCTAGAAAATATTACGATTACGCGAGAAGAAATATTCACTCCGACTAACTTCTGTTTCCGGAAGATGGAATTGCGTCCTCAAACAGAAAAAGGACCAAAGATTTCTGCTCAGTTTGTGCATCGATCACGATATAGCCCCAAATGATAACGGCTGACCTAATCCCGAAGCCAGGCGCCGTGCTTTCAAAAAACCAAAAAAAAAAAAAAAAGAAACAAAGAGGTGCGTCACGAACTTTGTTCAGAGGCATCGGGCCGACGCAATCCAGTGCCACAGAGAAAGAAGCGCGTCCGAGCCACGGCGAAAGATGCGCGCCGGGCCAGCGTAATCCTGGATCATGGCGAAAGGAGCACGCCGGGCCTATGTAATTCCGGTCCAGCGCCGTGCATTCTTTCCACTTAGCTTTCAAACAAGCAAAACAAATTTATTTTCCTCGGAAAAAAAGGAAGAATAGAAAAGAGACCAGTCACGAAATATATTCAGAGCCTTCAGGCCGACATAATCCCGGGCCACAGTAAAAGAAGCACGCCAGGCCGGCGTAATCCTGGGTCACGTCGAAAGAAGCACGCCGGGCCTACCTAATCCCGGCCCGGCGCTGTGCTTTTTTTTTTTGCACTCCTTCAAACAAGCACAGCAAATTCTTCCTTCTCAGAAAAAAAAACAGAAAGAAAGCTCTGTTACAAAATCTGTTCAGAGGTTTTTACATTGATTAATTACAAAACCAGTAAAACTTTCTTAATAACGGCGAAAATCTGAATATCCGTAATTTTTGGTTAGTCATTCGTAATTCCGGGGGAAATTCGTAATAATTACGGAGATTCAGTAATTGTTGGCATCTCTGTGCGTCCTCCGTATAGGAAGCGGTTTCACGGCAGCTTCGATTTTCGAGCGATCTCACAAAAGCGGGAACGCCTTTGCGTACATTACAAATTACAAGAGTAAGGGTTCTTGGCGATTACGTCACAACGATATAGTACACTTTCTCTCGTTCCATTTTTTTTTTAATTTACGCGTTACTTGTAAGCTCTAGATGATGAATCACTATACAAAGTTTAACATTTATTCTTAAAGTGCCAGGATTACACTAAAATTTTTCGGATATAGAACAAAAATAAGGACATTTCAGGACAAAAAAAAATCAGGAACTTCAGGAATTTCAGGACAACTCCAACCTCTGCCAGTAAGTGTTACAAGAAAATTCAGAATTTATATTGTTTGCTGTGAATACAAGAATTCTATCGATTTCCCATGTATTATGATGAATAATATTACTTCCTTCATTGATAAATCCCGATTATCATTTTTGTAGCACTCGAATTCTAATTTGCCATGTTTTTTTTATTCCATTGGAACTTGGAATTATTTTTGCAGTGTGCCATTTGACCTAAGTGTGTGTGCAATATTATTACAATGGAATACGTAATCCATAGAAAGAGACTAAGAAAAATTCCATTTAGTGGGCCTTCAACTTCTACTGATGAGGTATAGCGGTTTAAAGAAACAACTGCGTATGAAATGACAGAAAATGTGCCTCACGATGAGGATAAATGTCTTCGTATGGTCGGAGATAGAAAGCTAAATTGCATGTTCACAATGTAATCATTCAATCATAAACAACCAAATATTTAGTGCTGAGCAGCTTACACTCCAACATACAACGAAAAAACAATTTGTGCAACATCTGAATTCATGTGGGTCTTTCCCGACCGATCCGTTTCGAAATACCTTGTCGATAACGTGAAGAAAACACCTGTTCAAGTATTGCACAAAATGTCCTTGTCGAGCAATAATACCCATAGATTTCCGTTCATCGTGTGATTGAGTCTTTCTCAAGTCATTTTACTGACGTGTTCGTGAAAAAGCGATTCACGACTGAACCTGCGGTCGCTACTCCCAAGTCACATGAATACGCCAATAAGAGCGCAGCTCTTTTTTTCCCTGCTCTTTTAATTCACCCGAGGAGCTGCAGCATCATTGGAGAATTCCCCAGTATTTTTCATAGGGAAATGGATTTCATCTCTTTTCCTGTTCGATAATCACTTTTGCTTAGCGAGGAAAGTCTGTTCCGTACAGCGTATGTTTTTGTTTATTTTGATTGAAGGTCTAACGACTGCCGTACTCAATGGGCTATAAGCAGTCACCCGTCCCTAATTTAGGATCACTGGTTCCAGGGAAGGGTGCGAGTCAGTGCCGTAAGACAAACACATCTATGACCGACGGAATTCGAACCCGGATGCTTCTCAGACGAATGGTCATAAGCCAGCGCTTAGACCACTGCGCCACCGGGGCGGCGTACAGCGTATACAACAACTACTTGGTTTTATACCTTTAAAGCACGACAAATTTGAACTTGAAAAAGTGTCGCTGAATATTTTTGAAGATTAAATTATTTAATGCTTCTTTCCAGTTACAAGGAAGTTTGACATGCTTTTTAGGCTGTAGAAATAAATTTAGCGTATTTTTCCTAAAAGAAAATGGGGTTTCATATGCGTATGTACATATTGTTTGCATGCGTATGTTTCCATGTGTGCAGGATTTTTTTTTTTAATTTAGGGGAGGAGACTGAGCTTTCAGGTCAGGAAAAATTTTCATATTCCACCCCTTCCACCAGTTTTTTTTTTTTTTTTTTTTTTTGATTGGAGGTTTAACGACCACCGTGAGCAACTCAATGGGCTATAAGCAGTCGGCCGTCCCTAATTTAGGGTTACTGGTTCCAGGGAAGGGAGAGAGCCAGTGCCGTAAGACAAACATCCGAGCCTGACCGGGATTCGAACCCGGACCCCTTACAGACGAATGATCAGAGGCCAGGGCCTTAGACCACTGCGCCACCGGGGCGGCCCACCAGTTGTGCGATGCAATTTAACACAGCATTAGCCGGATCGTGCCAACGCTTTGTTCCGTCGCCGAACTTCTGTATGTTATGCTATACAGCTGGTGTATAATACTGGAAGTCAATATCATCTCGGGTACAGGAGATTATCGTGGCAAAAGACGGCACAGCGAGCTGTTAGGTTGGTTGTCATAATGTTATGGCTCCGGAGTGTATATGCGGTCGCGTCTGTAATTACGCTATCCTGTTTAAGAGGACGTTGTTTGGCACAGGAATTTGAATAAAATAGCAACGTGATGGAAAAGAGATTACAGTGAAAATGACTTGCCTGAAAAGAGTCTCACTCGGAAGTACCCGCGGTGATTTAGTTGAGTGTGTGACGCGCGGTACCCAAAGAAATATTTCCAAATGCTGCAATCTGACGTAAAGTCACCCGTCTCTCTTCTTCCAATAGGGTCTCGCCACACGCCATATTGCTGTCTGATTGCCTTACTCTGATGCATGATACTGCGTTTCTCATTCGTCGCCGTACTTTGCCTGTCTGTGAATTCTGAGCATCATTCTGACATGTCCCGAACACACCGGCCATAAGAACCATAGACTTCTTGCAACTGGCCATGTATATCTTCTGGCGACTTTATCCATGCCCACAGAAACCTAATCAACGCGCATACCTCCGAGTGAGATCATGCTTCCAGTCACGTTGCCATTTCCATTTGAATCTGCTCTCCAGCGTTGCATTTTAATTGAAACTCCTCTACCGAACAACGCCCCATGGTCACGGTGAGGTAATGGCATTAGATGACACGGATTTACGTACCCATAATTCTGCTACTCAACAATTTAAGATATGCAGATGACACAACTCCTTTGGTAGGAAGTAGAGAAGACTTACAGGATCTCATCAAGAAAGTAAAGTTGGAGAGTGAAAAATCAGGCTTAATATGTTAGACACACTGCTGGCTATTAAACGTACAACACCACGAAACACTAGAGATATCCAAGTCATACTTGTAAAAGAAGCAGATGATAAAAGGGTGAATTGATTACAAATACAGCACGGTGAGGCGAGGATATCACATAACAATCAGTATTTGGTGTAGCCACCCGGGTGGGGGGGGATTACAGCTACAACACTGCCCGGCATCGAAAGGAAGAGACGTTGGATGTGTGTTTGGGGAATTCCCGTCCACGCAGCTTCGGTACGATGCCACAGTTCCTCCGTTGTAGCCGGTGGTCGTCGCTAGCGTGCCAGTCGTCCTGCGATCATGGAACACACGTGTTCAATAGGTGACATGTCCGGGGACCGCGCGGGCCAAGGAAGACGTGCCATATTGTGGCGATTCAGGAAGCCTTGAAAGTTGCGTGCACCAGGCATTCGCGCATTATTCTGTTGGGAAATGGCACCAGACAATTCCTGAAGCTATGACACAACAACAGGCTCCAACACCTCTGTGATGTAACGATGGCTGTTCAATGTACCTGTAACGCGGAAGCGGTGCGTGTGGAATCCAATGTCACTCCATACCAAAACGTCGGCTGCCGAGACATCATGGCGCATCATAATGCAGGACTCACTGAGCTGGTCGCCGCGGTACCGCCAGACACGGATTAGTCCTTTATGGTGCTACAAACCGAAGCGAGGTTCGTTGGTAAACACGATGTCTTGCCATTCGCTCTTTTCCATACGCGACGTTCTTGGCATCATTGCAGTGCAGACGCCGGTGTTGTATAGTCAAAGGTAGCCGAAGCAACGGGTGGCGTGCAAGAATGCCTCGGTGTTGCAGACAACTCCAACCGTCCGTGCGGAGACTGGGTGTTGTGTCACACACCCGAACTGTTAGCCACGGTAGTCGATGTGGCTGTGCGATCCGTCAGAGCTATGCGCACCAGTTATCGGTCCTTTCGTTTGGTGGTGTGACGAGGCCGTTGGAATCTTTTTTTTAATTGGAAGTTTAAAGGTAAGCAACTCAGTGGACTATAAGCAGTCACCCGTCCCTAATTTAGGGCCACTGTTTCCAGGGAAGGGGAAGAGCTAGTGCCATAAGACAAACATAACATCCATGCCTCACCGTGATTTAAACCCAAACCCATCTCGGACGAATGATCAGAAGACATCGCTTAGCGCCACCGGTGCGGCAGCGTCGGGATCCCTCACGTCGATGTGTTCGTTCCTCCGCTACCCACTGACGCCACATTCTCTCCACGTGGCCGCATGCCGTCTCACACGAACACCAATGTCTAGGTGTGATAATCCACATTCCCGATATGCCACAATTCTCCCGTGATCGAAGTCGGAAACCTGTTATGCGCAGCTGTCGGCGAGCAAACATTTCCGATATGCCACAATTCTCCCGTGACCGAAGTCTGAAACCTGTCATGCTGCAGCTGTCGGCGAGCAAACACATTCCCGATATGCCACAATTCTCCCGTGATCGAAGTTGGAAACCTGTTATGCTGCAGCTGTCTGCGAGCATACACATTTCGAGTGCTTAAGGTGGATCCACCTAAAATCTCTACGTTATATTTCCAATGGTAACACTTCTGTACTTTTTTCTTCGCAATTAGTGTATTCCCAAGGATGAAAATTGGCACATCGATAAAACTAACTTTAAGTTACAGCATATGATACTTAATGCTTACTAAAACATAACGTAATTAAGCAATCCAGCATTTGTTTGTCTACTGACGTCGTCAATGTACAGATCGCGCCATCTATTAACAGGTCTGAACATTACTGAAAGAAAAATGATTGATTTTTAATATAACTATGGTTATGTTCTACAAGTATTAAGTATCCCATGCTATAACTTAGAGTTAGTTTTATCGATATGCAAATTTTCGTCCTTTGGAATACATTAATTGCGACGAAAATGTGTACAGAAGTTTTACCATTGGAAACATAAGGCAGAGATTTTAGGTGGAACCACCTTAACACCTGCTCCTTGTTCATCCCTCTTATACGACCCCTAGGGGCTGTTGCTGTCCCACATGATTTCCATATGTGCTGCCCGGTTAAGGCTGCTTTGAATTAGTGTTAAGCTTCATCTTCTGCGATAGATGGCGCAAAATATCACTCCTTGGGCGTGGCTTTTATGTCTTGAGGGATTGTTCCAGAAGTTGGCGTTAACGAATGACTAGAAGACCTAACCATTTTCAGAATGGAAGCGGCCTCTCGTTGGCTTCATAATGAAAAGACAAATTACGCCCTGTTACGTTTTAACCAATGACATTGTTTGGGGGTGGAGCTTAGTAGGTAAGCGTAGTTTCTGTCTCAAATTGAAGTGCTTTCTGGTAATGTACACATTTTCTCTTCAAAAAATGAACGTACAGTAGAATTTAAGATGATCTATAGAAGACAAGATTCCAATCTCACTTCAGTGCCCATTCTTTGATTTTTATTTGGCCTAGATAATTAAAATAATCAGACAGAAATGAGAGATTTCGTTTCTTCTACACAGAAACACTGCCAAGCTAACTTCTGGCGCCATCTAGCGCCAATTTGGAATACTTTCGAGTCAGATAAATTGAATTTTTAAAAAAATTCTAACAAATTTTTCGGAAAAATAACTGCCACACGTATTAGCTATGGGTCGTTTTTATTTGTGTTAAAAATTTCAAACTCTACAAAGTTTTCAAGAAAATGTGTACAGAAGAATTTGCATTACAGATATAGGACAGAATTTCCGTTACACTCATTAAAAGACAGCCTTAATCATTTACATATGCGCCTGTTTTCTGCCCTTGTGCCAACTTTCGAGCACCCGGAATGAGATCTTCCTAGTGTTGCACTTTTAATGGCCATTATTATATTAAGAAGACAAAGGCCATGTGTCAACTTCCAACCTTACAGATTTTTTAACTGACGGGGAGGAATTAAAAGTCGCAGGCAATTTTATTCTCTTGGGCTCCTGAATAGGTGACGAGCGTCAGTGCCCTCAAAAATAGGAGGAGAGTTTCCCTAGGGAGAATTCTGAAGGATAAAGACATTTCAATGACAAAAAAAGATCATAATTGTTAAATCAATGGTCTTTGCTGTGGCAATGGATGGTTGTAAAAATTGGACGTTGATGAAGAGTTAGAGGAAGAAGATGGATGCTTCCTTTTGCACTATGGGACTGGAGACGGCTACTTGGAATTTCATGGACTGCAAGAACTAATCAGTCAGTACTTGATCAAATCAAGCCCCAGTTATTTCCTTCAGACAATGATCTTAAAGTAAAAATTCAAATATTTTGGAGATGTGGTGCGTGCTAATAATGAATTTGAAAAAATAATCATTCTTGGCAAGCTTAGAAGAAGAGGAAGACAAAAAAATACGATGGTTGAATGTAATCAAACACTGTTGTGGAATGACCATAGAAGATCAAAAAGAAGTAATCGCTCTTTCCACGTTGATAAGTGAGTCACAGAAAAATTCTTATAGGCCGCCACCAAGAATAGATCCCAGGGTTTTCCAGTTAAGCGCCGAAAATGCTGCCACTGCACCACAGCGGCCCCGAATTCTCCAGACTGTGCGAGGCTCCATGAAACAACCTGCTATGTGGTTTGGCAGTGAAATCACTTGTAAGTCCGGAGAAATCGGGGCCGCTGTGGTGCAGTGGTAGCATGTTCGGGGCGTAACTGGGAGACCGTGAGTCCGATTCCCGGTGGCGGCCTGTAAGAATTTTTCTGTGACTCACTTATCATCGTGGAAAGAGCGATGACTTCTGTTTCATGTTCCTGATCCACGTCGAGTGTATGAATTGATCATAGGAGATTTGAGAGATCGCGCTGAGAACAGATTGAGATGGAGAGCTTTTGTTCATATAGTCACCAAGAGTAGAGCACCCCTCGATAGAAACTAACAACAAAAATTCTCCTAAAAAGATCATCTGAATCACCTCTCGTGCATATTTTGTGACATACTACAGAGCTGACGCACATGTCAAGACGGCAAGTAGCAGTGACAAGCCCTTGCCGTCGTAGCTCAATTGGGAAAGCATTCGGCTCCGGAGCACAACGATGCTGATTCGAGTATCGCCACCGAAAAATTTGGATTTTACATTGGCGCCAGAACGCAAGAATGGGTGTACTTTCCGTTAGGGCATTCAAAGTAAAATAAAAATTATGTGCGATGTTCCTGCCACACATCGTTTGGAATTAATGAGAATTCCTTCTTTGTTTCGAAAAATGTGTGATGCTTCTTCCACACATCGTCTGGAATTGGAGAAAATTCCCTCTTATACAAAGTTACTTCAAGCACGGTTCGCCAGCTGACCCGGAAACCTACGATTCCGTCCCAACCCCTTTCTCAACGGGAGAATATGTATATACTATATAGACAAAAGTCACCGAACACCCCTTCAAAAGCAAATGAACGGATCCGCTGCGTTGTTAATATGCGCGGTACAGCTGCAAACGGTATAAACACAGGCCTGCAGCTGATCGCAATCATATCTCACTGTGAGGTTGAATGAAAATATCGCGGCTAGAGAGAACTGACTTTGAGAAAGGAAAGATTGTTGGGGGTTATAATAGTGGGTTGTCCATAGGAGAAACCGAGGGGCGTTTAAACATACCCAAGCACACTGTTTTTGGATGTACTAAATAAGTGGAAGACACATGGCGTGCCTGAAGCAGCAAACCGTACCAGCAGACCAAAGAAAATCAGTGATAGAGGACGTCGAAGCCTCAGGAGAGTCGTTACAGCTAATCGACGGAGTACTGCACAAGACCTCAGTGTACAGGTGAGTAAAAATGCTGGAACCTCGGTATGACACGTACCATTTGCAGAGAACTTGATTCCATGGGTTACCGTGGTCGTACCGCTGCTCATAAGCGTTTCATCTCCACTCTGAATGATACTCGTCGTTTAGCATGGTGTAAAGAACATTTATCGTGGACCGTAGTTCAATGGGAACGGGTCCTATGGACTGATGAATACAGATACACGATCCATCAGTCTGATGGCTGTGTGTGGGTATGGCGGCAGCCGGGGAACGCTATTTACCACAGTGAACTGTTCCTATGGTCAAGTTTGGAGCTGGCAGTGAACACGTGTGAGGGTGTTTTTCGTGGTATGGTCCCGGCCCATTGGTTTTTGTGGACAAACCTGTTAACCAGCACGTCTACCTCGATCTTCTGGACAATTATGCTCTACTAACTCCGTAGCATTACTATGGAACCGAGCCTTGTTGGTACCAGCAGGAGCCATAAAGCAAGGACTGTTACGGCGTGGTTTGACGATAATTTCGTATCGTGTGTGTACTGGCCATCACAGAGCCCTGATCTTAATCCCACAGAGCACTTATGGGATGAATTAGAGAGCCACATACGTTTGGAACCAAGGCCTACTACTAAACAACAGTTAGAGGCAGCATTATGTACTGAACGCATACCTATATCGCTGTGTTCCAAAACATTGTCGAAAGCATGCATTCAGGGCAAAGGAGGACTGACACCGTACTAATGTATATCAATAAATGCTATGTGCTGTGTTGCGTTTCTATTCTAGGTGTCTGATGACTTTCGTCTATATAGCGTATATAACGTACTACGGAGATGACGTGCATGTCAAAACGGCAAATGGCAGTAATAAGCTATTGTCGGCGTAACTGAATTGGGAAAGCATTCGGCGCAGGAGCAGAAGGATGTTGGTTCAAATATGCCACCGGAAAATTTGGGTTTCACAATTTACATTGATAATAGAATTTAATTCATTATAAAACAAGAATTCTTAACGCAATTATAAAGACCTTGTAGTTTGCTCCCCTTCTGAATTTCACCACCGAAGAAAATATGCAGGGAGGAAAACCGAGAGCACTGTTGGAGGAGGGAAAAAAAAGCAGTTACACTCAAACAAATTGTATTGTCCTTCAAACTGTTCGGTTTTCGAGAGCAGGATGGATTCGTTGTAACGTAAAATTTGTATTACCCACGCACCTGTTTGTTCCTCCTGCCTTTAGGAGGAACTGGCAGAAATACGAAGCTGACTTAAGAAATAAACCGTGGAAAAAAAATGTAGTATGGTAGATGAAATAAAAGCGCAATTGCTCTCTCTCTCTCTCTCTCTCTCTCTCTCTCTCTCTCTCTCTCAGAGGAGTCCAAGAATAAAACCTGAACACTCACTACCAATAAACCTTGATCCATAAAACACACGCAGGAAAAAGATATTGCGAGAAGTAAGCACCAATCACATGGCTGAACTTTTGGTGAGCGGGGTTCGTTCGCTCAATAAGGGAAAAACGAATATGATAGTTACCAAATTCATATCGAGGTCGCTTGGTCATATGGGACCGTTTTATTTCCTGAGAGAACGGCCAGAAATGACTTCAAGTCATCTGGCTCCAAACATTACGGTGAATTGATGTGCATAGATCTGTTAGTGACTTTCCGGCCTCATTCCAATTATCTTCCATCTTTCGCGCGAAGACACCATGTAGTCTCCTCCGAGAACGGCGTAAAAAAAACAAAAAAGAAAAAACCTATCGGTAATGAATTGCGCCGAGGTCGTGCTCTCGGGGATTAGGTAGATGCGATCTTCTCCATAGCACCCAGAATATGAAAGTGATGAAAAAATGGCGGAACTCCTCAATCGATTCGGACTAACTAACTAGAGCAACTGAGAGAAACGAATTTCACTCCTCAATAAAGGGGGAAATGACGATGAACCAAACAAAAGTAGGATTTAATGAACGCATCATTAGAACGTGCGCGTATAAAGAACATGAAACAGATCTCCCTTTTTTTTATGAAAATATAAAAAAAAATGTTTTGCGCCTTAAATTAAGTTTTGTTTAATGGCGCTAAATTTTCACGTAAAGATATTAATACACATCCGGACAATTTCTCGAAATTTCGGGACATTACGGCTGATGATACCAAGAAAGTACTTTTTTTCTCTGAAGCTATATCGGAGTGCTTATTCCAAATGATTTTAACAACCTAACATGCACATCTTATTTCACTAGAAAAAAACTGCTGGCATCATTCTTCCAAAATTGGTTCGGTTCAAAGTATTTAAAATTTCTTAGTCTGCTTCATAGCATTCTGGGAAGACTTTTACTGGTGAAGGTGTAAGTTAAAAACTAAGGAATGATTTGCAACGGTAACTATGTTCATAATCGACAGACTCCTGAAATAATTTATCGTTATTTATTCTTGACTAAACACACAACTAAAACTCTAATGTATATTCCCTGATATATAATACTAAACATAGAATGAATGAGCTATTAATCAACAACGTCTCCGCACTTTAACGTTATTTCGCACTTTGCTTTATATTTAGTCTGTTTTAAAAAGTCTTACCATAAATTTGATATCCCTTTGACTTTTAACACAAAAACAGTTTATTCCAGCGAGAATCCTTTTAGGTGATCATAATACATGTAAGGTCAGGTGATGCGTAACATCACAGCCTCTCCTTGACAAATGTCAACCCCGCCTTCTTGTGGTACATCCTGTTCCCATGTAAAGGAGCTCTGACGACTGCCAATAGCGGTATAACTATACCATCGGGATTAGAGGAAATTCTATCCCACACTCACCAACCCGCTTGGCTAGCGTGGTGAGTTATGGCCAAACCCCTCCAAAATGACTCAACTTAAATCTTGGCCCTCAATCTCCGGCAGCTGGAATGTACCTGGCCAAGGCAGCGGCCAGTGCGACATGAAGGCAGAGGGTGCTAAGAATCCCCGGAGGACCGGACTAGGCTGCCATCTGATGCTGACCTTGGCTACGTATAATGGACGCTCCTATCTTCTGATTCAAGGTTTCTTGAATTGGAAGAGGAACTACAAAGGATCAAGTGGGACATCGTCGGGCTAAGTGAGGTAAGGATAAAAGGAGAAGATTTCATTGAACTGAAAAGTGGACATCTCTTCTACTATCGTGGGACAGATACTGGCAGAACTAGTGGTGCTATATTTATAATAAACAAGAAACTGAAGGACAAAGTTGTAGAAGTTCCTCTGACAGAGTTGCACGACTCGTTATCCAACTCTCGAGAAGATACAAGGCACAGATTATTCAAACCTATGCACCCACCCCAAGTCATCCTGAAGAAGAAATTATATAATTTTATGAGGAAATTCGTCATCTAAATAATAAAGGTAAGCAGCACTTGAAGATAATTATGGGAGATTTCAAAGCAAAAATAGGGCAACAGCAACAGAATGAAACTTCAGTAGGTAAATTTGGTCACGGCAACAGAAACCGGCGTGGAAATACTCTCGTAGAGTTAGCAGAGGCAGAAGGGTTTTTCATCTTGAACTCCTTTTTCAAGAAAAAGCCACACAGGAAATGGACATGGAGACATCCAAATGGGACGACAAGTGAAATTGATTTTATTATGTGTAACAAAAAATTCGTCATAGAAGACTGCAGTGTACTAAACAAGTTCAACACAGGTAGTGACCATAGATTGGTGAGATGTAACATGCACCTCAACACTAAACTTGAACGTGGCAAGCTCATAAGACAAACAAAATGTATTGACATAACCAAGCTTAAAAAACACCATAATACCTTCAAGTTGGAACTGAGGAACATATTCTCTGCTTTAGACGGCCTAACATCAGAAGAAGTGGATTTTTATGAAGTTAACAGAAAGTAACCAAAGCTCTTATGGAAACAGCAACAAAATTAGCTGGGTCTAAGAACAAGTTGCATGTGAACAAATTATCAAGAAAAACCAAAATGTTGATGCAAAAAAGGAGAGAGATGAGGACAACTAAAGAAGATGTGACTTCCAAAGTGGAATATATAGAGCTATGCAAGACAGTACGAAAACGTATCACTGAAGATGTAAGGAAATTCAACTGTGAACTAGTAAGAAAAGCAATTGAAAACAACCAAAGCCTAAAGATAGCAAAGGGAAATCTCAGTAAGGGAAGAAAACAGATTATGGCACTGAGAAAAGAAGATGGTTATGTAACAAGAAATAGAGGCAGAAATTTTGACAAGAGTGAAAGATTTCTACTCCAAATTATATGAAAGGGATGATACATGTACTCCAGACATCATGAAAGGTACCAGTACCAGAGTTCTCCCAGTCCTCCCAGCAGAAGTTTCACATGCAATCAAGAACATGAAGCGGGGAAAAGCTCCAGGAGAAGATGGAATTACTGTAGACATCATACAAGAAGCAAGTGGAGAAATTGAAACAGTACTCGCCCAAATTTTCACTCGATGCCTTAATGAAGGGAAGATTCCTGAGGATTGGAACAACGCTACAATGATCTTTCTACATAAAAAAGCTGACATTGAGGATCTCAGGAACTACAGACCTATCAGCCTCCTATCAGTGGTTTATAAAATCTTCACTAAAGTTCTTTCACACCGTTTGAAGGCGACACTGGACATGGCTCAACCGAGAGAACAAGCTGGATTCAGGAGTGGCTACAGCACAATAGATCATATCCACGTACTGAGATAACTGATTGAAAGAGCGAGGAAATAGGAACTTCCATTGTGCATGGCTTTTATCGATTATGATAAAGCCTTTGATTCGGTGAAACCATCAGCAGTTACAATGGCTCTGAAATCCGGCGGTATTGAAGATGCGTACATTAATATTATTAATAACATCTAGGAAAATGCAAGTGCAAAGATTCGGCTGTTTGAAAATACAACACACATAAAAATTGAAAAAGGAGTGAGACAAGGTGACACCATATCTCCGAAGCTCTTTAATGCCACGTTGGAAAATGTCTTTCAATCACTGAACTGGGAAAACAAAGGGATAAAGGTTAATGGACATTATCTAACCCACCTTCGTTTTGCTGATGACGTAGTCATTTTGCAACTACCCCATCAGAGCTGCAGAGTATGATCCAGGAACTTGCTGACAAGAGTAAAGAGGTGGGATTAAAAATGAACTTTCAGAAGACAAAAGTGATGTTCAATGCTTTTACAAGAAATGAAGATTTATCGATTGATGGAGAAAAGCTGGAGATAACAGATACGTACGTTTATCTTGGACAGCAGATTTCAAGTGAGGGTCACATTGATGAAGAAATTAATCGGCGTACAAAACTTGCCTGCAGAGCTTTTGGAAGAAACAGCATAATTTTCAAGAGCAATATGCCATTATGTCTTAAAAGAAAAGTGTTTGATCAATGCATCCTTCCAGTGCTTACGTATGGTGCAGAGACGTGGACCTTAACTAAAAGAGACATACAAAGGCTGCAGACAACTCAAACAAGCATGGAGAGGTGCATACTTGGTGTAACCAGGAGAGATAAGAAGAGGAACTCGTGGAACCGAAAAATGACAAGAGTGGAAGACATCATGATCAGAGTTAAATCCCTGAAATGGCAATGGACTGGACATACTGCCAGAAGGACAGACCATCGATGGACAGCCGAAATCTTAGATTGGATTGGATTCCAAGGGACAGGAAAAGACCCAGAAGAAGACCACATGGGAGATGGGTGGATGAAATTCGAAAGTATGCGGGAGTGACATGGAGGAGACTGGCACAAGACAGACCGTTGTGGAGGAAACTTGGGGAGACCTTTGTCCAGCAGTGGATTGATAATGGTTGATGATGATGATGATGAATACATGTACTCTTTTAGAGCACTTTTGGAAGAACAACAAACACAGCGCGTTTACACACATCGAAGCGACGCCATCACCTCAACTGACCAGGGTCGTGATCCCATAATTCTGTACAACGAACCACTGATGGCTGTTCGGCATCAACGCAACTGAAACTCATAAACGTAAAATTGCAGCAGGTGTTAGACGAAAATAAAACAAACGAGCAGAGGACGCTAACATCCAACAACTGGGTTACAAGGAAATCTGCAACAAACGAAAATGTATAATTCAAGCATGGGCGAAGCATGCTGGTATACATTGCAACCGATGGAGACAGATTTAAAGAAATTGTAATAATTTATTCACAGATGTAATACAGTGCAAATTGCACATGTCATTCATTCCGGATTGGAAGTTCAAAGATATCGCGCGCTGCGGTGCTTTTTGAGGGCGTAGTGCGTAAAGCCATTAGCATGAAGCAAGTTCCAGTATTTCCACTTAAAATAGTGGTTACGAAATCCTGCGAGTTCTGTCCACTGCGCTTGCGCGCAAATCCGAAGACACAGCGCCAATTCTGAGTCGCTGTAATCTACAGAGCATGCATTTGCACGCGTGTTTTTAGGTGGTGAATCTTTTTTTTTTTTTTAACTTTCATTCCGATGCTTTACTCGCGTTTGTTTGAGCTACCAATCACATATTGACAATTACTTTATTATTACGTAGTGAATTATTTTTACTTATTTCAATCTTCAAGTTGTATTTCGAACAACCAGACTGAATGGCAGTGATTCATGTGCTTCAGATCCTTTGAATATTAATATGGTGAGCAAAGCTGCTGACGTAGTTACGAATCTGCCAAATTTATCGTTTTCTGTCAGAAATTATAAAGAAAATAATTGTGAGAAAGTCAGATCCACTACTTCGCTAAAAGCATTGAAAAGAAACAACCTTACCTGACCACTTTCACGATTTCTGGTATTGTATAATTGCTCGTGGCTGAAAAAAAACAAAATCGAACAGACTGCTGGCTGGGTCTTTTGATTTCTCCTGAAACAAAAACTTGGACGAAACATAGTGTGAACGAGTGAGGCTGTTTCATAGTCTTGAAACGACGTCATGAAAGATTTCCTGGACAGGTTAATTTCCTTAGTTGATCTGATTAAATTTGAAAAAAACCTAATAGAATTTTGTTTGAGTACCTTTCTATCTCTCACATAAAATTTCCCTATCAACTTTCACATTCATTGATTGGAAAATGATCACGGCATCTCTGATGTCAAGAATACATACGTTGTTGTGCTTTATTCATTTCTAGAGACAAATAAAGATTCCGAAAATAAAAATATAGTGATTTGTGTTAATAAATCCCCCCCCCCACACACACACACACACACACACAAAATCTTGGAAAGCAAAAGTCCTGCAGGCAAAACGAACACTCAGCTTTAAGGTTGTTCAACCTAAACTCTGCCCTGTGTTTCCAATGTGTTCAAAAATTCTGTAGGCATTTTTAGAAAACACACGTTTGTCCACCACGGGCATCGAACCTGTGTCCCCTTACCCCAGAGTAAGTCGCTCTCCCAACTGAGCTACGCGGACAGAATGTCTCGCTGCAGATTTGTCGTCTTGATACGTGTTTTCACCTCTGTTGCACGTCACATCATCTAACTCTTAATTTTTTTTTCTTTTGAAGCGAAGAAGGAATTTTTCATTAATTCCAAACAATGTGTGGAACAAACGTCACACATTTTTCGAAGAACCCAACGGCCAGTGGACCTATTTTCCACAATAGGACACCAATGTGAAAAAACACGTTTGTCCACGACGGGCATCGAATCCGTGACCCCCTCATTCCGGAGTAAGTCGCTCTCCCAACTGAGCTGCGCGGACAGGATCTCTCGCTGCAGATTTGTCATCTTGACACATGTTTTCACCTCTGTAGTACGTCACAATTTTTAAATACAAAACTAGGTGCAACTATACTAGGTGCAACACGAGGAACTGTATCTTCGATACAGTTCGTCGTGTTGCACTTAGTATTTTCTGCCGTTCCGTTCCTGAAGCTCCTACAAGAAGCGCATCAAATCCTCTTTTTGATTAGAGGAAAATCATTTTCCTCTAATCAAATATTTCCAAAACATCTACCTTTGAAAAGCATTAAAAAGAATAATAGCCATCCGACTGAATATTTCCAGCGCATCTAGCTTTTAAAAGCAGCACTTTGAAAGCCACTAGCCAAATATTTGTAACACATCTACATTTGAAAAGTAACGTTACGAGTTATGCACTACGTGAAAAACAGTGATTGGGCATTAAGTAAATACAAAAATAGTATTGTATTTACATGAGTAGCGGGTACGTCCTCCATCTGCAGAGATTACAGCAGTCACCCGTTGAAGTAAACTGTTCACAAATCCATGGAGTAGGGAAAGCTAGATATCCCTCTATACATCGACCAAATCTGTCAGTGAAGAAGGTTGTATTGGTCTAGACCTCACCTGTAGCCCAAGTTCATACCATAGGTGTTCAACGAGATTGAGATCCGGGCTCTGAACAATCCAGTACAACCGCGAGATCTGATTTTCCTCATGCCACACTCCATTGTCGTCCTGGAAGAAACAATCGCCGTGTCCGTAGAATTGTCACAACGTTGGGAGCATTGGGCTATCCAGGATATCTCTATACAGCACAGAGTTCATGTTGCCATGAATAACAACCAGTGGACCCACAACGTACAAGTTGAAACTGCGCCATACCATAACACCGCCGCCTCCGTGCTTCACAGTCTGCACTGTACACTCCAGTAGCAAACGTTCTCCGGGTAACCGCCAAACCCAGACTTGTCCATCCGATCGGAACAATGTGAAGAGAGATTCGTGGCACCGTCGTCGCTGCGTGGCTTTATTGGTCTACGGATGCCGACGCCCTACTCCTGTGCCACTGTTAGCTGCTCATCATCAGACATTACGCCTCGCTAGGGGCCGGTAACATCAAAACTGGACCTTCTGCAGTGCGGCGTTGCGTCGTGTGGTCAGGTGAGTCCCGTTTCCCCCTCTACCGAGCAGGCGGGAGCGTGCAGCTTTGGCGTGGACAGCATAAGGTCATCGCCCAGTCATGTCATGTCGGTTGTGTTGAAGATTGTGGTGGCTCTGTGTTGGTTTGGGTAGCCTTCTCATGAGACACGTTAGGTAGACATTGTTAACCGCTGCGCGCTACCAGCATGTTTTGGCTGATCACCTACACGCTTTCATGTTCTTCGCTAATCCTTAAGCCGATGGTCGGTTTCATCAGGACAATATCCCGCCTCATCGGGCAGCAACCACCCAGAAATGGCTAAAAGAACACTCATCTAGCTTGGAGCCTTCCAATAGCTCAAAACGATTTAAACTATGAGGAAGCTCTCTGGGATACCGTGGTGCGAAACGTAAGATTCATAAATCCTGGACCGACGTCTCGGGCGGAGTTGTGGACAATACTGCAACAGGCATGTCTGGCATTAGCTCGGAAACCCTCCAGCATCTGATGAGTCAATGTCTCCGTGTATACAGGCTGTTATTCGTGCTAGAGGAAGACCAACACGCTAGAGTTTAGCTCGGACGCGCTCAGAATTCATTAACTACCGAAAACCCAGGCCCGGGCACGGAATTACACGTCTTGAATTTCATTACTGTAATTAATTCAACACGTGTAATCCCGAGCCCGGTTGGATTTGCATTGGAGGTTTAACGACCACCGTGAGCAACTCAATGGGCTATAAGCAGTCGCCCGTCCCTAATTTAGGGTCACTGGTTCCAGGGAAGGGAGAGAGCCAGTGCCGTAAGCAAACACAACATCCATGCCTGACCGGGATTCGAACCCGGACCCCTTGCGGACGAATGATCATAAGCCATCGCTTAGACCACTGCGCCACCGGGGCGGCCGAGCCCGGTTGAATTACACGTGTTGAATTTCATTGTGGATTTGTTACCATGGTGGACGGATTTTCAATTTCCTAAGCTAGCTGCCATTGCAAGACAAATTGTGCTTAGCAAGACTTGCATTATGCATTGTCCAAAGCTATGGCCCAAGCGAGGATTAGTTTAAGGTCTGGTATCGAAAAACTGGGGGGGAAAATCACATTCCCATTTTTTTTTTTTTTTTGTATTTTATTAAAAATCAAGAATCTTATCTTTAAAATGGTGTATTAGTTTCCAAAATTGTGCAGTTAGAAGTATTGTTATTTATTTTTTTAAATTTCCTCACTCCCGCGATTTTTAGGGGGTGACGTTAGTTTTTAGTGCAGCAGGTCGAGTTTTAAAGAAAAGAAGATCAAGTTGAAGCGCTGAGGCATTAGATGCAATTCTCTCTCTCTCTTTTCATGATAAACTTGAACTGGAAACTGCACACACATATAATAATACTGTGATTAATATACTACTATAAAGCGCAAAGCTTTGTTAACGTTACAAAATGCAGAATAATCTGGTCTGGAATGCTTTGACGTTTTTTTTATTTTTTTTTATTTTGGAAATTTCCCTACATTTTTTTTTTTTTATGTTCTGCTACATCACTCTAAACTACCTTTACCAATTAGCATATATGTAAATTATATTGCAAATATTAGTTTTCTAGAGTCAAAATTTCAAACACTTGCAACTGTCTGTACGGCGTTGTACGTTTTGTAATGCAATTTATCCAAAATAAAAGTAAATTTACAAATCAAAAAGAAATAACGAATGGAATTTTTTTGTTTCTAAACGATTTTCTTTTCTTCAGCTTTTACCAAAATTACTGATTCCCCAGATACGGTCGAAGAGCACATTGATTATTTTCAAATCCACATTTTAGAACATTTGGCTTTATGCGTAGTATTTCTAAAAACATAATATTGTGAAGTGGATTAACTGAACTAAACTTTTTAAACTAATCCTTGCCTGGGCCATATCTTTGGCCAATGTATAATGCATAAATACAAGCCTTGATAAGCAAGATATTCCAAGAATCCGGGCCCGGGTGGGCCCGGGTTCAGCAAACACATGTAAACAAAGAAAGCGGGCCGGGCCCGGGCTCCTAAAATTGAGCCCGAACTCATCTCTACAACACGCTATTAGGTAGGTATCTCTGATGTTTTGTCCATTAAGTGCATATCCCAATTTTTTAGCATGGTTTTCGTGAGCTTACATCTTTTAATTTGTTTCGATTCAGGTCTACACACACACACAATCTTCACGCAGGCCTCGGCAGTATACTTCATCACCTGTAGTTTTGACAAACGAAGATCATTAAATTTACTAGGACAAGCCGCCAACGGTAACCGATAACTCTGGTACAGTTGGCAAATTTTGAGCGAAGCTATTGCAAAATCTAAGCTCATTAAGGCGTCTATTATAACAAATTCTGGTACTTACGTATTAACGCCACCGCAGCAGAAGTTGTGCTAATGCGCCAATAAAGAGCAATCTTGTTGTTCGCACGCGCAGGCATTTATCTTTTGGATTCTTTGTTGCCTTTTTGTTTGCTGATTTTTGACGCCATTTTTTAGTGCTACGAAAATGCGCATTTGGGATTTGCCAAAAACAGAACAAGATGCAATTTTATTTTTTCAGGAGCGAAATAGTTTACCAAAAGAACGAAAATGTACCAATTCCCATGACATGAAACTTTATTTTGGTAAACGTAAGTTTTGGAAATGTAATTTAAGACAGTGTGATCAGCAAGTGGGACTTAGAAAAGACAACTGGTTTGAGGGAAGCAGAATTCCATTTTGTTCAGCTTTGAGATTCATATACTGCTGGTGCGAGGAGTTGACGTCGATTAAATTTTGTGAAAAGCAACTTGATTTATCAGATAAAACTGTTATAGATTGGAACAATTACATGCGTGAATTATGTGTCTTGGATATGGAGAATAAACCAAACAAGAAGTTAGGTGGACCAGATTGCATTGTGGAAATTGATGAAAGTTTGTTTACTAAACGTAAAAATAATTGTGGTCGAGTATTACCCGAACAGTGGGTGTTTGGTGGTATATGTAGAGAAACAAAAGATTCGTTTGTTGTCACTGTTCCTAATAGAACTGGCTCTACCCTTCTTGATAAAATTATTGAAAACATTGCAGATGGTAGCACAATTTATTCTGACAGTTGGAAAGGTTACCAAACAAATAGAATAGAAATAGAAGGATTCCTACATGCTAAAGTTAATCATAAATACAATTTTATTGATCCTGATACAGGAGTTCATACACAAACAGTTGAGAGAATGTAGGGCAGTGCTAAATGGAGGAACAAGAGACATAGGGGGACAGCGAGACATCATTTGGAATCTTATTTATCAGAGTTCATATGGCGACAGCATCAGGTGAAAGAAAATAGAGACTGTTTTGAATCTATGTTGAACTCTTTATCGGCCCATTTTCCACCGAAATCCGATTGACTACTTTGTTTTTAAATAAAGTGTTTTATTTTATGATTTGTCGCAAAAATTTTAGGTGTAGATTGGCGGCACTTAAACCGCCAAATCTGTAGCTGCGGTGGCGTTAATACGTAAGTACCCAAATTCTAAAAAAATGAACGCGTAAAATTTATGACTTACAGAACAAAAGTACGAAACATTCTAAAAAAGAAATGTCTAAAATTTATCATGAACTACTTTCCTTCACGCCTTCACGTTGGTTGTGATCAGGTTGCATGTAAACAAAGCGGAAAGACACTCAAATCGGGAACCACGATTTTCATTTTGTACCGCGAAAGACAGACACACATACGCACACAAACTTCCTTTTATTATTATAGTCTAAGCAAGTGTTGAGCTAACAGATGGAGTCTTTCCATTTCTTCGTTTTTCAATCCAAACGCTTTTTTTTTTTTTAATTAATGTTAGTGAACCGACTTTTGTGAAACGGTTTAAGTAAAAGGTCGTCTAGTTTTAATTGAAATTCTTCAATGACACCGAATTTTGGGAATCGGAAGGCGTCAAAGCCTGGCCATGGACGATGTCCAATAGCATGCCAAAAATCGCGGTGATCGGATGTGTCATGTCGTAGCTATGCCCGAAAAACTAATTATCCCGATTCTCAGACAGAGAGCGGATTTTGTCAATTATTATTAAAATTGATCAGTTTTTTTTAATGGTCATTATTTTTATACGACACGACCGATCACCATGATACTGGCCCCATGTCACTCACCATGTCCTCCCCGTTTCTTGTGGCAAGTGTCACCGCGATCGGCTGAAGATCTTTGTAGGAGATAGGTAACAAACGACCCCTTCTCAAAACCCGGAAAAGCCCCTAAAAATGCAAGTTTTCTAATGATTATTCCTCAATGGCACGGAATTTCTGGAATCGGAAGGCGTCAAAACTTGACCATGGACGATGTCCAATAGCGTGCAAAAATTCATGGTGAGCAGATGTGTCATCTCGTACTTATGCCCCAACAACTAATTGTCTCGAGTCTCGTAAAGAGAGCTCCGCTCGGCCTTGCTTTGCACAATAATGGTTTTCTGAAACTGGCAGCATGTTGCTCCATAGCCATTACAACAGTTCAAGCATTTTACGCAGGGTTCGTGTTACCAGCCCCAGATTTGTGAACTTAGTGTTTTTTTACATAGAAGCAAATACAAACCACTTCTCTTAAATATAGTGATAAAAATATTTAAAGTTAACTTTGAAAACTGTTGGTTCTATTCTTAAACTAATGACGCAGTAAGTCTATTTCTAAGTGTGTTCTCGATATCTCAGTCGTAACGCGACGTTCCGGCAGCGCTAATGAAGTGCTTCATTGTTCCGCAGGAGCCGAGATAACACCACCACCTACTGCTCTTTTCTCTTGCAGCGAAGTATCTATGTATGTGATTCGACTCTGAAAACAGCAGCCAGTAACCCCAATTAGGAATTGTGGCATGCTACATTTCGCCATTCTCTTAGAATGAATTTTATACGACTCCAATCAATGCATACACAGAGCAAAGAATTTTTGTGATACTGAAATAAATCAAACAAAAAAACGTTTATTCGCAGTTTATATTTGATTTTAAGGTATACCATAGTTTCCCTGGCGTTTGGCTCGGCTTCATCAGCACCAATTCAGCACGAATATATATATCATTGTAAAATGGTCAGCGTTATGGCGGTCACGGATTTGGTGAGTTGATTGGCTCACGAACTAGACGTGTATGTTAAGAATTGCTCCGATGGATTCTTAATTCGTGTGTATCTACCGATTTAAGATATATATATATATATATATATCTAGGGATGTAAGGTCAGGTGATGCGTAACATCACAGCCTCTCCTTGACAAATGTCAACCCCGCCTTCTCGTGGTACATCCTGTTCCCACCAAAGGGGCTCTCACGACCGCCAAATAGCGGTATAACTATACCATCGGGATTAGTGGAAATGCTTTCCCACACTCACCAACCCGCTTGGCCAGCGTGGTGAGTTATGGCCAAACCCCTCCAAAATGATTCCACAACTTAAATCTTGGCCCTCAGTCTCCGGCAGCTGGAATGTACCTGGCCAAGGCAGCGGCCAGTGCGACATGAAGGCAGAGGGTGCTAAGAATCCCCGGAGGACCGGACTAGGCTGCCATCTGATGCTGACCTTGGCTACATACAATGGACGCTCCCTATCTTCTGATTCAAGGCTTCTTGAATTGGAAGAGGAACTACAAAGGATCAAGTGGGACATCGTGGGGCTAAGTGAGGTAAGGAGAAAAGGAGAAGATCTCATCGAACTGAAAAGTGGACATCTCTTCTACTATCGTGGGACAGATACTGGCAGAACTAGTGGTGTTGGATTTATAATAAACAAGAAACTGAAGGATAAAGTTGTAGAAGTTGAAAGTTCCTCTGACAGAGCTGCACGACTTGTTATCCAACTCTCGAAAAGATATCAGGCTCAGATTATTCAAACTTATGCACCCACCACAAGTCATCCTGAAGAAGAAATTGAAGAATTTTATGAGGAAATTTGTCATCTAAATAATAAAGGTAAGCAGCACTTGAAAATAATTATGGGAGATTTCAATGCAAAAATAGGGCAACGGCAACAGAATGAAACTTCAGTAGGTAAATTCGGTCACGGCAACAGAAACCAGCGTGGAAATACTCTCGTTGAGTTTGCAGAGGGAGAAGGGTTTTTCATCTTGAACTCCTTCTTCAAGAAAAAGCCACACAGGAAATGGACATGGAGACATCCAAATGGGACGACAAGTGAAATTGATTTTATTATGTGTAACAAAAAATTCGTCATAGAAGACTGCAGTGTGCTAAACAAGTTCAAAACAGGTAGTGACCATAGATTGGTGAGATGTAAGATGCACCTCAACACTAAACTTGAATGTGGCAAGCTCATAAGACAAACAAAATCTATTGACATAACCAACCTTAAAAAACACCATAATACCTTCAAGTTGGAACTGAAGAACAGGTTCTCTGCTTTAGAAGGCCTAACATCGGAAGAAGTGGACATCTCTGAAGTTAACAGAAAAGTAACCAAAGCTCTTATGGAAACAGCAACAAAATTAGCTGGGTCTAAGAACAAGTTGCATGTAAATAAATTATCAGGAAAAACGAAAATGTTGATGCAGAAAAGAAGAGAGATGAGGACAACTAAAGAAGATGTGACTTCCAAAGTGGAATATATAGAGCTATGCAAGACAGTAAGAAAAAGTATCACTGAAGACGTAAGAAAATTCAACTGTGAACTAGTGAGGAAAGCAATTGAAAACAACCAAAGCCTAAAGATAGCAAAGGGACATCTCAGTAAGGGAAGAAAACAGATTATGGCACTGAGAAAAGAAGATGGTTCTGTAACAAGAAATAGAGGCGAAATTTTGACAAGAGTGAAAGATTTCTACTCCAAATTATATGAAAGGGATGATACATGCACTCCAGACATCACGAAAGATACCAGTACCAGAGTTCCTCCAGTCCTTCCAGCAGAAGTTGCACATGCGATCAAGAACATGAAGCGGGGAAAAGCTCCAGGAGAAGATGGAATTACTGTAGACATCATACAAGAAGCAAGTGGAGAAATTGAAACAGTACTCGCCCAAATTTTCACTCGATGCCTTAATGAAGGAAAGATTCCTGAGGATTGGAACACCGCTACAATGATAATGCTACGTAAGAAAGGTGACATTGAGGATCTCGGAAACTACAGACCTATCAGCCTCCTATCAGTAGTTTATAAAATCTTCACTAAAGTTCTTTCACATCGCTTGAAGGTAACACTGGACATGGCTCAACCGAGAGAACAAGCTGGATTCAGGAGTGGCTACAGCGCAATAGATCATATCCACGTGCTGAGAGAACTAATTGAAAGAGCGAGGGAATATGAACTTCCATTGTGCATGGCTTTTATCGATTATGAAAAAGCCTTTGATTCGGTGAAACCATCAGCAGTTACAATGGCTCTGAAAACCTGCAGTATTGAAGATGCATACATTAATATTATTAATAACATCTATGAAAATGCAAGTGCAAAGATTAGGCTGTTTGAAAATACAACACACGTAAAAATTGGAAAGGGAGTGAGACAAGGTGACACCATATCTCCGAAGCTCTCTAATGCCACATTGGAGGGTGTTTTTCAGTCGCTGAGCTGGGAAAACAAGGGGATAAAGATTAATGGAGATTATCTAACCCACCTACGTTTTGCTGATGACGTAGTCATTTTTGCAACTACCCCATCAGAGCTGCAGAGTATGATCCAGGAACTTGCTGACAAGAGTAAAGAAGTGGGATTAAAAATGAACTTTCAGAAGACAAAAGTGATGTTCAATGCTTTTACAAGAAATGAAGATTTATCGATTGATGGAGAAAAGCTGGAGATAACAGACACGTACGTTTATCTTGGACAGCAGATATCAAGTGAGGGTCACATTGATGAAGAAATTAATCGGCGTACAAAACTTGCCTGGAGAGCTTTTGGAAGAAACAGCATAATTTTCAAGAGCAATATGCCATTATGTCTTAAAAGAAAAGTGTTTGATCAATGCATCCTTCCAGTGCTTACGTATGGTGCAGAGACGTGGACCTTAACTAAAAGAGACATACAAAGGCTGCAGACAACTCAAACAAGCATGGAGAGGTGCATACTTGGTGTAACCAGGAGAGATAAGAAGAGGAACTCGTGGATCCGAAAAATGACAAGAGTAGAAGACATCATGATCAGAGTTAAATCCCTGAAATGGCAATGGGCTGGACATACTGCCAGAAGGACAGATCATCGATGGACAGCCGAAATTTTAGATTGGATTCCAAGGGACAGGAAAAGACCCAGAAGAAGACCACATGGGAGATGGGTGGATGAAATTCGAAAGTATGCAGGGGTGACATGGAGGAGACTGGCACAAGACAGACCGTTGTGGAGGAAACTTGGGGAGACCTTCGTCCAGCAGTGGATTGATAATGGTTGACAATGATGATGATGATGATATATATATATATATATATATCCATTTTTTTATTGGATTCCAAGGGACAGGAAAAGACCCAGAAGAAGACCACATGGGGGATGGGTGGATGAAATTCGAAAGTATGCAGGGGTGACATGGAGGAGACTGGCACAAGACAGACCGTTGTGGAGGAAACTTGGGGATACCTTCGTCCAGCAGTGGATTGATAATGGTTGACAATGATGATGATGATGATATATATATATATATATATATATATACACATACACACTGAAGAGCAATTGAATTAGAGACAGCTGGCGTTATGCAAATGTGGTGCTGTAGGCGGCCCTGTAAACAGAAACGACATGACGTATTAAGCGATCCGACAATATAAGGTGCGATGCGACGGAAATCAGTAAGAGTCTGACGCAGTATGGGTAAGACGAAGGATCAAAGCGCATTTGATCGTGGGCAAATTGTCGGGACCCGATGAATGGGTCACTCCATCTCAGAAGTCGTGCAGGCACTGGGATTTTCACGAGCCACTGTGTCACGGGTGCACCGTGAGTACATCGAATCCGGTAAAGCCATCCCTGCAAGGGCCAACTGCCGTGGACAACTGCGTGTGGATGAGTGGGGTCATTGTTGGCTAGCTTGCATTGTAACAGCGGATAGACGGGCCACAGTGCAAGAAATCACTCGGCAATTTAACGCTGGTGCACAAAAACGTATAAGCAGCCACACCATCCAGAACCATCTCCTCGCTATGGGGTACAGAAGCCATCGTCCCACGAGGGTACTGCTGCTGACCGCACATCACAGGGTGCAAAGATTAGCATGGACGCGGGAACATTGCCACCCTAGACATGTGGAAAAATGTTGCCTGGACTGATGAGTCGAGATTCACGTTGGTACATGCGGATGGCAGGATACGAGTACGGCGCAAACCACATGAAGCGATGGATCCTTCTTGCCAGCAGGATACTCTTCAAGCTGGTGGGGGTGGCATTCTCGTCTGGGGACTGTTTACGTGAACTGAAACGGGACCCCTGGTACGTGTGACATCGTCCCTGACAGGTCAACGTTACCGGGATATCCTGGACGACCATTTGCTCCCGTTTGTGCGTCTTCAACATCCCATTGGCGACCTCATCCTGCAACAAGACAATGCACCGTGCCATCGCTCCCGAATTGTATTCGAATGGTTGTATGAACACTACACCGACGTGACCTCGCTTCGCCAGCTAGGTCATCTGACCTCAATCCCATCAAGCATATCTGGGATGCTATCGAGAGAGATGTTCGAGGCTCTTAACCCCCCCCCCTCCATCAAATCTCCGGGAACTGTGGGAGCTTGTTCAGGGGTCGTGGATCCGTATGACTTCCCAACGCTTCCGGTGTCTTGTCGAGTCCATGCCGAGACGAATCGCCTCCGTCATCAGGGCGAAAGGTGGTGCTACACGTTACTAGACAGGTATCTCTCATTCAATTACTCTTCAGTGTATATAAATACCAGGTACTTCACATCTCCTACATGATTAAATGGATAAAAATACTTGATATTCATCTGTAAAATACTTCCATGAACAAAGTAACCAAAGATGACGTGTTTTTATGTCTTGGATTTTTTTGGATTGGAGGTTTAACGACCACCGTGAGCAACTCAATGGGCTATAAGCAGTCGCCCGTCCCTAATTTAGGGTCACTGGTTCCAGGGAAGGGAGAGAGCCAGTGCCGTAAGACAAACACAACATCCATGCCTGACCGGGATTCGAACCCGGACCCCTTACGGACGAATGATCAGAGGCCAACGCCTTAGACCACTGCGCCACCGGGGCGGCTTTTTATGGCTTCCTCAGTTGAAACTAACTGCATCGTAGCTCTGATACATCGTTATCGTGAGTCAGGGCTCATTTTTTTCATGCTCACCATCCAGAACTTTCACTCCCCCCTCCCGAAACAGATATAAAAAGAAATGCATAAAACTAAATCTCCCCCCCTTTATCTCTATAAGGAAGCTCCACCTCACTAGCCCCAGTTCATGTTAAAAGATGCCAATTTACCACAATCACCCAAAACACCACCCGTCCCCAAAACTAGAAACATTTTCTTCTTCCCCGCTGATTCATAATAAACGGAAAAGCATAAAGAATCATTACCGACGTCACTAGAGTTACAACAGCCGCCCCGGTGGCGTAGTGGTCTAAGCGATGGCTTCTGATCATTCGTCCGAAAGCGGTCCGGGTTCGAATCCCGGTGAGGCATGGATGTTGTGTTAGTCTTACGGCACTGGCTCTTTCCCTTCCCTGGAACCAGTAGCCCTAAATCAGGTACGGGCGAATGATTATAGGTCATTGAGTTGCTGCTCACGGTGGTCGTTAAACCTCCAATCTCCCCCCCCCGCCAAAATAGAGCTACATCATTCCCGAAATTACCCGTAAAATAGTTTAAGCAAACACAAAATATCACTCAGGCTGAATGTGGGTAACCAAAGGATTATATGGAATAAAATTTCTAATTTTTATACATTAAACAGGAAGTTCCAAGAATTGATATGTTATCAACAGCACAATTGCAAAAATGAACAATTCTGATCTCTTAGAGATGTTTTTGCATTTTTTTCTCAAAAAGATCCTAAATAATGAACCACTACGAGTAAACATTCTCTCCAAGAGATGTAAAATTTCAATTTGTAAATTTCAACATTTTTTCAATCATTTCTTGTTCCTTCTCGTCCATCCATTTGCACCCTGAGATGGCCACGTCTGTAAGTTTGTTTTTTCGCAACTTTCTTACTTCCAACCACCGTAATATTAAGTTTATTATGGTCTAATTTTTTTGTTTGTTTGAATTTCAAAGTTCCATAAAATATTTACATCAGTATTTTCTCAGGTTCATGCTCCCAAAAATACACTACACTTTTACTGTTATTATTATTATCAATGCTATTTTATTGTATTTACTATACCACCGCTACTATTTCACTAATCTTCATTACATCCGGCGGGACATTAAAAAGATTTCCAAATGCCTCTTTCATATAATCGAATTTCTGGCATTCATTTTTCATTACCGATTGTTAAATATTTAATTTTCAAAAGTCATCAATATTAAATTGATTTTACTTGCCAATCCAAAAGAATATTTTGACTACAACGTGCATTCTTGCTTTCTTTTTTCACTTTCGTCAATTAACTGCCTTTAGGAACAGCAATTACCTGTCCCTCATAGTTTTAAATTTCATAAAATATTTACATCGGCATTTCACTATTTTCTAAAGTTTTTGCCTCCAGCAATGCTACTTTTACTGTCAGTATAATCAATGATATTGCTGTTTTTATTATTACTACTACTACTTCACTAAACTTGACTACATCCTGCCGAACATTTCAATTTGCAAAGATTAGCAAATGCCTCTTTCACAAATTCGAATTTCTAGCTTTCATTATAGATTGTTAAAAATTTAATTATCAAAAGTCATTATTATTAAATTGATTTTACTTGCCAATGCAAAAGATGATTTTTGATTGCAGTGTGCATTCTTGCATATTTTTTCTCGCTTTGTTTTTCTATTTTCGTCAATTAACTGCTTTTAGGAACAACAATTACTTGTTGCCCTGGGTGACATCGGAAAACCAAAAAAAAAAAAATTATGACGAAGAAACGTTCTCTGAGTAGTAGTTATTATTTCAAACTTTCTGAAGGAACGAAAAATACGGTCCTTCTCACCCAGCACTAGGAAACCATTACAGGGATAAAACGAATCAGTCGTTGTCATGGTAACTTCAGCTAGGCGATGCTCTTCAGAGCACACACACACATGGTGCGCTTCGCAAACAAACCTCTTTCTGTAAAGTTTTTAATATTTTATCGCCATCTTTTGGAAAGAAAGATGCGCTATTCTTCAGCCAAAAAGCTATTTGTTTTTTCACTACACGCCAGCAGATTCAGTTCTTCCAGAAATCCAAACAGCACCAAACTCAGAAGTTGTTCCGAATATTGTGTGCTAGCGAAGTTTGTTTGTGATCTCGCTTTTTACGACTCTTTAAAACTTTATTCCTGGTTAATAGAAATAGTTTTTCACTTGCCGCTTAAGAATTTCTCGGAAAATTAGAAATACTTCGAGCATCGCAAAAGAAGTCAAGACAGGGTATTGTTCGAACACATAACCCTTGAAGCGTTTGTAAACAGAACCCGTTGTGCGGTGTTGAAATCGCTTCCGTCTTACATGCCTTTAGCAATTTTATATCCACAGATTAACTGCTTTTTTCTAAATATATGTTGCCGGCAATGTGTGAAAAAACAGGCATTGCACAGGATGCCTAAGAAATCTATTGAACGCGTGAATTTTTTAAGCAAAGAATGAAATATTTGTGTTATTTTAATATTGTATATTCTTTTCCTGGGCATTATATAAAACGCCAAAGACTGTTTAGGCAAAGTATGAAAATAGAATCATGAAAAGTCTTTTATTGAAAAGACGTATATGAAAATCAAGCAAGAAATATAAAGTAAACACTTTCTTACTGAAAGAACAAGAGAAAAAGACTAACACTGACCTACATGTTGCAACAAGGAAGGGCCGCCCCGGTGGCGCAGTGGTCTAAGGCCTCTGATCATTCGCCCGAAAGGGGTCCGGGTTCGAATCCCGGTGAGGCATGGATGTTGTATTTGTCTTACGGCACAGGCTCTCTCTCCCTTCCCTTGAACGAGTGACCCTAAATTAGGGACGGGCGACTGCTTATAGCCCATTGAGTTGCTCACGGTGGTCGTTAAAAATTCAATCAAAAAAAAAAAAAAAAAAAAAAAACAAGGAAGGCTAGATTGGCATTTTGAATTACTTATATTTTCTACCACCATCACAACATAGCGATTCAGCAACTAATAGTATCGTGGCTCCTTCTTAGTGACCTTCAAGGTTGGCAAGGTAATTCACTCGTTACGTAAATTACGTGTAATATGCAGGTAATTTACTTGGCGTAGAAAACCAGTTTTTTACGCAGACGTAGAAAACTAATTTTCTTTCATGTGTGTGTATACATAATATAATATAAAAACCACTTTAATTATATTACATTTTAAACTTAAAATTTCTTGTACATTTCACTACGAAATCATTATTATCTTAAGATTGTTCATACAGCTCAGCCACCTATTAACAGATTTCTTTTTAGAAATTATAATGTATCTGTTCTTTCTTGCATATTAAAAATGGAGAAAATAATCTACCTCTTGCACTAGCATCGATAAAAATCACAATGTATATTGAAAAGAATTCAAGATTATGAAGAGGTCGACCGCCGCGATTCATAGTGGGTAGTCTTCAATTAGAATGTTGAGCCTCCTTCAACGACTAGTGAGGAGGGGGAAAAAACTGTGTTTATTAAGAACTCTCTCAGCTTTGAACTGAAGCCAACACTAAAACCTCCCGCATTTAAATAACAGAACAAATGTGTAGTTCGCATAGTTATAGTTTTACCGCCGAGTTAACGAGAAGTTGCCGACGTTGTTGAACTTGTGTGTCTGCCTAGCAGTGAATCACTGTAGAGACGCAGGAGCCGGCAGCACGCGCATGGATATCAAAGGCGAGCAGCGAGGCAACGTCCCATTTTGATTGTTCCTGTCGTCTCGTTTTACTTTAAACTGCACCGCGGCGTGGCTTCTGATTTCCTTTGCCGAACATAATATTTTAAAGTGGGCCCCACGCTAATTATCGTAAAGAAAAGGATTTCCCTGTGTAAAAATGAAGGCTAGGAAAAATATATATATATGACGTGATACTGATGTGTATGTGGTATCCTGATGGTATATCACGTAGACGTGACAGTTTGCACTGTTCCAATAAGATCATATAAAAACACCGAAGAGTACGTTGGTTTTTGAAGGACTTCCGTTTTTTGTGATATCCGTACATAGCAAGTTAATTAACAGCACAAAGCCATGTTTTTTTAATTGTTTTACGTATTTTACGTGTTTTTTACGCGTAATTTACGTGTCACGTAGAAAACCTTTCTTTTTCACGTAATTGTACAACTTTGGTGACCGTCTTAGCCTTTTTCACATATCTCACTAACTTTTCGTAAGTGGTTTCGGTTTGAAAAACACAGCTTTTAGCTCGCACTTCAGATAATTCTTCATAGAATCGTCGTTTCATGTCAGCATGCCGTGATTCTTTTCCTGACACTACACTTTGCTCCACCATTCTGATACAACACAGTATGGGCTAACGTCTGCTGCGCAAATTTGAATTCGCATGTTTCGTCACTGCCAAACAAAGGCAGAGAAAATGCAAATGGCGAGAATACTAAATACCGTCCGCTTGAACCAAGCGTTGAACATCACAAGTATTCGCTACGTGAAAAAAAAAACGTCATAGGTGGCGCTTAACGCGAGCATTGAAAGTCACGTGCCTCGCCACATGAAAGATAAGAAAGATGTCCCCGAACTTTCGGGTGTAATGAGCGTCTTTTGAATATATTCTGAAGCGAATTAAATTTATCAAAAGCTATTCAAAGCCATCAACGGGATCGGTACGAAAAACAGTATCTGGCCGAAGTATCTGCTAAAATCTCGTAAACGCAATTTACTTTTACGCCTCCTAGCGGAAAGTCTACGAATTAATTGAAATTTTTAGATATATATGAAAACATGTTGCACCAGAAACGTTTTCCAACAAAGAAGGGATTTTTCAAATCGGACTCTTAGAAGTAGAGATATTGACACAAATAAGATATACATCTACGCCCCTGGTGGAGAAACCATCCGAGATTTTAAGAAAATATTCTGAAAAGATTTATCAACATGAGTGGCATCGGTCCACGAAAGAATTTTTTTAATCGAGTTTTTACAAGCTCAGATTTTGTGGTAAATACATCAGAAGCAGAAATTAACACCTGCGCACTCTGGTGGCCAAACCAATCTTTACCAACAATTACAAGTTATGTGTAAAGATTTCCCATCAGTAGGTGTATCCGGTTCAGAATTTTTTTTTTTGAAATATGAGTTTTAGAAGTAGAGATATTGGGGGAAATGCAATTTACTTTTACGCTCCCTAGAGGAAAATCTATGCATAACTTCAAAAGGTTACTATACCTAAAATACTCTTCGACATAGATGGAATCGAATGGTAAAAGGGTTTTTTTTCAATCCGAAATTTACAAGCAAATATATGGAATAAAATTTATTTTGAATTTGATATCCCAATTTACGCCCTCTAGTAGCAAAAATGTACATCGCAAAAAAAAAAAATATTTCAGGTTTCCAAATTCAAAAAGAATTTTTGAAATCGGACTAATAGTTGCAGAGATATGGTGTCCACAAAAGGACAGACGGACGAATGGACAAAGCGATAACATAAGCACGATCTCTTTTTACAAAAGACGTGCTAAAAAAACGTCCTAGGAGGCGATTTGCCGGCGTCTAACGTGAGCATTGGAAGTCAGGTGCCTCGCAACGTGAAAAAAAAAAAGTCACTGGCGGCAGCATTTCATACTTTGCCGATATGCCTTTTAGCATTGCATAGAACGCCTAGGAAATGTAAGAAATGTTAAGCGTTTCGTACTTTGACGTCCCATTTTCGACATTCTGTACGTACAATGCCTAATTTCACACATTTTTTTTTATTTTTTTATTTTTTATGATTTGAAGTTTAACGACCACCGTGAGTAACTCAATGGGCTATAAGCAGTCGCCCGTCCCTAATTTAGGTCCATTGACTCCGGGGAAGGGAGAGAGCCAGTACCGTAAGACAAACACAACATCCATGCCTAACCGGGGTTCAAATCCGGACCCATCTTGAACGAATGGTCAGAAGCCATCGCTTAGACCACAGAGCCAACGCGGCGGCAATTTCACACATTGCCGGTAACACATATACACTGGCGTGCAAAAATTAAGGACGAGACGGTTTTTCGAATGTAACGTCGTGCAGAAGTGCTCCACATCGACTCAAATCATACCATAAGATCCCCAAGATGTAAGAATATGGGACAAGTGAGCAAAACCGGCCGAACTAGGAATACAAAGGATACAAAGGCACTTTACTGAAAAGGTAGCTTCGAGCACAACTGCACAAAAGACAGAACGTCCATGTGACAGGCGGCTGCCAAGAAAAATCCAGTCTTTAGTAGGGCATATGATCACCCCTGACTGCGTTGCAGGATTAACAACGTCTGTCCATGCTGAGGACGAGGTTGTCAAGGAGCTGTTGAGGCATCGCGGCCCATTCCTCTTGTAGCGCCAATCGCAGCTGCGGAATCGTTGCTGGCGGCTGGTGACGTGCTGCCAAGCGTCTCCCGAGAAGCTACCATACGTCTTCAATTGGATTTAGGTCCGGGGACCTTGCGGGCCAATCCATGCGTTGAATATCTTCACTCTCCAACAGCTCTGCGACAGCCACTGTACGATGAGGTGTAGCGTTTTTGTCCATGAAGAGGATCTCAGGACCCACAGCCCCTCTAAACAGACGTACGTGCGGCAAAAGAACCTCGGTACTATAGCGGACACCAGTGACTGAATCTCTTTGAAAGATGTGGAGGTTAGTACGGCTACGAAGCATGATGAAACGAGAACTCCGCCAACTCCAAACCGGTCACTTTCGATGATGTTGGAGGTGTGATTGCGTGTTCCCTGCTCTCTCTCCAGATGTGTATACGTCCAGAATCGCTCGTCAAACTAAATCGGCTCTCATCCGTAAAGAGAACTCGACCCCATTGCTGATGTGTCCAGGTCTTGTGTTCCTGGCACCACAGAGACCGCAGTCTCCGAAGAGCAGGCGTTAATGACACACGCCGTACTGGTCGTCGTGCAAATAGACTACCTTTGTGCAGCCTCCTAGCCACGGTAAAACACGATAACGGACGTCCAGTTGTCTGTTGCATGTGTCTTGCGATTTCTCCAGCTGTCTGCATCTTCTCGCCTGTAGGACAATATACCGGTCGTCCGCCGCCGTGGTTGCTCGTGGACGACCACTGCTAAAATCTCGGACAGCTGTTTCTGTCGTTTGAAAGGCTCTCCAAGCTCGTGAAACGATGCTGTGAGCGATCCCGAACTCCTCGGCCACACTAGTCACACTTCGAACTTCTTCCAACTTCCCAATGACGTGACCTCGGGTAAAGTCATTCAGATGTCGTCTACTGGATTGCCTGTTGGCCATAACACACGGTGGCAGCAACTCGACGTCGTTCAAACCGATGTACACCGTGCAATAGCTTTCACCGAATTGCTGAGCGTACACCGCCTGTGTGCTTCATACCCTTACCGACCCCCCCCCCCTAAGTCGTGCTGCATATATGGGCATGCCCTACCGTGCCTGATCCTATTCTATCTCCTGAGTGGTCTTTCGGTCCGTTCAGCCTGCGCGTTCCGCTGTTATGCTAATTTCTCCTCTTAGTCCTTAATTTTTGCACACCAGTGTACTTCCGCGTTGTTGGGTTACATACTAAAGTTACGTACTAAGTTCTTAAATGTCAAACAATTTTCAGAACTCAGACCAGGTTAGAAAAACAGTCTGGTAAAATGAATTTTCTCTTTTCTCTTCCAAAACTTTCTTTATTCATTCTGTCTTTTTGTCTCCTTCAGGTAAAAAATCGGCTAACGATCTTTTAGGAAAACGTAAATCCAGTTGGAAGGCTGCATTTTTTCCTTCATTTTTCTCAACCAAGGTTGTAGAAAGCCGCACAAGATAGTAGCATAACAATTATCGACACAGACAACGTGATATGGATTATCGGATCAGAATAATTTCATCTAACCCTAACTTAACACACACAAAGAAATTCTCACTTTGCTAATTTTAGCTATCAAGTTTTTAACTCGTATGTAAAATGAAAAAATCCTACAATCAAACTCATTTACTTAAAATTTCTAGCTATTCTTTAGGTACTGTACACTCATAATTGGGGATCTACTCCAAATTCAACGCAACTGTGAAATTTCGCAACTTTTTCCTGGAACATTGAAGTATTTGCTACACCTTGGAGTAATTTGAAAAAGAAAACTACACGTTCAATATCATACGAAATGTTGTAACGTGTATTTCGAAATTTAACTGTTAAAATGAGGTAATTCTAAGCAAAAACAAAAAACACGTTCGCGATTTTTACATTTTACACATCAATTGTGAAGCTCGGGCGTAAATCTGTCAATTTCTTTCCTTTGAAGTTTCTGCAAACATTTTCGGCAAATGACATTTTTTTCACTTTAAATTCTTAATAGAAATATGACGATATAAACTAATATCCAAACTATTACCCAAGGGTTATGTGTTATATATATATCATTATCTTCAACCATTATCAATATACTGCCGGATGAAGGTCACACAAAGTTTCTTTCACAACTGTCTGTCTTGAACCTGTCTCCTCCATGTTACACCGACATGCTTTCGAATTTCATCCAAAGATCTCCCATGTGGTCTTCTTCTGTCCCTTGGAAACCTGTTTAAAATTTCGGTTTTCCATCGGTAGTCCGTTGTTCTGGCAACATATCCAACCTAATGCCATTTCAGGGATGCATTTCAAAATTTAGAGATCATAATGTCTACCACTCTTGTCATCTTTCCTTATCCACGAGTTCCTCTTCTTATCTTTCCTGGTTACACCAAGTACGCATCTTTTCATGTTGCTTTCAATTGTCTGCAGCCTTTGTATGCCTTTTTCAGTTATGGTCCATGTCTCTTCTCCATATGTAAGAACTGCAAGGATGCATTGCTTAAACGCCTTTAAAACATAATGTCATATTGTTCTTGAAAGTGTATTGTTATTGTTTCTTCCAAAAGATCTCCAGCCAAATTTTATACGCCGATTAATTTTCTCATCATGTGACCCTTGCTTGATTTCTATTGTCCAAGGTAAATGAGGATAACGGTTACCTCATATATATATATATATATATATATATATATATATATATATATATATATATATATATGTAAGGTCAGGTGATGCGTAACTTCACAGCCTCTCCTTGACAAATGTCAACCCCGCCTTCTCGTGGTGCATCCTGTTCCTACTAAAGGGGGCTCTGACGACCGCCAATAGCGGTATAACTATACCATCGGGATTAGAGAAATTCTATCCCACACTCACCAACCCGCTTGGCCAGCGTGGTGAGTTATGGCCAAACCCCTCCAAAATGACTCCACAACTTAAATCTTGGCCCTCAGTCTCCGGCAGCTGGAATGTACCTGGCCAAGGCAGCGGCCAGTGCGACATGAAGGCAGAGGGTGCTAAGAATCCCCGGAGGACCGGACTAGGCTGCCATCTGATGCTGACCTTGGCAACTTACAATGGACGCTCCCTATCTTCTGATTCAAGGCTTCTTGAATTGGAAGAGGAACTACAAAGGATCAAGTGGGACATCGTGGGGCTAAGTGAGGTAAGGAGAAAAGGAGAAGATCTCATCGAACTGAAAAGTGGACATCTCTTCTACTATCGTGGGACAGATACTGGCAGAACTAGTGGTGTTGGATTTATAATAAACAAGAAACTGAAGGATAAAGTTGTAGAAGTTGAAAGTTCCTCTGACAGAGCTGCACGGCTTGTTATCCAACTCTCGAAAAGATACCAGGCTCAGATTATTCAAACTTATGCACCCACCACAAGTCATCCTGAAGAAGAAATTGAAGAATTTTATGAGGAAATTTGCCATCTAAATAATAAAGGTAAGCAGCACTTGAAAATAATTATGGGAGATTTCAATGCAAAAATAGGGCAACGGCAACAGAATGAAACTTCAGTAGGTAAATTCGGTCACAGCAACAGAAACCAGCGTGGAAATACTCTCGTTGAGTTTGCAGAGGCAGAAGGGTTTTTCATCTTGAACTCCTTCTTCAAGAAAAAGCCACACAGGAAATGGACATGGAGACATCCAAATGGGACGACAAGTGAAATTGATTTTATTATGTGTAACAAAAAATTCGTCATAGAAGACTGCAGTGTGCTAAACAAGTTCAACACAGGTAGTGACCATAGATTGGTGAGATGTAAGATGCACCTCAACACTAAACTTGAACGTGGCAAGCTCATAAGACAAACAAAATCTATTGACATAACCAACCTTAAAAAACACCATAATACTTTCAAGTTGGAACTGAAGAACAGGTTCTCTGCTTTAGAAGGCCTAACATCGGAAGAAGTGGACATCTCTGAAGTTAACAGAAAAGTAACCAAAGCTCTTATGGAAACAGCAACAAAATTAGCTGGGTCTAAGAACAAGTTGCATGTAAATAAATTATCAGGAAAAACGAAAATGTTGATGCAAAAAAGAAGAGAGATGAGGACAACTAAAGAAGATGTGACTTCCAAAGTGGAATATATAGAGCTATGCAAGACAGTACGAAAAAGTATCACTGAAGACGTAAGAAAATTCAACTGTGAACTAGTGAGGAAAGCAATTGAAAACAACCAAAGCCTAAAGATAGCAAAGGGACATCTCAGTAAGGGAAGAAAACAGATTATGGCACTGAGAAAAGAAGATGGTTCTGTAACAAGAAATAGAGGCGAAAATTTTGACAAGAGTGAAAGATTTCTACTCCAAATTATATGAAAGAGATGATACATGCACTCCAGACATCATGAAAGATACCAGTACCAGAGTTCCTCCAGTCCTTCCAGCAGAAGTTGCACATGCAATCAAAAACATGAAGCGGGGAAAAGCTCCAGGAGAAGATGGAATTACTGTAGACATCATACAAGAAGCAAGTGGAGAAATCGAAACAGTACTCGCCCAAATTTTCACTCGATGCCTTAATGAAGGAAAGATTCCTGAGGATTGGCACACCGCTACAATGATCCTGCTACATAAGAAAGGTGACATTGAGGATCTCGGAAACTACAGACCTATCAGCCTCCTATCAGTAGTTTATAAAATCTTCACTAAAGTTCTTTCACACCGCTTGAAGGTAACACTGGACATGGCTCAACCGAGAGAACAAGCTGGATTCAGGAGTGGCTACAGCACAATAGATCATATCCACGTACTGAGAGAACTAATTGAAAGAGCGAGGGAATATGAACTTCCATTGTGCATGGCTTTTATCGATTATGAAAAAGCCTTTGATTCGGTGAAACCATCAGCAGTTACAATGGCTCTGAAAACCTGCGGTATTGAAGATGCATACATTAATATTATTAATAACATCTATGAAAATGCAAGTGCAAAGATTAGGCTGTTTGAAAATACAACACACATAAAAATTGGAAAGGGAGTGAGACAAGGTGACACCATATCTCCGAAGCTCTTTAATGCCACATTGGAGGGTGTTTTTCAGTCACTGAGCTGGGAAAACAAGGGGATAAAGATTAATGGAGATTATCTAACCCACCTTCGTTTTGCTGATGACATAGTCATTTTTGCAACTAGCCCATCAGAGCTGCAGAGTATGATCCAGGAACTTACTGACAAGAGTAAAGAAGTGGGATTAAAAATGAACTTTCAGAAGACAAAAGTGATGTTCAATGCTTTTACAAGAAATGAAGATTTATCGATTGATGGAGAAAAGCTGGAGATAACAGACACGTACGTTTATCTTGGACAGCAGATATCAAGTGAGGGTCACATTGATGAAGAAATTAATCGGCGTACAAAACTTGCCTGGAGAGCTTTTGGAAGAAACAGCATAATTTTCAAGAGCAATATGCCATTATGTCTTAAAAGAAAAGTGTTTGATCAATGCATCCTTCCAGTGCTTACGTATGGTGCAGAGACGTGGACCTTAACTAAAAGAGACATACAAAGGCTGCAGACAACTCAAAGAAGCATGGAGAGGTGCATACTTGGTGTAACCAGGAGAGATAAGAAGAGGAACTCGTGGATCCGAAAAATGACAAGAGTGGAAGACATCATGATCAGAGTTAAATCCCTGAAATGGCAATGGGCTGGACATACTGCCAGAAGGACAGATCATCGATGGACAGCCGAAATTTTAGATTGGATTCCAAGGGACAGGAAAAGACCCAGAAGAAGACCACATGGGAGATGGGTGGATGAAATTCGAAAGTATGCAGGGGTGACATGGAGGAGACTGGCACAAGACAGACCGTTGTGGAGGAAACTTGGGGAGACCTTCGTCCAGCAGTGGATTGATAATGGTTGACAATGATGATGATGATATATATATATATATATATATATATATATATATATATATATACAGAGCTTTGCTGGTCCTTCATAAGCCAAGGCTCGGCATTTTCGACACTTTCTGCATCCCGTATTCATTATTTTATTCTCTTTGCTTGTTGCTTTTCGAGTCTTTTATTTATTATTATTATGTTTGTTGTAGTTTCTGCTTTGTAGGTTATACACTATAATACCTTCAAGTTGGAACTGAAGAACAGATTCTCTGCTTTAGAAGGCCTAACATCGGAAGAAGTGGATATTTCTGAAGTTAACAGAAAAGTAACCAAAGCTCTTATGGAAACAGCAACAAAATTAGTTGGGTCTAAGAACAAGTTGCATGTGAACAAATTTTCAGGAAAAACCAAAATGTTGATGCAAAAAAGAAGAGAGATGAGGACAACTAAAGAAGATGTGACTTCCAAAGTGGAATATATAGAGCTATGCAAGACAGTACGAAAACGTATCACGGAAGACGTAAGGAAATTCAACTGTGAACTAGTGAGGAAAGCAATTGAAAACAACCAAAGCCTAAAGATAGCAAAGGGACATCTCAGTAAGGGAAGAAAACAGATTATGGCACTGAGAAAAGAAGATTGTTCTGTAACAAGAAATAGAGGCGAAATTTTGACAAGAGTGAAAGCTTTCTACTCCAAATTATATTAAAGAGATGATACATGTACTCCAGACATCATGAAAGGTACCAGTACAAGAGTTCTTCCAGTCCTCCTATCAGAAGTTGCACATGCAATGAAGAACATGAAGCGGGGAAAAGCTCCAGGAGAAGATGGAATTACTGTAGACATAATACAAGAAGCAAGTGGAGAAATCGAAACAGTACTCACCCAAATTTTCACTCGATGCCTTAATGAAGGGAAGATTCCTGAGGATTGGAACAACGCTACAATGATCCTGCTACATACAAAAGGTGACATTGAGGATCTCAGGAACTACAAACCTATCAGTGGTTTATAAAATCTTCACTTAAGTTCTTTCACGCCGCTTGAAGGTAACACTGGACATGGCTCAACCGAGAGAACAAGCTGTATTCAGGAGTGGCTACAGCACAATAGATCATATCCACGTACTGAGAGAACTAATTGAAAGAGCGAAGGAATATGAACTTCCATTGTGCATGGCTTTTGTCGATTATGAAAAGGCCTTTGATTCGGTGAAACCATCAACAGTTACAATGACTCTGAAATCCTGCGGTATTGAAGATGCATACATTAATATTATTAATAACATCTATGAAAATGCAAGTGCAAAGATTCGGCTGTTTGAAAATACAACACACATAAAAATTGGAAAGGGAGTGAGACAAGGTGACAATATCTCCAAAGCTCTTTAATGCCACATTGGAAATTGTCTTTCAATCACTGAACTGGGAAAACAAAGGGATAAAGATTAATGGAGATTATCTAACCCACATTCGTTTTGCTGATGACAGTCATTTTTGCAACTACCCCATCAGAGCTGCAGAGTATGATCCAGGAACGTGCAGACAAGAATAAAGAAGTGGGATTAAAAATGAACTTTCAGAAGACAAAAGGGATGTTCAATGCTTTTTCAAGAAATGAAGATTTGTCGATTGATGGAGAAAAGCTGGAGATAACAGACACGTACGTTTATCTTGGACAGCAGATATCAAGTGACAGTCACATTGATGACGAAATTAATCGGCGTATAAAACTTGCCTGGAGAGCTTTTGGAAGAAACAGCATAATTTTCAAGAGCAATATGCCATTATGTCTTAAAAGAAAAGTGTTTGATCAATACATCCTTCCAGTGCTTACGTATGGTGCAGAGACGTGGACCTTAACTAAAAGAGACATACAAAGGCTACAGACAACTCAAACAAGCATGGAGAGGTGCATGCTTGGTGTAACCAGGAGAGATAAGAAGAGGAACACGTGGATCCGAAAAATGACAAGAGTGGAAGACATCATGATCAGAGTAAAATCCCTGAAATTTCAATGGGCTGGACATACTGCCAGAAGGACAGACCATCTATGGATAGCTGAAATTTTAGATTGGATTCCAAGTGACAGGAAAAGACCTAGAAGAATACCACATGGGAGATGGGTGGATGAAATTCGAAAGTATGCGGGAGTGACATGGAGGAGACTGGCACAAGACAGACCGTTGTGGAGGAAACTTGAGAACTTCGTCCAGCAGTGGATTGATAATGGTTGACAATGATGATTATATGTATATATCATCATCATCATTTTCAAATAGCAGAATCTTTGCACTTGCATTTTCATAGATTTTATTAATAATATTAATGTATGCATCTTCAATACCGCAGGATTTCAGAGCCATTGCAACTGCTGATGGTTTCACCGAATGAAAGGCATTTTCATAATCGATAAAAGCCATGCACAACGGAAGTTCATATTTCCTCGCTCTTTCAATTAGTTCTCTCAGTACGTGGATATGATCTATTGTGCTGTAGCCACTCCTGAATCCAGCTTGTTCTCTCGGTTGAGCCATGTCCAGTGTTACCTTCAAGCGGTGTGAAAGAACTTTAGTGAAGATTTTATAAACCACTGATAGGAGGCTGATAGGTCTGTAGTTCCTGAGATCCTCAATGTCACCTTTTTTATGTAGCAAGATAATCCTCAGGAATTTTCCCTTCATTAAGGCATCGAGTGAAAATTTGGGCGAGTACTGTTTCGATTTCTCCACTTGCTTCTTGTATGATGTCTACAGTAATTCCATCTTCTCCTGGAGCTTTCCTCCGCTTCATGTTCTTGATTGCATGTGCAACTTCTGCTGGAAGGACTGGAAGAACTCTGGTACCTTTCATGATGCCTGGAGTACATGTATCATCCCTTTCATATAATTTGGAGTAGAAATCTTTCACTCTTGTCAAACTTTCGCCTCTATTTCTTGTTACAGAACCATCTTTTCTCAGTGACAAAATCTGTTTTCTTCCCTTACTGAGATGTCCCTTTGCTATCTTTAGGCTTTGGTTGTTTTCAATTGCTTTCCTCACTAGTTCACCGTTGAATTTCCTTACGTCTTCAGTGATACTTTTTCTTACTGTCTTGCATAGCTCTATATATTCCACTTTGGAAGTCACATCTTCTTTAGTTGTCCTCATCTCTCTTCTTTTCTGCATCAACATTTTGGTTTTTCCTGGTAATTTGTTCACGTGCAATTTGTTCTTAGACCCAGCTAATTTTGTTGCTGTTTCCACATAAGAGCTTTGGTTACTTTTCTGTTATCTTCATAAATATCCACTTCTTCCGATGTTAGGCCTTCTAAAGCAGAGAATCTGTTCTTCAGTTCCAATTTGAAGGTATTATGGTGTTTTTTAAGGTTGGTTATGTCAATACATTTTGTTTTTCTTATGAGCATGCTACGTTCGAGTTTAGTGTTGAGGTGCATCTTACATCTCAATAATCTATGGTCACTACCTGTGTTGAACTTGTTCAGCACACTGCAGTCTTCGATGACGAATTTTTTGTTACACATAATAAAATCAATTTCACTTGTCGTCCCATTTGGATGTCTCCATGTCCATTTCCTGTGTGGCTTTTTCTTGAAAAAGAAGTTCAAGATGAAAAACCCTTCTGCCTCTGCAAACTCTACGAGAGTATTTCCACGCTGGGTTCTGTTGCCATGACCGAATTTACCTACTGAAGTTTCATTCTATTGCGGTTGCCCTATTTTTGCATTGAAATCTTCCATAATTATCTTCAAGTGCTGCTTACCTTTATTATTTAGATCACGAATTTCCTCATAAAATTCTTCAATTTCTTCTTCAGCATGACTTGTGGTGGGTGCATAAGTTTGAATAATCTGAGCCTGGTATCTTCTCGAGAGTTGGATAACGAGTCGTGCAGCTCTGTCAGAGGAACTTTCAACTTCTACAACTTTATCCTTCAGTTTCTTGTTTATTATAAATCCAACACCACTAGTTCTGCCAGTATCTGTCCCACGATAGTAGAAGAGATGTCCACTTTTCAGTTCAATGAGATCTTCTCCTTTTCTCCTTACCTCACTTAGCCCGAAGATGTCCCACTTGATCCTTTGTAGTTCCTCTTCCAATTCAAGAAGCCTTGAATCAGAAGATAGGGTGAGTCCGTTATACGTAGCCAAGGTCAGCATCAGATGGCAGCCTAGTCCGGTCCTCCGGGGATTCTTAGCACCCTCTGCCTTCATGTCGCACTGGCCGCTGCCTTGGCCAGGTACATTCCAGCTGCCGGAGACTGAGGGCCAAGATTTAAGTTGTGGAGTCATTTTGGAGGGGTTTGGCCATAACTCACCACGCTGGCCAAGCGGGTTGGTGAGTGTGGGAAAGCATTTCCACTAATCCCGATGGTATAGTTATACCGCTATTGGCGGTCGTGAGAGCCCCTTTGGTGGGAACAGGATGTACCACGAGAAGGCGGGGTTGACATTTGTCAAGGAGAGGCTGTGATGCTACGCATCACCTGACCTTACATCCCATGTATATATATATACACACACTATATTGATAAAAGTCACGAGACACCCAGAAGAGAAACACAACATAGCATTTATTGACATACTATAGTACGGTGTCCGTCCACCGTTGGCTTTAGTGCATGCTCTGACCCTTCGAGTCATGCTTTCGATAAGGTTTTGGAACTCAGCGACAGGTATGCGCTTCCATTCAGTACATAATGCTGCCGCTAACTCTTGCTCAGTAGTAGGCCTTGGTTTCAAACTTCTTATGCGGCGCTGAACAATTAATCCCATATGTGCTCTATGGGATTAAGATCAGGGCACTGTGCTGGCCAGTCCACACACGACACGGAATTATCGTCAAATCACGCCGTAACAGTCCTTGCTTTATGGCTCGGTGTATTATCCTGCTGGCACCAACAAGGCTCGGTTCCCTAGTATTGCCACAGAGTTGGTAGGGCATAATTGTCCAGAATATCGAGGTAAACGTGCTGATTAACAGGTTTGTCCACGATAACCAATGGGCAGGGACCATACCACAAAAAACACCCCCACAAGCGTACACTCCCAGGTTCAAACTTGACAGTAGGAATACTACACTGTGGTAAATAGCGTTCCCCAGGCTGCTGCTACACCCACGCACAGCCATCAGACTGATGGACCGTGTATCTGGATTCATCAGTCCATAGGACCCGTTTCCTTTGATCTATGGTCCACGATAAATGTTCTGAGTGGAGATGAAAGGCTTATGAGCAACCGCACGCCCGCGGTAACCCGTGGAATGAAGTTCTCTGCGAATGGTACGTGTACATACCGAGGTTCTAGCATTTTTACTCACCTGTACACTGAGGTCTTGCGCAGTACACCGTCGATAAGCTGTAACAACTCTCAGTCTCCTGAGGCATCGACGTCCTTTATCACATTTTCTTTGGTCTGCCGATACGTTTTTGCTGCTTCAGGCACGCCATGTATCTTCCACTTATTCAGTACATCCAAAACAATTGACGTGGGTATATTTAAACGCCTCTCGGCTTTCTTATGGACAACCCACTAACCCAACAATCTTTCCTATCTCAAAGTCAGTTCTCTCCCGCGCGACATTTTTTTCAACCTCACCGTACGATATGATCGCGGTCAGCTGCAGACTTGTTTTTATACCGTTTGCAGCTGTACCGCGCATTTTAAAAACGCAACGGATCCGTTCATTTGCTTTTGAAGGGGTGTCTGATGACTTTTGTCAATATAGTGTGTGTGTGTGTGTGTGTGCTTGATTATAACACACAATTGAATTTCCATGCGGTGGTTATATGAAAAATTTCCCACCAACGGTGATTGAAAGAAGCTGGTTTTGGGGGAGATTTAGAGTTAATTTAACTGTAAATTAAATTTTCAGTTAAATTATTTCGTGGTAAGCCACTTATAATGTGTCCTAAGCAGCCACTCCAACGCGTTTTTTTGTGTATGTACGCTGTTTTATCGCTTCCAAATATGGGAACGATATTGGCGCTTTGTTACGTTAATGTAAGATGCAAATAAAATGTAAATCACCTATATGCAAGAAGTTTACACCTGTGCGGTTTGTTCACACACATAAAACTTAAATCTACGACTTTTCCTAACCATCGCGCTGGGAACGAAGTTCCAAAACACCTATAAAAAAACACTTTGAGGGAATTAGCCAACGAATGACAAGATTATCGTCGCTACCAACACACGCGTGACACTTTTTATCGAAAACTTGTTTATTCAAACGGTTCCCGAGAATATGAAACATCAGACTGAGATTGCAATACAGATATTTAAGAACACCCAGACATTACATCCTGGGATTCAAATGGGTAATTTATTTTCAAAGGAAGTGTTATGGAGAATTCAAATATTGTTGCCTTGGTAGATTTCTTAATGAGAAGTAAATCTGATAATGCCAGTATTTTCGCATTACCACAATTTTCTCAAGCCTTGAAAATAATATGCTTACCCTCGAGGTATGTAAAAACGTATTTCATCAGCCAACTGAAATTGTTCCACAACCCCCGTAAGTAAAAAGGGGTGGAAAACCATTGTCATCCTTCTTCAGGTGGGAACCCTATGAAATGGTTTTGACTAGTAGTGAGATTTTTAAATTTTCATTAAATCGCAAAAATTTCATAGAATAACGTGGAAAATTCCATCCAACTAAAAGTCCATATTTGAATCCTTTTTTTTTCTAAAAGTCAATATTTGAAACGTGCATTTTTCAATATGTCAATATTTGAAACGTGCATTTTTCAATATGTCAATATTTGAAACGTTCATGTTTCATAAAGTTCGTTTTTGAACCGTATAATTTTTCAAAAGACAAAAATGGTTTTGTTCTTTTTTACTAAGAGGGCGATTTTTAGAATTTTCGTTTTCTTCAAATCGCTAAGATCCCATAGAATAACATGAGAAATACCGCACAACTAAAAGTCGTATTTGAAAAGTGCATTTTTCCCTAAAGTTCGTTTGGATCACATGACTAAATCAATTTCTCGCATCTCAAAAAAGCAGACATCAATTTTTCTTATTCTTTCATTGCCACCACCATCCAATAATAACATCTCCAAACTTTGAAAAATGACTCTTGCTACATCCATTGCTCCACCCTCAAACTTCATTCTTTCTTATGGGAACAGAAATGAACTTTAATACAGTCTTAGAAAATGCCTAGTCCGCATTTCTCCTCCCGACTCACACAAAGGCAATCTCGTTGCTTGACGGGGATTGCGTAGCCGGAGCAGTAGGTGTACCCATAGACTTAACATCAGGCTTCGGCCCTTGTGTGAGTCGGGAAGAGAAATGCGGTCTAGGCATTTCCGAAACCCTAGATAACTCATGATGAGATCTGTGGATCAGAAATTGTCTCGCTTTGAAACTGTTGACTGTTTGGGACTTCATGAAAACTTTGGAGATTATTGGTAATCCATCACAAACTTTTATGTTTGGTAATGAACTGTTTATCTTCACATTTGTTGAAGAAGGTGTTAGAAAAATGAGATTACAAAGAATGTATTGTAGGAAAGCAAAATTCTTTCAGACAGCATCAGAGGCCTTCGCTTTTAATGTCGATGATATTCATGGAGAAAATAAGCTATGGTATATTATATGCCCTACATTGCTTGGTGAATGTTTTCGGGATTCTGTGAAACATTTTGTAAAGAATCCCTCTACGACGCAGCTTTCGGAGGAGGAGGATGAAATGGAGCTAACTACAGCACTTTTGGTCATGCTTCAAAATGTTATCCAATGGGAGGTGGGTGAGTTAATCTACTGCCACGTGTGCTCGGATAAGGATATTGTCTATGAAACCAGGAGGTGCAAGCTTATTTTTCCATAACACGGTAAAAATGTACATCACGATTTTTTGAGAGAGCCGCTGTGAGATTGCAACCCATGGACTTTTAGCACGTCATTTTGTAGAGGAAGTTGGTAATCTTCCAATACCACCGAAATTTCTCACCTGCTTGCATGAGCCTAAAATCTTTTAAAGTACTCGTGAATTGTGTTGTGAAGACTACTAAAAAGGTATGATTTTTTTTTTTAAATCCTACCTATGCAGAGATGTGATTATCATCTCTGTGTAGGTAGGAGCGCATTACCTCTGAATGTAAATGCCCGAAACGCATAATTAGTTCGCAATACGGCATTCTCTATTAAGAGAATGAGGCAGCGTCAGTTCATTAATATTTTCTTTAATGAATTGAAGTCATTCACTGATAAACAATCTGCGAACATAAATAGCAATTTCCCTATAACTCGAAGCACACTTCGCTATGAAAATGCGTGTGTAAAAATCTTCCCTGTCATAAATGAGTGAGTTGAATTTGACCATTTGCATTTTTTTCATTAATTAAAAAACTATATTTTCTGTTTCATTAATTCCTCATGCTAATCAATGGAAAATGTACGCGTTTTAAATATTTAGCGAATCAAAAACACTCTCAGGCTGAAATCACTTAGTCTGAATTCGACCCGGTAGAAAAATGAAACGAACGAAAGAGAAAAACACGTACAGATTAGTGGAAAAATCAGGGTTTATTCTTTTCATAGGGTTACCACCTGAAGGAAGATTATAATGGCCTTCCACCCCTTTTAGTTACGGGGGTTGTGGAACAATTTCAGTTGGCTGATGAAATAGGTTTTTTTTTTTTTTTTTTACATACCTCTCGAGGGTAAGAATATTATTTTCAAGGCTTGAAAAAATTGTGGTAATGCGAAAATACTGGCATTATCAGATTTACTTCTTATTAAGAAATCTACCAAGTCAACAATATTTGAATTCTCCATAACACTTCCTTTGAAAATAAATTACCCATTTGAATTCCATGATGTAATGTCTGGGTGTTCTTGAATATCTGTATTGCAATCTCAGTCTGATGTTTCATATTCTCAAGAACCGTTTGAATAAACAAGTTTTCGATAAAAAGCGTCACGCGTGTGTTGGTAGCAACGAGAATCTTGGCATTCGTCGGCTAATTAACTCAAAGTGGTTTTTTTGGGTTTTTTTTGGGTTTTTTTTTTTTTTTTGACAGGTTTTTGGAACTTCATTCCCAGTGCGATGGTTAGGAAAAATCGTAGATTTAAGTTTTATGTGTGTTAACAAACCGCACGGGTGTAAACTTCTTACATATACGTGATTTGAATTTTATTTGCATCTTGCATTAATGTAACAGGGCGCCAACATCGTTCCCATATTTGGGAGCGATAAAGCCTTTGCAAACTCAAAACAAAACGCGTTGGAGTGGCTGCTTACGACACAACATTATAGGTGGCTTACCACGAACTAATTTAACTGTAAATTAAATTTACAGTTAAATTAACTCTAAATCTCCTTAAAATCAGTTTGTTTCAATCGCCGTTGGTGGGACATTTTTCATATAACCAGTGCATGGAAATTTAATTGTGTGTTATAATCAAGTAGGTTGGGAACCCATGAAACCCAAAGAGGTCAAAACAGTGTGGTGGATAAAATGAACCCACTTCACACATGTATATTTACAAGGAGGGCTAAAAGCACCTACCAAAATAAAAACACGCGCCCTAATTCCTGTTGGATTAAATAGTGTTGCCATTGGGAAAATGTGCTAGTTTCTTTGCTCCTCATACCTAATGAGGTATGTGGATTCGAATCCCCATTTCCACACTACTCCCGTCCCTAACGTAGGTCACTGGTTCCAGGGAAGGGAGAGAGCCAGTGCCGTACGACAAACACAACATCCATGCCTCACCGAGATTCGAACCCGGATTCCTTTCGAACGAATGATCATATGCCATCGCTTAGACTACTGCGCCACCGGGGCGGCGCCGGACTGACATGTAAGAGAATTGCTGAACACAGTTGTGGAATTGACTTGGAGACCTTCCATCAGTCAATTCAGAATGGTTAATATTGACGATGATATTGATACCAACCAAACTTACTGGCAAACTCAAAGCTCGCCACCAATTTGATAAGAACCGTGCGTGGTTCTTCGAAAAAAATTGAGTTGGTTCTCGCGAGAAGACTGCTGTAATGAAGGCTCGTATTAAAGACTTAATTTTGCTATCATAAGGGCATCCACCAATTAACTGAGAGGATTCCTGGCACGTAAAATGCCCTTTTAATTTAGAAACTCATATTAACATAATTTATGATGAATTTGGTCGAATTATGGCCATATGCAGATCACTACGACTACTTCGGTCAGTTTAACAGATTGCACTGTCCAATCATTAATTCAGTAGCAGTTACTAGCACGTCCAATCACAGGTAAATTTAGCAATTGGCTGGGTCACTTCAGGCGGCGAACATAAATAAACAGAAGCGTTACATAATGTTTTTACTGTACAGGGTAACAAGCAAAGTCATTGATCAGGCCAATATCTTACGAACTAAGGCAGTTAGCGATTTACTTCTTGTGCAGTTGTATAGGAAACTCCCCCTACGGCGCACACAATAACACCGCGAGGGATTCCTCGCCGCCTCTGAGTGGGGGGTTGAGAGGGCTATCCCCCTCCCCCCTTTGCAGATGGGTCAAAAACGTCAATTACAAACTTGTTCAGCGAGAGAAAAATAGTACATAAATGTTTTTTGTCCCAAAACAAAAGATGGAAGGGGACCGGGAATGTGGCTCCAAGAAAATCACAACATCGGGAAATAATAACCGGGTATTTAGACAAAACTACAAAATATGAATGCCTAGTATTGTAGAGATTTTATTAGTTTAGAAAATACAGTTTACATGTTTCAATACTCAAAATGTCGATGTACGCCTGCAAGCGTGCTACGAGCTGACCGTGTATGCGTTGCAGCATATCCCCATCAACAGAGGCACAAGTGGATGTTATGTGCTGTTGCAGATCTGCTGCGTTTAACCGTGATGTTACATACACCTATTATTTAAGATGGCTCCAAAGGAAAAGGTCCACAGGGCTACGGTCTGGTGAGCGTGGAGGCCATGCTATGGGACCTCCTGGTCCTATCCATCTCCCGTCAAACACATCGTTTAGCCGTCTTGATACGTGCGCACTCCTATATGGTAGTGCCCCGTCGTGTTGGTACCACATGTACAATAAAGGTTGTAATGGTACATTGTACAGGAAATACGTTACATCCTTTTGAAGGAGATGTAAATATCATTAACCACTCAGAGTTGCGTTGTAAAAAAAGGTCCTACAAGCTGGTTCCCCCGAATGCCACACCAAACGTTGGTGAACCACCTCGCTTGATGGTGTGTGTCTCTCGTCCAAGAGGGATTTTCCTGTGCCCAGTGTTGTACATTATGCATATTCACAACGTCATCTCGTGCAAAGCGTGACTCATCTGTCCAAAAATGTTTGACAGGAACTCTGGGTCCTCATCTAAACCATTAAACATGACATCTCCGCATCTCCAGAGCACAGTGCCTGCTGCGAATGAAAGGAATATGGATCCATATGGTTCCTGTGCAAAGTTTGAGGTACACGCTGTTGGCTTAATCCACTTTCCCCGGCAACTTTATTTGTGCTGCTGTGAAGATGTGCAAATACGTATGCCAGATTATCCGTATCTCCCACTTTGGCCTGCCTGCACGTGAGCGGTGGATGACACTGCCCGTGTCACACGGGCGTTGGGCTGCATGACTGATGGTCCTATGATCCGGATGTCTGGCACTGGGAAACACCACTGTGCATACAGCCGTGCTGCTGCATGAGCTATCTGATTGCACTCGCCATAAATCAAGACCGTTTCGCACAATTCCTCGTTCGTAAACGCCGATATTAGTGTTTGTACTTTACGTATAAAGTTTACAGATTGACAGCAGCTTCTTGCTAACCTTCTAAACTAGTAAGTTCTAAGTAAATGAAAGCACAAAGGAAAACTTTTCCTACAAACCTTATCATAAGTTATTGTTCTGATACACTGAGTGGCCACTTTATTATGACCACCTGACAGTTTTAAGCAAATGAGCTATGACTGCACGCTGTTGTCGCCAGAGGGCGAGGCTAGTATAAAAAGTGAAAGCTTAGTGATTGCGACAGTAGTAGCAGTGATTTTTGGGTGTCGAGATGGGTAAAAAATGTGATTTGACGGACTTCAAACGTGGGATGATTGTAAGAGCTCTGAGCCATGGAACGAGTATCACCGAAACCGCCGCATTCGTGAAATGTTCCAGACCAGCTGTTGTTAAAGTGTTTAAGGACTGGACTGTCAGCCAAAAAACTGGGTCTCTACGTGTAACGTGTGGTCGTCATCGACTAGTGACTGCTCGGGAGGAACGGAGAGTGTCCAGACTGGTAACAGACAACAGAAAAGCGACAGTGCAGCAAATTACAGACCATCTTAATCAAGGATCCCCTCAA